>OY293415.1:60860979-62206021 GCA_958502065.1 Chrysolina americana | reverse complement strand
TGTGATGTCCTTAACTAAATCTTCCTTCAATGTTCTGAGACAATTATATCCTAATCGCGACTTGATGTCTACCAAACTCAAGTTACAACTTTGTGAATAGCTAATCTTTTCCAAAATTTTTTACTGAGACTCGATATATGGACCCGCACTTCTCCAATCTGACTCCTTACGTTTGCAGAAGATTCAAAATAGTTGTTTACGTTTTGCCTATGGAATACGAAAATTCGATCACATATCTCACAAAATGAACGAATCAGGTTGGTTAAGCTTCGAAAGATTCCGCTTACTACATTTACTGACTCTCGTCCATAAAGTTGTAAAACTCCAGCAACCAGAGTATCTTCACAATAAACTGATAACTTTCTCTAGCATGAACAACTCATCTACACGAAACAGATCAACTGTGGTGATACCAAAACATAAAACATTATTTAAGAGGTCATTTCCATACAAGGCAAGCACTGAATATGATCGGGTATCTTGGGAAATTACATCCTACACAATAATGAATTTTAAAAAACGTTTGAAAATTAATCTCCGCAATACAACATAAAATATAATGTACACAACTCAGGCAAAGGAATAGGCAAACGATTTGAAATTTCAAGGATTTTTCTGATTATGGCGTTTATTTATTTACCTTCTCTTCTTGTTACTAACAGATGTATATTAAGGTACTCAGTCGCTTTATTTACTATTGTATACCTTTATGTATTGTATAGTTCTATTTGTATATTTAGGTACTCAGTTTCCCTAATTATTCTGGGTAAAGTTGAAAAACAGCTTGAGCTGAACTTCGCCCTTTCATCATAATTATTAATGCTTTTTTCTTGCACCTTTTCAAAATTCTTGTAATTATGATGAATAATGACGATTTATTATTATTATTATTAAACTAATTATTATGGTTTCAACGTTCATGTTTCTGAAATATGTGTGTGATTTTTCTTTTTTCGATTAAAATTGAGGAATACGGGAACGTTAGAGATGGCAACACAAATGTTGCATGATTCTGAGGAAGTGAACATAGTTCAGGCACGAGTCGAGGCTGAGAACCTTCGTAACAGAAATGGTCGATTCATCCGTCTGAACCATAGGAATGTATCAACGTTTCCTCGACTCGACTTTGAATTCTTGAATATACTTATGGGGCCCTATCATATTCACTTAGCTGCCTCCTATATTCAAGATACGGTAGAGAGAGATGAAGGTGAAGGAAATATACTTCAAATTGATGAGTATAATGAGGAACCCAATTTTTTGAGAATTAGAATATTTTCTAGGTACAAAACATATGTTGTGGGTTGTATTCAGGGATATCCATAGTGATAATTTAGAAGATTCGCCTATTTTAGGATACTACTGCACTTGTAGGTCAGGTGCTAGGACTTTGCGACTTGTGCTCAGGTAGCTAGTGTGATATGGTTCATGGGTTACGCAAGGCATCAAGAAAATATAACATTTCCATCTTGTCGGCTCCTGAATTCTATTTCAGATGCTTCAGATCGAATTAAACCGGATATTATGAACCTCGGTCCGGCATTGATTTGAGTTTCAGGACAATATCTTTGATACTTATTTGTTTTCGTGAAATAAATTCAAAGTTATGAAAGATTTCAAAGAGGACTAGGCCTAAAGGGGACAATAATCATTAAATACATTATGTGGAATGACTCATCATAAGTACGCTATTAGTTATTGTACTTAGTTGATATAGTCTTGTTCTTTCGAAAAATATCCAAATTTTCCGGAGCGATAAAATATAAATATTGCACATAGTTCAGGAGCATAAAAGGTAAAAACGAGGTAGGTAATTACATTCTTCAATAATTTTCATTATCACGAAGGTAATATTCAAATCATGTCGTTATTGCAAAAAATTCTACCTGACAATATCAGTTTCAACTCGAAGTACAAAGTACAAGAAAAAATAAATCAATTTCCGTGAGGTTATAAATTATACATTTCTTCAAGCTTGACAATGTTTTCTGAATACAACAAAAACTAGTCATAGAAAAATGCTGAAAATTCTACAGCTTCTAATTAACAATATTTTAAATAGAATAATGAAAAAAAAATACAAACATAACCATCATAATTCCAAAATACAGAGTGATGAAAAATTAATGTGGTTTTCTGATATTTTCGTGTGGTTGGCATTGGTTTTAGAAATACTTACATCCTGTATGCTCTAGTTTCCTCAATGACATATCCTCAAAAACTGGAATGAGTACAGTATATCAACTCAAATATACAAGGAGGGAGAGAAAACTCAAGCGAAATTGATTACGGTTTTCCACAGCATTTGTGAATCGCCTTGTATGATTGTATGATTTTACATGAAGCGACAACAAGATGAAATGTGATAATTCTCATCCAGCAAGTGTTTTCAAATCATATAGCATCAATATTTCGAAATTCGAAAAATCGTAAGAGTATTAATTCAAATCACCCTGTAACGGAAAAGACATTGCCAAAGGATATTTTCAAAATACTGCATGCAGAAAATTCAAATAAATTGATTATCTCTAGAGATACAATATGGGGAAAAGTTGTCATTTCCCAACTTTAACACCCTGTATCTCGAAAACTAGTCATAGTACTTGAAGTACTGTTTTGCTTTGTCTTATAAATGTTTCGAAACATTCTTTCTGATGAAGGTCCAACCCTGTACATTCGGAAGTTATATCGAAGAAGTTAACTTTGTCAAAATTTAACTTTGATATGTTGGAAACCAAAACTGCCATATCTTAAGAAATTAACCGAGCATTCATGTTATTAGCCGATTTATTCTCATGCAAGAATGGGTTCTCTCAATTAGCCCACAAAGTCGATATTAACCCCTTCACATCCAGGTGCATTCAAAAAAGACACTCTGACATACCAGACAGAGAAAACTAAAAAATTGTGAATTATGATTACATACAGGCTTACATCTTTTACCAGAGTTAAATTATTTTATAAAACTCAAAAACAAAATGGCGGCATGCATTTATATACTATTTGGATAATAGTGCCATACCATAATATCCGCATTTGGATA
The DNA here is from genome assembly GCA_958502065.1 of Chrysolina americana. Taxonomy (NCBI): domain Eukaryota; kingdom Metazoa; phylum Arthropoda; class Insecta; order Coleoptera; family Chrysomelidae; genus Chrysolina; species Chrysolina americana. The sequence goes on along the minus strand of OY293415.1, from coordinate 62,202,978 downwards.
ATAATGCAATACCGTAATATCCATATTTGGATATCCTTGTAAAATTGATTTAACGATATATCTTTTGAAAATAAGTACTTTATTCAGATGAAAAAATATTTATAACATTGATAAACTGTATAAATAATAATGTTTATTTGTGGTAGTTCCGAAAGTGTTCCATACAACATAGCCCTGGCTTATCTGGACACTCGATTCAAATATTCCTTGTGAGTTTCCTTTGGTTATGTCTTCGGCAAATAACGCAAACTCTTCGCAATGCCCGCTTTTTTCCATCTTCCTTCGGCAAATTAACTATAACATGTTCTTTTCCTTTTGAAGTAGAGGCATTTAATTTAAAGCCCTATCGTTCATAATATTAATTGAATCAATAGCGACAAAATCATTGGAGAGTTTATATCTGGTTCTGCATTTGTTCAACAACTTCAGCAACAAGACAAGTTATACCTTGTGGTGTCAATAATGGCAAAGTAGTTTCTCCAGCAAGTCGAGAACCTGATAGTGAGAGAACATTTGCAGAATGCGAGGGTGCCGCTAATCGTATATATGGGGTGCTCTACTAAGATTTTCCCTAGTGTCTAATCTTTGTCCTTCCATTCATAGCCATTCCACTAGCTTTCCCAAACCATTGAATATAGTGGTATTTACCTTAAATTATCTGAGTTTTTTGGAACTGATGGTGTGATAGTAATATCGTACATGATTGGATCATAATTTACAAATTTTGCTACACTTCGCTGTGGGAGCCAGATATAACAGAATTTCCTTAGGGGGTGGTTTGGAGGCGAAAAAATTGTGTAATGGAAATTATGTCAATTTATTTGCCAATTACTTACCAACGTAACTCGGTTGAAGACGATAATGAAAGATGCACGTAGATAATAACATAACGAATCATTATGATAGGGATTAATTACATTACAGCACTGAATCGATGCACAACGCTTCATGTTAACAATAAATATTGGTATATACATATACTTCAACTACGAGCTACCTTCATTCACAATGAAATATATCTCAGTGAAGATCTGATCGAACAGACAACAATGAGTGAGTTTTTTCCTTATTAGTGCCGTTAAAACAAGAAATAATATATTTACCAAACATCCGTATCTATGGGTTGGAATCACTGATAATGCGAGTGTAGATAGCTAGCAAAAACATATATAGTTCAATAGACAATGGTACAATACCGACAGATATACAAGATGTTACGCTTCATTACACATGAAAATACTTAATCCTAAATTGACAGTTTTGTAATCAGTAAAAAGAAAAAATTGAAAATGATGTACATAGTAATTACCTATACCTAGAATATTCAATATGAGTTGGTTTGGTTTGTGTTTAGAAGGACTATGACAGGTAGTTTTTGGAGTGCATGATATATGGTTTTTATTTTAAGTATAATTTTTTGCACTTTAATGCCAAATGTTTTCAAGTTTTTTAGAGTTTTTATGTCTCAGGATAGACAATTGTAAATTGGGCATGTTATACATATGAACTATTTCGATAAAGTAAGCTGAGTTTGGGGTGTTTCAATGTTGTTTCTTTTTCTTGTAATATAATCATTTGAATTTTCCTCAATTTTATTTTCGTACCTACATAAATTTATAAACACCGAAAACATAAAGTTCATATATTTTTTTTCCAAAGATCCATATGAATTTTGATGATATATATATATATATATATATATATATATATATATATATATATATATATATATATATATATATATATATATATATATGTATATATATATGAAAACTAAAAGTTCGGGTTGAACCGCGTCTAGAATTTGTTGAAATTCGACGTTTCGGCTCCGATTTTGGAGCCATTTTCAAGAACTGAAAAAGAATTTTCTTTCTTTCTTTTTCAGTTCTTGAAAATGGCTCCAAAATCGGAGCCGAAACGTCGAATTTCAACAAATTCTAGACGCGGTCCAACCCGAACTTTTAGTTTTCAAATATCTGATATATATATATATATATATTATTCATCAGAAATCTCCTTAAAGAATTGAGCATGATATTTTTTTAAATACTTCCAAAACACTCTGTACAAAAAAGCAATTTATTTCCAACAGGAGTACCCAGTTACAGGAAATGTTATTATAATTACATACTATCTTCTAAGCGACAGCACATGAGAAAAGTATCTCGTAGTAAAGAATAAATGAAAAATATATTTGATTACTGATCATTAAAAAAAAATAAAAAAATTCAAATAGAATTGTTATTAACTATACATGATATAACAGTGTTCAAAGGGTCAAAATGAATATCACAAATCTTACAAATTTTGTTGAAGCTACTGCACATGAAATTTACAGGTGATCGTATCATAACATCTGTTCGCGATGCTTCGCAATAAAATTTCAAACCATGTCGGCCTCCTATTCTAGGTACTAAGAAATTCTTCTTTTTCCAGATATCATTTCGAACCGCGACAACAAAATGTTAAGATCGATACCTTTTACAGGATATTGTCCATCGACTTTTAGACTTTAAGGAACTTTCTCTGTACACTTTCAATTGACTTTTTTTGGTAATCGTAGATTTTGGATCTGGCATAAGCAAAATACAGCAATTTCAATGTGGCAATATTTTTGAAGTTTTTACTATTTCTGTAAATGAAACCGAGCATCCTATTGGCGTCTGCAACCGTATTTTTCATATGTGTGTTGAATGTAATGTAACGATTTCGAGACCGGCCCCGAGACCGGCCCTGATCTTATTAATTATGCACCCTCGTTCAACTACAGCTGCATATCTGCTGGCGTACGCATCGCCGAGAACAAGCTGGAATAATCGATTGTTCGATACTATTCGAAGAGCCATCTAGACGAAATGTTCTATACTCCTGAATATTCGAGAGCCGTCAATGGAAACTGCTTGGGAGTATATAAGCGCGACAGGCAGAATGGAGAAGGGAGTTACAGTTCCAGAGTTCGCTGATAGATAGCCACAGTAGAAATAAATTGAAATACCTAGTTATTGAAGTAAATGTTTTAGTGAATAATTGTTGTAAACAGTGTTTTAAATAAATTAGAAAAATTAGTTAGTGCAGTTTTACTACATTTGTTGTCAGAAGTCGGATGTTTAAAATAAACAAGTGTTAAAAAGTGTTCGTCGCGTTGAAAAACTGACAGACATTTATGGCGGCTAATAGACAGTTAGTGAGTGACCCGTTGAACATTTGAGTGCAAAGTGGACAGTTTTGCGCGTCGCGGGACAATAAACTGAAAACTTTTTGTGTGAAATAAATAATAGACTGATATTTCGGCAAAGACAATAAGAGACAAAATGTTTCCGAGAAGAGTTCACCTAGTTGACCTTAAAGTTAGTGAATTAAAGCAAGAGTTAGAGGAGCGAGAGTTAGAAACAACTGGAAAGAAGGCCGTACTCCAGAAAAGACTTGCAGACGGACTGATTGAAGAAGGAGAAGACCCCGAAACGTTCTTATTCGAAGTTTCTGGAATAGATTTGAGTTCCATAATGAATAAACTCGACGAGACCACGAAATCCTTGGAAGATAAATTTCTCGAAAATTCGAATAGTTTGAAGGAGGAACTTCAACAAAATTCGGTGAGTCTTGAAGATAACTTTCTACAAAATTCAAAGAGTCTGGAGGAAAAGCTTCTAGAAAACTCGGTCAGCCTGAAAGAAGAACTTCTAGAAAATTCGAATTGTCTAAAAGAGGAACTTCAAGAAAATGTGAAGAGCCTGGAAGAAAAGCTTCACGAGAATTCGAAAAATCTGAAAGAAAAACTTCAAGAAAAGCTTCTAGAAAACTCTGAAGGCTAAAAAGAGAACTTTGTGGTGTGGCAAATCGACTGGAAGGAAGAATAGGAGCCATTGAGACAGAGGTAGATAAAATAAAAGATGATATTGAGGATGAGATGAAAAAGATAAAGGAAACGCTCCACGATGAAATAAAAGATGGAATCGAGACAGAAATCGGCAGGATAAAGGAAAAATTCAGGGAATTAGAAAAGCGAATAGATTCTGCGCACACCCCAGAAACTTACAACAAAAACTCAAGGGTGGACCTGAGTATGAACTTGGACGAAGTTCAAAAGGACATCAAAAATCTCAAGGTCAGTGCTGAACCTGGAAAGCTCTCATTGAAACCGCCTCAGTTCGACGGAAATACTCCATGGTCAAACTACCATCGACAATTCGAAGCTGCTGCCAAAGCAAATGGATGGAATGCTGGGGAAAAAGCTTTAGCATTGACACTGGCATTGCGTGGCGAAGCAACAAATATTTTACAAACGCTCACCGCCCAACAACAGGAAGACTATGAACAGCTGGTAAAACACTTGGAACTTCGCTATGGCCAAGCCCACCTTGAACACGTATATCACTTACAGCTGAAAAACCGATGCCAGAAATTAAGCGAGTCGTTGCAAGAATTTGAAGCAGATATTGCACGCCTGGTTCGTCTTGCGTACCCAGCTACACCGGAAAATGTAATGGAGCGACTAGCGGTCCAAGCATTTTTGGATGGACTTCGTGACCAGGAAACCCGGCAAGCCCTAACACTAGCTCGCCCCGCACATCTCGTGGATGCATTGGCACGCGCTCTGGAATTCGAAGCAGCAAAACAATCCTGCAAAAGCCAGAGTAGAGTACGGATGATTGAGGAAGATCCACAGCCACAGGAGCCCGCTAATATCGAAGCTGTGATGCGAAAATTGCTGAAGGAAGTTGTGCCTGAGAGAAGACTGATACGATGCCGAAATTGTAGAGAACTTGGGCACGTGCGTAGCAAATGTCCAACATTGAAAAAATCGACATCAACGATGAAGGTCAAGAAGGAGCAATCGTCAGCCCGTATCGAACAAGCCCCAGTTAACAATGCATATGTCTCTGTACTTCAGAGACAAGACAAAGGTGTCTTTGTAGACGGTCTCATTAACAATGAACCTCGTACCATGCTGCTCGATACAGGTGCGACTAGGACAATCCTTGGACCTACAATTGCCAAAACACCGGCAAGAATTGAATCGTCGAATTGGAAGCTACGCACAGCAACTGGAGAACCGGCAACTGTGTATGGTGAACTTCCAATTGAACTGACTTTGGGCAGCACTAAAGTGAAACATCGGGCTCTTGTAGCGGATATCGAGGATGATGCAATTATAGGAATGGACATCATGAATTCCAGAGGATTCGAGCTGAATTTTAAAGACGGCGTCCTTCGTGTGAACGGAGAAGAGCTGGTACTTCATGGGAGAAATGAAGAAATGGTTCGAGTTCTGCTGGCTGAAGACGTAAGCGTACCGGAGAGGGCTGAAACCATTTTGGAGGCTCGCCTGGATGGAGGTGCGAGCAGTGGAAACGTGGTGATGTTCGAGCCCAAGCTACATGATGAGAAAATTGGACGAGGAATTGCACTAGGAAAAACCTTGTTGCGTGCTGATAAATTTGTGCCAGTAAGGGTAATGAATGTCAATTATTACCCGGTGACCTTGAAGACCTTGGGAACAATTTTGGGGCACTGCTCGTTAATTTCCTCTGTGATTAGGAGTGTATGCGGCACTGTTAGCCAAGCCAGTATCATGCCAGCAGAATTGGAGAAGTTGGTTGCTATTTCGTCCAAGGACATGGGGCCAGCACAAAAGACCAAACTGAGGGAACTAGTCAGGAAGTATCAGGAAATCTTCGATACCGGAGTAGGCAAAGGAGGTAGAACAAAGGTGGTTCAGCACAAGATAGATACTGGAAATGCCCGACCAATCAGGCAATCAGCCAGAAGACTTCCTCTAGCCAAAAAGGAGGGGGCTGACAAAATAGTCTGCGAGAAAAGACAGCTTTTACCATCGGCTCCGGATTATGGCAGTTTACAGTTATGTCATTCGGCCTCTGCAATGCTCCAGTCACATTCGAAAGATTGATGGAGACGGTTTTGAAAGGACTATCATGGAAGACGTGTCTGGTGTATCTCGACGATATTATTGTGATTGGCAGATCGTTCGAGGACCATGTAAAAAACTTGGAAGAGGTATTTCAGCGACTAAGAAGCTCCGGACTGAAACTGAGCCCCAAGAAGTGTCATCTATTTCAAGAAGAAATACGTTATCTCGGCCACGTTGTCTCTGGGAAAGGAGTGGCAGTAGATGAGCAGAAGATCAAAGCTGTTAAGGAATGGCCCGTTCCGAAAGACATTCACCAGCTTCGAAGTTTTCTTGGCTTATGCACTTACTATCGCCGATATGTGCTGGGATTTGCTACCATCGCAAAACCACTGACCAGGCTCACGGAACGACAAACAAAGTTCCAGTGTTCAGATGATTGCCAAGATTCATTCAGGAAGTTGAAAGGAGCTTTGATCAACGCACCAATCCTGAGCTACCCCCTTCCAGACGGGAAATTCATCCTGGACACGGACGCCAGTAACGTGGGACTTGGAGCTGTCCTGTCTCAGATCCAAGAAGGACAAGAGAAGGTCATCGGTTACTTCAGCAAGACCCTCAGTAAACCGGAGCGGAATTACTGTGTCACCAGGCGGGAACTGTTGGCTGTTGTCAAGGGAGTTGGGCACTTCTACAAGTACGTGTATGGACGAAGATTCCTACTGAGAACTGACCATGCAGCTCTCAAATGGCTCCTACAGTTTAAGAATCCCGAGGGTCAAGTGGCACGCTGGATTGAGAGGCTCCAGGAATTCGACTTTGAGATCGAACATCGGACGGGGACCAGCCATAAGAATGCGGATGCCCTATCGCGAAGACCATGTCCAGACGACTGTTCGAACTGCCGACGAACAGAAGAAAAGGAGTCGACACTCTGCAGAACCACGGCGGTCGATGATAACTGGAATGACCACAAGATCCAGAAAGACCAAGAGAAAGATCCAGATCTTGGGTTAGTCATCAGCTGGAAGAAGAGTGAGCGAAGACCGTCGTGGCAGGAAATAGCCAGTTGTTCTCCAGTCGTTAAAACTCACTGGGCCCAATGGAACTCTTTCGCCTTAGACAATGGAGTCTTGAAGCGTGTGTTGGAGTCGGAGGATGGCGGGGAAGAAAGACGTCAGGTAGTAGTTCCCAGGAGCAGAAGACAGGAAGTGCTCCGAGAAATCCATGATGGGGTCACCGGAGGACATCTGGGAGTGACGAAGACCCTCCAGATAGTTAGGCAACGGTTCTACTGGGCCAATTGTCAAGCTAACGTCAAGGACTGGTGCAGAAAATGTGCTGTATGCGCTGCCAGTAATGGGCCTCGAACAAGTCGTAAGGCCCCGATGCGCCAGTACAATGTGGGCAGCCCATTCGAAAGGATCACCATTGACATCGCTGGCCCGTTCCCACAATCTGAACACGGGAACAAGTACATCCTTGTGGTGATGGATTACTTCAGCAAGTGGGCCGAAGCCTATGCCCTGTCCAACCAAGAAGCCATCACCGTTGCCGACGTCTTGGTGAAGGAGTGGATTTGTCGATTCGGTGTCCCGTTAGAACTGCATTCGGATCAAGGCAGGAATTTCGAGTCAAACCTGTTCCAGGAGATGTGTCAGATGCTGAACATCCGGAAAACGAGGACCACAGCTCTACATCCGCAGTCCGATGGAATGGTGGAGCGGATGAATAAGACGATAAACCGCCACCTGTCCAAGGTAGTCTCTGACCACCAGAAGGATTGGGACCAGTACTTCCATCTGTTCCTGATGGCGTATCGTTCCGCAGTTCATGAGTCAACCGGCCAAACCCCTGCTAGTGTTATTATGGGCCGAGAGCTGCGACTTCCATATGATCTGAAGTTTGGGACGCCACCAGGACAAGACACTGCGGGAGATGACTACATCAGCAAACTGCAACAGAGAATGGACGACATCCATGAACGGGTCCGTTTGAACATCCAGAGTGCCAGCGACAGAATGAAGGAGACCTACGACATCAAGGCGGATGCTGGTGGATATCAAACAGGTGACCTTGTCTGGCTATACAACCCTAAACGTCGCCGTGGACTATCACCGAAACTTCGGAACTCGTGGGAAGGTCCATATAAGATCATGAAAAGGATAAACAACCTCGTCTACCGCATATATAAGCCACCACGAGGAAAACCTAGGGTAGTCCACTTCAATAGGTTGTCCCCTTACGCCGGAAACCACGATCAAGTCCGCCCAGTCAGATCACCGGAGGACGAAATGACGTTTCAGAGGTTCATGTCCCTGTACTCGAACGGACAGAAAGTTCAATATGGGGTAACCCGAGAGGAGTCACGAGATCTTTCCAAGGTGCCTACTGATTACGCGAAAGCTCACTGTGGGGCAGAAGATCTCCAAATGTCCAGAGGCATTGCAGTAGTTTTCTCCAAGAAGTTCGGTCGAATCCAGGAACTGAGAGAACAGAACCCGGAAGTTGGAGGGGTGTTAGAGCTGAGGAAAGGCCAGAGAAACATCTACTATCTGGTTACCAAGAAGCGTTCTCGTGATAAGCCGTCTTATGAAGATATTTGGAAGAGCCTTACGAGATTGAGAGACACGATGCTGGACCAGAATCTTGTAGACCTGGCAATCCCAAAATTGGCCTGTGGGCTTGATCGGCTGGACTGGAGAGTTATAAGAAGCATGTTGGAGACAATATTCAGATCCAGCGGCATCAACATTCTGGTGTGCTCCAACCATCTTCCTCGACCCAAAATGAAGACTGTGGAGTGCTACTTCCATCGAACGTCCAGGTGCAGATATGGAGAATCTTGCAGATATCTTCACACTCCAAGAATGACGTTTCGGGGCGAAACGTCTTTAAGAAGGGGGCAATGTAACGATTTCGAGACCGGCCCCGAGACCGGCCCTGATCTTATTAATTATGCACCCTCGTTCAACTACAGCTGCATATCTGCTGGCGTACGCATCGCCGAGAACAAGCTGGAATAATCGATTGTTCGATACTATTCGAAGAGCCATCTAGACGAAATGTCCTATACTCCTGAATATTCGAGAGCCGTCAATGGAAACTGCTTGGGAGTATATAAGCGGGACAGGCAGAATGGAGAAGGGAGTTACAGTTCCAGAGTTCGCTGATAGATAGCCACAGTAGAAATAAATTGAAATACCTAGTTATTGAAGTAAATGTTTTAGTGAATAATTGTTGTAAACAGTGTTTTAAATAATTTAGAAAAACTAGTTAGTGCAGTTTTACTACAGTAAGTTTACTATCATATGTGATACCAAGGTCTTTCATCTCTAGTAAGCGGTTGATTATTTTGTTGTCGATGGCGTAATCATATATCAAGGTGCTCGATTATTTTGTAAATGATATAATGTTACATTTTGTCACATTCAGTTGTAGACGATTATCGTTACACCAAAGTTTAATTGAGTCTAATTCGGACTGCACTCGCTGACAATCAGTAATGAAGCAGATTTAAAAGATTCATATTCTACAAATTGTTTTCTTTCAACTAGATATGATTTCATTAAAATTAGCAGTTGTCTAGAGAAACTCAATTTTGTTAATTTATTTAGAAGAATGAAATGGTCAATTTGATCGAAAGCCTTTTGAAAATCTAAGTACACAACATCAACTTGCTTTTGTTTGTCCAGATGAGTACAGAGATATTGATCTAAACATGCAAGATTTGTTATACATGATCTTTGTTGAACAAAGCCATGTTGAGTGGGCGAAATAACTTCACAAACATGAGAGTACATAACATTGTAGATACATATCTCGAAGAGTTTGGAAAAATTGCATACAATAGAAATTGCTCTATAGTTCCTGATATCGCTAGAATTTCCTTTTTTCAATATTGGGCAGACTCGAGCTGTCTTCCACAACTCTGGGAAAACACAGGTTTTCAAAATTAGGTTGAATATTTCCATTAGAGGTACCGACAGTACTCCAATACAGTCTTTTACTACAAGACTGGGAACACTGTCGATACCTGCAGTGAGTTTGTTTTTTAGTTTTTTTGAAGCAGTAACAATATCAGTTTCCGAAATAGCACCTATCTGTAAAATATCTAGATCCAAATAATTAGAGTTATCACGAATCATGTTTTCATCAGAAGCCAAGTATACACTTCTAAAATACCTTGCAAATCCGTTGACAATATCCTCAGGCTTGTCATATACCTCATCGTCATATTTCATTATACCCGGTATACGGGAGTGACCTTTTTTACTGTGTATGAATGACCAGAATTTCGAACTGTCTGATAAGATATTAGTTTCAGCTGTATTTGTGAATTTATTATATGCTATGTTTATTTTATTTTTAACAGTTTTTCTCAGTTCCGAAAATTGATTTTGATAAAAAGCTGTTTTATGTTTCTTATAGTTTCTATGTGCCGTCTCCTTCATTTTTATATGGCTAATAACATCAGCGTCGAACCACGGAGGAAATTTACGTGTTTTTACTGTTTTTATTGGAACTGTTTGAATGAAAATGTTTGATATTTTATGATACAGTAGGTTACATGCGGAGTTGACATCGGTACTTTCAGTGACGTCGCTCCATTCGGTTGTTCTTAGCAGTTCGTACATAGTTAGGAAGTTTGCCTTACGAAAATTGAATTGCTTACTAGCATTTGTTGCTAGAAAAGCTATTGATATGGGATGTTATACAGTTCAATGAAATAGAAAGTGCAGTGTAGTTCATATGAAAGTAATACGCCAATATGAAACGTGACTTTAGAACTGAAGAAGCAAAATCAGAGTTATTTGTGTCACGTAATGAATATCTGGAATACCCAACTTGTCCCCATTGAACCACTCCTCTATTTCTTACCATTACCGAGATCCCAATGCATAGACTCAAATTAGAATAGCCCTGTATAAAATGAAGTATTTTTGGGCTTCTTAAGCTTGTGTGTATTTTTGTTGAAAAGGTCGAATGGTTAATTCGCAGATTTGTCGTTAAATATTCAAAGGATTTCCATATAGACGAAATATTATTGATGTGTGCGGAAACATGACACATGTAATGAAAAATATAGATTGTACGAGTAATTGTTATTGAAATACCAATATTACTTCGCAGTACGTGCTGTTTCACTACTTATTTAAACACTCTCACATAATCGACATGTGAAGAAATAAATTATAGGTAGCGTGCAAAAAAATATACTAATTTCTTCAATTAAAAGGATAATGCTTATGTTACAGGGTATGTTGAAGAAACTTATTTTCAATCATTGTAAGTTTAAAGATGTTTGTAGAAAAAGATGATGAACCACAGTCAAGATGAAACAAATAAACAATCGACTTAATTAGTTTTTCCCGAAGAGTCAAGCAGCCAACGTAGACATGAAATATATAATTCAGAAAAAACTTTCAATATTTGGAAACGTATATACAGTGTGTTAAACGAATTGTGATTTCTTCTTGAAACCTCAAAATAAATATATGAAAAGCATACATGCATGGCGTTTCAATATATATATATTTTTTTATTTTTAAAAGCTGACAGCATTGCCAAGTGTTTACTGGGTTAGAATAATAATGTAGGGAAATGATGGTTTAAATGTGTTTTTTCTAGAAGTTTTCAGAATTTTCAAGAAAGTTTATATCAATTAGATCGAATCAACAGTAACGTCCTAAAATTCGCCTCGTTATCAAAAGAATCGTGCATATCAGATGACCTAAGAGGTTGCTCTTCCACATAATATCTCGGAGCCCCTCTACTAGCGCTGGCGCACCCCATTCTTCCCTGGCCTGAGTCCCGTAGAGAGAGAGAGATTTAAAGGGGGTTATCCAGGCTGTGCAGCTTCACAAGCACCTCGACCTGCAAGGTCTTTTGTGTGTGACCTTTTATCTATTCAAGACCTGCGATTCTAAGATTTCGTGCGAAGTTTATCAGTTTCCTGGGAAGTAAGTTCCTGATGGAGGACGTTACGAAAGCCCCTTCCAGAAATTTGAGACCCTTGCAGAAGAGCACTGGGTATCCGCAAAGCAGATATTCTGCAGTTTCCGCGAAGTTCTCGCAGTAGCGGCAACTATCACTCACTCAGTGAGTAGTCCCATTACCAATTTGAAGTCTTTTTTGTCCAACTCGAGAAGCTGTTTAGCTTTCCTTGGCGATAGGCTCACTAGCCTTTTCGCTTGTCTTTATCCTGGCACTCTTTTAAGTGGGCTTTGGAGAGTCCACAGAAGGGTTCTGGTTCTGGGCCGGGAAGTGGTGTGTTTGCCCTTTCTTTGGTAGGGCTGTCTGCTTCCTCATTGCCTCTGATGACCCTGTAACCTGACACCCACATCAGAGTTACCTGATTGTGTGCTATCAGTTGTCTCAGGGTTTGTTTACAGTCCCAAGTCAGCTCAGACTTACTAGTGTGTGACTTCAGAGCTTTCAGTGCTGCTTGGCTATCTGATAGTATATAGATTTCTGCCCTTTGAGTGCCCCCTTTGAGTGAATCTGGTGGTGGTTTATGACCACTTCAAACTGCAATTCGAAGTGGTACCTGATCGGCATAATATTATGTTCTAGGGAGATGTGTTCCAAAATCTTCTGATGTTAGATTAGATTTCCATAAGCGAATCCCGTACTTCGTGGAGGAATCCTGACTGGTGGTGGTTGAAACTACTGGTTTACTTTTAAGTCAGGTGACGGCCAGGCCACTTATTATCAACCGTCGATTAGCTAGCAAGGCCCTACCGACAGAAATCTCACGGGTTGAGAAATACTTGTATTTCTCGAAGAATTATCATACTGAAATCTCATCTCAGGATATGAGACTTTTCTTCCACGGATGTTCACCTTAGCGAATTCTCAGCGAATGATTCTGCATGGGACTCGAACTACTCTTACGGGCGGCGTCAAGAATTCTATAGGAGGTTAGAAAAAGTCTCTTAGGTGATTTTTCGATAATGTGTGGCGACTTGTAAACGGCATTGTTTCCTAACAACAAAATGATTTGGACTGAGATGGCCCAATAGGAAATATTCACGGTTACCTAACTGAATCTAAAATGCCTGAGTGTCGAGTTCGTAAACTATACAGGGCTTCTCGTTGCCCTATGAGATAGCGAATACGGTAAGCTCCTAAACTCCACAGGACTTCCTAACTCGGGATATTTGAAAGGGTAGGACCTACTCGTTGGCTGTACTCCCAGGAGAAAGAAGCATCGCAGGAAAGGTGAAGATGCCCAAAGCTTTCCCCACGCCCACGGGACTTATATTGTTGATTAAACGCATTTCATTACAAACCACCACATAAATCACCAATTTTCCATGTTACAATTCGAGCATTCAATGTGGTTGGTAAGCCTGACACTAATTTTGAGGTTAGGTTTATCACAGGTTTACATTCGTAACATTTTATGCAATAATATTGCATTGTCATCCAGTCCAGATCATCGCGGAATCGATTTCAAAATTTGTACAGAACAGACAAACGAACAAATGAACAAAAAAACAACCGGGCAAGAAGGCGAGTTAATAATGAGGTAGTAAAACACTAAACATAAAAACTGTATTTGAAAATTCAACTATTCACACAATATTTTCTGCTATCTTCACATCTTTACATCATTCCATGGCTGTACTTCTCCAGATCCAAAAACTGTAAAAATTATTGTCACTACAGCATAAATAGCGGAAGCCAGATAAAAAATTTGACTCCACTGGCTAGGATCTTCCTGAAATTATTAGTCATGATTACTGCTTGATGAAAATCGAGAAAACTGTAATGACAATTAATGAAAGAAGAACTTGTATTTGGGGAACTATTGAGAGTATTTTTCTGGAAATTTGTATACGAGAGTTTTCTTTTCTCTTCTCTTAAGTGGGCTTTTGAGAGTCCACAGAAAGGTTCTGGGCCGGGAAGTGGTGTGATTGCCCCTTCTTTGACAGGGCAGTCTGCTTCTTCATTGCCTTTGATGCCCCTGTGACCTAGCATCCACATCAGGATAGATTTCTGCCCTTCGGGTTACCCTTTTACAAATCTCTATAGCATGTTTGGAAGATGGTTGGGGTCCAACCAAGGGTTTGTGAGAGCCTGAACACCCACTCTAACCCCTTCGTCCATTTTGGATACATCTGTGTACCACACTGAGCCATCCATTGCCAATAGAGGACCGTTCTCCGTAAGTCTGGTGTTTGTTTATGACCACTTCAAACTGCACTTCGAAGTCGTACCTGATCGGCATATGATTCTCATAAGGTTATATTGAAATTCATCGTTGATTCTATAAATACAATTAAAAAACAGGATGTTCCATTTGAAAAATAACGAAGTTGGGTTTCACTTCCGGTATAACTGGAAGTCGTAGACAACTGAAAATATTTCAACTGAAACGAGCTTCTCGGAAAACTCCCGTATACACATTTTTGAAAATATACTCCCCGTATTTTCCCATATACATATCGATTCAGGTTGTTATCCGCTATATATTCGATCGTTCAACTATCATTTGATTATTTCCTAAGGAGTATAGATTTTGAGTGACAGTCCTGATGAACTGTGTTTTCACCTGCAAAGCAACAGGTCGTACAAGAAAAAACGTAGTACCTTGAAGGTGATTGAAGTTATTGAAATAACACATTGACTTTTAAATTACCGCAAACTAAGAAGAACGAAGGTAAAGTAAATGTTCTACTGAATCTTACTCACTTCATTGGTCACCAAATATTGTACCAGCGTAGGTGCTAGTGCTGAAATGATGATCGCAGCTTGATTAGCAACACCCATTAGAATACCAGAATGGTTAGGAGAGAGATCCATATGATTCACGGTATGCCCACTGAGACATGCACTGCTAATACCGCCTGCTACGATGAGAGAACCAACAGCCATCGTTGGATCCTTGGCCCCATAATTGCCAAGGACAACTAATGCTACTGCTGGAATTATCAATCCTGAAAATGTTTCATTAAGGGCCAGTTGTATAGGTTACGTTTATAGTAGATTTTAAACTTAAATTTAAGCTGTAATTTAACCTTAAGTTTAAACCGATGAAACTCGAAATTATTCCTTGTATATCTTCCAGTTAAAGAATTTGTAGCTATCTTCAAAGCACCAATATTTGTTTCCGGTTTGATGGAAAATTGAGTAAATTGACAGTACTGACACGAGTGACATGAATGAGAAGTCATGTAGTTGTCTGGTTGTATGCTGTATTGTATGGCCCCAAATTTTTGGTATTGTTCATGTTTAACCTGGAAGAACTGCGAAATGTATGAAAATGGATTGCGGGAGCAACAAGAGGTCAACCAATTTTTCCAAGCAAGAAGTGGAGGAATCAATACGGCTGATGGAAGTATTCAAGGACCAGCTATCGTCCACCTACGAACGGTAGCTCTCAGAAGTCGAAACTTGTGCAAATCAAGGATTAACGAGGTCTTACCTTTAAACGTTCAATTCTTATCACTTTCTCGGGCCATCAGAAACATTTCTGCAGTCGTGAAGTTCGAACTCACGGCCGACAGCCAGTAATCAAATGATCTGATACCATCATCGGTATCATTTTTCATTGTTCTGATGTAAAAGAAATACTTGCTTCGGCGTATTCCTAGGCAATCGTCTGCCAATGTGTTTAATCAATACCTCTACAGAAGATTTTGAAATTCTGAATCTGTTTATAAATTCTTGGTCTATCCAAATATGCAAAGTGTTGATTCGCGGGAGAAAATTTCGCGGTCTTCTTGGGTTTTCAACGATATTTATGATATCTACATCGTCTTCATCGTTAAATAATATATCATCAAATAATTCAAATACGTCCATTATGAAAACATACAGAAACGTGTCAAAGGAAATAATAAAAATTGACTGTAATGACACAACAAACACATCAGTATTTGGATCCGCGCACATGTTTAACCGAAGCTTGAATTTTAACTGCTGACAGTTAAACTCCGAATGGCAGTCACAGACACCTATACAACGAACTTTTTTCATTAAACCAAAGTTTAACTGACGCTTGAAGTTTAAACTAAACCTATTCAAGTGGGCCTCAATACTAATTTTTTATCATTGTTGAAAATATCTTTGTCCACATTTATATCTCAAATAAAGTATAGATAAATAATTGCCACCATCTAAAAATAATATTCTTTTGAATTATTATACTACGAATTGAGAATGGCGGAATATGAGTAGGATGTCTAAACTCTGGATTATCGACAGATTCCAGATTGGTTTGTCGAGAGGCAAACCGTGCTAATCCCCAAAAACGGAGATTTGTCTGATCCGAAGAACTACAGATGATAACATGCTTGAACGCATGCTATAAGATGTTTACACGCATTTTATACATGCGAATACTCTCCGCAGTATCTGTTAAACGAACATATACCAAATTGTTTATATTGAGATGATTCACAGGTGCTTTCGCACATGTCAGACCTGTGGTGTTAGTTTACCCTGTATATGTAGATAATAATAATAATCGTCTTGCGAATAATGAGAGCAGTGAGCCCGCCCGAAAAGGATACATGGCAAGAATGCTTGCTCTGGGGTGTGAGATACAGCCAGAGCATGCCGCTTTTTCTGCCCAAAACTGAGGGATTATGTATCTCATCTTCGGGTACGAGACAATGTCAGAGCTTCTCCTCAGCCGGTTGACGAAGTGGCAGAAGTGGCAGATATGCCAGGTGTCGATCTAGCTGTAGAGGACGCCCGCATCATACCACCTACGGAAGGCATCAGAACCCGCAGGACGTTTCATCACACCAAACCCTTGAAGCCGCAACAACTGGCATGGGTGGATGCAGAAATTCACAATGTACTTTCGGAAGAGGCTGATATCAAATCAACTCTGTATGACGCCTCTCAGAACCCGTCCCAAGCGGGGAGGAGGCAAACCAATCCCTCTGATTGGCAGGCATGAGCGACATATACACAAGATGGAAGCTAAGTTCAAGTCGGCGAGACAACACGCGTCTCGTATCCAGTGTGTGGAGGACTACTTCACGCCCGCAGTGCGGCGAATTACCGCAAATTTAAGACGAGCTCACCACATACTAAATCAAGGCGTGTTGTTTACCACCAAACAGTACTGTCTTGATAGGATACGAATGCTGGTGACTGCAAAAAAGCATCGCGGAAAACATGAAGTTCCGCGATAAACCTTCTCGCCTATTCCAAGAGCCTCTACGTGAATAACCCGCCGGCGGCTGATCGGGTAGAAACCTTCTGGAAGGGTATTTACGAATTTCTCACTCAACGTAGATACTCCAGCCCTAGCGCAGTTCGAAGCCTTTTGCAGGAGGCTTCGTCAGCCTGAGCTCAATAAACTGCGCAATCCGATAACCCCGGAAGAAGTTCGACAGGCCCTCAAAGGCTCGAAGAACTTTGGCTAGATCGGGAGCAACAGATTCCAAATTGGTTTGTCGAGAGGCGAACCGTGCTAATCCCCAAAAACGGAGATTTGTCTGATCCAAAGAACTACAGATGATAACATGCTTGAACGCATGCTATACGATGTTTACATGCATTTTATACATGCGAATACTCTCCGCAGTTGAGCCGGTGTATGAACGGATATATGAGCAAAGAAGGTCAAAGAAAGAGGTCGCTGGATGCAAGGAGAACCTGCTCATCGACAGATGCATCACGCAGGACTCCGTGCAGTATCGCATGAGCATGAGCTCATCATGCATTTGCTCAGATGCCTTGCGGTACCCAATCAAATAGTGAGATGCATTGAACAGCTGATGCCAAACAGAGCAGGTTATCTTTAGAAGGGGCATGTTTCAGGGAGACTCCCTCAGCTCTTCTGCATCTCACTAATGCCATTGCCCGTTGCACTATGGAAAACCCGCGGATACAACTGCGGTACCCCCAGCAACCGGAGGCATAAGGTCACATGGATGACCTTAAACTTTATGCCTCTGAAGAAAAGGATCTTCATCAGTCCTTAAGGTTGATGCAAGAGTATACGCATGCTATCGGAATGGACTATGGGATCGACAAATGTGCCACGGTTAATCTCAGAAGAAGGCGATGCGAGGAATACGAAGAGGACGTTCAGCTCGTAGACGGAAGCATCCTACATCATCTGGATGCCAGAGAGACGTATACCTACCTATGGGTGGAACAACGCCACACCCAAGAGGTAGCTACTGTTAAAAACTCTCTCCGCAACAAGTATCAGCACAAACTCCGACAGATCTGATCATCAGAACTGTCGGGGAAGACAGTTGCTGCAACTAATATGCTTGCCATTCCGATTCTACTTTACCTCTTTGGAGTAATGGAATGGACTCAAGAAGAGCTGCGACAACTCGACATTAAAACTAGCAAGATGATGCATCTCCATAGACAACAGGGAGGCCGTAGAATTTTGAGTTTGGAGTGTCTACATACCAGAATGGTACTGGATGGGGCCTGTAAATGTAATATATTGTTACGAACCTGGTCAAGCAATGTTGTCAGTTGTATTATTTGTTCTGTGACAATAAAGGCGAGTTTATAAGTAAGTGTACCACTTATTGAACCTGACAAACGCAACAATATTTAGCATTGGATTCACTCTATATTAGATTATATATACATCATAGTAGTTATTGTCACGGTGATGTTTGTTTATAAAATTTGATTCTTTCTACTGGGAATGTCAATCAATCGTATTCTATTTTGTATTGCTTTTATACTTAAAATAAAGTTGTTACCACTGGCTTCCTGGTTATTACAGTAAAGTCATCAGGAGTTCAGATTCCGTTCTCTGCTTGGTATGAGCAGGGAGCAGGGATTGGAGCATTTCTTTTCAAAGCAGCAACCCGTGCAGCCGATGAAGTCGGTCTCCTATTCGACACTGAACGGACGAACCCAAACTCTGTCACCGAGTTGGAACCCGTTCAGCAAAAATCCCACGTGAAAGCTGCGGAGTGTGACAGGCTCCTACAACTACATAAGGATAAGCCAATGCACGGACCTTGGCTTATCCAGAAACCTGACCTTCGCTTTTCTCAGGTCAAGTGGGCTGAAGTCGGAAACCGAGTGATTGATTCATAATGCATTATCGAGTAAAATAAAACTAAAAACTATGATTTTTTTTAAACAATAAACGTTTATGCCTACAAAAAGTGCGTTCTTTTTTCAGCTATCAGATGAACAAACAACCAACTAGCCTGGGGCACGTAGCAACTGTACTTAATGCTACCCATGTGATTTTATAATTTATAACATGCAAAATTTTCAACAAAGAATATTAATGCTTGATCTGAATAAAAAATGACAAAAGTAATAATGCACCGCATTAAATAACAACAATATTAGCTATGATAATAATACAGTGAGTAGAGAAAATTGTAAGACTAATTGAAGGTTTCTCAATGTCTAATTTCTACTCAGAAAGTCTGCCAACATCACCAAGATTCTTGATTTTTATAAAATTATCACTGTTGTTGAATTTGACGAAGATATTTCCATTACTTGTTCACACTCTTCCGTGCGTTATTTCCAACTTTGTTCAAACATACGTTCAATAATTTGAACTGTTTCTGTGTTAAATCTTCTTGTATTAAAAGCACGTATCAATTATATAAAAATAGCTAAAAATATAGAAAATATTCAGTCCTTTGCCAATAGATATAATTCGCGAGACCTATAATTGCGTTAACATTCCAAGATAAAGGAATAGTAGGGAGAGTTCATCCATTTTAAATAGGATCGCGTTATATGAAATTTTAATATTATGGTGTAACAAGCACCCGAGTACGATTACCGAAAGAACCCTTAGAAACAGGTCACTGTGAAAATCAATATAGTTAAGGCCGAGCTTCTCAATTCAAATTATGGATAACGGTGTTTTGATCTCTCCGATGTGAAAATCTCCACATTCACATGGGACATCGTAAATTCAGAGACCATTATCCGTAAGAATAACCGAACCACAAAAAGTGGATTCAATGAAAAAGAGACATCAAAATCGGGAATTGCTGATCATGCCTGGCCTGAGCACCATCGAGTTCTTTAGGACGATGCTGCTGTTCTTCGTAGAGAAGAACATTGGTTCAAACAAAAGTTTATAAAAACCACATATATCGAAGCCAATGGCGCTGCCAGTCAGCCAAGCGTGGAAATTAAAAACGTTTGGGGACCCCTTATAATTACACCACATCAACAGACCTATAAAAGAGCTCGTAAGCATCCAAACTTGCCAGTATTCACCTGAAGACTATGGCGGGTTCAATCAATTGAAACTTTGTAGAAAAGTGAAAGAAGTTAAACATATCTCAACCCATTAAAACGGTGGACGTCCGAAGTCTAATTAATCAAGTTACTATAACCTTCAAACTAATAACAATGCATCGCGTGCAATAATACAACTCGAAACAGACAACCATTTACCAAAGAATTATTAACTTGAAAAAATAATCTAATTTAAACGCTCGTTTCATATGATGATGATGTCGTGAACCCCTTCAAATATTCGGAAAACCCGTGAAATTACATAGACCAAGATATTCAGGCAGGTCGAGTGCGGACATCCGATATTGTCAACGACAACAAAGCTGAGAGGTTGTGTTAGATGCTTCTAATCGTAAATAATTTGTATTTTTGCTTTATGTTTACAAAATGTAAATTGTAATTATTTTTATATTAATCATTTGAACATTTTAGATATACAAGTTTTCTTGTGTTTGATTACGAATGACATATTAAAATATTGCAGTATTGTCATTTAATCTGGTTAAAATCATGAAGTGTTTTCCTATCTGAACCCAACTTCTATTTATAACTTGCTTTAGAACCTTTTAAAGAAAGCGTCACACCGCTCGTGACGTTTTCTCCTCGTATTGTGACCATTTCTACGTTTCGACGCAGACCCGTCCATCAGAGTAAAGACCAGGTGAGGGCTTAAAGAAGGCGTACGAGTGTATAGGAGTATTAGATCGAGGTTAGCGCAAAGCGAACCCTCGGTCACCACAATATGGCTTTCTGTGCACAAATGATGAAACGAGAACCGTAAATTTTTGGGCATTATTAATTTCAATAATTCTTTTTTGCATCTTCTTAACTGTTAATACCACAAAATTTATCAAAGCATAAGTAGGGCCTAGATAAGTAGTTTATTACGATTTTGCTTACCGATAATATTCATCGATTTTCGGGTTACTCCAATTGAACATATTTTTCTATTTATAAGCCAGTCCGACAGAATGCTGAAGAAATTTGCAAGAATCCATTGCGCAAGGTATGGAGCCGCAGTTAATATGGTATTCTGAAAAGAAGCATTTTTAATGACATAATATATTCTAGAGCTGAATGATTTATATAAAGAGGGAATAATCTGTATGTATTGAATGGTATTAATGAACACGAAGACATGGGTACCGTTGAAGACTACAGAAACTGTTCCAGTCCGATTTGATAAAACAAAATCTTCATAACATTTAAGACTTTGCGCCATCAATGTACTCATTACTAACTACTGAAAAAATTACTTTCTTCATGTGACATTTTTGTTGAGTAAAAGGATGAATCGCACACAACAAGCCACGCCTCATGAGTAATAAATCCCGACTCACGGGCTGTGATCAATTAGCGACAAGCACATTACTCAACAGTTGTACTTGACAAAACAGTTTCAAAGAATGTTCTTAGGTCAGTGTAACAGAGGTTCATGGTTTGTAATTAAAATCTGATAAAACAACTTTCAATGGCATCAAAGTATCCTATACTTTCATTATTTGTTTTTATGAAATATGACATTGGCGTGAAGTTACTCCTGATAATCGAAAAAAACACAAACAAATTCGATGAAGAAAGAAATTTCTTGAGAAATATACTTATTATTATCCACAGATAAGGAAATCGAACGAAATATGTCCTCACTAGATGAAAACGTGACAATGAATATAGTATACCGATACTAGAAAAACATACCCATATGAGAATATCACAAAGACATTTTATTTGAGAGAATGAAAGTATGTGGGAAGATGATAAACAGTCCAAAGGTAAATTCATACCCATTTAGGGGCGGTAAAAATTAGGAGCCCCCTTTTCAGATCAAAAACTGCGACAAAACCCATACTACTAAGCAAAAATGGAAGATAAGAACAAGAAAGGGACCAGCACTACTTTATTTAGACAGAGGAATAAAGAAGAAGCCTTAAAAAAACTGAAGATTTACTGAAAAAGCTTAAACGGATGATTTAAAACCAACAAAGATGACACTATGTTATTTGAACCACTAAGTGAAAAAAAACAGTACAATAAAACTACATAAAGGAATTACTAATAAGACTTTACAGAAAGACAAAATAGAGAACTTGAAGGATCAAAAGTTACTGAATGAACAACTTACAAAACCTAATCCAGTGAACCTACCCAAAACCAAGCCCTTCAACAAACCAAAAAAGAACTATTGAAAAACAAATGGGAATAACACAAACAATTCCACTCCTGTTCAGCGACCAAAATTAAAATATCCCCACTATTAGAAGAGAAACGAAACAACTTTCTTTCTTTCAATGGAGCATCTGAATTATTATGTACCGATTTACCTACTCCGTCAATCACATCAATACTCAACTCAATCACTTTCCACATGAAAGCCATACCATCGTATGAAAAAGTAGAAAATATGCACATTTAAAAGTCTATGTTCTTTCACTTTGCAATGTTTTACGTAGACCTAGTTATTTATTTAGGTGTAATTACAAAGGCAACGTTCAATAATTATTTGTCAATTGAAAATAAAAACAAGAGGCGTAGTGTGTCAAGTATTCATCTGTAGATACTAACTCATACTCAAATGTTAATTCAAAATGTTTGAGAAAATTTAAGAGAAAGAATGTAATTTAAAAACATTACTAAAAGAATTCCTTATTGGCGATGAATGAAAATGTTTGCAAGTTTCATCAAAAACGAATCGAAGTGCTTTGTTTATTCGTTATTTCATAAGGTTGCTTGATGAAAATTCGATGGATGACTTCACAATGCCCCCATATTGGTTTTAATGGAAATGTATCCTACACGGACTTTCTGAAAACAAATGCCTACTTGTGATATGTGTTTGAAAAATAAATTTTTTGCTTTATCGAATAGTGTAAACCTCAACCTTACTTTATTTTCAGTAAAATCGGAAATGATATCAAGTATTTTTTATGGAGAATAAGGAACCATGGCCTTGGTGGTGTGCGGGTTAAGTGCTCGCTCCATAACACAATCTTTCGTAGGACCATGAGTTCGAATCTCAGCAGGGCCAGGTGTCGTGCATGGCATCACACGTTCAGAAAGGTAAGAGTTACGACTTCCCTAGCTTGTACAAGTCTCTGACTTCTGAGGGTTGCTCGTAGGGATGCAACCGGTTGATGGATACAACAATTTCAACAACAATATCTTCTAGCCAAATGTCAAAAGTCTAACTTAGAAAACAATTAGTTTTACTTACTGCTTCTAAACTGAATTTCATAACGTAGCTCATATAAATAGGAATTTCTGTCAATAGAGTCCAGTATCCCCACGTATATCCACTTTGGGTGATCAGTAGAGCCCAAAATGGAACAGATTTGAAAATTTCCGACCAAGGAGTAGGTAAACCCTGGAAAAAATAGGTATATATGCAGTAGTGATTTATGCTCCGATCAAGTAACACAACCTAGATGAGTAATACTCAAATAGAACTGAAAGTATCATCTCTTCATAATGTTATCCCTCAAATTATGACATGATTGCCATTTCGCTATTTTTTAAGGATACAATAAGCACGTCAGCTTGATTTTGATATCTGTCGGGTATATTCATGGCAACGAAACCCCAAAAACGATATATGACAGAAAAACAATAAAACATTTCTGTTTATTTTAGTCTTTGGCTGATGAAGTGTTTTATCGTGAATAAAGGGCAAATTCTGAGTTAATTTGTGTTAAACTACCGTTAGTTTTTATTATTAAGCAATGGTGAAGCATTGTGAAATGTGTAAAAGACCATTTGAAGTTGGAAATCAAAATATGTCATTTCATAGGTAAGCTACCAGTGTCGTAACTATCGAGAAAGAGAAACCGAATTGGAAAAGACTAACATTAATGAATTTTGAAAAATCTTGTCAAGTAACCATCGGCTGTTCTCTAAATCCTGTGGAGATCTTTCTATCATAATTCCAACTGCCGTTGGGGAAAATGTCCTTTACACACAAATTTTAATGCGTGTGCGGCGAGTTACTCATATAGATTGTGTTATTTGATCGGAGGATTTATGACATTCTTAGTAATTAACATATACCAAAATTTAACTTACTCTGGAATATTTTCCCTGGTTCAGATTACTTTCTATATATAATTTTTCTTCTAGAGTTATCGTTGTATGATCCGCTGGACTGTTGCTACCGATCCAAGAAAAAAGAATGCTCCAGAATAGTAGGGCAGTATATTGTACATAAAAAACCATAGGCCATCCATACCAACTGGATGCAATGTAACCACTTAGTAATGTACCTGCTAGCATACCGCTGGGTCCACCTGGTGAAAATTATACCAAGAAATAGTTTTGTTGAATGTGCCATATATTGCGATATAAACCAAACCAAGAGCCGAACATTCACTTCAAATTTCATTGTGCAATGATATATTCTGAAAAAGTCATCCATTTTTGCAAATACCCGTTGAAAGTCCATTTCAAACCACCGGTAAAGGTAAGTTTGATCGTTTTCCGCCTTAAAATTAAAAAAAGTGACCTAATTTACGTAGTTTTGTTTTCTGAACATGAATCCGAAAAAAATTCGAGGGGGTTTTATTTACTTTACGCTCTTCCCTTCCGAATCTGGAAAATTGACTATTTCTAAACATAAATATTTAAATTAAAAGTCACACAAAATGCCTCCTTCTTAATGCCGACACTTTTTTCAGACGCCAATCTACCTAATTCCAGAAAATCTACCACCAAAAACAACCGTTTTATACAAAACATTATGTTTTCGTTCAAGTCAAAACCCGGTATTATATTAATCGCTATATCATTTATGATATATCCATTAGTGATAGATGAATTTTAAGAAAGATTCTTGTTATATCTGAAGAGAGAATGTCCCACCTTATATCGGTAAGTCACCTCAGGACGTTGCAAATAATAAAAATAGCCGTCCTTCACCGTAATTTGCAAGGAGGTTGAGGTACTTGTCAAAAAATGCAGCTTATGCCTTAACCTGATCCTCTCAATTTCATTCCATTATGTCCGAAAACAAAAAAGTTATAGTCTAGGTTTTGGGGAAAACGTTGTAAACGACTCGCTACTTGCCATGCTCGTTATATACAGATCAACACATGGAACATTGAGAAGTTGTTCATGAATCGAAGATATTTTATTGAAACAAAATGACCTCTATATTATACTGATACTGATAATCCACCAGAAGCAACCATCTAGTCTTGATTTTATCTATGTGACTTTCATGTCAATGATTTTCCCGAAAAACGCATACAACAGTGTTTTCGTTGCTCATATTTTTGAGACCTTCTTCCTCTTCATAACATTCGTTGAACCTCTGTCACGTTGTCACATGACTGTCCATTGCAGAAGCCACAGATAACATAAAGAGCTTTTGTGGACAGCTTTTCTACAACTATTCATTCAAATCAAAAATGCAAAACTCTATTGATGTCAAAAAATGTATATCAGCCTATACCCAGATGCAGAAGTAACTGAAACACTGTGCAAGTACTGCTGCTGAACGAATTGTTTCATATTGAAAATCTATATACTTGAAACTATTTTGATTCAGCTAGCGAATTGTAAACGGGCAAATTATAGTACGAGGGGGAAAGAAATATTACTTTACCTGCATGAACGAAACTTCCTAACCTGCTCCTCTCATTTGTGGGTACCCATTTTCCCAAAAGTGCTTGAACTGATGGAAAAACACAACTTTGGCAAATACCTTGAAGACATTTACAAGCCATAACACCGTGGGATCCGAAAGTAATTGCTAGAGTCGGAAGCAGAAGTCCCAACAACGAGCATGTGGTCATTCCAAATACAAGAAACCATTTAGGGCCATATCGGCTGGCCAACCAACCGGTAGCAGTTTGCGGCAACATATAGCCCCAAAGAAAAGAAGATAACACTAAGCTCTTGTCTGTCCAGTTGAAGGTCTAAAGGAAATATATTGACGAAACATATGTTTACACTTCTATTATTTATAAGGAGAAAAAAAATCAAGATATTTGTCAAGAGATGAATTACATACAGGAACGTTTTCAAGGACACCATATTCAAGTCATAAGTCATGCAGTGAACAGCAATTATCAAGGAACTGTAAGAGAATACTTACCGACAAAAATACTTATCAAATGGTTTGTAAAAGAGTGCATCAATACTTTAACGATCTTCCGTCAAGTACTGTCGTCCATTCTTCATGAACTGATTTTTGGCTTCATATTAAATTCGACAAATAGTCGGAGTTCTTTGTTGAAACCTAGAGATGGCTCTGGTTATTTACTTCAATATATATCCTAGGGATTGCCAACAGAAGTAGATCTACCCAGCAGCTGCTAGGTATATGGCCTCATCATGAAAAATGGATCACATAACCCATTCTTCCGCAAAAACCCTGTACAATAGGTATTTTTGTCGGCAAATAACAAACAGAAAACAAATACTGCCACCTACGACTATTGAATCATATCTGTTGCCGGTTTCATGATTATTGCCTTCGATCAGCGAAGGCTAGTTCAACCCAATTAAATCAAAAAATCTTTTTATTTTCTGTTGAAAAATCTCTGAGTTTCAGTTCGATTCGACCATATGAAAATTAATAATCAAAGAAAAACTCCCTCGAGCTTAAGCTCTCGGGAGTTATTTAAATTATTATTCCTCGTATTCCTCATTGAATTGTCAAAATACAAGGTACTCTCGATAAAATTATGGAGAAAATAATACTTGGCTATTTGTCATGGTCTTGGGATATTTCCTAAGAAGATTGGTTTACAGTATTCACGATAATCAGAATTTGCAATGTATCGCATTGCCTTTTTCTCAAGTATCTCCAAAGGATGATTCCATAGCTCATTTTGGACTGAGGCATAGAAAAATATACTGTCTTGACTTCAGAAAAATTGGCAATATTTTTCAATAAGAGAAATAGAGTGTCTAGCACTCTAATCAGCTGCTCATATAATCTATTGTTATTCCTAACAACTTTGTACTATTATCTGGTTGATTACTAACACCAGGAGTCGTTTATGTTAGAAAACGTAACTTCTTTGTTCTATTCCTGTTTATTTTCAAGTTGTTTGCTGAGCACCCATCAGCACAGTTTTCTCTTTCTGTGGTTGAGACTGATACATTTTTCTACGTATTTTCTGAGGTAATAAATGTCGTATTGTCTGCAAACAATCAAGTACTTGTCTAGATCATTGATATAGATGACGAATAATAGATGTCTAAGAAATGGGCCTTGAATTATCCCATGTTTGATAATTTTTTAGTCAGATTTGAAATTATTGAAACTAACACACTGTAGACGGATACTTATAGACCGTCAGATAATGACAAATTTTGCTGACTCATTTTCTCGTTTCTGAGATTTTAACCACTGAAAATTATGTCAGTGTTAAGCTCAAAAAATTAAAATTTAGCGATCGGACGTTTGCTAGGCATAAAGAAAATTCATCTTTTTTTTGTAGAAAAAAAATTGTTTTTTACTTTATTTTCTCTTTTATGGCATTTTAATGCATGAATAGGTATAACAATCTATTAGTGAAAAAACAAAGCCATAAGGTTTGCACGTACTTAAAGGGTTGAAATAGGGGCGCGATCTTGTAAAAAAATAGTTAGTTGCTGATGCATTTTCTCGCTTATGGCAATCGACAGAATGAAATTTAACATCGTTAGGAACCCGAAAAAAAATTCCCATAAGCCGGAAAGCTGTTGAGGTATATTGTCCGGGCGAAAAATTTTGTAATTTTTTTTTCCGGTACACTTTCTCGTTTATGACATTTGAACCATATGATTTTGATGATGGATAAATATCATAATAAAATTCCCATAAGCTTTGCTTGTTCCTCAAGAAAAGCCATAAGTTGTGAAGTTATAGGAAAATATGCTGAATTTTTTTTCATTTTCTCGTTGATGGGAATTGGCATGTAAGAAGAAAATAGAATGTCGAGACAAAAAGTCCAATAGAACACCAAATTTTATGAATAAAATTGTTTTCGTCTTTGGCTTATTGAAGTGTTTTTTCGTAAATAAAGGGCAAATTCTGTGTTAATTTGTGTTAAACTATCGTTAGTTTTTATTATTGAGGAATGGTGAAGCATTGTTAAATGTGTAAAAGGCCATTTGAAGCTGTAAATCAAAATATGTCATTTCATAGGTAACTTACCAGTGCCTTAACTATCACACAATTATTAGTGCATCGGCTGTTCTCAAAATCCTGTGGAGATGATTCCATCATAATTTCAGTTTTCCATTCCATATTGGGTTTCCATTATTTCTATTTTATTGAACCCCAATAGGTATTTCTGTTAACAACGCACGACACTGCCGTTGGGGAAAGATGTCCCTTACACACAAATTTTAATGCGTGAGTGGCGAGTTACTCATCTAGGTTGTGTTATTCGATCGGAGATCGTAACAACGATTATCAGATGAATTCAATTCCACAATGAAGATAGATACTGAACAGCGTCACAAAATACATTTCGTACATCAATTTTGCAACATTTCATACAGCTCTTTGTGTAATTCAACTCCAGTTTTTTTTATGTACAGAGGTTACAGTTATGACACACCTAATAACTTTTCAGGATTTATTATATCAATCACATTGTATATGTCAACTTCTTTATCTATGTAATGAGACCTTCGTGGTCTGTAAGGACATTACAGATAAGTAAATTAAAATAAATAAATAATGTATTTTCTATTAGCTATTTCATTAAAATGAGATTACAGAAAATTCGCAAAAAAAATATATTTGCCATTGCTGAGTTGCCATAGTTATCGTGAACCTTTCTCGTATGTTTCATCAGGTGATGTTTTAGTAGTCGAACTCTTGAAGAAGAATAAAAATATAATATCAGATCCTGTGTTTCAAGAGGTTATATATATTTAAAAGTAGATAATGGAAGTGGAGTAACTAATTAAAAGTTATTTTCCTGGATAGGATTTAACAATTCTGAACTTTTAACTCAGAACTCACAGATCATTGGTAGTTAGGAGAAACGGTAGTTGCGAAACAATTTCATTTTATTTGTACAGGGCGAAACATGACAGATTTGGGAATCATATCTAAGTTTATTGAAGACCAAATACGTGCATCAAGCATCAGCCATATATAGCAAGGCCATAGAACTTTGAGAAGTGATATGGGAATAGAGAATAGACGCAGTGAACAGATGCAGTTCATTTTGAGAGCAAAACATACATATATAGTAATTATATATTACCTTTCCATCAGTAGTCCTCACAATAAATAATTTTCTCAGTATAATATAATCGACTGTCTCTTCAAGAAACTGGCATAAGTATTTTGAACTCAGCCCATTATCAAACATAAACTCCAAAAAACTGAATTCCCTCATTGAACAATAATCCAATACTTACTTTTATATCTTCATTGGGACTTGCTGACGGATCATTCATAGCAACAATACAAACTGACATATCCACTCGAGTCGAGGAAGCAAGGAACACTAAAAGAGTGCAAATCAGTATTTGCCCATGTCTCTTTCCAAGTCTTCCATCTGAAAATCAGTGAACAAGCAAAATATTATTATTATGTAACAAGTTTTATAAACGTTCTCTTAGTGAAGAATATTTTAATAAACGAGTCAACCGTTTACGAACTTATTAAAACAACAAAATTGTATTTTTTCAAGTTGATTTCTCTCATGTCATCATGTCAGTTTCAACTGACGAACAATACCTATTGGTATACATTGGACCCCCAATAAACGAATAATAAAGGTGTCACACGTAGGTTTAATCAGTATTTTGAGTGGATGAAGGTAATATGTTACATTTTTGTCATATGACAACTTTATACAATTAAAATTTAGAAAGTTCTGTTGACAACAGTCCTTATTTGTGGTTAGTATCGTACTCTGTGGGTAATGTTACTGTGTTATCCATAAAAAATACGGTTTTAATGTGAAAATACTAATAGATCATGATGGAGATCTAAAGTCATATGGATACTAAAGTTATTAGAAGACAATACGTCATGTTTTCCCAATTACAACAGTAATTTTTCGAGAAACTGAACTTTGTGACGCTGTAGAAAATGCCAAAGAGCATAAGGAAAACTGGGAGTTTGCTTTCCTTTCGCAAATAGTAAGTAGACAGACAAGTAACATCCATTAACAGGAAAATATGTAACGTAACCTTAGGTCTACCATAAACCATGCCTTTGCCAAAATTATCCACATCCACTTGATTATTTACCTATACGAAAGACATTGCTGACAGAGGCAATAATGACGTATTGTTTGCTACGCCGATGTTGTATTGAGTAGCTGTCAAATGCACGACAACTCTCTTGAGAATGCCAACCACTCGTGTTGAAGAAACGTTGACTCTAACCTGAAATCAACCTCGGCCAAAAACTCATCATGTAATAAAAAGTTTCAATTCGAATCACTTTTTATTCATTTATTCGAAACTTTGAAGAAAGCAGATGGGACATGGACAACATCCTCCGAAGATTCACTCAGATATCTGCTGGAGGTGCACTTCCCAGGAGGTGTCGAAGATGACGAACAGGCCCTGCCAACACAGCAAGTTCCCCATGGGGATTGGCAACTGGCCTGGGCGTAACAAGTTCAACCCATATAAGGCCGCAGGACCCGACGGAATTTTTCCGGAAATGCTATGGAATTTCTTACCCCAATGTTGGGGAGAATATTTCGGGCCAGCATAGCACTGGGCTGTGTTCCAATGGCTTGGAATTAAGCGAGAGTAGTCTTTATCCCCAAGGCTGTAAAAAGAGACTACACAATAGCAAAGTCCTTCAGACCCATCAGTCTCACACCGTTCCCGCTTAAAACGCTGGAAAATGTGGTGAACAGGTTCCTGTTCGAGGGGCTCCTGAGAGTGGGCCCCTTCCACAGAAATCAACATGCATACAGAAGGGAAAAGTCGACAGAATCGGCCCTCCACACTGTAGTGCGAAGGACTAAAAGGACATTGAGTTTCAAAGAGGTAACGTTAGGAGTATTCTTCGATGTGCAAGGAGCATTTGACATGGCGAATACAGCGACTATACAGGCAGTACGACTAGAGGAACAGCTCACTCGATGGGTTGTATCGTCGCTAACGAGAAGGAAGGTCGAGATATCCTTGGGCAACCTCAGACTGAATGCCGAGGTAGGAGTAGACTGCCCTCAGGGAAGCTGCCTTTCTCCCCATCTATGGTGCTTAGTCATGGACGAACTCTTGGGCAAACTCACAGATGAAGGTTTCGAGGCACAAGCATACGCGGACGACAGAGTTGTCCTAGTCAACGGACGATTCATCAGAGTCGTCTGCAGCCTGCAGAATAATATAAAAATAGTGCGGTGGAGCAGCACTCTCAGTAAATCCGAGATGGCCTTATTCACTAAACGAAGGAAAAAAGATGGGTTCAGGCCATTTACCATGTTTGGCAAAGAGCTGGAGCTAGTCCGGCAGGTCAAATACCTAGGGGTGGTCCTGGACTCCAAACTTTCATGGACGCCGCATTGGATAATAGGATAATGCAAAAGTCGGTAGCAATACTGTGGCAACTGAGGAGGATTGAAGGAAGTCATTGGGGTACTAACTGGCTGTACACGGCTGGCGCACAGGGCAACACACTAAGCCGAAGACTCAGTAAGGTGCAGAGGTTAGCCTGTTTGGTAATAACGAGTGCAATGAGAACGACTCCAACTGCAATGTTGGAGGTACTGCTGAGCAGCAGTCTCAGCAGTACCTCTGGCTTTCGTTCTGGATCAAGAAGATGATAGGTCATGCGAAAATCGCGAAATGGGCGGAGCGGGAGATTCCTATTTCCGCCCTCCGAGTGAGAAGCGCACAAGATAGATGCGACGGAGTAGATAGTTTGCTCTCACTATTCCGAGCAGAGAACAATATGTTGTACGGTCGGTTCGCGTCTTACTGACGAACAGGCTTCGGGTGCAGGCATCTACGTGGAAGGAAGAGACGTACGAGAAAGCTACGCTTTGGGTAGGTACACAACATTTATCTATGCTGAAATGTTTGCCATCCTAAACGTAGCTATGAGACAAGAGGTGGGAGAAGGGCCCAAACAGAGAATTTATATTTGTTCGGATTGTCAGGCAGCGCTCAGAGCCATCTGTCATCCCAAAACAAGCTCAACACTTGTACAGGAATGCAGAGATGCTCTCGAAACGAAGGAAGGTCAGCTAGTCACAGAGGGGTGCCTGGAAACAAGATGACAGACGAACTTGCTAGAACCGGTTCCGCAATACCGTTCTGTGGACCGGAGCCTGAACTAGGCATCGCAAGAGCTCAAACCTCTTCAGACCTTGACGACTAATTGTTATAACTGTTATATCCGTCAACCGGTTGCACTCGTACGTGCAACCCTCAAAAGTCAGAGACTTGTGCGAGCTAGGGGAAGACGTAGCCCTTACTTTCAATAAGTTGATGCCATGCACAAGATCGGTGGCAGTGCGGAGATTCGAACTCATGCTCCTACGGTTGTTTTGGCTTATGGAGCGAGCACTTTACCCGCATGCCACCGCGGCGGAAGAAGAGCTGAACAAACTTTGGAGGGATGATACCGGCTGCAGTTGAAAGACTTTGTGGCCGGCTCCAGCAAATCAAGGACGGCATGGCTTCTAGGCAGAACCCGCCAAGCACTACGCCTCCTTTAACAAGTTAGGCAGACACATATCACTTATTGGTATAGAAGTCAACCCCACTTGCCGCAAATGCGAAGAGGACGAAGAAACTTCGTCTCACTTCCTTGGCGAGTGCGAGGCGTACGGTAGGCTGAGATTTGAAATATTTGGAGCTGGACAACTCCAACAAGAGAAACTTACCGACCTGGAATGGATGGACAT
This sequence comes from Chrysolina americana, assembly GCA_958502065.1. Classification (NCBI taxonomy): domain Eukaryota; kingdom Metazoa; phylum Arthropoda; class Insecta; order Coleoptera; family Chrysomelidae; genus Chrysolina; species Chrysolina americana. Next base: position 62,170,068 of record OY293415.1, on the reverse strand, counting down.
ACTGATCTTCATCAGGGGGTCACGAAGGTTTGAGAAGGAAGCCTAGAAGGAAGAATGTAGATTTGTGGAAGACTGGGGATGGCAAAAAAGATCCATGTGGGCGTACTTGCCTGGCTGCGAAAGCGGTCTCCCCCCAAATTACTACTACTACTACTACTACTACTCGAAACTTCATAAATGTGACATAACCTTCATTCACTCATGTCTTCAATTGTTATTGGTTGGGTTTCGTATACCTTGGATTTTTAGTCATCTCATAGAAAAATATCTTAGGGGGTTGAGTCATGTGACCTAGGTGGCCATTCTATATATTCTCATCGTTCGAAACATCTGACTGGGAAAACGGTGTTCAAATTATGTCGCACTCTGGCAGCATAATGAGGTGGGACATCGTCTTGGTGAAATATTACTTGTTGTGGAAATTCTAGAGGATTATTCAAAATAATATTTATCACTACAATTATCTTTGTCTCCAACATATTTAAGTTAGTTTTACCATTTAAATATTTTTGGATAAACGGAAAAATTAGAACAAAAATCAACATGTCCGAGCGTTTTGCTAAAATGAAGAATATAATTAGCGAGGTAACACTTATTCCAGATTACTATATCTTCCAAGTACTGTACTTATTTCTTTATTTGTCATCCTACCTAGCCAAGTTAATTACATTATTTTTAATTTCTTGCAGTTCAGGTGTCAGATCATTACCCTCTCGTTCACTCAGTGAATTTTCTGATTAGAAAGGAAATTTCATAATAATATAACAGCATATTTGAAAAACCATAGTAGACCAAGTTTGGACAGTCTAGGAGTCATGCAATCTCGAGATAATTCTTCATGTAGATCTCTGCGGTAGTAGTAACACTTTTCAGGATTACTTCCATAATTCGTCTGGTGCTAGCTTGAAGTGCGCACCGACAATCCGGGGTGGTGCTGTAGGTTTTCCGGGTTTTCCTACAGCTGAAAAGTGAATACACCACCGAAAACATCAGTAAGTCGCCCCGTAGCGCCACGGCAAATAATAATAATTTTTTTTTCCGGTAGGAATTTCCCAGACAGGCCCTGTCTCCGGAGCCCCGATACATCTGGAGGGCGCGCTGGATCACTTATCCCAATAACCACTCCCCACGCCGTGGGGTAAGTGACTATCGGGTCCGAGAATCATGTGCCCTGAGCAGGCGGAGTGAACCAAGAATTACGGCCTTCTGCATTCGTCCAGCTAAGATTTCTGCCATATCACGGCAAGCCGGTATGATTTTTAAGTTTGAGAGCAGTGTGTCCATCATTCCACCAAGGACCCCTATTATCAGAACTACCATTTTGACAGAATGGTTTGGATAAAGCCTGCGTAGTTCATAGAGTAGATCTCGATATTTAGTCTGTTTTTCCTACTCGGACTAAAATCATCCTACTTTGATGGTCGAGGAGGACTACATCAGGCTCATTGGAATGAGTAGTTCCAATAGATTCGGCACTTCTCATTCTCCACAACGGACTCAATATCCCCCGGAGCATAAGGCAACACCGGTGTCTCGTCTACACCGTACGAGTGATGTAGATGGTAGTACAACACTCGTAGAGCCGCGTTATGCCTGTGGATATAGGCTGAGACCGCATAAGCTGGACAAGCTGACAGCAAATGCATTATGGTCTCAGCTACCCCACGACACGCTCTGCATCTAGTTTCAGGGACCTCTATAACCATCACGCGACTACGGTAGACGAAGATGTTGAAGACACCATCCTGGCAGGTCATTAGGAATCCCTCGGTTTCCGACTTCAGCCCACTTGACCTGAGAAAAGCGAAGGTCGGGTTTCTGAACAAGCCAAGGTCTTCAATGTTCTTGAAGAAGACCCCATGCATTGGCTTATCCTTATGTAGCTGTAGGAGCCTGTCACACTCCGCAACTTTCACGTGGGCTTTTTGCTGAACGGGTTCCAACTCGGTGACAGAGTTTGGATTTGTCCACTCAGTGTCGAATAGGAGACCGAGTTCATCGGCTGCACGAATTGCTGCCTTGAATATAAATGCTCCAATCCCAATTATTATTATTATTATTTGGTCTTAAATAACTGAAAATCGTGTAATATGGTGGTTTAAATTCAAAATAATAATAAAAGAAAAAACGTGGAAAGAAGATAAGCGGTATCTGGACCAGTTCAATTTTCCAAGAAGAAAACTAAAATTCAAACGAAGAAAACATTGCAAATCACAGAAATATAGCTATTCAACCACGAAGATGAGGAATTGTCCGATCATGAAGGTAATTTTGGGTTAGAAATAGTAGGGGGTTTTGATACCAATTATCTCAAAAGATTTTCACATAATTGGCGAGTATAATGTAAACCATGTAGGATGTTCCCATTGTTACTATTGATGACTTTATCGATGACAAATATACCACCATTGAAGCTGAAGAGATCGGAGTCTTAGAACTGCCTATAAACCCAGGAAGACTCGAGAAATGTCTTGCCTCTGCTCAACTAAAGGAATGAAATGTACGATTCAAATTTTGACCCAAAAAGATAGAAGATTCCATTTCAGAAAGTATGCCGGTTTCATGAGATACCTGTCAAAATGTCAGTTCTGACGGAAGACCACTTATAAAAGTTGAAAAATATTTTGAGTGCTGCTGTTGAAAATAGACCATAAAAAATTATTCATTTGTTTATATACAGTGTCACACATAAAGTTTGCAACATATTTGTTTTTATTAATAGATACCAGTTTGTGCTTGAAAAAATGATAGAATGAATAGAAACAGCCTCTTTCCTTTTGTCATGTGCTACTCTAAACCTGCGAAATTTGACATTTCTTTCGAACCCTCAAAAAATCAGGTTATTTTTGGTAATATAAAAAAAAATGGTCTAGTTTCCAATTTTATACCTTTTCTTCAAATGTTTACTCTCTACTGTCACTTCGACTCTTCTCCATTTTTTTTGTTTTTTGAACCATTCGTTCTATCGATTCGAACGAAATATGATTCAAATTTCATAGTTTTGATGAAAACGAGAATCAGTGTCATATTTTGCCCACATGTAACCAGAAAAAAATTATAAATGCACCTCCTCCGTATTTTTTGTTGCGAAATTCATCTAGTTTTTTTCATTTCGTTGTGGAACTGATTCGGATTATGAATATATGATCGTTAATATGTCAGTTATCGAATAAAAGAATTCCTCTTCATTCTTATCCAGTTTAATAATTTTTCTGGACAATAATTCAGTTACAAACAAACCCGAATTATACAAACATACCCAAAGTATCATACTTTATTGTAAACTAAACAATGACCTACATAAATATTCTATTCTACATAATTATTCAAAAGACTTTCGGTCTAGCGATTTGTACTAACATGATAAAAATCTTCGTGATTTTGAACAATACACGACTAGTGCAACATTTCGAAAAGAAAGTAGTTCAACAATTGATCGAATCGGAAGAAAATTTTCCCTTTATAAGCTCTTGAAACAAATTTTTAGTTTTGGGTAATATCAAATTATTGCGGTTAATATACCGAGTTGTTTTATGTACAGATTTTCATACATTTATAATTCCCAAATAAGTTTCATGTACAATGTTATGTTATCCACAAGAAGAAATTGTTCTTTTATGTGGTGAGAATGTGCCATATCGAGATGTTTGTATTTTCAATCAGCGGCATTCAGGAGCAATATTCACTTCAGTGGAAATGATATTGAAAACATGCAAAGAAACTTGCTTTGTGGACAATCGTTTCAAAAAACTACAAAATCCAATAATGTATAATGAAGAACATCAACTCAATGTTTGTTTGAGCGTTGTTGAAAACGGAAAAACTGTATTAGAAGTATTAGTGGAAATACAGGGGTTGGTAGAGATAAACTGTGAGAATAATTTTGCACAAAAATAATTTCCATCCCTAAGCCAAAGTTCGTACACACTGTTAAAGAAAGTGATTTAGATATTCGAGTACCATTTTCATTTTGGTTCCAAGGCGAGAGAGACAATGATATCACATTTCCCAACAGTTAGTTTCCAAAATTATCGCTGGTGGTCCAACAATAATCCAAATTTTTTAATAGAATGGCATGACCAATATTCATTAAGGTTCAAGGTCAGATGATTAGGGGCAAAGTGATAAGACGAGACCAAGATCACCGGAATTATTTCCAATTGACTTTTTCTATGGGATTATCTGAAACAAAAAGTATACAAGCACATACCATTTGCAAACAAAGAACATTTGGAGAATACCATTCGGGGGTGCTATTTATTAAAAATGTAACAAAGTCTGTGAACGGAAGGACTGTAGTTTGTATAAAACGGGAACGACGGCATACTGAATAATGAATAATGGGTTCCTTATAAGAATATTGTGATAAATCCATGAATGTTATGATGTTTTGTTGTGAATTTGGTTATAGATATTTTGTTTTTTACACATCTAATGGAGAAAATAAAGAATATGAAATTTATGAAATAAAGTCAAAAAATGTTACGAAAAATCTAAAAGTTTACATCCAAGAGTCACACTGTGAAGTATGGTGTTATTATAATTATGTTTCATACTATATACTTTTTATTCCAAATGGAGCTCTATTGTATCTTAATAAACCCTTATGTGTTGAAATTGTAGTGAAATTTTTCGATTGTTCATCTTAACAAATTTTTTGATATGCGTTCGATAAATCTAATTTACTGAAATGAACTCTCCCCCTGGCAATTTGACAAGATCTTCCGAACTCATCTGCAGCTAACGGAATACAAATCTATTGAAAAAAATACGAGTGTGATAAGAAAAATTCGTTTATTCGATAACTGACATTAAAGTCCATATATTGAAAATCCGAATGTTTCACAATAAAATGGAAAAACGAGACGAACTTTGCAACAACCAGCAAGACGAATTTCTGTGAGTACATTTTTTTCTGGTAACAATCCAATGTGGATATTTTCTGAGCAAGATATGACATTGAAGTTTCGTTTTCATCAAAATATGGAGTTTGGGTCATGTCTCGTTCGGATCGGTAGAGCGAAAAATTCGAAAAATAAAAAAAAAAATTAAAAGTCAAAGTGACAAAATTTGAAGATGTATAATATTGGAATCTGACCAACTTTTTTTGGCATTTTTCTGCACTTCCAAAACTAACCTGATTTTTTTCAAGGTTTTTGAAAGAATGTCAAATTTGATAGATTCAGTAAAAGAAGATATGGTAAAAGGAAAGAGACTGTTTTTCACTAATTTTTCAAGCACAAACTGAGAATTCAAATTTATATTATATTTATTTAATAATAAAAAACTTCCATATGTTGCAAACTTTATGTTTAACACTGTAGATGTTCATCAAAAAAAAAATGAACAATTTTTTTGATACTACTCGAATCCTACATCTATCCATTCATGTCAATTTCTTCAAAATGTAGGTAAGTATCATAGTTTGTGCTAGTATGGATTGACTTCAAGAGTAAGTAATAACACATACCAGAATTCGTTGTCATTTCTCAACTTTGATCGACAGTGTCCTCACAAACGTATCTGTAGAGATATCAAATTGCACTGTACTTGAATCGGCGGTATCAGATCACTTTCAATCAATATTTGAGAATAATCAACATGGAAAAAAAGGAGTTTGAGGTTGCAGCTAGATCAGGCTTGACAAACTAATACGACAGAGGCTCCACCAATTATTTTTTTCATGAATATATATCCAAGTATACAACCATAAAATCAAAGAATTGTTATCGAAATGAATTCCTATTTCATGCGTTAGTAGGTACTATAAAATATGCGCTGTTGTCAAATGAAACATTCAATCTCGTTTTATTTAAATATTCAACCATCAATTCGTATCTGAATAGACGTGCATAACTTTTGATAAAACTACTTGTGCTCTACCTATTATTGTTAGTATTTATATCCCGCAGCTCGAAGAACCAAAAAGTATATAGGTTTCAAAACAAAATTTGATTATAAAAATAATCCAGCCTTTCGCAAATTTTCCTATACAATAGGATTGTCGTCAAACGTCGAATAGAAATAATTCAAAGGCTGGATTATTTTTATAATCAAATTTTATTTTGGAATTTATTGCCTTTCGTCAAGTACTCTTAGTTCCACATGAGAAATATTTAAATATTTCACATGATGAAAAGAAAAATTTGTTTATAGGTTTGTTTTGGTTCCTTTCATAACCGGTTCTGAACCAGTCCTGAACAGTCGCACATTCAAGTTTAGGATATCTACTTTCCCAAAACTTTTCAGACTTGAATTGAGTCACTACTTTGAACGGTTCTGGGACTGTTCTAGCTTAGAACCAAAACAGGCCTTTTAAGACTTGTTCAAAACTGTTCATTTTTTCTACATCATCATAATCTGTTTTATGCATATCACTGACGACTAAGATATGTCATCAATTCTGAAAATGAAATACAAAGTGGTAAAACAAACAAATTATAAAAAGTGAAATGATAATTACTTCTTAACATCCAATACGATCAATCTGAAGACTGGTCGCCCAAAGAAAGATCCAGTACTGTTCTTCACATCCATAATTCTGACCTTGCCACCTTCTGCTGAATATCGATTGACGACAGCACCTTTCTGCCACAGATGTCTTTGTCCATTGGGATCTACCATAACAATGTCGCCTAGTTGTATTACTTTTTTATTTTCAAATCATTTCGTCCTCTTTATCATTGTAAGCAAAGGACCCCACAAAATCCCTATGGAATTTGGGTCTCAATAGATTTTTTCAAATTTTTAATATGTTATACTCAACACATGTTTCCATTACACCAACCCCAAAAAAATAACAGTTTTGCTGCTAGGGGGCATTAAAATAACCCCTTGCTCAGATTAAATTATTCATTTTGAAACGCGGAAACATTATTATTACTTTTTTCAGTGTAGCAAATGTTGCATATACAATCTAATACATTCGATTATTATATCTTTACCCGTGCGTGACCATCACAATACCATAATTCTTAGCTTAGCAGACAAATGTAAACGTATTTTGAATCGCTTATAGCGGTTGTTAGAAAAAGATGTTCGATAGAGGATGTGTGATTTCTTTGACCATAAATTGATGACGCATGGGTAAAGATACAATAATCGAACCATACAATTACAATCAGGGCCATCTTAACGGCAAGGCAAGCGAGGCACATGCCTTGGGGCAAAGGGTTCTGGGGGGCATTGCGCCAGTCCCAAGGTGTTGCTTTCTGGATGCTGAATATTCAAAATTTTCATGGATTATGGCATTTGAAAAATTCAGCAATATTTGATTAAACACAGAAACATTCACTTTTGTTATGCCAATGCAAATAATATGTCCGGCGTTTATACTGGAGTTCAAGCACGCATTAAAGAAGTGAATCTGGCTCAATATGTTCCCCGTTCTTTGTTCAGCACATTCTTTAAATATGATCGGTAAATGCGCAGCAGAATCTTGAACAAAAGCAGTGAACTTTTTCAGTTCGCTTCAAAAACTTTACTATACTATGCCGGTCAGTATATTTCTTTAGTGCATCTACACACAGATGGGAAATATTAGAATGAACATCCCTAGAAAATCTTTCGAAAACCCGCTGGTCAGCACGTGCTGATGCCTGCAAATGTCTAGCTATTTCGTATTCAGAGATTTATAATGCATTAACTACAATAGGCAATGGCGCGACATGACGCAAATACCAGGCTAAAAAATTAGACCGATTTGAAACTGCTTTGATGACCACCATATGAAATAATATTTTGAAATGATTCGAGGAAACAAAGAATTGCAAATTTCTGACATTGATCAAGACATAGTTATACGTTTATATAATTCACTGAGCAGGTACATATGACCGTTGCGAGATGATTTTGGAATTTATGAAAAAGCAGCAAGAGATCAATCCATGCAGTACTGATGAAAAAAGATTTGAAAAGGATTTTAAACGTAAAAAGGTGATGAATGGAAAGAATGGAAAGAACGTCTTCAGATGCTGCTCTATGTATGGAAAGAAGCCAGTACCTTAAAATACATACCTACTTTCTATATTACAATAGATACTTTGTGTGTAGACTTAGGAAGAAGGAGACCTGCGTATACGATTCTTGATGAAAAATTTAGTTTTTCAAACAAACTGGACTTGAATACAGAAACAATCAAGACATCTGCAAAATCTTTCATACATATACAGTGTGTTTCACTTCTCATGGAAACACCCTCGTATCTTCTATAATTTTTTACGAAAAATCATGAAATTTTCTGGATCGATAGATTATACAGTAGAGATGAACTCTCTGTATGAAAGAGGTCATCCTACGTGATATACACTGCACGCCAGCAGCGATGAAACCGCCCATTTTCCCGGAAAGTTATATTAGGGGGCAAAATTGTCCCGAAACTCCTGAAAAAAATTCAGTTTTGAAAAATTCTAGTTTGTTTCACTTCCCATGGAAACGCCCCCATATATATCACGTATGATGATCCTTTTTGTGCAGTTAGTTCGTTTTTAGTGTATCTATGTATTCTGAAAATTTCATAATTCTACTTTGAAAATTACGGAATATACGGGGACGTTTCCATGAGAAGTGAATCAAATTAGAATTTTTCAAAATGTTTCAGGAGACAGGTATATTAGTAGTACTTTTGGAAATCCTAAACACGAGTCCGAAGGAATTTCAGGCCAATTTTGCCCCCTAATATAATTTTCCGGAAAAATGGATACAGTGGGATGACACCTTTTTGCAGTAAGTTCATTTCTAGTGTATCTATCGATTCTGAAAAATTGATGAATCTACATTGAAAATTACGGAAAATAAGTGGGTGTTTCCATGAGAAGTGAAACACACTGTATATGGAGAAGATTTGTAGTAATCATTTGAAGAAGAATGTATACATTTCAAAGAGTACCTGAGTACTTTAGAGAAAGATTCGTTTACTTTCAGAAATCTCTGGGAATTATTGAAAGACAATAAAATAAGACAGATTAATACTTAGTAAGTCATGAGAACTCGAATATTGATGAACATCATTTTCTAGGTATTTCCTAATGTGTAGGTAGCACTGAGAATATTTTTGTGCAGGAGAGGGATCAATTGAAATTGGAGAAAAATTATTTGTGCTCGACCATAGGTCATGAGAGACTGAATTCTTTGGCACTTTTATTTATAGAGAATGAAACTACAAAAAATATTGATCTCGGAGAAATAATGAATAAGTTTACCGAACTCAAATCAATAAAAACACCTATTTAGATTTTTATCATTTGTAACTACTAATGAGTATCTGAAAAATAGTTTTTCAATTACTGTTAAAAACTCACCTTACAAAAATATTTAATTTGCTTTGGAATAATAATTGTTATTTCATTTTTGTTGATTATTAAAATTGTTTGATAGTTTCAACAATAAAAACAAGAAATTTCACATCTATATTTCAAGATAAATATGAAAAAATATAGGGCACTAAAGAAACCGGTGCCTTGGCGCGCTGAAACTCTCAATATGGCCCTGTACAATATCATTGAACACAAACTGATATTCAACACGTAAAAATATTATCTTCGCCTTTAATAATAAATAGTCAATTCTGAACAAAGTATGACTTCAACGCCCCCTAGCATCATAACTATCAATTTTTTAGGTTCATTATCCAATTAATTTCTAGTCAAAATATTCATATTTATAGTATTCACAATAAAAGAATAAATAATATTCACATAAAAAATTCAGAAAATTCCACCAAAATTTTTGTTATATATAAATGATTTATTCTGATCAAGAAGTTATTTTAACGCCCCCTAGAGGCAGAATTGTTAATTTTTTGGGTGAGCACAATGGCAACATTTGGATTATATTTTTGAAAATCCACTGAGACCCAAATTCCAAAAGGATTTTGTGGGGTTCTTTTCTTGTGCCCATCGATGCCAAAACAAATCGGATGATTTTTGAGATGCCCGACAATTCTCGCTGGTTTTGGTACAGGCAAGACCAGTGTAGGATGGTCCAATCAAAAAATTATTTGGGGTCGAAGCTTCTGCAGAGTATTCCTTTGAAAGTCTTCTCTGTACTCTGGATCAGTGTTTTCCAATTAACTTCCATGTGGGGAGCTAAGGGAGGGTTGAAGTTCCACTTGACTTTCTTTAAAGTTCAGATTTTTCATCTTTTGGCAAATTTTGTAGTATTATTCTTCTCTTCAGGCCCTTCTTCTGGTGATAACAGCAAAAACTCGGGTCCATTTATCCATTAAGACTTTTCAAAAAAAGAAATTTCTGAATTTATTTTGGTTGCCTCATCATTTGTGTTGACATATTTCCATTCAAATACATTCGTCAGTTTCTGTATTTCCCCAAGTCTCTGGGCCACAAAAACCTTGAAACTACCAGCGTCTGAACGGATCTAGTGAAGAATAGTTTTGTTAACGCTCCAATAATACACATTGCGAATGTTCAGATCCAAAGAATTTTTCAAAGTATGCCCCAATTGACATCGATGGTTTTAGTGCTACAACTCTTGCCTTGGCACTTATACAGGGGCACCGAAAACGAAACAGATCGAATATCTTCAAAACACATGTGTTGTGAAGAGAATGCCAAAACACGTCGATTTTTAATCCAAGGGGGACATCTTTCTATCATAACCTCAACTGGGAAAGAGGTATGACAGTTGAGGTTATGATAGAAAGATGTCCCCATTGATATAAAAATCTACGTATTTTTGCATTTTCTTCACACCACATGTGTTTTGAAAATATTCAATCTGTTTCGTTTTAGGTGCCCCACCCTGTAGAAATGGTTTGTACACATCCATTTTGATTGAATTTGAAATACACCACAGCAGAATAACATTTATACGAGATATCTGAATATCACCTTCATGCCGATCGAAAGTAAAATAATGTTCTGGGAACAAACAGATAATGTGCATATTTTATCAAAATCTTTTAGCCAATTCTGACAATTTTTCTTAAGACTGTCAGGAATTGTATCTGACTCCGCCATATATCCTTACAAGTACTTTTCCTTGTATTAAAAAATTTGCCAATAATCCTATAGAATCAAAGATAGATATTGTTACGAGATTGATAAAAATTCCCTAGCTACGCCGCTGGATAGACTTGCACGCGTATCGTCGATATGGTTTCCGAGAAAAAGGCAGATAGCTGCCGGTAATGAATATTCGGGATAACCGAACCGTCGCGTCGCGAAGATTCTGGTTACACTTGAGTACCTATATAAATACGAAACATTTGACTGGAGAAAAAGGAGAGTTTTTACGAAGAGAATTTATTAAGTGATAATTAGCAGAAGCATTTGTAATATTTAGCTAGTTGTATTGTTGTATAGAACTAAGTGTTTTATTGGTCAGTGAAGTGTTGTATGTTTGTTTATAGTGAAGTTAGAAAATAAAGAGTTCAGTAGTGTGCTCGGCATTATTATTTAGAAAAAACGTAACAGTGGTGCCAGAAGTGGGATATTAGTGAAAAACAGAAACAACCTATTTATAAACTATTTATGGTGAATACGAGGAGTACATCGTACGATACGATGGAGGACATTGTGAAATTTATCCAAAATCAGTTTGCGGATTTGGATAGAAGGCGCCAGGAAGAAAAACTAGAACGAGAATAGGCACTCCAGAAAGTTCTCGAAGAACAGAGAAAAGAGCGAGAAGATGAAAAACAAGAACGAGAAAAGGAAAAACGAGAACGAGAAGAAGAACTCCAGAAAATTCTCGAAGAACAGAGAAAAAAGAGAGAAGATGAAAAACAAGAAAGAGAAAAAGAAAAACAAGAACGAGAAGAAGCACTTCAGAAACTTCTCGAACAACAAAAGAATGAATTGGAACGAATAGAAAAACAAAGGAAAACAGACTTCCAGAAGGTTCTAGAACATCAAGACAAGTTCTTTCAACACGTTCTACAGAAAACCGAAGTACAAATGGAGGAACTGAAAGGAAAAATAGAGGAAGACGTCAAGAAAATCGACGATGAGCTTAATAAGAAAATGGATACAGTGCGAGAGGAGGTGAAAGGACTCGAAAATCAGATAGCACTCCTCAAGAAGCAAGATCGTCGAGACAGGATTGCCACATCAGGAATTTCCGTAAAAGCACCAACTTTTGATGTACAGTCCTCTTGGTCCATGTATCGCCGACAATTTGAAGCTGCAGCAGTGGCAAATGGATGGGGTGAAGAAAAAAAATCTACGGCCCTTATAATAGCTAATAGGGTATGTTACAGACGATACCTATCGAACAGCAAAATAAATATAAACACCTGATCACTGTATTAGAGTTATGGAATGGCGATTAACATCGAGAACAGCTGTATCGGGCTCAAATGAAAACGCGCACTCAGAAATCAGGTGAGAGTCTGCAGGAATTTGAATCGGATGTGAGACGCCTAATTCAGCTGGCATACCCAGAAGCACCGGGAGATTTCAAAGAACAGTTAGCAGTGCAGTTATTTATAGATGGACTCAGAGACACCGAAATCCAAAGGACTGCGATTGACACACTATAAGAGGAGTAGCGATGCCTTGGTACGTTCCTTAGAAGTGGAGGCGGCCTTCAACACCTCGAGGCCGAAAGTACGAGCGGTATCGATAGAAGAACCCGAACAACGATCAAGCGCAGCTACTACTTCATTCGAGAAGGTTCTGGAAGAGATTAAATCTTTGATAAGCGGAATGAGCACCCAGAAGAACAAGGCCGACAGGGCGTGCTATAGATGTGGGAAATTGGGCCATCTTATTAGAGACTGCAGGGTAAGAATGCCACCACGTTCGCAATCACCTATGAGGACAAGATCTTCCAGCGAGTCCTCAAGTGGGTGGCAGGAAAACTAGAATTAGCCAGCAAATCGGGGCTCATGCTGGCTAGCAATAATGGAGCCCCCAGGGTCATCCCTATCAATAGGCTAAGAAGAACAAATGATAGCCTTACCATTCCAGGAAAATTGAACGAAATAGACGTCATATGCACCATAGACACCGGTGCTGCAGTTTCGTTGGTACGCAGTGACATTCTTCGGCCAGAAAGAGTGAAACATATCTCTTCAAACCTTGTGCTTCGAATAGTCACTAGAGAAAATGTTCCTATTCGAGGAGAAGCTGAGATTACATTGATCCTTGGGAGACTCACCATTACAAATACAGTGAACGTCGCAGATATAGAAGATGAATTTATACTTGGGATGGATTTGATTAGTGACTACGGATTTTCATTTGACAATGAAGAGAGGATCATGAAGTTTGGAGGAGAAGAATTTGTCCTCACAACTCCGGCAGAAAGGATGATGTCTGTGAAACTGCGATAAGTGAAAACCGTAAAAATTCCTGGATTATCGTAGAAAGTACTTTGTGCTACATTAGATGAAGACCCTGGGTGCTGCGATGGAATAGTACAGCCATGTGATGAATCACCCAGCAATTTGGTTCTTGCACGAGCCCTGGTGAAGACAAAACAAGCTATTCAGTGAGAGTTGCCAACATCTATCCCGAAGAAATAACAGCTAAAGAAGGCGATATGATTGGAATCTGTGAACCTATTTCATGGGTAGCAAATATGATTCAAGTGATCACCAGGAAAGAAAGGAAGCCTCAAAGAGTGTCATGACAGTTCTTGAAAAATCATTTGCACACTTGTCGACAGAAGAATCGAGAGTTGCTAAAAATTTCATCAGAAGTGGAAGCGACATCTTCGATTCAACAACAACAGGAAGAACTAACCTGGTCAAACACAGAATCGATACTGGCCAAGCCCATCCGATTCGGCAACCACCAGAAGAGTACCTTTTGCCAAACAACAAGAGGTGGAAGAGCTTGTTGATAAGATGATGAAAGATGGTGTGATTGAAGAATCATCGAGCCCATGGTCTGCACCTGTTGTATTAGTTTCTAAGAAGGATGAATCCACGAGATTTTGTGTGGATTATAGGAAATTGACACATTAACAACTTTGGCAGGTTCACGTTGGTTCTCAATCCTAGATCTGAAGAACGGGTATTGGCAAGTGGGCATACATGAAGAAGATAAGGAGAAGACAGCATTTTCGACTGGAAGCGGACTTTATCAGTTTACTGTTATGCCTTTTGGATTGTGCAATGCTACAGCAACATTCGAAAGACTTATGGAGCTGGTCCTGTGTGGGCTCACTTGGAAGATTTGCCTAGTATACCTCGACGACGTTGTAGTCATGGGAATGACGTTTGAAGAACATCTGCACAATTTGCGAGAAATACTCCAACGATTCAGAAATGCCAACCTTAAACTGAATCCTCAGAAATGTTCATTGTTCCAGAAGAAGTCGATTTTCTGGGCCATACAGTGTCATCAGACGGCATTCGAACAGATGGAAGATACAGGCGATCCGAGACTGCCCGCGACCTAAAGACAAACATGAAGTGAGGAGCTTCCTAGGTCTCTGCACCTACTACCGTCGGTTTGTAGAAGGATTTGCTGATATTGCGGCACCCGTACATAAGTTGACAGAAGACCGAGTTAAATTCGTCTGGTCTAACGAAAGTGAACAGGCATTTGGAAAATTGAAAGTTGCTCTATGTTCCAGTCCGATTTCAAGTTTTCCACGTCAAAGAGGCCTGTTCGTTTTGGACACGGATGCCAGTAATAATGGGATTGGAGCTGTACTATCACAACAGCAAGATGGTCAGGAAAAAGTGATTGAATTTTACAGCAAGGCACTGACCAAACCAGAAAGAAATTATTGCGTAACGAGGAAGGAACTACTGGCAATAATCAAGGCTGTAGACCACTTCCACAAATAACTATATGGAAGAGAGTTCCTAATTAGAACAGATCATGCAGCTTTGAAGTGGCTTCTCGAGATGAAGACCCCTGAAGAACAAGTAGCAAGGTGGATTGAGAAGTTGAACCAGTATCACTTCAAGATAAAACATCGACCAGGACGATTACACAACAACGCAGATGCCTTATCGAGAAGACCTTGTTCGGATACCTGTGAGCATTGTGAGCGAATTGAACGTCGCGAAGGAATCAACCAAGTGAGATTAATGGTTGACGACAATTGGACCACAGAGAAAATGATGCAGGACCAAGAAAGTGATCCAAATATTGCAGATTTTCTACGATGGAAGGAAAGCGGTGCAGAAAGACACACCTGGAAGGAAATCTCCTTACGATCACCAAGTTTCAAGGCATTTTGGGCACAATGGGATTCCCTGATTGTTGAGAATGGTCTATTGAAGAGAGCGTGGGAATCGGCCGACGGCAGAGAAAAGTGATTTCTCAATTGGTTGTGCCTAGGTCGAGGATAAGTGATGTCTTGGAGGAGATCCATGGCAACAAATCAGGTGGACATTTTTGAGTAAATAAGACCTTGGATAAAATACGTCAGAGATTTTACTGGGTCCAATGTTGTGAAGATGTAGAGAGATGGTGCCGAAGATGTCCGAAGTGTGAAGCAAGCAAAGGTCCCAAGACAAGATCGAGAGGAGAGATGAAACAATACAATGTAGGCGCTCCCTTCGAACGAATCGCCATCGATGTAGCAGGGCCGTTTCCGATGATAAATGATGGCAACAAATACATTCTCGTTGCCATGGACTACTTTAGCAAATGGGTTGAAGCTTATGCCTTGCCTAATCAAGAAGCATCCACAGTTGTAAGAGCTCTGGTGGATAACATGTTTTCAAGGTTTGGAGTCCCAATGGAGCTACATTCCGATCAAGGAAGAAATTTTGAATCAAATTTATTCAAGGAAGTTTGTGAATTAATGGGAATTAGCAAGACCAGAACAACGGCCCTCCACCCACAGTCCGATGGCATAGTTGAAAGGTTCATTAGGACTATGGAAGAACATCTTTCCAAAGTAGTAGAGAAGCACCAAAAGACCTGGGATCGACATCTTCCACTATTCTTGATGGCTTACAGGGCCTCTGTGCACGATTCCACAAAGCTCACTCCAGCCAGCATCATCTTCGGGAGAGAACTTCGGTTGCCCTGTGACTTGGTGTTCGGATCACCAAGTTCTGAAGAAAAAGTTGCACAGGATTACGCAGACGAACTGCGAGATAGCTTGAATAGGATCCACGAATTTGCAAGAAAAAGATTGAAGATAACTAGTGACAGAATGAAGGCTCGATACGATCGTAAGGCCAATACTGGTGGATTCAAAGAAGGAGATCGAGTGTGGCTGTACAATCCTCGTCGTAAGAAAGGATTTTCTTCTAAATTAACACCATCTTGGGAAGGACCATATACGATAGTGGAAAGAAAAAACGACGTGGTCTATAGAATTCAACGCAGGCCGAGAGCGAAAATGAAAGTCGTTCACCTAGAGAGACTCAAACGATATAATGGAGACGACACATTGTTTGATCGGGACGATCAAAATTGAGAGGGGGATAATGTTACGAGATTGATAAAAATCCCCTAGCTACGCCGCTGGATAGACTTGCACGCGTATCGTCGATATGGTTTCCGAGAAAAAGGCAGATAGCTGCCGGTAATGAATATTCGGGATAACCGAACCGTCGCGTCGCGAAGATTCTGGTTACACTTGAGTACCTATATAAACGCGAAACATTTGACTGGAGAAAAAGAAGAGTTTTTATGAAGAGAATTTATTAAGTGATAATAAGCAGAAGTGTTTGGAATATTTAGCTGGTTGTATTGTTGTATAGATCTAAGTGTTTTATTAGTCAGTGAAGTGTTGTATGTTTTTTTATAGTGAAGTTAGAAAATAAACAGTTTAGTAGTGTGCTCGGCATTATTATTTAGCAAAAACGTAACAATATTACAATTTTTTATACTTCTATTTTTGTACGCCTTCTGTTATCTTCCAAAATATCTCGAGGAATTTCATGAAACTTTATATGAAATTCGAAAGCAACTTTTTAAAAATTCCAGAAAACACAGAATTCCGAACTTTGCGTACCTTCAGACAACAACTCACTAGGTACACCTTCAGAAATTTCTCTGTGGTTGGGAATACAATTGCAGATGACAGAACCTTCTTTATGTGCAAACATTGTATTTTGAATTATTATCTTAGCTTCCTGTTCGGTATCAGCTTCTCCCAAATAGTCTGCCATGTGATGATTTTCAACTACATCGCTGCATACCATTGGATATTCAATCTCAAAATATTTGTCATTTCTATTCTTTGCCTCTTCAGCTACGCAAGGTCCACATGTTGATCTGAAAAAAACTACAGTGATTTCATAAGTATCAGGTTCTCTATGCCTATCCATTCCTCTCCATAAAATCCGTTAAGCACAACAATCTTCTTTTCTGACTCTGACATGTAAAAACATTTCTTTGATACCAGACGTGAAAGCATACATTTTTATTCTAAAATTCAGTAGAATCATATACAGTGAGTTCTAAGGACCCGTAAAGAGCATTCAGTCTCACACCTTGGGATTTACTATAAGCGACAAAAACGATTCTTAATTATATGGTTCATTTGGATTTAATTTCCAAAATGAAAAAGATACCAAGTTTTGTCTATTTTTTTCCCGCATTATCTTCACAGAGTTTCCTGATATACCTACAGATGGGTGGACTGTATAAAAAATAAAAATAATCGAGCGTTTCGCTTATTTTCGCAATTGTTATTTTGGAGATTGAACAGATAACATGATTCGTGATCGAATAGTATTATTGGAAATCATAAGGCTATTGAGATTTGTCGAGCGAATGAGGTATCCAAGAAACAGATCATATACAGTGTCACCGTTAAAGTCCGCGTCATAAGGGACTTTTTTTTATTATTCAGTTATTGCAAATTTAGAGTCCGTGAACAGATTTTGCTTTGAAAATAATGCAAAATGACGTTAACGATTGTTTTCCATCGATTGGCTACACCTGTCAAATTTGACATTTTTTCAAAAAAATTTCAAAATGTCTGGTTATTTCTCAATTTTTGGAAAAATATTATATGAAAAAGTTGTTCATTTTTCGGTTTCCTACCCACCTACCAAATCTGAACCAGTTTGAAAAACTTTGAGTTTTTTCGCGTTTTCTTAACCTTACATTTTTTCGGATAATTTAAATTTGTTAAAATCTGAAATAACCAGTTGAAATGTAATAATCCCATCTGCTCGAAAGATTTTTTCTGATTGAAAATGTTTCTACTTGGATATTTTCAAAAAAATACAAATATGCTAAAATAATTATGTTATAGTTGATGCAAAATGGCTCTAGTTTCGAATTGTCCAATTTTTTTTCTAAACCAATAGACCTAGAGTATTTTCTACTTCACTGATGTATTGTGATAAAAATAATTGAAGCAAATTTTGCTATGGAATATTGAAACTAGAGCCACTTTGCATCAAGTATGATGTTATTTTCTTAGCATATTTGTATATTTTTTTGAAAATATCCAGTTAGAAATATTTATAAACAGAAAAAATTCTTTCAGCAGATGGGTGTATTACATCTCAACTGTCTTTAGCTAATTTCATCAAATTTAAATTATCCGAAAAAGTGTAAGGTTAAGAAAACGCGAAAAAAATAAAAGTTGTTCAAACTGGTTCACATTTGGTGGGTGGGTAGGAAACCGAAAAATAAACAACTGTTTCACATAATATTTTTCGAAATATTGAGAAATAACCTAACATTCTCTCTGCAGCTACTGTCAGGGACCTTATAGCCATCACGGCTATAAGGCCTCGACTACGGTAGACGAAGGTATTGAAAACACCATCCTGGCAGGCCATTATGAATTCCTCGGTTTTTGACTCCAGCCCACTTGACACGAACAATGTGAAGGTCAGGTTTCTTGATGAGCCAAAGTCTTCAATGTTCTTGAAGAAGAACCCATTGATTGGCTTCTCTTTATGTAGCTGTAGGAGTCTCTCACTCTCCGCAGCTTTGACGAGGGCTTTTTGCTGAACGGGTTCCAACTCGGTGACGGAGTTTAGGTTTGTCCGTTCAGAGTCAAATACGAGACCGAGTTTATCGTCTGCAGGGGTTGCTGCCTTGAAGAGAAATGCTCCAATCCCTGATTTTTCATGATCGCATATTAATCAGAGAAGGGGATCTGAACTCCTGATGACTTTACAGGCTCCATCCAGTACCATTCAGTTATGTAGACACCCCAAGCTCAAAAGTCCTCGGCCTCCCCGTTGTCTGGGGAAATACAACGGTGGAACAGACGATTCGGGATCCAAAATCCTATGAAGATGCATCATTTTGCTAGTTTTTACGCCGAATTGTCGCAGCTTTTTCTGAATCCATTTCATTACTCCAAAGGAGTAAAGTAGAATCGGAATGCCGATCGAAAGTAAATAATGTAGGAAGCTCCAGTCTACGACGACCTGAACGTCCTCTCCGTATTCCTCGCATCGTCCTCTTTTGAGATGAACCGTGGCACATTTGTCGATCCCAAACTCCAGTCCAATAGCATGAGTGTACTCTTGCTTCACCCTAAATGACTGATGAAGATCGCTTTTCCCAGAGGTATATTATTATAGTTTAAGGTCATCCATGTAGAACATATGGGTGTCTTCGATTGCTGGGGGCGCTGCAGTTGTATCCGCGGGTTTTCCGTAGTGCAACGGACAATGGCAATAGGGAGATGCAGACGAGAAGAGGGCTGATGAAATAACATCAGCTGTTCAATGCATATGTTTATTTCATCGAGTACCGCAAGGCATCTGAGCAAATGCATGATGAGCTCATGCGATGTTGTAGAACCATGCCATTGAAATGTTACGCTTATGGGATTAAAATGCGTGTGTGGTGGAAAAAATATAGTATATTTACGAAGGAATTTATAGAAATAAATATATACTTTCAGGTGTTGGAAATTTTGAATTTTGGTGTGAACTGAAGTTGAAGATAAATTACTAGCATTGAAGGATAAACTCAAGAGTGCACCCACTGAATTGACTAAAAAATATATAATATCACCAGTCAGTAGTTCTACTAAGTGGCTGAGTAATCTGGTCATTGTTGAGAAAAAAGATAAATCCTTGAGAATTTGTCTAGATCCAAAATATCTAAATGAATCTCTTGAGAGGAAATACTGTTTAATTCCAACCCTGCAAAAGATAACTGTACTCCTGAAAATAAATGTTTCCTCTTAGTATTGGATTCCAAAGAAGGGTTTTATCATGTTCCATTAGATATTCACTCAAGTCAATTATGTGCATTTGGTACTCCTCTTGGTGTAAATAAATTCAATAGATTACCAATTTGTTCGAATTTCAATGAATTTGATAGGTTTAACAGATATACAAGGTGTTATTATAATATATTTTGAAGACATACTCATCGAAGGAGCATCCTTTGAAGAACATGGCAAAATTTCAAAAAGAGTCATCGAATATTCAATGTTGAATTTAATGAGAATGAAATCCAATTTAGCCAAAGTAAAGTTCGTTATCTTGGACATAATTTTGATAAAACGGAATGCGACCAAATAACGAGACAGTCAAAGTAATTGAATAGTTTAAAATACCTGAAAATAAAAATAGTTGCAAATTGCAAAGCTTACTAGGCATGATTAATTTATCTCCGAAGTTTCAAATCCAATTTGTCAAGTCTCACATACCGGGTATGAATTCTTCAGATCTTCTTATAAACTAAATGATACTTGTTTGCAATTATAGTTTACCGTAATAATATTGGGTACACCATCAGTACATAACTATCCGACTATTATTTTCTTCATAATTCTATCGAGATTAACTTGTATTTCGATAATTTGATGATACCATAAAAAAATTAATGATCTTAATAACTCCCGAAAGTTTATTTAGTTAAACTTGAGGAATTATTAAAGAAAATAATAGTTTCAATGTGTCATGATCGAGTCATATTGATGATAAATATTTCATGAACAGCAAAATATCATTCATGTACTCGTTCATATTTAGAGGTAGTGGATTTTCTTAAGGGCTATGACTCATACCGTCGCAGAGGACAAAGGACCCCGCCCACCTTATATGGGAAAATGGCTCTCCGTCAAATTTCTTGAATTTTTGATATGTTGTAGAATTGATCATTCCGATGAAATGTTTCAACGGGCGCAACACGATCCTATGACTAGTTTTCGAGATACAGGGTGTTGAATATGAGAAACATTCACTTTTCATCACTCTGTATCTGCCAAGTTACGATTTAGTTCGGATTTATCTTTTGTAGGATCATCATCACATCCGTGTATGATGAATTCATGAGAAATTCATTTCCAAATCTTTTCGTAGTACAGGGCGATTTCACTTGAAAACAATGCTATTTTGAGACTATCATAATTTAGTTGTTTTATAAAGAGAAAATGCGAGAAGAGGTAGAATTATCACATAATATTATAAATTCATTTCATCTAGCATCACAGTTGATACAATTCATACAAGGTGATTCACAAATATGGAAACAAAACGAATTTTGGTTTTTGGGACACCTTGTAGTAATAAACCAAACTAAAATGACAAAATTCACTTGAATGTTAAATGATATGTTTCATCGTATACAGAGTCGAATGATATCAATTTAAAAAAAATTTTAAAAATTAGTTATACTTTAATAAATAAAAACCTTGATTTTTTAAATCACCCTATATCTCATAAGGGAGTCCGAAAAGATAGCGATATTTTTTCACGGGAGAACTCGAAATACTTTCATTCATATCGTACAAAATTTTCATCAAATTCCTATGACAGCTTTTTTATATACAAAGCGAACAATTTGTGAAAATGTCCATATATTTCACTATTTTACGCTAATAAATGACCACTCTACCTATCCATTGAAGTCTCCTGATGTGATTGAGAAGATACTTATTTGATATTTATTCAAAACGTAAAAGTAAGGAATTCAGTGAAGTGAAATCAACATTATTTCAACTCATAACAACTTGTACGGCCTTGCCAGATGGCACACATAATATGTATCCCATGGCTATTGGGAATTCAAGATAAGGGATACTCCCTCTGGTGTCGGGTTTTGAATCTATACTTACGTGAAAATGAGGTTGACTATGATTTTGACATTTTGAGCATTTCTACAACAATAGCACAGAGCAACCATAAAGCTGTCCTGATGAGTGGGAAACCACGAAACAGCTGTCGACAGATGATGGTGGCTCTCGGAATCAAAACATAAATCACTCTATTTACTTCTATATATATATATATATATATATATAGAAAAGGGTAGTCTTGTTTGCTGACTAGTTAGGAAATGAGTTTTTTTAATATTTGGGATATGCAGCAGGCCAATAAGGGTACTCTTATACACTTGTTCCAAGCTTTCAATAACTTTTTATTATCATCTTCAGGGAAACTACAAATATGTAAAGACAACTATGAGAATTAAGCCAACGAAAAACGTGGAATAACTTACACTGTTTCGAGGTTACATGGCGTATATGTTAAAAATAATCATGAAATATGGACAGTACTGGGAGTAAAACATCATTGATAACAACCAAGAGTAACGTGGATGCACACTCATTACTGATGATACATTATGACATGGATTTTAAAATTTTGTTAAAATTCTATAAAAGCACGTGTTGTCCTTGAAGAGGCAAACAACCGCGGCGAGTAATTTTATTCGACTGACTAGCCAAGACCACTGACAAATGACATGAGACAATTGATACATGATATATGACAGGTGACATGAGCCACACGGAATCTTAATCATGGGGAGTGACAGATGACACTACAACCTAATGATACAGATCTGTGATGGAGCTACATGGAACACTAATTATGAATTGTGAAATTTGGAGTATGAGAACAATATATTTTATATTAATGGTGTAGATGCCAATTGAGCTGAACCAACAAAGGAAACATATCCTGAAAACATGAACACTCGACCTAATGCTAACAATAATACATTACTGAAAATTATGGAACAAAGATTGTATGAACAGTATTTTGATGAGGGAATTGAGTTATATTGAATTAATTTGTGAAGTCAATATTCATTGAAGTAATCCGTTGATTGTCTCCAAACCTTGTATTGTCTGCAAAAATTAAATAAGAGTAAATTTCACTCAAGTGATTTACGTCTGTTTTTTTATTCAGCGCATTGTCCGCTTGTGCAATGTGAACCATTTCTAAAAAAAGCCTTTTGGCTGTGTTTTTTTCTGTAGATAAAATTTTTACCGAATTATAATCCATACAGTGTCCTTCCTTAGCAACATGTTCACTCAGTGCACAAGATCAGGAATCTCTCGAATACTGAAATCCCACAAAACATATTAAAGTTTTTATCTCTAGGTCCAAAGTTCAGCATCGAACCCGTTATAGGGAAAGATATTTCTTTAAAAAGTCTATTGGCTGATGTAGACTATGTCACCTCATCAATTTCAGACAATCATAGCAGAAATATTGCAATCTCCAAATCTACAAATCTCATTACGAATGGTTTTCATAATTCGCAACATAACTTCTCCTTTTATCATGGCTTATACAATCAATCTAAACAATTTTTAAAAAATAATCCAAACTTAATAATAACAAATTCAGACAAGGGCAATGTAACTGTCGTTATGGACAGAGATCAGTACATGACTATGTCTAACGATCTCATAGTGGGTAACGACACTTATATTGAACTGCGCTCGGATCCAACGTCGTCTATTCAATCAAAAAGTAACAAATTAATAAAGCTAACACATATGAACGACGAAATCGATGAGGTACAAAAAAAGAAACTAACTTCATATAAATCTATTTCTCCAAAATTCTATTCACTCCCCAAAATTCATAAACCGACTTTGTCTGGTCGACCAATAGTGGCCTCAATAGGAGCTCCCA
Organism: Chrysolina americana; assembly: GCA_958502065.1. NCBI lineage: Eukaryota > Metazoa > Arthropoda > Insecta > Coleoptera > Chrysomelidae > Chrysolina > Chrysolina americana. The sequence goes on along the minus strand of OY293415.1, from coordinate 62,146,328 downwards.
CAGAATCCATTTCATCCTTTCTCACTGACATTTTAACCAAAGCATATGACTTCGATAATGATTATTACATAAAAGACTCCTTTCAAGTTAATACACTTTTTAATAAATTTAAACTTCCAAATAATTTTGTTCTGGCCAGTCTAGATGTGGTCTCTCTATTTAGTAATGTTTACTTACAGGCGTGTTTAAGGGCCATTGAAAAAAAGTGGAGCGTGATCAGTGGTTACTGCAACTTGACAAAAGACACTTTTTTGAATTTAATATCTTTCCTTTTTGAAAATACTTATTTTGCATTCAATGATAAATTTTATAAACAGACTTTTGGTACCCCAATGGGTGCAAAAATTAGCCCTATATTGGCAGCATACGTGATGGATGATTTGTTAGACATGGTCACTCATGTTCTCCCTTTCAATCCACCTTTCCTTAAGAAATATGTAGATGACATTATCATTGCAATTCCGTCAGATACCATAGATGACACCTTGTTCATTTTCAACAGCTACGATCCCCACATACAGTTCACCATTGAGAGAGAAAACGAACATAACAGCGTTCCGTTCCTTGATACCATGTTTATCAGAACACCAGAGAACACCGTACTTATAGATTGGTACAGGAAACCAATGAGCTCTGGAAGATATATGAGCTACTGGTCTTATCATAAACAGAGCATGAAGGTCAATCTGATTAAACAAATGAAATCAAGGGTCATCAAAATATCTGACACTTCCTTTCTCAAAAAAAATTTAGACATAATTTACAATCTTTTTCTCCAAAATTCATATCCTGCTTCCTTTGTAAAAAAGATCTTGTATAATACCTCATCCATGGATGACATAAACTTACATAGTAATAATATTAATAATACACTTTCTCCATCTCCAGTCAATACGCAAGTTGCTGAAGTCACTGGGACTCTTTCCTTTTATGCTTCTTTACCGTTCTTTAAAGACATCACCCCTGGACTATCCAGAATTTTCAAATCTTTTTCAGAAAATATAAAAATATCCAATAAAAATGTTTTGCCTATCAAGAGAATTTTTTCCAAATTAAAAGACAAGACTCCGTGCATAAACTGTTCGGATGTAGTTTATTGTATACAGTGTCAAAATTGTGAAAAACAATACATTGGACAAACGTCCAGACCACTTAAGGACCGCATTGTGTCACACAAGAGCGACAGTAGACTACACCCGGAGAGATGTGCACTGAGTGAACATGTTGCTAAGGAAGGACACTGTATGGATTATAATTCGGTAAAAATTTTATCTACAGAAAAAAACACAGCCAAAAGGCTTTTTTTAGAAATGGTTCACATTGCACAAGCGGACAATGCGCTGAATAAAAAAACAGACGTAAATCACTTGAGTGAAATTTACTCTTATTTAATTTTTGCAGACAATACAAGGTTTGGAGACAATCAACGGATTACTTCAATGAATATTGACTTCACAAATTAATTCAATATAACTCAATTCCCTCATCAAAATACTGTTCATACAATCTTTGTTCCATAATTTTCAGTAATGTATTATTGTTAGCATTAGGTCGAGTGTTCATGTTTTCAGGATATGTTTCCTTTGTTGGTTCAGCTCAATTGGCACCTACACCATTAATATAAAATATATTGTTCTCATACTCCAAATTTCACAATTCATAATTAGTGTTCCATGTAGCTCCATCACAGATCTGTATCATTAGGTTGTAGTGTCATCTGTCACTCCCCATGATTAAGATTCCGTGTGGCTCATGTCACCTGTCATATATCATGTATCAATTGTCTCATGTCATTTGTCAGTGGTCTTGGCTAGTCAGTCGAATAAAATTACTCGCCGCGGTTGTTTGCCTCTTCAAGGACAACACGTGCTTTTATAGAATTTTAACAAAATTTTAAAATCCATGTCATAATGTATCATCAGTAATGAGTGTGCATCCACGTTACTCTTGGTTGTTATCAATGATGTTTTACTCCCAGTACTGTCCATATTTCATGATTATTTTTAACATATACGCCATGTAACCTCGAAACAGTGTAAGTTATTCCACGTTTTTCGTTGGCTTAATTCTCATAGTTGTCTTTACATATTTGTAGTTTCCCTGAAGATGATAATAAAAAGTTATTGAAAGCTTGGAACAAGTGTATAAGAGTACCCTTATTGGCCTGCTGCATATCCCAAATATTAAAAAACTCATATATATATATATATATATATATATATATATATATATATAAGAAAAAACAAAAATCACCGAAAAACGTAAACAGTGGACAGCTGTTTCAAACTCCTTCGTTATCATCGGCACTGTGCATACAAATTAACAATGAATAAAAATTATAAAACTAAGAGCAATTATATCCGAAAATTATCGCTAACACCAATTAGCTATCTGGGTTCAATCCTCTGTACCTGGTACAAATGTCACAACAACAAACATTGACCCGATTTTAATGTAGGCATATCTATTTGATATTTCCATACAGCCTACTATTTGTAGGAACGAAACAATATTCATCGAAGTTTATCGAAAACACGAAATTGAAAACAGAATTGTGGGACAAGTAGAGTACTAGAGTTCTCGTCTACGAAGACATGTAAGATATATCTTACATAGCATTCATTACTGTGTTATTACAATTGAAACATATTTTTGTATCATCCTGAATATCAGTAGGTGGATTTCCCGTAGTTTGTCTTCGATATGTTGCAATTTGCAAAACATCAATATTATCTCCTCTATTCAAACGCATTGAGAGTCTAGGAATAACATTTCGGTCACAAACATAACAACTCACTCTATTTGCGAAGGCCATATTGTTCAGCAAAGTTCAACAAACACTGAAAATCACATAAACTTGAACAGTAAAAAAGAAACTTCAATTAGTCCAATAACCCAAAAAGAGTTCTCGGGCTTTATGACAACAAGAAAACGACTATTGACATAAGAATTTTGTTGATTTTATCCTCTTTGAATTGTTCTCCATGCCTACTACGAAATAAGAGGAATATATTAATAAGTAGGTATTCGAAGATGATTCAGATGATGTTTCAAATACAAGAAAAAGAAAGAGAAACGTTCTCTGAAAGGGGGTATATACTATATACAAACATATATACGATTCGAAGATTCAAGAACATAATTGAAACATAAAACGTTAATTTGGTATAAAAATATGCCGAGAATTTGATTTAATATATATCTATATAAGCCGATAGAAATAATTACATACAAATTATGATTTTTTTCTGATTTATCCTATGTGGTACTTTCGTTATGTGACAAATTCATGAGATATTCATGTCCAAATCTTTTTGTAGTACAGGGCGATTTCCTATGATAATAATGCTATTTTGAGACTTTCACTATTTTATTGTTTTATAGAGTGAAAATTCGAAAAAACGAACTTCTGCGGATGTAATAAGTATAATATAACTTCTGAGAAACACTAAGCATGAAAAAATTACTTTTCCATTGAATCGCCTACTAGACGATGCTAATGTAGATAATAATTCGAGTTATGGTTTTTTTTCGAGGGATACGGTACGCTATTGTACGGTATAATAACTGATCACTATTTTATTGAAATATTTTTATTTCGAGTAAAAGCGGCCGGACGAGGAAGAACTACAGCAAACCCGCCGAAAACTGGAGTGAAAATACATTTTACGCCTTGTATATGAAAAACCCGTCATAGGATTCCGCTGAAAATTTTGTACAATATGGATGAAAGTATTTCGAGTTCTCCCATGAAAAAATATCGCTATCTTTTCGGAGTCCCTTATGAGATATAGGGTGATTTAAAAAATCAAGGTTTTTATTTATTTAAGTATAACTGCGTAGTTTTGACATGGAAGTTAACCATAAATCTGGACGAGAATTGGAGGATGCTGATTCAATATCTAGATTATGCATAGAAACCCCTGAACATTTATCTCAGACCTTTTGGTGTAATTTAAACATTGAAGATTTAGATAAAATGGAGGATGGCAGGTATTATGTAAAAACGAAAAATATGAAAAACGAAATATTAATCTTATATCATGATGATCCCAACTCCGGAGGTCATGATGTATATTACAAAACCTTCTATAAAATACGTAAGCGTTTTTTCTGGAAAGGAAACTATATTCATTCATCTATTTGTGCTCAAAATCCACATGAAACGATACACGTTGATTTCGCAGAATTGAATAAAAAATCAGATCTGAATAGGCAAACTAAATCTTTTGTACTAATCATTGACGAGGCTTCGAGATATGTATATGCAAAAGCATTAAAGCAAAGTGGCATAGCATCACTTCTGGAATATTCCACGATTGGGCACTATCCAGAGGAATAAAATTAATTCATACGACTCCTTATCATCCCAGTGGTAGCGGTCTTGCAGAAAGAACTATAAGGGAAATAAAAACTTACATGAAATGTTACGAAAAATTATAAGGGAGGCTGGAAGAAATGTCTTGAAGCTGCTGTTCGTCACCATAATTTCTCTCATAATGAGTACTTAGGATGTTCACCAAATTACAAATTATATGGGAAAACTACAATTCTTCAGGCAGATAAGGAATTAGGAATATAAATTCAAATAGATGAAAAAACTAAAACTGTTGAAGAACAATTGAAATATAAACAGAGAGTACAGGATCAAGCAAATAGAAAGAATAAATTACCGTTGCCAAAATTGAAAGTTGGAGATTGGATTCTCACAAGAAATCAAAGGATTGGAAAAGAATTTGTTATGCGGGCTCCCTTTCAGATAACGAGAATAAAATTAATCAATGGTGTATTAGCCTATGTACATTTCAGTAACAATTCTAAAGAAGAGACTGCACATATATCAAATATTCGACCATATCATCACAGGAGTGACGATTTCTTGGGATGGGGAGATTTGTAGGATACAACCCTGTATATATTTATATCACCATAGCAATGAGTTAGTTTTATTTGATGTGTAATTGATAGAACATTATTTTCCTTGAGATAATAAAGAAAATAGTATTCATTATATTACAACTATACCTTAACTCCTGAAGAACATCATAACAGCATGGAATGTGAAAACACCATCAGAATCCATCCAATGAGCCTTATTACTCTGTTGTCGAAGCTGCACAGCTCGTTACGACACTTGCTTCGAAGCAGTATGCAAACTATCTATTACCAGCCACCTCCAACTGTAAAATAAATCTGAATAAGTTTCTGACGATGAATAAAGCTAAAGAATATATTTTAGAGCCAAATTTGAAAAGAAATTTGTATTAAAAGGTAACAAAAAGGAGAAATGATAATAAAATAAACAGCAGGGAGTAAAAAGGGGACAGTTTTTGGTAAGATACACCTCAGAATTTGAAATAAGGTAAGGAGTTTATAGATTTAGCAAAATTTCGTTGTAAATAGTTAGTAATTAAGTTGTAAATAGAGTGATTAGAGTAAAATGGCAGATTGCCATGGTAAAACAAAAAAAGTTTGTTGTGAGGAGACGCGGAAGAGACCCAAGAGGAGAACACACAAAAAAGTGTTTTGTCGAATTTAAAAGTGAAATTGTCTAAAGAAAAACTACAAGCAGCCAGTCAGAATTGCAGTCAACATTTTGCTGATAAGTTAGCATATTTACTAACAAGAACATACCTCATCAGAATCTTCAAAACTGAAGAACACAAGAACACAGCAGGCCGAACTTGGAGAAAAGCTTCAGTCATTTCTACGAACTTTCCATCAATATTTCCTGAGAACTTTTTAACTTTTGTGCACAACGGTGAAACCAATAGAACTCTACTTAACAGAAAGAACTTTTATCACTCTTTCACTTTTATTGAATGGACGATTATCAGATAGATTCAATTAAAGAATTTATATGTACAATAATAACAAACATAACCTTCAAAACTGAACGACAACAAATCCTCAATCAAGGCGATATTTCAACCAGAGTGTGATTCTGGCGGTGACTAATTTGCCACAGAACGGGCCTAAGAGCATCGGATTTGTTGACGTTTCAAATTCCGTACAAGAGGGAATAACAAAAAGGATTATTATATAATAGAATAAGGTATTTTTCAGGTAAAGTAAGAATAAGTTTCTGATTGAAAGTCATACTAATTTTTGCTGAATTTATCAAATAAAACACTTATTAATTTTGAATTCAGAGTACAACATCTATTAATTTGATACATCTGTCACAAATATTGCATATGTTCATTTTGGAAGCCCTTTCCAAGAATCTAGCCCTGAGTCTGCATGATGTTTTTGGGGGAGCCGATGAGCTGAGAGAGTTTCTACAACAGAATACAAAGATAAAAAAATATATATATAAGAGTGAGTATCTAGGCTGGGTATATCTTTGAGCAATAAAGAATTTTATATGAATATTTATTATCTTCTTAACTGCATTTCTAATAAACGACAGAGTCAAAATCAATGAAAAACCCACTATAAGTTCACTACAACTACAATTTTATTCAAAACAAAAATATTAAAAAAATTTAACAACAATCAAAAATTATATTTAACAACAACAATTATACCATTCAAATTATATAACAATTGTCGCCAGCAACATGAAGAGATTTGGAAAGGTCCAAATTGAAGGTAGATTGTAAAATTAAAAGTGGTGATAAAGAAGGGTGACAGGAAAGAGTGAGAGATTTTGAAAGTTGAGAATTTTGAAGTGAATTTGAGAGAGAAAATGGATCTTAGAGACGGAAAACGTTCAGGAATGAGTGATGTAAGTTAGGAAGATAGACAGAGTGGAGATCAAGCGAAAACTAGTGGAGTACAAGAGATGCAAGAAAGGAGAATGAATGAGGAAGGAGAACAAGAAAGGGGAAATGAATTAGAGGGTCAGATACACTTGCTTATGGAATTTATTTCGAGGAAAATTCAAGGTGTAAAAGAAGATATGAAATGAAATATTGAGAGTGTAAAAAAGGAAGTAAAAGGAATATTGAGAGTGTAAAAGAGAAAGTGAAAGGAAATATTGAGAGTGTAAAAGGAAATATTGAGAGTGTAAAAGAGGAAGTAAAAGGGAATATTCAGAGTATAAAATTGGATGTGCAAGAAAATATTAGTCGATTGGAGGCAAGAATGCAGGAACAGTTGGAAGGAAATAGAAAGGAAAATTGTACAAAAAAATAGGGAATTTCACCATAGTACAACAGATAAAATTATAGATATTGGCAATTGCATAGAAAATAATGACCGAAAGATACGAGAAGTTAGGGTTGATTTGGAAAGCACAAGCATTGAAATTAGGGGAGAGTTGAAGGAAGTGAATAAATAAATTGAGACACAAATAGAAGAATCACATAGTAAACTTGACAATAATTTTGAAGAACAAGTAAATCAAATTAAAAACATGGAACAAAAGATAAAGGAACTAGAACAAAATAGGACAATAAATACTGAAACTAGAATAGTAAATACTTAGTACAAATTAACAATAAATTTAATGGCAATATCAAGAAATTGCATCCAATTACATTTATTAAATTACTTAAAAACAAAACAAAAAATATTACAGTAATAGAGGAACTGAAAGACACAATTAGGCAATATTTAATCAATCAACCGTGTTTATGGTTTAACAGCCAAGAACAAAACATTGAAAGCTTTGATGATTTTGAAAGAATTTTTCTAAAACAGTATTGGGGGGAGAATATGCAACTACGAGACCGACTACAGTTTGGAAAATTTGATGAGAAACTAAACAACAACTACAACAATTATGCTATACAATTATTTGCTAGTGCGCAACATTTAAATCCAAGTATGAGAGAACAGGAAATAGTGGGCAGTATCAGTAGACAATTCAGACATGAAATATTTGAAATCATCAATTTAAATGAAATAAAAACGATGGACAGACTAAGCGAGTACTTACTGGGACTAGAACGGACACTAGCATACAGAAATAGGGACGATAGCTATCAGAATAGAGAGACTAACACTTACAGACAACCACAGCATCATACACGAAATCAGGAAGGCTACAACAATAGGAACACAAATTATAATAGATACCAAGACAACAGAAACAGAAATTATCAAACACAAAATATACAACCGAGACAACAGTACACTAACAATCAATACTCAAACAATTATCAAGGAAGAATTATACGTTTCTCATTGGGATCGCACGTTGAAGTGCTAGACTCCTGTCGAACCGGCATGTTATTTTCTTAAACGCTGAATTTTGGAACACCCCGTAGCCCATTGAGATCACACGTTAAAATGCTATGACCCCGTTGAATCGCCACGTTTTTTTCTTTAACGACTTAAGAAACACTCTATAGATATATATATATATATATATATATATATATATATATATATATATATATATATATATATATATATATGAATAGTAACTTGTGACATCTACAGTCACTAGTTTGAAACTTAATTCGACACGAGCCGTGGAATCCAAAGGTAGATGTTTACCTACAACATTGACAGGCAGACAAATGTTTATTTGTTCTGTCCAACCCAAGACTCAATCAAGTTTCTCGTGCGTTATGAGGAACGCAAGCAGAATCTAAAGTGAATAGAGTATTTTCGTTTCAATTCCGAGAGCTCACGATCCGTGGACAGCGCTGTTTCGTTGTTACCAACTCATCAGCACGGCTTTATGAGGTCTTTCGAAGTTGAAACGAATGCACTCTGAATTAGTACCATAAGGCAAAGAGAGTATAAATGAATAGTAACTTGTGACATCTACAGTCACTAGTTTGAAACTTAATTCGACACGAGCCGTGGAATCCAAAGGTAGATGTTTACCTACAACATTGACAGGCAGACAAATGTTTATTTGTTCTGTCCAACCCAAGACTCAATCAAGTTTCTCGTGCGTTATGAGGAACGCAAGCAGAATCTAAAGTGAATAGAGTATTTTCGTTTCAATTCCGAGAGCTCACGATCCGTGGACAGCGCTGTTTCGTTGTTACCAACTCATCAGCACGGCTTTATGAGGTCTCTCGAAGTTGAAACGAATGCACTCTGAATTAGTACCATAAGGCAAAGAGAGTATAAATGAATAGTAACTTGTGACATCTACAGTCACTAGTTTGAAACTTAATTCGACACGAGCCGTGGAATCCAAAGGTAGATGTTTACCTACAACATTGACAGGCAGACAAATGTTTATTTGTTCTGTCCAACCCAAGACTCAATCAAGTTTCTCGTGCGTTATGAGGAACGCAAGCAGAATCTAAAGTGAATAGAGTATTTTCGTTTCAATTCCGAGAGCTCACGATCCGTGGACAGCGCTGTTTCGTTGTTACCAACTCATCAGCACGGCTTTATGAGGTCTCTCGAAGTTGAAACGAATGCACTCTGAATTAGTACCATAAGGCAAAGAGAGTATAAATGAATAGTAACTTGTGACATCTACAGTCACTAGTTTGAAACTTAATTCGACACGAGCCGTGGAATCCAAAGGTAGATGTTTACCTACAACATTGACAGGCAGACAAATGTTTATTTGTTCTGTCCTACCCAAGACTCAATCAAGTTTCTCGTGCGTTATGAGGAACGCAAGCAGAATCTAAAGTGAATAGAGTATTTTCGTTTCAATTCCGAGAGCTCACGATCCGTGGACAGCGCTGTTTCGTTGTTACCAACTCATCAGCACGGCTTTATGAGGTCTCTCGAAGTTGAAACGAATGCACTCTGAATTAGTACCATAAGGCAAAGAGAGTATAAATGAATAGTAACTTGTGACATCTACAGTCACTAGTTTGAAACTTAATTCGACACGAGCCGTGGAATCCAAAGGTAGATGTTTACCTACAACATTGACAGGCAGACAAATGTTTATTTGTTCTGTCCAACCCAAGACTCAATCAAGTTTCTCGTGCGTTATGAGGAACGCAAGCAGAATCTAAAGTGAATAGAGTATTTTCGTTTCAATTCCGAGAGCTCACGATCCGTGGACAGCGCTGTTTCGTTGTTACCAACTCATCAGCACGGCTTTATGAGGTCTCTCGAAGTTGAAACGAATGCACTCTGAATTAGTACCATAAGGCAAAGAGAGTATAAATGAATAGTAACTTGTGACATCTACAGTCACTAGTTTGAAACTTAATTCGATACGAGCCGTGGAATCCAAAGGTAGATGTTTACCTACAACATTGACAGGCAGACAAATGTTTATTTGTTCTGTCCAACCCAAGACTCAATCAAGTTTCTCGTGCGTTATGAGGAACGCAAGCAGAATCTAAAGTGAATAGAGTATTTTCGTTTCAATTCCGAGAGCTCACGATCCGTGGACAGCGCTGTTTCGTTGTTACCAACTCATCAGCACGGCTTTATGAGCTCTCGGAATTGAAACGAAAATACTCTATTCACTTTAGATTCTGCTTGCGTTCCTCATAACGCACGAGAAACTTGATTGAGTCTTGGGTTGGACAGAACAAATAAACATTTGTCTGCCTGTCAATGTTGTAGGTAAACATCTACCTTTGGATTCCACGGCTCGTGTCGAATTAAGTTTCAAACTAGTGACTGTAGATGTCACAAGTTACTATTCATTTATACTCTCTTTGCCTTATGGTACTAATTCAGAGTGCATTCGTTTCAACTTCGAGAGACCTCATAAAGCCGTGCTGATGAGTTGGTAACAACGAAACAGCGCTGTCCACGGATCGTGAGCTCTCGGAATTGAAACGAAAATACTCTATTCACTTTAGATTCTGCTTGCGTTCCTCATAACGCACGAGAAACTTGATTGAGTCTTGGGTTGGACAGAACAAATAAACATTTGTCTGCCTGTCAATGTTGTAGGTAAACATCTACCTTTGGATTCCACGGCTCGTGTCGAATTAAGTTTCAAACTAGTGACTGTAGATGTCACAAGTTACTATTCATTTATACTCTCTTTGCCTTATGGTACTAATTCAGAGTGCATTCGTTTCAACTTCGAGAGACCTCATAAAGCCGTGCTGATGAGTTGGTAACAACGAAACAGCGCTGTCCACGGATCGTGAGCTCTCGGAATTGAAACGAAAATACTCTATTCACTATATATATATATATATATATATATATATATATATATATATATATATATATATATATATATATATATATATATATATATATATATATATATTTATGTTTTCCAACATGACTTTTTTCTGGAGGATGCCATAATTTTTTTCTCTAAACTGACAACCGTCGTTTTTTTCTATACGTATTTTTTCAATCATTATTATTATTTTCTCATTTTCATGCTCCGAATATTTTATCTACTTATTGATACTAATATTCCTGTATTATTTTTCTTTTTTTTGCATGCCTAACATCTAATTTTCATAATTTTTCCTCATAGATTGTATCATTTAAAACATTTTTCGTTAAAAACTTGCCATCACCAACTTTCAATACTAACGAAAATATAATTTTTCCATTCGAACCTTGAATATTACATGGAAAGTTTTTCGCATCCATAACCCATGATTTTTCACAACACTTTCTCATATTCCGTAACATTTTAAACATATTTCATATATTTACTTGACGCCTATTTTTAATACTCACGATTTCTTATTTCGATTTTGAAACATTTCCTCCATTTTTGATTTGCATTCATAACATATGATTTTCATACTGCTTTCTCATACACCCCTTTTGAATACTAAAGAAAATATGAATTTTTACTTACCCTTTGAAACACATCCCGAGTGTTGGCATGAGAAGTATTATTTAACAAATTATCACAATTTTCGTCATGACTTGCAATGATTAAATAAAAATCACTTATCTCTGGCGCGGTTTTGTGTGGGAAAAGTCTGCCATTGTTCGTCAATAGCTGAAGTAATTTTGAAAACTACACACCAGATGTAAATCCTATAAAAAAACGTATTCCCGACCTCAACGAACAAAATGTATTACTCCTACAGCTCAATTTTATATATAAAACACCCCGTAATTTATGTATTGGATAAGAAATTCCATAATTTCTGAAATTATTTACACTCTAACCGCCAATATGTCCTAAATTGTCTCTAAATAAACCAAATTAATTCAGTCAAGCACTCCAATTAATATAAAATGGAACTTACCTAGTTTTCAGAAGATTGGTGAAAACAATACACTATATTATAAACACACAAAACTGAAGTAACTGTTTTTCAGACGTTGACCAAATGAAGCTAACCGGTCTAATACCGTGTTTTCATAACGACTGCGGTGATGCAATGTTACTCTGTGGTTTTGATAATTCCAACATAATAATGGAGTCTCCGCGGTTTTTGATAACTGATAGCGAGGTATATTTCTGCTATTTATCGCCGTGAAAAATAAACCAAAACATCAATTTTTATAATTTTTATTCAAACCATATTTCATCAATACTCGCAGGCTAATATGGAGCTGACACTTCATGCAATGTGTTGAAAGGGCATCAATGTTTTTTCTATTATATTGCCTGATAGGAAAACATTCTAGGAGTATTTAAAGATTTTTTCGACTCAAGCTTCATGTTGAAGGGCTTTCTATTCGTGCAGTAAACCATATAAATTAGTTATTATTGCAATTAAGAGTATAACATTTTTATTTTCATCAACCGGGATATAACTCTATACTATGCGTCCGTATTTTTACAAAAGTTTTCATTTATTTTTGTCAAGCAGTATCTGCCTAAAATATCATGCTGCTTCTTTCCTATAATATACTTTTGATATGAATGACTCTTTTTGAACTCCCCAATATAGACATCCGTGATGATTTCCTTGTAAAACACACCTATACAGCTTTATTGAAAACGCGTTTGGTTGAATAAAAAATATCTATTCAACATTCCCAAAAAAAAAATAGTTTACGAAAGTATCAAAATTTTTCTTATCGCACTCAAATCTAAAACTCCTCTATATTATAATTCGATAAGGAATTCAACTACATCAGTTGTGCCTCTAGGTCTCATATAATACTTTGCATCTAAAATTATCTCGACTACTTGTCCAATAAATGACCTACAGTATTTAGACTATAACTTTTTAACGGAAAGACTGAGAACAATGATTGAGCTGTCAAAATATAATGCTTTTGTCTGGAGAATATGGATTCAGATAGTCTTGGAGAAATAACTGGCCGCATACTTGAAATGGGCGGGAATTAATCAGATTGGTTTCAATTAAACAAGTCTTATGCCGAGAAGAAAATAAAGTTGCCTAATCCTCTCCCCACCCACCTGTTAATGAATACCAAAAAAGAAACAGAGTCAAACTGCGAAAATGTGATCAAAATGGTCGTTTCTCGCGTTCCAAAATACAACTAAAATTTGAAACGCCTAAACACGCAAAAATGCAACATCAATAAACGATTTCGCGTTCTAAAAAACAGCCTTAAATCAAACCGAAAAAAACTGCATGTTTACATGTATTTCTTATGGAGATTTGACATTTCAAAATTGCTCAAAGTACATGTTTTTGCGTTCGAAAAAAGAACTGAAATTAGAAACGCTTAAACACGCAAAAATGCAACCACAGTAAACGATTTCGCGATGTAAAAAACAGACTTAAATTAAACCGAAAAATTCTGCATGTTCACATGTATTTCCTATGGAGATTTGACATTTCAAAATTGCTCAAAGTACACGTTTTTGCGTTCGAAAAAACTACTGAGATTAAAAACGCTAAAACACGCAAAAATGCAACCACAGTAAACGATTTCGCGTTCTAAAAAACAGCCTTAAATCAAACCGAAAAAAACTGCATGTATACATGTATTTCTTATGGAGATTTGACATTTCAAAATTGCTCAAAATACACGTTTTTGCGTTCGAAAAAACAACTGAAATTAGAAACGCTAAAACACGTAAAAATGCGACCGTAATAACCGTTTATCGCGTTTGAAAAAACAGCTGAAATTTGAAACGCTGAAACATGCAAAAATGTGACTAAAATAGACGTTTATAAGGTTACTTCGGTAGTTCGTTCTGCTTCGATCAAACTGACTATCTGTCACTCTACCTATCTGTCAATCTGTCTGTCTCCTATCTCCTCTCTCCGAAAAAGAAACAGACACATACTGGGTATCGCACGTTGAAAATGACGGACCCCATCAGTGGATGATTTCTTTTTTCATATTTTTTTGATGATATACTTCAATATGTCCTACAATAGCCTATAGTTTTTGAGAAGGATCGGAAAATGCCAACAGGGTTTTCTGAATTTTCTTCCGATGTCAAAATTTGAACGTTCAATCTTCGGGTAAACCATCGAACGGAACTGAAATTTTAAAGTTGCAATCGATATAGCTTATATTCCTCATATCCCGAATGATACGTTTCTTCTTTGAAATTAAAAAACGATAAATTTCGTAAAAAAGGCACCTTAACTGAACCATACCTAACATACTGCGCTAAGCGTAAACAGAAACGGTTCTACGAAAATAGTTGCACGAAAACGGATACACGAAAACGGTTGCATACTAAAACAATACACGAAAACGGTTGCACGGAAACGGTTGCATAAAATCTGTTGCACGAAAACGGTTGCACGCTTGAAACGTACGCAAAACGGTTGAAACATCCACACAAAAACTAGAAATGCATGTAAAACACACGTTATCGGGAATAATCATCCCTAAAAACGTTATATCTGTTTCTACTGACAAAATTTCATTATTTCCTCAATATCCAATGAAAATTGTCTTGTTAGAGTACCCGCACGTCGTTGTGCCTTTTGGCATTGGAAAATGCTAAAAAATGTTTCTTGACATCGAAACGAATCCATTGATGCCAAAATCATCGAAATTGGATAGCTGGAAGTGAAAACCGGAAGTTTTTATTGCATATTTGAACTCTCCTCGAAGTGGACAATCCGAATTCACTAATACTTTTCTTCTACCTCAATTTTTTCAAACCGGATGGGCTTATATTTTGATGATTCGTACAGATCCGAAATACCGTTAATGCGTTTATTGGACACAGATGGATCTGATGTATTCCTTCATGATGTCAAATGGTGGTCATGTTTTTTTTTTCTCTAAACGACTTACCATCTTTTTCTATTCCTGGTGATACTTTTTCAAAACACTCGGTAAATGTTTTCTATTTATGATGAGACATATGACAAATGACAGAAGCTGTCATCTTTTTTCCAAAAGCAATGATGTTTAAATCAAAACGCCCTGTATATATTTTCCCCCAATAAATTTGTGAGACGTCCCTGTACAACTATGATGAGCGTTGACCACTCAGAAGCAGCCATGTTTTTTTTTACTTGAATCCCCATACCCTCCATCACGTGTTATTTTCTTTGACCTCCATGTTTTTTCTCTTGAAATGATATGTTGGTATACCTGGTATACTAAATTTGACAAGCAGTCGTCATGTTTTCTCTCTTAAATAATATGTAAGACATCCTATATATATTTTTGCTGCATACTTTGCTATCCCAATTGCCTCAATGGCTCATATTCCACATGACATTTGACACACACGCAGCAGTCACGTTTTTTCTCTAAAATTATGCATTTTGAAACACCCTGTATACTTTCCTTATTGGAATCGCACCTTCAAACGTTACACCCTCGTTACCTCGCAATTTGTCACATTTTTTTCGAACATCATTTTTATTATCACACTTTTATTTCATTCACAATCAATATTTTTCGTATATTATTCAAACAGCGTCTGAAGAAATGTATGTCCAACATTTGTACATCAACTTGTACGAAGTCTCCGTGGAGGCAAGGCTAGCGTCACTCGCTACCAAACATAAACCGCTGGTTCAAATCTCGTTCTAGGAAATATTTTTTCTTTTTAAATTCAATTCATAATATGTGTGCGCCGCGCTCTATTGGCAAAACGTTATCAATCTAAGGGATCTACTCGATTACGTCACACGATGAACGCAGACGAGCGACGTTCTAATTTCCCCCCACCCTAAAAGAACAAAAATGGCCAGAATGAACCTACATAAGAAAATACATGGGATTTTGTCGGTGAACTCTCGATTTTCTGACAGGTTTCACATTTTTTTACAAAATTTTTCACATCTTCAACTAGATTAGGCCAATTATATTTTTCTTTCTCTCTTCTAACAGTTTCATCAATTCCTCGATGTGAATTACTCTTACCAGTATGGTATTGATCCATAATAACAGGTATTTCATCTTTTTCAGGAGTTCTTGTCAAATTTTGGCATACAATTATTTTTATTTCTTTTTCCGCGAATACGAAAGAAAGAATTTCCAGTATGGGTAATTCTAGGTTATTCTCGACGTAATAGATTTTTGAAAGATTCAGTTCGTTTTATTTTTTATAGAGTACATAGAACAAAATATGTTCTATGTACTCTATAAAAAATGTTCATTGACTGCATCTGGATCGTATGGCAAAGCAAGAATAAAATATTTTCTGACTTTTACGGATTTACTTGATAGAACGTTAATTGCATCGTTGAAGAAATCAGCTTTTTCTTCGAAAATATCTTCAATAATTTTATAATGTTCTTCTAATTTATTTTGTCGAAAAAATGTGATAATATTTTTGTATTTTTTGTCCAGAAGTGGACTATTATCAAATTAAATTTTTGAGTAATCGATCAGAGATTGGGTTTGATACAAGTGTACAAATGTGTTGAATTCATCTTGTATTTTTTGGAATGAGAACTCTTCGGTCTCCTGCGCTTCTCCGGTCCCTTGTGTTTCTGTTTGTTCTTCTGGTGGAGTATCCGGGTTTTCGTTTTCATTTGTAGCGAATATCGAGAATTTTGATTGAAAATTCGCGCATTCTTTGAAATGATTGATTTTGATACGTGATAGAGCGTCGGCGTTCTTATTCATTTTGCCGGGTTTATACTCTATCTCGTAATTATATTCCTCTAATTTGAGCCACCATCGCGCCAGCCTACTACCTTGATTTTTGATCGAAAAGAGTCAAGTGAGGGGTCTATGGTCAGTAACTAATTTGAATTTTCTGCCGAATAGATATGATCGGAAATGTTTGACGGACCAGACTATTGCCAAAAGTTCTCTCTCTATTGTAGAGTACGGCACTGCAGAGTGTTCGGGAAGCATATGCTATAGGAAGATCTTTGCCTATAGGACCTTGTGAAAGGACTGATCCTATCGCAAATGCACTTGCATCCGTTGTTGAAAGGATCGGTTCTTCGAAGTTGCGATAAATCAAAATGGGACTAGTAGTGAGAGCGGATTTCAACTCCATGAATGATTTTTCGCATTCTGGCTCAAAATAAAATTTTACATCTTTTTGCAAAAGTTTCGTTGGGGGTTTGGATATTTTTGCAAAGTTTAAAATGAAGCGACGGTGATAGCCTGCTAAACCCAAAAATGATTTAATTTCTTTTGGATTCCTTGGTTGTGGAAAATCTTTGATGCATTCTCTTTTTGATGGATTCGGCTTAACACCATCCTTCGTGATGATGTGACCAAGGTAAGCAACTTCCTTTCTTATGAATTCGCATTTGTCAGGCTGAATCTTTGAATTAGCCTTCCTCAGTCGTTTGAATACTTCTGTGAGCCTTGAAAGGTGTTCATGTGTGGTTGGAGAATAAATGATAATATCATCCATGTACGAGGCAACGTTCATTTTGGATGCCAAGAAGAATGTTATTCATGACTCGTTGGAATATCGATGGAGCGTTCTTCAGGCCGAATGGCATACGAACAGTTTCGAAGTATCCATTCTCCACAGAAAAAGCTGTGTTGGGTACATCTTTCAAGTCAATTTCTATTTGGTGGAAGCCTGATGCGAGATCGAGAGTCGTCAAATACTGACACTTCCCAAGTTGGCCTAGTAGGTCAGAAATATTTGGTAGTGGGTACTTGTCGTCAACTGAGAGTTCATTCAGTTTTCGATAGTCGATAACGACACGCCACTTTGGATTTTCAGAAGCGTCCAATTTTTTGGGGACAACCCAAACAGGGGATGAACAAGGAGAAATTGATGGCTGAATTATTCTTTGTTTCAACATTTAAGAAATTTGGGTTTTAACTTCTTCTTTGTGGACTTGGGGATACCTATACGATTTTGTGAATACAGGTTTTGCATCATTGGTTTCAATTGTATGTTCAATTTAGTTTGTGAAGGTAAGATCATCACCTTCTAAATAAAAAATATCCAAAAATTCCATGCATACATCAGTTATCAATTGGCTTTCTTCGTCATTCAAATGATCAAGACGTAATTGATTTTGAATTTCTTGAGTCCTATCAAATTTATTTTAAAAATTTTGATCATCAAATGTGTTGATGTTCAAGACTGATTCGAATTTTGAATTTAGTTCAAATTTCAAGTCTGAAAAATCAGTAGTTTTTGGAATGGCATTTGCAGTTATGATTGAAGTTAGAAAATAACCTTCATCAATTTTAACTAAAGCATTTTAGTCTTACTTTCTCCTTTTTCTGTGCCAATACTATAGCATCAGTATTGGTGTAGCTACACTTTAATTTTAAAATTTGTTTAGTTCTGGGTTCAATTGTGATTTGATTTAATTTGGGTGTTCTCAAAATTTCTTCATCAGTTACTTTAAATAATGGAACAGTTGTGAAATTTGTTATAAGTTGGTTGTTTTTCATATCAATAATACAATTGAAGTCTTCGAGAAAATCTGATCCAAGTAAACCATCAAATTCTATGTCAATGTTATGCACATAAACTTTATGTGGATCATTGTCTTTAACATTTATGAGCGTACATTCAGTCATTCAAATTTTTGGTCCGTGATTCCCTGGACTATAACATTTTCAGGAAATCGGTGTAAATCTTTTTCGCAAGTTTTTGGTAGCTCCGGTGTCAATGAGTATTTTGAAAGAGTTTGTCAAGTCTTGTATGTAATAAAGATTTTTGGAGTTCATGGAGTAAAGCGAACTTAAATAAAGCGTTGCTCCAGAAAGTTCTGATCGGGGTGGAAATCGTTCAGGTTCATTGCTTGTATTTGAGCCTGGATTTCCGATGTTGGGTCGTATGTTTGATTGAAATCTGGCGGATGATCTGGGGTTGGTAGTGCGAGAAAATCCTAATAGTTGACTTCATCAAACTGATCATATTGATCGTAATAGTTTTGACTATTATCAGTATAATATTTTTCACTTTCTTGGCTACTAGCTGTATAGTAGTCATTGTAATCATCTTGATACTGTGAATCCTAAGAGTATTGATTATCTTGAAAATTCACACAGAATTTTATTGCTGATTGAAATTTGGGTTTCGTTGAATAACCGTGGGGCGGTTATTTTGTTGGTTCTGATTTTGTGATATTGGTCGTGACTGATTGTTTTGAAATTGAGATCTTGGCTGGTTATTTTGAAATTAGGGTCTTTGTTGGGTGTTTCGAGATTGCGGTCTTTGCTGGGCATTTTGGAAATTATTCGGGGGTCGATTTGGTTAAAAAGAGTTTGGTCTTGAGAAATTAGTATTTGGATTTCGGCCAGAATTCGAGATGTTCGGCTGGGTTCTTTGTCTCTGGCGACATTCATTGAACGAATGGTCAAGAAGACTACTACAAATTGTGCATTTTGGGATTAGGTTAGGTAGAGGTCTTTTCGGCATGTTATTTTTATTTTGGTTTTGTTCGTCATGTTTCTGATTTTCAAAATACGAGAGTTGAAGTTCTCCTCTTATTCGCATTTGTGCTTCGAGCATGTCTCTGGGATTTCCAGCGCGTATTATTAGTCCTAGTCTGGGTTCGATTCCCATCAGTATGGTGTTCAAAGTCATAGTTTCAATGAGTCTTGATTGTGCGTACTTTTGCTCTGCAGTAGGAGCTGTTTTTGAATGCATGCGTGCATTTTGGCATTATGCACTTGTAAACGGTTGAAGAAAACTAATGCAGTTTCGTTTGACAGTTATTTCAATCTTTGTAGGTCTTATATAAGGGATGTAAGGTCTCGAGTATCACCAAAATTGATTGAAAGTAAATTTCTAATTTCATGATAAGTGTTGGGGTTTCTAGAACTTATGAGCTGTGCAGCTCTGCCACGAAGTTTATTTTTGATGTGAAAAGTTAACAAATTTCTTTGATTGCGCGTTGCCATTTGATAAGCTCAATCACAAGCATTCAAGAAAGTTAGTCAGAAATATTAGATCACCTTCATATTTGGGAACAATTGAAAACACTTCTGATGGTTTGATTTCAGGAACAGGATCCTGATTTTCGACATTGTTGTCAACATTATTTGCTGGGTTGTCCATATTGCTCAGTAAATCGATTCAATAAATCGTACATTTTGAGAATAATCGAACAGTGCGATTATTTTGCGGATAATTGAACAGTACAATTATCGAAAATGATTCTTTTGAATTGAGTCTGTATAAAAATAATCACTTATGATTATTTGAAAATAAAAGTATTTGTAAGTACGAGATGATTCTTTGTCACTTACAGTAATAGTTTCATGGGTGATTCGTCTTGTTTTTGGAGATGGTCCACCAGGGGCTTCACTGGGTGTTCCTTCCGTGGTCTTCGAGTGATGACTCCTCAGCAAGTTCGTTGATTCCTTGAAGGAATAGGATCCACCGCTACCAGTTAGATTCTTCTTGTTCCAGCAGCGTTCAGGAATCCTACCGACTGTGCCAGCCGTTATATCAGTATTTCACTGATACACTTTTTAAAAAATTATACAGGGGTGGTACGTACCACCGTTATACTGTTTACAAATTTATTGATATCAAAACGAATATAAAATACAGACTGACTTCAGTCGATAAGCAGGTCATATTCATGAGGTTAATTATACACTGTCAGCATTTCCTTTGTTCCAGTGCAGGTGGTCTCTCGATGGCGTCGTTGAATCAGCAAGTCCTTATCTCCTGACATTGGGATTTGTCCGAGACGCAATTATATATTATATATATATATATATATATATATATATATATATATATATATATATATATATATATATATAGATATATATAGATATTGATTCTCCCTCTAGATTTTTGTACACCAAAAAAGAGCGGTTCTTTACATCTGCAAAGCAGGTATAAGAGAGCACAGCAAACCCCTCTTCAAGGCCAATAGTATTCTGACAGTAATATCAATATTCATTTTGGAAACAGTGAGTCTAATTCATAAATTCAAAAAAAAATTCAACAACCATCTCTCTTATTGAAATTCGACGTTTGGGCTCCCATTTTGGAGCCATTTTCAAGAACTGAAAAAGAAAGAAAATTAATAAAAGGTTGAAACGTAATTCTACGCTGAGGTCTCAATCTGCCTACTCCCCATGTCTCGTCACTAGTTCTCTCTAAGGTCTCAATCTGCCTACTCTTTCGAGAGAACTGAGGAATTGTGGGTTAAGGAACTGTATTTATAGTGGACGTGGCTGTAATGGCCGTGTGTAATGTATTGGTACGAGGTGAACTATGGGCAGGAACTGAATTGGCGCTAGATGAACTGTGTGCGGGAACTTGGTAGGCGCTAGGTGAGCTGTGTGCGGGAACTGGGTTGGTGGGAAATGAGTTGATTCGTGCATTCAGAGGCTTCCAGGTATTGGGAAGTCTACGTCCGTTGTCGCAAGAAAGCCTCTATCCCCAGAGAAAAGTCATCACACACCCCTCGTATCTACAGACTACCAAAAATACACAAGCCTGATATCCCACTCCAACCTATCGTCAGTGCCTTTGCATCACCAACCCAGAACCTCGCCAAGTATCTGGCGAGTACTCTTCAGCCACGAGCAGAAGAAGCTTCATCCTACTTGAAAAATTAATTCCACTTCTTAGATCTTCTCAAATCCTATAGAATCTAGAACACCGATATCCTCATGAGCTTCGATATTGTCTCCCTCTTCACAAACATTCCTCTAACGGACACGCTAGAAATCCTTGAAACTAAACACAGAATTTCAAAAGACACCCTGGACCTCATCAGTCACTGTATGAACAACACCTACTTCCTCTTCCAAGGAACTTACTACAAACAAGTGAAACGTGCTCCCATGGGTTCCCCCTTTCTCCAGTCATTGCAAACCTTTTCATGAAAGACTTCGAAACCAGGACTGCAGAAGCATTCGACCACAAGCCTACTTGCTGGTTCAGATACGTTGACGACATTTTTGTCATATGGCCTCATGGTTACGAAATCTTAAACACCTAAACGATATCCATTCCAACATGAAATTTACAATGGAGACCGAAATGAACAACTCCCTAGCTTTCCTGGACGTTCTCATCACGAAATTCAATAACTCTTTCACCCACACGCACAGGAAACAGACCCACACCAACCGATACCTACACGCAAACTCTCGTCACCATCCAGCACAAACAAACTCCGTATTGAACTCCCTGATATACAGATCAATTCAGCTTACCGACAACGAGAATAGACCACCAGAGCTGGATAAACTGAAATCAGCCTTACTCCAAAATGGATAACAATCCGTTAAGAAGTGACTATAACTTTGTATAGTATGTATGGCATATGTCCAACAGAAAACAACTACTTCTCTGGATGATACCTCGACAGATATTGAATTATATCCTTACTTTGAAGGAACAACTTTGCAAGAGCTCTCTGAAACAAACAGCAGGACTTCGCCTGATTCAAACGGAGAGCCAACTACAGACCGGTTTCGGAATATCGTCCCTCATCAGTGCAGTCAAAGTTATCACGGTTGTATACACGCAAAGTCTCGATGTTCGTCATCGTCCTCCCCGAGGGATACTGCAATTGCTTCTTCAGACGCTATTCCGAAACCGGTCTGTAGTTGGCTCTCCGTTTGAATCAGGCGAAGTCCTGCTGTTTGTTCCAGAGAGTTCTTGCAAAGTTGTTCCTTCAAAGTAAGGATCTTTGCACATATGTCTGACAGATATAATTCAATATCTGCTGTTTGTTTCAGAGAGCTCTTGCAAAGTTGTTCCTTCAAAGTAAGGATCTTTGCACATATGTCTGACAGATATAATTCAATATCTGTCGAGCTATCAGCCAGAAAAGTAGTTGTTTTCTCTTGGACTTATGCCATACATACTATACAAAGTTATAGTCACTTCTTGAAGGATTGTTCGACTGTTTGAGAGATATAATCAAAAAGATCTCAAAAATGATGTAGAAAAATTTGTAACAATCTGCGATGACTGCCAAAGATACAAACATCCTACTTCATTCACAAGAACCCCTGAATATAACAACAACAGCCTACGCATTCGAGAAAATATACTTAAGATTTAGTAGGACTTATTAAACAGGACATTGAGAACACTAAATATAAATATTTTGAGATTACAATGCAACTTGTCAATATTTGTGGAGGCATATGCATAACCAAATAAGGAAGCGGTATCCGTAGCAAAATCATTTATAAATAATTTTGTTTTAAGATACGGTATTCCAAGTCAAATTCTTTCGGACCAATGTACCGAATTTATAAATACGGTATTCTTTGAAATGTGTAAATTACTTGATATCAAACAACCTAATTCATGTGCAATAGGTTCTTTAGAAAATTCACATAAACATCTAGGCGCGTACTTAAGAATGCAGACATCTGAAATTGAGGCTGCACTAGGCTACCATTTTGGTGTTTTCCGTACAACATAACGGTTTAAACAGAAAGAAAATCTTCTCCATACAAGCTAGTTCTTGGACATTTACCGAAAGTACCTTCTAACATAAGTGAAAATATTGATCCTCTGTATACTTTTGATAATTACCCCCTAGAACTGAAACATCGTCTTCAGCGAGCTTGTGCTAATGCAAAAACAGTTTATTGAAATCTCTGAAACATAGAAAAGAAAGTTATAAGTAGTAGTGATAGACACCGGATCCTAGATAGTAATTAGAGGATAATAGAAGGGTAATTAGAAGGTAATTAGGGGGTAATTAGAGGGTGATCAGAGGAAGTACTCAGTGGGTGTACTTATAGTCATATCCAGTAATGAGAGGGAGTACTTAAAGCTATCTTGACGTACTTAGAGAAATAATTACATGTAATTAGAGGTTTGTAGGTGTATCTAGAAGTATTGCGGGTAATTGTAGATAGAGTTTATATATGTACTTGCTGGCGGTACTTTTTCTCAATACGCAATTGCTTATTGGCCTTGTGTATTTGAAGGTGTTCCGTCTACGTGAATGTCTCTCAAACAGATGATAAGTTGACGGGCGATGTTGTACTTTCGGAATATGCCCACACCCCCTTCCAACAAAATACCCCCACCACTCAGCGAGTATATAAAAGGCAAGTGAGGAGCTATTTCATCACAGTTTTTCTCATTTTGAGCAGCTAGTTTACAATTATGAACATGTTCCCTTGTATTTGTGGCAATTTTTTTACAAGAAGTAACAATCGCCTTCGACATCAACGAGACAGTTGTTCATCGACATCTTCATCAGCAAAATGAGCATACAATGCATCTTTATTTGGAGATCTATACTTTAAACAAAGAGAGTTGGCAGCGAGAAAACGTGTTGAAGTGGACGATGAAGCTTTCACTAGTGGTGGTTTGCTTCAAAGTAATAACGGAGATATTCGTCAGGTTGGTCCTTCAGAACAACGGATGGAAACTCCTGTTTTACCACCTCACGGAGATATGCGTCAGATTGGTCCTTCAGAAAAACGGATGGAAGCTCCTCTAATAGCACCTTATATGTGTGGTACTTGTTATGTGGTGGTCTCGCATTCTCAAATCAAGTGGCACAAGAGAACACTCAAACATAGAAAATATACACACTGTTAGAAATGAAATGTTGATTTAACTTTAGTAGTTGTCCCAGTGAGTCCACTCTAAATTTGTAGGTAAATTCTCATCAAGAGATGGAAAGAAAAATATCAAAAATTGCTGAGTGGAAATTCACACTATAAATTATTTATAAAGTACTAAAATGAAGAATATCTTACACTGTGATGGGCTCAAATAACATATAGCCATTAGGCAAGTACCTATACCCCGATATTAATTTTTCATTATGCACTCTCTGAAATGACAAGTAATTTTCACTACATATTTTGTGAAAATTCACTACAAGCACTTGATTCCACTAGATATGAAATCATATTATTCAGCCGTTAATACTATCATTTGTCAATTATCATAATGAATTTTGTTAAAATTCACTAAATAAGATATAATATTTACTTGATATTGTGTTAAAACTCATCCTTAACATTTGACAATTCCACTAGGAATGATAACACATTTTTCATTTGTTGATGTATTTACCACACTTTGTTTGTTGTAAACATTTTCACTCACTCAGATGTCTTTTAAACTTGATCTTTTGTTAAAATTTACTATTAATAGATACAACTTTCCCAAGGAATGAAAACGAATTTTTAATCATTTAAGGCATGAATAACACTTTCAGTTGTGAATTTTCACATCAAATGTTATAATAATCCACTCCATCAGATGCATTTTTCACTTGATATGCACATATAATTTTTTATAATGCCATTCTTTTAAATTTTGATACACAGCTGGCATGTTATAGAGCCATAATGTATTTCTCTGTAAAAAATGCGGTGAATAAAACACAAGTGTGTTTTTGGCCATACCACTGTTCATATCCTGATCAGTTATGAAAAGGAATCCATAACACATAAAATGTAATGTTGGATTATGCTTCCACCATCACCCTTGTACTTGGGAAGGAATAATACTAAGGTACATGATAAAAGGGAAATAAAGATAATTTTATAGAGGAACATTTTATTATTTTCAAGTGATAAACAATAAAAATACTGTGGAATAAATTACAACTGTCCCATTCTTTGGTATAAAGGAGCGTAAGTATGACATGACCATAGTACAGCCTTCGTCCCTTATTCAACTGAAATTGAATTCATGATGTATGCCGCCAATTTTTGATTCTCAAAAAAAAACTCCTTCTTCAGGATAATGCATAAGTAGGTACATTATTTTGATATCACGAAGAAGTTTTTTATGACCACTTCGAATATCTGAAGAAACCAGAGCTATCTGTTATATATCATGGGAAAATATATATCAGCAAAAAAGTATTGGTGTCCTTTAAATGAATCTGCCACAATCACTTCACCAACATCTGTGACATAATTAAGTAGGTAATATTATATTCAATGAAGAAGTTTCTTGACCGAGTTGACAGGAATAAAATAATAAAGAGAATACTTTAAAATTCGAGAGCTGAACCAATTTTCAATAACAAAATTAGAAAAATGTTTTCTATGTTTATAGGATATTCCTGATTTCAACAGAACAAATAAAAATAGAAAGCCCGGGTGTACTGAGGTAATTACAAAATTCACCATGACCTACATGTTAATTCACCAACATTTAGGAGAAACTAAAATAGAATTTCTCAGGTTAAAATTAGATAATGATTTTAAGCAGGGCGAGCCATGAGGAAGTACATAATCTCACCATAAACCCTCAAAAAGTGACTTATTTGATTTCTTAATAATATAGTGAATATGATGATTCACATATTTCTGCCGAACACATTGTTTGTAAATTTAATTTTTCAAAATATGTATTTTTTTATTACAAGTTTCTTCATGTATAAGGTTTTTGTAAACAATGTTATGGAATTTACAAAGTGCATGAACAGAGGCAACAAAAATCACTCTGTCATCATGTTTCTCACATATTTCATGAAACTTAGATTTTTTGTGGAAAAATTTATATTGAAAATTTTTTGCTCAAAAATATATTGTAACGATTTCGAGACCGGCCCTGATCTAATTAATTATGCACCCTCGTTCAACTACAACTGCATATCTGCTGGCGTACGGATCGCCGAGAACAAGCTGGAATAAATCGATTGTTCGATACTATTCGAAGAGCCATCTAGATGAAATGTTCTATACTCCTGAATATTCGAGAGCCGTGAATGGAAACTACTTGGGAGTATATAAGCGGGATAGTCAGAATTCAGAGTTAGTAACAGTTCCAGAGTTCGCTGATAGATAGCCACAGTAGAAATAAATTGAAATAGTCATTAAAGTCTACGTTTTAGTGTAATAATTGTTTTAAGTAGTATTTAAATAAATTAGAAAAATTAGTTAGTGTAGTTTTACTACATTTGTTGTCAGAAGTCGGATGTTTAAAATAAACAAGTGTTAAAGTGTTCGTCGCGTTGAAAAACTGATAGACATTTATCGCGCATAATAGACAGTTAGTGAGTGACCCGTTGAACATTTGCGTGCAAAGTGGACAGTTTTGCGCGTCGCGCGACAATAAACTGAAAACTTTTTGTGTGAAATAAATAATAGACTGATAATTCGGAAAAGACAATAAGAGACAAAATGTTTCCGAGAAGATTTCACCTAGTTGACCTTAAAGTTAGTGAATTAAAGCAAGATTTAGAGGAGCGTGAGTTAGAAACAACTGGAAAGAAGGCCGTACTCCAGAAAAGACTTGCAGATGAACTGATTGAAGAAGGAGAAGACCCCGAAACGTTCTTATTCGAAGTTTCTGGAATTGATTTGAGTTCCATAATGAATAAACTCGACGAGACCACGAAATCCTTGGAAGATAAATTTCTGGAAAATTCGAACAGTTTGAAGGAGGAACTTCAACAAAATTCTGTGAGTTTGAAGGAGGAACTTCAACAAAATTCGGTGAGTCTGGAAGATAAATTTCTTCAAAATTCAAAGAGTCTGGAGGAAAAGCTTCTAGAAAATTCTGTCAGCCTGAAAGAAGAACTTCTAGAAAATTCGAATACTCTGAAAGAAGAACTTTCGAAAAATCTAGAAGAAAAGCTTCACGAAAATTCGAAAAATTTAGAAGTGAAACTTCTAGAAAGCTCGGAGAATTTGAGAGAAGAGCTTCTAGAAAATTCGAAAAGCTTGAAAGAAGAAGTTTGCAGTGTGGCGAATCGGTTGGAAGAAAGAATGGGAACTGTTGAAACAGAGATGGAGAAAATCAAAGATGAAATGGACGAAGAAATGAAAAAAATTAAAGAAACGCTCCACGATGAAATAAAGGAAAAATTTAGTGAGCTAGAAAAGCGAATGGATTCTATGCACATCCCAGAAATTTTCAACAGAAATCCAATGCCGGATCTAAGTACTAACGTGGAGGAAGTTCTAAAAGACATCAAAGATTTCAAGGTCAGTACGGAACCACGAAAGCCCTCATTGAAACCACCTCAGTTCGACGGAAATACTCCATGGGCAAACTACCGCCGACAATTCGAAGCTGCTGCCAAAGCAAATGGATGGAATGCTGGAGAAAAAGCTTTGGCATTGACACTGGCATTGCGTGGCGATGCCACAAACATTTTACAGACCCTCACCGCCCAACAACAGGAGGACTATGAACAACTGGTAAAACACTTGGAACTTCGCTATGGCCAAGCCCACCTTGAACACGTATATCACTCACAGCTGAAGAACCGATGCCAGAAATTGAATCGTTGCAAGAATTTGAAGTGGATATTGCACGCTTGGTTCGTCTTGCGTACCCAGCTATACCGGAAAATGTAATGGAGCGACTAGCGGTCCAGGCATTTTTTGATGGACTTCGTGACCAGCAAACCCGGCAAGCCTTAACACTAGCTCGCCCCGCACATCTCGTGGATGCATTAGCACGCGCTCTGGAATTCGAAGCAGCACAGCAATCCTGCAAAAGCCGGATGATCGAGGAAAACCGACAGGAGCCTATTAATATGGAAGCTGTGATGCGAAAAGTGCTGAAGGAAGTTGTGCCTGAGAGAAGACTGATACGATGCCGAAATTGTAGAGAACTTGGGCACGTGCGTAGCAAATGTCCGACATTGAAAAAATCGACATCAACGATGAAGGTCAAGAAGGAGCAATCGTCAGCCCGTATCCAACAAGCCTCAGTTAACAATGCATATGTCGCTGTACTTCAAAGACAAGACAAAGGGGTCTTCGTAGACGGTCTCATTAACATCGAGCCTCGCACCATGCTCCTTGATACGGGTGCGACTAGGACAATTCTTGGACCTACTTTTGCCAAAACACCTGACGAGATAATAATTGGAATGGACATCATGAATTCTAGAGGATTCGAGCTGAATTTTAAAGACGGCGTCCTTCGTGTGAACGGAGAAGAGTTGGTACTTCATGGGAGAAATGAAGAAATGGTTCGAGTTCTGCTGGCTGAAGACGTAAACGTACCGGAGAGAGCTGAAACCATTTTGGAGGCTCGTCTGGATGGAGGTGCGAGCCCAAGCTACATGATGAGAAAATTGGACGAGGAATTGCACTAGGAAAAACCTTGTTGCGTGCTGATAAATAAATTTGTGCCAGTAAGGGTAATGAATGTCAATTATTACCCGGTGACCTTGAAGAAGGGAACGATTTTGGAGCACTGCTCGTCAATTTCCTCTGTAATCAGGAGTGTACGTGGCACTGTTAGCCAAGCCAGTAACATACCAGCAGAATTGGAGAAGTTGGTTGCTATCTCGTCCAAGGACATGGGGCCAGCACAGAAGCCTAAACTGAGAGAACTAGTCAGGAAGTATCAGGACATCTTCGATACCGGAGTAGGCAGAGGCGGTAGAACAAAGATGGTTCAGCACAAGATAGATACTGGAAATGCCCGACCAATCAGGCAATCAGCCAGAAGACTTCCTCTCGCCAAAAAGGAGGGGGCTGACAAAATTGTCTGCGACATGGAGAAAGACGGAGTCATCGAGCCATCCGATAGTCCCTGGTCCTCTCCAGTCGTGTTGATGAAGAAGAAAGATGGATCAACACGGTTTTGCGTAGACTACCGTCAACTAAACAACGTGACGAAAATGGACAGCTACCCTCTCCCAAGGATAGACGACACGCTAGACACGCTGGCTGGATCTTCGATTTTCTCGATCTTAGATTTGAAGAGCGGATACTGGCAGGTAGAACTGGCCCAGGAAGATGGAGAAAAGACAGCTTTTACCATCGGCTCCGGATTATGGCAATTTACAGTTATGCCATTCGGCCTCTGCAATGCTCCAGCCACGTTCGAAAGATTGATGGAGACGGTTTTGAAAGGACTATCATGGAAGACGTGTCTGTTGTATCTCGACGACATTATTGTGGTTGGCAGATCGTTCGAGGACCATGTAAAAAACTTGGAAGAGGTATTTCAGCGACTGAGAAGCTCCGGACTGAAACTGAGCCCTAAGAAATGTCATCTGTTTCAAAAAGAAGTACGTTATCTCAGCCACGTTGTCTCTGGGAAAGGAGTGGCAGTAGATGAGCGGAAGATCAAAGCTGTTAAGGAATGGCCCGTTCCGAAAGACATTCACCAGCTTCGAAGTGTTCTTGGCTTGTGCACTTACTATCGCCGATACGTGCTGGGATTTGCTAACATCGCAAAACCACTGACCAGGCTCACGGAAGGACAAACAAAGTTCCAGTGGTCAGATGAGTGCCAAGATTCATTCAGGAAGTTGAAAGGAGCTTCGATCAACGCACCAATCCTGAGCTACCCCCTTCCAGACAATAAATTCATTTTGGACACGGACGCCAGTAACGTTGGACTTGGAGCTGTCCTGTCTCAGATCCATGAAGGACAAGAGAAGGTCATCGGTTACTTCAGCAAGACCCTCAGTAAACCGGAGCGGAATTACTGTGTCACCAGGCGGGAACTGTTGGCTGTTGTCAAGGGAGTTGAGCACTTCTACAAGTACGTGTATGGACGAAGATTCCTACTGAGAACTGACCATGCAGCTCTCAAATGGCTCCTACAGTTTAAGAATCCCGAGGGTCAAGTGGCACGCTGGATTGAGAGGCTCCAGGAATTCGACTTTGAGATCGAACATCGGGCGGGGACCAGCCATAAGAATGCGGATGCCCTATCGCGAAGACCATGTCCAGACGACTGTTCGCACTGCCGACGAACAGAGGAAAAGGAGTCGACACTCTGCAGAACCACGGCGGTCGATGATAACTGGAATGACCACAAGATCCAGAAAGACCAAGAGAAAGATCCAGATCTTGGGTTAGTCATCGGCTGGAAGAAGAGTGAGCGAAGACCGTCGTGGCAGGAAATAGCCAGTTGTTCTCCAGTCGTTAAAACTTACTGGGCCCAATGGAACTCTCTCACCTTAGACAATGGAGTCTTGAAGGGTGTGTTGGAGTCGGAGGATGGCGGGGAAGAAAGACGTCAGGTAGTAGTTCCCAGGAGCAGAAGACAGGAAGTGCTCCGAGAAATCCATGATGGGGTCACCGGAGGACATCTGGGAGTGACGAAGACCCTCCAGAAAGTTAGGCAACGGTTCTACTGGGCCAATTGTCAAGCTGACGTCAAGGACTGATGCAGAAAATGTGCTGTATGCGCTGGCAGTAATGGGCCTCGAACAAGACCTAAGGTCCCGATGCGCCAGTACAATGTAGGCAGCCCATTCGAAAGGATCGCTATTGACATCGCTGGCCCGTTCCCACAATCTGAACACGAGAACAAGTACATCCTTGTGGCGACGGATTACTTCAGCAAGTGGGCCGAAGCCTATGCCCTGCCCAACCAAGAAGCCATCACCGTTGCCGACGTCTTGGTGAATGAGTGGATTTGTCGATTCGGTGTCCCGTTAGAGCTGCATTCGGATCAAGGCAGGAATTTCGAGTCAAACCTGTTCCAGGAGATGTGTCAGATGCTGAACATCCGGAAAACGAGGACCACAGTTCTACATCCGCAGTCCGATGGAATGGTGGAGCGGATGAATAAGGCGATAAACCGCCACCTGTCCAAGGTAGTCTCTGACCACCAGAAGGATTGGGACCAGTACCTCCATATGTTCCTGATGGCGTATCGTTCCGCAGTTCATGAGTCAACCGGCCAAACCCCTGCTAGTGTTATTATGGGCCAAGAGCTGCGACTTCCATGTGACCTGAAGTTTGAGACGCCACCAGGACAAGACACTGCGGGAGATGACTACGTCAGCAAACTGCGACAGAGAATGGACGACATCCATGAACGGGTCCGTTTGAACATCCAGAGTGCCAGCGACAGAATGAAGGAGACCTACGACATCAAGGCGGATGCTGGTGGATATCAGACAGGTGACCTTATCTGGCTATACAACCTTAAACGTCGCCGTGGACTATCACCGAAGCTTCGTAACTCGTGGGAAGGTCCATATAAGATCATGAAAAGGATAAACGACCTCGTCTACCGCATATATAAGCCACCACGAGGAAAACCTAGGGTAGTCCACTTCAATAGGTTGTCCCCTTACGCCGGAAACCACGATCAAGTCCGCCCAGTCAGATCACCGGAGGACGAAATGACGTTTCAGAGGTTCATGTCCCTGTACTCGAACGGACAGAAAGTTCAATATGGGGTAACCCGAGAGGAGTCACGAGATCTTTCCAAGGTGCCTACTGATTACGCGAAAGCTCACTGTGGGGCAGAAGATCTCCAAATGTCCAGAGGCATTGCAGTAGTTTTCTCCAAGAAGTTCGGTCGAATCCAGGAACTGAGAGAACAGAACCCGGAAGTTGGAGGGGTGTTACAGCTGAGGAAAGGCCAGAGAAACATCTACAATTTGGTTACCAAGAAGCGTTCTCATGATAAGCCGTCTTATGAAGATGTTTGGAAGAGCCTTACGAGATTGAGAGACACGATGCTGGACCAGAATATTGTAGACCTGGCAATCCCAAAATTGGCCTGTGGGCTTGATCGGCTGGACTGGAGAGTTATAAGAAGCATGTTGGAGACAATATTCAGATCCAGCAGCATCAACATTCTGGTGTGCTGCAATCATCTTCCTCGACCCAAATTGAAGACTGTGGAGTGCTACTTCCATCGAACGTCCAGGTGCAGATATGGAGAATCTTGCAGATATCTTCACACTCCAAGAATGACGCTTCGAGGCGAAACGACTTTAAGAAGGGGGCAATGTAACGATTTCGAGACCGGCCCAGAGACCGGCCCTGATTTAATTAATTATGCACCCTCGTTCAACTACAACTGCATATCTGCTGGCGTACGGATCGCCGAGAACAAGCTGGAATAAATCAATTGTTCGATACTTTTCGAAGAGCCATCTAGATGAAATGTTCTATACCCCTGAATATTCGAGAGCCGTGAATGGAAACTGCTTGGGAGTATATAAGCGGGATAGTCAGAATTCAGAGTTAG
The DNA here is from genome assembly GCA_958502065.1 of Chrysolina americana. NCBI lineage: Eukaryota > Metazoa > Arthropoda > Insecta > Coleoptera > Chrysomelidae > Chrysolina > Chrysolina americana. The sequence continues at coordinate 62,113,336 of OY293415.1, read as the reverse complement.
TAACAGTTCCAGAGTTCGCTGATAGATAGCCACAGTAGAAATAAATTGAAATAGTTATTAAAGTCTACGTTTTAGTGTAATAATTGTTTTAAGTAGTATTTAAATAAATTAAAAAAATCAGTTAGTGCAGTTTTACTACAATATCCTATAAAATTTGTCTATTTCTAGTCATGAGTGTCGAAATAACCAATGAAACTATCATCACACTAATAACTACCCATGGATAGTTCTCACGGGTAGTTATTACTTATGTCATGACATTGCTAAGCAACCAACACAATAAAATTATTTGACATTTCTGTAATTCAATTTATTTCGAAAATTTCACTTTCTCGCTTTGGTGTTCAAAATGATGCGGCAATTGACAAAATCGTTGAAGAAAATACACCAAAAATACTGTCAATAGTAAAAAATACATTTGGAAAATATTTATGGAGATTTGTAACTCCAAAATATATGAATTGGATGGAAATTATACTCTCGAAGAACTTGCATTAATACTCAAGGATTGGGCGATTAATATGAGAAGAAAGGATGGCAAAGAGTTCAAGGAGGCTACTGTTGAAACCGTATGGAATATAACAAGCAAATTATTACAAGGAAAGTATTACATGGAGTATAGTATCATGCTAGATAGACTCATTTAAACGTGTTGCATTCAAACAAGCGTGGAATGCATGCGACGCAGCACGAAGAAATTTACAAACAGATCCCACTAAACGCAAAACAAGCTTAGTACCATTTCAACGGAAATAAGTGAAATTATAAACTTTTGGGATGAAAATACCCCTATAGGACTCCTACGCAAAGTTTATCACATAGCAGCGGTGGAACTGGCTTGGAGAGGTGGTGAAGGACAACAATGGATCTCCAACAAATACTATGACCACAAAGATTAGTAGCGTCTAAATATAAGATGGAAGATGATGGTTCGTTAGGATTGAAATTGGGTAAAAACTTATTATTGGCATTATGATTTCTTTCACTACATTGGCTTATGCCTCTGCGTATTCCCTTTTTGAAAAAATGTAACATATCAATATCGGTAAGAAGCTCCAACTCGATATTAGTATATTACAACATTGCATCCCTAGATAGAACTAATGCACTGAAATATTGAGCTGGATCCAATTAATATGTATTTAAACATATCCTTCTAAAATTTTAGAACACATCACAAAGCAGCAGTGTGTCAGATTTTAAATATAAGTCTGAATAGTCCCCCAAGCTCTTACACTCGAATAAATTCCAAACATATTTAGCCCTCAAGTAGTCTTTATCGGATATATGTTCTTCATTTAAGTTGTCATAAAAATGATTTTTGGTGGGTAAAGTAATAACATCCAATTTATCGATATTGTCAACAAAACAATAAGGAAAAATACCTTTCTTTCTCATCAAATTGAATTTATCTAAATCAAGAAAATGTTTTGACATTTCTGAACATTGTTCATCACTTAAATTCGCCCCCAACTTCTCCAATAAACTAGACATAAACTTGAAACTATCAATGAACCTCATTTTTAAATAATTCTTCTTTGTTTCCCCTTTTTGATTTTGATAACTATGTGTATATACAGATTCAGTAAAACAAAAAATATACTTTTCCTTAGTCTGGGCTATAATCTCAACATTGTTTTCATCTCCATATAACTCTTCTATGACCATATGACAATCGTATCCACTCATGTAATGACATAAAATAGGGATAAACTTGGGAATTTTCAAATTCAAATTACATACAGAGTGTCCTGCTAGATACCTTTTTTTTCCACTGATGTGGCAATGATCACGGACCTTAACATCCCCTTCTGTGAAAGGTTTCTCACATATACCACATATGGTGGCATTATTATACTCTTCTTCCTCTTCAGGGGTTTGTTTATCCATTGGTTCCACATACCTCAAATGAAGGGGCAAGTGGAAGAAAGGGTCAAATAACATTTTCTGAAAATATTCGGTTATGTCATGGAAGAAGGTATTATGTGCATATGCAACATGCCCAGTCACGATTTGCTTCTATTCTTCATATCTGAGCAGATACACAGTGGTAGAAGGGACTATGTTACATTAAACATCAAGGACGCTAACTTTACTAAAATCTATTTTTCTTACATATTTGTAACATAACTCTTTTTTCCACTAGCCCCTTCAAATGTTGATGGTATATGTTTTTCAAATCGTCTTCGATTCGCGTTGTGAATACCTTTGCCGCATCAGCACCTCTATATGTAACGAATTTCATCAAATATGCAAATGAATATGGCTCATGTTTGAAAGTTTTATTCGTGTATGAGAATTCCGGGTTCGGTTCACTAGTTTGAATGGGATTCAACACAGATTCAAAATCTGCAAACACCACAAAGGGTACCTTTATTTGTCTTTCGAAATTTTCAAATATAAGTTTATTATCAGATAGCATTTTACCATATTTATTGATTTTCAAATCAATTTTTGGTGTTTTTGTGTAAACATGATTACAATCATGATTGATGACGAAATAATAATCGCTCTTTTGAAAAGTATACCAAACAACCATCGCAAAAGTATTTTTAGTTTCCATGGGATGAGATTTGACTACTTGCCAAACGTGAAAGATTTTTCATCCAGCAATAGTGGCTATTTCCCAAATAATCTGTGATAAGCAACAAATTGATATGTCTTGGGAGTTTTCTCTGAGAGTATTGCAATGGACCCACAACTTCCCACGTGACTTTATTGTCTTCGAATTTTGATTCTAAACCATAAACATTGATAGATATATCATTCAAATTCTCAAACAATTTGATATCCCGAAATTTCACTGGAAAATTCTTACCTGTTACATGCAAAGCGGTGCTGTAGTGGGGGTATGAAGACACCAGCGAAAAACTATCATTTGCAGGAAACAAAGCTGATGTTACAGCCCACGCAAAGCAGTATTGATCATAATTCTTCACGTTGACAACTGCCTTCTTTATCTCAATAAATCGTGGTAGCTTGATGTATGAAGATCCTCCAAAGGGGGTATACTTTTTTATGTTCACCTCCAGAAACAGAATTTTCTCACAACTCCATCCTGGAGAGATTCAATTGTAAGACCTATTATTTTTTTTGAAACAATCATTTCCCCCACAAACTTGAATCACGTCCCTCAAATTCTGATGCTTGAGCAATTATACTGTCTTGGAAGGCATCGAGTAATTCTTCCAAATCAGTAGGTAAATCCGCTATACGATTTTTTGAATTGAATGACTTGATATCCATCACTTCCTGGGTTTGGATAATGTAACTACCAAATGCCTCCATGTTGATCTTGACACTGTGCAAGTTGATGTTGTTCTTCAATAACTCGAATACTTTACGTCTAATTTCACTAAAGAATGGAGCATACTTGCTTTAAACATTTTCAGCAAACACCCTGTAGCTGGCAGTTGTACATTTGAATGCACTTTTGATAAGCTGTACTCCATCACTCAAATCAACACATACACTCTTGGAAATGTAATTTTAATTTCTACAACAGAGATTGTTGTCGATTTTTTAATGTCGATAATAACTGCTTTCGAAGTGAAACTTGCTATTCAAAAATTATGCAATGTTATTAATTCACGAAATAATGAAAGTAACTTTTTTTGATGCTGGTATAACTCTTGTAAAAAGAATTCATCAAGATATATGTCTCCATGAACATTAAACTCTGTTGGCTATTTAACATCAACTTTTGAAAAGAAATAACTACAATGAATTTAATTTTACATTTAGATTTTCAAATCTATGAACTGATTTGAGTGGATTAGTATAACTGGAACAGTTGAATTGACATTGGTATACTTGTTATTATTACATCAATCTTCAGTTGACTTTTTTCAAGTCAGTGAGTAATTGAATATTCAACGTAGCAGTCATTCCATCATATCCAGTGTGAGGCACAATAAGTAAAGAGAATAATGACATTACTTTTCTAGTTGAATCACTTTACTGTGTTGGTCATTAACATCAACACTTGAGAAGTATAACTACGGGGAAAGTAATATTGATCAATTAGTACTTGCAAATCTTTAAACACATTCGAGAAAAATATACAATTGGAATAGTTGAAATGACAGAGTACTTGTTATCGTCACGTCAAACTATTAGTTGTTTTTCAACAGTCTACGTGTAAGTGAATATTCAATGTTGCAGTCGTCCCATCCTATCCTGTGAAATACATGACAGTTGGAGTGAATAATGACATTATGTATAACTACAACATGATGTTCAATAACTCTCTTACATTGTATAATTGACTCTTTGATGCTGAGGACTTTCACATCCAATCCAGTGAAATATAACAGGAAATGTAGTCAAATCTGTCAAATGATAAAATCCCCAACAATTTATGCAGCGTGGTTGCCAAGTTTTGCACAATATCTGTCAAACGCAGTATTTATATGGGCAACATTACCTGACATAATTCTTGAATCTCCTTCATTGCTAATTTTGCAATGGTAATAAAAATACTGAAGAAATAATGATAGTGAATAACATTAAACAAAGCAGTAGTATCTATGGGTATTCAAGCACCTATCATTTTATTTTTCTGTTACTTACATGACGTTTGTATTGGTAATTTTTTCGTATGGATCCACGAAAGGTTCATTTTATGATAAGTACATCGTAAAGGTAATGGTATTTTCATTCGCGAAATGAGTTCAAAATATGGGTGCGAAACATTATGGTGGTGATTATTTTCTTTGTCATGAAATAGACCAGTCAGATAGGTACCCCTATGTTTCTAATGAATTCTGCTTGATTAAATCAAAAGGCCTGTTTAACTGCGATCAATTTTTTGTCCAAAATATTGGTTTTTGATTTGTTGTTTATCATTTATTCTCACAATTCTTGGCAAAATTTATAAAAATACATTAATTTCCTAATCGACTGAATTTTTGGAACTTTTTGGCAAATAGTTTCATGTACAATAATTTCAAAATAAAAATCCTGGACCGTTTAAACGTTCTCGGGTTTTCATTAAATTATTGACAAAACTAAATAGCATGTCGAAATAAGGTGAATAACTCTTGAAAAATGGCAACACTGTCAATGCGCCAACTGGGACCATGGAAATAATATTTCTTGGAAATCGCGATCATGCGCAGTTGGTTAAAGAATGTACTTCTTCACTTGTGTTAATTTTTTTGAACGGCTCAAGATTTAGTTTCAGTTTCACTGTGCGCGTTTTCTTTGGGTTTGCATATGATTCAATATATAAATGGAGGGTGAGGTGAGTACACTTTATTCAATTTTTTCGATTGTTAAGGACTGTTAAAGTTTTTAGCAGAAATTTTACCCGAACTATCCAATAACACCAAAACCGACATAATTTGTCCGGCTTCATTATCAGGAGAAACTGGAGTGGATTATTTATAAATGATGTCTCTATCATCAAGATAACAGATTAGAATAAATAATTGACAATATGTTTCATTTGGGATGATCTCTGAAATATTTTTTAAATAGTTATTTGTTTTACTAGGAATAAAAGCACAAGATTTAATGCCGCGGCTGGTGTTTCATAGCCGAGCGTAGCGAGGCTATGAAATGAATGAATATCAATATCTAAATAACTAAACTATTTCATCAAAGGTAACTGGGCCCTGCGTTACTATGTTTCTCGCTGATGACGTTTGTTGAATTTGTTTTTTACTGTTTACTTTGTCATTGTCAATTTTAATAACCAGTTTGATTTAAATTAATACTTGGAAGGTTGCCTAGCAACGAACTTTTTCTGCCTAGGCAGTAAAAGTGGACTTTTTCTGCCTAGGCATTGAAAGTACAACTTCTAAGCCTGCCAAGTGTCATTAAAAGGCCGCTTTCAATGTCATTTGGTGAAAAATATAATTTTTATGTCCTCATTTACTGGGAGATTCAGTGTAGGTCAGAATGTAGAGATAACAAAACACCAACAAATATTCTTCAGGTACAAAATACCTAAGGTATTTGGCATTACTATGTTGGTGGTCTGCCTGTATAAAATAACTTATTATCTGTTATAGTAGTTGTTTTTCTTATATTTAATTTTTCATTACTTTCAGTGAAATGAATTTTTCCCGACACTGCAGAAGATGATTTCCAAATATATGACACTGCTGGGACTATAATTTGGCCAGAATTCCTGACAAAATTTTTATAATTTTTTGGAAAAGGGTGTGGTATTGTAAGTAATTCGATAGTTTGATGGCTCTTGATGGAAAATATTATTTTCACGTTTTCAATCACTAATAATTTCAGTTGCTGTCTCACTGATTTGGTGTTATCTTTGAATCTGCCTACCTATCTCACTCAAACTATAATGGATATTGACAAATCTGTGAAATCTTCATTATACGAACAAAACTTCTAGTGAAATGTTATATTTTCATTTATTCAGAATTATGTTAGAAGTGTTCATTGATAGACAGCATATATACAAGATTTTTGGTATTCGACAAAAAAACATTCTTTTGGTCATAACTTTTCGAAAGTGTATTCAATTTTTTACATTCCTCAGGTTTGGTTTATATCAACAAGTTCATGTGTTATATTAATTTTTTGAACTGTGATATGGAAAATTTTAAGTCATGAACAGTTTACGTATCAATCAAGATCCTTTTCACAATAATTTTTAATGCAAATAAAAATGTTAACTAAATAAAATCAAAGGTTTCGCATATCGCAGTAATTTGATGCATGAGTTCAACAACATATACTTACACATGCAAAGTTTGATAAAAATAACGACCCTCGTATTTCCTATGCTTCAAGTCATCATTCTCATGATACAATACAAATCCAGGACTAGATTCAATAAAAAAATAATATAGATACCTAAGTTAATTTTGTGGGAAAATAGCTATTTGGTATTTTCACTTCTTTCAAGTAGGTGTGTAATTATCAGCTATAATATCCCAAGGACATTGACAACTAACGAAATAATTTTATCACAGTTTTCGAAAGCACGTTATTTGGTAACATCCCGACGCCGAAGGCGGAAGGATGTTACCTAAAATAACGTGCTTCATGATATTCCGTTGATCTTGCTGTATTCGCCTCGGTTAATGCATAGGTGTTTCCACGCATACTATTGATTATTTGGTTATGATATTCCTTATCAATATTTAAATAAGGTTTTATAGAATTTCCATTATTGTGCCCAGTAATTTTCAACAATTATTGTTCTTGAACTCCACTCTTAGCTAATTGACTGACTGCAGTTGCTCTATTAGAGTGATTGGTTATTTTCCTCTGTTTCGTATCCAAGCCAATTGTTTCAGCAGAAGATTTCGTCCATCCGTTGATAATATTTCTACCCAGAGGCATATTGTCGTACCAGTTATCGCTTTCTGTCTTCCAGTGACGATTTGGCCTTAAAAATAGTCTATTTGTTTTGATATTTGTGCCTCGTTTTGATAATAATTCATTAAATAATCTGACAGGACAAGCATTGTTATCATTATTTTGAACTAACCATTTACTAGAGGCGCAGTTCTCTGAACCCCCTTGGCAGGTTTTACTGAAAATTGGATTATATTCTATCCTATTAGTTGGAGATCCAATGTTGTCCTTTTCGATATGAAAATAATCAACTAAGCAAGCAGCACCTTCACCACCTCTCCAAGCCAATTCCACCACTGCTATGTGATAAAATTTGCGTAGGAGTCCTATAGGGGTATTTTCATTCCAAAAGTTTATAATTTCACTCATTTCCGTTGAAGTAAATGGTACTGAGCTTGTTTTGCGTTTAGTGGGATCTGTTTGTAAATTTCTACGTGCTGCGTCGCGTGCATTCCGCGCTTGTTTGAATGCAACACTTTTAAAAGGGTCTATCTAGCATGATATTATACTCCTTGTAATACTTTTCTTGTAATAATTTGCATACAGTTTCAACAGTAGCCTCCTTAAACTCTGTGCCATCCTTTTTTCTCATATTAATCGCCCAATCCTTGAGTATTAATGCAAGTTCTTCAAGAGAACGATTTCCATCCAATTCATATTTTTTGGCGTTACAAAACTCCATAAATATATTCCAAGTGTATTTTTTACTATTGACAGTATTTTTTGGTGTATTTTCTTCAATGATGTTGTCAATTGCCGCATCATTTTGAACACCAAAGCAAGGAAGTGAAATTTTCGGGAGTAATTACACAAGTACTTCAAAATTACCGATAATTTTCTAAAAACTGCATGAGTCTATTTTCATATTTTCATTATATGTTCATGTCAAATGAAAAATGCATCTGATGGAGTGGATTATTATAACATTTGATGTGAAAATTCACAACTCATAGTGTTATTCATGCCTTAAATGACGAAAAATTCGTTTTCATTCCTTGGAAAATTTGTATCTATTTATAGTGAATTTTAACAAAATGTCAGGGTAAAAATACATCTGAGTGAGTGAAATATTACAACATACAAAGTGTGGTAAATACATAAACAAATGAAAAATGTGTTATCATTCCTAGTGGAATTGTCAAATGTTAAGGGTGAGTTTTAACACAATATCAAGTAAAAATGACATCTTATCTAGTGAATTTTAACAAAATTCATTGTGATAATTGACAAATGAATATATTAACGGCTGAAAAATATGATTTCATATCTAGTGGAATCAACTGCTTGTAGTGAATTTTTACAAAATATGTAGTGAAAATTACTTGTCATTTCAGCGAGTGCATAATGAAAAATTAATATCGGGGTATAGGTACTTGCCCAATGGCTATATGTTATTTGAGCCCATCACAGTGTAAGATATTCTTCATTTTAGTACTTTATAAATAATTTATAGTGTGAATTTCCATTCAGCAATTTTTGTTATTTTTGTTTCCATCTCTTGATTAGAATTTAGCTACAAATTCAGAGTGGACTCACTGGGACAACAACTAATGTTAAAACAACATTTCATTTATAACAGTGTGTATTCGTTCTATGATTGAGTGTTCTCTTGTGCGACTTGATTTGAGAATGCGGGACCACCACTTAACAAGTACCACACATATAAGATGCTGATACAGGAGTTTCCATCCGTTTTCCTGAAGGACCAATCTGACGAATATCTCCGTTATTACTTTGAAGCAAATCACCACTAGTGAAAGCTTCATCGTCCACTTTCACACGTTTTCTCGTTGCCAACTTTCTTTGTTTAAAGTATACATCTCCAAATAAAGATGCATTGTTTGCTCGTTTTGCTGATGAAGATGTCGATGAACAACTGTCTCGTTGATGTCGAAGGCAATTGTTACTTCTTGTAAAAAATTTGCCACAAATACAAGGGAACATGTTCATAATTGTAAACTAGCTGCTCAAAATGAGAATAACTGTGATGGAATAGCTCCTCACTTGCCTTTTATATACTCGCTGAGTGGTGGGGGTATTTTGTTGGAAGGGGGTGTAGGCATATTTCAAATGTCCAACATCGCCCGTCAACTGATCATCTGTTTGAGAGACATTCACGTAGACGGAACACCTTCAAATACCACAATCCCCGCATTGAGATGGAGATTGCTAAAGCTGAACGTAAACGTCAAGTCAATCAGTTATCGAAAATTGAGCGAAAAAAGTATCTGTGTCTGAAATTCGGAAAATCCGAGCATGATGAAGCACTGAGTAAATTATTCATACGCATTACGGTAACGCTGAAAATATTGAGTGCGGCGGTGCCGCCACTCACCAAGCGATCACGACTGACAGTGAAAAAAGAAGAGAAACAGGAACCTGCACCATCGACTCCAGACTTTATGAAAAAGGGAGAAGACGAAGAAAGGTACCACACAGATGATGGTGATTATGATGATGATGAGGATGACTACTTAGAAGTTTATCCCGAAGTAGCAACTGAATTCGTGAATGAACATCGCGCCAAATCCGGCAAAATAGATGTGAATTACGGCCCCATTTACAAACCAAGAGCGCAATGGTTGCTCGGTAGAAAGCTGATGGACTTCAACAAAGATACGGGGAACATTCTCATTGATGGTGTAACATACGAGGGCACTCCGGGACTATACGGGTGGCTACGGAAGTATTGCCTACGGAATATCTCAGTTATTGTATGAAGTAGGTTTGTGAAATTTGAAGCGTCGATATAATGACATAAGAGCTAGAAATTGAGCATATTGACATGTCGAAGTTAACTTCCGGTCTGACCGGAAGTAACATCAACTTTCTTATTTTAAATGGAAACCCTATTTTTTTTCTTTTCGCTTTATTCAGCATTCAATTCCCTTTCTAATGACATATCACAAGTTGGTATCTAACCAGAAACTAGATCAGAAAAAAATTATTATTGAAATTCACCGAGTATGCCGTGGAAGCAAAATGAAAGCCAAAAATTGAAAAGTTGGCTATGGAAACCATACGTCACTTGATAACAGTTGCTACTACTGTGATATTTTATTTTCATTCGTCGGCGTTATAAAAAGCCACAAAAAAAAATATTGGAAAAATTGGGGAAAAAACAATACTCTGTAGGTCCATAACTTAAATAGGAACATACAACTTTTTCTTGCCTGTACTATTCAGCATAACCATTCCTTTCTAATGATATAATAGAAAGTAATTTTTTGAAATGAAATACCAAAAAATGCAATTATTATTATTCAAATAACAAAAAAACAGATTTATCGAAAAAAAATTATTCAAATTGATATGATTAAAGATAAAATAAATTCAAAGCAAATGTTCGAAATGCATTCCCTCAGCGACAATTCATTTATTGACTCTGGTGATATTTTCATGTAAAACGTTTCTCAACATTTGGGGCGTGATATGTTGGAAAGCTCTACGAATTTTTAGTTCTAGCTCATGTAGAGTTGTAGGCTGTGTGGAATACACCCTATTTTTAAGATGCCCCCATAGAAAAAAGTCGCACGGAGTAAGATCAGGTGACCTTGGTGGTAAAAATTCGTAGAGCTTTCCAAGATATCACGCCCCAAATGTTGAGAAACGTTTTACATGAAAATATCACCAGAGTCAATAAATGTATTGACGCTGAATGCATTTCGAACATTTGCTTTGAATTTATTTTATCTTTAATCCTATCAATTTGAATTATTTTTTTTCGATAAATCTGTTTTTTTGTTATTTGAATAATAATAATTGGATTTTTTGGTATTTCATTTCAAAAAATTACTTTCCATTATATCATTAGAAAGGAATGGTTATGCTGAATAGTACAGGCAAGAAAAAGTTGTATGTTCCTATTTAAGGTATGGATCTACAGAGTATTGTTTTTTTCCCAATTTTTCCAATATTTTTTTTGGCGGCTTTTTATAACGCCGACGAATGAAAATAAAATATCACATTAGTAGCAACTGTTATCAAGTGACGTATGGTTTCCATAGCCAACTTTTCAATTTTTGCCTTTCATTTTGCTTCCACGTCCTACTCGCTGAATTTCAATAATAACTTTTTTCTGATATAGTTTCTGGTTAGATACCAACTTGTGATATGTCATTAGAAAGGAAATTGAATGCTGAATGAAGCGAAAAGAAAAAAAAATTGGGTTTCCATTTAAAATAAGAAAGTTGATGTTACTTCCGGTCAGACCGGAAGTTAACTTCGACATGTCAATATGCTCAAATTCTAGCTCTTATGTCATTATATCGACGCTTCAAATTTCACAAACCTACTTCATACAATAACTGAGATATTCCGTAGGCAATACTTCCGTAGCCACCCGGTATGTCTTAGCAGATCCACTGTTCCAACAACAGTCAATGGAGTGAAAGCTATTGGACTTATTGATACTGGAAGTTCTAGAAATTTAATTGATAACTGTCCCGTTGATCGTTGTCAGGCTCAAAGAATACCATCAAATGAAAGGATCAATATGGTGTCTTCAGCTCATGTGTCACAAGCTGATGGAAGTTGTATAATACACCTCGAACTGGAAAATGATTCTTATACACGTGCAAAGCTATTGGTTATAAAAGATCTGCAGTTGAAGTTACTTTCGGTATAAAATCATGAAGATATTCTCAGGGAAAATGAAAAACAAGAGCTTTCAAACAATGATCAGCATGAATGGATCGTTTCTTTTTTTCTAGTTGAGAATTTTGGAACAAGACCAGTTATAGTAAATTACTATTATCAAAAAACATTAGATTTGTGAATTTTTTTCAATTTGATGATCAAAATAGTAAAGCTGTTACTTCAATTTCTCTCTTTGATTTGTCCACTTCATCACGAATAGGTAGAAATAATTTCTGGCATTCAAATTCTTTAAGATTGGCAGTTTCGAAAACACAATGAATATTGAATAAACAAAGCTCTCTCCTTGGAAATTCTGAAACGATTATCATCCTAATTTTCATGTTAGCGAATATAACGATACTGCAGTCGTTGATTTTCATATAAAGTTTCGAGAAAATGAGATATGCTTTTTCATACAGTGACCAACATGAAAACGCTCATATCATCTAGATAGAGATTTATTTCATCGAGTTACATGAATTTTTAGGAAAATCGGTGATCATAACAGAAAATATTTCTTAGGTAGAGATTCTCTTCATTAAATTACATGGTCCATGAATTGTTACGAAATCGGTGGTCAAAATAGAAAATCCGATACTTATATCATTTTCTGAAATTTCAGAAAATGAGTTCTTTCTTGATTTCATCTGGGACATGAAAAATTTCTGAAGTGAGGCTAAAAAATAAATGTACGTAGGAATTATTTCTGGCATCGCGATTCCGTTCCGAGTAGGAATTTCCAAAGAAAAAATTTACTACAGAATGATATGTGACTAGAGATACTTAGAATATTTCGGGAAAATCGAAGGAACATCTGTAATTTGTTCAAAAATACTCATTAAAACTATCTTCGTATCAAAATTTCCATCCAGGACATTTTTAGTTTTACTGCTTAAAGTTAGGACAAAGGTTTTTGAAATGCATATGTTTTTGTAAGTATTCTATATAATAATTTCTAGAAATGTTCTATAATCAAACCGCATACTCTAGATGTCTTTCAATATCCTACCCTAAACGTTTTTTCTAAGTCGGTGTCTGAGCCCAATGTTAGTCTCTGAATTCCACTCAAACATATTAGTCGCGAAAGGTTAAAATATCTAAACCAAGCATTTTTGAGAAACCAGTGGAACATTTATTACTTCAGTTTACAAATATATGTCAAGTGAAAATATTATAATGGTACATACGTTTACTACTCAATTTCGCTTGGGAATAATTATTACTTCTTGGGATAAGGATAAATGAGACATGTTAATAGCTAATTGTGTATTAAGTGCAAAAAGTGATTGATTGTCGCTCGACAAAGAAAGTTACGTGGTAATCTTTAGAGAGCGACAATGACACTTTGTGCTCGAAATACACACATTATTTTTTCTACAAGCGCAGCTCTAGTACAAAAAAAATTATCGACACTTTATTCAACTAGGCACATATTACCTATGAGAAAATGAACACTCAGTAGCAATCCGTAATGTTGAGCTAACCAAATATCCAATAATTCACATCTCAAACAGATGAAAAAAAGTTAAATAATCGCTTTGAAAAAAAGAAATGGAAATCACGCCGGGAACTGAATCCGGACCGTCAGATTACAACCATCAGACTCTTACCATTGCTCCACCACAGATTCTCAGATGGCTACGACTGTATCGTCTATAATTTCCATCATACAAAATTACGTCTGTTTGCAAACAAAATCAGTAGAGAGCGAGCGTTTTTTCAATATTTCCGCTCTAGAGCGAAAAGGCTGTCACAAAATGACATTTCAGTCAACTTTGCGTTGAGATCTGAAAGCTTCAAAGGCTATTTTGGTAAACGGTTGTAGAAGAAATAATTTCTCGCATTGAAATGTCAATCAAACAAACCGTTTTCGAGAACACAACAAATATCGAATAGTAGTTTTCGAAAGATAGGTGAATATGTCTTTTGGGTGCAGACTTCGCAACGAGAAAAATCCTAAACCGTTTTTCTCGTCGAAAAATCATATTTTGGCCCGAACGACATTATCAGAAATCCGAAAACACACTGCACTAATTACTTGAATTGAGTACTGATAATCGGAATACTTCCCCCTGTAACTTCTTTATTCTACATATTACAAAAAAATATTAAATACATAAGTTGTAGGGTTTCATTCGATCTCTTTAATGGTTTAAGTTTCATTCATACAGAGTGTCTCAAAAAAGCACGGTGACTTAGAAGTTAATTTCATTGCATTATTACATTCTACGTTGAATTCTGAACAAGTTTGATGAATAGTTTTCTATCAAAAAAGTTAATAGTTTTGAACTTATGAACACTTGTAAATAATTATTTCGACTACTTTTGCACCAGTTCACGAATAAATTAATGAGGTAGGCTATGCACGCTAGGCGCGTTTATTTTATCCATGACAACGAAAAAAACCTCTTATCTGTTTTTGCCAAATGTCATTGACATTTTGTAGGTTTTCAAAACTTTGTTTCAAACGGTTTTCAATTTCTCTTGTTGATTAATATGGCTCGTTCAGTAGCAGACAAATTTGAAGCCGTTATCATATTTGGTGAAGAAGCTAACCGAAATTACCACGCTGCTATTCGCATTTTCAATGAACGGTTTCCAGAACGTCCGATGTGTCAAAAATATCTGCAGAAATTGGTGGCAAAATTTAACCAAACTGGCACCGTGAAAGATGCTCCGAGATCTGGGAGGCCGAAAATAATTACGGAAGATGTTGAAATTCAAGTACTAGCCGAAATGGTAAATAACCCACAACAATCAACTAAGCAAGTAGCTGAGACATGTGATGTTTCTGAAACATCAGTAAAGAGGGTTTTAAAACAAAATAAATTCCATCCTTACAAAATAAAAATTTTGCACCAATTGGTTGAAGATGATCCAGACCGGCCACTTGAATTTTGCGAGACCATGGCAGAAAGAATTGTTGCAAATCGACTTTATTTGCAACACATCTGCTTTAGTGATGAAAGCACTTTTTACCTAAATGGAAATGTGAATACCCAGAATTGTAGATATTGGAGTGATGAGAATCCCCATGAATTCCGCGAGGGGCATACTCAATTTCCCCAGAAAATTAATGTTTGGGCTGGTATTTTAGGTAACCACATTGTAGGTCCCATATTCTTGGAAGAAAATTTAAATGGTCCCAGATACCTCCAAATGCTGCAAGACACAATAAGTCCCAGTATCGATGAGATCGTTGCGCAAAACCCACATGAATTTTACTTGGATGTAATATTTCAGCAAGATGGAGCGCCACCACACTATTTTCGGGAGGTGAGAAATTACTTAGGTGAAAGGTATCCAGGTAGGTGGATTGGACGTCGAGGTACAACAGAGTGGCCAGCTCGCTCACCGGACCTCTCACCGCTTGATTTCTTTCTCTGGGGCTATGTGAAATCCGTAGTTTTTAAGACAGTGTGTGGGTCGTTACATGAACTGCGCCGTCGAATTATTGAAGTGTGTTCAGAAATAACACCTCAAACCTTGATTAATGTTAGGGAAGAGTTTACAACCCGACTATTCATGTGTCAAGAAATGCATGGTGGGCATGTCGAACATCTTTTGAAATAGATAAAAACTCACCGTTTTTAGTTATAAATTAAAATATCTCTTCAGTTTTTAATGATTCTTGATCTGTATTTATGGACTACCTTATTTGTTAATAAAATAACTTTCAACTTCATTTGTACTAGTTTTTCGTGTGATTCAACAACTCTAACAATTGTAAAATGGTACGACGAGGTAAGTTACACATGGTGCCATCAGCAGTTTGCGACATTGGATAGCTTTCAAAAAGTTAGGATAGGAAAGTGGAATACATTGTGATCCATTTGTTACGATTTTCTCATTGAACTGGCGCAAAAGTAGTCGAAATAATTATTTACAAGTGTTCATAAGTCCAAAACTATTAACTTTTTTGAGAGAAAACCATTTATCAATCTTGTTCAGAATTCAGCGTAGAATGTAATAATGCAATGAAATACCATTTAAAATAATTAACTTCCAAGTCACCGTGCTTTTTTGAGACACTCTGTATGAATGAAACTTAAACCATTGAAGAGATCGAATGAAACCCTACAACTTATGTATTTAACATATTTTTGTAATATGGAAAATGAAGAAGTTACGGGGGGGGGGCGACGGACTTTTGGTCCTCACTGTATATATATATATATATATATATATATATATATATATATATATATATATATATATATATATATATATATATATATATATATATATATATATATATATATATATATATATATATATATATATATAAACTAAAAGTTCGGGTTGAACCGCGTCTAGAATTTGTTGAAATTCGACGTTTCGGCTCCGATTTTGGAGCAATTTTCAAGAACTGAAAAAGAAAGAAAATTAATAAATGGTTGTAACGTCGGGGTCTCAATCTGCCTACTCCCCATGTCTCGTTACTGGTTCTCTCAAAGGTCTCAATCTGCCTACTCCTTCGAAAGAACTGAGGAATTGTGGGTTGAGGAACTGTATTTATAGTGGACATGGCTGTAATGGCCGTGTGCAATGTATTGGCGCGAGGTGAACTATGGGCGGGAACTGAGTTGGCGGTAGATGAGCTGTGTGCGGGAACTTGGTTGGCGCTAAGTGAGCTGTTTGCGGGAACTGGGTTGGTGGGAAATGAGTTGATGCGTGCAATGAGAGGCTTCCAGGTAGTGGGAAGTCTACGTCCGTCGTCGCGAGTGTTGAGGCAATTGGGGCGCTTCTCTATCTCAAGGGCTTCTCGGATGATCCTGGTTTGCAGAGTTTTCTCGGTGGAAATTGTTTTTGTGTTTTTGAAGTCAATTTTGTGACCTGTTTCTTCTCGATGTTTATAAAGTGCGGAAGTGGAAGATGCCTGACGCACAGCAAGTTCGTGTTCGTAGACTCTGGATGTTACTCGTCTGTTAGTCTGGCCAATATAAGTTCAGGTGCAGTCTAAACATGGTATTTCATATATACCTTGAGAATCGATTGGTATTGTGTCCTTGGGAGATCTGAGGAATTTGGAAATTTGGTTGTTGGCCGTGAATATTGTTTTTATCTCGTGTTTTCTCAAGATATTACTGATTTTGTCTGTCACACCTTTGGTGTATGGTAGGAAAGCTTTGTGTGGCTGAATACTCTCTAGTGGATCATTCGTTTTTGGAGGACGGGTCAGTTGATGGCGGATAGACTTGTCGATTAGTGAATTGTTGTAACCATTTTAGAGTAAGGCTGATTTCAGTTTGTCCAGCTCTTGTGGTATTTTCTGGTTGTCGGTAAGCTGAATTGATCTGTATATCAGGGAGTTCAATAAGGAGTTTGTTTGTACTGGATGGTGATGAGAGTTTACGTGTAGGTATCAGTTGGTGTGGGTCTGTTTCCTGTGTACTGTGTGGGTGAATGAGATATTGGATTTCGTGATGAGAACGTCTAGGAAAGTTAGGGAGTTGTTCATTTCGGTCTCCATTGTAAATTTCATGTTGGGATGTATATCGTTTAGGTGATCTAAGAACACATTCTTAGAAGCGCCCCAATTGCCTCAACACTCGCGACGACGGACGTAGACTTCCCAATACCTGGAAGCCTCTCATTGCACGCATCAACTCATTTCCCACCAACCCAGTTCCCGCACACAGCTCACTTAGCGCCAATCAAGTTCCCGCACACAGCTCATCTAGCGCAAAACTCAGTTCCCGCCCATAGTTCACCTCGCCCCAATACATTGCACACGGCCATTACAGCCATGTCCACTATAAATACAGTTCCTCAACCCACAATTCATCAGTTCTCTCGAAGGAGTAGGCAGATTGAGACCTTAGAGAGAACCAGTGACGAGACATGGGGAGTAGGCAGATTGAGACCCCGACGTCAAGTCACAAAAATCTAACTTCTTGAAGTAAAGGAGCTACAAGAGTTCTAAATGAATTTGATCATTTTTACATGTTAATCTGCATAAGGATTTTTAAGATCCGTTTTGCAATTTTTGCTCATTTTTGGGGTGCACTTCCGGTTTGAAAAAACTGAGGTAGAAGAAAAGTAATAGTGAATTCCGATTGTCCACATCGAGGAGAGTTCAAATATGCAATAAAATGGCCACTTGCCGTTTTCACTTACGGTTGTCCGATTTCGATAATTTTGGCATCAATGGATTCGTTTCGATGTCAAGGAACATTTTTAAGCATTTTCCAATGCCAAGAGGGCATAGGAGGCTAACTTTGTTATTAGCGAAGGTACAACGACGTGCGGGTACTCTAACAAGACAACTTTTATGGGGGATCAAGAAAATGATAGAATTTCCTTCCGTCAACTGCCATAAGTGCCATAAACCTCACATTTTTAATACGTTATGTACTCATCGCTCAAATGATAGAAGCTCAGCTATTACCTACGTGGTCAGCTTGATTTCAGTTGCAGAGCATCATAGGAGACCTAAGAACCCTATAGGTGTAGTTTAATCTCTTATTGCATTTTAATCTTGAGGAGTTTTAGATCTGAGTGTGATAAGGAAAATTTTGCTATTTTTGTTAACTATTTTCTTTAGGAATTTTCAAATAGATGTTTTTTATTCAACCAAATGCTTCTTCACTATCAATAAAGCTGTAGCTCAGTTATAACCAACGTGGTCAGTTTGATTTTAGACGCAGAGCATCATAGGGGACCTAAGTGCCCTATTGGCATAGCATTTCATCCAAGAATTCGAAATATGTAAAAATGATTATTCAATAGATGGCTGACAACAGTGAGGAAAACATTGTTACTGCTATACTTACTAAAGTATGTCAGGAACGATATATCCAGTATGGAGAATCCAACCTCATATGTCTCCGTTATCGAAAACAAATTTCATAGCTTTGATTGCAAGCAGCAATTATGTTTTGTAAGTAAACGTACCGAATTAAGTGAAATTCATGACGATATGTGTGAAGTATCCAGTCATGTAATAGGAATGGAAATCAATACGTCTCACGACAGTCAATGATGGGCAATGTTAGTATATTGAATTTTGTTTAATTTTCCAAACAGTTCATGAAAAATTATTCCGAGATGAACTGTACTATTATTATCCGTTAAAAGCGGTATTCGAGCTGTTGTTATCAGTTATGGAAAACCTTGGATGCCGAACGCTCCATCCGTATTTGGTCATTATCTAAGCCACAGAAAAACAATTATTGTCGTTATCAGTTATGAAAAAACCGCAAACATTAGAAGTTTCAACAGAACTGTTTATTATCTGAACCACAGAGAAGCAAATATCGCCATGAGAATCAGTATTATTTGTGATCGTCCTGGCAGCAGTTCATAATTATTTAGTGCTCTGATTCCATTGAAAAACATTTTATTTGACAGTGATAGAAGTAGTTTATGATACTTCAACGATTTGTGCAGCAAAGTAAGTGTTTGAGATTTTTTCACTTTTGCTCAAGTGTTTGTACGTTTGCTTTTGCGTGTTTTGAAAGTTCATAACGATTTCCAATTCAAAGCGATTCAAAAGCTAATCATAAAGGTAAAATGAAATTGATTTTATTGCACGGTAAAGTAGTCTTGTCTCACTGAAACAATAGCAGATATTTTTGAATATTATTCAACAACACAACTATTGATGAAAAGACGGTCGACTTTTCCCACAACAAAGCACGCCAGGTACCCTTACGAGGGGAAAGTACCGACTTTTGGTGTCTGTAATTCCTCTTTGAAACTGAGGTTGTCACCATCAAAAAGTCAGGTATAAACAGTGTTTATCGTTTAGGGGAAATTGTTGCCTGGAGGCTATCAAAGAACTGTATTTTCTCTAGTTGTTTGCATTTTTTCCTATCTTCGATATATTTCATTCGGGTAATACTCGTGTTTATATCCACATTTCATTAGAATAAACTCATGTTCCCATACAACATTTTTCTTCGTTAGTAAGCAAAGAGTTCATTCATAAATACAATATTTTTTGTTTAACTTATATTCATAAATATGATTCGCTAATGTTTCTATACAACATTTTTTTCACCATTTGGAGAATTTTTACTAATTTATTTCATTTATATAAACTCGTGATTACATACAATATTTTTCTTCGTTAGTAGGTATAGAGTTCATTCTTACATACAATATTTTTTTTGTTCAGCTTATATTCATAAATATGATTCACTTATGTTTCTGTACCACATTTCTTCACCGTTTGGAAAAATTTTATTAATCATTTACTCGTGTTTCAATACATTTTCACGCAATGTTTCCATACAATATTTTTTGTTTGTTCAGTTCAGACCATTTTTTATTGACATATTTAATTCGCCGAAGCATTTATATTCATAGATATGATCGACATATGTTTCTACACATAATTTTTTCTCCTCTTGGTTAGAATTTTTATTTATATATTTCATTTGTAAAACTAGTGACAACTAATTGTACACAATATTAACCAGCGATTTGATATAGCATTCCCTTATGAGTTTCAAATAATTATATTGACATGCAGCGCCTACGGCCGTCACGCGAAGCGTGCGAGAGGTCAGGATAGGTTAGGTTGTCGGTGAGGTCAGTTAGTGATATGAGTAAATGAGGATGAGGAGGTGGGACCTCATCATGATATAATTATTTATGCCTGTTGTGCCTGCCTGGTTTCCATACAGCTGAGAATATACCACCAAAAATCGGCAAGTCGCCTCGGCAAATAATAATAATAATAGACGTCCTCTACTCGCACATATTATGTCTTTGAGTATAGTCTATGAGTGTTTATGATTAACGTGTAGGCGGAAAGAATCATATCAGTTGATCCCAGGAGAACACTAAAATCCGAATCAAGCCAACTGAAATAAGAAAAAGTGATACCATGTTAAAAGTGATATAATAGTCTTTAAATAATATTATGAGGGTTGGACGGAAGAAGGAGATGTGCTTATCCTATGAAGAAAAATCCTCATCACTCAGTTTATTCCCAGCAATTATTGAAGATGGACGCAATACAATTATTATTTTTTGGTCATCAAGCTGTTAAGAAAATTAGGCACTTGAATATCAAAAATGATCTGATTCAACAGTGGTATTATGATAGAAAAATCTCATGTTACATTATTTACATCAACGATAAACCAACAGCATTTGCGTTACTATCAACCATGGATTTTGACCCTTTGAAGAAACATTCTAAGCCGAAAACCCTCAATTATATTCATACGTTGGCGGAGTACCGTAGAAAAGGATATGCAGCTAAACTCATCAATCACATTAAGAATCCCGAAGAATTTACAGCGTTTTGCAGTAATAAGGAATCTGAACTGTTATTTGAAAAATGTGGTTGTACTTATTGGGGTGAAATGATATGTCCAATGTTTAGATATCCATAATAAAAGATATAAAAGTTTTAGAGTTTTTTTTCGATAATATTACACAATTTTAATATCAATGCAGTATATGTTAGTTGAGCTTTGCGCCGTTGGTTATGAGTGGTTTGGTAGGGTGTAGTTACGCATATATAGACTTGTTGGAGTGTGGCGAATTCAGTTGCATTCAATATGTCGCATAACACAACATCCAATTTATGCGCTGTGAACAACCCAATTCCTAAATGGAACGGAATCTGAGAGCAGCAAAGAATGATCGAATCTGACACATATAAATATGTTATTGGCAATACCCCTTTAAAATATGAAAACGATGAACTTATTATTGAAAATAAACATTTTATTCTTACGAAAAGACTACTTCAACTATTATTGAAATGTGGTCCTCAATATTATACGGCCAAAGACCTGTGTGTTTACGAAAACATTTTGATACTAACGAATGCCTACAAACAGAGATATAAATCCTATGATTCAGTGAACGCCATGGAAATAGCGAAACATCATTTCATTACTGCTTCCTCCCAAAAAGAGGAAACACTCATAGCAAGCTCCCAGAAATGTTGATAATATAGATCAACGAAATGGTAACGTAGAACAACAAAATAGTTTATTAGCAAGCGGTATCAGAGGTCCTCTTGTAGACAATAGATATTTAGTATCATTCAAAAAATATGTTTTAATCCATACCAAGTTCACCGCATTAACCAAGAAACTAGCGGTCATTCAACTTGAGGATGGAGTACACATCAACTCT
Source organism: Chrysolina americana (assembly GCA_958502065.1). Lineage (NCBI taxonomy): Eukaryota > Metazoa > Arthropoda > Insecta > Coleoptera > Chrysomelidae > Chrysolina > Chrysolina americana. Next base: position 62,091,259 of record OY293415.1, on the reverse strand, counting down.
CTCCCCCTTTTAAAATTATTGATATAAATTATTACTTTTCAGAAAGAAAGCTTGAAACCATCAACCTCACAAGATTTGTAAGTTGTATATAGTACAAAAAAACAATAATGCCCACAGTATGAAATCATGAGACTCGCGGATATTGTATTGGTAATATATTTTATACTCCTTCTAACGTCCTTAACAACGCGTGCTACACCTAAACGAAATTGCGATAAAATTGGTTGCGTTAACTATGAACAGACCTCCTCAACACCCCAATCTGAATCCTATAAATGATCTCATCTCAAACTGAATCTTGATTTTTTCAGTAAGAATGGTCACTTAAACATGTCGTATCAGATATATAAGAGATGACCTTCTCAACACCCCGATTTAAATCCTATTGAAAAATTATAGGGTAATAACAACTTTTTTAATTTTCAGCTGAAATAAATGGGGTGACATCCTAAAACACCCTAAACTGAATCTTGAATTTTTCAGTATAAATGGCGACTTAAACATGCCGAATCTGATCTAAAAGAGGTGATCTCCTCAACGCCCTGATTTATATCCCATGGAAATAATTATAAGGCAATAACAATTTTTTCAATATTTTCAGCCGAAATAAATGGGCTAACATCCAAAACATCTCAAACTGAATCTTGAATTTTTCACTAGAAATGGCCACTAAAACATTTCGAATCTGATATAAAAATTATGGATCAACGCTGCATATCAATATAATTATTTGAAACTCAAAAGGGAAAGCTATATCAAATCGCTGGTTAATATTGTGTACAATTATTTATCACTAGTTTTACAAATGAAATATATCAATAAAAATTCTAACCAAGAGGAGAAAAAATTATGTGTAGAAACATATGTGGATCATCTCTATGAATATAAATGCTTCGGCGAATTAAATATGTCAATAAAAAATGGTCTGAACTGAAAAAACAAAAAATATTTTATGGAAACATTGCGTGAGAATGTATTGAATCACGAGTAAATGATTAATGAAATTTTTACAAACGGTGAAGGAATGTTGTACAGAAACCTAAGTGAATCATATTTATGAATATAAGCTGAACAAAAAAAAAATATTGTATGTAAGAATGAACTCTTTACCTACTAACGAAGAAAAATATTGTATAGAATCACGAGTTTATATGAATGAAATAAATTTAAAAAAATTCTCCAAACGGTGAAAAAATGTTGTACAGAAACATTAGTGAATCATATTTATGAATATAAGCTGAACAAAAAAATATTGTATGTAAGAATGAACTCTTTACCTACTAACGAAGAAAAATATTGAATGTAATCACGAGTTTATATGAATAAAATAAATTAGTTAAAATTCTCCAAACGGGGAAAAAAATTTTGTATAGATACATTAGCGAATCATATTTATGAATATAAGTTAAACAAAAAATATTGTATATATGAATGAACTCTTTGCTTACTAACGAAGAAAAATGTTGTATGGAAACATGAGTTTATTCTAATGAAATATGGATATAAACACGAGTTTACCCGAATGAAATATATCGAAGATAGGAAAAAATGCAAATAACTAGAGAAAATACAGTTCTTTGATAGCCTCCAGGCAACAATTTCCACTAAACGAAAAAACACTGTTTATACGTGACTTTTTAATGGTGATAACCCCAGTTTCAAAGAGGAATAACAGACACCAAAAGTCGGTACTTTCCCCTCGTAAGGGTACCTGGCGTGCTTTGTTGTGGGAAAAGTCGACCGTCTTTTCATCAATAGTTGTGTTGTTGAATAATATTCAAAAATATCTGCTATTGTTTCAGTGAGACGACTACATTACCGTGCAATAAAATCAATTTCATTTTACTTTTATGATTAGCTTTTGAATCGCTTCGAATTGGAAATCGTTATGAACTTTCAAAACACGCAAAAGCAAACGTACCAACACTTGAGCAAAAGTGAAAAAATCTCAAACACTTACTTTGCTGCGCAAATCGTTGAAGTATTATAAACTACTTCTATCACTGTCAAATAAAATATTTTTCAATGGAATCAGAGCACTAAATAATTAAGATCTGCAGCCAGGACGATCACAAATAAACTAGCTTCCAGAACCCCGCAAAATACTGATTCTCATGGCGATATTTGCTTCTCTGTGGTTCAGATAATAAACAGTTCTGTTGAAACTTCTAATGTTTGCGGTTTTTTCCTAACTGATAACGACAATATTTGTTTTTCTGCGGCTAAGATAATGACCAAATACGGATGGAGCGTTCGGCATCCAAGGTTTTCCATAACTGATAACAACAGCTCGAATACCGCTTGTAACGGATAATAATAGTCCAGTACATCTCGGAATAATTTTTCATGAACTGTTTGGAAAATTAAACAAAATTCAATCTACTAACATTGCCCTTCATTGACTGTCGTGAAACGTATTGTTTTCCATTCCTATTACATGACCGGATACTTCACACATATCGTCATGAATTTCACCTAATTCGGTACGTTTACTTACAAAACATAATTGTTGCTTGCAATCAAAGCTATGAAATTTGTTTTCGATAACGGAGACATATGAGATTGGATTCTTCATACTGGATATATCGTTCCTGACATACTTTAGTAAAAGAAATTTCATCAATTGAACCTACCTACACGTGTTGTGAATTTTTGGAGGACTATGATAATACGTCATGGATGGTTCCCACATTCGGCGACAATGATGGTATATCACCCTGTATGCATCACATTGATAAGCAACCCCACTATAATTGCAGTCTCCGAAACGTAGATATTTATACAAATGGTTATGTGGTATAGTGTGACGATTATTATATTATATTTGACTGCGAATGTAGATGAATTCAAACTGACCACGTAGGTAATAACTGAGCTACAGCTTTATTGGTAGTGAAGGAGCATTTGGTTGAATAAAAAACATTTGTTTGAAAATTCTTAAAGAAAATAGTTTACAAAAATATCAAAATTTTCCTTACTAGACTCAGATCTGAAACTACTCAAGATTAAAATGCGATAAGAGATTAAACTTTACCCATAGGGTTTTTAGGTCTCCTATGATGCTCTGCAACTGAGATCAAACTGACCACGTAGGTAATAACTGAGCTACAGCTTTATTGATAGTGAAGAAGCATTTGGTTGAATAAAAATCATCTGTTTGAAAATTCCTAAGAAAATAGTTTACAAAAATATCAAAATTTTTCTTATCGCACTCAGATCTGAAACTCCTCGAAAATAAAATGCGATAAAAGATTAAACTACACCAGTTGTGCCTCTAGATCTCATATAATATTTTGCAGCTAAAATTATCTCGACTACTTGGCCAATAAATGACCTAGAGTATTTAGACTATATCTTTTTAACGGAAAGACTAAGAAAAATGATTGAGGTGTCAAAATATAATGCTTTTGTCTGGAGTATATGGATTCAGACAGTCTTGGAGAAATAACTGGCCGCATATTTGCAATGGGCTTGAATTAATCAGATTGGTTTCAATTAAACAAGTCCTATGTGGAGAAGAAATTAAAGTTGCTTAACCGTCTCCCCACCCACCTGATAATGGATACCAAAAAAAAAGAAACAGAGTCAAACTGCAAGAATGTCATCAAAATATACGTTTTTCTTGTTCCAAAAATCAACTGAAAATTGAAACGCTTAAACATGCAAAAATGCAACCACAATAAACGTTTTTCGCATTCTAAAAAAACAGCTTAAAATTAAACCGAAAGACTCTATGTTTCTTATGGAGATTTGACATTTTAAAATTGCTCAAAATACACGTTTTTGCGTTCGAAAAAACAACTGAAATTAGAAACGCTAAAATATGCCAAAATGCGATCACAATAACCGTTTTTTGCGTTCGAAAAAACAGCTAAAATTTGAAACGGTAAAACATGCAAAAATGCGACTAAGTTAGAAGTTTTATAAGGTTAGTTCGTTCTGCTTTGATGAAACTTGATCTCCCATAAAAGTTGTCTTATTAGAGTACCTGCATGTTTCTATACCTTTACTGATAACGAAGTTAGCGTCCTATGCCCATTTGGCATTGAAAAATGCTTAAAAATGTTTCTTGACATCGAAACAAACCCATTGGTGTCGAAATTATTGAAATCGTACGACCGATAGTAACTAAATTTGGACCGTTATCAATGCTCTATCTCAATTTTCAATGATTGGGCACCTTCCTGATGATAGATAGCACTGACGTATTCGGTCTCGATGACATGTAATACATTTCCGATTGGGATCGCACGTTGAAACGCTAAACTCCTGTTGAATCATCATATTTTTTTTTCTATAAATGAGATGCTCTGTATACCTTCTTGATTAGGATTGAAACGTCCTATGAGCGGTTTTTTTCATATCTTGAATAGTTTTTGAACACTCTGTGTATGTCTAACAAATTTTTGGAACACTCAGTATGAAATATCACCATATTTTTTTATTGGGTCCCCATATCCCCAATGATACGTATTTTCTGCGTACCATTTTCTACATGACCTATGACACATGCACCAGCCATGTTTTTTCTCTTAGATGATGTGTGATACGCCCTGTATATACTATTTCTGAATACTTTGCTACCCCCAATGACCCATTTTCCATCTGACCTGTCAACCATGTTTATTTGTCACATATTTTTTTTTCTTCAACGATATTACCAATGACAACTGACAGATATCGAGTGTGAGGCGCCGCCGATATATTGAGCGACGTTCTATACAAAAAATGTCAAACGTTAACGAACCGACTTCTAACATTTGAGCGATGAGTACATAACGCATTAAAAATGTGAGGTTTATGGCACTTATGGCAGTTGACGGAAGGAAATTCTATCATCTTCTCAATCCCCCATAAAAGTTGTTTTGATAGAGTACCCGCACGTCGTTGTACCTTCACTAATAACGAAGTTAGCCTCCTATGCCCTTTTGGCACTGGAAAATGCTTAAAAATGTTTCTTGACATCGAAACGAATCCATTGATGCCAAAATTATCGAAATCGGACAACCGGAAGTGAAAACCGGAAGTGGTCATTTTATTGCATATTTGAACTCTCCTCGATGTGGACAATCGGAATTCACTATTACTTTTCTTCTACCTCAATTTTTTCAAACTGGAAGTGCTTATATTTCGATGATTCGTATTTTAAATCCCCATGTCCCCAATGATACCTTTTTCTCTGCCCCAAGCAGCCATGTCTCTTTTTCTTTAAAATTATATGATTTTTCAGAAACTTTGCGTTTTGAGACACCCTGTATACTAAATAAGACAAGCACCCACCATGTTATTTTCTCTCAAATAATATGTTGGTACACCTGGTATATTAAATCAAACGAGCAGCCGCCATGTTTTTCTCTCCTAAATAATACGTTTCGAGACACTCTGTATACTGAATAAGACAAGCACCCACCATGTTATTTTCTTTTAAATAATATTTTGGTACACCTGGTATACTAAATCAAACGAGCAGCCGCCATGTTTTTTATTTCTCTTAAATGATATTTTTTGAGACACCCTATACACATAGCTTGTTGAAACGCTAGACCACCGTTGAACATCATTATTCTCGTGTTTTCTCAAGATATTACTGATTTTGTCTGTCACACCTTTGATGTATGGTAGGAAAGCTTTGTGTGGCTGAATACTCTCTAGTGGATCATTTGTTTTTGGAGGACGGGTCAGTTGATGGCGGATAGACTTGTCGATTAGCGAATTGTTGTAACCATTTTGAAGTAAGGCTGATTTCAGTTTGTCCAGCTCTTGTGGTCTATTCTGGTTGTCGGTAAGCTGATTTGATCTGTATATCAGGGAGTTCAATACGGAGTTTGTTTGTGCTGGATGGAGATGAGAGTTTGCGTGTAGGTATCGGTTGGTGTGGGTCTGTTTCCTGTGTACTTTGTGGGTGAAAGAGTTATTGGATTTCGTGATGAGAACGTCCAGGAAAGCTAGGGAGTTGTTCATTTCGGTCTCCATTTTAAATTTCATGTTGGGATGGATATCGTTTAGGTGATCTAAGAACGTGTTTAAGATTTCGTAACCATGAGGCCATATGACGAAAATGTCGTCAACGTATCTGAACCAGCAAGTAGGCTTGTGGTCAAATGCTTCTACAGCCCTGGTTTCGAAGTAGAAGAATATATATATATATATATATATATATATATATATATATATATATATATATATATATATATATATATATATATATATATATATATATATATATATATATATATATATATATATATATATATATATATATATACAATATTTATATATATGTATATATATATATATATATATATATATATATATATATATATATATATATATAAAGAGGAATAGAGTGTTTAGATAGATATTTAGAGAGAGATAATGGAGTGGTTAGAGTGTTTTCGATTTAATTCCGAGAGTTCCACCATCTGCCTACGATCGTTTCATGGTTTCCCAATCATCAGGACAGCTTTGTAGAACTCTCGAAACAAAAACGAATTCACTCTGGATTTGTACCGAAAGGCAAAGTTTCAACTAATGACTGTAGATGTCATAGTTTCCGTCTTGTTATATATATATATCCCTTTTATATCCGATTCCTGAATGAGCCCTTTGTCCCGGAATTGCGTCATACACTATAAACATTGCATCATCTACTACGCAGAAGATAGAGGATATTCCTCAGCACATTTGAAGGTCTTCGTGGAATAATAGAAACTACGCAGTATCCAGTCAGCATTCCCGAACCTATAAAAGTCGAGGAGACCGGATTCAAGTCGTTCAAGTCTTCCCAGTCTTCAAACCAAGTAGTTTAGTAGATTTGAATCAAAACGAGTTTTTAAACCATTATAATTTCGCATGTAAAGTTCAATATTTCCATATTGTAATAAATGTGAATAAAGTCTGTTTTTGAAAACTCAAACCAAAGAAGACTGATTTAACATATATATATATACATATATATAATTTGCAAGCTTGTGTCATAAATTGAATAAGTTCATGAACTTAAATTGTTTTTCTGACTTCCGTAGTTTATTGAATTGTTCTGAGCTCCATAGTTTAAATTCAGTCACGTCATAAGGTTTTTTCAAAACTTCGACCATTCCCAGGTGATCAATCCTAGTCTCGTCACTTGCAATAGGGTTGTCCAACATTCTCTTTGTTCGTAAACGTGTTATAACATTCACAGAGGCAACAATTTTCCTGGACATTTCTTTCAAGTCATTGGATGGTATTTCTACTCGAGAGAAAGCACCTGCAATGTTTGAGTTTCCCTTAACGTACTGTACTACATAGTCATATCTATCTAAACCAAGTCGAAATTTTGTCAGTTTACTTGACGGTTGATTCAAGCCATACAAAAATATGAGAGGTCTATTGAATTGCACACCTACAACGCAATCAGTACTGTAGAAAAAACGTGAAAAAAAGATAATTTTTCCAGACTTTGTTTTTTCTGATATATTCTCATTAATTACGTGATGACATTGGCCCTTTCATAATTCGAAAATTATTGTTATAATATAGTTACATAGAATATGAAGTAACCGCAAAATTGCTTGATTTTGAGATTTTATTTTAGCGGTCTCATTCAGGTTTCGGAGTTGTCAATAGTCAGAAGGCCTATATTGACCCTTTATCCAGCTCTGTAGCAAATTTCGATCCGATGACTTCAACGGTTCATTAGTTAAACTTGCAGACCGGAATCACTGTAAACGGTTGAAAATGATCCCTTGGAACTCCTACCCTGAGAAATGTGAGAAATTACTGTTTTTACATATCTTCAACTTGTATCTATAAATTGCATGCACATACTCAAAGTTTATACTATCACTATTTCATCACATATATTCCATCTTTAAGTAACGTCTGGTGGCCCTGGGATCCTGCTTCATTACTAATGGATATAAGTATACACAATATTGTAATTGTAAACATTTTATTGACTTCAATAATCAAATTTCATAGAAGTGACAGCAAAAGAAATAACGTTAAAATAGGTGATTTCGGTACATCACATTTCGCTTAGTTGCAGTCCAGTTTGATTTGCATTTAGTCATAATATTCATTGTGGAATCAGGCTTATGATAGGATAGAATTTAAAGCACCTGCTAGTTTCAAATTGCCTAGTATCGTAGTATGATTGCCATCAAAAACTTCGATGTCTACTTCTTGTTCACTGAATTGAGATAAACCAAAGTCTTCCCCGAATTCACGTTTGCTTAGCTCTTCAGATTTGAAAAGTTTGATTTTAGATTTTAGTTTAATGTGCGATGGTGTGTATTCATGCAGGGCTTTTGTTCTATCGTAGACACCATTTAAAAACAGTTTGTGAAATGCAGGTCTATGGGAAGAAACGGATCCAATTAATTTTGAAGTAATATCCATCCGTGCGTCCCAGGACTGACATTTGAGAAGATTCTCCTGAAAAAGTATGAATTTAATTTTTTCAAAAATCACCAGTTTTTAATATAATAATATTATTTGGGTTATTTTTGAATGAAGTAAAACAATTGAGAGTTTTGCCATGGAATTGAAGATGGATATGTGGACAAAAAATATCTATAAATACCTATAAAACTCATTAGTAATTAGTAATTGAATTAAGTATGGTGTTAGCTTCGTGGTTGCTTTTGAAAATTCCATTTTCCTTTCAGTGCAGCACCTTTTTTTTTAAATTGGTATTACAAATTTGGCTGCGGCAGCTGTTTATCAGAGAGCAGTCAAATGGGTTCTGACTTGAATAAAGTTATAAAATGTCATTGAATATACCTTTGGCAAAAACATCTGGGTGCCACTCTATTCACACATTAGATGAGTTTATTTGGTCAATTGAGAAAACCAAAAGGGGTGTCCACTAGTCGTTAAAAAATTAAACCGGCTAAAAGATAGACAGTGTGCGATAGGAGAAATAAGTAGTAGATCTACAAAAAAATACGTTTAATTCAACTAGATATGAATACCAATTTAATAGTGGTCGATGAGTGATATATGTATAAAACACAGGGATACAGGTTCTAATCCTCTCTCATTGAATTATAAATCGGGATACAGGCTCCCAGCCTCCCTTATTACTACTTTTAATTAATGTTTTAAAAACGACTAACTTTTCAGTGCCCACATAACTCTTTGGAGAATCATGTGGTTACACTCATTTTACTTCTTCAATAATTTTCTACATAATTTTCTCTCCATGTGAGTAATATCATATTGTATTAGATTATTGATAGTTACACTGTTCTTCTTTTTATTGTAGAATTTCAAACTTAGCTGATGATGAACCTATATAGGTTCGAAACATGTACTACTATGAAACCATTTGGTGGTTATATTAAATTTGTGGAGAAGATTTTGAGTTTTCCAAATTCGTTATTAATAGGTGCTGCCCTTAATTAGTTTTCGAATGCACGGCTTAGCTCGGCACACATATGTATTGTAGGCCGGGGTACTGGGTGAGAAGTTGTTTCATCTTCTCGAGGGAGGCGAAAATGTCGTCTGCTTCGCTCGTTTTCGTCGGGGAGGGGCCTTTGTTCGTGGCTCCTGCATAGGAGGTTCATGCACGGACAGCGGCGGAATCTGCAACGATCTTTGCCGGGCCAGAAACGACGGTGGCTGTCTTTCCGGCAGTGTAGGGTGCCTCCCTCCCCGTGCTCTCAGCGTTTTCGTTAGGCTGTAGCTGACTGTATGGGAACCTCCACAGTTGCAGCACTTGGCCTTCTCCGTGCGAGGCTTGACGCACTCTCAGCTCAAGTGCATGCCTGCACACTTGACGCACACAGGAACTGCCGTGCAGTTCCTTTGAGCGTGCCCGAAACGTTGGCACTTGTTACTTTGGCCTACCGCGCCTCTGGGCTCAGCTTTCGGCACGACCACCAAAACCAGAAGCATGCGTTTCCGGTTCATGTTGTAGAGGCGTGCCACCGTCTCGGGATTAAAGCCTGTCCTCAAGAGTTCATCTTCAATATCCTTGCAGAGGATAAATTCAGGGACACCCCCTAGAATGACCCTGAGAAGTGTATCCACTGCAAAGTCGTACGTGTGGTGTGGTACTTTTCCCTCTATCATCAGATGAGATAGGTCGCGATCTTCCTTTACGGTAGCAGGTTGTACTCTAATACCGTTCTGAACGTTGACGGCTTTCGTGAATCTAATGTTTTTGACATCACATTTCTTATTGATGGCCACCCAACAATACTTCTGCCTGATTGTGATAGGCGGCACTGCTTTTCGGGAAGCGGGCGAAGGGGTGGTGTTCCTCCTTTCAACATCGCTGCTGGGGCCAGCTTCAGCGTTAGACTGCTCAATGACAGTATGGCTGTCCTCTTCGTCATCGGGGGTGGGGGCGGCGGGCCTCTTACGAGGGGCCTTAGAAGCGCGGGTTTTTCCTTTTTCCTCTAGAGGGGGGAAGGCGGTTTGCCTGCAGGCTTCCTCCACCTGCATGTCCTGCTTCTGATTGGCATCGCTATTGCTGGTACTTCCAGCACCGCTTTTTTGCGATCCGGCACCATCGCTCGTGGACACCGTAGTGTCGGAGGTATCGGACCTGGCATTAGTCGAACTCCTCCTGAGACAAACTCGTTTGGGCCTAATGTCAGACCCGGTACCCTCGACCCTAGGGGACTGAAGGGGAGGAAAATCAGCACCAGAGCAAGGTGCATACGATGACTGGCCGTCTTCGTACACCAGCTTGGCAACATCTTCAGGGCCGATGTCGAACCGCACAATGATGTGCTTAAACATCAGGAGAAAGTCTGATCTTGAAGCCACCTCCAGAAATTGACCGATTTCGTCTTCCATGGCAACCTTGCAAATTATATTGTTCGAACGCATACAGCTCACAAGGTTTACTCACCCAGTTCTGAACTGCGGAATTCAACAGTTTGAGGCCACTCTCTCTTTTGAATTCGTTTCTGCCACTTTGGCTGAAAATCTAACCTCAAATCGCAGCTCATTTGGTACTCACACAAATATACTCTCTCTCAGCATGTCTACACTCGTCGAGCATCTGACAACGACTCTACCTTATGCATAGCGATAGGTGCGAGAAGAATATGTTATCGAGGCATGCCAGCAGCTGATGGGGGCCCAAGCACCTCGCGCTGTATTATTCAGTATTTTTATATCTTTCGCCTATGTGAAAATGTAATTGAGTGAACAATTTTAATTTTCGTGATGTTATATTACTAGAAAAAAATTTCAGCTTTGATGAAACATCGGTGGTTGGTGGCTCAGTGGCTAATATAACTAGCAGATTTCGGTTTTTTGCTTCAGCCTTTTCCTGGGTTAGCTCGAAATAATCTACTTCTGACCAAACTTAGACAAAGAAGTATCTACATTGAATGCAAACGAACGACATGCATAAGCTTTGCAGGAGGCATGGATCATACGAACTACAACCGCTACTAGTTAAAATACTCGACCATCCGCCTAGACCAGCGGAGGTGGTTACTAGCGCCCCCTCGCCGGGACCATATATGCCCCTTGGCACAAGCTCTCCCTCGCCCCACAACCAGCAATGGCTGTGGAGTAACGGAGGCGACTCTCAGTGCGTCCTCCCAACCCCTTCCTTCTCCTGGACTCTCTTGGGCGAAGAATTGAGTTTGGTGACGGAGTAATGAATATATCAACTCATGTGTAGAAAAATTGCAAACTATGTAAAATGAGCTCTTCTTCATTCATTTATTTATTGTAACTAGCAGCTCGCATCAGACAGACGTTCGAGGCTTCCGTATGGAATTTTTTTTCTCAAGTACACGGGTCTCTTTAGGTAGTTTTTACGGGTTTTCCTACAGCTGAAAAATGAATACCCCACCGAAAACATCAGTAAGTCGCCATGGAGCGCCACGGCAAATAATAATAGCCGTCCTCTACCCGCACAGGCTATGCCTTTGGGTACACTCTATGAGTTTTTTTATGAGGGAGTGTTATTATTATTATTATTATCACGTTCAAAAGAGTTATTTCCTAATTTTTATAGAATACTTCATTGTCAACGCAGAGCTTGAACATTATTCGAAACGTGCGGTTTTTTAATAACCAATCACAGCTTTAGGTGCTTGGGCTCCCCTTAGCTTTTTGATTTTTCATTGCAAATATGCTGCGCAGTAACGAAATTACCGCAAAAGCTCTCCCAGACTCACAAGCCTGGATTCGCCAATTGACAAAATTATATTTTTTCACAATTTCAACTTGCCAAAATGAACTTCCTAAAATTTTTCGCCAGCTCTCTGACAAGTAAACAAATTTACTGAAATGCAACAAAAATGTATATGGTTCGTACTGTCGTATAAAGTAGACAAGGTGACAACGTCGCATCTACACCAGCAGTAGGTCGACACACTGACCTACAAACAGGGAACTGACCTACGACACGACCAGTATGAAGGACGCCAGAGAAAATCATTCATGTCAATCGGAAATATATATAGCTGATAATTTACATGTCATCTTGTTAGGAAGAGACGCTGTTCAGTCACTGAGCATCCTTTCATTTTCATGGTGCGATGCGTTATGTGTTCAAGAAGAATTTCCTTCTCTATTTCATGGAATAGCAGATTAATGGAAAACTTATAAGATATGCCCAAAGTCAGAAACAAAGGCATTTTCCATATTTGTCTCAAGAAGAGTTCCAGTACACTTGAAAGCTGCGGTGTAAGAGAATTTAGATCTTTTGGAAGAATTAGGAGTAATCTTCAAAGTCACCGAGCCGACCCCATGGTGCGCGCCTATGTTAGTTGTGCCCAAAAAAAGACAATAAAGTAAGAGTGTGTGTAGACTATATAAACTTGAACAAAAACGTTTTGACCAAAATGCTGGTCTTGCTAGATATCGCGGAGACGCTAATGGAAATCGGCCCTAACACACGCATGTTTTCAAAACTTGACGCAATGGCCGGGTTTTAACATGTACCCTTGGACCCAGAGTCACAGCTGATGACAACCTTCATCACCCCATTAGGCAGATATGCTTTGAAGAAACTTTCAATGGGTATAACCTCAGCTCCAGAAAGATTTCAACGGGAGATGACATAAGCGCTAGAGGGTTTAGAAGGCATCGTCAATGTAGTGGATGATACTTTAGTTTTCGGCTGCTCCAAACAGAAATATAATAAACGACTCAGAGAAGTGATAAAATGTTGCCAGGAAAAAGGCATAAAATTGAATAAACATGAATGCGTTTCCGGAGTTCCAAAACTCACATTTTTAGGGCATGTCATCTCACACATAGGTATTGAAATCTATAGAAAGAAATTATCCGTAATTCTAGAAATGCCAGCTCACAAGGACATCGATGGTATACGACAACTACTAGGATGCGTTCAAGTTCATGAAAAATTTCTACCGAATTCGGCAGATATGGCAAGCCCAATCCACCAGCTTCTAAGGGAGAAAAACGATTTTTTTTGGAGCTCAAACCAAGCAGAAGCACTTAAAAAAAAAAAACTATGAATAGCGCACACATTTTAGCTCTGTTTGCACCAGGTTGTTCCACTCGTGTGGTTGCTGATGCGAGCTCGTATGGACTTGGAGCAATACTCGAGCAGCAACAATCCGACAACAGTTGGCGCGTGGTTTATTATGCGTCGAGAACCATGTCTGAGGCAGAAAAGTGATATGAGCAAATAGAGATAAGCATGAGCACTACATAGACATGTGAAAAATTAAAAAAATTCTTGATTTGAGCAAAATTTATCATTTTAACTGATCATAAACCATTGGTCGAGTTGTTGGGTTCCAAACCAATAGCAGATCTTTCGGCGAGGATCCAGAGATCTAGAATGAGGCTACGACGTGGTATATATCCCAGGTAAGCGAAAGATAACAGCCGATATGTTCTCGAGATCCCCAGTAAAATCTTCAGATTCAGGCACTGATGCACTTCTAAGTGAATGCTTCGAATTTTTCGTAGATCACATAATCAAGTTAACTCCAATCTCAGACTCTAGATGGGCACAAATCGGTGTAGTCCAAAAATTAGATTCGCAGTATTTTCAAGTATATTCAAGAAGGCTGGCCGACATCAGGAGAACTTCCGTTAGAAGCCAAAGTTTTTAACCAATATCAAGGAGATCTTGCCATTCTAGACCGACTCACCACGTTTTGTAACAGAGATTATATACCACCTACCCTGAGACCAGTAATGTTGGAAGCCTTACACGAAGGACACTTAGTGACAACAAAATGTCGCAGCAGAGCCAAAGAAACTTGGTGGCCCAGGATCAATGCACACATTGAGACCAGAATTATCAACTGTGACAAGTGTGTCGAATTTCTGACACCACTAGTGGATTACCTAAAACCTTCCCTAGTACCCGATTACCCTTGGCAAATAATTGCAGTGGATCTATGCGATGTCAGAAGAGAGAATTATCTTATAGCAGTAGACTACTTCTCTCGTTATAGGGTGTAACATAAGTACGTTAAAATATTCAAGTGACGTATTCCTGAGACTATTTTAAGAAAAAAAGTCCATATAAACTTGTGTCCGGAAATGCTTCGTTTCGGAGATACAAAGTGTTGAACTGAATTTTTTTGCTCGCTTTAATAACTCTTGCAAAAAATGAGTTATTTACACGAAATTTGGTACCCGGGGTTTTTTTGACGTGAGAAATCATAATTTCGTATTAATTTTCATGTTACATCTAGAGGGCACTGCGTACGCTGTAATTTTTTATTTCAAATTGCCCCAACATTTTTACAGTAAACTTTTGGTACTTTTCATGAAAAAACCTTATTTCCACACTTTTTCCAAGTAAAAGAGGTACACTTCCTAAACAACGCTGGAGGTGATCGTATTCGAGATATTTACAATTTTCTATACCGATGCATGTTACTTAGCTCCTAGGGCGCTAAGTGAAGTTGCTGAGAACATTACAAAAACTAAGTATGTGGTAGGTCTTGTCAAAATAAACTACTTTTCTCCTATGAAATGTTTATCGAAAAATTATTTATTTTCGAGATACACATTGTTAAAATTTTTCAAAACATGGTTGGTTTTTGTCATAGGTTTTTTGCAATTTTAGTTATTTTCATTAAACTTTATACACAGTATACCCGGACAGACTTCTTCTAAACTGAGCATTATCAAACTGCTTAATCAGTATAGCCAAATTTGATTTCAATAATTTTTGTTACTCTCCGCCTGCAAATTAAGTTAATTAAATCGAGTAGGCTATGAACGTTTGCATATAAAAATAAAAGTTCGCTGTCACATTTTTAACTATCCATTGACAAATTTACAGTTCGGTGTTTATAAAGTGATTTTTTGGTACCATGCCCGACTATACGAATGATGAAATGGCTGAAATTCAACCGAGGCCAGACGCATCTATCAAGAAAAGTATCCCCAACGCATCACATCTTGTGCAGCGACATTTGCGAATCTTTTCCGGCGACTTTCCGAATCTGGAAGCTTTGAAAGAAATTCTGCAGTAGGACGGCCACGGACTACAAGAACTGGTGAATTGGATGAGACGGTTCTCGAAGAAATTAGTGAACATCCAGAGACAAGTACAAGAAAAATTTGTCAAACTTTCAATGTGAGTCACATGACCATTTACAGAATTTTAAAGGAACAGCAATTATATCCTTATCATATTCAAGCGTATCCAGGCACTTATGCTACGTGATTTTCAACAACGTATCGAATTTGCTCAATGGCTTCAAAGAAAAGTCGAACAAAATCCCCAAATTTTATCGGAGATCCTCTTCACAGATGAGGCTAATTTTTCAAGAAATGCTATCATGAACTTCCATAAGAACCACATCTGGGCGGAAGATAACCCACATGCGATAACGCAAACCCATTTCCAAGACAGATTCTCTTTTAATGTATGGGTAGGCATAATTGGGGATTATTTAATTTGAACCTATTTTATCCCCTTACGTTTGAACGGAGATGCTTACCAAAATTTTTTGGAACACGAGCTTCCCCAGCTTATAGACATGTTTCCATTGGTCTCCGAAATCACTATTGGTTCATGCACGATGCTCTGCTCATTTTAGTCTGCTAGCAAAAAATTTCTTAGACGTAGCATATCCCCAACGATGGATCCACTCAGCATTGGCGCCCGAGTTCATCGGACCCCAATCCCGTTGTTTTTTTTTTGAGGACTCCTAAAATCACTAGTTTATGTTAGCCCCATTGAAAACGAGGAAATGTTAAGGGATCGCATCATAGCTTGCTGCGAAACAATAAGAAACACTCATTTTTCAACGGATGCGGAATTATTTGATGAGGAGAGCAGAAACTTGTATTACTGTTAGGGGTCGTCACTTTGAACAGTTGTTGTAATAGTTGTTTCGTTCAATTTTTGTATGTTTAATTGCCTAATAAATAACATAGTACTTCTCCGAATTATTTACAAACTCCGAACTATAGCACATTCTAATTGAATAATTACACCTGCTAATTTTTTTTAATTTGGATCGATTAATCAGTTTGATAATGCTCAGTTTGAAAAAAGTCTGTGTTTAAAGTTTGATGAGAATTACTGCAGTCGCAAATAACTTTTGACGAAAACCAACCATGCTTTGGAAAATTTCAACAATCTGTATCTCAAAAACAAATCATTTTTCGATAAAAATTTCATAGAAGAAAAGTAGTTTATTATCACATACTTAGTTTTTGTAATGTTCTCAGCAACTTCACTTAGCGCCCTAGGAGCTAAGTAACATGCATCGGTATAGAAAATTGTAAATATCTCGAAAACGATCACCTTCAGCGTTGTTGAGGAAGTGTACCTTTTTTACTTGGAATAAGATTTTTTCATGAAAATTACCAAAAACTCAATGTCAAATATATTACGGCAATTTAAAATAAATAATGACAGCGTACGCAGCGCCCTCTAGATGTTACATGAAAATTAATACGAAATTATGATTTCTCACGTCAAAAAAACCTGGGTACCAAATTTCGTGAGAATAACTTATTTTTTGCAAAAGTTATTTTTTAAAATCGAGCAAAACGAAACATTTCTGGACACAAGTTTATATGGACTTTTTTTCTTAAAATAGTCTCAGGAATACGTCACTTGAATATTTTAACGTACTTATGTTACACCCTGTATAGAGGTGGCATCCTTAAATTCGCAAACAGCAAAAGGGTTGATGGCCAAACTGGTAACTTTTATGGCACGTTGGGAAATACCAGAAACACTGAGATCAGACAACGGAGCATGGCTTCAAACACACTACCAGCAGTCCGTTATATCCAAAGTTAAACGGTCAGGTGGAGGCTGCAGTAAAAACAGCAAAGAATATTCTGCTGAAAAGTGATGACCCAAACCTTGGACTCCTGAGTTACCGAACCTACAAATTAGAGTGTGGATTTTCCCCATCGCATTTGATCATGGGCAAAAGCACTAGAACAACTTTGCCAACGTGCAAAGCTAATCTAATCCCGACTTAAACATACATTGGTGAATACAAGCGGAAAAGAGAAATCGAAATACAAAAATATATTTCATATTACAATAGATGTCATAGAACTCGATCAGTCTCTTTGAAGACCAATGATCGTGTGTGGATAACCAATGTGAAAAAATTTGGTACGCTAGTGAACGAGAATTTAGAACCAAGATCTTATATTGTGATTGCCGATAATACTCCTTATCGTAGAAATACGTCACATCTCATATGAGCTGCAAAAAATCGTCAACACCGAATCCTACATAAATAACTCCAATTTCAAAGACGACTTCGGGAGGTCAAATAGCGTGACAACAACACACAATGCCCTCATGCCGGAGGAGGAAGAAAGAAAAGAATTTGTAGAAAGAGTACCAGAAAACACAGAAAATCTAGAGAACATAGTCATAGCAAGTTCTGAACCCAATCTTCAGGCACATATCACACTACGCGATCGGGCCGACGAGTTATACCGCCTGAGAGAAACAGATGTTTTCGCGAGTGTAAACACTAAGTGATACTAGTATGCGTGCACTCGAAAGGACGAGATATGTAGTGATGAGTGATAAACAATTCGTGTCCAGACGAACCCACAGTGGCATACTTACGTTCCTTTAAAAAAAGGAGGAATGTCGTATAAAGTAGACACGTGACAACGACGCATATACACCAGCTAGTTCGGGTCAACACACTAACTCACAGGGAATTGAACTACGACACGACCAGTATGAAGGACGCTTGAGAGGAGACATCGTCGTTCCAAAACCCTCAAAGGTGATTTCCTCTCAATACCACATACAACAGGTACAATAATCGTGTCGCTCCGGGGCGACTTACTGATTTTTTTGGTGGCGTATTCACTTTTCAGCTGTAGGAAAATCCGAAAACCTACAGCGGCTCGAACCGACTATCGCTATGCTGGAGTTTCGAACGGCTTGTGCATTAGACCGCTAAGCCACCGGTCTATTCCATTACAACTTTTTATGGAAATGTCATTTACCACAACACAAGTCCCGTATAGTTCCTGATGAGATGGCAAAATTATTTGCTCTCATGATATCATATAGGCCACATACTCGGAAACATTGTGGACCTCCGGCTGGCTGCCTCGTACATTCTCCTGTTGTATTATTCTGCTACAACATTGCAAATCCTCATTGATTTCTGTGCCGTGACCGCTACAGCGAGAAAATGAGCCATGGTTTCCCTATCACAGGAATATCTATGGTGATTGTTACCTGAACACAACGCATAGTTTTTTTTTCGAGAGATCATTAAGTAGTAGTCGTTACCAACCATGGTTTAACCCTTTTCATTTCTATCCAACTACATTAGATATTAGCCATGTCAAGGATTTGCCAGATATTAACTGATCCTTTGACTAATAATACGACGGGAATTGACCTTCCAAACTCCAGATATTCGAAGTGCCCTGCACCCAAGATCATATATATCTAACCATCCACATAAAACAAACATCTCTGTGATATCGCTTTTTGTATTATGAATGGGCTCCAAAGTGGTACAATACTGTTACGTATTGAAGATGCTAACTGTGATCGGTGCATAACAAGGATCTCAATATGCTGAATATGAACATGTTCGCAAAAGAGTTTCGGGGGGGTGGTAGAGTATGGGGTTACGTTACACCCTAAAGTCGCGTTCATACTCCTGGGTGATAGGCAACAGGGTGCAGGTGACAGGTAGCAAGCGATTGGTGCTGGTTAATATCTTGTTTTTAGTTAAATTGTGTCACCAGGATGTGAATCTCAACACTTACATAATTTTCAGTGGTTAAAATCTCAGAAGAGAGAAAATCAGTCAGCGAATCTGTCACTATCTGACAGTTTATTACTTAAAATATCTCACGTATCGGTACTTACTGTCTTTATTCAATATTCCAGCGATTTCTCACGATTTCTTTTATACAAAATCCGTATGTTTGTGATTAGGATCCGCATCATTCCAAACTGCAAGTTTTTATTGTACTTCACCTATCAAATTCTCTCGATGTTCTTTTGAAATGGATACTGGCGGGAGTGCCGGGTGTCGCCACCCGTATTGTCGCATCGCTACAGATACGGTGAGGTGCTCGGCGACGCCTCCACGGTGACACCTGTCACCTGGTTAGAGTACATAAACGGTTTTATATAAACCAATGCGCATACAAAATAAACGGTTGGCGCCTGTCGCCCGCCACCCGTCATGCATAGCCTGACACCCAGAAGTATAAACGCGGCCTGAGGTCGCAAGCGCCTCCCATATCTGTAGCGATGCGACAACACGGGTGGTGACACTTTGCACTCTCGCCAGTATCCATTGATATTTTCATACGAATTGGAACAATGTCTACAGTAATTTACAAAGAAGATCGAGAGATTTTGATAAGCGAAGTACAATTAAGACCTGCAGTTTCGAATAATGCGGATCCTAATCACAAACATGGATTCTGTAGATAAAAAATCGCGAGAAATCGCTGGGATATTGAATAAAGACGGTAAGTACTGATACGCGAGTTGTTTTAAGCAATAAACTGTCAGAAAGTGACAGATTTGCTGACTGGTTTTCTCTCTTCTGGGATTTTAACCACTGAAAATTATGTGTTGAGATCCACATCCTGGTGACACTGAGAACAAGATATCACCTACCAACCATCGCTTGCTACCTGTCACCTGCACCATGTCGCCTATCGCCCAGGAGTATAAACGCGACCTAAGTGGCGCACGTCTTTTCTGCAAGAAAACATGGTGGCAATAGCGGCGGGAGTCATGAAAACGTCCCCTCACGTGATTCGCTGTGTAGAAAAAAAATGGCCTCTGCGGCACATGTGTTAGGTATGTGTGGAGCGCAACTGGGGGGTGGTGGGAAAACAAAAAAAACGCCCTTACGTGATTTACTGTGTAAAAAAAATGGTCGCCAAATAGGGCCTCTGCAGGCACATGATAGGCGTGTTTGTGTAAGTGAGACAGCAATGGCACCGATAAATAATATTATAACAAAATGTCTCTTTTAGCGGACTTAAAACAAAATTACGTAATTATCAATTCTCTGTCACACAAAAGCGAGAGAGAGTGAGCATCAAATTCACTTTTTCTCTCTCTCTTTCGAGCTGAATGAAGCCGAACTTCGAGTCTGCGATGCCGGCAGCGATAAGCCACATCCGGTGTTTGTTTACTCTCTCGAGCTGAATGAAATTCCGATAAATACACACAGCTGCATTTTGTTACTGCGCAATTTGTAAAAAAGAAATGCTGGCTCAGCCGTGTGAGTCACACACACGATTTGACCTTGTTTTGATCTTTGCAGCTTGTTTATCTCTACGCCGCCGCCAATAGCAATAAGGCACATCCGGTGTTTGTTTACTCTTCCTCGAGCTGAATGAAATTTCAAGAAATATACACAGCTGCATTTTCCAGGAAATTGTTGAGTCAGCAGTCGGAAATAAGCAAGTTGAGTAAAGCGAAAATGCTTGATTTAAGGCATTTGGAGTATCTCTGTCTTTGTCAGTTCGAGAAAAATACAATTATTTCTTCAAATAAAAAATTACGCTTCAGTGCCATGGTAATATTCACCATCTTCGTACGAATCGTTGAATATGTATCTTTGTCGAATTGATTGCAATAGCTTGTACAATGATTTGATCAGTTGACTTATGAGTGCTAAAGATACAAAATACATGAATCCATCGTAGTCGTCTGTAGGGCATCTTGACGTCGTCGTCGTCGTTACTAAGGACATTATAGGCATATTGCGAATGGGCACCTCCTCTACTACATGAAATGCTGGAGGTTGGAGCAAAAACCAGTCGGTTTCTTAGCACGTTTCGTTGCGAAAGACTTTCCTCAGCTTGTATGCACTCGAATCGACATTTGAGGGGGGGAATGGCGGGTGGCGAATGGCGGGTGGCGAGTGGCGGGGGCATGTTTGGTGAGTCGTAAAAAGCAACGCTTGGTCCCCCTACCAAACCCATGCGATAAAAAGAAACATAGCAGTGATAATAGACGCAATGGGTATTCACTGGAGAGAAGAGATAGTCTGGGAGGTAGCGTTGCATTTTGGGCAGTGAATTTACGCCGATTGTTTGAAATCTTTTTTAATAGATCTCGAATGACTTACAACTGAACCAAGTGTGTCAGCTGGCGCACCCGCGGTGGGTGTGGTATTGGGAGGTTGCGGAAAATGTGAAAAAAAAAATTAAGTAATAGTACGCCGGCTGAAACTATTTCCATAAATAGTTTTTATCATACTGAGTTGAAAAAAAAATTGTCAGCTGCATCGTGGGGGGGAGTATGCGTCAGCTGCTCGTATGAACTTGTTATAAAGGACGTAAAGTAAAGTTATATTACGCCGGATGACATTTACCAACGTGATTCTTTCAATAATTAAGAATTCGAAAACAACAATCAGCTGCGTGTATAGCGGTGGAAAGGCCGTCAGCTGACGCAGTGAAGATGCAGATTATTCGAGCAATGCACAGAATTTTTCACATTATATTTTTGTCCTCCTTTATTTTGAAGAAATACGAAATGATATAGAGTATTAAATGATATCAACATAAACTAAAATATAGCTAATAGCTATATAAAAGTCGAAATATAGAAATAAATGAGAACTTTGCAGGAGTTAGTCGTTTTCGATGATGGTATCGTTATCGTAATTTTTGTCTGATGCATCATCGTCCGAACTGTCCGAACTGGCCTCGAAATCGTTCTCTTCCTCTTGATCGGGTTCTAGAAATCGATTCTCTTCACCATCATCGGTAAACAAACATGTTCATACAACCATTTGAAGAAATATCTCTCATCCTTTTCTTTTCACTCCAGTCAGTGGGAGATAATTGAGAAGGATCTTGAAGGTGAGCATGGCTCCAAAGGTGCGCTATGTACGCAGTGCGCAGTAGATGCTGGCAAAGCTCGGATTTGAAAGATCATTTCTCTCATTAATTTAATAATTTTTAATGAACGTTTGCCACTCGTGTAGCGTTGACATCTTTTATCCCTTTGAATCCGTTCAGGCGACAAATAAATTCTTCAATCGTTATGAAGAAATCGTCTAATTTACAACTGGGAATATTTGTAATATGAATCATTGCCTGCATAAACGCCTGAAATTTTCGCAACAACTGCAGAGGCTTATTTTTCCTTTTCTGTAAAATGCAGGATTGAAATCATAGCCTGTGAGGGCATGGAGTCCTGAAAATGCAGAGCACAAATCGGTTCCCAATTGTTGATACAATTTCGTGATGCTAACGAATATTTGCGAATTCCCGGAACCAATGTGCACCATTATTTTCAAATTGGTTTGAATTGCATTCATATTGCCAAGCATTATGATAAAATATCCATGTCTGCACATCTTATCGTAACGTGAGCATCGAAATCTAAGTCACAAACGTGGAACACAATTTTCGTATCAGCTTCTTCGTGAGCTGGACAAGATAAATGATTATTGACGGTTCTTAGAACTTCATTATTTCATTGTTCATATTTATAACAAAACTTGTAGTTGACATAGATCGTCTTATTGCCATATAATTATTTTCCTAGTCGTCACAAAGAAATTACGATCGAATTATAATAATGCTCGCATTATTTTTCGTGAACATTTGAATCAGCTTTTTCGAAATATTTCGTACTCTTGATTATCTGAAGAATCACGTACTTGAATTTCATTCGGAGTAATATAACTTTATTTTAAGTTTTTTTTTGCAAGTTCAGTATGATAACAACTACTTATGGAAAAAGTTTCGGCCAGCGTACTATTACTTTTTTTTTTCACCTCTTTGGCAGCCTCCCATCACCGCACCTACCGCAAACTTCAGCAGCTGACGATCGGTTCACTTATTAGTCAGTTAATATCAGCCGGCTTACTATGACTTTTGTATTTTCAACGTTACCTCCCAGACTAAGAGTGCATTAAAGAATAATCATAAGAAATGTAGATATGTGCAAAGTTCCTGAGAAGTAAGCAAGTTCTTGAGAAAAACATTACCAACGAGACGAGTACTTCTAACTGCTGAAGACAGTATCAAGATGACTACATATTTCTGAGTGTGTGTTATTTCAAATACACCAAGATGGCGCTGCAACGAAGTAGGGTTATGACATATACATAGAGATTTGACACGTACTTCAAACAGGTGAAAACATCGAATTAATCAGATCGGTTTCAATTAAACAAGTCTTGTGTCCAGAGAAGTGAGTAAGTTCGTGAGACGAATAACTTCAAAATGCTGAAGGCATGTTGGCATATTTTTGAGTGAATTGTGTGTTATTTCAAATTCACCAAGATGGTTACGCAACGAAGTAGGGTTAAGACATAAACATATATAATTGACGCATACTTGCAATGGGCGGGAATTTATCACATCGGTTTCAATTAAACAAGTCTTGTGTAGTGTTCTAGAGAAGTGAGCAAGTTCGTAAGAAAGGCACCGCCGGCGAGACGAATAACTGGAAAAGGTTGAAGGCATGTTTAAATATTTTTAAGAGAACTACATGTTATTGGTAATGAGTAAACGTGGTCTCGTAGCGAGGTAGGAAAAGACATTTGACGCATATTATGTAGTCTTTTGGAAAAATGGCCATTTTTTTTATAAAAAAAATTACCGAAAATTGTCATGGTGGAAAAAGCTGAGTCTCAGCTAAGTGAATGCTGAGTCTCGGCTGAGTGACATAAAAATCAATGAAAACGCCTCACTGACATCCTCTCACCATGTCAATTCTGAGTGTTTTTTTATCAAAAAAAGTGTCGCTTTTTTGAATAAAAAAATAGAGCACGGTTTTGCATCAAAATATGATAAATAATTCAATAAAAAATTTGCTAATTTTTGCATAAAATGAGCATATTGTTCAAAGCAAAATTGGGACTTTAATTTCAAGTCACAAAATCAAAATAAAAAATATACACAGGGTCCTGCAGCAAGTGCGCGGTCTACCATATCTTCATTATGGTAATAGATAGATGGATCATTCAATGGGAGAAATTTCCTGAGTTCTACAAACTGAAAGTGAAGGCACTCACATAGGGTATTCAGTTTTTTCTGGGCGGGTTGCATCTTTTTGTTTAGAATTTAAACCATTTTTTTTATCAGTTTTTTGTTTTCTACATAAAAAATAAAAAGTACTTTATATAATTTTTTTTTCGAAAATATTGACGGTTTTCGAGATTTTTAGCATGACAGCTGTTTTTCATCACTCATACTATTTGAAATTATAAAGTTATGCCAAGTCCTATGGAAATGAGTTTTTGGTCAAATTATGTAAGTTGATGACTCTCTCAAACGATTTATCAAAAATCGGCCTGTGATATACAGGGTGCGAACAATAGCTTTGCCAAACATTATAAATAAAAATGTGCAAAATCTTCCGATTTTTTTGAGAAAAACTATCGATTTTAACCATAAGGAATATTCGATGAAATTTGTAGAGCACTTGTTTGCACCTCTTATGGGTCGATAATATATCGGGTGTTCTATGTGAAATAAGGAAGATTTTGCACATTTTTATTTACAATGTTTGGCAAGCTATTTTTCGCACCCTGCATATCACAGGTCGATTTTTGATATATCGTTCGAGAGAGTCATCAACGAACATAATTTGACCAAAAACTCATTACAATAGGATTTCACAACTTCATAATTTCAAATAGTATGAGTGACGAATTTTGAGAAAAAAAGCTGTCATGCTAAAAATCTCGAAAACCGTCGAAAAGAAGATCCATCCAAAAAACTGATAAAAATACAAGTTGCTATTAAAAAAAAAGTTGGGACCCACCCAGAAGTTCATTGACAAGACAAATACGACAAGTCATCACTATGTTCTGTGAGTCTATGTTAATGACAGCAGTTACTTTGCTGCTTATGTCACCGTCACATCATCAACGTATTTTTCATTGACAACATTGGTCGGCGCACTTTGGTGTTTCCACATCACATATTTTCACATGTTCAGCGTCAATGTCCCCATTTGCCGTATAGTTGAGTATGACACCAGGAAAATGGCAAGACTGCTGTTGCTCAATGTGAGCTGAGGAACTTTGACCGAATTTTTTGATACTCATGATGGAATTGTAGCAAGCGAAACATTTACGAACTAGAGAAAGTATGATTATGAAGAGTGTGGTGTGCTCTCGATGACTGAATCTGCGCGACTGAACTGACGCCTGCGACCTCGACAATTTTATGCTCCTCTTTAAATACCAACCCCATTTGACAGCTTGCGTAATACGAGTCTTATGATGGTTTCTCCGTCAAAATTAAAGCTGGAGAAGTCCTGATCGAAAATATTCAAGGTTATGTTGTGTATTTCGCTCTTGTTTACAGGCATGTAATCCAAATTTGGCGGAGTTTCGTCGATGGCAAAGCCGGGGTCCTCCCTGACGGCAAATTCGTATATGGTATTAGATGGATGATTGTTAAAGAAGGCGCCTGATGTGACGGTACTGTCAATGTGAACTGTTCTAACTCTGATTGATATACCAAAAACGTACGAAATTACCTCTATGAAATTATTTCAAGTGAACATATCCGAAGAGTCATGGTGGGAGGCAAAATTGTTCGAAAATACATTGGGAATTTACAGTTCTAAAATACCCAAATTTGTCTCGATTCTCATAGAAATATACCTCCATAACTAATTTCCCAGTTTTATGTCAAAATATCAAACATTATGCATGTTACGGACGTGTACGTTAGGGCCCAGAAGATTCCATTTGGCGGTTTCATCGTACGAGAACTGCCGAGCTGGCGGTTCCATCGCACGAGAAGCGCCATGCTGGTGGTTCCATCATATGAGAACCGCCAAACTGGCGGTTTCATTATACGATGGAACCGCCAGGCGCTGTCAGTGAGCCAGTCACTCAGTGATTCAGTCAGTCAAAATAAATACCATTTTGACGTTGTAACTGTTGGCTTCAATTAAACATCTCCTGGCGCAACTGCACAGCTGTCACATTTGTCTGTGGTCGTCTTGCGTTTCTGGCGGTTCTCGTCCTATGTGACGTACGTCTTAATAATACAACACATAACATCAAATCAACAAGTTTTTATCCTCTTATTCTACCACCAGAAGGTGAGATTCAGTCTTGAGCTAACCTAACCTTCTAGTGGCAAATAATCAAAGATAAAAGGTGGTACAGTAAGCGACATTATAAAATTATACCCAGCAAATGGTGTTCGATTAATGAAGTGACATATCTTACTCTGTTCAATCATTGAATTGTACACGGATCTACTGAGTGGTTCTAAGACTATCTACCATATATCTTTTGAAAGCAAGTGAACCCAATAATTTAACATGGGTTGGAATTGAATTGTAAAGTTCAACAGCATTGTAAGTAAAGCCTCTTTGAAATAAGGCTGTCGAATGTTGTGGCATCGTAAATTTATCTTTGTATCTGACGTTGTCTGAGTGAGTTTGAGATCTAGCTAGCAAATTATAGGAGTTGTCCTGGTTCCATAGCTTTTTATAAATAAACAAGGATAAATGAAGTTTTCTGCGATTTTCCATTTCAAACCATTTCAACTCGTTGAGTTTTTGGTAACATGATCATATCGACACCCCCATCGAAAAAGGTTGTAACTAAATTTTAGTCATTTTATAGGAGGGTCAGAAAACTAAAAATAGTTTTTTTGAATATTTGTGGAGAAACTATATAAGCCTGTAATAGTTAGCAAACTGGACTTTTAGAACACAATAAGGGTAACTTACGGATAATATATGCATTTATTTTATAAATCATTAGAAAGTTGAGTTTGATTGAGTTACAACCCGGACAGTTAGCATAACTTTTGGTGGAAGAAGGCTGTAAGTAGTGGTTACAACTTTGTTATACTCATACAAGTAACTTCCGTCACTGTTTCGATAGTAACAAAGACGTTTTTGATACTATCGGTAGGTAGTATAAGAAAAACCGCAGTAGTTTGTGTAAATATTCATTCAGAAATCAATAAATTAAAATAGTATTCTGAAATAAATAAGTAACTCATGCTACAAGAGTCTTAAATTGTTATGACATCTTATTCCGAATCAGATTGCTGCATATTATTTATATCATCGTATTTTAAATTTTTATAATAGTGATGATATAATTCCGGTATGGCATTTGAAGTACAAAGGCTATTCAAGTCTTTGTTCTTAGCTTTTAATATAGCTTAAGGGTCAGAATAAGCGGGAGGGGGAGTCATTCCGGATTTCATGATCATAGTGTTGATATTTTGTTCGGATGACTTTCTAGCAGAGGAACTTTTTTTTATAGGCTTTGTTCCTATGTCAATGTAGTACAATGTTTCGGATAGAACATCATAACCGACGTGAAGCAATTTAGGACTCTCACACTGAATTTTCAAATGTTTAATTTGGGCCCACTTTATCTTGTTATTCTCGAAATCTAATTCAAAATTAACGCAGCTGTCCTTCAATTGCTTGAAATTTAGAATTATATTCTGATCCAATTCCGTAACCTTATATGGTTTGCCTGTAACTTTGGCATGCATGGCATAACCCTCATAAAAAGCATGTGTAATATTAATTTTGAATTTTTCGACAGCATAGGAATACATAGCGAAAACTTTTCTATTTTTGTTTTGACCAGCGCAACTGTCAGAAAAAAAATTAAAATCCTTCACACCTTTCTGTTTTGTTTTTCTATAAATGAATAGGCAGCACTGCTGATTTCACTGGCGCCTTTTCTACCAATCGTCTCATCCCAAACATAGCACTCTCCTTCATTTTTACCCATGTCAAAGACGGTTAAATTGTAAACTGCGAGTTTTCTCTTATAATAGAACGCCGAAACCTCTGACATTGGAGTGGATAAGATGTTTTGGAGATCAAAACATGCTACAACTATTTAATTACTACATTGGGCAAGCGATTTCATTTGCGTTTTGAATTCTCGAACCACGTAAATGGAAGCCTTATGGAACGTATAATTGGGCTGTAAAGTTTCCCTCTCTTCAATCGACGCTCTTTTGTGAATATCACACGTTAAACATAGATCTTTGTTAGGTTCAAAAAAGTCTATGTTGAATTCATTGTAGAAAACTTCCCGATACTGTCGCTCAGTCGCTTTTATTTCTGATTCGTAGTGATTGTCTTGTAACCGTTCTTTATAAAGCCGACACAGTTTGACAAACGTTAACGATTCGTCAAAATATTGTTTAGCTAGAAGTGCTAAACAATATTTTGACGTAATGTTAATCTACAACTGGTATCTGAGAAATATGCATCCTTACACTATCTTTAATAACATCAGACACTTTGTTTGGTCAATTTACATGACGACCACGCTGATCATTTAGTGAAATACACTGAAATTCATGCTTATCAAGTTTGTGGTAGATAGTACTCGCCCACTTATCTGTAATTTCTAGAGTATCAAGAAACATCTTTTTGCATACCTGAATTTTATCATTGTTAGTCATAAATAAATATTTATAGGTCCATTGGCGCCTTGAATGGTTGAGTGTTTCCAATACTTCTTGCTTTCTAATTCAAATTGTACCTGATCATTATGATTTCCGAGTGCCCAAAAGTCTGAGAAAATCTGACTTCTCATTACCGATACCTTTTGAGAACACTTTCTAGGACAGCTGTTATGACACCCGGGCTTCATTTGCTTTTTATGTATCAGCTCTCCCTGTTGGTTGGTGAACTCTAATCCCACATGTTTTTTCTTTCTATTCTGGCTACATTTCCAGCCGTCGGTATTACGTTTCCTCTTGCGACCTGGAGTGAGTTTCTTCGGCATGTTTCTCTTACACTTGGGCTTTTGTTACTCTGCATTAGTAACAGTACACTCCCTCCCTGCATTTAATTCTATATTTTGTTGAGGAACAACTCCAATTTGCCCATTTTCTTCAGATTCAATGGAACTGCGTTTTTCTATATTTAAGCATTATCTTTAATTGTTGATTGCGAAATCGAAAAGATTGATACTTTACCTTCTGACTGACAAACTGATGGAACATATTCGGATGGTTCTTCAGCAGAAAAAGGTTCTTGTTTTGTACTAGATTCTGAGTGAATATACTTTGTATTCAGACAGCTGCTTAGGCGAGATCGAGTTTTCTTTGAACTCTATCAAATCATTGCCATTTGCAATGACCATTGGATCTGAGACGTGACGTCATGTACTTGGAAATACAGAATTTTCTAAAATATCCAAATATCTTGATTGATTTCCATAGATTTCCGTCATATCAGAGAGCAAATGTTGTCTCTACAAAACGAAATTATTTCTACTTCAGCAACACTTTTCCATGCCTTTTGTCATTTATAAATACATTTTTATAACGTTACGTCGGCATCGTAATCTTTGGAAAAAGTTAGGTTATATATTATAAACTACTTACCACCTTCTGGATCACTTACTCCACTGTATCTTAGAGCTAATTCAAGTACAAGCAAACTACGATTCATTTTGCAATCAAATGAACTCAAAAACTTATCAAATCACAACTAATTTTCAGTCAAGAAATACCACCGGAAACAGGAACGCACAGGTTTGCATTTATGTAAACAACTGCAGTCTTAAAAGTGAAAAGGCAGTAAAACAATAACACCAGGAGTATATGAGGCGAAAATACATGTAATAAGGCTATATCTCAACTTGCGATACCATTTCCATCATCAAACTGAAAAAAAATTTGGCAACAACAAAGCTATAACTCATTTTACAACATTACATGCAATGTATTATCCGTAACTACGAAAGTGACAGCGGAAGTAAAAGAGTTACCTCCTTTTTAAGGCTGAAATGGTGCACGTAATTTAAAATACAACTTTTTTCAATCGAGTATCAGCCAAACTATTGGGAATTGAGATACGTCTTTCATGCCGCCGTGTACGCCTTATTTTGCTGATTATGCCTGTGGCTGAATCTCAAATTGGCCGGATTGTGAGTTACAACCTTTTTCGATGTGGGTGTCGATATGTTCGGAGACCGTAGATGAAGCGTATGCAGAAATTTTGTACCTTCTGCAATTTGTATCTATACACACTATCAAGACGAGGCCCATATAGAAATTCACAGTATATAAGCTGTGAAAGAACAAGAGTTTCGCAGAGAGTCTTACGTATGTTACAGTTCAACACGAATCTATCACTATATAGAGTTCTGGGGGAGGTGTACGTTCATTTCAGTAAGCTATCAACGTGAGTTATGAAGCTCAGGTCCTTATCAATTATTGATCCTAAATTTATTGTTGCATCGAATATGGTTAACGGAGTATTATTCAACGATATAATGAGATTACGACGAATGAATTCATGAAGGTTATTAGGAGAAAAAATAAGTATCTTTGAGTTCAGTTTAAGACTATGCGAAGTACTCTTTTGCTCAATGACTTCAAGGTCCCTGTTGATAGCATCTTGCGCTTCATGTT
This sequence comes from Chrysolina americana, assembly GCA_958502065.1. Taxonomy (NCBI): domain Eukaryota; kingdom Metazoa; phylum Arthropoda; class Insecta; order Coleoptera; family Chrysomelidae; genus Chrysolina; species Chrysolina americana. Next base: position 62,060,470 of record OY293415.1, on the reverse strand, counting down.
CCTTAGGAAAGCTAAGCAACATTTGTGTATCATCAGCATAGACATAAACATTATACCTGTTCAATGATTTCAGAATATCCGAGGTATAAATTATGAAAAAAAGAGGACATGAAATGCTTCCCTGTGGCACGCCTGCTACCAAACTGACATATCCTGATTGTTTATCACTCGATAAATCTTTGTTTGCGGTCTGTGAGATACGATTCGATCATGGATAACGCGTGAATTGAACATAGTATTTGAATTTAGTACAAAGTAATTTACGATTTATGGTGTCAAACGCCTTTAAATAATCGAGTAGCGTCAATTAACTCACTATTCTTTTATCGAGACTATCAATTACACTATCTATAATTTGGATTAGAGAGTCAAATTTGGGTTAAAATTGAATATGAAATATTCTGAAAACGCGACTGTCAATTTTTTTTTGTTTTCCTCATCGAGAAGGCCATTAAAAATGCTACTAGTTTGCCCATTTAACCGAATTTGTAGCATCAATAATAACGGAGTTGGCAATGGTACCGACCCTGTATATATATATTGAAATATTTTTGATTTTAATTTTGTGACTCGAAAATAACGTCCCATTTTTGCTTAAAAAAAATGTCCATTATTTAATGCAGAAATGAGCATATTTTTTTTTTTAATTATTCATCATATTTTGGTGCAAAGACGTGCTCTTTTTTTAATGTAAAAAAGCGACACTTTTCGAAGAAAAAACACCCAAAACTGACATGGTGGAAGGATTTCAGTGAGGCAGTTTCAGTGATTTTTGAGTCACTTAGCCGAGACTCGGCATTTACTCAGCTATTTCCACCAAGACAATTTTCGGTAATTTTTTTTATAACCGCGTCTGGTATTAACTGAAATTCGACATTTCGGCTCCGATTTCGAAGCCATTTTCAAGAATTGAAATGAAATTGAGGAAAAAAGGGTTATTTGATTAAACATTGCAATCTGCCCACTCCTCAGGTATTATCACATAAGTACTTATGTCTTCCCTAGCTCGGACAAGTGTTTCGAAGGCTATTGAGGGTTGTACTCTTAAGGATGTGCAGCTGGTTGGCGAAAATAAAAATTTTAACAATTTCGTGAATTGACGCCTTTGTCTTAGTCTACCTCTACCAAGTCTCGTCACTGGCCTCTCTTAGGTTTCAATCTGCCGACTCCTTCCAGATAACTGAGGATTTGTAATTTTTTTTCGAATACATACTTATATTTAGGGAGTCAACATCGAAGCATTGCCAATTCTACTCCGACTAACATAAAAAATTAATCAGAGTAGTACCAAATTTATGTATTTGCTGTGTTTCAGTAATAGTGAATCAAAATTGTTTTGGTTGTAGTTCGGGTGAAGTCTATTGAAAAATCATGTCTCCACAGATATTTGTTCTAAAGTCTATTAGAAATCAAATTTTCAATTGATCAGACAAAGTATATTTTTCATCTCCACTATAAATTAAAGTTAGCAGAAAAGTTTTGTTGTAGGCGACAATTTTAGACTGGGAAACTTTCACAAATTATATATTTTGAGAAAGTTTCATATCTCGGATATTACTATAGTTACTAAAGTTATGTTCCATTTTTCTGATAGACAAAGCTGTCTCCCATTTTATTGCGACTGACTTTTCTCGGATATTCTGTATAAAACAAACAAGTCATATTCACCTAGGAAACAGAACAATAGATTTTTAACATTGTTGTGTACGAAGAGGTTATGTACTCAGAACTATTTTTTTTAAATCATAAAAGTTGTAGATTTGATTCAATTCAATGTTTTGTCTAGTTCGAATGAAAGGTAGCTGTTTGGAACTCTGGCAGAATATCATAATGTTCATACTAGAGATCATTTGTTTATTGGACTCTGTAATAACAGAGCTTTTAATTTGATACTAAGTCATTATACAGGTTGGGCAACCAAACTTGCACTTGTGGTAGTACTGTCAGTTAACCTCAATATAATCAATTCATTCCAGAGATATAAAAGAAAATGTTTTGATCGTTTGTGTAGTGTAATGAATCATAAAATGAATGAAGATAACGATAAGTCACGGAGATGATACGAAAAATGTTGGCCGTGACACACTGGGAATGTATGTAACTGGTATTTAACTTGATATAGGCACCAACCCATAATACAATTTCAATGGTGACAAAGGCGAAAGGTTCACAAAAATGTTCACTTTTACTTCACTCTTATAAAAAGACGCTATCGATATGAAAAATTCCAAAGGAAAATTTTAAATTTGGTCACGTGGTATAGGGGATTGAATAAAAGCTTTCAATACATTCTCTTATCAACTAAACCGCAGGTGCTCAAATCGATTGATCAGTAATATAACAAAAAGGGCCCCGCACGAAATCATATCGGAAATTCAAATTCGCTGAAATTGTATTATGTTGTAGTAGCATGGGTCGTAAAAAAAATGTGTGAGTTCAAATGATTTCGTATTTGCTGTTTCTGAGATATCAAAGTTCTTAAAAACATCGTAGTTAGGTGGTATTGACATAGAAAATAGCTGTTTTGTTAGTCGAAATAAGACAAATTCTGGATGAAACTGTAATAATCGAAATTCGTCAACATGTACAATCATGATCTCATTGTACGGATTTTCTTTCTCTAGCAGTTTTCCAGAACGAACATGTTATATTTTGGTAAGACATCATAGTTTTAGTATATCCTTAGTTTTGAGGGTGCTCGGTAGCGAGGGGGTCAGATGCCGATATTCCAAACTTCCGTTTGCATTTGGCCAGGTACGAATCCTGGAAAACGAGAAAATTTTTCTCAATTTTATAGGAGTAGACAGGCGATGTAATTGTCTAGATGTCAATCCCGACGTCTGGTACTGGTGCTTGCTTGGAGTTCGCGCCGACCACCTTGGGTCGTGCTGTAGGTTTTCCGGGTTTTCCTACAGCTGAAATGTGAATACGCCATCAATAATCAGTAAGTCGCCGCGGAGCGCCACGGCAAATAACAATAATAGCCGTCCTCTACCCGCAAATGCTATGCCTTTCGGTACACTCTATGAGTGTTTATGAGGTAGTATTATTTTTCTTCATTTATTAATTTTTTTCACCCTTAGAAATTTTCCACACAGGCCCTGTCTCCGGAGCCCCGACACTTCCGGAGGGCGCGCTGGATTATTCACCTAATAACCACTCCCACGCCGTGGGGTAAGTGACCATTTGGTTCGAGAATCATGAAGAATTTCGGCCTTCTGCATCCTTCCCGCTAAGTTTTCTGTCGCATCATGCAAGCCAGTATAATTTTTAAGTTTTAGACCCCTATTATCAGAACCACCATCTTGATAGAATTATTTGGGTAAAGCCAGCGGTGTTCAAAGAGTAGATCATTTAGTCGATGATCGATTCGCCAGGCGCTGAAAACTCAATGACGAAATCATCCTACTTTGACGGTCGAGGACGACTACATCAGGTTTATTGGCTTGTATTTGCCTGAGGGTGGGGAATGAGTAGTTCCAATAGATTCGGTACTTCTCATTCTCCACAACGGACTCAATATCCCCCGGAGCATAAGACAACGCTGGTGTCTCGTCCACACCGTACGAGTGTCGTAGATGGTAGCACAACACTAGTAGGGCCGCATTATGCCTGTGGATATAGGCTGAGACCGCATAAGCTGGACAAGCTGACAGCAAATGAATTATGGTCTCAGCTGCCCAGGACACGATCTGCATATAGTGTCAGGGACCTCTATACACATCACTCGATTACGAGCACGGAGTCCTGCGTGATGAATCTGTCGATCAGCAGGTTTTCCTTCCAGCCAACGAACCCCTACCTTGACCCTTTTCGCTTATATATCCGTTCATACACCGGCTCAAATGCGGAGAGTATTCGCATGTAAAAGATGCGAAGATGCGTGTAAAAACCCATAACATTCTTGAACGCATGTTACAGGACATGCGTTCAAGCATGTTATCGGTCTGTAGTTCTTCGGATCAGACAAATCTTCATTTTTGGTGATTGATTGGCACGGTTCGCCCCTTGACAAACCAAACCGGAATCTGTTGCACCCCATGAGTTAAAAACCATTACTAGATGGTGGTAGGTACATGGAAATTTTGTCCACCAATAGTTATTTAGGCCATCAGGACCTGGAGAAACAAATTTTTTCAAACCTTTGAGGTCCCGTTGAACTTCATTCGAGATTATTGGATTGCGCAGTTCATTGAGTTCAGGCTGACGAAACCTCCTGCAGAAGGCTTTGAACTGCGCTAGGGCTGGAGTATCTACCTTGACTGGTTGCGGAAACTCATTAATACATTTCCAGAAGATTTCTATCCGATCTGCCGCGGGCAGGTTATCCACAACACGTGGAGGCTCTTTGAATAGGCGAGAAGGTTTATCGCGGAACTTCATGTTTTTCGCGATGTTTCTCGCCCGCCTCACAAGTGACTTTTTTGCAGCCACCAGCATTCGTATCCTACCAAGATAGTGCTGTTTGATGGTAAACAGCACGTCTTGATTTAGTGAGTGGTGAGCTCGTCTTAAATTTGTGGCAATTTGCCCTACTGCGGGCGTGAAGGGTCTGTTGACCGCCATGTAGTCCGCCATACACTGGATACAAGACGCGTGTTGTCTCGCCGACTTGATCTTAGCTTCCATCTTGTGATTGCGTCGCTCATGCTTCTCAATGAGAGGGGTGGTATCCCTCCTCTCCGCTTGGGACAGGGCCTGAGTGGCGTCATACATGGCAGAGTTGATCTGACAGATGTCAGCCTTTTCTGAAATAACATCGTGAATCCCCACATCCACCCGTGCCAGTTGTTGTGGCTTCAGAGGTTTGGTGTCTTGAAGCGCCCTACGGGTTCTGATGCCTCCCGTTGGTAGTATGATGCGGGCCTCCCCTACAGCCAGATCGTCACGTGGCATATCTGCCTTTTCTGCCACTGCTTTAACTGGCCGAGGAGGGGCTCTGACATAGCCTTGAACCCGAAGGTGAGATTCATAATCTCTTGGATTTTGTGCGGACAAGGTAGCATGCTCTCGGTGTATTTCATACCTCAGAGCATGCATTCTCGCCATGTATCCTCTTTGGCCGGGCTCACTGCTCTCATAGCATTGCAGGTGACTGTCCCGCAGTTCATCCGTCCACTCAGAGCGTCCGTTTTCATTGCGGTCGTTGTAAAGTGGCAATCCATCGTTTTTATTATTATTATTCTAGTCGATTGAAATAATTTTTGTTTCTTAATAACTGTCTCTGTTAAATTATAAATTTTTAATGTTTTGGAAAATGCCTCTATAATGAAAAAACTTGACAGATTGTTTTTGATGAAGTGAACATGTGATGAATTCAGTTGTTCTATGCTACCTTTCATTTCGGTGGTCGTGATGGTAGAGAGCTTGCCTCACAATCACAGGGGCGTGAGTTCGATTCCCAGCATAGTCACTGGGCTCGTGCTAGGATTCGCACCTTAAAATGTAAGACTTCGTTAATCCTTGGCTCGCACAAGTTTCGACTTCTGAGAGCTGTCGTTTGTAAGGGGACGACAGCTGGTTAACGGAAAAAACAATTTTAAGCAACAACCACAATTTTAAACAATTTAAATATAGGATGCGTTATATTTTCTTTTAGGCCATTCATAATTTTTTTATTAAATATCTCAAAAACTGTACGGTTGATTTGGACCCAATTGTACCCATTCCATTTTGAAAATGTCGACTTTTATTTATATAGAAGTGTTTCAACTTTGTATGTTGCGTTTCTAAGATATGCATATTTGAAGTTTACATGGGGTTATTACTATGGATTGACCAAAACTTTGGGGTACCTCTCTTGATACATGGAATTATATGACATATCTTTACGGAATTAATTGTTTGATACAAAAAGTGAACTCGACAACCAAACAAACAATAGGCAATGACTCCAGAACTGAAATCCAAATAAAATTATGGATATTGTTATTGCTTGGTCTATTTGACGTTACCTAATAGTTCCTGGCTAGAGTATTTTATTGTTACTTGATGGCGAGCCCATACTAGGTACCAAAGTACGCTGAAAATATGGAAAGAGTATCCCGCTGTCATTGCTCCACTTTTGCGAGTACAGTAGTAGCCCGAAGTACGGTCAATTGCAGGTGAATCAGGAATAGGTGGTGCTAAATGATATCTACAATTGGTACTTCACAGCATTCCTAAATGTGGACGCTATGCGGCAGCGTAATAATCAATGGTCTTAGGGGGGCAGTAGTTGTTTTTTGTTGAATACTTGCCGACGACTTTACCTATTGTATAGGTTTTATTGCGGAAGATTGGATTCCGTAATCCACCATATTTCATTATTAATAATCTAGGTTCAGGATTGCTCATATCGATCACAAATACATTTGTTACCTTTAACTCGAAGTTATCTTGAATCTTCAAAGGAGCAAGTTATATCAAGATATCATACAAGGCATAACATTACGGATGCATGTTACCAGGCCGTTCCCCGAAGCCAGTCCGCCGACTCAGCACGTCACTTTGAACCGATGTCATTTATATACCTTAAATGTAATTGTTCGCCATTCATTTTCTGTCTTTTGTCAGCTTAATACAAATAAAGATTTTTAAAAAAGTCCTTCGGCCAATCGTTAGAAACAATTGGCACAGTCGTTGTAGGATTGTCTGAAAACGTCTCATCGCGAATTCGTTTTTGAGTTTTAACTCTTAGTGGACCAGAACCTGAAAAACAAGAAAATTTCGTAGAACAAGCCAGACGCCGGGGAGTTATCCAGCAAACAAGAAATCGAACCAAAAAGCGTGGAGACAACCAGGAATAGATGAGCCATCCATTTTTCCTATCATTTCATTCGTATTCTTTGACAAAAGTGACTGAAGTGAATCAATCAGAAATCAATGCATATGATTTTTTTAATTTAGGGACTAGTATTGAATTGGTGAAAATCAATTGCTTTTTGATTATTAGTGCAAATAATAGTCTAAACAATAGTTATAGTTTAACCTTGAGAAAATTTAGAATTTCACATTTTTAAGAAAATAATAGTACTTAATAATAATAGTTATTTCCTTTTTTTTCTCTTGAGACTTTAATAAAAAGTCAAAATTGAAGAATTAATTGGACAATTGAATAGCTTAGCTCTAAGCAGTAGTAATACCATGCCAAACACAGTAGAAAGAACAGTGAATTGCCAATTCTCAGACTATATATTGATACTATTCCAAATTTTAGTGAAAATAATGATGGTACTTTAGAAGTGATTCTAGAACATTGCGATTTTTTTATCTCAACCTATACGAATGCACAAGATTCCGATGATCCACTCAATAAATTCCTAATAAGAGCTGTTATTGGGAAATTGTCCGGAAATGCTTTAATGTTAATTGGTAGTAGACCGGAAATTAGAGATTGGGCTAATTTAAAAAGTTTCCTCAGACTGAGTTTTGGAGATCAAAGAAATTTAGATTTTCTTGTTCAAGAACTAATCATCATGAAACCATACAAAAATGAAAAATTTTTTGCTTTTGGTCAAAGAATTCAGAAAAGTAGAAGTACTATAGCTTCCAAATTAATCTCAATGAACCTAAGTAACGAGGAACGTACCTTTAAAATTAAAAATTATGATGAACTTTTATTAAAAACGTTTATTCGTGGTTTGAGTGGTAGAATTCAAGATATGGTTAGATTAAGGAACCCAGGTTCTTTTGTCCTAGAGGAAGAGAATTTTATTCATAATCAAAAATAAAATGGATACCACGTAAATTCACCTCAATACAATAGAATGGTTCCTCCAAGACCACAGTCATCAAATAACAGTCAATTTAGACCGCCACAATCAATCTCAAATTTTCGCCCACAGTTACCACCTCAAAATTACCAAAGACAAAATTTCAGTAGCCAAAATTTTGAAAATCGTAGTTACTTACCAACACGAAATTTGAGGTATCAATTTCCATCTCAACCTATCAATATTCAGCCAAAACAAAATTTGCCTCCTCAGAAATATTTTACAAATTAACAAGTTTTTGGTACACCTTGTAACACTTTTAAACCTACTGGACAAGTACCAAAAAATAATCCCGAACGAATGTCGACCACCTCCCGTAATCCAACAGTACACAACAAAAATTTTAATTCAAATAGAAATTATTTTCAAAATTCTACTAAACGTAATTTTAATGCAGAAGAACTTCACAACATAGAAACCAATTACCCTTTAAATGATTGCGTACAATCTAATTTCCCATTCGAAAATCAACGGTACAAAAATATGGCTTCAGGATTTACTGAAGAACCGTATGACCCATCGTATTCTTATGAAGGTGTCGATTGCCAATACAATTCTGACATTTCATATTATCAACCTAGTATTAAACTATGACTGAAACAGATAATTGCGTTTCTGATGAAAATTTTTCCCAAATCTTGACCAACGACAACACCACGTAACAAAAATAGACCTCAATCACTTACAAAACATTCTACCCTACATTTATGTTCCGAAAATGAAAGCAAAATTTTTAAAAAATAGACCTCAATCACTTACAAAACATTCTACCCTACATTTATGTTCCGAAAATGAAAGCAAAATTTTTGGTTGCACAGGCAGTTCACGTAGTCTCATGAGTCCAAAATTAGCATATACATTTTTTTTAAATAGCATATCCAATGAAAAATTCAATATTCAAACTTCCCATAGTATTTCATTCCATAATGAAGTGGCTGTCATTCCTATAGCCGAAATTTTCAATACCGAAGAATTCCACAAATTCTTTATTTTTGATTTTAATGAAAAATACGATGGATTTATAGGAATGGATCTTCAAAAACAATTACAAGCTGTAGTTGACATTTATAGAAAATTGCTAATTACTCCAATGAATCACATTCCAATCATTTTCGAATAGTTAGAATTGACAACAAAAAAAATTCCAGAAAAATGTTTTTAAACCCTGATTATCCCAAGCAAAACACAACAAGTAGTCAAACTTCCTGTCAGACAAAAAAATGGTCTAGGATTACTAGATTATATAGATTTCGGACATAAACTAGAATCTCCTCAAGCAATTGTAAACATAGAGAACTATTTTGCTTTCACAACTATAATAAATGCCAATACAAAACCTGTCAAAAATACTGTAACGGAACCTTTTGAGATTGAATCTTTGAATCCAAACGAAATAAATTTCGAAAAGTAACCTCAAAAATCTTAGATTGGAACATTGTAATAAAGAAGAATAGGATGCCATTAGAAAGTTATGTTATGAGTACAGAGACATTTTCCACTGCGAAAACATCCCTCTGAGTTTCTCTAATGAAATATCACATAAAATAAAATTGAAAGATGAAACCCCAGTTTTTACAAAGTCTTATCGTTTTCCCGAAATCCACAAAAATGAGTTCTCTTCCCAAATAAATAAAATGTTGAACCAAGGAATTATCCAACCGTCTACATCACCTTGGAGTAGCCCAATATGGTTGGTCCCCAAAAAATTATATCAAACAGGAAAACAAAAATGGCGGATAGTTATCGATTACCGCAAATTGAACAAGACTATAGACGACAAATACCCACTTCCGAATATCACGGACATTTTAGACAAACTTGGAAGAGCAAATTATTTCACAACTCTCGATTTGGCTTCAGGTTATCACCAAATTGAGATGGACCAAAACGACATTCCAAAGACAGCTTTCTCGACACAGAATGGACACTATGAATTCAAACGCATGCCATTTGGTCTCAAAAATGCCCCCTCCACCTTCCAAAGGGTCATGGACGATGTCCTAAGGTGTCCAAACAACGAAACTTGTTTAGTGTACCTGGATGACATAATAATATTCAGTAGTTTATTGCAGGAACATATTTCTAGAACCAGACACGTATTTGACCGATTACGGAACTCAAATTCCAAAATCCAATTGGATAAATACAAATTTTTCCAAAAATCAGTTGCTTATCTGGGCCATGTCATTACCCCTGATGAAGTGAAAAATAATCCGGTTAAGATATCAGCCATTCAAAAATATCCTATTCCTAGAACCCAGAAATAAATCAAATCATTTTTATGTTTGATGGGATATTATCGAAAATTCATTAAGAATTTTGCCAAAACTACTAAACCTTTGACATCCTGTATAAAACGGAATGCAAAAATAGTTCATGATCAAAATTTCATCCAAAGTTCCGAATCTTGTAAGAAAATTTTGTGCAATGATCCCATACTCCAATACCCCGGCTTCCAGAAAGAATTCATACTTTCCACGGACGCTTCAAATGTGCTCCTTGGTGCCGTCCTATACCAAATTACATTGGGTCAAGACAAACCTATCGCTTATGCCTCGCGCACTCTGAATGAAACCGAACAGAGATACAGTACTTTAGAAAAAGAACTTCTTTCGATTGTTTGGGCTTGTAAACAGTTCAGACCATATCTTTTTGGACGGCCCTTCACAATTGTATGTTACCATCGCCCACTCACTTGGCTTTTTAACATCCGAGAACCTAATTCTAAACTATTTCGCTGGCGTTTGGAACTGGAGGAATATGATTACAAAATCATTTCTAAAAGGGACAATTGAATTCCAATGCAGATGCACTTTCTCGCATACAACTCAATATGCACGAAACTGATTCGATAATTAACAACCCAGGTAATGTTAATGAAGAAACATTGGAATTTCTGAGGGACCTCGCAGAAAATCCAATCGACCAACAAATCCAAAGTCAACGTACTTTCTGATGTCCGAATGAAACCCCCTAATGACCCAAAAACCCCAATCTATCGAATTAACCCTCCTCATTCTGACGAAACACCCCATTCTTCATCAAAAGAAATAATAAATGACGAAATCCCGATTCGAGTCGATATTATTAATAACAAAATATATCAAATTCACGTTTTCAAAAACAAACAAAATAAAGTCTCAATTGAACAAGAGACATACGGAATCCTCAAAATAATAACTCTCAAAGTACCCTTAGAAGAAAATGAACCTCTTATTTTTGATTCCATGAAAGATTAACTGAAACCGAATATTAATTACTTTATTCACTTTGAAAATACACAGTTAATCAATAATTTCAAGACTTAGAAGAACAGATCCTGATGAAGAAAAATCATCACGAAGGAGAAACAAACCATCGTGGCATTGAAGAAACCCTGCAATACATTAAACGAAATTATTATTGGATTAATATAAAAAAATCAATTATAAATTATATAAATACCTGTGACACTTGTAACAGAGCTGAATATTCTCGAAATAATCCATATGTCCAATTAGTTTTGACTGAAACCCCGTCCAAAATATTTTAGTTGATTCACATTGACGTCTTTTTCTTTTATTCAAAAATATACTTGACTATTATCGATTCTTTCTCTAAATTTGCACAAGCAATACTAATTGCCAGGAAATCAGCCATTAACATTTGCGATGCTTTACTGAAATATTTTGCTTCCTTTGGTACCCCCCAAAATAAAACTGCCGATAGCGGTAGTGATTTCAACAATGGAACGGTCAATGAACTCTTAAAATAACACAAAATTAATGTAAATTTTACCAACCCCGGATACCACGAGTCTAATAGTCCTGTAGAAAGACTTCACTCTACCCTTATTGAACATTTACGAATATTGAAATAAACTTACCCTAACGAAACAGATCTAATGAATTATGCCATATTAGCTTACAACAGTTCTATTCACAGTTCAACCGATTCCACCCCATTCGAATTAGTATTTGGTCACACCAACTCAAGAAAACCAGAAGAAATTTTCTCCCCGAAAGAAGTATTTACGGCGTACGTTCAAGAACACAAACAAAAACTAACCCCTGTTTATGAAAAAAAAAAAATTAAAAGCTCAAAAAGAGAAAGTATTAGAGAAAACGAACAAAGAAGGTAACGTAAATGATAAATTTTAAATAAATCAAAAAGTTTTCAAGAAAAACCCCAAAAACAGAAATAAAAAGAACAATAAGTTCCCCCATATACTATAGTAAAAATGCTAGAACATAATAAGGTACAAATAAAAAATAATAAAAACAAGGTCGAAACAATACATATTAAAGAATTAAGAAAGCTTCCTTTGTTATAGGCTCAAAATGAGGAAACTGAAAATCCTGAACCTCCTAATGGTAATAATGGCATTAACCCAGGCCAATCCAGGAATTGAAATTAAATCCCCAGGAATCCTCCCATTCAAATTTGGAACTGCAAAAATTGTAACCAATAAACACATTTTCTTGAATGACATTGATTTAGTTACATTCGAGTTTGAAATCCATAGCTTAATGAAACATTTCCATAAATTAAAAGATATACCAAACGACAAACTTATTTATAATATTATTAGACAAAAACGAGGTTTAATATATATTGGACGAACAGTCCAGAAATGGCTTTTTGGTACCTTAGATTCTTCAGATGGAGAACAATATAATAAAGCAATTTAAATTTTGAAAAAAAATCAACAGCAAATTGTGAAACAAGTTAATTCCCAAATTTCAATATCCAAACAAATGATCGATAAATTTCCAAAACATATTGAATCAATTATCAGAAATCAAAAGGAAAAATCCAAGTATATCGAGAACTATAAACCAAATCTTATTAATGTAACAGATCAACTCTATAAATACACTGTATTCGAGTATATTGGATTAAATATTTTTGAGCGCAAATATTATTATCACATTTTTAGATAACATTGAAAATGCAATAACTTTCGCTATATTATACACAGTTCATCCTGATATTTTGAGTATTCAAAATTTTAAAGATCCTCATCGAACTGCACAATCACTATGACTCCAAAGAAATCTTACAATTAGATACACACGCGTGGTATTCGATAATACAGACAAATTGTTATTTTTCGGAATAAAATATTATTTTTGCCATAGAATTTACCATAATTTATCCTAAAACCTTTCAATATTTCCATTTATTTCCAATACCAACGGAAAAAAACACCATAATCATTCCCAAAAAACCTTACTTGGCTCTCGAAGAAGAAATATACCAATACATGGATCAACCCTGTATGCAAGTGCTAGACGTATACATTTGCAGTCAAGAACAATTGAGATTCCATCCAGAAGACTGCGTGGCAGCCCTTATCCAGGACAAAGATGTTAGATACCCTCAAGTGCCGATAAAACCACCCACACAAATATTCAACAAAATCAATGAGGAATACCTCATAACAGTCACATCAGGGGATACCAAAATGAAATCCAGTTGCCCGGAGGAACAATTTTTCACAGTCAAACACAGCACCCTCTTACGAATACCAACAAAGTGTAGTCTCGAATACAAACATTATAAATTCGAGAACCTCCAAACAACAAACCGTGGAAGGCCACTCATCTTGCCAAAAATCAACAATGAAGTTTTGGAAATGGAAACACTGCCAAGGAAACAACTACAAATCGAGAATATCCCATTAGAATATATGTACCAGCTCCAAAAACACATCGACGCAACCAATCAATTATCCATAAATAATATCGATAATTTCCATTCAAATAACTGGACGTCATTGTTGTATATTTCAGCATCCGAAAATTGTGCTGCACGAAAAATAGACCCAATTTCAAAATTAAAATTAAACTCGAAGAAAATGGAAGCAAAAGTTCGCCTTCAGCCCTGTTCCAGTCCGAAGCCGAAATTTAAGGAGGGAGGAGTTATATCAAGATATCATACGAGGTATAACATTACGGATGCATGTTCCCAGGCCGTTCCCCGAAGCCAGTCCGCCGACTCAGCACAACGTCACTTTGAACCGATGTTATTCATATACCTTAAATGTAATTGTACACCATTCATTTTCTGTCTTTAGTCAGCTTAATACAAATAAAGTTTTTTTTAAAAAGTCCTTCGTCCAATCGTTAGAAATAATTAGCAAGTTCTATTTGATGGATACCCATGTTATATCTCAATTGAAGGTTCACGAAGTAGTTATTTTTTTCAAGATTTCCATAATTTTTTATATTCCTGGAAATAAAGTTAATCCTTTAGTTTGAACAGTACTGTAGCTATAACAATATCAATAACTTAAATTGAATTTTTACGTTTGAAGTGGTTTTTCATCCTTTGTTCTTGAATTTGCGTATATTGGGTTATAACAGTATCAAACAAACTCCACATACTTATCGTAATACCGTAAAAGTCAAAACTACATATCTCAGAAATGCAATATATAAGGTTGAAAAGAATTTATATAGGAAATGGTCCACAATTTCAAAATGCCATAAGTAAAATTGTGTCTAACAGTTTACGAAATATTTAATGAGAACATTATGAATGAACTAAAAAAAATTAACGCACCCTGTATATGAATGAAACGTGACATTGAACAACTGAATTCATCATAAAGTTACTTCATCCTTTGATTAAACAACAGTACCAATGAATTAGTTATTATGTAGTCAAAAACATTCTGTCAATCATTTTCGTTATGAAGGTAATTTACAAAACTTTAAAAATTAATATTTCAAACAAGAAAGAAATAAGTACGATTCAATCGACTAGAATAGACTGAAACTATAATGTCTCAACTAAATAATTCATTATGAAATAGTACTGGAAAAAATTCCGAAAAACGATATTTTTGGCTATGCTCCTGATGTACTAGCATTAATAACATTTTAACTGGACGATAAATAGATTTTCATCCTGAATTTGTCTTATTTTGAACAACAATACAGGTTTTTTTATGTCAATCCCACCCATCTACGACGTTTCTACGAACTTTGACCGCCTATATAGTGTCTTTCAAAAGTATTGGAACGGTCTCGTATTTCAGAAACGGCCATATAAAAATTCACGAAAATTTTGACAGGGTGGTTTTTGATGATGCCCGATTCAACAGTGATATGGGCAAAGTTGCCAAATTAAAAGTTTTCCTCAACTCAATTTTTTCATATGGATCACCCTATTTGTTTTCATTGCAATCAATTCAGCGACGCCTCATCAATTATGTCTCCCAATATCAGATTTTAAATTAATGCAGTTTTCGAAATATGACAACATGGCTTTTTCGTTCAAAAGTCTGAGAACGTTTCGATATTTTCAGTACGGTTCGAGAAAAATTCGTGAAATTTTATACATGATCGTTTTTGATGATGCCGGATTCAATTGTGATATCGGCAATGTTGCCAAATCAACAGTTAGTTATCACCATTGAATCGGGCATCATCAAAAACCGCCCTATCGGAATTTTCATAAATTTTCAATGTGCCGCTTTTGAAATATGAGACCGTTCCGATACTTTTGAAAGGCACTGTTTACCAAAAACGATACATACAAAATTATTCAAACTTAGACATTTTTCTTACGATTCATGCCTTTCCAACATAATAAAATGTCAGCCAATTTGACCAAGAATCAATTTTCCATATTTTTTCTTGCGGGAGTTCTTTCGTATTGAAATTTTAGTACGAATTTTCAATACACAGATATTGAAGAAGATAATACCTGCTCTTGTTTAACAACTTCTGAGGGAAAATAAAATGACAGCACTTGGCTCAATATCTGCGTTTCAATGTCTGTTCCACTTTGAAGATTCGTTTCTTTCCACAACTGTTCCACTACTACAGGTGATCCATCGATTAAAACAATGGTACCATGATATTTCTTTGATTCCAGGATATTGACAGCTTCCAAAGCAATATTGGTACCGTAGGAATATGCCACAATGGTGAAAGGTTCATCGAGTGACAAATGTTCTTCTAGAGCCTGTAACAAATATTCAAAGTCATCATAGATGCTATTAGTTGAAAACAATTTTTAAGAACAAATTTATTCACAAAACTAGACCTAGGATATTATTTACGTTACTTAGGTATTTACGAACTTTCCGGCCGATTGCAGGGTGATAGTATTTGGGTCGCGAAGAAAGAAGTATGCAAACATTATAATGACGATTTCAACAACGGATACCTTTTACTTTGAAGTTCCAATGAAAAGTAGGTATTGGGAGTTTTCGGTAATTTAGACGTATCTGTTATTATAATAATACTCCCTCATAAACACTCGTTGAGTGTACCCAAAGGCATAGCCTGTGCGGGTAGAGGACGGATATTATTATTATTTGCTAGCACCAGACGAGATTTGCATCTAGACAATTCACAATACACTTGCTTTCCAACAAGGCATGCGGTCGCCTATCGATCCGATATGAAGTAGTTGAGAAAAATTATCTTGTACCTACATCGGGCTCAAACCGACTATCGCTATGCTGGAGTTTCGAACGGCCTGTGCATTAGACCGCTGATCCACCGACCATTAAGATGTATTATTCCAAAACAACGTGTATATAAGCACAGCTCAAGATGCAAATAGTCAGACTAACTGTGGTGTCCTTCTTGTGCCCAATATTCAGGAAACTTGAACGAGTATAACTACTAAAAAAATGACTAAAAACCCTGGGGTACCGATTCATACTTGCACAATTGTGGGATCAGTGACAGTCGCTAGCTTGATTACAAAAAAAAACAAATTAATTCGAGTTCCGCTTTCCAAATATCCCGCGATACTTGCTTAAACTGCCACTATCGGTTTTCTTGTTAGGGTAAATTTTCAAGAGCAGAAGTTTTGAACAGTATTGCATACGTGCATGAAATGGATTAAATAAAGGAATCTCTGTCCCCAAGCAGTTTTATTCGTTATATTTTCGAATCATTATATTATTTTAATTCTGCTAAGATAAAATTCAGAGGAATGAATAATAATCACACATTCCACATAAATGCTCAGAGATTCAGCTGCATGGAAATTCACCATTGACACCTGTTGATCTTATTCCAATCTGCTATCTGCCCTAGCACGCACAAGTACCTATCTTCGCAATTGTGTCTGGGATTTCGTTTTAAAGTTTTCTGAATAAGAATTTTGTCGATTTGTATATTTGTTTGAAAAAGTACAACGGGCTGTTATAATACATGTTAAAGTTTTATAAGTTATTCGCAAATAAAAGGTCCGTATTTGAAAATAAAATGATGCTGATGGTTCCTCAGTTAAATTTGAAATATGATATTAACATGCAGTGCAATAACTGCAGTGATATTTTCAAATGTTGCAAAAAGCCATTCATACAATTCTTCTGCTCAAAATGCAATAATATATTCCATAAAAATATTTGGCGAGAGGAAGAAAGAACTTTCGTTTTCGAGAGGGAAATAAAATTGTTTTACAGATAAAAAACAAATAATTCCCAAGATGAGATAGATCAGTTTGCTTGAAACAACCATCCAAGAGATGAATGAAAAAACAAAGTTGAAAAGTAAACAAATAGATAAGTTGAAAAATTTACTCAGGAAGCGATTGAAGCTGAAACAGAATTGAACACCTTGAGAGAACGATAATCAGAAAAACGCTATAGTGGAGTTGAATGGCCAAATAAATGTGCTGAAAGAACATTTGAGTCAAGAGAAACTAAAAAAGGAATCATCAGCATACAGACAAACACGCAAAAATAATGACTCACAGATCGACAACAACTGAGGAATTCCTCTCCAGTGGCGAAGACAAAACTCCGAAATATTAAATCAACTCTTCAACCCAGTACGAAGTTGAGGGTGACACTTTGGTTCATGATGAATTAATAATATAATGATAATAATCGGTCGTTGAACCAGTGGCTAAGTTATCTAGCAGTTGGCTCGCATCAGACAGATGTTCGAAGCTCCGGTCTCTTCAAGTGGCCACATGCCTTGTTATAAATCGAATGTGATGTGGGTTGCCTCGATGCCAATCCCGACATCTGATGCTAGCATGAAGTGCGCACCGACCATCTAAGGTGGTGCTGTAAGTTTTCCGGGTTTTCTTGCAGCTGAAAAGTGAATACACTACCAAAAAGAAGCCCCGGAGCGCCACGGCAAATAATAATATCTGTCCTATACCCACACAGGCTATGCCTTTGGGTACACTATATGAGAGTTTATGAGAGAGTATTTTTTTTCCAAAAGGAATGTACCAGTCAGGCCCATACCTCCGGAGCTCCGATACAACCGGATAGCGCGCTGGTGTGTCATTATCCCAGTAAACACCCCACACGTCCATGGAGTGAGTGATGTTTTTATTTCCAGCTGTCATCCCCCTATGAACGGCAGCCCTCAGAAGTCGAAACTTGTGCCAGCTAAGGATTAAAGAGGTATTACCTTTTAACGTGCGATTCCTAGCACAAGACCAGTGACCAGGCTAATTGGCTTGTATTTGCCTGAGGGTGAGAAATGAGTAATTTCAATAAATTCGGCACTTTTAATTCTCCACATCGGACTCAATATCCCCCGGAGTATAAAGACTCAATATCCCCCGGAGTATAAGGCAAATCCGTTGTTTCGTGTATACCGTAAGAATGTCTTATATGGTTGTACAATACTCGTAGCACCACGTTATGCCTGTGGATATAGGCTGAGACCGCATAAGCTAGACAGGCTGACAGCAAATGCATTATGGTATCAGCTGCCCCATGACACACTCTGCATCTAGTTTCAGGGACCTCTATACACATCACGCGACTACGGTATACGGGGGTGTTGAAGGCACCATCCTGGCAGGCCATTATGAATCCCTTGATCTCCGACTTTAGCCCACTTGACCTGATAAAAGCAAATGTCAGGTTTCTGGATAAGCCAAGGTCTTTAATGTTATTGAAAAAAATCCCATTCATTGGCTTATCCTTATGTAGCTATCCCTGTCACACTCTGCAGCTTTTACGTGGGTTTTTTACTGAACGGGTTTCAACTCGGTGACAGAGTTTGGGTTCGTCCGTTCATTGTTAGATATGAGACCAAGTTCAACAGCTGACGTGTTGCTGCCTTGAAGAGAAATGCTCCAGTCTCTGCTTTACAGGCTCGCTCCAGTACCATTCTGTGATGTAGACACTCCAAACTCGAAAGTCCACGGCCCCCTGTTGTCTGGGGAAGTATAACCGTGTAACAGACGATTTAGGATGCAAACTCCTATGAAGATGCATAATTTTGCGAGTTTTCACGTCAAGTTGACACAGCTCTTCCTATACTTTCGGTGGAGAGAGTTTTTGAAAGTAGCTACCTCTTGGGTGTGGTGTTGTTCCACCGCTAGGTAGGTTCACGTCTCTCCAGCATCCAGATGATTTAAGATGCTTCCGTCTACGAACTGAACGCCCTTTCCGTATTCCTCGCATCGTCCTCTTTCAAGATGAACCGTTGCACATTTGTCGATCCCGAACTCATTCCGATAGCATGCGTGTACTCTTGCAACACCCTTGAGGACTGATGAAGGTCCTTTTCTCCGGAGGCATTAAGCTCAACGTCATCCATGTAAACCAGACGGGTGGCCTTATGCATCTGGTTATTGGGGGTACCGCAGCTGTGTCCGTGGATTTTCCGTAGTGCAACAGACAATGGCAGTAGTGAGATGTAGAAGAGAAGAAGGCTGATGGAGTCTCTATAAAAACACGCTCCTTTTACAGACACCCTGCTCTGTTTGGACTCTGACTTGACCAGATATTATGGTAAAGCGAGTATTATTATTATCATTGAGGATGTACCAGTCAGGCCCTGTTTACGGAGTTCCGATACAACTGGGGGGGCGCGCTGGTGTGTCATTCACCCCAGTAAACACTCCCCACGTCCATGGGGTGAGTGATTACTGGTTCCAAGTGTCATCTGCCCTAAGAAGGCAGAGTAAACCAAGAAAAACGGCTTTCTGCATCCTTCCAGCTGAGTTTTCTGCCGCATCATGGCAAGCCGGTATGATTTTCAAGTTCTAGAGCAGTGTGTCCATCAGTCCACCAAGGACTCCTATTATCAGAACAACCATCTTGACAGAATGGTTTGAGTAAGGCCTGCGGAGTTCAAAGAAGAGATCTCGATATTTAGTCCGTTTCTTCTCCTCTTTCCGGACGATGTTCGTTCCGCCAGGAGCTGAAAACTCAATGACATAAATCGTCCTACTTTGATGGCCGAGGAGGACTGCATCAGGCTTTTTGGGTTGTATTTGCCTGAGGGTGGGGAATGAGTAGTTTCGATAGATTTGGCACTTCTCATCCTCCACAACGGACTCAATATCTCCCGGAGCAAAAGACAACACTGGTGTCTCGTCTGTGTCGTACGAGTGTCTCATATGGTAGTACACTCAGATCAAGAAGTAAACCCTAGATAGGCCCGATGCTGAAATTACAAACGAAGTTGTGAACCGAAGATAACTCAAGCGGAGACTGTTATGTTTTGGGATTCTGACGGTCGATCAAAAACAAAACACCTCTTGCAAAGTGCCGTGCTTTTTTAAGGGTATCAACATTATTTATTTTCTTGAGGAAAAAATTTAAGTTTCTTGATTTAGTCCGATCTTGGGATGAAGGTAAAAATTGTACCGATGCAATGCAAATGTAGTATTTGAGCAGCTACAAGTGGATTGACGGTTTTGTCTGAAAATTCAAAATCGATAACTAGGAATGTTTATAGAGCTCAGAACAATTTTCGTTGGATTTTTTTTATTCAAATTACGATCAAATTCTGTCATCAATAGGTCATTCAAAATTACGGTAGATTTTTTATGATTTGCGATCCTAATAATATGTAAACTCCAAAAGCAATCGTGTACCCATTTGATGCGATTGATGAAAAAATTATAGAGGCCAATTTTTATAGTCTGATTCAGTTTGAAATGGTCAGAAATGGTTGCTCTAATTCATAATCAAAGGACTCAAAGTAGTGGACAATTTTTTGTGGTAAGGAGTTATGTGATTTATGATTTTATTCTATCCATAATTGGAATCTGGTGGTTTTCAGAGATCAGAAACAAAGCATTAATAGTCCAAATTAAATAATTCAAAGAGCTAATAACGAGTTTCTGAGTGGGAATTTTATATTGTGCAGATCACCATTCTTAATGAAACACTAAAAAGACGAATAAATATTAGTTAAGAAACCGTTTTTCAACAGATATTATAAAGTACATGAAAATATAAAGGCAAAAACATGTTTCTGCCTCAAAACTGAATTACAGCCACAACAACATAACTTGTAAAATAATTCGATGATATCATTCCTGACGAAAAATTACTAAAACTCCAGTTTCATATGCCAATTTTCATCATGAATCAAAAAAGTTTGTATTTTTCCCTGCATATGCACCAATGAAAAACTATACTGATACAAACAGTTGATAAAAAATATATTTATTTACTATACATTGCATTATTAATTGGTTAAAATTTACAAACTTGTAATTTTGGATTTCAATATGTTTTCATATGTGGATGTGATTCCATATTTGAGTTCACGTATTTCAAGGTTTCAAGTATTTTTATTCCAATATATGTTTTTATGTAGCTCTCTTGAGAGCTACAATAAATTCTAACAGAACAGGCCAACTCACTTTACACCTACACTCTTCAGTGTATTTCATATCCTTGGAATTATCCTTTTCATGAGAACTATTTGGTGAAATTCATTAACTATCTACATATCAGCTTTGAACTGATGAGCAAATATTCTGTCTGAGAATTATTTAATTGACAAGTTTTCAGTATCATGAAATATTCACCTTATTTCTTTGAGGCAAATAAGAAATACCTACCTACAATGAGTTGAGGATAACTGAATAGTTTTCCTTCACAAGTAAAATTGATAAACAAAGTAACTTTTTGAGGGAAATGAATTTCTTACCCTCCTACACTTTCTGGAGTTTCTGGAGTTGCTTAATTTTTCAGATATAGATATAGATTCATGCAGCATCCAGTAACAATTATTAAATAAAAAGTATCAGTTAACAATTATCACTTCACGTAAGTAAGGAAAAACAAGCATTAATGTATACCAAATGAACTATTAAAAAAAATTCCATTTGATTTTGTGAAAACTGTGTTGGTTAAAGCATATGATTCAGCTTGTCTCTGTCTTTGCCATGTTACCAGTTTACTCAGGCCCAAAATTAATATTTGGGGTGAAATAATAACACTCTATTTAACTCTTCGCAAAATCACCTCTCAACTGCTTGTTCATCAGGAATGGCTTCTGGTCTCAAAAGTGTTCTTCCTTACGGCTTTTTAATGATCTGACCGTTGGGAAAATGAGCACAACATAGGTATATATACAAATATCTCTTCAAGCTCAAAGGATCCAATCACACTATATTTGCTACTTCTCGTCAGTAGGAAACTTATGTATGAATGAATTATTCATTATTTTGTTACCTATTCCACTTCAATATCATATTTGAAGAATACTTTTACATTCTACGTCCGACACGCTACTGCTAGACCTGTGGAATGTTTGTTTTGACTATCGTTTGTTTTGTAAACAAAGCAGTATTTCGACATTGTATCTCACTAAACCACTGCACTACTATTAAAAGTATCCCAAATCTCACGTAAACTTGTTTATGCACGGCAAAAAACCACGAAAACTGTTGGAAATCCAAAGGCAATTTGTAATCAAAATAACAAGAAAATACGTCAACCCAATGACGACCGATGCAACAAGCGGTGTTGCCAAGAGTGAGATAATCATGGAATTTAAAATACTACAGAGAGCTTTTTTCGAGAAAAAACTGTAGAATCAACACAATTCAATAATCTTCTGAATATATTCCTTGTATCATCTCTTGTATCATCTGTCTCATTTCAAGTCTCACAACCTTGACAAAACGACAAGGGCATGTGTTTTTTCGGAAAGCACTAGATTTATCCATGAACCTTTTTGTGAATAATGATGCCAATACATCTTCCAATTTGACAGTTTTTTAGTTTCAATTATTTTTTATTTTTTTACAGTTTGTGATTCAATATTTGAATATGTAGTAAATTTATCAACTAAAAACCGTATTAATAAATTGTGAACATTATTTCGTTCAGTTATTCTACGGCACTGGTTTTAATTGGGAAATTATGTTTCACTATTGATTGTAATATAATTCCGATTTAATATTCATCACTGGAGCAACGAAATGCAGAGGACTTCATAAAACCATCGTTTAAAGAGACAACAATGATGCTAGGAATCGCACGTTAAAAAGTAAGACCTCGTTAATCCTCAGCTCGCACAAGTTTCGACTTCTGAGGGCTGTCGAACGTAGGGGGATGACAGCTGGTTAACGAACAAAAAAACTATAGCCTTTCCTTATTTTTGAGAATGATTTCTGGAATGACGTACGCCTATGAACTATTAACATTTAAATTGGTATTTTGAAATTGTATCTGTGGGAAGTAAATGAATAAAATGAATAAGGAAATAATTTTTGAGCTGCTATTATGAAAACAGGACTTTTGGCCAAAAAATCGCTTTGTGAGCCCACTGTGTGCTGGCGTGAAGGGCCTATTGGCCGCCACGTAGTCCGTCACACACTAGATACGAGACGAGTGCTGTCTCGCCGACTTGATCTCAGTTTCCATCTTGTGGATGCGCCGCTCATGTCACCCAATCAGAGGGGTGCTCCGATCAAGTAACACAACCTAGATGAGTAATACTCAAACAGAACTGAAGGTAACATCTTCTCGCATCTTCTCATAATGTTATCCCTCAAATCATGACATTATTGCCATGTCGCAATTTTTCAAGGATACAATAAGTACGTCAGCTATATTTTGATTTCTGTAGGATATATTCATGGCGACGAAAACCCAAAAATACTGTCTTGGATGGAATATATAGCAATAAGAAGGCAATTGCAGCTTGTTGGGAGCATGTAAAAACGATAGTATTTCCATCGCCGAACAGAGATTCTTCGTTGTCGATATAGTCTGGTCAGTACGGAAACGCTGCATTTGTAATATCAAATGTCAAATATGACAGAACAACAACAAAACATTTCTGTTTGTGTTCGTCTTTGGCTTATTAATGTGTTTTTTTGTGATTGAAGGGTAAATTCTGAGTTAATTTGTGATAACCTATCGTTAGTTTTTATTATTAAGCAATGGTGAAGCATTGTGAAATGTGTAAAAGACCATTTGGAGCTGGGAATCAAAATATGTCATTTCATAGGTAAGCTACCAGTGTCGTAAATATCGAGAATGGGAAACCAAATTGGAAAAGAGAAAAATGAATGTATTATGAAAAAACATGTCAATTAGAGCATCGGCTCTTCTCAAAATCATGTGGACATTATTCCATCATAATTTCAGGTTTCCATTCCATATTGGTTTTCCATTATTTCAATTTTATTGAACCCCAATATTTCTATTAACAACGCACGACACTGCCGTCGGGGGAAAATGATACTTATACACAAATTTTAATGCGTGACTGGCAAGTGGAGGGGTGGTATCGCTCCTCTTCGCCTGGGACAAGGCCAGAGCAGCGTCATACACGGCAGAGTTGATCTGCCAGATGTCAGCCTCTTCTGAAAGGACAACGTGAATCTCCGCATCTACCCGTGCCCGTTGTTGTGGCTTCAGGGGCTTGGTGTTATGAAGCGCCCTATGGGTTCTGATACCTTTCGTGGATGGTATGATGTGGGCCTCCTCTACAGCCAGGTCGACACGTGGCATATCTGCCACTTCTGCCACTGCATTAATCGGCTGAGGAGGGGCTCTAACATAGCCTCGGACCCAAAGGTGTGATACTTAATCCCTTAGATGTTGTGAGAAAAAGGCAGCATGCTCTGGGTGCGTTTCCCACCACAGAGCATACATTATAGCCATGTATCCTCCATGTTCTCATAGCAATGCAGAAGATATCCCTTAGTTTCATCCGTCCACTCAAAGCGTCCGTTGTTATCGCGGTTGTCATAGTTCACTTCCACTTAATGTGACATATAAGTCAACAATTTCATGTATTACCTGTTGCTTTGTTTTCTCTAACTATTCGTTCTCGGTGGTGGCGCACCTTTAAGAATAAGCATTGTAAGGTCTCAATAACAGCATTGCAGTGCCCACCGATAGTGAATAGTTTCCAGCTTAACCCACTTGAGAAGAGTTTCTGCTATAAATTTATTTGGTGTTTACCTACTTCAGGTAACATATACTTTCTATTTGAACAAATTTACGTTACAGTAGCTTCATCCGTGGGGAAATATTAGTTGAACAGTTGATTATTATTCATTTAGCACGGACAAGACAATAATAATGTTGTCACACCTACCCTGGCACTGATAAGAGGCAAAACCTCGAAACATGCATGTCTGTAGGTGGTCATTTCCAGCCTACTGCAGTATAATATATTGTTTCATCACAAGATACGCACTTGCAATTTGATCTTCTTGGAAGAACATTGCACAAATATCTGTCAGATGTATTTCAATGTCCGTTCTGGAATCAGCAAGGGAAGTAGTTGTTATCTTATAAATTGTTGCCCCATTTTTTCACTTGGTGGAAAGGTGTGGAGAGAAAGGGTACTTCGACTTTGTCGATTTAATTCGTCTTTTTATGAAATGAATCATTTGTGTAACAAATTCAATTGAACTTAAACAAGGTTTTGCTGATGGACTTAATAAAATTTTCCTTACCGGTATCAATGACCTTGCTATATCTTGGACATTTCCTGGTGTCTTGCTATGTACATATTGCAGGGCAACTGATTGACTATCCAAATTAGCAGCTATATTTTCGAATATTCTTGCTAACCCATCTATGCCAGGAAGGAATACGACTTTTGAAGTAGTTTTTATATTGTGTTTCGGCTCAAACTGCATACAGGGAAGTGAGAGTTCCGCTTCATCAGCGATTGTTTCCAAAGGTATTTCCAGAGCTAAAACACTGCTAGTAATCTCGCCATTGTTCCGAGTATCGATACTTTTGTTGTCACGAACTTTTCTCAACCTGTGAAATAATAGTTCAATAATAATAATAACGTTTATTCGTAATTCCATACTACGAGTATAAAATGTATCAATATTATTTTGATTTATATATTGGATTAGCATGAACTGTCAAACAGTACTATACTGGTATGAGACTGTTCATGAATCTTTTAATAGTTACAAGTTTCAATAAATTGAACTTTCAGAATTACAAAGAAACAAGAAACACTAAAAACAAAGAAACAATTCATTTAATTTCTTTTTTTTTGTAGAAAATACATTTTTATTTTGATTTTGAATTCAGTGATATTTCTACAATTTTTTATGTCTTCGGCTATTTTACTGAATTTTGAAAGTGCTTCATAATTCAATATTTTTTGACCAATTATAGCATTTGTAGAGTAATATAATGAATATACTTTGATTGTGTTACACCTTACTGAAAAAGCTTTATGTTTTATTAATTGATGAGTATAGATAGTTCCTCCCCTCATATTCACATCGGCGATCCTGATGGTAGTAGGCTCCGAGGCGACTCAACAAAGTAGCATCTACTATTTTGACTATAGAAAATCTCAAAAAACCAACAGTACCACCTCAAAGATTGAAAGATGCAAGATTGAGTGCATGATATGCAGGGTGGGGCACCGAAAACGAAACACATCGAATATCTTCGAAGGGGAATCCAAGGGGGACATCTTCCTATCATAACCCCAATTGTCATACTTCTTCCCCCACCCCTTGGAAAGTAGTAATTGTGACACATTACCAAAAAGTTAATTTCATAAGAAATTCTGCCATGTAAATTTTCGCTACCCAATTTTCTATTTTGGCGCCCTCTTGCGGAAAGAACTACTGATCTGTATTCCAAATTATGATACCTCATTTGCAAGCTAATTTGACATAAATTTGGTGACAATGCATTAGAGAATTTTTCTAAGAAAAAATACAAAATGGTGGCTCCAAAATGGCGGACAAGATTTAAAATTAAGATCCGATTGGATTATAGCTAACTGTATGGGTATTTGCTACCTACAGATATATTATAAATATGTATTTTTGGGAAATAAAATTCTATCTTTCTATCTACGGATCAGTTGTTTTTTCCGCAAGAGGGCACCAAAATAGAAAGTTAGGTAGCGAAAATTTACATGGCTGAATTCCTTATGAAACTACCCTTTTAATGATGTGTCACACTCACTACTTTCCCTATTCAAATTGTTTGGATGATAGTGACCAAGGGGTGGGGAAGAGATTTAACAGTTGAGGTTATGATAGGAAGATGTCCCCCTTGGATTAAAAATCGATGTGTTTTTGCATTTTCTTCACAACACATGTGTTTTAAAGATATTGGATCTGATTCGTTTTCGGTGCTCCACCATGTATAAATAACTTATTCTCCTCTGAAGTATTCAGGTACTACAATTTTGCCAGTTGTATTCAAGAGTCAATTTCATTTCAGAAAGCATCATTTATAATTTCAGAATAGTTACTTATATTTCGGATAATAGGTATTTCGTAATAATGACTTGAAGTGTCAAATAAATTTCAGAATAGTGAGTTGAATTTCAGGAAAATCAATTCGATTTCAGAAAGCATCAATATATTGATGAAAATACAATAATAATATTCATAAAATAAAACTAGGTATAATTTCGAACATGTGATGAAGTGTCCTCCTGCTCGTAGAAGAGTATATATATGCCTTTCCTCTAAATCTTCCTGTTTGAGAGATTCTTTTTGAATGGATTACTAAAATTTTGGGAAATTTCTGAATCAATAGGGACTTTGTGCATTTCCTTCTTCTTTTGCAATTCAAACATGTCGGTTTTTCATCACCATTCATAGTTTCTTCCCTAGTGAATGAATCTAAACATTTCGAGAGTCTAAGTTGGCCTGTTCTTTTCGATATAGGATGAGAAAGGTCCCAGAATGTATCGAAAGTGACTGAACAGTGACCGCAATAAGTACATTTCAATGTTGATTTCAGCTGTCCAACAAAGTTATCTACTTTCTTGGAGTTGTCCATTCCCAAGTATCTCGACCATGACTCTCTGGACTCATCACTACAGATAAATTTAGTGACATAATCGGCCAAAATGAGGTTGGACTTATCTGTTACTCCATTCACGTTTTCGTGTAGTCTCTCCAGCAGGTATCGTAAAAACTCCTGAGCATCTTGTTGGTCGTAAATGAAGAAACGTGGTGCAAATATTTCGATTTTACTTTTCAAATAGAATGTATTAACAACTCGATCCGACTCATCTTCTGACCACAGGTCCTTTATCACTTCCGCAAATGCTTTGATCAAAGCTCCCTTCATTTTAGACAATTTGGTGTTAATATCTCTTGTATACGCATGCTTCTTCACATATTCCAGCAACCATTTAGTATTCGACAAACACTGGAAAACACTGTTCGTATAGCAAGTGTTACCGAATATTTTGGTAGTACTATGTACCACAGGCCTATTCTCGCTGCTTACACCACTATCATCTTCTTCTGAGTAGTCTGTAATGAAGTAGTTGTCTCTGTTACTTTGGCGTGATAACGAATCTGAGTTAAAGTTGCTGGACATAATTTGTTCATAACATGTGAGTTTTGGAGTAGTCAATGAATCTTCTTGTAGTAGATTATCCAAATCGTTCTCAAATTGTTTGAAATTTTCCTTGTTGGTGGAACTGAATGCAAATGAATTCACAATCGGGATGCTGCATATAGATTTTGATGAAGACAAAAGAATTAGTGATTTTTGAAGAAGGTCAATATGAATATTGGGGATAAATGAATATTTCATCTAGTCGTTTGGAGGTAGGAATAGTACCTAGAACAGATGCAACATTTCCCCTGTGTAACGCAATACTAATTGTCTGAATCAAAAATTTTGTCGCTCCTGATTCATCTGATATTCTTGATATTTTTTTCCAATTTGATTTATCAACTCCGAAGCGTAAGATCCAAAAACTCCGTAAGTTTCGATAGCCACTGGATAAAATAGATAGTAGTCCTTCAAAGTGGAATATTTTTTAATCTTTGCTTTTTCCGCATAATCTGCAGTTCCACCTGACACTTTGGAAGTCGTCATGATGTGTGATAAAGCAACAGTGTCCTCGCAGGTAAAATTCCACACTGAAAGTTTTCCATGACTCCAAGGAATCATGGCGGCTAATTCCCAGAGTTTCCAGCACAGAAAGAATTTCAGCTGTTGGTGAAGCACGTTTTATGAGATCATTAATGGCAGCATGCCTAGAAAATCGTCCAGACCTAACTTGCAACTCAGATCATGGGTACCTTTTTCATCGACGATAGAGCTGCATCTACACTCATGAGAAACACATATTCTGCAACCCAAACGGAGCCCAACCAAAATTCGGAATGTTTCGTTATCCAATAATAATCCAAGAGAAGAAACTGGAAGCGCATTAAGCCATACACCAGACTCTTTGGTAGTTACTGCTTTGAGACAAGCCATTTCAAATTTAGAATTTTCAGCCGAATCAAAGAGTTGCTTGGATAACATATGAATCAAAGGAAGATCCTAGGATTTCTGAATATTTTTATTTTCTGGAACAGATATCTTCGTCTTTGAACTCCACATACTTTCACACTCCATATAGAATGAATCGGAAATGTCTGTGAAAAAATTTGATAACACTGAAACTATTAAGTGACGACTGCTGTTATAAGAAGAGATACAAGCTGGAAGAGCAAGGCATGATGCTTGGCGGATTCCCAAACCACCAAAGTTCACAGGAAGTGTCGCCTGAAGCCATTTGACATTGTCGAAGTTATTATTGGTTATTTTATCCAAGATCATCTGCAAAACTAAATCGAACTGTGTCAGTTCATGTTCACAACGTCAAGTCGGACTACATCTCAAACTGTATAATAGTTTTAGAATTGCAAGACAGTTTTTGAGGAGAAAATATGCAATATGTGTTGGAATACTATTGGAGCGGGATGACATGCTCAAGGAATCCGTTTTCTCAATGAAACATTGAGCTAGATATTCTACAGGTAATGGTGTACCAAGCAATGTCCATTTCGATCTATACATAATTTCAATACCAGTTGCACAAATGGTGAATTTTTCAATGATATTAATAGGATTAGGATCTATAGACAGGATCTCACATTCAGTAAAATTTAGCTCGAGTCTGATTTCTTCGAAGAAACAAATAATTTTCTTGAAATTTTCTAAAACAGACTCTGCGGTACCACCTATAGATCCATCATCCAGTTACCAGCAATTAAAATCAGTGTCAATAGATTTTGTTAAATTGTCTATACACAAACAAAAAAGAGCTGGACCTAACGGATCCCCTTGCTGTACTCCTCTCTCAGACATGATAACTTCATCTTCATAGTTCAGATAAGTTGGTCTTTGATAACACTGGTTAATGAATGAAAATATATCTGGAATGATATTTCTGGCTTTATCTAATAAAATATTCCTATAAACCATATTAAAGGCGTTTTTGAAATCCAGTTTTAGGAATATCTTTAAAGACAGATCAGGATGCTGATTGATAAAAAGGCGTGCGGCATGGGCAACAACTTCACTTCCTCCGGGTGTACCAAATCCAAATTGATATGGCAAAATAATACACCCAAACTGTCCTTTATTTTCATACATGATAGTTTTGCTACCAGACGACGAAGAACTGTTCCCACAGCTATTGGTCTAATGCCTTCACATTTTTTTTAAGTACAGTTATAGAGGCTCCATATAATATCGGGCATAATTCAGAATGTACTTTTCCGCACAGCATAAAATTACAGAGAGAAGTTAAGGATGATAAAAGTTTTTCACCCTTGGATCCTGCAGTTCTTGACATTAAGTCCTGTAAGTGTGATAGATGAAGATAATCTAAACCACCCGCTGAACCTGTACGGAAAGATTCTACAGCTTTAAAAACTTCACTTTCTGTAACTTGGAGGCAATCAATCTTTCATTCTCTGTATTCGAAAAATGAGTTTGGTGCAAGTCAGAAGAATGTTTCTTCCTAGTTTCGATAATACTGACTTGTCATGAGCTGCAACAGTGGCAGTCGAAGTCAAAATTTGTACAGCTGCAGTAAGATTGCCATGGGAAACTTTATTAATGACAGATTTCATTATATTTGGTGAACGTGTCGATGATGGAATATTTTTTGTAATGGAAGAAAATATGTTTTCACTATGTCTGAGGTTTTTTCTAATCACTGTTGCCAAAGAATTCTTACGACTTTGTCTGGATATTGGTAAACAGAAGTACTTATATGCGAAAGTTAGTAAACTTTCCCACGCTTCAAAAGAATTTGAATGAAAGCATTTATTTATAATTATCTCTAAAGCTTCTGCGGAATCCAACCTTGCAGATTTTGGAATTATCAATTTGATTTCAGAAACCATTATTCGAATTTTAGAATGGTCAATTGTATTTCAGAAATTATAAGTTGTATTTCGGGATTCATTAATATTTTACAATCTTTACGAAATTCAATTCATTTTTTCTGAAATGATTCTAACTTTTCCTGAAAATTTCATTTTTTTTGTAGATACTATCAACTACTGGAGTGTTATTATTCATTAGACGATAATAACAAAATCTGTACCGGATTTAACGCGCAACTGGCATATCTTCCATAGCTATTGCAGCCTTATGGTGTAGTGTAATGTTGTGCTGCATGTGCAGAATTCCCTCCAATATTTAACAGATCGAACCACACTAACTGAACTTTGTGATTTTTGCATTTAAAATCATGCTTTCTGAAAAAATGTTTACGTTCTATAAAAATGACACTTTCCGAAATGCATATCATACTTTCTAAAATGCAATTGACTATTCTGAAATGCAATTGACTATTCTGAAATTCAAATGATGGTTTCTGAAAACAAATTGATTATTCTCAAATCTCAATCGAACTAATTATAATATGCCTATTCGAACGTGGGTTGCCTCGGATTTGGGCGAGTGTCTTGCAAGCGGGCATTTACTTTTCTCCTGAAGAATCCAGTGGCTTGCGCTGCTACACTTTTAGTCGCCTCCTACATTCATCTCTGGAATTTTATTCAATGAATACCATTCATAATCACCAAACTAGACAATTCAATAATCTCTTCACGAGCAGAATAAAGATAATCTTTGGACCCATTTAATGCTCAGAGTAAGAAAAGACATAGAGGCCTTTTTCATCTTTGTTTTGAAGACAACATAGCTTTGTTCAGTTTACATGCACGGGCCCTCGTATCAATATTAAGTCCAGATCTAATCGGGCAGATTCGTGTACTCCCGCTCATTTCATTCGGATCAATTTGTCATTCTTTATTTGTCTGTTTGTCGACATGTATCTTGTTTGTTAACATAGTTGTATTTATTTTGTGATTTTCAGAATTTCTTCTTATTTCCAAGAAATTAGACTTCAACTGTGATTGTGATTTGTGATATGAAAATGTCTGAAGTTTGTGGACTGAATCAGTCACTGGGATGTGATAAAACGTTCCATAGGTAAATTTGAACCATAACACATTCTGTAACAACCATAGTTGTCACAAGCATTTTTTGTTTAGATTTTTTTTTTCAAATCTTGCAATAAAGCACAAAATTCCTCATTTGGTAGAGAATCGGGAACCATTTCTGTAAAGATTAGTAATAAATTAGATTTCCTGTAAAAACTATTTGAACATAATGACGTCTTCGTCTTCAAAAATATCTAATATTCCTCCGATTATCAACTAAACCAGCTGCTACTGTTTGATGGCCCAACTCACTCCCAATGTAAATAAACTTTCCAAACCGTCTTGTTCTTTGAGTTCTGTGGTCTTACCAAACGCCGTCATTCTCACCTATAAATAGTACAGTGAAGCATAATCCATTACCGGTACCTATCCTAAACATGTATTGTCTTGGTATAGGCATGGCATCTCTATGTCTTTTATTACTCTGTGATTCAATGTAATAGAATTTTGATATTCAATAATATACCTAATGATTTGAAAATGATCATGGAAAAAGATCGGTTTTAATTACATTTGAAAAAATATTCATTGCAATAATGCTTGCAATAATACCCTTACATTTTTTTGGTGCAATAATTTCTTTGAATTCTGTTATTTATTGTATCAATATGAGCCGCAGTGGTCATGATGGTAGAGCGCTTGTCTCTCAATCACAGGGGCGTGGGTTCGATTCCCAGCATGGTTACTAGTCTCGTGCTAGAAATCGCACGTTGAAAGGTATGACCTCGGTTGTTCTTGGCTAGCACAAGTTTCGACTTCTGAGGGCTGTCGTTCGTAGGGGGACGACAGCTGGTTACCGGAAAAACCAATTTTAACAATTTTTAATCAGACAATAACAACCCCATTATAAACATTCATAGTACTTGGGTCGGTAAAGATTATTATTATTATTATTATTAGTCTTCAAGCACTCACAGACCACCAACAGCCGCGATAACCTTCAATCACCCTGATATGTCATTGGTCCGAGAAGAGCTGTATAAGAAGGCTGTAGCAGTTTTCATCTATTCATGCATCCTCATTATGTCTAGTTTAGTGACCGATGCTGCATATACTGTATGTATATGCAACGTTCGAGGTAGAAATTTGACTGAATCGCACGATGCTTCTTTGCCTGCTTGTATTCCGCAAATTATGTTTCGTACTGTGGAAGTGATTTCCTGAAGATTTAATTCACTCCCTTGTTGAGAATAAACCATTTCGTTTTATCGTTGTTGCTTCTATTTGATATATTATTGTCATCCGTTTTGTGAATATAGTAACATATTTACGATTCATGGTGTGTTCAATATAGAGGAATTTTTTCAAACCCTCAAGTCAAACAGTTGCTTCGTGAACGTTCCAATTGAAAGCAGCAAATATCTAGAAATCAAACCATGGTAGGGTTAGTAAAATCTGCATTCCTTACCATCAGTTATTTAGTCCATTTGAAAATTGACACATGGAGGATTTTTCCTGCACTAAGGCTGTCCGGATCAAGTGGCTATTCCCACGTTAAACATAACCCAAGGCATCTCGTGAACTGGACAAAAGTGACCCGTAACAAATGCACCATAAGTACGATTGGTGCATGAATTTTGCCTCATGCACGAATATGTATCTTTGGTGAATAATTCTTTGACTTCATTGGATGAAGTGTTATACCTGCGATTAATTTCGTATAGAGAAAAACAAATCAGTATATATAATTGGCGGTGAAAATGAGAATTATTCCAACTAATGGTCGGTAGTTTTTTACTTTGCCAACGAAGCACTGATATTTTATCACAAATCATCAAGGAAATACCCGGTTAAACAATAACACACATAAAAAACCTAACTTTACTCACTTGGCCAATGTCATTGTTCTCATCTCTTTAGCACTGAGGAATATTTCAAACTCTGTTTCTAATATCTGCTTTATTTCTACTGCACTCATAGAATCCATACCCAATTCAGTTAATGTCGCATGGAGACTCACGGTTTTGGTATCGCGGAGTCCTAGAATTGATATTGTATTAGGAATACATCAGGTATATGGTTACTGAAATATGACTAAACAGAGGAACTGATTTCATTATTATGTAGTTGGTATATCTGACAATATATAGTGGAAGATCCGAATTAGAGACAACGTTAACCAGTCTGTTTAATGGATGAAAAGTATTTATCAAATTTAGAAAAAATATATCGCGAGTGGGTTGACTGAAATATTCCTGGCCAGATTATCATTAAATAAAAATTCAAAAATTATTTTTATCAAAAATTGCACGCATTTGTTTAACGAACAAATTTCATACCAATCGAAAGTATGAAGTCTTGAGAATGTACAAACGTAACTATTGAGTTGGCAGGTATAATCAGGTTAGTCGATACTACACCTTTTCCAGTATTATTTCAGAAAACGTCATTTTAATTTTAGAATAGCCACTTAAATTTCGGAAAGTTTCAATTGTATTCCAGTTAGTAAGTTGTTGCTTGGAAAGTGTTATTTGAGTTTCAGAATAGGTGAAAATAATATCAGAATTCATGACTTCATGAATTCATGAACTCATGGAGGGGATTGTGCACGTACAGCACAAATTTCAACTATTTATTTATTTATCAATTCATACATCAATATTTATATCACAAGGAATATAAAAAATTACTATAAAATTTAAATATAATATTTCCAAATTAATAACATTTAAAGTAACGTAAAACTGTCATGAAGACTATTTATGAATATTTCAAAAAATACTCTTAACTGGAAAAAAACTAAGAAAAGAATAATTTAAAAAATACACAAAGAACAGTCGTTAAGGTGATAAAATATAGAGGACGCTTTGAATATTACATATTATACTGATAATAAAATATATTAATTCAGTTTTTTTATTTAAGAAAGCCTCTACTTTTTCAATCAATTTTTAAAAGTAAGAATTATTTCAGAAAGAAAAATTTGAACTTTGTAAAATGTGGTAGATATCGATGAATTCCGAAATACATATTGACTATTCTGGAATTCAAATAATGGATGGATCTTCCGTATTCGAGGATCAAAATTTTACTTCAGATGAATCAGATCCAGAATAATGCTAAGAACTTTTTTTTTTAATATATTTTCGTAATTGTTTCATTGTAATAAAATATTTGCACACAATGCAAGATTCCAATTGTGTGTTTTTTGTGATTTTAATTTTTTTTATTTTTTGGTTAGAATTGTTTTTTTATGTAGTCTCCTGATAGAAGACAACCATTTTTCAATATGAATACCTACTCACTATTATGTTATTTAGAAGAAATAGTGCGCTCTGACCTTTTTGTCATACATTTTCATTTGCACCAAATTTCACATTTTGAAGCTTGCCAACCTTCATTCAAACCAGGTTTTTTGCATAAAACCCTATATCATTGTGTTCGCAATGAGATTTATTTATTTAACATATGGGTGTAAATTACTATTAGCGACTTACCAGTTTATACCTGCCAACCCGATTGTTTTGCCAAGAAAAAATAGACTACTCATCATTTGTATATTTTCTAGGCTTCATACTTTCGATTTGTATGAACTTTGTCAAAAAAATCAGTGCAATTTAAAAAAAATATATATTTTTTTATTTTCAATCAATCATAGTCTAGCCAGGAATTTTTAATCCAACCCATTCACGATAAATTTTTTAACATGCTAAATTTGATATAAAAATACTTTTCATCCATCAAACAGATGGATGAAGGTCGTTTCTAATTCAGATCTTAGACTAATATATTTAGTTTATATTTCCATTCGATCAACTGGGCAGACATCGACCCATGACCAATAGTTATTTATGCAACAAGTGCAAAAAGTAGTGTTTATTGCACTCGACGTGAAATTGTCCGACGAGGCCGTCAGACCGAGTTGGACAACACGTCGAGTGCAATAAACATTTTTTGCACGAGTTGCATACAACATTTTTTCTACGTTCATGCAAATAGCAAAAAGTTATTCAAGTAGGTGCGGCACTAGGTGAAGGAAATGATGAAATACGCAATTTAAATAAATAATTATTACTATCGATTTCATCACCATCATCTAGTTTTCCATTAATATTACTCATTTTAAAACTTTCAGTTCTGTAATGTCAGAATTAAATTTTGACTGACGTTTATATAACCACAGTTGCATTATAAAAATCAAAATCATAGTAGCCAAGAGCGCGTATGTTATCACGAGGTCTTATCATAGTACAGTTTGCTCTATGCAAGTAGACGGTTTAGAACATAGCGGATCGGTTTTGTTTATGGAGTTATTATCAGGAAGTCATTGT
Organism: Chrysolina americana; assembly: GCA_958502065.1. Taxonomy (NCBI): domain Eukaryota; kingdom Metazoa; phylum Arthropoda; class Insecta; order Coleoptera; family Chrysomelidae; genus Chrysolina; species Chrysolina americana. The sequence continues at coordinate 62,024,001 of OY293415.1, read as the reverse complement.
TTGTTTAACTCTGACTGCTAACATTAATACAAAATAATATAAAATATGTAGCTGTTTAAAACGTATGGCCAATCTCACAGAATATCTGCTAAATATGTAGTGGGTTTGAACGTTTATGTTTATCATGATGACAGCACGTTGAAGTAGAATGACAGATGAGTGCAATAAAAACTTTATTGCACTAGTGCAATAAAGAGCTTCTTTTTCCACTGAATATAGTTCAATAAAGATTCGCTTTTTGCATGAATGTAGAAAAAAATATTTGTACATATACTAAAAGATATTTTTGTTGGAAGGTGATTTTTCTGATTCAAAATGTGATGCAATATTGATATTTTAGTTTTTTCCTGTTGGAGATCAAGTCTCCTGTAGTGGTTTGAACGAAATATTGATTTAGTCTTGAAATATATATATATGGTTCTAGGCTAAGATTCCCTCACAATTACCTCTCCCAAGTTCTATATCAACAGATAACTCTCCAAGTCCCTTATTATTTCAACTTTGACTGCTATTACCTTTATTTTTATTTTGTTTTTGCATTGTTATGACGTTACTTAGGTATTTACTTATACTTCACGTATTATTCTTATTCTCTTCCTATTTATTGTTTGATTCTCAATCCATAAATATTGCTGTAATTCAATTCATGTAAAAAAATATCCCTCTATAAACAGAAATGTTTCTTGGGATCAATAAAGTTAATGAATATTAGATTATATGTTTTCAATCTGATAAACTGAAATAAATCATAAGATAGTCATAAGATCAAAGTGAATACTCCTCCTATGAAAACGTGTGGCTCATTTAATCATCCTCCAAAACTAATTTTGATATTCACCATCAGATTCAGAGAATACAAATGAGATTTTAGCTGCAACCTACCCAAGATATTTGACACAGCACAGATAATACTATTGCCGTGGTCTATATTTCCTCGTTTTTCTGCAACGACCATGCTGGATACTATAGTAAGATCTTTTTGTTTCAGGAAACCATCGAGGACATTGAGACAATTTGAAATCTTTTGTTGAAGTGTTCCACTTATTTCAAGCTCACAGTCTAATTCCTGCATCTCAGCTACCAATCCCACCTGAAACAAAGGAACACTAGTTACTAAAGGACATGGCACTGGATACATGTATTCCTGGGACTAGATAGATTTTTTGATTTTTGGATATATCATTCTAAAGGTCAAAACAAGCAACTTTCTTCATCCGACTTTTTTTCTGGCTCTACAGCGTGAGCTACAAAAATGGGTTCATTGTCTAACGCTAATTATGGAAAATATTTTCTGCGAATGGATTTTTCTTGATTTTTGAGTATATCATGTGAAAAATATAATTTTTCTTTGATTTAATCAATTATGGTGTACATTACAACAGCACGAGGCAGGAAACGCGTTTTTTCTGAAACTCTTTTAATGACTTCTCGCCCAATTTTCTGGATCTTTGGTCTTCTGGATAAAAAAAATTAGGCGAAAAGTAAACTGTAATATGTAGAAATCTTACTGTCTATGTATCATTTTTTTTTTCCATCGATTGATGCTAGCTATATCAAGAAAACACTTTGAAGTCGATCTATTAAAGAAAATTCACTAAAACGACGTTATTCAAACCCATAGTGAGATATTGCATTGATAGATGAATACAACAGAAAAAGTTAAAGAAATAATTACCTGACCGATGGCTCCCCATTGAATTGCTAAGGCAGGAAGGCCATCCTTCTGTCTGTCTTCGCATATTCTCTCCATAATTGAGTTTGCCATCCCATAATTTGTTTGACCAGCATTTCCACGGCCGCATGTCACGGAGGAAAACACAACGAAGTCACTGAAACGGTGACAGAATTTGGTGACATTTCAACTAAAAGTTGTAAACAAGTGATAACAAAATCCAATGATGGATTAAATTTTGCCGTAGAAGTGTTAGTTGGTTTTTATGGGGCATAATATTACCAAACGGTTATGGTATGTACTAGATCCAGTTGCTGATTCCTGCGAGTATCAGTTTTTTTTGACGGATGATGATAAGTGACGTTTCGGTACCGACTCGGTACCTTCGAAATCACGATGGTATCAAGCCATTCAAGTGCACCCAGTGCTCGTACTCCGGCACGAACAGGTCGTTGTTGAATTCCCATTCAATGATGCACTCCAATTTCTACCCATACTGTTGTAAAGACTGTCCTTATAAAGTTAAGTTTATCCACCCTCTCAAACTGCAATTGCGCCAATATAATCACCATCCAGAAGTAGTCTTGAATGCAGATGGCAGCCCAAATCCTAACAAAATTGTAGACATTTACGGCAAGCGACGTGGATCCAAAGTGAAGAGACAAAATCAAGGCTTTGGTGAGGACGCTTCGCTGAATCCTAATCTATTGTATATGGAATCCCCAGAAGGCATTCCGTTAAAGCAATCATCGAAGTTCGACGCCCTGGGTTTGAAAAGTCAGGATGAAGCTCGTTATGAAGAACTTGTTATCCAAGAAGATGGTATTACCATTGTATTGTACAACGTCGAAATTGTTTTGGGTATGGACACGCTAGAAGTCGCTAGGAGCAGCTGTGGATATTGACATATGAACCAGAAAGGTCCCATTTTGCTTGCTTCTTACGTGTGTCGTCGTAGTTTCTAGAATCCTTACAAGAACAGATTTCTTCCTTTGATCAAGTTGTGTTTGCACATTTTCAAGAGCGTGTAGAGTAAAACCTTATGACGACTGATTATTTTTATACTTTTATACAATTGAATTTCATCTATATATTGTTATCGGTTCATCACCGCTGATGTATTGTGTATTACCGGGAAATATATCCCGAACAGTTTATCCTAATTCAATAAACTCTTCAAAAGCTCAAAATTGTAACTGATGAAATTTACAAAGAGAGCTTGGTTTTCGTTATTATCAGCCGAACCATTATCAATTTATTAATAAAACAGAATTTCATTGTGTCGTGAATTCGAATTGGAAATTGACGTAAAGCCGAATATTATCACCAATCATTTCTCCCTTGATTTTTGTCTTGTCATATCCAAAGGAGTTTTTGCAACTGAAACAGGGGTTGTTAATATAGGGCTGTCGACAGAGGTGTGGGCAGTTTCTGTATCTTCTTCAATATTTTGTTTTACTTTCAGAGTAGGTCTCACTCGGAAACTTTGGATGGCGATGAGAAAACTACATGTTCTGAATGCAAAGAAAAAAAGAATTACACGAAATCCGTATTGATATGAAAGTTCCTCAAAATTCTAGTCATCAGTCGAAACGTTTCTTTTCTACAGACAGAGAAGAATTAAATGATGCCATTGATTTTCCTTTAGAACAAGGGTGGCTGAGGCGTTGCAGCCAACGGGAGTAGCGACCCGTGGGTCCTACCGTACACCGACGTCAAAAACACACATGTTCCCCTGACACTTAACACCGCCCCACTCATACATTACAGAGGCATGCACGAACTTGAATATCCGCCTTCAGTGGGAGCTAAGGCGGGGCCTCAGATTGGGTATTGCGGGACTGGTAGCTGGTAATGAATCACCCGTGGCCGCTACTCCATGCAGTTGAAAACCAGCCCTACCAGGGATTTCACGAGGAAGAGAATCGAAGGAACTCGCTGCAAGAAATGGAAAATCTCGTGGGAGCCAAGGAGGGACCTTGAATTGGATGCTGTCTGACTGGTAGCCGGTGAATGAAGATGATGGAAGGAACTCGGAGTGATAACAACTAGTCTCTAATAAATGCCGAGAAGGGGCCTCGGATTGGATACTGCGGGTCTGATAGCCGGTTATAGAATCACCTGCGGCCACCGCACCACCTGACTGAAAACCAGCCCTGACAGAACTTCCAGGGATAGGCAGATTGAAAGAACTTGCTCCCTTGACAAGCACCCACAAATAAACACATAAAGTATAAGGAATTATTTTGAGAAGAAGTAGGTTAGTTTAAGAGCAAATAATGGATGAGGAGACAAGAGGATGGCAAAAAGAGCCTATGACAGCCTACTTGCTGGCTGCAGTAGCGGCCACCCTGCACCTATTGCTACTTCCTTTAAAAGCTTCAGATATGAGCAACTATGTGGCTGACAATGTAGTCCCTTGCTGTTTCAACCCGTACGCATTATCTGTTTATACTGGCACAGCCTACAGCGTACACAGACTTGTGACACGTGTACAAAGACTCTCTTGTGTCTCACATTACCACTTTTTAAAACTAATTTGTTTGCAAAGAGATAAATAGATTCTCTTTGAATGTATATATATATTGACGTCGGGGTCTCAATCTGCCTACTCCTTCGAGAGAACTGAGGAATTGTGGGTTGAAGAACTGTATTTATAGTGGACGTGGCTGTAATGGCCGTGTGCAATGTATTGGCGCGAGGTGAACTATGGGCGGGAACTGAGTTGGCGCTAGATGAGCTGTGTGCGGAAACATGGTTGGCGCTAATTGAGCTATGTGCGGGAACTGGGCTGGTGGGAAATGAGTTGATGCGTGCAATGAGAGGCTGCCAGGTATTGGGAAGTCTACGTCCGTCGTCGCGAGTGTTGAGGCAATTGGGGCGCTTCTCTATCTCAAGGGCTTCTCGGATGATCCTGGTTTGCAGAGTTTTCTCGGTGGAAATTGTTTTTGTGTTTTTGAAGTCTATTTTGTGACCTGTGTCTTCTCGATGTTTATAAAGTGCGGAAGTGGAAGATGCCTGACGCACAACAAATTCGTGTTCGTAGACTCTGGAAGTTACTCGTCTGTTAGTCTGGCCAATATAACTTCTCGGGCAGTCTGAACATGGTATTTCATATATACCTTGAGAATCGTTTGGTATTGTGTCCTTGGGAGATCTGAGAAATTTGGATATTTGGTTGTTGGCCGTGAATATTGTTTTTATCTCGTGTTTTCTCAAGATATTACTGATTTTGTCTGTCACACCTTTGATGTATGGTAGGAAAGCTTTGTGTGGCTGGATACTCTCTAATGGATCATTTGTTTTTGGAGGACGGGTCAGTTGATGGCGGATAGACTTGTCGATTAGCGATTTGTTGTAACCATTCTGAAGTAAGGCTGATTTCAGTTTGTCCAGCTCTTGTGGTCTATTCTGGTTGTCGGTAAGCTGAATTGATCTATATATCAGGGATTTCAATACGGAGTTTGTTTGTGCTGGATGGTGATGAGAGTTTGCGTGTAGGTATCGGTTGGTGTGGGTCTGTTTCCTGTGTACTGTGTGGGTGAAAGAGTTATTGGATTTCGTGATGAGAACGTCCAGGAAAGCTAGGGAGTTGTTCATTCCGGTCTCCATTGTAAATTTCATGTTGGGATGGATATCGTTTAGGTGATCTAAGAACGTGTTTAAGATTTCGTAACCATGAGGCCATATGACGAAAATGTCGTCAACGTATCTGAACCAGCAAGTAAGCTTGTGGTCAAATGCTTCTACAGCCCTGGTTTCGAAGTCTTCCATGAAAAGCTGTGCAAGGACTGGAGAAAGGGGGGAACCCATGGGAGCACCTTTCACTTGTTTGTAGTAAGTTCCTTGGAAGAGGAAGTACGTGTTGTTCATACAGTGACTGATGAGGTCCAGGGTGTCTTTTGGAATTCTGTGTTTCGTTTTAAGGATTTCTAGCGTATCCGTTGGGGGAATGTTTGTGAAGAGGGAGACAACATGATTCAATTTATATTTTCGTTTGATATTTATCATATTTAAAATTCTGTATGAGAAAAAATTCTACACGAAAAGAAATGAAGCGCCAAATAATTTCATACGCTCATATCATGAAATACAGACAATTTGAGATCCCAAAGTTAACTGGGGCAGAAAGTCTTTAGTGTGAAATACTGAATAAGAAAATACACGTTGAAGAAATGTGAAACCAGCGCGAATCTGTGTGCTTGAAGGCTCCTATTTCCAGTTGAAATTGAGGAGGAAACACCAAGTTAGAGCCCCACCAATAAATTGAACTCATTCCAGTTGAACTGTTGATGAACTTGTTTTGTACAACCCGTCCTTGTACAATGAAAGTTGCAAGTTCAAGGGTGCGTTCCATTCACAACACGCTCACGACCACGGGTTTTCCCGTTCAACTTAGTCCCGAGCGTTACAATCGTTAAGTCTAATGGAATGGTTTATGGATCGTTTTGAGCGTTGAGATAAATAATCTTCTAAATTTTGAGTTAGGAGGATATCCAATATCTTCTGTATCGAGAGATTCTTCGTCAATAAAATTGTCAGTGCTATCATTTATTGATAATGATACTGAAATTAGCCGAATTATTGGGGTCGGTGGCTTAGCGGTCTAATGGCATAGGCCGTTCGAAACTCCAGCATGGCGATACTCGGTTCGAGCCCGATGTAGGTACAAGAGATTTTTTCTCAAATACTCTATATCGGATCGATAGGCGACCGCATGCCTTGTTGAAAAGCAAGTGTATTGGGAGTTGTCTAAATGCCAATCTCGTCTAGTGCTAGCTTGGAGTGCACACCGACCACACGTTTCAGTTGATATGTCTAGAAGAGTACTTCGACCACGCCACTGAAGATGACTGCCGCAGTTGCAGTCATAACGTTTGGAGATTTAAACCAAAGAAGACCACGGCAAAAGCCGGAAACCAACCAAAACAAATGTATACATGACTATTCTGAACTTGTTTTACATAATTATATCCACCTGTGGCGGCACGTTGAGCATCCGCTTTAGAAACATTCAATTCTACTAAAATATTCCTTTCCGCATCAGATAATGTAATTTTCACGGTCACCATGTTCATCTCGTTGGTTTGAGTTTTGAAAATAAATACCGCCAATTTCTTCGCGCTCACGTCGACCCATCTCTTGAGATGGGTTATGACGTCATCGGTGACGTTTTCGCCGCGACCACAAAGATCGTAGTCGTGATTTGGAATGGCCAAAACGGTAGTTTAGGCATTGTGAATGCCAAGTGGAACGCAAGGAACTAGAAATTTCATTGGCTAATTCCTAGCAAGTGAACTCGGTTCATTTGAACTGTTGGTGAAATGCTCTTGTATAACTGGCCCTGAGTCATCTTAGATCAGTTACTAAGGATTAGCTACTGGAATTCCTACTTCCTTAGCCGTCGTCCAGATGGAAACTTGATACTTTTTCATATTATCTTAATTACCTTCTTGATATATTATTGATGTTTTCATGATGACAATATGTCGTTAATTATACTATACCAATATTGCAAATGTTTCAAATTTCTTCCATACAATATTACTTGTACCATGTTTTTGTGATATTGCAACAATGTTGACATGACTGACTCATTGGTTGATATGAACAACTTTCCAGGGTTTATTGCTGAATGATTTTCAAATTCCTTTTCTGTAGGAGTTCAACTAACTAGTTCTATCCATAAAATTCCAGTTGAGATGGCTCGAGGCTGTGATGTGTAATTTTTTTTCATAAAAAAACGAAATATTCTTCAGAAAATTTTGGCAATTGCAATTAGTCCAAAAAATACTTTTGGCAACCCTATTTTGAATACCAAATTCTCAATATTTCTTTTTCTGTATCTCATGAATTTCCGATTCATGCGTTCATATATGGGCTTTGGTGGTCGATGTTAGATCGCTGGCCTCTCAACCATAGGGGCGTGGGTTCAATTCCCAGCTGGTTTCGTGCATGGCATCACACGTTACAAGGTAATGGCTACGTCTTCTCTAGCTCGCACAAGTATTTCAAAGACTTATGTAAGGGTGCAACCGGTTGACGAAAATAACAATAAAACAAATTGCACCAAGTCATCACAGATAATGATTGCATTTTGAAGATGTATAATTTTTTCCACCTAGCTATTACCTGAGATTTGGGCATAGTTCTCTGGATAACTCATCTAGATATTTTGTCGCAATCGATTTCGGGCCAAATGACGTGAAGAAGCTTTTTTCGGTTTGATTTTCAAAGATAGCATCAGCAAGTACCACTGCAAGATTGAATATTCCTCCCACATCTCCCAATTTTTGCGCTTCTTCTAACAAGGTCCTGCACCCTTCTTTCTTGGTTATGTCTTCTTTAGAAATTTCAACAATAACTCCGTATGATCTCCAAATCCTGTAAAATATCAGAGAATTTCACTTTTCATTGTATATTAGCTCCCCATACAGAGTTATTGTCAAGATTGGTCTTATCGTGCAGGTTCAAATGTCAGCAAGTATATGAAAAATTGAAATACCTAGAGGTTACCAACATGTTTTGTATTTATTAAGGTATATTTTCACGGTAGGTATCATATGTGTGTAACACGGAAATCGTTTGTGCAATGTTATTGGAATGAACAGTAGAATAAAGTCTCACTCACCCGCACGTTAAGACCGATTTTGACTATAGTCCCATTTTTCTTAGTAAATACGAGAGTTATTATGAAAAAGTTCATATAAAAGTTGATTTTCCCAAATACTTATTTTTTGAAAAACATTACCTACCAGATTTTTTAATTAGGAAATTTCACAAAATAATCTGTTCCAGAATAATTCAAGTGCCCTAATACTGAATTTTTGGGCCAGAGAAAAAAATTAAATAGTTATTATCATTATTTTATTACTATTTGTTTCAATAGTTCTGAAAATTACAATTTTTTAAGACGTCTATCTCATTCAATTTTGGGAGCTGAAAATAATATTTTCATTTGAATGGATGAGCCATTGAAGGAGATTTTAAAAATATTACAAAACCATTATTGAAATAGAGTCAGCAACGCATTTCAAGTTGTCATTAGAAAAGTGAAATATGTTAAAGAAAAACTAATAGCATATGAAAAAAATCTTTTCAATTTGAATTCACGTACGCCACTGTTTGATTCAAATTCATATATCACTGAAATGTCTGTCTGGCTACATTCCCAACGGAGTGCATTTTTTAACGAATCAAGCAATAGGTAAGTGAATTACAGAGGTGGACAAAAATTCAAAACACACTGTACCAAAAAACAGGCTTTCTTACATACTAAACATAATATTTGATTCTATTTGAAAAAATTACCGATGACATAATTCCTCCAGCAATAGCAAACCAGAAAAATTTTTGAATTCACAGAAAGATGCAAAGTTACATTCCATTTAATTCTCATAGAAATTGTTTTTTAATAACTCTCATATTAACTGTGAAAAATAGGCGGGTCCATACATTTGACTAACTCTGTATATCATCAGGTGTTATAGTTGATCACCAAAAATAAATGTGAGAAGCAAGAGAAATCAGAAATCAGAACTGAGAATGGAGATGTACTCAACACTGACTATTATATTCCGAGCGAATTGAATACATACTTCTCGAATATTGGAAAAAATTTAAAGATGAAAAACGAAATTATTCTTTAACGTAAAATACCATGTCAAAGCGGTAACTATACAATCATTTCAAAGTTCCGAAACTGAATACATAAACAAATATAACAGAAAGTATTTCACATGTGAAATGAAATGGCTTCAGGATCAGAAGGATTGACAGTAGGAATAATGAGACTGGCACCTCAAAGTTTTGCCAAACCACTGGTTTTTATAATAATCCAATGTTTTCGTTCAGATGTAAGGTAAGCTCGGGTAAGTGTGACCGTGATTTTCATTAGTTCGCATTGAATTTAGTCCATCTGATGAACCTAAACTAATATAGCAATGAACTTTTGCAGGTATTTACTTCGAAGGTCAGTCTTTGTAATATGCCACAGAAAATTGTTAAAAAACGTATTCTATGATTTTCATTTATATATTCAGATATACATCTCCATAGGTCAAACTTCCCCGGAAATTTGGGGCATGTGTGATTCTGGCCAAATTTAAAGATATTAATGCACGTAAATCTCTCTTTGGGGCAGGTGTGAGTAAACAGTAAAGGAACTTTCACCACAATTTATTTGTTTCGAAATATCTTTATTCAAAACATAGTTAGGAACTTTTTAATATTGGATTTGAAATGCCCTATTGGAAAAAAACAAAAAATAATCGTGAAACTGAACATTTGTTGAAAAGAAAAATTTACAGGTAGAAATCCCCATCTTCTGACGAGTGGTGATGGAAGCACAGTTGTTATTTCATCCTCAGAAAGTGTATCAGTGTCTTGCACATCTGGCCAGGTATATTGTTTGGCTCTCTGAGATTTCCGTATATAATTTCGTACTATAGCTGAAAAAATATTACTGTTTAGATTGGCCAAATGAACCAGGTTCCCACTTACCCCGACAGATAGGTCACACTATCCCAAATAACATTTAATTTCGGGGTAAGTGTGACATGCAATGGATGAATGTAAAAAAAACAACTTTATGAAAAAACGGCAATCTATAGTCAGATTCATTGTTTAGGCAGAAGAAAAGTGTATAAAATGGATTCTTATCTTAGATTTTAACAATACACTCACAGCTTGAAATAAACTCGTTATACTCGTTCGGGTTGATGAACTGTAGGTTAGAAAATTAGGGAAAATATTTGCATTTCACAAGATCTCTTTGGTATTTTATATGATGGTTATGGATTCATTATGAGTGTGGGCTATTCGTCAATAGATGGCATTGGGCTGTCGCCCGGTTTAGCGAAGATAGCGAGCAAACTCACACTTGCCCCAAATTCACACTTACCCGAGCTTACTATAGTTCCTGCAGCCTTTATAATAATTATATATTATTATAATTTAATCATGAAACATTATTAAATAATCAACATGTGTAATTGGACGTACTCAAAGAAAAACCACTAATTCATAAAATGAAAATAAATGATAAATAATCCAGACTTTTGCAAATTTCTTATACTGTAGGAGATTTGTTGGCAAACATTGAACACAAAATCATCCAACAGCCCATACGACTGCTGAATAATATCTGCCCAATTCCTGACAAAACTTTGTAATGCTTTCTGTTTCACTACTATCAAATCAAAAGAGATAACTATGTGCAAGCTAGTTTTACGATTCTACCGATTATCAGTGCAGATTTGTTCAGGACGGAGAACCAATGCTCAAATCCATTATTCTGTCTTCTATTTCCATTCTCTTTCGTCAAATGACCCCACAGGAACTCAAAAAAGTAGGCTACAGGGCCATCTATAGAACCACAGAAAGTACTCCGGCCATGGCCCAGACTTCGTTTGAGGCCAAAGAATATTTTATCAACAAAAATAAATAATTATGGATGTGGAATTGGGTGTACTTGTCGGGAGGATACAATCCCAAATTATCATCTGTTTTGACTAAAATTTGCTACTTTTTACAGGAAGCATTGCAAAGTGAGCTCCTGAGGAAAATATTCACTGGGTATTGGACAGAGGTGATTTGGCAGTCGTATGGGGCTGTCGGAATATATTCTTTTCCATAGTTGCCTTCAAAACTCCTTTAGTATAGAGAATTTGCGAAAAGATACATAATTTATATTCTACCTTCATTTTGTGCAATTATGATTAGACCAATCCACAAAAAAAAGAAATATATCGCGGAAATCCTGTATCAGCAACAGTATGAATAAATATAAAATGTTGCCAAAAACTACAAAACAGGTTGGTTTTCGAAGCAATAAAACAACGAAAGATGCTAATCCTATGTTCTATGTAAAATAAGTAAACAAATTGATGAAGACTGTCCGAATTATATAAGTTTGATACCCACATCATACAACAACGGAACATTTTTGAAAATATCAGATACCGAGAAACACCCTATTGGCTAATAGAAAGCTGAACAAGGAAAAGGAAATATATCGTACAGATAAATAGTGTTCCAAGTCCTATCGAATGAAGATGTTGATTATGGGGTCCCTCAAGGTACCGTGTTCAATATCTGAATGAATAATCCATTCCAAATCAAAAGTGAGACTGATGCTGTTCGCGTTGATGACAATACTACAGTGATCTATATTGAGCTGATAATTGGAAAACCCTGAAAGGACTAGCAATAAAGGATACCATCAGAATCGGCTAATGACAGAAAATCACGATGATTAAATTTTTTCATGCCAGTTTTCCAGTGAACCAAATTTTCACCAGTATTCGTTGTTTTATTCTTGGATCACCACTGGAATAGTTTGGCAAATACAGATACTTGCTTTTGTGATTTGAATTGCAATCGTTTGGCACATTTTCTAAGAAACACATAAATATTCGGAGTCCGTTGTGAAAATAAATTCTTTGAAATAATAACGTGAAAACTACTTGGACACCTATCAAATATTAATATTTTATAACACTCACTTTATCCTGAACTCCTGATACCCTGTGGATATACCTTGTCTTGACGTCAGTACTAGTTTTTTCGCTCCTCTGAGTACCAGCCAGTCTGCCAATTCCAGTCCGAATCCACCCAAACCACCACAAACTATATACGTATTATCATCACTGCAGGAGTACCTGAAATACAGAAATAGTTATTATCCTAACAAGTACGGAAAGAGTACCATTCCCACATGTGACTGCCGTTACCCGAACGACGCAAAGCGGAGTTCGGGTGAGCAGTCGAGTGCGGGATAGTACCTTTCGTATGAGTAAGGATCAGGATTTTTTCTACAAGCGTATTGAAACATCTTATGTAGCGCTCTTGAATAAACTTTCGCGTGCGGGAAATTTATTGCCGCACCAGTGCGGGAATAGCACTAATGCGGGAAAAACTCACTCGGAGTAACATTAGCGACCGGGAAAATTTTTACCGCATTAGTGCGGTATAAAAACACCTCTCAAACTAAAGTGCGTGCGGCAATAGGGCGGAACACGCACGCTTGTAGGAAAATATAAATTCATTATGATTATCTGAAAACACTATATTTACCTACTTACATGCCTTACACATCATTGACAGTTCTCTAGAAATCAACTTCATTAACTACAGTTATCAAAAATAAAGTAGCTGTCAAAGATTAACTATTTAAACACAAATTGTATCATAAATATTTCAATTATTAAAAATAAAAAATGCAAGTTTTTGTTCGTTCATTCTTAATGATCTGTGATTATCAGATTGATATAATGAAAAATATCGTTCATTGAACATACAGTGTGACCCATTTAAGATGGAAGCACCCTTATAAAACTTACATTTTTCAACCGATTAGAATGATTTTTTTTTTGTTAGGTATATATTCAAAAAGTCTATTAGGACACCAAATATCATGAATAAATCTCAATTTCCAAGGCCAACTAATCTTATTTTTCAAGGTCAAAAATCTAAAAAAATTACTAGTGATTTTTTTAGAAAAAATCTGACTACACCACTGGATTCGCGACATTTTCAAATGATTTACATGTAAATTACGTTGGAATGCGTCAATCAATAAAAAAGTTATGAAGGAATGAAATTTGAAAAATATGCCGTTTAATCAACCCACCAATTCATGTTCAGGAATTTTATGAAAATTCTGTATACGCCACTGGATTCAGGATGTCTTGAAATATTACTGATCACAGTTTCATCGAAATCTGTTCGGTAATAAAAGTTATAAAGGAATAAAATTTGAAAAATATGTTGTTCAATGGAATTTTAGCAACGTTCTTACTACACCACTGGATTAGGGGCAATATTCAACAAAATATTATTCAAATAAAATCATGAAACGTTTATGGGAGAATCAATTTCCATTCATATGTGTGTCGAACCATATCAATCAATCAGTTTATCACAACAAACTTTAGTGTCAATAATTTCAAATGAATCTACAAAAAAATAACTGTAAGTACATTTTTCTAATTGCTACAAACTAGCGGAAAACAATCTTTTATTCACAATCAATGTAAAAATAGAAACCAAGAAGATACCGAATTGAAAAATAAATTAGTGGAATTCATATTCTGGTGGCCTCCACCAAACTTCCATCCAATTCAATGCATTTATCATATCGCTTACGAATATTTTTTAAAGTATTCCTCAATTGTTGTGGAGTAATTGCATCGCAAGCTTGCTGAATTCTGGTGCACAGTTCCACTCGATTCCTTGGTCGTGATTTGTAAACCTTTTGTGTAACATAACCCCAAAGGAAAAAACCGAGTGAAGTAAGGTCAGGCGATCTTGGTGGCCATCCAATTAATGTACTCCCCCTTCCCATCCAACGATTAGGGTAATTTTGATTCAGCCAATTCTTCACAATTCCCGCATTATGTATGGAACAACCATCTAACTGAAAATATAAATTTCTTGTTTCTGCAAGGGGAAGTTCATCTATTGCGTCCGAAAATTCATTCCTTAAAAATTGTAGGAAAATTGCGCCATTCATGTTGCCGTCGAAAAAGAATGGTCCAATTATCCTTTCATTCAGTATTCCACACCAAACGTTCACTTTTTCTGAATACTGCCTTTTACAGTTTATCACCCAGTTAGGATTTTCAGTGGCCCAATAGCGAATATTTTGTGATGAAACCACTCCATTTGTTGTGAAACTAGCTTCATCACCAAATAAAATTTTCTTTAAAAATTGCCTGTCATTAAGATACTCGCCCTGGGCCCATAAGCAGAATTCCAATCGTTTTTCTTGATCACCTAGTTCCAGAGTATGTAAAAACTTTGGTTTAAATGGCCTCAATTTATTTTTCTTCAGACATCGCCTAATATTCTCCCTAGGTAAGTTTAAATCTAAGCTGGCAACCCTCAAACTACTATTTGGATTATTTCTGAAGTAATGTAATATAGTCTGGTTATTTTCGTTCCTTCTTCGTATATTGTTCTTTAAAATATATGTGGTTACTGCTCCAGTCCGATTGAAAACTTGGTTTATTTTATGTACCGTGCTGTTATTTATGGCTGGACGATTTGGGTGTCTTTCATTGAATATTCTAGTTACTTCTCTTTCACTCCGGTAATCATCACCGGAAAGACGTATAATTTCGATTTTTTCTTGAATTGACAATTGAGCCATTATCTGTTTTTATTTTGGAACACAAATTATTCAGTTCACTAATGGTGCGTAACAAAATGACAATTCATGCGCAAGTAAATAGATGAGAAACTGTAAGTCACAGCTAACTTGTTTATTTCATTAATGCATTCTGAATAACAGGCAGTTAAAATTGCAACTCTCATTTTTTGCTATTCAACAAAAGGAAAAAATCACAGCTGATGTTACCTACTGGAATGATAATAATTATTATCCATTGCATATTTTTTTCGTTATAATTTCTATTGGGAGTACATTAGACTTGTCTTATATTGTTGAAATTGTTTTCATGAAGATTAACCAGGAGTTCTCTCCTGATTGTACTTGTTTATGTATCCACTCCACTTCGAGAAATACCTATAGACTATTTTTACCATCATGATTTTCAGATGTTATAATTGTACGACATTGCAATAATCACCCCAATAATTTTTTCAATAATCAACAGTGGTGTAGTAAGAACGTTGTTAAAATTTCATTTTACAACATATTTTTCAAATTTCATTCCCTTATAACTTTTTTATTACTGAACAGATTTCGATGAAACTGTGACCAGTGATATTTCAAGACATCCTGAATCCAGTGGTGTATTCAGAATTTTCATAAAATTCATGAATTCGAATTGGTGGATTGATTAAACGGCATATTTTTCGAATTTCATTCCTTTATAACTTTTTTATTGATTGACGCATTCCAACGTAATTTACATGTAAATCATTTGCGAATCCAGTGGTGTAGTCAGATTTTTTCTAAAAAAATTTTTTTAGATTTTTGACCTTGAAAAATAAGATTAGTTGGCCCTGGAAATTGAGATTTATTCATGATATTTGGTGTCCTAATAGACTTTTTGAATATCTACCTAACAAAAAAAAATCATTCCAATCGGTTGAAAAATGTAAGTTTTATAAGGGTGCTTCCATCTTAAATGGGTCACACTGTATAATGTTTTTTCTAAAACCGAGCTAAAAGTACCATATTTGCGCATCAAAATGTAAGCGCAAAGTTGCACTTTTTCAAGGAGCGAGCGTTTTTCCACTTTGTTGCTCGCCGAGTGGCAGAGTGACGAAAACGCTCGCTGAGTTATCATAAAAACCATAATACAAAAACGTCAAATGTTTTTGCAATATTTGACACCAGAATTTGTTTGGAACGGTATTTGACAAATGTCATCTATTTCATGAACAACGCGTAATTTTGAGTTCGTCATCGAAAATAAAAATTAATTCTTTATTGATTTCTTTACAATACTCAACACGTTTTAAAATCTGAATTGTTGAATTTGAGGATATCGATAAATATTGATTTTTTCCAAAAATTTTTGTAAAATGTGCAGTTGTAGAAGAAATCTTGTGTGTGATTCGGGCGCAAAAACTTTGCGCTTTCAAAACATTTCGGCGCTTTGCTTTGTGTCGCGCTTCAAATTTTTTCTCAAGAAGCAAAGTGATACTTTGCGCCCTCAATACACGAATAGCTATTTCCGTGCTTGCACAACTTCCCGTGCTCGGCTCTGCCTCCCACTTGTCGCGCGCGCACGGAAAAAGTCTATTTTCTCTACTTCTAATGAAATATACTATGTGAAATCAGTATAACAATTCCGTTGAACGAATTGCAATATTTCAAATGTAAAAAATGAGTCATTTATACAATATATGTGACAACACGTCGAACAATGATCAATGATAAAAACTTATTCAAGGGTTGAAGTCACTGCTCTAAGAAAGAGGGTTAGAATGGAGTAATGCAATCTTCGGAGGATAAAACAGATACGATACGATATTACAACGAAATTTTACCAAAATTTAATGATAAACGAAATATTCAATAAATATATTCAAATTGTAATATTATGACGAATTTACTGGAAATAACTGCAGCTCTTTGAGAAATATAACTAGAGAAACAGTTACGTTTTACAATAATATTCCCGGATGAAATATTCCTGTGATATTCTGCAACACTTTTGTTTCCTACTTATGACTCATGGAAATGAAAGTTTGTGGCTTCATAACAAACTTGACTTAATCTAAAATGATTTATCTACTAGAAGAATATTTCGGTTGAACCCTCAAATTATTGATACATATTCAATGAATGATAGGCATATTTCCAAATCATCATAAACAAATCTTTAGTAGAGATACATATAAAGTGATCTTCAGAACTTCGGTTATTATGAACCCATATATCTCCCTAACTCAGTAAACATAAATATCCTTATTCACTATATAATTGTATACGCAACATCTGTTTTTTCATTTCAAATTCATAAACTGGAACTATGCAGCTGAAAATGTAGTATCTTGCTATCATAATCCCTATGCAGTATCAATTCACACTGGGACAACCTACAGCGGACACTACACGAGTATCTGCAGACATCCTCATTACACACACTCGTGGCATGTGTGACATTCTCTTGTGTCTCACATTACTACTTTTTCACATTATTTTTCATGCAAAGAGACGTATCTCATTTTCTATGAGTTTGCTCATAGATTTTTTTTATATATACCTATATTTGATTGATATGTATTTATTTTCCATTGTATTTTTGATTTTATTTGATATTTATTGTATTAGACTTTAATATTTATGTATTAGAAATATAATGAACTATATTGCATCGATATTCAGCCCTATGCTGTATCACTTTCGTTCGAAAAATAACGTAACCGTTATTCGCCAATTCCGTTATTTTGCTATTGATTGGTAATAGCAGATTGTTTGCCCTGATTCATATTTTTTTTTTACCTCCACCTGATCGTCCTCAGATCGTATTTGTCCAATATGGAATATTTAACTGAATGAGTAAATAAATAAATAAAGTTTATTGTTACAAAGTTTTCAGTTTGTCTACACATCAGGTGATATATTCATGACTCCGCCACCAACTCAATTCTCCGCCCAAGAGGGTTCAGGAGGGATAAAGGTCGGAAGGAAGCACGGAGAGCTGCCTATTCACCATAACCAATGCTGGCTGGAGGGGGAGGGGAGCGCTTATGCCATTGGACACAGGGTGGTCGAATATTCCATCTGATAGCGGTTGTAATCCGTAAAATCCATTTCGTTCATTTGCATTCAATGCAGGTACTGCTTCGTCTGAGTTAGATCTAAAGGCGGCTTGGTTCTCTATAGAACCAGTTCTTTCCATCCTTCCTGAAAAATGGCCAAAGGTTGCTTTATCAGCCGACTGTGTTTGCGGGGCTAATTATCGTAAATTTTGCGCCTGGTAGTCTCTTGTTAGCATACTCATGGGGAGGTGAAACCTGTAGAATTTCTCCGACAGGCTTTTAATATGTGCTGCGATGCAGTTGACGCCAGCTTTGGGCGCGCAGCGCATCCAGTCGAACGTACCTGTCACTCTTGGTGACGATACGAAGCACTTAATTCTGCATCCTGTCCAACCTCATAAAAGGAGTTTCGGGCAGGCTGCAGAACGCTGGGCAAGCATACACCATCACTGTCCGTATGATTTGTTTCTAGAAGATTATTTTGGTCTTTAGGTTCATGTGAGATCCCCAGGATATTAGTGGGTACGTGTTTTATCGCTGCTGCAGCCCTCTGAATAGCCAGGTTGATATGCTTTTGCCATGTTGTACGCTTGTCCAGCAGTACTCCCAGGTATCGCACATTGGTCTTGACCTGCAAGGCTTTGTTCTTAAGCTCCAATTTCAGAAGAAATGTCGAGAATATGAATTTTTTCGAGAAATTGATGGTCAAGGATTCAGTCAGGTTTACCATGATCTTGTTCTTCTCCACATACGGTTGGATTTTCCTGTCCAACAGATATTCGACCTGCAATGCTGGAGAACGAATGGACACATATCACAGTACCAACCGCGTATATTGCAGTCTTCGTTCTCTCGCACATAGGGAAATTATACGTATGTAGAGAGAACATGTGTGGAAACAGACTAGACTCCTGCGGGACACCTGCTCCGATCGGGTTCCCCGCGGATATTGTGCTGTTAAACCTCACGGCAAAAGTACACACTGTAAGATGGGAGTTCACAAGGTTCACCATGTATGAACGTTTGCATGCCTGCTTCGAACAATTTGCAAATTAGACCCTCAACCCACACGGAGTCGAAGGCTTTCTACATGTCCAGGAGGACCATGACCGTATTCATCCCACGGTGAGCTGCTTCTTCCACCTCGTGAACAACTCAGACAGTCTGCGAGGTCATGCTATGACCTGTACGTAAACCGACTTTTTCAGTAAGGTGCATTTTGAGTCTCCCCTCGAGGGAAAGCAAACGTATCAGGAGAATCTCCTCCACTACTTTGGCGACGACGAAGCTCAGTAGTGCTATCGGGCGGTAGCTGTCGAGTTGATGGCCATCCTTGCCCGGCTTCAGGATAGGTATTACCAGTGTCTCCTTTAGGCAATATGGATAATACTGTCAGTTTATCAGGTGGATGAACTGCACCAGGGACTTCCTTGGCAGGTTCTTGAGCAGAACTGCAACGAGTCCATCGGGCCCAGACGCCTTATTCGTCGGAAGTATTTTTATGACTTCCGTAAGCTCCTCATAGTTGGTCATTATTATAGCAAATCTATGAGGGGCGGGCATAGATTGTCTGAAGTCGTTCGTTATCTTAGATTTCTCTATATGACCGTCACTTACGTCCGGCGCCTTTTTATGAACACTGGAGAAATGCTCACCAAACAGTTTTGCCTTCTGAGGATCTGCCACTGCACGCAGGTCACCCCTCAGAATTTCTGGACCGGGTTTGAAGCGCTTAGAAATGCGCTTGGTCATCCGCCAGAGTAAGTTGTCACGTACGACCAGCTTCTCCAGTTTGTTCTTCCACACCGTATCGTTATGGTCGTTGATTAGTTCCGAGATATTTCTTCTTAGCCATAGCAAATCATTTTTATGCTCGGGAAGTTTTGTGGCTTGTCACTTCTCTCGAAGAGAGTTCTTCAGAGTAATCAACGCCCGAACTTCGGGCGGAATCACATTCCGGTTCCTCCTGATAATAATTTTCTTGACTGCCCGATCGCGAGCGATGAGAGTGACTTCCCCAATTTCGTCGCGATGATTATCGGACATTATTACAATCCGCTCATTTGGCCCAGTCGCCGTTCCTGTAGTCGTACCGAAGAGTGGGAGGAATATCCTCTCCTCGGTACTTCATACTGAACAGCACTGGGTCGTTATCCGATGTCATTTCGTGGAAAGCCTTGAGTTCACTCAAACTCATAAAATTTTTGTTGATTATGAAGTCAATTATGGTCGGAGTGGATCCCCGACCAGCAACAACTTGTGACCAGTATTACACAGATTGTCCAAGTCGAACTGTGTAAACCTATCTCTGGGCTGGTTGTAGACTGCGAAAAAGCAGGTCCCGTCAACTAGTTCAATGCCCACATGCTCTGTCGAGCTCTGTTGTGACGGGAGCCACGTGAACGTAAAACCATCCCCGACCAGGATGTCCACCATCCTCCCCTCACTGCCTGAGGGTGGTCGGCCCTGACAGTGGAGAAGCCCTCCAGTTTGAATCGATGGATCAGCCGAAGCCAAGTCTCCGAAATGAACATCAGTTCTAACTTGTGCCTGCCAATAAAGTCAATAGTAAGCGGAAGCTTATTATTCACTGATCTGGCATTAAACATGCATGCCTTAATCCGTCACCTGTGCCAGCTTGACGATCAAATCGTCCATGGATCGGCACTGTTCAGCGATGTTAACCATCGAACCGACCTGCTGAATTTTATTTACTAATCTCATCTGATTATGATTGTTATTCTGGCTACCCTCTGTCCGGATGTGCGTGGGCAGGGTGTATAGGATCGCTGGTGAACCTGGTGCCTGCTGGAATCTTCTCCCGACCTCTTCAGACTTTGTCGGGGCTCTCTGCTCCTGAATAATCCTCAGCTAAGGGTAAAACTTTGACGAAGGAGCTGGTGCGAAATACCACGCCGATGCGTGCCTGGGCGCTCGGGATCTCACGGCCTGTGGATTAATAAATCGGGTGTGGTTCGCACCACGTCTGGGGCATTTCCATTGTCCATTTGAAAATGTACAGGCGTCGGGAACGGATGCTCGGTTGCGCTGCAGCTTATGATTATATTTTGTTACGTGATAATTTGTAACAAAAGAAGACGATAAAAAACAGCATTTTTATCATCGCATCGCAAAGCTAAATTGACTACTGAATACTGAAGAATATTTCGCGCCGTATGATTGTTCACCCAAGTCTTGCCACACCGAGCGCGGCGTGGTTCCTTTGAGCTGCGCACATTTTACCGAAATTCGACTGGTCCTGGCACGCCGCGTAGAACTTGTCGCGCCGCAACATTCTCACGGAGCGTAGAGTGTCAGTTCTCACGCCATGCGCGGCACTCTACACGCCGTGTAATGGCTTCTTTATAGGCATTTCTGCAACTGGAAGAGTGTCACGTTGCGAGGGGTTGTGATGAGGTACAGCGGCCTATGTCGAGTGTTCATCCTCATCATTTTCCCGATTTTGCTGCAATGTTTTACTAACATCTCATCGATGAGATCTTGTTGGTTAACATCAGAATCGAGTTACTTCAAAACAAACGCATGGGTAATGTCTTTCGGGAGCGTGTACTAGTGGAACTCCGTACTAGTTTCTTTGATGATATCGATCATCTTGGATCGATCGTTTTCGTTTTCAGTGAAGACCTGAGTTCCCTTACCGGTATGTCGTTAGTGGGGGTCTCATCCTCGTTCAGAGACTCGTAGGAGTTCCTCGTTGGCACGGTTTCCTTACCGTTTGCACCTTGTCCGGCGATTTTGGCTTCACGAATCCATCCACGTCAACATTCGTCTTTTCGGGTAGAGGAGGGAATGTATCTTTCACCCGGTAACTGTTCGCGTGTGGCGAAGCTTCTGGATTTTCTGATGGTACACCTCTCCATATTGCTTAGTGTAGTATTTCCAGATTTGATGGATCATGGCGTTCCTTATGATGGCTTCCGTCATTTCCTTGATATCATCTGGCTTTTCAATTGTTGCCATATTGTAGGCGTATATCTATTGACCTTGTGATCTATCAGGTTGAGAGGTGTATATCATCCCGGGACCTCCTTCTTCTGAGTCACAATTTCATAAAAGAATTAAAGTACATGACTTGTGATTTTCATGTAATTGTGACAATTATTATTGGATGATTCAACGAATGAAGAATTCAAGCTAACCCTTGGCTCAATCGTACGTACTCAGGATAAAAGACTACAGTATCAGTTTCAAATTACTCAAGAAAGAAACATTCTTGGTTGTGCAAAAATTTAATTCTTTACATTTTTAGTTTAGCGCTTTCAACTGTTGTTAGCATCAGTGCTTACCTGTAAGTGAGTGGATAGAAGGATTGAATAAATATTTTCGAAAATGAGGCTTCTCATCAGTATAAGAGGCTATAAAATCATAGTTTGTCCATAGGACACAGTGAAGATTCAAAAAAAATTATTTAAACTTTTTTTTTATTGTTCATACTGAACCAGGATTATTCTCGATTATATTACGGGACCATATTATCTGGATCCAAATTGAAGTGTCGATATGATTTGATGTTTTGAGGCAGTACTGACAGTGACAGTATTGAAAATTGAAAGAGAATTTTATGACATGGAACAGACATTTCAAGAAATGTGAAATGTGTTCAAACAATTGTTAACTGAAAACACGACATAGTTTACAAGGCAACCAGAACACAGATCTCGAAAAAGATCACTTCAATTATCAGATGAGGATGGATTAAGTATATTGTGGGATCATAACACTCTTATTCCGAAAGTGTGGAGTATATTGTGGATTAACAAATATAGTGAACACAATACTTGGCGAAGGTGAATTTTAACATTCAGTTCAACTACCTCATATTAAAATGTGAAATAATAGATATTTATATATCAACTTTTTCACTAGTAGAAAATGGCACCGTACAAATTCCTTTTTTATGCCATGCCAGGAAAGACTAATATTGTTTCAGATACATCTACATTTTTGTTTCTGGCAGCAACTTAGGTATTTATCTTTTTGCAGTATCCACGATCTCCTCTGGTGTGGTGTTCAAATCTTTATCGCTTTTCATTTTATACTCATGTTAGTTTCGTAGTCATCAATTATTCACTATTTCAAGAGATACCAACCTCACTAATCTTACTAAATAATAATATCAAACTGGTTTCTCAACGCGCAACAACCACAGCTACCTTGCCTCAATGTGAATGAATATTGAAGAAGGAAATATTGGACAGATGGTATTGAAATTGTTAGTTGTTCAATACAGAAAATACTATTCACAATTCATAAAATGGAATTAGATTCAAAATAATCAAGCCTTTCGCTTATTCCCTATACTATTCATAATACTGTGGAATCCATATGTGACTTGCAGTGATTCACTTGGGGATTTATTTCTCCTTGCGATCAGTAACATAGTCGAAATCATTAGTTTCATATATAAGTTATTTCTTGGAAAACTCCTCAAAATTCGTCCAAAACTCTCGCATTAATCATCTTGTCCTGAAAGATTAGGTATGAAATTTATAGCTTATTTATGAATTTTGTTTCCTTCAGAAGAAATGAATGCTCAGATCCGAGAGGGAATAGAATCAACAACTGAAAAGTTCTTTTTGAGTAGGAAGCATTGAAGGCAAGAGCAATAGTTGCACTTTCCTAGCGGTACTCCCATCAGAAACAAAATCAACTTCTTGCTAGAAATTTATCGTTTCCTAACGTATTTTAGAATATATTTGAGTCAATTTCTGAATCAGATACACATTTTATAGATTTCTGAAATACGTATTACCTTGCTGTGCATGGAAACTTTGAAATAGGTGGTATAGCTTTGTGATGTGTTTCGGGTTCCCTTATCTGTATGAGAACTTTGCCCATATGCTTTCCAGATGCCATAAACCTGAATGCTTCCTCCAGTTGATTGAATTTGAAAATGGATCGATTCAGTGGTTTGACGAAGCCTGCTTCAATTCCATCTTTCATCAATTGTATCAACTCTGCTTTTGCAGCCGGAGTGGATTTCATTAGTTGATCTACCATCACGCCGTGGAAACTACATTGTTTTTGTAGGAGCAGCAAATTACAAGTAGCATTTTTACTCATATCGAACTTTCCGATTTCCACGAATCTGCCCCTCTTCGCCAAACATCTGATGGACGCTTGAAGTTTTTCTTCTGCCAAAGAGTTGAGCACTATATCAACACCACGACCCCTTGTTCCCCTCTTGACCATTTTTTCGAATGAGGTGTCACGAGAGTTACCTATATGGTTGTCTGAAAAAGAATGTATGACGTCAGTATGACCTTTCTGGATAATAACTAAGTAAACAAGTTACTACATCGTCGATCCTCTTAGGTAGCCAGCAACCAATACTGACCGTCCGCGATCGTCTGACTACTACCAACATTTCCAAGACGTGTATGATAATAATAAACAAATCTGTATTTTTTTTATTTGTCTGATCCGAAGAACTACAGACCGATAATATGCTTAAACGCAAGTTATAAGATGTTCATAAGGGTAATTTTAAAAGGGGCGTGTTTCAGGGAGACTCCCTCAGCCATCTTCTCCTCTGCATCTCACTACTGCCATTTTCCGTTGTACTACGGAAAATCCGCGGATACAGGTGCGGCATCCCCAGCAACCGGAGGTATAAAGCCACCCTTCTGTTTAACATAGATGACCTTAAACTTTATGTCTCCGGAGGAAAGGATCTTCATCAGTCCTTAAGGGTGGTGCAAGAGTACAGGCATGCTATAATTATTGGACAAATGTGCCACGATTTATCTCAAAAGAGGACGATGGGAGGAATACGGAGAGGACGTTCAGCTCGTAGAAGGAAACATCCTACATCATCTGGATGCCGAAGAGACGTATATCTACCTAGGAGTTGAACAACGATACACCCAGGAGGTAGCTACTATCAAAAACTCTCACCGCGGCAAGTATCAGCATAAACTCCATCAGATCTGGTCATCAGAACTGTCGGTGAAGAACAAAGTTGCTGCAACTAATATGCTTGCCGTTCCGATTCCACTCTACTCCCTTGGATTTAAGAAATGGACACAGGAGGACCCTTATAGCATACGGTTTTTCTAAACCTCCTCTTCAATTTTCTTATTTTCTCACTAGTGCTTTGAGTTGTTGATGAAATATACCCATCATACTGTGTCTGCTCATTGGAGCGATATCACCATAAATGCAGACTTATTTACTCTTCTCATATAATCTCTAATTTATCATCTTTGTAATCCTTTCCACATTTTTTCTATGTTTATTTCTTATCACTTTGTTTTCTCGTTTCAAGTTCGATTTCCTATATACTCTGGAAAACTTCGAGAAGAGAGATACAAAGGATTGTAATACGATTGGGGAATATATTCAGTTTTAGCGGTAACAAATTTCTGCATTATTTTTCTCCTTGATATAAGAAACATACGAAATAATTACGATTTCATTTCATATATTGAAACATCACAACAATCAAATATCGATATTATTATTGATATGAAACTTTCATGATGGACGAGATTAGTAGCTTCAGGATTTCAAACTTTGATATAATTCATAACGAATCAACGTTTAATCATAATGATGGGACTCTTTTCTATATCAAAAAACAAATAAACCAACAGAAATGAACCTATTGGGAATCACTTCCAATTTGAAGAACACTTCGTTCACGATAACGGCATCTTATATACCGCCCTCGTCGGATCTTGTCATATATCTTACAGATTTTGAATAATATTTGTAAAACCAACAAAAGTCCGATATGACAATATCCTTTGGGGATATTAATTAATGTCAACTTGTTTGATACTTCGAACAACAAAGTGAATAATTTGATAATAATATGTATGATGGTCCAATTGAGATTTTTTTATGTCATACGTGAGCCAAGCGAGAATTCACAATACCTACTTCATTCAGTCCCATTCACCTGACCATATTTTTGTCAAAATGACAAGGGAATCGAATAACATGTTGAACATGAACTCATTTATATCCAAAACTGATCTGGCTGATCACTACACTTATCACTCAGCATTGAGTAAAAACCTGCATCTTGTATAAACGCCATTCATCAAGTAAATAGAATAAAATACCATATCAACATGAAGTTTCATCAAGTATCGGCTACGTCAAATCAAAATATAATATAATGTCTGATTTCCAGTTTGGCTTCAGATAAAATTTATCTACTGAACAAGCAGTTTCCAAAATGGTTAACTCAGTTTTCACTAGTTTCCAAAACAATCAGAGATGCATGACAGTGTTTTTATGTAGCAAACGCGTTCGATACTGGTAATTTTGATATTCTTTTGCACCACTTATATAATATTGGTATGAGAAGTATTCTATAGAGCACTGTCAGCTGAAGTCATCAGCTGATGGGGGACAAACAAAGCATTTGTGTGTGAGAAGAAATTTGGTTTTTTCTTGTTGTTAGTGATTAATTGCAATTTTTAAAACGTTATAGACATTCAGGGATCCTACTTCTTGATAATATATTGTTATAGTCCCTTTTTTCAAATAAGAAATCAACTAATTTTACTAAAATCTTGGTATTTGTTTTGTGCTCTTTGGCTAAAACATCGTTTTATTTTTTCCTCTTGGAAGTTTTGCGATATTTGGCACTGAAATGGCGAGTAAAAATATTTTTATAATCCAGAATTCCTGTATTTTAGGAATGGCCTGATTACATCATTAAATTGCATTTTATTTACAAACATCTTGGAATCATCTGACTTTGATACAGCATTGGACAAAATTTCATACTTTCTCTTCAGTATGAGCCTTTCAACATATTTTTAAATTGAAGCTTAAGAGGTAGACGCCTTCGCACATTTGGCATGCAAGTCTGCAAATTGAACAATAAATAAACTCTGTTATCAAAGTAAATGATATGGTTTAAGTTCAGTCCGAGACTAAACTTATTATAGGTTTGCCATTCCCAAAGATTTTTCAATGTATCTGAAAACGGAACAATCCTTACTGGTCATCGTAATTGTATAGCTGGGTTAGAAGTATGTACACATGTTGCTCCGATACTCTTTGCATTGCGCTTTGCTGTTTTCAGAACTGATGAAAAATTAGTAGCAGTTTTGTTCAAAATTTGTCCTGTCCGTTAAGCAACTACATCCTCACGAAGTCTTCGGGAGACTCGTGTGAACACTAGCGAAAATATTAGGGCCTTACTTTTGTATGTGATCTCACACATAGTGTGTGTTGGCATTATTTGACTAGATCCAGTATGAAAGCATAATTATTGATAAACTTAATGAGATAGGGTAAGTTTTCGTATTGTGAATTGGAAAACAAAGTTTAAATTCTGCATATCTAATCTGTTATCAAGTTATCATAATTATGCCAGTGAAAAGATAGCCATACTTGAGAGCAAACCTTCACAAACATCAAACGTTAATGACTATTAAGTATTGATATAACTGGAGACTGGAATGGTTGAACAATGACAACGGAAATTCAAGCAATTTGACGTCGTCAAAGCTAGTCATACATACAATAGATTAATATCATACAACTTCTTTTATCACACAAATAAAAAATAAAATACAAACAGTACTTGATTACCTCATTTATATTCAAACGAAAAAAGTGAACAACTAAATAATAAAATTTGGATTAGTTTCTTTTATTGGAATGAATAGAAGAGAAAATGTAATGTCTTTATAAATTCTTCAAAATGTTGACTAACTTCCCAGCTCTTTGTTTCGTACTCCACATTTTGGAAGATACATAGTCTGGATGTTCGGAAACATCTTATGGTTAACTTGAAAATATATATTCATCCTCACATATTCAGATGATAAGTATCTGTCAGCCCATTACCTGTGAAGAGCATACGTACATTTGCTTTAGCATCCGTGAAATCACTCCTATGAGGAGCAAATATCCAACCAGCATGTCTCCGTACTGTAGTAGCATCTACCTGTCTCTGTCTGGTGTGTATAGAAATGTGGATATTTCAGATGCTGATCTCGATTGGATCGATTACAACAACCCAACAAAAACCATGTTCCTCATTATCTCTCACCAAATCCAAAAGAGAAAATCATTTAGGTAAGCTGTCATCATGACAGCGTAATTTTAGATAAAAAAATCCAAGCTTATAACAAGAAAACAGATTTAGGCACTTACTTCACACTATACAGAATGAATTGATAATCATCACAATGCTAAAAACTTCATTAGGGAATCACAAGTAAGATACACGTGGCCTCATGATGAAAATTAGCTTTGTTTGTCCCCCCATCAGCTAATTGACAACTGACAGATTACGTCACTGATTGGAACTCGCTGATAATTATTTGACCGAGTGACCTATCACCATAGGAGTACTCACTATACGGTTACAAGACCTATCTTGTTCTTTTCAAAACTGGCTTGCCCAGAACGCAATTAGATGGTTTCATTTCATTATGAAATATAATTTCAATCAAGACTAAGACTAAGACTAAGTTTTATGGCATAGCAGACGGAAGATGAAAATTATAATTTTCATCATTCGCAAATTTTCACTTGTAACTCACCTTTCAACTGAGGGAAAGTTTTTTTCAGAAATTCCCTCTTCTCTCTAGTACCAACTGTAGTAAATACTTCACAACCATAGTGGAGAGCTGTCCTGATAGCTGCCAGACCGACACCTCCGGTTCCCGAGTGGATCAATACCGATTCCCCCTGTTTCATACCAGCACGCTATCGAAAAAAATAGGTGGGAAAATTAGTTTCTGTTATATACTCAAATGTTATCGATATATATAAAACTACTTAGAAGACTTCGAAATATTTCAAATTCACGTTGAAAATTACGAAAGCAAAACTAATATGAATTGAAAGTATCGAAACAACAAAGTTCAATAACGATAAATTGAAGGACCGAACTTGATATGAAATTACTCTGATATAGAAGAAAAATACCGAAAAAAAAACTGTGTAGAACCAAAACATTATAATAAAAAAATTTCATAAAAAAAATGGTGCCGGAATCCAAAATGATCACATTAGATTTTTGAAGAACCAAAATTCAATGAACTAAGAAGTTGAATCTGTGATACTATAAAATGGGAAAAATCAAAAATGTAGTGACGAATATTCGATCATACCACCAAACCACAAAAACAAAATATTATAAATATTATAAAATATCATGACAGAATGTCGTCTCCAAAACATTATATTGGGAAGTGATTAAAATTAAAACCGTCGAATCAATACATCACAAATCCTAAAATTGTACAGAACCGAAAACTATCAGAAGGTGGATCACGGATTGGTCTACTCCCTCACATATGACGCAGCATGCAGATACTATAGATAAATTCTGAGGTCGACATTACATTCATTTTCATTTCTGTTCTACTACCTAATAGTTGACTGATTACTATTAGGTGGTGGAACAGAAATAAAAATGAATGTACATTGAATTTATTACCTATCAAATGAACAATAATAATCTTCAAATAAATAATGGAAAAAAGCTACATAATAAACGATTTGTTATAAATTCATACGAAATGATTCGATTTGTCCAACAGTCACAAGTCTATCTAGGAGATAACACAGCAAGTTTAATAATGAGTTGACCGTTCTCCACACTCTCTGCTAGATTTCGATCCTGATCATTTTATAGCTCACACATTACGGTTCTATGGATTTTACGTTATTACAAATTCATTTGCTTGTTCAAATGGATGCCCTTCAACTTCTGGACATTTTCATAGGTCAGTAATAATTCTTGTGGTGTCGT
Organism: Chrysolina americana; assembly: GCA_958502065.1. NCBI lineage: Eukaryota > Metazoa > Arthropoda > Insecta > Coleoptera > Chrysomelidae > Chrysolina > Chrysolina americana. The sequence continues at coordinate 61,994,395 of OY293415.1, read as the reverse complement.
TTCTCGTATGGAATCGGAAATGATTGTCAAATGGATTCCTAACTTGTTTTATACTACCTTTGATGGTAGTCAATTATTTTCCAAATGATTGATTTCTCATTACACTCCAAGTGACAAACTCGAGTCATGATGAATCTGAATAGCGGAGAGGCCTAATAAATGGTCTTGGAACAATTCGTGTAAAACGAGTTCAGACTAAGCAAGCATTATACGCAGGTACCCTGTAATATTAAAAAAATAGGTTTCTATGTTAGGTGACTGATAAATAGTCCAAGTACTCATTTTTGAAATTAGGCAAAATATTCAAATATCCTCAACTTATAAAGAAAGATACGTCACATCCCATTCTTGTTTCGAGTTCGACATCTGTTCGTTAACTACTATCACTCCTTTTCGCTCAATGAACGTTGAACTGTCAAGACTTTTGGAGATTCAGTTTCACAAACACATGTTGATTCGATTCACCCCAATAATAGCAATTATCCCAGACAGCATGGTATATTCCTGGAATATTCCTCAGATGTCTCAGATAGGATATATATATTCCGAATAATCATGGAATATTCCTAGAATATATATATACCCTGGCACAGTCAAGGAACATACAAAGTAGAATATTTCAAGAACATTCTTGAAAGAATATACCAGAAATATTTCAATGTGAATATTCTTGGTTGAATATTTCTGGAATATTACTTATTGTATATTCTTATATTCTTTATAGTACATTCAGGGAATGATATGCATGAAATATTCGTAGATTATTCTATACAAGACGTTTCCATATATATACTAGCGCGCTGATGCTTGATTCATAAATGATTTTTTTTTCTCTATGGCATAATCTCTATTTTGATAAGTACTTAGCAAAATTCACATTTGACAGAGAATGACTAATGACTTATACATTTCAACTCGGTTTGCATGCAGCTGATGCCTTGTTCTTTAAACTTCCCGCCATTACAGTGTCCAATCACACAACGCTCATGGTATAAGTCATTCCGTGCATTTTAACTTCAACAAGTGTCGTCTGTCGTCTGGGAAGCTTCAGGTTTCTGCTTTCATTATTCATTTCGATTTGTTTCATTGAGTATTTGAAAAGTTTTTTTTTAATTAGTGATGTGTGTGTAGTGTTATCAGATAAAACGTAAGTAAACTAAGTAGTTTTTGAATAATACTATTCATCAGAATGAAATGAATGGTAATAAAATAGGAATTTTTATTTCTTCGATGATAGAAATCACCTGAATTCATGTCTAATAATTTCTGTGCATGAGATGTTATCAACAAAGTTTGAAATCATTCATTACATTCTGATGATAATTAATATTGGGAATAATAATTACGCTATAATATTTAGGTTATGTCTCATCGTTCTGGCCTAACATTGTAGCTGTTAATTATTGTATCATTTTCATTTAATTTCCAAGAACTCTTGTGTCATAATGATTCAGAAGACTTTGACGAACGCCATTCAGAAAAGCAAATTGAAAATGATAATATCGTACCATTATTCGATCTCATATAAATAGAAGTACTTTTATAAACACAGAATAAACTCTACATGTTTTCAATATATGTGAATTAGATTATCAAGAAAATATTAGTCTCAGTGAATCACACACTATCAATGAATTTTTCATTTCTAGATGCAATTCAACGCTGCCACAATAGAACATATCTGAAGGACATTGAAGTGGTGGTTCTGTTACCTCGCAAAATCCTCTGACCGATTGAAAGAAATTAGTAAGTATGTATAGAAGTTACAAACTTGTATATTTCTCCATTATTGATAGATTATGGTTCCTAGTAAAATTCGAAGACCAATATATTTGCCTCATATTTTTCAGTTACAATATTTTTACTGAAGACTTATTATAAGAGTCAATTTAAAACCTTTATGAATGAACAACCACCCATTCATTTTGAGATTTGAGAGGCATGGTTTACAGTTTCGAATTCTACACATAAACCTACAAATGCAAATAAGTATATTTTATTTAAAAACATACCAAATATCAAATCGCACAATATATATTTTTTTCAGAGTTGTTAATTCAGCAGCCTTGACGGATGTCCCAGAAATGAACGAGTAAATAGGATTTGATTTTATTTCTTATTTTTAAATTAGATATCACACCCTGTTGAAATTTAAAAATAAAGCAATTGTACCTTTGTAGAGATGAACTTTTCTTCCTGAATTATATATAACCCCTCAAATTGTAGAGCAACTGTAGACACGTGTTTCAGACTGTTGGTCATCATGAGTACGGTGTAGCCAAGTGCAAATGATGTATACCACTTTTTACGAAGTCAGAAGTGTTGCACATCTTCGCACTTGGCTTCACTGTACTGATGACCAACAGTCTTGAACATGTGTCTACAGTTGCTCTATAATTTGAAGATTATACCCATTGAATTTTTTCTAATCGATTATTCGAAAAGGTAACTGTGGGAATATTAAAATAATATTCCTGGATCATACCATATATTCAAAGAATACTCATTGAATATTCAATAAGAATATTCTATGATTATTCTTCTTTATATTCCTTGGATAATCTTGGAATATCCAAATATTCTGAGGATATTCATTGGTAATATTATAGGAATATTTTGTATGGAATATCATTGGAATATCCCAAAAATATTCAAGATATTCATAGAATATTCTCTTGGGAATATTCTACGTTTATCTGAGGGATTCCCATTAGCATGTTCAGGGAATATTCCTCCAATATCCTAGAATATCCTAGTATATTCCTAGAATATTTCAATATTCCAAAAATAATGTTCTAGGATTATTCATGGAATATCTAGTGCGCTATCTGGGATATCGGTTGAAGGCACTATTCTTCGTATACTCAGCCTTTTCTGTACATGTGATATCATCAAATGAACCTACAAAATCTCACCCTAGGTGGAAAATCAATTTCCGTCAGGTGATGAACTAAGGAGAACACATATGGGTGAAATTAATGATTATGCTGTATTCTGTGTACTGAGTCAAAGATATTGGATATTATAGCATTTTCTATATTTTTATCATCCACAATCGGCTTGCTCTTCTTTGATTGATGTTTATAAAGTTTTTGAAGTTTTCTATAATTCTCATAGATAGATTAATTCCACTATTCGAAATTTCTGCATTTCGTCTACATTCGCATTTATGGAAAATTATGCCACCCACTATTTAGTGTTCTAGACGTCTGCCTAAATGAGTTTTGGGGTAATCCGTACAAGAAATTTTATAGATGAGGTTCGTTTTTTGCAATTTTTAAATGCGGGATGAAAATTCTAATATTATCAATTTAAAATACGTTTATCCATTTTGGAGTCGGTTCCTAAATATATGGCAGAGGTAAAGTGTTAAAACATTTTCTTGTTGTTCATCAAATCATGTAGAATCAAATGTAAAAACTTAAATTTTAAAGAATGTGCTTTGTGAACATTACAAATTCATTGGCCGTTTTTTGTCAATATTGTTTCACTGATGTTAATAACTCTATTTACTGCCGATTTTTTGTCGATACAATGATTCACTGATGTTAGTGGTAGGTTATTAGGAAGTAAAACAACGTCTAGGTATATCAGTATATAACTTTCAGACAACTGGAAATGTTTGATGAATTCTCTGAATGATTATGAATCTTTGACTGAGTATCGATCATTTTCTAGATAACTTTCTCGATACCTGTGTTCCGATATTGTTTTCAATTCCTATGATCCGAATATCCAGTTCACCATCGAAATATAAATGAATAATAACACTTCATTTCTAGATATGAGATTAATAAGACATGAACAAAACATAATCATTACAGTCAGGTGTAGGAAATCTATAATATATGTAGTAACAGATTCATCAATTTTCATTTCCACCATCCACAAAAGATGAAAGTAAACCTTATTAAGTCTCTAAAAGAGAGAATTGGAAAAATTACTCATCCGAGTTTGAAAAAACCAACTTTGGATATGTTACGTAAAATTCTTATTGAGAACTCTACTAGGAGTATTTACTATACATCCAAAATTTCCAGAAAAAAGTCACTAAATTATCGTAATTACACAAAAAGATAAAAACTTCCATTTCAAATTTGCAAAAAAACTAATGTTATTCATCAAATTCTTTGCATGGATTGTCCCAAAACTTATCTGCGATGCAGACGAAAAGTTAATTCGTTTTCTTTGGCAGAACACGTTGATTCCTGTGACCATAGAATGGATTACAATAATTCAAAAATTTGGATTAGTAAAACTGATGTATCTAAAAGAATATTTAAGGAAATGTGTCATATTAATGATGATGAACAGTCGACGAATGAAAGAACTCATCTAAGCAATATCAAAATTTAAGCATGTCTACTTAATTCTGAGACAGATAAGACGATATGATCCTCTAATAAAAAATTCCAGCTTGATTCTATGCCAAAAATGAACATCGTCTCCTCTTTCATACCTACATCAATCCACTTCATTTCATTTCACCTTTTCATAACTACATAATATTATATATTTGCTAATTTTTACTTGTTCCGAGGAATGGAATAATAATAGAAATATATTCAACAACTATCACTACTACTCATTATTTTAAGAAATGTTCCATTCCTTTACTTAACCAGAAGATGATAATGATGAATTATGATATTTTTCTACCAAATATGACACATTACCGCAACTCACCATAATTAAACCATTAAGGACAGTACCATAGACTACAGGAATAGTAGCGGCTTCCTCCAAAGACATGTCATCAGGAATAGATAAAGAGCAATAGTTGTCAGCCAGAACAAGTGTGGATAGAGCTTGATGGGAAATCATTCCTATTACTCTATTTCCCCTGCGGAAGAGCATGAGAAGATTTAAAATTTTAATACGCACCAGACAATTTCAGAATTGACAGTTGAATTAAATACCGAAGAGCAGGACGGTACATGAAGTGTATTAACTGAATAAGGAATGGCTATATTTGAAGAATGATTGATAATGATTACCACAAAGGGAATAAACGTCAAATAATATTATGAGATTGTTGGTTCCAATCATATTAATTACTTGTCTACTGTGATATACGTCAGTTGAAGCCAAAATATTTGTTCGTAGAAGAAAGAAACTCCTCCAAATACTCACTCGCTATCTACTCCTGCAAACTCAATTCCTTGAATACATTCTTGCTCAGTTCTATCAGTTGAAACGATATCAGCATTCAGTTTTCCAGAGGCGGTCATTATATCTCTGAAGTTCAGGGCAGAGTAGTATACCTAAGTCATAGAGAGAGAAAAACAATAAATTGGCACAGAATATTGTTTTATATTTGGAATTATCCGAAATAGTCCTCACACTAAACCCAGTGACTTAGATATGTTTTTATGAAGCCCACAATTTAATATCGCAATCGATCAATTAAGTGAATTTATCCTGTAAGATTGAAGCCTTTAGCCAAATAAAAGGATAATACAAATTAGTGAAAATATGAGTGATGAATAACATGACACAGGGCCATCCGTGAAGCAAACGTAAATATGTATCCAGTTTAAAACAGAAAAAAAAACTCATTCAGATAGTTCGACAATTGCCAACCTACAAGTCATAAAATTGACAAACATGAAGTAATGAAAATGTTTGTCGGGCAATTTTTTTATATTACTTTCATGCACTTCAACTCAAAAAACAAATGCTGGTCATTACCTCACATATAAATGCAAAATTGACATGCCAAAAGAAATATTATCACTGGCAAAATTTCCTCTCTGCTGAATCTTGTCAGACTCGACACACTTAAATAGTATACAAAGTAACAACGTACTGGTTGATATTTTAGATTTTCTACGAGGGCTCGCGGACTATGAGTATGGGGTAGATCTCGTCAAACTAAAAAACTTTTTTTACTAAAAATATTTATCAAAAAATTATTCATTTCCAAGATATAGTTTGTTGATATATTCCAATACATGATTGGTTTTCTTCAAAAGTTTTTAGAACTGCAGTTATTTTCATTGAAAGATTTTTTTTTTCTCAGGTGTTTATAGTGGCATCGATTGCTAAATTCATCAAAAATTATTAATGAAATTGTCACTAATTTTATCAGTGGAGACTGAAACGAAATTTTGAATATGCAGCACATTCAGGTTTATTAGCGATGTGGTATGTGTTCGAATTTCAGATGGAAGGGCAGCTTTTTTTTGTAAATGGTTTTCCGATATCAACTCTAGTACGGATAATTTCTTTATTTCTCACTATGTAAAAAATATCGATTCATTTGATTTTTATTACCTCCCACTAAATGAAACATATCACCTGTTTGAAATGAATAGTGAACACTAGTTGTAATTATAAAATGAGTAAAGTATTCCTTTTCCGTGATATGGCTTTTACTCACTCGAATGATATCCGACTCTCGCCTACGGCTCGACGCGCAAACTACATCTTCATGAATAGAAGCACTCATATACGCCCTTTGAATAATATACTATTGTTCTAAGAGAAACACAATGGAAAGAAAACTACATGTACTGGATTCACATTCAGTTCGTACTTGACGTTCATAGAACTACATAAAGCCCATCACATATTCTGCTGGTGCGTTCGGGTTTACGTAATAGTTATTTACCTATCAAATGTGGAAAATAGTGCTCTTCCGCACGCGACGGCAGTTGCACGAACGAGGTGGAGATGAGTTCGGGAAAGCCATCAAGGGTGGAAAAGACATTTTCCGCAAGAGTTAGGTACAATCTATTTTCTACAAGTATTTTTGTCATTTTATTTATGAAAAAAAAGGGTTTTCAACAAACAAGCTTTTATGATAAAGCTACAAAATGACACATAAGACAGAATAATTTCATAGATCATTTAGTTAGTCTTAAATATACTTATTGTCAACAATACAAAAATCGTGTGGAAAAGTAATGTTTCCGCACAATTTTTTTTATCCACTGAAAATTACAACTTTTAAAATGAAAAATCTTGCGGAAAAGTTACTTTTCCGTACTCTCGTAGAAAAAGATTCTGTCGATCAAAATAATGGGGTACTGAATATTTTATTGCTCTTGATGCCAACAGGGGAACTACTACTGCTTTTTTTTCTTGAAACGACTGTATTGGAACAGTACGAGGTAACCAGTCTGCAATATCTTATTCATCGTGGGAATAAATTATATCTTAGCGATGCATGATGGAGAGAATTTTTTTTTAATGAATGTACCTAGATGTTACTAACAGAATCGATGAAACGGTAGCTGAAAACCTGATGTAGAATAATAGAAATTTATGAGGTTAGGGCGGATATTGTAGCAGAAATTATGTCGGGACAAACAAGGCGGGCGGGTAAAGTTTAGTTAGAAGCAAAGGACCCCGCACCATATCAATGGGAAATTGGCTTTCGGTGAATTCACTTAATTTTTTTATGTATTATATACCTCATGATTCAGATCTAATATCACTTATTCAAAATTTGAAATGGCCATTGTGTCGATACTATTTCGAGTATGTCAACCAAATCAACTTCACATCGTTTGTTCGATAGGCCGAGTCGAATCCACTATGAAGTATATCAATTTCCTCACGGAATCACGATATACAGGGTGAATCCAAAGATAGCTAATTTTGTAGTGATTTCTGAAAAAATGAGCGGTGGAATTTTATTCATTTTTAAATATTTCATAGACTACCAATATCAGTTTCAACTCATGATGTCAGCATCTCCTGAATGAGACTAACATATTATGTACAAGATGTTCTATTTCTCATGAAACATTGCACCCATTCCTATTGTAGTTTGAAATTATTATTATCACTCTAGTTATTCTACTACTGATCATAGTAGATATAGATTAATACATATCGTTAAGAATATCCCACAGTACATTGTTCAGAATATTTCAGAAGGATTCGTGTCCAGCAGTATGTTGATATGGAAAATCATTTATAACATGGACTTAAAAAAGTAACTGTTTGAAAGAATCAGCGGGTGACACTATTTTCGGAATCCCTTCGTAATTCAACGTATCTGCAGACTAGATACTCATAGTGAACAACCCAGTTATTCATCGAGTTGTCCAGAATTTCAAGCAAACATAAGGACGGGTGCAGAATTTAATAAGAAATGGAACATCTTTTATAAAATATATAAGACTTATTCAGGAGATGCTGACATCATGAGTTGGAATTGATATAGGTATTCTATGAAATATCTGAAAATTAAAAAAATTCCGTCGCACAATTATTCAGAAATTATTACAAAACTATCTATCTTTGGACTGACCCTGTATATCGTGAGTCCTCGTAGGAATTGATATACCTCATAGTGGATCCGAGTTGGCCTATCGAACAAACGATGCCTAGTTTATTTGGTTGATATATTCGAAATAGTATCGACACAATGGTCAATTGAAATTTGATCAGCATCATGAGGTGTAAATCATAAAAAAAACAAGCACATTCACCGAAAGCCAGTATCCCATTGGGGCGGTGCGGGATCCTTAGTATTTATTTGGATTTATTTGTGATTTTGTCTTACGGAAAAATCAAGTATAAATGAGCAAGCTTTAAAAAATATGACAATGAGATTAGTGAAAATGTGAAGTTGCTCAAATGTATCCACCACACATTAGTTGAAAATTTTGAAATGATATGATATAATAGTATTTAAGATAAGAACAAAAGACCAATTCCTGTCAGTTCTTTGTGCAGCATGATAAGGTAGTGATGTCATTGATAAACATTTATATATACCGGGTGGCTACGGAAGTATTGCCTACGGAATATCTCAGTTATTGTATGAAGTAGGTTTGTGAAATTTGGAGCGTCGATAAAATGACATAAGAGCTAGAATTTGAGCATATCGACATGTCGAAGTTAACTTCCGGTCTGACCGGAAGTAACATCAACTTTCTTATTTTAAATAGAAACCCTATTTTTTTTTTCTTTTCGCTTCATTCAGCATTCAATTCCCTTTCTAATGACATATCACAAGTTGGTATCTAACCAGAAACTAGATCAGAAAAAAATTATTATTGAAATTCACCGAGTAGGCCGTGGAAGCAAAATGAAAGCCAAAAATTGAAAAGTTGGCTATGGAAACCATACGTCACTTGATAGCAGTTGCTACTACTGTGATATTTTATTTTCATTCGTCGGCGTTATAAAAAGCCGCCAAAAAAAATATTGGAAAAATTGGGAAAAAAACAATACTCTGTAGGTTCATAACTTAAATAGGAACATACAACTTTTTCTTGCCTGTACTATTCAGCATAACCATTCCTTTCTAATGATATTATAGAAAGTAATTTTTTGAAATGAAATACCAAAAAATTCAATTATTATTCTTCAAATAACAAAACAGATTATCGCCATACGCAATAATAACATTAAAAATAATGTGGAATGATAAATTATATCCTGTAGGTTCTAGGTTGAATAGGAACATAAACGTACTTGGTCTGTGCCATCGTCCATAGATATTCTAATATTTACCTATGGACGATGTTTGTGCTATTCAGAATAATCATTCCATTGCAATAATCATTCGAACCAAAATATTAACAAGTAGGCTGATTAAGATGTATTTTGGAATGAAACAAAAAAGAAACGAGAGATCTCACGAACGCTGCTATCCATATTATTTTGACATTCGAAGTAGTGATTTTGATTCTGCCATTTTAAAAGGTTTTAGAAATCGAAATCAGTTAGTGGAATATTCAAAAAATGCGCCGTTATTCACGAACCCAACAAATTGACATGCTTCTCATTTATGGTGAATGTTTAAAAAATTCTTATGCCGCTGAACGATTGTATTTAGAGCGATATCCAGGGAGGCAGCAACCGTCAAGAAGGTATTTCCAGTGGCATGAAGAAAAATTAAGAATTGAGCCTGGTGTTCATGAAGACCAAGAAGCATTTGTTATTAATGAGGAAACTGAAATTAATGTATTAGCTTTAGTACAATATGATAGCACAATTTTCTCAAGTCAGATTGGCGCCGAATTAGCTATAAGTAATTACTATGCTAGGAAAATTTTGAAAAAACATCGATTTGAATCCTTCAATTATCAGTTGCATCAACATTTGTATGAAAATGACGGTGAAAGGCGCCTGGAATATTGTAATTGGTTTCTTCGACAAAATGCTGAGAATCAGCTATTTAACTATTATATCTTGTTTACGGACGAGTCAAGATTTACCAACAATGGATTATTTAACAGGAATAATACAAGGTAGGTACTGTACTTTATTTGGATTATTGTCGATAGTCGAAGTGTAAAGTGCTAAAAGTGTGAACGGTCTTTTGTTTCAGGTACTGGGCGATAGAAAACGAGCACCGGTTTCGACAAGGTGGCTTCCAGGAGAGATTTGGTGTGAATGTTTGGGCAGGAATAGTTGGAACTCATATTGTTGGCCCCATTCTTTTTCAAGGCCAACTAACCGGAGAGAGATACTTTAATTTTTTAACGAATGAAATTTTGGAATTCATTAACAACCTACCAGCGGAAATAACTGAGAGAATGTACTTCCAGCAAGATGGTGCCCCTCCGCATAATTCAAGAATAGCAAGAAATTATCTTCAAAATCGCTTTTAAGAGAGACTTATAACAACCCATGGTCCAGTCAGGTGGCCACCAAGGTCAACTGATCTTACTCCGTGCGACTTTTTTCAATGGGCGCATCTTAAAAATAGGGTGTATTCCACACAGCCTACAACTCTACATGAGCTAGAAGGAAAAATTCGTAGAGCTTTCCAAGATATCACGCCCCAAATGTTGAGAAACGTTTTTCATGAAAATATCACCAGAGTCAATAAATGTATTGACGCTGAGGGAATGCATTTCGAACATTTGTTTTGAATTTATTTTATCTTTAATCCTATCAATTTGAATTTTTTTTTTTCGATAAATCTGTTTTTTGTTATTTGAATAATAATAAATGGAATTTTTGGAATTTCATTTCAAAAAATTACTTTCTATTATATCATTAGAAAGGAATGGTTATGCTGAATAGTACAGGCAAGAAAAAGTTGTAGGTTCCTATTTAAGTTATGGACCTACAGAGTATTGTGTTTTTCCCAAATTTTCCAATACTTTTTTGGCGGCTTTTTATAACGCCGACGAATGAAAATAAAATATCACAGTAGTAGCAACTGTTATCAAGTGACGTATGGTTTCATAGCCAACTTTTCAATTTTTGGCTTTCATTTTGCTTCCACGGCCTACTCGGTGAATTTCAATAATAATTTTTTTCTGATCTAGTTTCTGGCTAGATTCCAACTTGTGATATGTCATTAGAAAGGGAATTGAATGCTGAATAAAGCGAAAAGAAAAAAAAAATAGGGCTTCTATTCAAAATAAGAAAGTTGATGTTACTTCCGGTCAGACCGGAAGTTAACTTCGACATGTCAATATGCTCAAATTCTAGCTCTTATGTCATTATATCGACGCTACAAATTTCACAAACCTAATTCATACAATAACTGAGATATTCCGTAGGCAATACTTCCGTAGCCACCCGGTATATTTAAATGAGAAATAAAAAGGACTGTAAGTTGAACAAAAACAAACGTGAGGGTGCAATTTGGAAAACTGAAGTCAGGAGTGGTTTCTCGTTGGTAGTTTGCCAGGGGGTGGATTTTGCGATGGTGCATGAAAGAGCTTATGGTCTCCTACCACAAATATTTTTTAATTATTATTTTACAAATAAGTAAGGGCTGAGAGCCCTGGGACACCCAGTATAGTGCCGGAAAACAGCATTTTACTTTCAACGTATAAATTAACGAGTTCCAGACTATTGAATATTTCATCAGTGAGTTCGATAGAATTATGCCGACAAAATACTTTAGGCTTATTCTACATGACGACAAAAAAATTCCATGATTTCATGACATGCAACGTTATTCGGATAAATTCTATAGAATCTTTCAGTCGGATCAGTGATATTTACATAAATGGCAAAACGAAATAAATGATTTGAAAATCAATCACTCAACGCAAACATTTGATCTGTTTGAATATTTTAGACAAAGAGAAATCTTAAAAAACCTTAAAACCAATTTTGAATACAATCAGATAATAAACTACAAAATGCACCGCCATCTTCTTTCACATGAAAATGCCGTAATGCATTGATAAACCCCTACCAAATTTCAATGCTTTATCGTCAGACAACATGGGAATATTTTTTTTGCTGCTGGATGATATCAGTAGAACAATTACTACAACATACTTGTCACCATATATATATATATAGTTGGTAGATTTGTTTTTTTAATGGAGTATTTTTAACAACCTCTCCCCATGTGGATGTCATGGTTGAATCATATATTTTGGAAATAAAAAATGTACTGGAAAGATGCATATTGAAGAATGTGTATAGTGCCGGAAAACAGCATTTTACATATGAATTAACTGTATACATACATATATCGACGAGTTCCAGACTGTTGCATATTTCATCAGTGGGTTCGATAGCATTATGCCAGCAAAATATTCAAATATTGGTTACAGTGAAATATTTAGTATGTCTGAAACCAATCAAATTATTGGTATCAGTATATTACACAGTGTGACGGGCGGAAGATTGAAGCCTTGTCTTTTTACGTCAAATGAAAGTTAAAGACCCCAGAAGTGTTTTTCCTAAACGTATGAATGATATAAAGATATTCATAATATAATAATGTTCATAAACAGGTCACTGTCCTTTTTCTAAAGAATAATGAACATAAGAAAATCCCACGCGTGAGAGGTAATGACTTCTTCCGAAACCAGTCAATATCCTAGGAAAATCCCTACGATAACCGAACGGCGAAAGCAGGTCAAAGACCCCGTGGTACACAAGCAATCAAAACAAGCTAATTAACAAGAGACAAAGACCCATAAATCTAAGATATCGAAGGGGGCGTAGCCCATTTCGGCCCGAAAATGTGAAATAACAGGTAAGTTGAATTTTAATGAGCTTGGGTAAATGCCCATTTCGGCCCACAACGATAGGTTGCGCGTACGATCATGTTGAGTGCCTTATCACTGGATATATTACGGAATATAATACCAATATAATACCAATAAAAGTTTTAACCTAATTCTGTGAAATTTTCATCGTCGACGACCAAAAAAGACGATTTTTTATATTTTTTGACTCGATTGTTCCTGAACGAACTAACCTTGTGACAGATTCGCCTTTATTCAAGCCTGGAAAATCTGTTGTTCCACCCTTCTGTATTGTAAAACGAATCAAATATGGTCTAGTTTCTTTAACATGACAAATAGTTGAATTGTAATAGTATTGGCATTACTAGTCCACCGTTGAACCCTCCGGGCCGAAATGGGTACATTTTGTGTTTGGGGCCGAAATGGGCTCTTTTTATGCACGGTACCTGCAATCTCGGGCCGAAATGGGCATAGCCCATCGAAGATTACCGCTGATATTTAGTGCACGGCAGCAATACCAAATTAGGTATTGGGCGTGTTTAATCCCCCCACAGCGGCGGTCTTATAAATATGCTAAACCGCGATTCAGTTGGCGGTTCAACAGTTTGGAGAGTACAAGAGTTTGAGAGTTCGCGAGTATAAGCAGTTCCTAATCATGAAGTCGTTCAGTAGCGAAGGTTCGCGTTATCTACAAAGTACTCGATAACCAGTGATTTTATAATCTTTCATGTAGATACCAGTTGGCGCTTAGGAGCCGGTTCGATACTAAAATAAACGAAAAGCCGACCGAGAGATAATATCCACTTGATAGAAAGGTGTTCAGACCTTGCACGAATTGTGTAATCTTCAGGTATGCCAGAGGGCCAAGCAGGTTCCTGCGACAATATTTTATGTGTATTGATTGTGATGTTTTTGCAAATTTGGTTTGAAGGGTTTATTAGATAATATATACATGCGTTATTATAATTATGAAATTGGAATCAAACGAACCACTTGCCTTGTTGTGTGAAACGACTATACCACCGTATGAGTTAATGTTTCGTTTATATACTTGTTCGTACCCCCCCCCCCCCCCCCATGGAAGGTATTATGACTTATTGAATTCCATAATAGATATATGATTATGATTAGATCTAAGGTTTTTGCAATATACTCTGGCTGGGTTTAGGAGTAAGTTTGATTTTAGGTTAACACACCATATAATCGTTTTTGAGTACAATCCCCTTGATTGATTTAGTGATCTGCCATGTCAAACTTGTATAATTATGATTTTTAGAGGTAAGAGGATGAGTAACCATTTCGTAACCACTTAACGTTTGAGGCGCAGGTGTATTTGATGCGTCTGATAAGTTTAGCTATTATTTTTTATAAATTCAATAAAAAATGTTAAAATCCCTTGGTGAGTTCTTGATTTCAATAGTCGTTAAAAACACCCTGCCTAGTCAGTAAAATAGTTTGCTTGCTAGAACGCAGCCGCTCGTGTTTAAGCAGGTTTTGTCGTCAGCGTCACTCCGTTGTAAGGTGCTCACGGAACACCTGACATGCCTTCGGCCGAGGTGGGTACCGACAACTGAGGCGTCGTTTCCCTACCAATTGGGACCCCGAAAAGCGCCGTTTGTACTGCGGAGCTACCGGGAGTGACAAATGGTGTCAGATGTGGGGTTATCTTAACTATACCCCTGACTAGTGCCATAACGACTATTGAAAAATGGAGAAAAGTTATAACGATTTTTTTTTAAGAAAAGGTTGTATTTGAGACAAATTGAGAAGTATAAAAAGTATTAAAGAGAGTCATATGTGTATAGGGAATTCATGCTTATAGAGAATGGTAAGCAGGCGTTTGCAAGAATTAATATGAGTATCGAGATAGTAAGTTTAGTCGGCCAATCAAAGCTGTAAATATGGCTACGACGCCGCCGCTAAACGTGGTGGGAAATATAGTTTAAGCCTGGAAAATTTACCTATTTTCAGTGGTAATACGAGTATAGTTGACTTCGTAGGATCGATAGATGATACAGTTGCTTTAACATGATGGCCGGGAAACAAAACTACGTCGCTGGTTCGCTTGCGATTACGTGGAATCGCAAAACAATTGGTAGATGCAGACGAGATCTTGATAGCAACGACAGACTGGACAGCGCTCAAGAAAGGATTGATTGACCAATTCGGAACTTTGAAAATTCCAGGACAGGATAGGAGAAATTTTACGGAGTGCAAACAATTCCGAGGCGAGACCTGCAGAAATTTTCTAGCACGTCTCAAGGTAAGCGCAGCCAGACTAATAAGTTTAACAGGCATCCAAGCTGTCGATGATGTCCTAGTACAAAGGCAGGAAGCGGAAGTAATCACCCAGTTCACTATGGGACTGATGGACCCTCTTAGGAAGAAAATATTATTTTCAGGACCAACGACGTTGCAGCAGGCACTAGAAATTGCGGAGAAAGGAGAAGTAATTGAGAAAATAATAAACCCTGCCTCAAGGCAAATACGGACGTCAGAGCTAGACAATAGGAGAAGTATGCAGGGAAGTTCGAACAATGTCTATAGAGAAAACGAACAAAATCGGAACCGACGCCCGGAGTATGGCGCCGCAAAGTCCCATACTGCAAATGGAAACCACCGTTCCGAGAACTACAGACAAGGTACGGTACCAAGGCAGAACGGACCTAGTAGAGTCAGTTTTGCAGAATGTAATTAATGTGGCAAAGTTGGCCATGATATAAGTGAATGTTGGAAGAGGCGGAATGCATGTTTCAGATGCAAAGTAGTGGGTCACTGGATGAATGAATGCCCGACACTACAGAGAAGAAGTGAACCCACTGCGAGTGATCCTCGACGGACTAATTTAAACGAGAATACGACTCCTCGCGTTTCCCCTGCAGGAGTCGACAGGAACCAGAGCGAATAGAGAGGAAGGGGTGGACGAGAGTACTTGCGTGCCCAGAGCAACACCATAACAATAGGAGTTAACGGAAATTACAGGGATATTTTAATAGATACAGGCGCGCAATGCAGTCTAGTATCCGGTAGCATTGTAGAAAATAAAGATATTTTTCGAGGAAAAGAGTACGATTTGCGCGATGTGCAAGGAAATTTAATCCCGTGCAGAGGATGTACTAGAATGATGTTAAGGTTCGGTGACGATCAGATGATCGAACACGTTTTTATAGTAGTAGAGTTAGCGGAACTAGTATGATACTTGGGTTAGATTTTTTACAGAAATACGGGGTGAAGATGTGTTGAACAACCAACAAGATGTTTTTATTAAACCAAGAAATTTAACTCAAGAGCAAAAAGAAGCATATATTTGAGGTGAGGGGGGCAGAGAAAACCCTAGAAAGAATGAAAAGGTTGGAACAACAAGTGGAAGAGATGGAAGAAAAATTGTACTCCAGTATGGAGAAGTTGTTAGAGAGATTCCTGATGAACAAAGTAGTCCCATTACAGAGTTCGCCCGGATGAGAAGGAATGGGAGCTCCTTCTAGTCCTTTGCAGAGTGAAAACTTTCTAACACGCCTTCCGTTAGTGGTCCCGAACAACAGTTATTTGGAATCTGCGGCGAAGAAATTTTACTGTTCCTGCCCCAGAAGCAATGTTATGAGTACGGCAGGTAGACGAGAGTGCTACTGCCAAGATAAATGTTTCAGAGAGACGGAACCGTGCTCTCATATGGGAAATGTGAGATATGGAGAGAAGTTAGGAGATTGGTACTCATCCGGTAGTGGAGGGAGAGAGCTAGAAACAGATGAGCGAAGAGGTAGGTCTATGCCCTGTCCGTATGCGGAATCACACCTATCATTCGTTCCATGTGGCCCAGGGAAGTCTCCAGGACGAGTGTGCCTCATGGACGTATCCATCATTGGAACCGTGTCACTCTCAAGCCGGAGAAAGAAAGAAGCGAGAAGCAGCTGAGCAAAGGGATGTGCCCCATAGAAGCCTCCAAAGCGAGCCTGCACCATGGAAGTATCCATTGGCGAAACCGTACCGCGAAATG
This sequence comes from Chrysolina americana, assembly GCA_958502065.1. NCBI lineage: Eukaryota > Metazoa > Arthropoda > Insecta > Coleoptera > Chrysomelidae > Chrysolina > Chrysolina americana. The sequence continues at coordinate 61,977,487 of OY293415.1, read as the reverse complement.
CTCAAGTCAGATTCGAAGTATAGCAGAAGGAATCAAGTAAGAGATAAAAGAGAGAAACGACTATAGATATATGGAGATGCCAGCGTAGCATCAAATAAAGAGGGGGGAATAGTGATAAAGGCCCCTCACGTGTTCGAAAACGCTATGGAAGCGGTATGTTCAAGGAGAAAGATAGAAAAGAAAACCCTTCACCCTGGGTGCATAAAAGGGACAGTTCAAAGTTATGCTGATGTTACAAAAACTACGAGTTCAGGAAGCAGGATGGGGAATGAAACCCCTCGTATAAATGTAAAAGATGTAGGAGAATCGAAATGGAGGAATGTTTACGAAGATTTTAATAAGAAAGATGGAAATTGTGAAACCCCCTGTATACACGAACAGCAAGAAGAAAGAGAATACCTAAGAATGCAATACAGCGGACCGAGAAATGAAAAAAGTGATGTGATTAAAAAAGAGGATATCGGTAGCCCCGAAGAGATATGCAAAGGATTTGAAAAACATCGAAGAACACAGGAAGCTTGCACGAGTAATCCAAATGGAAATCGCATCAGCGAATACGGTAGACCGACGGACGATCAGGAGAGCAGTAACCATGGCAGCGAAGCTGCGAAGTAGAAAAAATCAGCCGATCGAGAGACATACAAGCGATGACAAGAGAAGAGGGATATAGTTTTTCCAATATCAATTGCAGAACATAAAAACCCGTTCAAAATCCTTATACCGACAATTTCGTTTGATCCGCCGACACCTCATTTAAGTGATGATTTATTATCCGCCAGCCAACGATTTTGCATTTTAAGGCACGTTAATTAGGTTCTTTTGGACCGCGGTGCTTCCTTTGAATCTATACGAGTTGTTGCAATTGATAATGGATGAACTATATGCATAGACCGTCCGACCGAGGAAACGCCGACGTATGGCTATATGAGAAGGTCCATAGGCGCGTACGCGTGGGTAGAAGGGGATATAGTTATCCCGGCAAGGACGAAAGTGATATGCCTGGCGCACACGTCGGCTGGTTCAAAATCAAAGAACATCGTGGTAACTGACGAGGAACGGATAAGTGGATTACTGGTCGCTAGATCAGTAAACCATAATGCGGTAGACATCCCAATTATGCTAATAAACGTATTAGAGAAGGAAATAGTAGTGCCCAAGAAGCACAGAATTGCCAGAATACAAGAGTCAGATACCGAAGAGCGCATATCGGAAGAGAAGAATATGAGAGTGATAGGGCAAGTCAAATGAACACAAGCGGAAGAAATTCTAGAATTATTGAACTTGGGCGACGTCAAAAACCCAGACCAAGAGAAGTTACAAGGACTGGAGAAAGAATAGGATCATCACAGAGGAGGTGCCCCTATAGCAAAAAGACCGTATAGAATCCCGTATCGAAGAAAGCATATCATGGATGAAGAAATAGAAGGTTTACTGAGAGATGGGATCATTACAAACTCCAGCAGTCCGTGGAACGCGCTAGCAATACTGGTTGAAAAAAAAAACTCAGCCCGGTCAAGAAGCCCAGTATCGATTATGCGTCTATTTCCGAGGTTTAAACGAGGTAACAAAAACAGACTATTACCCGTTGCCCCATATACAAGATACAATAGACCAGTTGAGTGACACGAGTATATATAGTGTGATGGACCTAGCACAAGGTTATTACCAAATCGAGATGCACAAAAATTATATTGAAAAGACGGCAATCTCGACGCCTTATGGGCACTATGAATTCACTCGTATGGTAATGGGACAGAAGAACTCAAGCTCTACATGTAGTAGATTAATGAACACCGTGCTAACTGGTTTGACAGGGATAGAATGTCTGGTATATTTAGACGATATTATCATCTTCAGCAGAGACGACGTGGATGAGCATCTGAAATGGTTGAAGCATGTATTCGATAGGATGAGATAGAGCAACCTAAAGTTCAAACCGGCTAAATGTAAGTTCCTGCAAGACGAAGTGAGGTATCTAGGGCATATCATTTCCGCCGAAGGATGCCAAGCCGACCCTGAGAAACTATGGCCATAGACAAGTACCCTCGACCCAAAAGCGTCAAGGAAATACGTTCACTCCTAGGGCTTTGCGGATTTTACCGCAGGTTCGTGCCAAAATATGCGAAAATTTCTCAGCCTATGACGCATTTGACCAAAAAGGAAGTCAAGTTCAGATGGGGCGAGGAGCAAGAGAAAGCGTTCCAGAAACTAAAAAAGGCATTGGTAAAACCTCCTATATTGAAGTATCCTGATTTTAGCAGACCCTTCATATTGGTGACTGATGCATCGGGCACGATGATCAGTGGCAAGAGTACGATAATTTTGAACATCCTATTTGTTATGCTGGTAGAACATTAAATTCAGCCGAAACCAGATACTCTACCATAGTACGAGACTGTCTTGCGGCGGTTTGGTCGATAAAGAAATATCAGTGTTATCTGATCGGTACTCATTTCCTCCTGATAACAGATCATAAGCCATTAATATATCTGTTGACAATAAGAGATCCAAATTCGCGCCTAGCGAAATGGAGCATGGCCTTGCTAGAATAGTCATTCACTATTCGGCACCGACCAGGCAAAAGCAATACTAATGCTGACGCACTATCCCTAATAGTCCTGACTGAGGATGCAATTACGAGAGAAAACGAAATAGAAACCCCCGAAGAGGAAAATCAGAGGGACGCCGCTGTCCCTATAAACAGACCTCCGACAAGAAGGAATGTGAGGCGCGTGGCACAGGTAAATTTCGAGCCTGCCATAATCCCTGAGAGTATTCATGACCAAGAAGAGATACGGCGATTACAATCCGAGGACGATGAGATGAGGAATTTGAAGGAACAGGCAAACAGGAGTCCGGACGAATCGAAATATTACGTAAACCAAGGAATACTGTACGTAAAATGGAAAGCAGATGAACGCACTGATGCGATTTTCGCCTAGTTGATAATTAGGAGGAATTTGCTAAGAATTCATCATAGGAGCCCTTTCTTTGGACATGCTGGGGTAAATAAGACGCTGGCGCGATTTTGCGTGGCCGAAAATGAAAAGGGATGTGACGGACTGGTGTAATGAATGTCATGAGTGCCACCTTCATAAGACACCCGCCCAAAAGCCGGTTGGGATGCGAAAGGTATTTACACCAACCCACATTTTTGAACTTACCGCGATGGACCTCGTTGGACCTTTAAATGTGACTCACGACGGAAACCGTTATATCCTGACGTTGATAGACCATCTATCTCGATACCCGATTGCTATACCGATGAGGAATATAACAGCCGAAACAGTGGCACGCGTGTTTGTGAAAGAGATAATACTACAGTATGGAACGCCCCACTATATATTGACAGATCGCGGTAGCCAGTTCATGTCAAGCATGTTCACCGAAATTTGCAGATTACTGAATATAAAAAGTTGCACACATCGGCTTACCACCCAGCGACAAACGGAGTCATTGAGAGATTTCATAGGCACCTCAAAGAAACCCTGTCACAGCTAGTGACAGAGCATCAAAGAAATTGGGACGAGCAGCTAATTTATACGTTAGTGGCCGTGAGAAATCAAGTACACAGCGCGACTCAAGAAACACCCCATTATTTGATGTTCGGACGTGATATGGTCATGCCATTTCACCTGACGTTGAGACAACCGCAGTTAAAATACGATATTGATCAAAAGTTTATATCAGGATTTACGGTGCGAATGCAAACCGCACACGAAAAAGCAAGACTAGCATTAGAAAAATCTGCGACAAAAAGAAGAGAAAGTTTTAATAAAAAGGCCAAGTTGAGAGAATACGCGGTGGGTGCGAGAGTTTATTTGAAAATGCCTCCAGAGACAAAGCCGCGGCATAGGCTGTCTCGGAAATTGTCACCACGATGAACAGGACCTCATAGAATATTACGGAAATCATCAAATGTGAATTATGAAATTCAATTAATAGGAAAAATTAAGGAACAAGTAGTGCACGCGGAAAGATTAAAAGTATTCAAAGGGGACAAAAGGACTATAGATCCAGGAGAGATCGATGAAAATAAGGCGGGAGCGACGGCGACACCAGAGGGCGAACAAGACACCGATGCCGAAGGACCGGACGAAATAGAAGAAAGTATGTTTATAGACCAAGTTCCTACTGTGCTGGAAAATAGATCAGAGGACGGGATTCTTCTCCCAGGGAGAGCGGAAGCGCCTCTCGGAAATATTGTTGAAGAAAATATCATACCTAGGAGACATACCCGATCCCAGGGCCCCGTCCAAGAGCAACCTTGGATTTTTCGAGGACGGAGATAATTCGCGACAAAACGGAAATGAGATAATGAAAAGAGGAGTGTTAGGTTAAGGATATTTAGGTAGTATTAAGCAACGCTATCTGGAAATTATGCAAAGAAAGGGATTGATAAGTAGTAAAGAAAAAAGAGAGAGGATATGAAAAGCTAACAATAGGCTATTGTTGCAGTGATGTTATGGTCTCAACTGGGAGGGCTGAGAGTGGAAGCAAGAATGATAGCATACGATTGCACAAGCCCTGAAGCGAATATATCAGCAATTTCCTTGAGCTCGGAATCTACTTTTGTGATTGTGCTTGGTGCCCCCCTCCGATGACAAGGGTGTACCCGATGGCACCGCACCCCAATCTATGGCAGGAGCCTGGATTACCATGTACAGGAGCGATAGAGCCCCCACCTAGGAGCAGCGGAACCGGTGCGATTGCCCCTGTCATGGCGATCGTACCCTCGAACGCTTACTATGCACCCCCCAGAGACCGTGAGAGAGGAGAAGGCAGCGTGATTGTCTCTCCTAGACCCAGAGACGTCCCGGGACCAAACGGAAGCCCGGAAGATTCTGGATATGCGTCGGACCTTGCCGGTCCGTCGAACGACGTGGAGATGCCGCCCAGTCCCCCTGGAAGACCATCTTCATCTCCAGCGAGCAGTATATTAGATTGGGAGGAGTCCAGTCCCCCTATACTTGCCGCCAGAAGGAGAGTTTTGTTTGGCCCAAACGGCAATATTGTGATCGTTAGGGATCGGTCACTTGGAAAACACCCCGATGAAGGAGCCCAGTAGCGATTAACTGCTATTTCGGCGTCAGACATGTATGAGTATGTTTCATTCAACGTTATTTCATCTCATGTTTGATTTGATGTTTTTTTTTATTCTATATAGTGATAACGTAGTTTAGCGTGTCAGATTTGTATACTGTATCTTTACAACCTGTGCCAGACATATTTTAAGTGTAAGTAACGATATATTGGGATTAGCGACAAATTGCGTTTATTAAATATTTATCGATAACTTCATAATAGATGAAATTTTCTCTTGTGCCGGTAATAGAGGGATGTGAAGGGCGGAAGATTGAAGCCTTGTCTTTTTACGTCAAATAAAAGTTGAAGACACCAGAAGTGTTTTTCCGAAACGTATGAATGATATAAAGATTTTCATAATATAATAATGTTCATAAACAGGTCACTGTCCTTTTGCTAAAGAATAATGAACATAAGAAAATCCCACGCGTGAGAGGTAATGACTTCTTCCGAAACCAGTCAATATCCTAGGAAAATCCTTACGATAACCGACCGGCGAAAGCAGGTCAAAGACCCCGTGGTATACGTGCAATCAAAACAAGCTAGTTAACAAGAGACAAACACCCATAAATCTAAGATATCGAAGGATACCGCTGACATTTAGTGCATGGCAGCAATACCAAATTAGGTATTGGGCGTGTTTAATCCCCCCACAGCGGCGGTCTTATAAATACGCTAAACCGCTATTCAGTTGGCAGTTCAACAGTTTGGAGAGTTCAAGAGTTTGAGAGTTCGCCAGTATAAGCAGTTCCTAATCATGAAGTCGTTCAGTAGCGAAGGTTCGCGTTATCTACAAAGTACTCGATAACCAGTGATTTTATAATCTTTCATGTAGATACCAGTTCGCGCTTAGGAGCCGGTTCGATACTAAAATAAACGAAAAGCCGACCGAGAGATATTAATGATTGGAATTCTTTCTTAAAATCTCAAACAAAGGGGAATTTCAGTTATCTGTTGTAAGTAACGAGTTTCGGCTGAATGCTGTTGGATTTTACTATGACCATGATATATGAGTGTTCCCTAGATTATTTCCCTTATCCACTTGATAGAAAGGTGTTCAGACCTTGCACGAATTGTGTAATCTTCAGGTAGGCCAGAGGGCCAAGCAGGTTTCTGCGACAATATTTTATGTGTATTGATTGTGATGTTTTTGCAAATTTGGTTTGAAGGGTTTATTAGATAATATATACATGCGTTATTATAATTATGAAATTGGAATCAAACGAACCACTTGCCTTGTTGTGTGAAACGACTATACCACCGTATGAGTTAATGTTTTGTTTGTTTATATACTTGTTCGTACTCCACCCCCATGGAATGTATTATGAATTATTGAATTCCATAATAGATATATGATTATGATTAGATCTAAGGTTTTCGCAATATACTCTGGCTGGGTTTAGGATTAAGTTTGATTTTAGGTTAACACACCATAAAATCATTTTTGAGAACAATCCCCTTGATTGATTTAGTGATCTGCCATGTCAAACTTGTATAATTATGATTTTTAGAGGTAAGAGAATGAGTAACCATTGCATTAACGTTTGAAACGCAGGTGTATTTGATGCGTCTGATAAGTTTAGCTATTATTTTTTATAAATTCAATAAAAAATGTTAAAATCCCTTCGTGAGTTCTTGATTTGAATAGTCGTTAACAACACCCTGCCTAGTCAGTGAAATAGTTTGCTTGCTAGAACGCAGCCGCTCGTTCGTGTTTTAGCAGGTTTTGTCGTCATCGTCACTCCGTTGTAAGGTGCTCACGGAACATCTGACATGCCTTCGACCGAAGTGGGTACCGACAACTGAGGCGTCGTTTCCCTACCAATTGGGAACCCGAAAAGCGCCGTTTGTACTGCGGAGCTACCGGGAGTGACAAATGGTGTCAGATGTGAGGTTACCTTAACTATACCCCTGACTAGTGCCATAACGACTATTGAAAAATGGAGAAAAGTTATAATGATTTTTTTTTTTAAGAAAAGTTTGTATTTGAGACAAATTTAGAAGTATAAAAAGTATTAAAGGGAGTCATATGTGTATAGAGAATTCATGCTTATAGAGAATGGTAGGCAGGCGTTTGCAAGAATTAATATAAGTATCGAGATAGTAAGTTTAGTCGGCCAATCAAAGCTGTAAATATGGCTACGACGCCGCCAAACGTGGTGGGAAATATAGCTGCCCCCATCAATTTAAGCCTGGAAAATTTACCTATTTTCAGTGGTAACACGAGTATAGTTGACTTCGTAAGATCGATAGATGATACAGTTGCTTTAACAGGATGGCCGGGAAACAAAACTACGGCGCTGGTTCGCTTGCGATTACGTGGAATCGCAAAACAATTTGGTAGATGCAGACTAATCGCTTAATTTACCTGACTGGAGTGTTAGTATGGTTTGAATGAGATAGATAGATAGATATTTCATTGGTACCAACTGAAAAAACTACACACAACGTTGAATGGAATTTAAAATAACACCATGGTATTTAAACGACCCCTTATTCAAACCATAGTAACACTCCAGTCAGGTAAATTAAGCGATTAGTCTGCAGCGGAGAAGAACAATTTTCCTCCCAAATGTTCCATAGAATTTTGTAAGTTATCATTTTATTTTTATGTAGTCCTTCAACAACTTATATTCCTATTTAATTGTAGCTCTTCCTGAAGAAGTCAATAAAGGTTGACAAACTATTGAAGATTTAAATCGAATGAGTTTCATTGTTCAACAGAACGCTACCCGATAATATATATATATATATATATATATATATATATATATATATATATATATATATGTGTGTGTTCAGATAGGTTTTCGCGGTCAGATATTTGAAACCTAAAGGTTCGGGTTGAACCGCGTCTAGAATTTGTTGAAATTCGACGTTTCGGCTCCGATTTTGGAGCCATTTTCAAGAACTGAAAAAGAAAGAAAATAAGAAAATTAATAAATGGTTGAAACGTAATTCTACGCTGAGGTCTCAATCTGCCTACTCCTCAGGTATAATTGCGTTAGGTTTTTGCGACTTGACGTCGGGGTCTCAATCTGCCTACTCCCCATGTCTCGTCACTGGTTCTCTCTAAGTTCTCAATCTGCCTACTCCTTCGAGAGAACTGAGGAATTGTGTGTTGAGGAACTGTATTTATAGTGGACGTGGCTGTAACGGCCGTGTGCAATGTATTGGCGCTAGATGAGCTGTGTGCGGGAACTTGGTTGGCGCTAAGTGAGCTGTGTGCGGGAACAGGGTTGGTGGGAAATGAGTTGATGCGTGCAATGAGAGGCTTCCAGGTATTGGGAAGTCTACGTCCGTCGTCGCGAGTGTTGAGGCAATTGGGGCGCTTGTAGAGTTTTCTCGGTGGAAATTGTATTTGTGTTTTTGAAGTCTATTTTGTGACCTGTGTCTTCTCGATGTTTATAAAGTGCGGAAGTGGAAGATGCCTGACGCACAGCAAGTTCGTGTTCGTAGACTCTGGAAGTTACTCGTCTGTTAGTCTGGCCAATATAACTTCTCGGGCAGTCTGAACATGGTATTTCATATATACCTTGAGAATCGTTTTGTATTGTGTCCTTGGGAGATCTGAGGAATTTGGATATTTGGTTGTTGGCCGTGAATAGTAGTGAATACTGATAGTTAGTAATGAATATTACCTAGTTGGTGTTGAGGAATATTTCGCAGCTCCCCAGAACACTAATGAACACAATAGGATTACCGACTCTATGATTCTTTTCTCTCCTGAAGAAGCTAATAAAGATTAGCGAAATATTGAGATATAGAACGAATGAGTTTTAGAGTTTTATTGGTAAACAGACCGCAAACCCGAGAAGTCCCCAGCTGATTATGTAAAGTTCGGTCGAGAATACATCCCTACTATATATATATATAGAGTACTAGAGTTCTCCTCTCGATATATTTTTGGTCTCATATATATATATATATATGAAAACTAAAAGTTCGGGTTGAACCGCGTCTAGAATTTGTTGAAATTGATATATATATATATATATATATATATACATATATATATATATATATATATATATATATATATATATATATATATATATATATATATATATATGTAGATTACTAAGTTCCTGGGATATATATATATATATATATATATATATATATATATATATATATATATATATATATATATATATATATATATATATATATATATATATATATATATATATATATATATATATATATATATATATATATATATATATATATATATATGTAGATTACTAAGTTCCTGGGATATATATATATATATATTTATATATATATATATATATATATATATATATATATATATATATATATATATATACAGTGTGACCCATTTAAGATGGAAGCACCCTTATAAAACTTACATTTTTCAACCGATTGGAATAATTTTATTTTGTTAGGTAGATATTCAAAAAGTCTATTAGGACACCAAATATCATGAATAAATCTCAATTTCCAGGGCCAACTAATCTTATTTTTCAAGGTCAAAAATCTAAAAAAATTACTAGCGATTTTTCTAGAAAAAATCTGACTACACCACTGGATTCGAGACATTTTCAAATGATTTACATGTAAATTACGTTGGAATGCGTCAATCAATAAAAAAGTTATAAAGGAATGAAATTTGAAAAATATGCCGTTTAATCAATCCACCAATTCGAATTCATAAATTTTATGGAAATTCTGAATACACCACTGGATTCAGGATGTCTTGAAATATCACTGGTCACAGTTTCATCGAAAACTGTTCAGTAATAAAAACGTTATAAGGGAATGAAATTTGAAAAATATGTTGTAAAATGAAAATTTAACAACGTTCTTACTACACCACTGTTGATTATTGAAAAAAATATTGGGGTGATTATTGCAATGTCGTACAATTATAACATCTGAAAATCATGATGGTAAATATAGTCTATAGGTATTTCTCGAAGTGGAGTGGATACATAAACAAGTACAATCAGGAGAGAACTCCTGGTTAATCTTCATGAAAACAATTTCAACAATATAAGACAAGTCTAATGTACTCCCAATAGAAATTATAACGAAAAAAATATGCAATGGATAATAATTATTATCATTCCAGTAGGTAACATCAGCTATGATTTTTTCCTTTTGTTGAATAGCAAAAAATGAGAGTTGCAATTTTAACTGCCTGTTATTCAGAATGCATTAATGAAATAAACAAGTAAGCTGTGACTTACAGTTTCTCATCTATTTATTTGCGCATGAATTGTCATTTTGTTACGCACCATTAGTAAACTGAATAATTTGTGTTCCAAAATAAAAACAGATAATAGCTCAATTGTCAATTCAAGAAAAAATCGAAATTATACATCTTTCCGGTGATGATTACCGGAGTGAAAGAGAAGTAACTAGAATATTCAATGAAAGACACCCAAAACGTCCAGCCATAAATAACAGCACGGTACATAAAATAAACCAAGTTTTCAATCGGACTGGAGCAGTAGCCACATATATTTTAAAGAACAATATACGAAGAAGGAACGAAAATAACCAGACTATATTAGATTACTTCAGAAATAATCCAAATTGTAGTTTGAGGGTTGCCAGCTTAGATTTAAACTTACCTAGGGAGAATATTAGGCGATGTCTGAAGAAAAATAAATAGAGGCCATTTAAACCAAAGTTTTTACATACTCTGGAACTAGGTGATCAAAAAAACGATTGGAATTCTGCTTATGGGCCCAGTGATGAAGCTAGTTTCACAACAAATGGAGTGGTTTCATCACAAAATATTCGCTATTGGGCCACTGAAAATCCTAACTGGGTGATAAACTGTAAAAGGCAGTATTCAGAAAAAGTGAACGTTTGGTGTGGAATACTGAATGAAAGTATAATTGGACCATTCTTTTTCGACGGCAACATGAATGGCGCAATTTTCCTACAATTTTTAAGGAATGAATTTTCGGACGCAATAGATGAACTTACCCTTGCAGAAACAAGAAATTTATATTTTCAGTTAGATGGTTGTTCCATACATAATGCGGGAATTGTGAAGAATTGGCTGAATCAAAATTACCCTAATCGTTGGATAGGAAGGGGGAGTACATTAATTGGATGGCCACCAAGATCGCCTAACCTTACTTCACTCGATTTTTTCCTTTGGGGTTATGTTACACAAATGGTTTACAAATCACGACCAAGGAATCGAGTGGAACTGTGCACCAGAATTCAGCAAGCTTGCGATGCAATTACTCCACAACAATTGAGGAATTGAGGAATATTTTAAAAAATATTCGTAAGCGATATGATAAATGCATTGAATTGGATGGAAGTTTGGTGGAGGCCACCAGAATATGAATTGCACTCATTTATTTTTCAATTCGGTATCTTCTTGGTTTCTATTTTTACATTGATTGTGAATAAAAGATTGTTTTCCGCTAGTTTGTAGCAATTAGAAAAATGTACTTACAGTTATTTTTTGTAGATTCATTTGAAATTATTGACACTAAAGTTTGTTGTGATGAACTGATTGATTGATATGGTTCGACATACATATGAAAGGAAATTGATTCTCCCATAAACGTTTCATGAATTTTATTTGAATAATATTTTGTTGAATATTGCCCCTAATCCAGTGGTGTAGTAAGAACGTTGCTAAAATTCCATTGAACAACATATTTTTCAAATTTTATTCCTTTATAACTTTTTTATTACCGAACAGATTTCGATGAAACTGTGATCAGTAATATTTCAAGACATCCTGAATCCAGTGGAGTATACAGAATTTTCATAAAATTCCTGAACATGAATTGGTGGGTTGATTAAACGGCATATTTTTCAAATTTCATTCCTTTATAACTTTTTTATTGATTGACGCATTCCAACGTAATTTACATGCAAATCATTTGAAAATGTCGCGAATCCAGTGGTGTAGTCAGATTTTTTCTTAAAAAATCGCTAGTAATTTTTTTAGATTTTTGACCTTGAAAAATAAGATTAGTTGGCCCTGGAAATTGGGATTTATTCATGATATTTGGTGTCCTAATAGACTTTTTGAATATCAACCTAACAAAAAAAAAATCATTCCAAATGGGTTGAAAAATGTAAGTTTTATAAGGGTGCTTCCATCTTAAATGGGTCACACTGTATATATATATATATATATATATATATATATATATATAGATATAACATTTAGAAGCCATTAAAGTTTCATATCCGTTTTGTAAATAATGTCAATATTGAAACATTGAAAAAAGGAAAAGCAGTGGCATCAATCAAAATATTTTTTTTTTTTTTCATTTTTAGTTCTAGCTTTCAACTTACGTATACAAGTTTTTTTTCTGTAGGTGTGATCATATCATGTCGAAGAGGTCCTTCAAACCACTGGAGGCTGGATAAATCACCCCTTATGTTTGTATTTGCGAAACAATGTTCATTTTCCACTCTGTTTAATTCATTTGCTAGCAAATGCCTGTAGGTTCCCCATTTTCCATCCTTGAGAACATTATGAGCCATGTTCTTCTGTAACTCTTTTCTATAAAACGAATCGTCAATATTTATTTCATGAACATCATCCATCACAAGTAATCCCTTGATGAAATGGCTTTCTGGCTCTCTTCGTAGACAGTTTACAAGCCCTAGTAAACCACTCTTTTCTTGATTATCTGAGTATAGAATTAAACTCTCACAATTTTTATTTTCAATCACATCTTTAATTGTTTCAATCCAAGATAAATCATTTGATGAATTTATCTTAAGAGTCATTGGATTTCTAGGAGTACGGTTCTTTTTCAGGAGAACATGAATTTCTGATTGTATTCTATGGACCGTACAAATGGTAACATCAAATTTTTCTGCATCAACAATGCTGAAGTTCAATGACTCACGAGATAATATAAAGCCATTCTCTTTGAGCGATGAAAAAGCAGTTTGAAACAACTGAAAAAAAAGTCAAATATAGAAACGGTCATGCCAAACGACAATTCCAATACATAATAAACGAGAACAAATTGAAATTGAACATATTATTCTCATCGTCATATAATATTATTAATACTTTCAAAAGGAGATACATATGGAGAATGTGGCTGTTGGCAAACCTTGGCAGAGAAAGGATATAATACTATAATTATTACATTCATATAAATTGAACACAAAGCTCGGAGTACCTTTGGGAGATCTTCTAGTATCGACTGTCATTAGCCGCGTCCACACCAACCGAGCACGGCTCGCGCGGCAGCCTCGCGAGCCAATGCCTCGTTATGTGTGGACGTGCCTCGGGGTTGTGCGGGCGCACGTTGCCTCGGCTGAGCGTGCCTCGAGGTCGAGCCGTCGGCTGTGTCGGTTAAGGAGACGCGCTCAAAGGTGCCTCAGTGTGCGCTGTGCGTTTGATGTAGACGGTGATTTGGGCTCGCTAGCGCGATTTCCACAAAATGTTTGTTAAAGGAAGCTGTCATCATGAACACTCAAGAGCAGTCGAATCGTCTGATACAATTTTATGATGAATACAGGATATTGTGGAATTCCAAAGATCCTAACCATTTAAACAAAAGTAAGCGCGGATACTGTTGGCGGCAAATTTCAGCAGAATTGCAATGTCCTGTTAATGAATTCAAAAAAATAATGGATTCCTTGTTGGGTTCTTATCGGAGAGAGAAGTGCAGAGAAAAAAAAGCCACATTACTGGTTCAGGTAAATATATTCTTTAATTGTATGTTTACATTCTGTTGGGCGCCAAATCTGTGCAACTAAAGATAAACACTTATCCTTATTTGCTTGCTCTTTTTTACAGCAATGCCTTTGAGCTGCTCAGATTGTTACGGGAGGTCGTGGGTATCGTTATCTGCTAGTACGACAGATATATCCTTTGGCAAATGTAAGGTATAAAGATAAAAGATATTAGTTATGCATGGGCACCAGGTTCTTTTTTTGTTAAATGAAAATACCAAAAACACTGATTTGTCAAAGGATGATCTTTGTGCTTCTCAACCATAAAAAAAACAAAGTTCAGAAAACACTATATTCACAAAAGTCCCATGTGACAAAACATGTGTGACAAGATTCTAATGAAGTCAAATGTGCGACAAAACATGTGACAAGATTCTAATGAATTGACAAAGTTACGAAGGATTCTGGTCTCTCAATATTTGCCTTGAAATGACTGGTTGGTTTATTCACATTTTATGATCAGTTCTTGCGATGAGAAAGACTTACTCCAGAGCTCTACTTTAACGAAGAATGTAGGAGCCTTGTATGATCTCTCGAGACAATGGCTGCTCTACTAGCAGGATACAATCTGGATACAATCTGTAGTCGGTCTGGGGTCTTTCCTGGATCTCATAAGATGTTCGAACGATGAGGTAACGCTGTGAAATATAAACACAAACCAGTATCTTGTGGCAGGTTGTGTCACACGACTCGAGATATGACCATGATTGTACAAATCTAATCTAGATTTACTTATAGATTATTAAAATGAATGATGATGAAATGAAAGAGTTTAAATTTACAATAAATAGATTATTCAGGGAATATATAAATGAGATAAAGAATTCAAATTTACAATAAATGTATTGTAAGATTTCGATGCCTTACTTCGCAAACCAGCTAACTCCATGGAAAAAACGTGGAGTTAGATGGTACTCAAACTTTGAAGATTTCCAAATTAATCATGAAATTCATGAGTGACAGAGTCACGCACATTTGGCCATTTTACAATGTATCAAAATTGAATTTTCAAAGTTCAAATTAAACGTGCCAAAAGAATATCGATTCGATCAGTGAAATAGATAAGAGTTAATTATGTTACAATATGACTAATTGTGTTTAAGTTAATTATTCAAAGATTTGGAGATTTCAAAGATAATCATGAATGACGCACATATGGCCATTTTGCATTCATGTTAGAAAGTAGCAAAAATGAATTTTAAATTTCAAATAAAACGTGCCAAAAGAATATCGATTTTTATATCGATTCGATTAACGAATCAGATAGAAGTTAATCATTTTAAAGATAATAATATATACGACCTTTCAGTTTCTCGCTCTAGAAAAATTTTAAATTTATCGAAGGGAAAACTGAGAAAACAACCCACCGCTTCGAATGCTCACTTCAGAAAGGACGAGTAAGTCAATCTCTCTCACTCTGTCTATCGTCAGTGTTACCAATCGCATAGCACAATTGAATACATTGGAACAGCTAAATGAGATGATGTTATCAACATAAAATTCAACAAACCGAAAAAACGGTAACGCAATGTTTTACATTTCGTTACAGTATATTACTCGTTTCTTTCGAAGTTGCCGTTGCCGACCGTTACGAAATGAAGTCACAGTGATTTGTGGCCGACTCTATTGAAGCGAAGCTATCGGTACTAAACGGGTCCAGCTTGAGAGATACGGTATGGGGGAGCGCGGCGGGAGGTAATGGCAATCTTGAAGCAAACGCAGCTGCAGTACTATTTTCTATGTATTTGTATGAAAGTCGTTGACTATTTACAATAGTTTAAATCACAAATTACATAATTCCTTATAATATTTATATTTGATATAATATATGAAAGAAGTAGTCAATACTCAAAGTGGAGTCTCAGTGTAAAGGAAGCAAGTAAAACTCGAAGTCGTCTCCACAAAATCTATTTAACTCTGCGTTGGCAATAAATTATCGAATATCATCAAAAAATCATCGAAAACATGATTTCGTGCATAGAGATGCTCATCTATAGTTGATAAAATACAGGAAAATAAAATGGCATGGGAAAACGTTGAATAATTCAAAAGGCATGCTTCGCAAAATCTATACCTGCCTCGCACCTGAAGCTGCCTCACCCTGAGGCAGCCCCATGGCGAGCCATCGACAGTCGGTTTTTGGTCGTAGTCAAAGGCGCCTCGACACACTCGCCTCGCTATGTTTGTACCATGCTTTGTCGATATTTCTGCTGCACCATGGTGGAGTGCCTCGCACTGACTGACGGCTCGCTCTGCCGCGCGTGCTCGCCTCATTGTCGTTCAAAATCACCCGTTGAGGCAGCCTCGCGAAGCATGCCTCGCGAGGTTGCCGCGCGAGACTGCCTCGCAAAATCGATACGCGGCTTTAAATGCCACTACGGATTTTGAATTATATCATTGGGGTGGTCGGTAGACTGAATGACCTAATACGAGTTAGACTGCATTATTTATATCTCCGGCTGCGGTAAACATAGGGTCACATTCTAAACACATTGTTTATTACCGCTTATGCGGATCATGGTTGCCAGTTGATCCAATATTCAGGAAAGCTTCTGATCAACTATCTGATCAAATACATACAGTATAATTATTAGAGATAGGAGTATACAATAATATAGATTTGGCAATAAGTTAGCCATACGTGAGTTATTCTACCAACTTTCTTCGCGCTACCGTATTTTGAACAACCGGCAATGGTGGTAGTGTTTCACCAATTCATCCATAAAAAGTGACAGTTGATGTTGGTTCCGTTGTTATAACGTAATTTGGAAATATTTCCGAGAAAATTTCACGAAAATAGGTAAAAAACTCAATCTCAATCTTGTGAGAAATGTTTGAATGAATTAAATATTCCATACTTCATATTTTTATTGGGGTAAGTATTTGTGGTTATGTCGTTTAGAAATTAATATACAGGGTGGGGTATCGAAAACGAAACAGATCGAATATCTTCAAAACACATGTGTTGTGGATTGTGAATTTTTAATCCAAGGGGGACATCTTCCTATCATAACCTCAACTGTCATATCTCTCCCCCCACCTTCTGGTCACTATCACCCAAACAATTTGAATAGGGAATATAGTAAGTGTAACACATCATTAAAAAGGTATTTTCATAATGAACTCAGCTACCTAACTTTCTATTTTGACGCCCTCTAACGGGAAAAATAACTGATCCGTATTCCAAATTATGATACTTCATTTGCAAGCTAATTTGACATAATTTCGGTGACAATGCATTATGGAATTTTTCTAAGAAAAAACAAAATGGCGGCTCCAAAATAGCAGACAAGATTTAAAATTATGATCCGATTTGATTCAAACTTGATAAGTGGTGGTTTTCAGGGTTGGAAATCATACATTGTTTGTCAGTGCAAAAAAACAAGATGGTGGCACCAAGATGGTGGACGAAATTTGTAATTATGGTCCGTACCATAATTTTAAATCTTGTCCGCCATTTTGGACCTGCGATTTCGGTTTTTTTCCTAAGAAAAATTCCCCTTATGCATTTTCACCGAATTTATGTCATATTAGCTTCCAAATGAAATATCATAATTTGGAGTACCGATCAGTTATTTGGGTAGCGAAAATTGACATGGCTGAATTTCTCATGAAATTACCTTTTTAATGATGTGTCACAGTTACTACTTTCCCTGTTCAAATTGTTTGGGTGATAGTGACTAAGGGGTGGGGGGAGAGGTATGACAGTTAAGGTTATGATAGGAAGATGTCCCATTTGGAATAGAAATCGACTTGTTTTGCATTTTCTTCACAACACATGTGTTTTGAAGATATTCGAACTGTTTTGTTTTCGGTGCCCCACCCTGTATGGTTTACCTAATCTATAACATGATATGCTATGGAGTTTTATTAGGTCATTAATTATTATAGAAAACGAGATAACGAATTCAATAAGCTTCTGATAAATCTGATCTTTTTTTACTTCTTCACAAAGTGCGACTTCGGACCTTTTCGATAATATGGTGGGATACATCTGCAATATCATTTAGAGCTGAAAAACCGCAGACAGAAAGCGGGCAAATACTACAGGTATTTGAAGCTGCTTAGTTTGCCTCGCATAGTCAGCCTCGACAAAATATGTGATAGAGTGATTGGCGGTTCCTGCATTCTTGGATGAACTTTTCGACCAAGGAATCATGCAACAATTCATATAAGCCTGTTAAACACATCTGGCAGAGGGACTGGATTTTTAGGATACGGAACAATGCTGCAGAATCCAGAGTAATGTCCGTGTGGTTGAGAAAAATTCACAAGATCCTGCTACTATAGTGGCTGCGTAGCAAATGTCTAATATTAAAAAAATTGACACGGACGAAGGTCGAGAATGGGAAATCTTCGGCCTCTATTCAGCAAATACAAGTTAACAATGCATATTTTGCTGTTCTTCCATGATAAAATAAAGGTGTTTTCATAGATGGCCTCGTTAACAACGAGCCATGCACCATGCTGCTAGATACAGGTGAGATTGGAACAATTCTCTAGGCTTATCTTGCTAACACACCGGCAAGAATTGAACCAACAATTTGAAACCTACGCACAGCGATAGGGGAGCCAGCAATTTGGGTATGGTGAACTATTGAGTATGATGCAATCATTGGTATAAATATCTAGAAATACAGACGGGTTAGCTAAATTTCAAAGTCGACTTCCTACCAGTGAACGTAGAAGACGTGGTTCTTCATAGAAGATGTGAAATAATGATTTGTATTTTTTGGCAGAAACAAACCATTATGAAGACTGTCCGGTGGCTTTGAAGAAGGAAACAACATTTTTGCTCACATAGTAAACCACTTCGAAATCACCTATACAAATTTCAATGACAGTTTTTACTTTCGAAATGGCATCTTCCAATATAATGTCTGAATTTGAGTAATCACGTTGATTGACGATAATATCTTCTATTTTGGAAAATTTATTTAAAAAAAAATTCGCATCACAGTTTATGATCAACTGAACAGTTGAAGGTGCTTAAGCTGATTTGAAAATCGTAACCTATATTCCATATACATCAAAATTATCGTTTTCATCCATTTCTCTGGACGGAGAACTCTGAGGATACCCATCGTCCTATCCTATGATATAATAATTCATGCGAAAAAGTTAAAGAACGCAAAATTCTTGAAAGGGTATTGACGAATGCAGGAGAAAATAGTGTAAAATTTATTGAACAAAAATGTTTGGGTTGAGACATATCAAATAGATGGGACATATTTCAACACGTTAGGGAGTTGAAGTTGATAGTGACAAAGTTATAGCTATACAAGAAATGCAAAATACAATTTTTTTTTAAATTGGGTATGATTACATACATGACAAATTTATTCTCAATCTTTCCATGTTAACAACCAATTTGAGAAGTTTGTTGAAGAATGTTGCGTGGGAGTGGTTATCTATACATCAGTCAGAGTTTTATAATTTGAATGAGCCTATTTTGCAATATTTCAATGAAAGTCAGCAACTTGTGTTGATAGCTCAAAAGATGGATTTGGAGACGTTACTTTGCAAAATTGACAACCAGTTGCAAATTCGTCCAGAAGTTTAACGATTGTCAACAGGAATATGTTCAAATTGAGAAGGAAATATTGGGAATAGTTTTTGGTTGTCGAAGATGCTACCAATATTTATATGATAACAAATTTCTGGTTTAGAACAGATTACAAACCACTAGAGGTAATATTCAATAAATCTTCAGATAAATGTCCACTTCGCATTCAAAAATTACAAATAGCCCTGTAAAATTATGACTTCAGCATCGGGTATGAGGATGGTGCATTATGTGAGGTAAATTGTGGTTTTATCGACCCACTTTAGGAAATTTTAGATTTAGGTGCTTGGATAAGTGTGAACAGTTCATAACATATGTAAATTGAATTTTATAGGGCAAAGAGGGAGATTTCTGCGATTTTAAACAAAAAAATAACATATTTCTCTTTTAATACCAGAAAAATTATATTTTTCATTTAATTTCCCTTTTTTCTATTACCCGCCTATAAAAAAATCTAACGCCGGCCTAAGCTTAATCTATTACCGGCTCATAACAAAATGTTGTGTTTTATCACGGAAAATAAATAAAAATTGCAAAAATTATTCTACCAACATGTTCATTTCCTTAATTTCAGGAACTTCATAAAATTCCCTCTTTTTGATGGGCCGAGGCGGCTCTATTTTGAAGATCACTTCATCAAAATCATACCATATCACATCTTCATGATGGAGCCATTTCCAGTCACTTTCTATTTGTTCCATGGCTTTTATATAGTATGGTTTTGAATTGGTGTCTTCTATCAAACCCGGGAAATATTTTTGCTCATATATTAGATTCCATTTTCCGATTTGCATTATTCTTTTCCTATGAAAATCTTATACAAAATCTGAAAAAAATGTTCAATGGGCTTTACTTAATCAACCAAAATTAAAACCATATCCCAATTCCACCATTTTTATGGTTGGTTTTGAAACTTAATTTCATTGACTCCTTTTGTAAACACTCTTTAAATGTGGGTAATAAGGGAGACGAATTTTTCCTAGTTCTGTTATAGAACTTGTGGGCCGTAAATAGTTTTATATATATATATTTTTCGAATCATAACAATTTGAAAACATTTTTTTTTCCTAAGAACATCATAAAATACAATTGAAAATAATTGAAATTTTTTGCAATTCCGGCTCAAAAAGCCGCAATTAGATCGAGGTGAAAAATATTAGTCTAATATCTGCCTTTTTAAATTTTGCAATTTTCAACATTTTTTCTACCAAGTCTGCTATAAAAAGAGAGAAATTAGTTCAATAGACCTTTATAAACCAACCAAAATTAAAAACTTGCAAACATTTTTCATTCTACCACTTTTATTTAAAAAATGGTTTCGTAAAATTTTTTTTCACCGAATCTTTGTTTGAAAATAATTTGGAATTGATTGATAAAAGTCGTATTTTTCCTATTTCTGTCGAGAAATTGATGGTCCGGAAATAGTTCTATACATTTTTCGGAGAATATGTCACAAGAATTCGGAAAAAACTTTAATGTTTTTTGCTAGAAATATGAAAAATAGTTGATTGAAAATAATTGCGGTTTTTTGCAATTCCGGCTCAATAAGCCGCAGTCAGATCGAGTTAATGAATATTAGTCTAATACCGGCCTATTTCATTTATACAATTTTCACCTTTTTTTATACAGAATTCCGTTTAAAAAATGTGACAAATATATTAAATAGACCTATGTTAATCAACCACAATAAATAAACATATCCAAACAGCCTTACTTCAGGTGAAATATCCTTATTCAAAAATATTTCCATACAATATTTTATATATCAGTTCGTTTGAACAACCAGACACCTTTAACATATATTCGTTATATTATATTCATTACCTGTGGTCTTAAGAAGAAACCGGACACTATCAAAAGTGAAATATCCTTCTCTTCTGTCAATTTGATGTTTTCTACTGGGATAAACACATCGAGTGAACATTCACTCAGTATTTTAGGTGAACATTGGATGAGTGGCTGATCTTCAAATACTCGAATAACAATTGGTGCTAGAGGAAGTGATTCTTCTTTCGTGAATTGATCTACCAGTTCGATCACTTTTACTTTGAACACCAGAGAATTCTCAAGAAGTATTTGCATGTTCACTCTCACAGAGTTCGTCAGTTCTAGACTGGTTATATTTGGAACGAATGTATACTTTTCCAAGACCGGAATACCCAAATCTTTTCTTCGAGGAATGGAGTTGGCAATCAAACCACGTATGAGTGTGTTGTTACACCTGAAAAAGTAAGTTTTCATTCAAGATACAATTACTGCTTACTGACTTGCCAAAAACATATTTGTAACTTGGTCAAATGAATATATTCTATTCTATAGTACTGACGATACTGGTGATATTGTAACAATTTCGAGACCGGCCCCAAGACCGGCCCTGATCTAAATAATTATGCACCCTCGTTCAACTACGACAGCATATCTGCTGGCCTACGGATCGCCGAGAACAAGCTGGAATAAAATCGATCGCTTCGATACTATTCGAAGAGCTAGATGAAATGTTCTATACTCCCAAATAATCGAGAGTCGTGGATGGAATCTGCTTGGGAGTATATAAGCTGGATACTCAGAGATAACCACGGAAAGTTACGATTATAATAGTTCCAGAGTTCACAGATAGAGACTGACACAGTAATAAATAAATTAGTGAAGTAAATGTTTTAGTTGAATAATTGTTTTAAATAGTGTTTTAAATAAATCAGGAAAATTAGTTAGTGCAGTTTTACTACAATATCTTGAAAACTTGAGTTGTCGACTTTCAGTTCTGGAACGCAATTTCAGGAAAAAGATTTGACCTTTTTGTTCTTCATGTCCAGTTGGACTTTATGCTATTTGCAAACATTTTTCGTTAGTGTGTCGTTTTTTAAGGGCTTCCGCAATCGTTGGTACCATTCAACAACCACTAAATTTTCTATATTTCACATTACATTTAAATCTCACAGTTTGCTATTAAAAAGGTTGAAAATGCAGTCTAGAATGTAAGTCTTACAGTGAAATTGCGTAGTTTTGATGTCTAGAGAATTATATGTCCCAAAAAAAATTGCAACAACACTGTCCAACAGAATTTTATGGAGCATTCTGGGTGTTGGAGATTTCAAAAGTTTACGAAACCTCTAAAAATATTCTGCTACCAAGAATTTTTGTAAATTTGTGTTGTACAACATGATGAACGGTTATACGTAAAAACGTTTAGGAATTGTACGAATAATATTGTCAACAACTTTGAAAAATGGGGCGCAATGATCGATGCATACATAGTTCACTCAAGTCATCAACCAATTCATTGCATAGCAAATGATATGAATGAAATGTTGTGTACATTTTATCAACAGAAGCTACTTCCTACATTCCTTACGATTACGTATCGCATTAGCCCTACGTTTAATTTTATATTCAAAAAGGCAATAAATTGAAAAATATTTTTATGTAATATATTATTTCTACTTCTCAGTCTTTGGTTGAGTAACTCACCTAACTGAGAAAGCTAGTTCAAAACTGACTGCACAATTAATTCATTACGTATTGTTCTAAATTCTATATAATTCTCCCTTCTTGAATATTAGAATTTTTTCATTGAACTTATTTTGAACCACTGTCTAAATTACCTATTTACTCTTATTTCTTGCTTTTATAATATTGACACTGCCATGTTACATTATGTTACAATTTGACCATTCATTGTGGTAGACCTGATAAATACTCAAGATTAACATTGATTTCGAGGTTGTGTTAATTCAGTTTTTTTCTTCTGAAATGTCCCAATCAGTGGACTATGGATGAAATTGGATGTTCAAAAGACAGTAATTTGCTATTTTCAACTCTACTTTGATACGGCTTCTTCAAAATTTCTTTTATATTTTTATAATATGTTTCTCAGTAGGATAGTCATGTCGGATTTAAATACCAGTTCATTCATAACTAGAGGTTCACCAGAGATATCTCTAGAAACTGTTTTCAATATAATCATTAGATCAAATTGATCTCATTATATGATTTGAATTTCAGATATTTTGAATGTTCATCATCATGCCCCAATTCCCAGAATCCGTTTTCACATTACTTGCACCTCAAACACCCACTGCAATATTTAGCTGAAATACACTTACCTAATTTCGCCACACCGGTCGTCATTATATACTGGGAGTATTGGTTCCATTCCCCTATCAGTAAAATCCTCTTTCACCCATTTGGCATGATCTTTGGGCGCTATCTGTATGTATTCAATATACGTAGGCACATAGAGGAGTCTTGAATCTTTTCCCAAAATCTTCATTTGTAACATATTATCCAAGAACGTGACCCAGTTATTTTCCCATTTGATGAGCCCTTCTGTACCATTTACATCAATTTCCATGATTTTTCGAAAACTTCCCCTGTTGAATAATTAAGGCTTTTAATGGAGCAATTCATGTTGTAGTAGTAGCACAGTTTCAACTATTTGCCCAATATATAGGGAATTATAATGGTTTAAGAATGAAGAAGTTCTGACTTTTATCTGACTTTTTCAATCGACTGCTCCAAAAAACAATCATCTAACTTATTACAACAAGATACAAGGTCAGTACAGAAAACTATCAACTCAAACAACTTCTGACACTTCCCCTGGATCTTTGATCCCCAATTTCTTCAAATGATCATTCAAATATTTGCTGATATGATCTTGGTGAATTGGTCAGCTAGGTTTTTCTTTGACTCTACATATTTCAAAATTATTTTCTTCTGTTCTATCAAATCTCTGATATAAAATATTCGCAAGTCTATGTGTTTGGATCTATCAGATGATGTGTTGTTTTCTGCTAATTTTATTGATCCTTGATTATCTACAAATATGGGAAATGGTTCAGCAAAAATATTCTCCATGTGGATTTCATAAACTAGCTTCTTCAAAAATATGAATTCTTTAGCGACTTCACTAAGTGCAACGAATTCCGATTCGACAGTGCTGAGAGCAACACAATGTTGTTTCCTGCTACCAGCTGATGGCTCCTCCTGCGAGAACAAATACAAATCCGCTGAATGATTTCCTGTCGATTGAATTTGAAGCCCAATCTGCATCTGTGAAAGCTTCGACCGTTGTCTCTCTCTTCTTATATTCAATACCATACGCTTTGGTACGATTCAAATATCTCAGCATATGTTCAGTTCCCATCCAGTGATGCTTGGTAGGATTTTGGTTAAACTGACTCATGAAAGTTGCTGTAAATATCATGTCAGGTCTGGTCGTTACACTTAAATATAGAATGCTTCCAATACACTTTTGATATAACATTCGTTCGTCTTTGTTGAGTAATTCATCATCATTAAGGCAAAACTTTTCCCCAATAGGTAAAGGCGTAGCTACCTTTTGCTTGTAGCATGTTCATTTCTCTCAATAGCTCTTCAGCATATAAAGTCTGGTTCAACATAATTGAATTTTCGTCTCTGGTCACTTTTATGGACAATACGTTCCTCACTTCCCCTAGATTTTTGATATCAAACCGTTTCTTGAATTCAGCCTTCAAATTCACTATGTTCTTGTGGTTTCCATATATCAGTATACCATCAACATACACAGTGATGATGAGGTCTCCTTTATCCTGATAATAAACACATGGATCAGATATGGATCTTGAGAAACCTGTGTTTTTAATGAACTGATCTAGTGTCCTATTCCACATAAGACCCAATTGATGTAGGCCATATATGCTTTTATTTAACTTACAAACCAGTTCTTTTTTTTTCATCAGAATAATTCTCTGGTAAATAAGAAAACTTCAATTTTTGTTTATCGGACAACCCGAAATATCCATCCGGTATTTCCATATAAACTGTTTCGTCTAAATCAGCTGAAAGATATGCTGCAGTAATGTCTATATGATGTACAGACCACTTCTTCTCAACTGCTATGGCAAAAAGTAAACTCATAGATTTTTTCTGTACAACTGGTGAGTATGTCTGTTCAAAATCAATACCTGGCATTTGTGTGTTACCCAACGCCACAACTCTTGCTCGGTATCTTTCGACTACTCCATCAATGTTGTTTTTGGTTTGAAAACCCATTTTGTTTTAATGATTCTCCTATTCTCTGGTTTTTCTACGAAAATCCAAGTTTCATTCCTGAGAAGATTTTCGAATTCCTCGATGATGGCTCCTTTCCAGAAAATTTTGTTATCCCCGTTCATCGCTTCTCTCAAATTGCGAGGATCTCGTCTATTCAAAATTGCTTGGTTGCATGAATTTGAATTTTCGCCAACTTCGATTTGTGTCATCCATTCAGGTTTTCGTATTGTTCTTCCTAATCTTGTTTTAATTTCTGAATCCCTATATTCTCTTGCATCATTTCCTGATATATCCTCATTTGTAGTTTTTTCTTCTATTATTGTTTCATCATTATCTTCCTCTTCGATTGGACTGCTTTCTATTTGATTTTGCTCTGTTATTTCTTCATCAGAAGAATTTTTTTCCATTGACGATATGTTCGTTCCGCAAACAAGAAAATCATTAGGAAATGTATCTACTTTGGAAGGTTTATGTTGATGATTCAGCATAGGGAATACGTCTTCCTCGAATTTGACATCGCGGCTGATGACAATTTTATCATTTATTGGATTCCACAATCGATACCCCTTAGAATTGCTGTCATAGCCCACGAAAATACTTGAAATACCTTTCGGAGCAATTTTACTTCTTCTAGATTTATTGATTGTCCATACTCTACAACCAAAAACTTTTAAATGGGATAGGTCCATTTTTATGTTTGATTTCCATTTTTCTATTGGACTGCATCCTTCATTCGCTATAGTGGGACTTCTGTTTCTTATATAACAACATGTTGCTACTGCTTCTAACCAAAATTTATGTGGAATACCCGATTCTATCAATAAACATCTAGCTGCATCAAATAATGTTTGATTGAATCTTTCGGCAACGCCATTTTGTTGAGGTATGCCTGGTATTGTGAGTTGATGACTAATGCCATTTTGTTCCAGAAAACGAATGAATTCCCGAGACAAATATTCACCCCCATTGTCGCTTCTCAAACAGGATATCTTCTTTCTATGAAAATTTTCAACTTTTGTATTGTATTTCTTGAAATTTTCAAATACTTCATCTTTCGATTTCATGAAGGCAATTTCGCAATATCTTGAATAATCGTCAATAAACGTCACTATATATTTATTACCTCCATTCGAAATAGGATTGATAGGACCTACGACGTCTGTATGTATGAGATTCAAAGGAGATGTCTCTCGATTTGAACAACCTTTTGGAAAAGGACTCCTTTTCAACTTCCCCTGGTAGCATATTTCGCAGTCTAGTTTTCCGGCATCAATGTCATTTGACATTGTCACATCTATTTTTCCAAACATCTTTCTCACGCTAGATATATTTAAATGTGCCAATCGTCTATGCCACAGTTCAAATTCTTTCGAAAAGGCTTTATTCGTCATCCTGTTTTCAAACGGTTTGATCGTGTCCAAGTGTGATCTCTCTTTGATAAAATGTAAGGCTCCAGTTTTGGTTGAGATTGCAATGACGTCTCCATTTGGTGTCATAATTTTCGAAGAATCGTTTTCGAAAACTATTCTGAGGCCTCATTCGGCTGCTAAACTCAAAGATAGCAAATTCGTCTTCAACTCAGGTACATATAGAACATTTAATAAAGTAAGTTGAGTCGATCCATTTTCGTCTGATAATTCCAGTTTCACATCTCCAAAACCGGTAGAAACGAGCATTCCTCCACCTGCTACCTCACTTTCAGTTTCGTGATGAACAAAATTTTTAAATTTTTCCATTGAACTCGTTATATGATCTGTCGATCCGCTATCCAATATCCATATATTTCTTTCAGTCCTTTTATTTGCCATACAGGATAAACGATGATGGTCGGCTAAATTGGGAATAGATTTGATGGCACTAAACGCAAAATTGGAATTTGAGGGACCTGCTTCTCCTTTCGTCAACAATGGTTTATTTTTTCCGACGGATAGAGGACAATTTTTCCCATTGTGTCCAATTTCCAAACATCGGAAACACCTCAGGTATTCGTGCGATCGACAAGGCTTCGTCTGATTTGAATTTTGTGCATGAACATTCTTTCCTTCTTCCTTAAAATTATAAGTATTGGTTTGTCTATTGTATTTATAGTTTCTACCGTATTTTCGTCTTGCTGTCAGTGCTTTCACTTCGTCTTTACCTTCTCTTCTACATGTGCTTTCTATCCTCCGTTCTTCCTCCAACAATTTTGATTTCAGAGAGGCCATATTCAAATCATCATTTTCTGGTCTAAGGTTTCTTGCGAGGTACTCGTACTGGCTTGGTAAACCAAGTACCGTGAACCCAGCTTGTATCTTTTCATTGAAATCATACCCTGCACATTTGACTTTATGATAGAGGCTATTATGTCTCGTTAAATACTTATGGATGAATTCGTTCTGATTCTTAGTACTTTTTACGAAATCCTTCAAGAGTAGTAACCCATGCCAAGTATCATACTTTGTGTGTATGCTTTCAAACGTCTCTTTAGCCGTCTTGCACTCTATAACATCGTCGAGAATATCATTTCCGATCAACAGATATAATATTGACTTCGCACTGAGATACGTCTTTCTATTTTTGGATTCTTCAGTTTGAGTATCATTGAAACCAGGATCTATAGCATTCCACAAATTCTTCACCTCCAGAATTCCCTGTGCGCGCATCGACCAATATCGATAATTCTCTGAATTGAGCTTTTCGATTTTAAAGTCTTCCATATTCGAATAAGATTCTTCGTCGTCTTCTTACTAGGAAAAGTTCGTCGTCTACACTTACCTCTATTAAAAATACGAATTGTGTCGTCTGCTGAGAACTTTCAAAAACTTTATAATCGAAATAGTCCTGGGCTCATAACCTGTTGTAGTAGTAGCACAGTTTCAACTATTTGACCAATATATAGGGAATTATAATGGTTTAAGAATGAAGAAGTTCTGACTTTTATCTGACTATTTTAATCGACTACTCCAAAAAACAATCATCTAACATATTACAAGATACAAGGTCAGTACAGAAAATTATCAACTCAAACGATTTCTGACAATTCACTCGGCATACCTACTATTCTTTGAGTGAATTGAACTTCGCCCTTTATTTTCACCTAATATGATTTTTACTTATTTGATTATTCTTTTATTAATTGGAAAATAACAAAGACGATTATTATTTTTATTATTATTGAATTGTGACTAATGAGTAGATATATTTCTTCCGATATTTCAATCTGAAACAACTGACTGAATGATAATGATAATAATGATAATACTCCCACATGAAATGTTGTAGAGTGTACCCAAAGGCATAACTTGTAGAGGGCAGCTAGTATAATCATTTTTCGGGGCCCTCCGATGCGACTTTGATTTTCGGTGGCATAATTACTTTTCAAATGTAGTAAAACCTAGAAAACCTACAGCACCACCCTGGGTGACCGATGAGTATTCCAAGAGAGCAAAAGATGACCAAAATGTCATTTAGGCAACACACTTTCTTCTCAACAACGTTTGTGTACGTCTATCGATATCGATACACTCGAGGAAACATTTATCGCACATATGTGTCAAGCATGGTCCAATGCGGAAAGGAATTTCAGCTGCCTCCTCCTAGATTGCTGGGACAGCAGTCCCCCTTAGTATTGAGTAACATCTGTTGAGTCCCTGCATCATACGACCAGATGAAAATATACTGAGAACAATTTGATACAGTTAATCTCACTACTTAGCACTTCATCATCGAACGAACTTAACTTCGTTTCTGAGTTTGTTAAAATTTTCACGGTTATATTTGAACTTCTCCCTATTATATGGACTCTGATAGCAAAATTACAGTATTTTGTAAACAACATCTATCGTAGAAAATATTGCATTTCACACTCCAGATGAAAAACGTTTTTTCCGTTCGTGAGATTGACACATTCGCCCCGCTCCGCTTTGCTCGTGGACAAAATCGCCTCACAGAAAATAGATGTATTTTCATCTTTTGTTGAAAATTATATACTATTTTCTCTTCCATCATGTGGAATAATTGAGTATTCCACATATGATTTGATGCTCTCTACCTACTTTCTCAGTGTGAACCGGAATATTGGTCTGGCCATTTGATAACAGCAAATGGAAACGATTGCGGAATGATGTATTTGAGCATTATCTCTGTATTCTTACTAGGTCTGTACAAATGATCGTCACAGCCGTAAAACCTGTATGCAGACAGTCACTTGTTTCGATTCACATTTGTCAGTTGTTGCAGGAAGAATTGCAAAATATGTTCTTGTAGAAGAAGAGTACCAGGTATTGGGCAGACGTGATTCGGCAGTCGTATGGGGATATTGGATGGTTTTCTATTCGATATTTGCCGATAAAATTCCTAAATGAGGACGGAGCTGAAGTGGTTCTGAACTCACTTGTACCCAATCTGTAGGTTTCGGATCTCACTTTGTCGCCTAATGTCTGCTTTTGTAACTTTTCTTCGATAGTTTCATGTTAAATCAATTCAGGGATGACTACTGAGTATTTTGTTATTTGGGTAAAAAGAACTTCTATTCTGATGAGTATTGGTGACCTCGGCCTTTTCAGTAATTTCCTCCGTTTGGTCAACTATTGTTGCGTTTTCCCAGAGATTCTGAAAATTCAAGGGACTCGCTGGTACCACTAACTCAACAGTCACTTTCCTCGCACGCATAATCAAGAACAACTTTTGCTTCCTCTTTGAAGTATCATTTATTTTTTTTACAAGCGTGCGTGATTCATTTGGGAAGTGTCACTTTTCCGCATTAGTGCGAATACAATTTTCCCGCCCTACTGTGGGAAACTTATTCCCACACTAGTGCGGGAAAAACATTGGTACAATTTTGTCGCGAAATATAAGTGGTTAATGACTAAATATGAAAGATTTGGTTTGTTTGGTGCAGAAGTATGGACGTTTGCTCAAAACTGTCCATCAGTTTGTACTATTTCTTGTAATAATTGAAAAAGGTTGAAAAATAAAAATTGGTTGTTATGAGAGTCCCCTCGTATGCAATCAGATTGATCTTATAATATCAAACCTATTGTTGTTATGCCAATCGAAACAAATTTTGTTGCGATTGTCAAAGTGACAGACATTGCGTTACGTATTGAATTTTCGTTTTTATTCAATTTCTATAATGGATTATTCATCTGATGAAGAACTTCCTCAAGAAATTGTGCAAGCAGCCTCTGATGCAAACTTAGAGTTATTTTTACCAACGAAGTCTAAAGAAAAGCATGAAACGCAGTGTACCCGATGTATTGAATGGTGCAATAATAAAAAAGTGAGAATACCAAATGAAGGAGTATCACAGTCTATCTGCACCTTCAAAATCCAGAGCTACGTATAACAAATGTTAAACGTCTACGAGGATAGAAGTCAACTTCAGTTGCTGAGAAGTACTTGAGAGATTCCACAAATCGGAAGAAAGAATTGTCGAACAGCATTCTCGATTTGACTCCTTTATTATCTTCCGAGTTCATTTCAGAACCATCGACCTCTCGCTTCGATGTAATATCTGCACCTGTTATTGACGATTTGATGCCCGTTGCTCATTCGTCGCCATCAAAAAATTTGTTTTGTGTTTAAGCAGTCTTCTTCAAAGAATCAGCTTACTTCAACAAATATGCTGACTTCCGCAACAAACCTCCATAACGCGTCGAACTGTTCATTTACAATAAATATTACCATAAATAAGTAGATAAGAAATAAATTATGTGGGTATTCTTGTTCCTATTTGCATTAATACAAAATAAAATAATTCTAAATTTCAATTAATTTCCTTACGCTTGTAGAAAAAATGTTGATCCTAACTCATGCGGAAAGGCACTTTCCCGCTTTGTACTGCTTACCCGAACTCCACTTCGCGTCGTTCGGGTAACGGCAGTCGCATGCGGGAAAGGTAAGTATACTTACTTATAATTATAGCCGCGTAATGATAGATCCTTATAAATGTCCCTTGTCTTCATTTTAATTTTGAGTTTAGAACTCTTACTTGACGAGGTATGGGTATCATCAGTGTGAATATTGGATTCATTATCAACTATATAAATTCTGCCGGACATCACACTCGAATCACCGTCCATTATTTCAAAATTTCCCGAAACGTTGTTGATGTTTAGTTTCAACTGCAGTTTCCCTTTGGTGGAAATTGTTGTCGCCCTCATGAATCTGCAATTTTCGAATACTACGTATGGTGTACTTGTCGACTGTTCTGGGCTTTGAATGAGACTTTTCCAGGCTAGATAGAGGTATCCGGTAGCAGGAAACAAGTTTCTTCCTGGAATAAAGAATGCAACTTTTTTTTATTGCTGAATCAAAGGTAAAGGTAATGTGATCAAAAAATATGAAATTATTCAGATAATCAAATTGTACATATACTTACAGTTTTTTGCCAATATTTTGTTTTCAATCTAGGTACATCGAAACTATACTAGTTCAAGTGATTGAATGTATTGAATAAATCACGTCTGAATGTATTTCTTCAATTCGTTGTCTTTCATTAACCAAAGGTAGTAATTCATTCAATCAAATGATGAATTATTATTTATTATGTCATAGAAAACATATTTATTTTAAAAAAAATGTGATATTATATAGCTAGCAAATGCTTGGTATTATTATTCAGTGAGCAATTACGTGCCATATCCCATATAGGAAATGGATATTGTGGAATAATCACAGAAAAATCCATATTTTCGAAAAACTTTAAGATGGATGTAGGTAGTTTCTTATTTCGAGAAGAATGATAACCATCACAACAAAGTTGACTTCCATAATTCCAAATCTTTTCGGAAAACAGTTTCAATTTCAATGTGATTGTAGTATAATGATGTCCGTGTGAAATGTACATGAAGATGCATTTTGCCTTTTATATTTGAATACTTTTCATGATGAAGTTGGTCTCTTCGGCTTCAAACGACATCTGGATACTGATCGGAATCTCTCTGTGGTTTCTATAGATGACTCTGTTGCTCATTTTCTTAATGGGTGCCGGAATTATCATCGTGCCAGTAACGAAAATCGATTGGAAATCAATTACATATTGTGGACGAGTCGGCACTGATGAGCGAGTTGAATCGCGAAACTAGTCTGAAGATGTCACATGTTTTTGATTGCCAGTTGGTGATTGTTGTAGGAAGTATTGCAAAGTATATTCTTGTAGAAAAACTATGCCAGGTGTTGGATAGACGCGATTCGACAGTCGCATGGAGCTGTTGAATTATTTCTGTTCGACGTTTGCCGACAATCCTATAGTATAGGGGAAATATGCGAAAGGCTGAATGATTTTTAAAATCAATTTTTTTTCCCGATAATGAACATTTTTCCCATGTGAATCGTGCTTTATAGCATTAAAAATCATATTGACATTTCAATCATGATTCGAATAAGAAGAATATTTCCCATGGTATAGTGTGAGTAGATAGACAATGCCGCTTCTGGGACCGAAGAGTGTCCCAGAATCGGCATTGCTCCACACGGTGAATCTCTCGATGGCCGCGTCCATCGAGTTCTTGCCGTTGGTGGAGGGTTGGTGCTGAAGAAGATGACGTGTTCGCCGAAGAGTTTCGGAGTGGGGGGTTCAAAACGTTTCACCCTAAGTGGCGCGTGTCTTTTCTGCAAAAAAAACATGGCGGCGATGCAGCGGAAGGCAAACAGACATGGCGGCGATGGAGCGGAAGGGGCGGCGATGGAGCTGAAGGCAAAAAACATGGCGGCGATGGAGCGAAACGCAAAAAACATGGCGGCGATGGAGCGGAAGGCAGAAAAACATGACGGCGATGGAGCGGAACGCAAAAAATATGGCGGCGATGGAGCGGAAGGCAAAAAAACATGGCGGCCATGGCGGAAGTTATGAAAAAACTTTCCCTCACGTGATACGCTGAGAGTAATTGGCTGGAAGAGAAAAAAACATGGCCGCCGCCACCACCTTAATTGACAAAACAAAAAAATCAAATATGAAAAATGTCTACTGTCTTAGAACACACACACACAACAGAAAATTATGATGGAAGACTTATTATTAATTCACTCGCTCTTGAATGAAATTCCAAAAAAAAAATACGTCTCCGCGTGCTGTAGTCGTAGACAGCGATAAGCCACATCTGGTGTTTACTCTCTCTCCAATGTAATTCTAAGAAATAGCAATAAATCACGTATCTTGAATGTTTACTGTCTGCTCTCTCAAGATGAACAAAATTCTCAGTAAACACGACGATGATCCATTTTTGACCTTGAATTTGTTTTTCAGATTTAATCGCACATCCGGTATATGTTTACGCTGCTCGAGCTAAATTGACCTTGGAGTTGTTTACTGTCTCAGATGTTTGTTTTCCAAGAAGAGATAACAGAGTCGAGTTTGAAGCCAAATTGATCGATTCAAGGCATTTTAAATGTCTCACTCTAACCCATGGAATTCTATGTCTGTCTTTGTCTCTGTTTGCATTTATTGAAATGAATACCGTCTGTTCGAGAAAAATACATTTATTTTTCATATAAAAAAATTACACTTCAGTGCCAGTGGCGTAGTATGAAGATACATTATCATTATCGATTAAAAAATATTTTTGATGCATGGATTTAATAAATCTATATATGGATTCGGATATTTGAACACTCAGAACCATTGACACGAAAAACATAAACCAATCGTGCAGTGTTGGCGGCGGCGGCAGCTCACATTTGGAATCCTTACTTTCTCGATCAGCAGCAGCAGGGGCTTACATCTTGACGTCCACGGGTTGGGTAGTTGGGTGGGGCGTCGACGAAGACGACGATGGTCTCGAAGTGCTGCTGCTAGAGGATCAAGACATCTACAGCGGAAACCACTGCGTATCGCTATAGGTGAGATTTGTATAAATCTTCCGCAGTCTGTACGATGAGGTGTTCATCGGGATTTCGGCTCTTAACAAAGGCAAATATCCATCATTGGCGAGCGCCTGAGTCATTTTCGCCCAATTCGAAGTACTCGAATCATCGTCGTGCAAATACGATACCAATACCTCACCGTACTCATATGGCGGGCTAATATACAGAACGTTCGACAAAACGGCTGCTAGATTTATATAATTTGTTGTCATCGTGACGATAGCTCAATGTACACTGAGAAACAGCGTATATGGCACTCAAATATATACACTGAGAGGAACACACACACACATACACCATTGCTCAATGTACATGACTCGTATTTTTTCTCTCTCTCTCTCTCTCTCTCTCTCATTCATTCGATCCGCAAAATATATCGAGAAAAATTGGTTTTATACATCTATCAATACATAATAATAATAATACAATATGAATTATAATACAATACAAATAATAATATTTCGTCTGTTTTCGGCTAGTCTTGGTGTGGCTGACGTCATGGACTTGGTACTGGACTTGGTCGTGGTCGTCGTCGTCGTGATCGCCGTGGGGCCTCACCATATCAGGTGTGACGATATTCATTGCCAGATATCAAAACATTGTCTCATGGCACAATGCACTTCTATTTCTCCGGATGCTATATGATTCAAACAGAGCGGGCTTTGCTTCTCGAGTGTCGGTGGAGGCGTTGTGACGACTGTACTTATAGTAGCCGCAATATCGACGATGTGTGGTCTCTTAGGCAGATCGAGCACACACTTCAGCAAAAAATCGAATTTTTGATTACCCTTCACGTAAACCACACCAGCCTCGATGATGGGGCGCAGCACTTCCTGGATCTCGTTGAATTCGACATAGCCATCAGAGTATGGAATGCCGTGGATATTTCTCTCCAAATATCGTACTTGCCGTTTATCTGCTTCGCTCAGGTCATGGAATGGCACTACGGCTTTGAATAAAAAGTGGTTTGTGCGATGCCCGTCCGTGATGGCATGCTCTTTGGGTTGGAATTCACCGCCCACAGTGAAACCCTGAATGTCACAGGCTACGAGTTTCATCTTGTTATTTTTTGTTTGTTTGATGATTGTTGAACTGATTCACTGCTTTGATTAACTGAGAGACACACACTCGGAGAGAGAGAGAGAGCGAGATTAATAAACACCTACTGAACAACTGAACGTTTGGCTCACAACTGACGCTCTCGACCTGTCTATGCCTGCATTACACATACACACAAACAAAGAGTGGATTCCCCCACTACTTACTGCTATTACTGTGTGTCACTATTTCTTTTATGACAGATGGCGTACAATCTCGCTCAAGGGCAAGTGTTCCAGCATACAGTCGTGAATGATGATGCAATAGGCTCGAGTAATGGCGGAAAATCAGACTCTGGACTCGATGTCAAGTTTGACATCGACAGTGGAGGAGCTCTGCTTTTGAACGCTCTGATATCGAGTAGAGGGCGCTTTTTCGGACAATTGGCATAGCTCGGATAGAATTTCGTGTAGGCTCGATGGGCTTCGACAAAGTTGTTTCTGTTGAATTCCATGTACATGTGTTCATGCGGGTAAGTATCGCTGTTCATGGTTAGGCGTATGTCGCTGATGTCGATGTGATCGAAATAGGACGCATCTCGAGCCGCATTGCCAATCCGATTTGTTTGGAAGGCCACAATGACGAATCGGGGACTCTCCATGGCCGTGCAACTTTTCACAGCCCAAACTTCCTTGGTGGAACCCTGAGTGAGTGCAGGCAACTCGTGTATGTCCCACTTGCGATACGAAATCACTACAGGAGCGTTTGTTTTGATGGACTGCAGCAATTTCAGACGAATGTCGTCATTGTGCACCACATGTTTGACTCTGAGTACAACGCTCGTGATCATCAGTGTGGCTGTGGTGGCTTCGACTACTGTATTCGCCACCTCCTCTATCAGCATGCAATTATTTTAATTTCTACTTCTCACCAAGCGAATGCACTGTCGTCCAATGGTGGCATATCTATAGTCATGGAATATGCCAAACAAATGCTTAAGCGGGATCCACATGGCGAACGAACCGTCGGGGGCGTTGTAAACCGTTCCGCCAGGATAGGTCCAGCCAGCTATGCTCAAGTGTTGCACATCATTTTCCTCGTAACAAGTATAGCCGCGAAGGGTGCTCACTATACCCGGCGATCGAACAAAGTCCACCTCTTTGCCATTGATTTCATGGTATATGGCCTCGAAAAGGTATGCGCCGGCATTATTGATAAATCTAACATTGCTCGTTCCTGCGGTACGAGTCAGAGAGCCCTGTATGCACACAAGGGCATCGTTCATCAGTATCCACACATCGCTCTGCTGAATGACATTTTCGATTATGTCATTATTTTGAAAGGACTTGACGTACGGGTGGTGCGTTAGAGTCTCAACTCTGTTGATGGATTCGTCGAACTTTGGATGATTGTACACGTCGTACACTTGTCTTGATAACATGATGTCCTTGCGATTGGAGAAAGTGTATGCTGGAGTGAGACAGAGTGTGTGCGTCTGCTCTCTTCGACTGCGTCTGCGCGACTGAATTGATGCCAGCACCCACTGCACTTTTATGCCCAAAGGCATCATGATCATCATTCTGATCAAATACCAACCCCATTTTTATGACAGCTTGCGCAGCGCAAGTCGTATAATGATGGTCTCTCCACGGAAATTCACACTGCAACAGTCCTGGTCGAGAATATTCAAGGTTATGTTGTGTATTTCCGTCTTGTTCACAGGCGGGTAAATCAAATTCGATGGCGTTTCGTCGATGGCAAAGCCGGGGTCTTCTCGAACGGCAAACTCGTATATGGTGTGAGCTGGACGATTGTTGAAGAAGGCACCCGATGTGATGTTACTATCGATGTGAACAGTTCGAACATTGATAATGTTCACAGGTAGGTCGGATGAGTGAACGCTTCCAGCCTCCAATAGTCTCGGGGAAAAACCCAGTAATCATCGTATGGAATCCTTGGGACGAAAGTCGATGTTATAGAGCTTGCTGTATATCTCACACTGCAGCGTATTGGTGTTGGGTTTGAGAGAGAACAAAGACTTGTTTTTGTTGGTACCGTCGTCGTCGTCGACGTTGCCAACGCCACTAGACACTACGGCTCTCTTCTTCTTCTTCTTTGCTTCTTTCGGCCTCTCGATGTGTTTATGTATAAACTTGGCAATGTCGCTTATTTCGTAATACCCAGTCGGTATTTGGATGATACTAACAGATAGCGCTCCTTTGACAGAATAATAGAATCGACCACTCGATATGTTCGGTATGCTGTTGTATGAATAGAAACCAATCAATGCCAAGCCGTAAGTGCTATCTTCGTCCAATCGGAGCGGCGGAGAAAAGTCTGCGGTTAGCGTCGACGTTTGACCTGTCACTATCAACAGCAAAGACATGACTGACACTGGATGGGGATATGTACTTCTATTTAAACCATTCCATATGCGCGCTCTGTGCTCAGAGTCTAGTATGGGATTCAAGATGCATGAGGCTCACGCTATTTGTCTAGCGAAACCCTGTCTATGGCCACTTGCATCCAATACGATTTGCGCGAAGTTTTGTATGCAAAACTCCACGTCACCATATAATGAACCTCATTGCGCTCGTCATTAAAGGTCACCACTTTTCTATTCATTTTCGCGCGCGTGCACACACACTCAGAATGTGTTCTCGTATAGAAAATTCAAACACAAATGACCGCAATCAACTTGGTTGAATGTCTGATAGCGATCGTTGTTGTAGAAAATTTTCACTTTTTCACCCAGATATCGCACCAATTCCACCGGCGGCTTCAAATTGCCGAAACTGTCAAAGTATTTCACCACATGTCCGCGTTTCACGTAAGCTACCCAATGCTTTCCGCGATTCCTGCTCGAGTCCAGATTGATGATTGCGCATTCTCTGTACTTGGAAAATTTCGATGATGATGAGGATCGAGGTAAGTTGTCTCGCATGAAAACATCAATGAAATGAGATATTTTTAGACGATTCACATATTTGAGTAATTCCTCATCGTACAACGCTCTATTGGGCAGATTCAGTGGGAGTTTTTTGAAAATTTCTTCTTGAGAAACAAACCGTAGCCGCCTTCAGCGGTCTTGCGCAGAAACAAACCGGAACCTCCTACATTTTTGTTGTCACCGCCACCAATGCTCTCCATTGCGGTATTATGACGCTTGTCTTCCTCCAATTTCTTTTTGGCATTGGCCGAGGAGATGATGGTCC
Source organism: Chrysolina americana (assembly GCA_958502065.1). Lineage (NCBI taxonomy): Eukaryota > Metazoa > Arthropoda > Insecta > Coleoptera > Chrysomelidae > Chrysolina > Chrysolina americana. The sequence continues at coordinate 61,938,994 of OY293415.1, read as the reverse complement.
TGGCTATGGTGCTGGCACCGCCTGCCAACGAGCCCAGCGCTCCCAGAGCGGTGAATATCGGAAGCAGAGGCAGCACACTACCGCTCTTCGCTTCGAACAGTATTATTCGGGGTACTCTGATTTTTTTTGCGGCCATCCAATTTTTTCACTTGAGCACGGGCAGCACGCAGTTCCACCAAGGAGGATTTTCGCAGAGCCTTCGCACTCAAATCTTTCAGCTGATCAGGTTTCAGTGTTTTTCGCAGAGTCTTGGTAATTTTCTTAACCACATCTCGACGGAAAGACTTTGGCTTTGCAGCAGCAGCAGCAGTCTTCTTCTTCTTCAGACCCATTCCCAAATTACGTTTTGCCTTCATGGTTGTAGTGACCAGCCAAGCAGCAGCTTTCTCACCAAATTTAGCGTCTTTTGATTTGACACGTTCCCAAGCTCGATTTTCCAGCGCCCAGTCGGCCTTGTGTCTCTCCTTCAAAGACTTGTTTTGCGAGTATGCAATATCGTGAGTCTTACAAGCCGAGTCCAAAGGGTTCACACCAGGGTCTCCACGTGCCAATCTCTTCTGTAGTTTGGTACCCGGTCCACAGTTCTGGTATCCAGGCAAATGAAACTCGAATGGCAGATGATTAATCAGAGAGTTCACCACACCACGACCTTCGTGCTCGACAGTCAGCATGACACTGACGCGAATGATGTTGCACACCTACTAACATAACTGTACTCCACTCTAAATGTCATTCGGATGTCAGATGTGGGCGTGGTCACACACACTTCTGCAAAAAATCAATCAACTCAAACATGAAAGTGGTGCAACAAGAGCCGGCTCTGGAAATAGTCAATTTGGATTTCATAGGTGGATGAGGTATTGACGGTGACGACGACGGTATATGTAAACACGGCTCCCTGCTACCGAGTTCATTCCGAGCGATATTTTGTGGCCCCAGCGGATGTGGCAAGACCAACGCTGTACTCAGTCTGTTGTTCAGCCCGAACGGAGCACGCTTCGAGAATGTTTACGTTTATTCAAAGTCGCTGTACCAACCTAAATATCAGCTACTGCACGATGTACTCAAACAAGTCAAGGGCGTAGGTTATTTTCCATATAGGGACAACGACGAGGTAATCGATCTGTCAAAGGCGGAAGAAAACTCAATTTTCATATTTGACGATGTGGCGTGTGACAAACAGAATAAAATCAGAGAGTTCTATGCCATGGCACGCCACAAGGGTATTGACCCAACCTACTTGTGTCAAACCTACTCGAAAATACCCAAACAGCTGATCAGGGACAATTGCAAGCAACATTATAGTGCTTTTTCGGCAAGACGATATGAATTTGAAGCACGCCTTCGACGAGCACATCTCTCCGGATTACACCTTTGAGGAATTTCGCCGCATGTGCGCCACCTGTTGGAATGAAAAATTCGGATCTCTGGTCATTGTCAAAGACTTTGATGTGAACAAAGGGCGCTGCCGCCTGGGCTTTGACAAATATATTCAAATGTGATGCGAGGTGGCACGGCATTCGTACTGAAGCCATGGTGCCGACCACATCACCCCGCATCGAGACGGAGATTGCTAAAGCTGAACGCAAACCTCAAGTCAATCAGTTGTCGAAAATCGTGCGAAAAAAGTATCTGAGTCTGACACTCGGAAAATCCGAGCATGATGAAGCACTGAGTGAATTATTCAAACCCATTACGGTGCCGCTGAAAAGATTGAGTGCGGCAGTGCCGCCAGTCACCAAGCGATCACGACTGTCAGTGCAAAAAGAAGAGAAACAGGAACCGTCGACACCATCGACTCCAGACTTTATGAAAAAGGAAGAAGACGAAGAAAGCTACCACACAGATGATGGTGATTATGATGATGATGATGATGATGATGAGGATGACTACTTGCAAGTTTTTCCCGAAGTAGCAACTGAATTCGTGAATGAACATCGCGCCAAATCCGGCAAAATAGATGTGAATTACGGCCCCATTTACGACAAACCAAGAGCGCAATGGTTGCTCGGTAGAAAGCTGATGGACTTCGACAAAGATACGGGGGACATTCGCATTGATGGTGTAACATACGAGGGCACTCTGGGACTATATAGTTTGATTTTCTACAAAAATCCCAGATACGCTAAAGCCGATTTGGTGGCATACAAGCAAATTTTGACAGCTACAGGTACGCATGTTGATGCGCGAGGAAGGTTGAATCCATCTCAGACTGCCAAATACAGTTGATTCGACCAATGTTCAAAGATCCTCAATCAAAAATAGGTGGTGGTGGAGGTGGTGGAGGTCGACGTCGAGGTCGTTTCACCGACGGCAGTGGTATCCCAGATCAGTTGACAAACAACACGAACCCCATAGAATACGTGTACTGAGACGATGTGAACGAGCTCGTTAACAGGTATAGGCTTCTGGTAGCCGCAAAAAATGCCGGCAGCACCTCTACCGACAACGAGATCGAGGCCATCATCAATGAGCTGAGAGAAGCAGGCTATATTCGATAAATAAAAGCGTAGACTTTTTTTGCATGCCACAGTCGCATTATGTGCATCTACAAGTTCGGTCAAACTTCGTCAGCTCGCCGTGCACGGCAGCAGCTGCAGCAACCCTATCATTTTCCTGGTGTTATACTCAACTATACGACAAATGGGGACATTGATGCTGAACATGTGAAAATATGTAATGTGGAAACGCCAAGTGCACTCAATGATGTTGCCAACAAAAAATACGTTGATGACGTCATACAGAAGCTCAAAGATGACGTCATACACAAACTCAAAGACGAGCTGGACACCACCAAAAACAATCTAACAGCCTTGGATATTCGAGTGATGAAATTCATGTCACTTTCGATGAAAAAGCATGAAAATACCAAGAAACGCTTGGATAAATTGGCACTGGATATTGTTGATATTCCAGCCTCTTAAGTAGAAGGTGTAACGCCCAGTGCAGTTAGTGTATTGTCTCCGCCATTAGCGAAATGACGTCATCATCATCATCTGAGAAAAAACAATTGGTTGATGGGCTCCATGCTCCAGCCAGAAGGAATTTTCCTCGCAGACGTACCATCATCAAAGGACTCGACGATCTGTGGTAGATGGACTTGGCTGATCTTCAAAAATACTCCAAAGCCAATAAAAACTTCAATTATATTCTCGTGGTGATTTACACCTTTTCCAAGTACCTATGGGTGCGCCCCCTGAAGACGAAAACTGGTCGAGACGTCACCGAAGCGATGAGTGACATATTGTCGAAAGCGAAAAGATGTCCCAAGCTCGGAACTGAATTTTACAATTCCAGCTTTCAGACTCTCCTGAAAAAGTACAACATCAAACACTACAGCACGTATACCGTGAAGAAAGCCGCGATCGCAGAGAGGGTTATACGTACTCTCAAGGATAATCTCTTCAAGTATTTCAGTTTGAACGGTACCTACAAATGGCTGGACATTTTGCCGGACATTGCCAAAAACTACAACCAGCGCAAACATTGAACGATCGGCATGAAACCGTGTGACGTCACCAAAGACAATGAAAAACAGGTGTATAAGTCAACGTATGATTATGCCGAACGTGCTGATCGAAAAGAATTCAAAATAGGCGATTTCGTGAGAATTAGCAAGGCCAAGCATGTTTTCGAAAAGGGATATACGCCTAATTGGACTACGGAACTATTCAAAGTTGTCAAAGTGAAAATCACCCAACCAATCACGTATTTGCTGGAGGACTTGGAAGGGCGACCAATCAGCGGCGCTTTCTACGAACTAGAACTACAAAAAACAAAAAATTCCGAAGTCTATCTAGTGGAAAAAATCATCAGGCGCAAGGGTCGTAAAGTACTTGAGAAATGGCTGAGGTTCGATAGTACGCACAATAGTTGGATTGATGAGACAAATCGCATGTAATTCAATGGAAAATTGGCACAATCTCAACTGGAAGAGGGTGCCTTTCATCGTCATCGTCGTCGTCTCTCAGCTCTCGACGACGTAGAAATTGAGCCGGTGTATGGGGGGGGGGGAAGGGAGGGTGATGGCGGTGGCGGCAGCGGAGAAATAAACCGATGCCGAACAGTGCAGAGAGATTAGTCAGTCAACATGTTTGGTGCAGTGAACAACGTCGTTGTCGAGTCTTCTGAAGAGTCCTCTGGTTACGAGTCGGCGTCGGTGGCGTCGGCGGCGTCAGCTTCATCATCATCATTATCATCATCATCATCATCATCGGACCGATAGTGAGCAAATCGAATGGCAGATTTAGATCGAATATGCGACATGTACAAGGAGGCCATCAAAGCGGAACGTTTCTTCGCGTGCAATGCCACCTACGAGTTTCGCAACACCGACGTTTTGAGCTTGCAATGCGGGATAAGTTTTGCTCGGAGTTTTGTGCCTGCAGTGAAACTCGTGTACATGGTCCAATACACCATATGCTCCAGCCTGTCCTTCAGCATGTTTGAATGGGGCCAATTCGTGGGGGTCATTAATCAGTTGCTTTACACTAGCCGAAATGGCCCGAATGCAGTAGCAGCAGCAAAGACTATCCGAATCAAACTCGATTGGAACGATGTTATGGATTTGGAATTACACACGTATGCAGAGAGTCAACAAGTGCGAGTTTCCAAGAATGACACCTACTTCTACCTGATGGAAGCGGATGTTCAAGAAATCCTACATCTAGATGCTACTGTGATGGCGACAAGATTTGAATAACTATTGAATATGAACTTTAGTCGATATTATCACGATTTATTAAGCAGTGCTAAAACTCTAGCTAAAAACAATGGTTTGTCATTTGGTGAGGCTATAAACTTGTGTACTATATCATCAAAATATGATAAACATCTATGTTCTCGTGAATACTTATGCTATTTGCCGGATAAAGTAATGTTTTATCACGAAACGAAATAAATGTATATATTGAGAGAAGAGTTGGCGTTTTAATTCAGTATGCAGTGTGCAGTGTGTCTGTGTGTATGCCGAGAGAGAGAGAGAGAGATGCAGCATTACGAAACAAGACTCGACTCGTATCGAAGATGGACTTCGACATTTCCTGCAAGTAAGTTAGCCGAAGCAGGCTTTACGTATACCGGTTCGGAAGATGTAGTTGCATGTCTTTCGTGCCAAGTAGAAGGGTTCAGATGGCTGCCCAATGACGATCCTATGGCTGACCCCATTGTGATTTCGTTCGTAGTTATTACTCTGAGCACAGACACAGACCGACGACAGATGGCGCTGATGTCCCTCCAGAACCAAGAGTGTCAGATGTCATTAGCAGAGTGACAGATGACACCGCCACCACCACCACCACCGACAGATGGCGCTGATGTTGCTCCAGAAGAACGACAAGTGAAAGGTGACATGAGCAGCAAAGTGACCAAAGATGTCATAAACATTGACTCACAAAACACGGTGATGATGTGTCGTGTATGTCTTGTGAATGAACTAAATGTATTGTTCATGCCATGTAGACACATGGCGTGCTGCTCACAGTGCGCCATCAGGTGCGACACATGCGTAGTTTGTAGATCACCCATCAATACGTTTATGAAAATATATATATCTTAGAATATTTTTGATTTTAATTTTGCTACTCGAAAATACCCTTCCCCATTTCTTTTTGCTTCAAAAACATGCCAATTTTTATGTAAAAAAGTATCACATTTTTGATTGAATTATTCTTCCAATTTTGGTACAAAAACGTGCTCTTTTTGATGCAAAGAAGTGACACCTTTTTCGATAAAAAAAACATACAAAATTGACATGGTGGAAGGATTTCAGTGAAGCATTTTCAGTGAATTTTGAGTCACTCAGCTTTCACTAAGCATTCACTCAGCTTTTTCCACCATGTCAATTTTCGGTAATTTTTTTTATAAAAAAAATTGCTATTTTCCCATAAGAATACATATTATTTTTGAATGAAAAAAAAATGACACCTTTATTGACATGGTGGTAAAAGCTGAGTGAAGCATTTTCAGCGAAAGCTGAGTGGCTGAGTGAATCACTTAGCTTTTTCCACCATGTCAATAAAAGTGTTACTTTTTTGCATGAAAAAGTGACACATTTTCGTATAAAAAAATGATACTTTTTTTATACAAAAAATTTACCATTTTTGATGCATAAGTGATCTCTAAAAATATGTGGGATTTTGAATGGGAGATTGGAAGGGTGAAACAAAATATAATAATAATAATAATATCCAGACACGGATTACATATTGATTTTGTACAATCATAAATATAAAACAATCGAATATTATTTGATTAATAATATATGTAGTGTGTGTGTGAAAAGAAACAAACAAGAGCACAATTTCTTGCATTTTCATCTAACATTTTTCTTGAAATTTTGTGTGTGTTTGGCAATCTCATTCATCGAATTCTGAATCCTTATCTCCTGAGCCTATGAAGCGTTTATATTTGAGATCTAATACGTAGGGCTCACCACCACCACGCAGATGTAGGTCACAGTAGCATTGGCTGTTCGTTTTCAATGTGAACAATACTTCATCAAATCTGTTGTGACACCAAAATTTGCAACATTGATATATATTGTCCATGTGCTTTACACCGAACACCATATGTTGATGGTCTCTGATGCTGTGAGCCGGATGGTTTTGCATAGCCCTTCTGAATGCTTTATAGCAAGTGCAGCAAAATCGTAAATTATATTTTGGAATACGATATGCATTCGCCCATATACAGTATTGGTCTTGGTGCAAATGACCCTCCTAGTAAATAGGCTACAAGAGTTCTAGAACAAAATCCCATGTATTTTCTTATGGTGGTTCGTTCTGCAAATTTTGGTTCCTTTCAAGGTCACGCGTCACTGCTTCACGTTCATCGTGTGACGTAATCGAGTAGATCCTTAGATTGATAACATTTTGCCAATAGAGCGCGGCGCACACATATTTTGAATTAATTGAATTGAATTTAAAAAGAAAAAAGATTTCAGCAGTAGAGGTTTGAACCAGCGGTTTAAGTTTGGTAGCGAGTGATAAATAAATAAATAAATAAATAAATAAATAAAGGTTTATTTCCATAGTTCAAATTGACTTCTACACAAAATTTGGTATATTCATCACTCCGGAGACTCATCTTGCCGTCGCCCAAAAGGGTTCAGGAGAGGAAGAGGTTCGGGAGGACGCACTGAAGGCCGCCTCCCTCATCCTCCGACCATTTCTGGACGAAGCATGAGGGAGCGCCTGTGCCAAGGGGTGCATAGGATCCCGGCGAAGGGACGCTTGCATCCGCCCCCGCTGATGGTGGCGGTGGGTCGAGTATTCCAAATGTATGCGGGTGTGGTTCGTATAATCCATGCCTCCTGCAAAGCTTATGCATGTCGTTCAGTTTGCCTTCTATGCAGAAAATGCTTTGTCTAAGGTTTGGTCAGAGGTGGTTGTTTCGATGATGTCCCGGAAAAGGCTGTTGCAAAAAACCGGGTCACGGTACTTCGCGCATTACATAGATGCGGCTTGGTTCCCTAGGGAACCGGTTCTTCCCATCTTTCCTGGAAGATGGCCAAAGATTGATAGATCAGCCCACCGTGTTTGCGGGGCTGATTATCATGTAGTCTGAGCCTGGTAAGGTCTCTCGTGATCACGCTTTTGGGCAGGTGAAACCTGTAGAATTTCTCCGACAGGCTTCTAACATGTGTCGGGATGGAGTCGACGCCAGCGAGGGCGCGCCGCGCATCCAGACGAATGTACCTATCACTCTTGGTGATTATACGAAGTACCTTGTTCTGCATCCTGTCCAACCTCATAAATGGGGTTTTGGGCAGGCTGCAGAACGCTGGGCAGGCGTACAACATGGCAGGCCGAATAATCTGTTTATAGATGGCCATTTTTGCCTCAAGGGACATATGTGATCCTCTGGCTATAAGAGGGTAAGTGCGTTTTACCGCCGCAGCGGCCCTCTGTATAGCCAGGTTTATGTGCTTCTGCCACGTTGTGCGCTTGTCGAGCTGTACCCCCAGGTACCGCACATTGGTCTTTGTCTCCAGGGCTTTGTCCTTGACCTTCAATTTCTGTGGAATTTTAGAGAACCTAAATTTCCTCGAGAAATTGATGGCCTCGGACTTGGCCGGATTCACCACAATCTTGTTGCTCTCTAAATACGGAATGATCTCCCTGTCCAGACGGATCTGGACCTGCCTAGCAGCTGCGGCGCTGGAGAACGATTGGGCGTATATAGCGGTATCATCCGCATATATAGCCGTCCTCGTTCTCTCGCACATAGGGAAATCATGCGTATGTAGAGAGTACAAGTGCGGGGAGAGGCTGGACCCCTGCGGGACACCTGCTTCGACTGGATACTCTGCCGATCTCGTGCTGTTAACCCTAACAACAAAAGCGCGATTCGTGAGGAAGGAGTCAGTGATCCTTACCAAGTAGGAAGGCATGCGTGCCTCAAGCATTTTGCAAATTAGACCTTCGATCCATACGGAGTCGAAGGCTTTCTGCATGTCCAACAGGACCATGACCGTGTTCATCCCTCGGTGAGCAGCCTCTTTCACCTCGTGAACAACCCGGACAATCTGCGAGGTCGTCGAGTGACCTGCACGAAAGCCGAATTGTTCAGCGGGGATCATTTTGAGTGTCTCCTCGAGGGAGAGCAAACGTTTAAGGAAAATCTTCTCTACCACCTTGGCGACAACGCTCAGAAGTGATATGGGTCGATAGCTATCAAGCTGGTGGCCATCCTTGCCTGGCTTCAAGATAGGTATTACCAGTGCCTTCTTTAGGCAATCTGGGTAACACTGCCACTTAAGCATTGCATTTATCAGATGTATCATCTGGACCAGGGACTTTCTCGGCAGGTTCTTGAGAAGAATTGCGTCCAGCCCATCCGGCCCAGGCGCCTTATTCGTCGGAAGCCGTTTTATGACTTCCGTCAGCTCCTCATAGTTTGTCATAATTTTGGCAAATCTATGAGGGCCGATAGGGGCGGGCATCGATCGTCTGAAGTCTTCGGTTATCTCAGACTTTTGTCTCTGCCCGTCACTAACGTCGGGCGACTTTCTGTGAACACTGGCGAAATGCTCACCAAACATATCCGCCTTCTGAGGGTCCGTCACTGCGCGTGCGTCACCCCTCACTATGGCTGGGATGGGCTCGAAGCGCTTCGAAATGCGCTTCGTCATCCGCCACAGAGAGTTGTCCCGCACGTCCAGCTTCTCCAGTTTGTTTTTCCACACCGTATCGTTGTGGTCGTTGATCAGCTCTGAAATTTCTCTACCTAACCGGAGCATGTCGTTTTTATGCTCCGGGATTTTCGTAGCTTGCCACTTCTTCCGTAGAGAATTTTTCAGAGTGATCAACGCCCGAACTTCGGGTGGAATCACATTCCGGTTGCTCCTGATCGTAATCTTCCTGACAGCCCGATCGCGAGCGATCTGAATGTCACGAATCAGAGCTAATGTTACCTCCTCAATTTCGTCACGAGGAATGTCGGACCGAATAACGGTCCGAGCATTCATGAGTCTCCGAAACTCGGCCCAGTCTGCATTCCTGTAATCATACCGGAGGACAGGTGGTACATCCTGTCCCCGATACTTCATACGGAACAAGACCGGGTCGTGATCGGAGGTCATCTCGTGGACGGCCTTGAGTTCGCTCAGATTCGTCACATTCTTGTTGACTATCAGATCGATTATGGTCGGAGTGGACCCGTTCCAGGGGTAGTGAGTAGGCTCGTCAGAGTGTACTACTACCACGTCGCTGCTTAGTGAGTATTCCCACAGTGTTTTGCCGTTGGCGTTGGGCTGGGAGCCGCCGCTCCACTCAGGACGCCTGGCGTTCAAGTCCCCAATCAGCAACACTTTGTGTCCAGTGCTACATAGATTGTCCAAGTCGGACTGTGTAAACCTATCTCTTGGCTGGTTATACACCGCGAACACGCAAGTCCCGTCAGCAAGCTGAATGCCGACGTGCTCGATCGAGCTCTGCTGAGGCGGGAGCCGCGTGAACGCGATGCCATCCTTGACAAGGATGGCCACGCCTCCCCCCTCACTGCCTGAGGGCGGTCCTCCCTGACAGTAGAGAAGCCCTTAAGTTTGAACCTATGGTCCTGTCGAAGCCACGTCTCCGATATGAACATAAGGAAGGGTGAAACAAAATATAATAATAATAATAATATCCAGACACGGATTACATATTGATTTTGTACAATCATAAATATAAAACATAATCGAATATTATTTGATTAATAATATATGTAGTGTGTGTGTGGAAAGAAACAAACAAGAGCACAATTTCTTGCATTTTCATCTAACATTTTTCTTGAAATTTTGTGTGTGTTTGGCAATCTCATTCATCGAATTCTGAATCCTTATCTCCTGAGCCTATGAAGCGTTTATATTTGAGATCTAATACGTAGGGCTCACCACCACCACGCAGATGTAGGTCACAGTAGCATTGGCTGCTCGTTTTCAATGTGAACAATACTTCATCAAATCTGTTGTGACACCAAAATTTGCAACATTGATATATATTGTCCATGTGCTTTACACCGAACACCATATGTTGATGGTCTCTGATGCTGTGAGCCGGATGGTTTTGCATAGCCCTTCTGAATGCTTTATAGCAAGTGCAGCAAAATCGTAAATTATATTTTGGAATACGATATGCATTCGCCCATATACAGTATTGGTCTTGGTGCAAATGACCCTCCTAGTAAATAGGCTACAAGAGTTCTAGAACAAAATCCCATGTATTTTCTTATGGTGGTTCGTTCTGCAAATTTTGGTTCCTTTCAAGGTCACGCGTCACTGCTTCACGTTCATCGTGTGACGTAATCGAGTAGATCCCTTAGATTGATAACATTTTGCCAATAGAGCGCGGCGCACACATATTTTGAATTAATTGAATTGAATTTAAAAAGAAAAAAGATTTCAGCAGTAGAGGTTTGAACCAGCGGTTTAAGTTTGGTAGCGAGTGATGCTAGCCTTGTCTCCATGGAGACTTCGTACAAGTTGATGTACAAATGTGGGATACATATTTCTCCAGCTACCAGATAATAATGATGTTTGGAATAAGTGTGAAAAAATGGTGGTTGCTCGTTAGATTTAGTATACCAGGTGTCTCAAAACATATCATTTAAGAGAAAAAAAAACATGGCGGCTGCTCGTTAGATTTAGTATACGAGGTGTCTCAAAACATCATTTAAGAGAAAAAAAAAACATGGTGGGTGCTTGTCTTATTTAGTATACAGGGTGTCCCAAAACATATCATTTAAGAGAGAAAAATATGGCGGCTGCTCGTTTGATTTAGTATACCAGGTGTACCAACATATTATTTAAGAGAAAATATCATGGTGGGTGCTTGTCTTATTTAATATACAGGTTGTCTCAAAACGTATAATTTAAGAGAAAAAAATGGCGGCTGCTCATTAGATTTAGTATACAGGGTGTCTCAAAACGCAAAGTTTATGAAATATCATATCGTTTGGGAGAAAAAAAGACATGGCTGCTTAGGGCAGAGAAAAAGGTATCATTGGGGACATGGGAATTTAAAATACGAATCATCGAAAAATAAGCACTTCCAGTTTGAAAAAATTGTGGTAGAAGAAAGGTACTAGTGAATTCGGATTATCCACATCGAGGAGAGTTCAAATATGCAATAAAATGGCCACTTCCGGTTTTCACTTCCGGTTGTCCGATTTCGATAATTTTGGCATCAATGGATTCGTTTCGATGTCAAGAAACATTTTTAAGCATTATCCAATGCCAAAAGGGCATAGGAGGCTATCTTCGTTATCAGTGAAGACACAGAAACGTGCGGGTACTCTAATAAGACAACTTTTATGGGGGATCAAGAAAATGATATAGTTTCCTTTCGTCAACTGCCATAAGTGCCATAAACCTCACATTTTAATGCGTTATGTACTCATCGCTCAAATGTTAGGAGTCGGTTCGTTTACGTTTGACATTTTTTTGTATAGAACGTTGCTCAATATATCGGCGGCGCCTCACACTCGATATCTGTCAGTTGTCATTGATAATATCGTTGAAGAAAGAAAAAATATGTGACAAATAAACATGGTTATACAGGTCAGATGGAAAATGGGTCATTGGGAGTAGCAAAGTATTCAGAAATAGTATATACAGGGCGTATCACACGTTATTTAAGAGAAAAAATATGGCTGATACAAGTGTCAAATGTCATGTGGAAAATGGGACGCAGAAAATACGTATCATTGGGGATATGGGGACCCAATAAAAAAATATGGTGATATTTCATACTGAGTGTTCCAAAATTTTCTTAGACATACACAGAGTGTTCAAAAAACTATTCAAGATAGGAAAAAAAAAACGTTCATAGGACGTTTCAATCCTGATAAAAAAAAGATGTTTTAACAGGAGTTTAGCGTTTCACCGTGCGATCTCAATCGGAAATGTATTACATGTCATCGAAACCGAATACGTCAGCGCTCTCTATCATTAGGAAGGTGCCCAATCATTAAAAATTGAGATAGAGCATTGATGAGGGTCCAAATTTAGTTACTATTGGTCGTACGATTTCAATAATTTCGACACCAATAGGTTTGTTTTGATGTCAAGAAACATTGTTAAGCATTTTCCAATGCCAAAATGGGCATAGGACGCTAACTTCGTTATCAGTAAAGGTATAGAAACATGCGGGTACTCTAATAAAGCAACTTTTATGGGAGATCAAGTTTGATCAAAGCAGAACGAACTAACCTTATAAAACGTCTATTTTAATCGCATTTTTGCATGTTTTACCGTTTCAAATTTTAGCTGTTTTTTTCGAACGCAAAAAACAGTTATGGTGGTCGAATTTTGGCATGTTTTAGCGTTTCTAATTTCAGTTGTTTTTTCGAACGCAAAAACGTGTAGTTTGAGCAATTTTGAAATGCCAAATCTCCATAAGAAACATAGAGTTTTTCGGTTTAATTTAAGGCTGTTTTTTCGGACGCGAAAAACGTTTATTGTGGTTGCATTTTTGCATGTTTAAGCGTTTCAATTTTCAGTTGTTTTTTGGAATGCGAAAAACGTCTATTTTGATTACATTTTTTGCGTGTTTTAGCGTTATGAATTTTAGCTGTTTTTTCGAACGCGAAAAACGTCTATTTTGAGTGGATTTTTGATGGGGGGCAGACCAACTTAGGTTATAAAGTAAAAATGAAAGAAAACAGTTTGAATACAAATTTATTGAGCATTTTTATTTTGGTAACATATCACATAACCATTTGTATAGAATATCTACGTTTCGGAGACTGCAATTATAGTGGGGTTGCTTATCAAGGTGATGCATACAGGGTGATATACCATCATTGTCGCCGAATGTGGGAACCATCCATGACGTATTATCATAGTCCTCCAAATTCACAACACGTGTAGGTAGGTTCAATTGATGAAATATCTCTGTAAGATAGTCACGTTTTTGGAGTCCTCGTACATAAATGATCAACATTCTGTAAATTTTTCTTGACGATGGAATCTAATTGATGATATTCCACAAAGCCAGAGGAATACCTCAATCCATGAACGTTTCGCTCCAAGAAACAGGCAGTACGTTTATCTGCTCTACTCAAAGAGGAAAATGGTATAGTTGGCAGCAGCAGAAAATTACTACATTGAATTCCAATCCTAATGGCAATCTCCTCAGGATGGAATTGTTGCTCGATGGTAAAGCCTTGAATATCTACAACAGCTATTCTCATGTTGACTCTGTGATTGATACTGAAGTGACAAGCATATGTTCAGTTTAATTTGTTAATGATTTCGCTGAGTGGGAGGTGCTCAATAACAGTGTCGTGCACAATGATGCAATAGGCTCTAGTATTTTGGGGAAATCCTTCAGATGCCTCGATTTCGAGTTTCACATCAACAGTGGAAATTTTTATGCTCCCATCCCTTCTGGAACAATCGATGACAAAGAGAGTCTTACCAACAAATTCGGTGGAGCTCAGCAGAGGATTATGTTGATTAGTAATTTTGTAGCTGAGACCAAATTATGCATAGTTGAAATAGGCTTGCGAAAAATTCCCCTTTGCAAAATTCAGATGAGTATTTTCTTTCCGGTAATTTTCACCGTCCAGAGTGAGTGTTATATTGGTGATATTCGAATGAGCGAATATTGTTGGATCATTGTTGAATTTGGTGTGATCACGGTCTTTTTGGAAACATACAATCACATAGCGAGGACTTTCGAGAAACGAGGAAGACTTGACGGCCCATATTTCACTTTTTGCACCTTGTGTGAGAGCAGGCAATATATGAAGTTCCCATTTTCTGAACGGCATGAGAATAGGATTCTCTTAACTTTGAGTTCAATATTTTCAATTTCCAACTTGACTGCTGTCGTACCAGCCGGCGATCCAGCGGTCTCCTCTATTTTGAGGCAGTTGCTATCATCTGCAGCTCGTACTAATCGGATGGTATGTTTGAATAGGAAACACATTGATAATCGTTGAAAATATTCAAAAAATGCTTGATGGGTATGAGCATGTTGAATGTTAGATCAGTGGTGCTGATAACCCCAGCGTTGCTGGGAAAAGTCCAACTTGAATTGGCCAAGTGCTTGATATCTTCGTCAGTGTAGGTGAGAAAGCCTCTGACAGCACTAATAATTCCAACTTCACGGACCGTCTCCAACTCCCTACCGCTTTGTTCATAACTAACAGATTGAAACAAAAGCACCAGCATTGTTTACGAATGTTACACGACCATCTCCTTTGGTTTTCACAACTTTTCCACAGATGAATAAAAGGCTATCATACAAAGCATCGTAAGCGTCAGATTGATTGATGTTGATTTCGATGACATCATAGTTTCGAAAGGACTTGACATATGGATAATAAGTCCGCCATTCCACCTTTTGTATGGATTCATAATTTTGTGGTTTTCGGAAAATGTTGAACACTTGAATGGACAACATGACATCCGAGAGATTCCAAAAACAGTTTATTCTCCGGTGATAGTAGTTGACGTACGTTGAAGGTCTTGGTGAAGACTGAAGGGGGGTATGGTGGTGAGTTATTCTTATGAATAGTTAGCACCATACTTTCGCTTCAGTTCCAAACGAACGATTATTTCTTCGTTTCGAAAATCAACGAGTTGAGAATGCTGGTCCAGCACTCGCAGCGTAATATTGTTTATTTCGTCTCTATGAGCAATGGGTAGATGAATGAGGTGGTTGGGTGTTTCGTCGATTGCGTAACCAGGATCAACACCAACAGCAAATTCGTATATCGTATGAGACGGTGCGTCGTTGTAGAATGCTCCGAACGTAATGTTGCTATCTATGTGTATGGTACGTACTTTAATGATATCTACAGGTAGATCTGATGCGTAATGCAAGTTGCATTTGAGAAGAATAGACGAAAACCCTAAAATGCGGGCCAAACTGTTTTCAGGTCGAAAATCAATTGAGTGTTTAAGGCAGAATATTTCGCTTTTCAGCATGTTATTATTCGGTTTGAGGTAGAAAAATTCCTGGGGGTTTTCCTTGTACGTTTTGGGTGTCATGTGTTTGCCGATCAAAGCCTCAATATCACCAATTTCGTAAGAGCCAGTAGGGATATCGTTTAGTTTGTACCTTCTTCAATGTTGGGTATTCTGTTGTACGAATGGAAGCTGAGCAAAGCCAAATTGTATTCTGAATCAGAATCCAATTGAATGGGCAGATTGAAATCGATGGAAAGCGCTGAAGAACGACTCGTTAACGTCAATATCATAGACATGACTGATATAGTGTCGGAAGAGACCCGCCTTAAATAATGAACAACAATTTGGATGAAAAATCATTTATTATTACAATAATAACATTGAAATTGTGCACTAACTGGTCCATGATACTCTGCTGCGTTTAGTCATGCCGTTGACAGTCCAAACTCATTTTGATAATGAATGAAACATGGTAGACGAATCTGCAAAGCTAATCGATTTTTGTAGTCCTTTGGTAACCTATGCCATACATCCAGCAACTCCCAAGGTCCTGCGTTCCCAATCAAATATTCGATTTACAAAGCTCGCAGTTGAGTATCTCTGAAATCTCGCAATAATTTATATTTATGCATTTCAGCCAACGATTGATACATCTCAGCGGTGGACATTATGAAGAAGAAACTTTAGGCAGAGATGACTATTATTATATGTAATTCTTACGCCCCTCCCAAAATATCTTGCCAATTCCAATGGAGGTTTGAGATTGCCAAAACTATCGAAATATTGTGCGACATTGCCGTTTTTATTGTAAGCTACCCAATGAGTGCCCGCATTCAAGTGGGAATCCAAGTTCAATATAGCGCATTCTCGCAGCCAAGGACCACAAGTTGGCAACGTATCACGCATAAAGACTCCACGAAAATGTGGTATTTTCATCTGACGAGCACACTTCTGAATTTCCGAATCGTATAATGCTCTATGGGGTAGCTTATCTAGCAGTTTTTTTGTTTTTCAGGTAAAGACCGAGTCCTTTGCGTTGATGTTGTTTTTTCAGGAACAGCCCAAATCCTCGAGGGGGTTTTTCGCAGGTACAAACCCGAACCCAAATGCTCCATGGATTTATTGTAACGAGTTTCTTTTTAGCATTTTTTGCGTCTATTACGGTTTTTGCTATGGAGCTCGCTCCACCTGCCAACGCACCCAAAGCCGAAAGTGCAGCAAATATAGGTATAAGTGGTAAAATTCCTCCAGACTTTGCATCGAATGGGATTATTCTAGGCACTCGTATTTTCTTACGTCCTCCAGCTCGACTCAATGTCATTTTAGCAGCTCGCAAAGCCGAAGCACTAGATTTCTTAATATTAGCAGTATTGTGTTTCCAATTTTTAATAATTTTTTGAAGCAAGTTACGGCGAAAGGACATGCCCATACCTAGCTCACGTTTGGCTTTCATGGTGAAAGTAACAAGCCAAGCTGCAGCCCGTTCCCCAAATTTAGCGTCTTTAGATTTAACTCGTTCCCAAGCTCTATTTTCCAATACTTGATCTGCTTTATGACGGTCTTCTAGAGAGTCGGATTGAGAGTATGCAATATCGTGCTCTCTGCAGCTTTCGTCCAAAGGATTCACGCCAGTTTCTCCGCATTGTAATCTCTGCCTCAATTTGGTGCCAGGCCCGCAAAACGAATAACCTGGTAGATGCAATTCGAACGGGAGCTTATTGATGATTGAATTGACAACACCTGCACCAGAGTAAGTCAACATTGATAATGATGAAAGATACCTTCAATGCGTTTTGTTTATAACCGTGGCGCACTCATGTTTTTTCATCACATCATGGAGGTCGTTCAATAAGACAAGACACTGCCTATTGAAAATTTTGATTTTTTGAATGGAGACCTCGATAGCAGTATGGTTGGGAAGCATGGTAAATTATTACCGAATTCGTTTCGTGCAATTATTTGCGGGCCAAGTGGTTGTGGAAAGACAAATGCCATCTTAACACTGTTATTCCACCCGAATGGAGCAAGATTCGAAAACATCTACGTATATTCAAAATCTTTGTACCAACCCAAATATCAGGTGGTTCAAGAAATGTTGGGGAAAGTCAAGGGATTGGGATTATCCGTTCAGGGAAAATGAGGAAATCATAAGCCCTCACGAGGCCAAATCAAATTCCATATTCATTTTCGATGATGTTGCATGCGATGGTCAACAGAAAATTCGAGAATACTACTCCGTTTGTAGACACCGAAATATTGACGCTGCATATCTTTGTCAGACATATTCAAAAATTCCAAAACAATTGATACGAGTCAATTGTAATATGATTGTGCTTTTCAAGCAGGATGAAATGAATTTGAAACATGTATTCGATGAACACGTTTTCCCAGATATGACGTTCGAAGAATTCAAGGCAATGTGTGCAGAATGTTGGCGACAGCATCGATATGGAACCGTTGTGATTATGAAAGATTTTGATATAAATGCTGGACGTTATCGTCAGGGATTCGATAAATATATAAGTATACAGAGAGATTGATGTATCCCACAGTTATCATCATGAAACCGTTGAGCAAAGAAGTTGATGTTATTCGAAAGACTAAAATCAATGAAATTGCAAAAGCTATTCGAAAAAATATTTGGCTTTGAAATTGGGTAGATCCGAAGAAGATGAGTCATTGCAAAAATTCTTCAAACCTGTATCTGTCCCATTGAGGAAAATAGCAGCAATGCCGCCGCCGACGTCGCAATCTCCTACTACCCCAATGAAAAGTGAGATAAAATCTGAACTCAAACAAGAGAAAGTGGAAGAGCGTAAAACGTCTCCATTCGAATCCATGACATACATCCATGCATACATTCACATTTTCAAAATGGTTATCGATAAGTTCGGACGTAGCGACAGCAACACCGGTGATAGAGAGCGAAAATTACCTACGCCCTCTGGAGGCGGCGGCTTGCTGCACACTCCAGATGGTAACATCGATTTTCATAATTTGAAATTGAGTAATGTAAAGAGACCCACCAAAAATATTGATGCTGCCAATAAACAATATGTGGATGAAATCGATAGAAAAATTGCTGCAACTATACAACATCAACGTGAACAACACCATTCGGAAATAGTTCAACTGAGTGACAAAATGACAAAGATGTAACATGAAATTGAAAATGAATTGATTGCAAAAAAAATTATCTGGAAAAGAAAACAGGAACACTTGCAAGTAATTTTAGTGAAATAACGCAACTAAGTGAGGTACGCTATAATGAAACAAGGTCATTTTTCGAAAAATTCAACCTACAATACAAAACTGATATTGAAAATATTCATGGAGATTTGTTGAAAAAAATTTCTGAAATAACCGATTCGATTCATGCACACAATTTAAAATGGGATATTAAGCACAAGGAAATGCTGCTAACCAAGAATGAGTTAAACCAGTTTCGAATTGATATTTTACAGCAAATCACCAAAATAAATTCAGATATAGCGAGTGTAAAATCTGCTGTCGAGGAAATTACTAAAAGACAAAATGTAGTGTATACATCACCATAATAAAATAGCAGGTTTCACAGTTTTGCCGTCACATATGTGCGTGATGGCTTCCAAAGACAAGATTCAACTTGTCCGTGAACTGCACAAACCAATTAGAAAAAATTATCTTCGACGTCGCACCATTATTAAAGGCTTAGATGATTTATGGCAAATGGACTTGGCTGAGATAAGACCGTACGCCCAACAAAATCGTAATTTCAAACTCATTCTAGTTGTTATAGATTTTTTCTTGAAATTCGTGTGGACTCGTCCGCTGAAAACGAAAACAGGTGAGGAAATTACTAAAACATTTGCAGATATTTTAACACACACGAAACGATGCCCAAAAAATCTACAAACCGATCAGGGAACGGAATTTTACAACAGTAAATTCCAGAGTTTGATGAAAAAACATGAGATAAATCACTACAATACGTACAGCATCCTCAAAGCCTCTATGGCCGAATGGATTATAAGGACTTTGAAGGAAATATTGTACAAGTATTTCAGTTTGAATGGCACCTACAAATGGCTGAATATATTACCTGAAATCACAAAATCTTACAATGATACACGTCATTCAAAGACGGGTATGAAACCTTCGGAAATTGATAAAACCAACGAAAAAGAAATTCTCAAATCAACATACAGCCACTTGAAAATAGCTGGACCGAGAAAATTCAAAGTCGGCGATCTTGTGCGAATAAGTAAGGCAAAGCACGTTTTCGAAAAAGGTTACACACCCAATTGGACTACGGAATTATTCAAAATCATCAAAGTCAATATCACCAACCCTGCCACCTTCATGCTGGAAGATATGCAAGGTGCTCCTATCAAGGGTGCTTTTTATGCAGAGGAATTACAAAAAACTGCAAATCCAGATATATATCTCGTGGAAAAAGTTCTGAGGAAGAAAGGCAAAAAAAATGTACTTTAAATGGCTCGGTTTGGATAACAAACATAACAGTTGGATCGAAAACGTTGATTTTGTATAGAATCTTATGGGAAACAAACACAAATCATATAATTTCGAGGGGTCTTTCAAATATTTTTTTCACATTCAACAAACATGCCACAACATGTTTAAATTGACCACGTGATCTGAAGCTATAAAAGCGTATGCAAGCACAGACGAATATTCAGTTTGAAAACGAAAATGTCTCAAGACAGTGGTTACGTCAGTGAAGTTGAAGTAATGTGCGATAGTGATGGAAAAGATTATGAAGAAATTCTAAATGCCATCGACAGAGCATTGGGGCAATACGAAATGGCAGCTCGGAACGAACATCAGTTGATGTTGATGGTCTTCCCTATGCCATCCTATGAAATTCGATGTGGCATAAGTCCCTCCATTTTAGCTCATGCATCATTTTGAAGCAGCAGTTCTCCATTCTATCCATCAATTTTGCTTCTTTTGAATGGGCAACCCTCATTGACATCCTGCAAGAAATAAAGGAAAATTTCTTTGAATCACAAATCGATGAGTATGTAGATGAGTATGATCCAATCACAACACGTTGCGGGGATTACATTTACATCACACAGTACATCGAAAATAATACCAAACAAATTTCCATTTCCAAGGATATCACGAACATGGAGTTGTCTGAACAAGATGTGAACGACATTCTCAATACACACTTGGGGGTGCTGTCTGACCGTATCGCTATGCTGGATGCTATGAACTTTTGTGACTATTATCGAGGTGTTTTTGAAATTATTCAATCTTGGTTACGTGAAAATTAAACCAATTTGAGTTTGGAAGAAATTATAGAAGGTTTTTGTCAAGCTTCATCTTTAGATAGTATGTTGGCTAATGCTTTGCGTGAATATTTATTTTATTATAAGCAAAAGTTTGTGTATGATTTATGTAATAAATGAGAAAAAGTTATAAATTTTTTTATTTCATCAATTGTTGGTTAAAAGAACAAGTCAATGAACTACCAAATTTTTCATCATGTTTTCAAATGTTTTAAGTGATGACCTTTTTTTATTTCGAACAAATTATTACTTTAGCGAGATTTGAAGAAAAAAAATATTTAACTTACCTCTTTTTTGCTCAACACTATACAAAGCTGGGGGTTCACTATCCTCCTCCTCCATTGTAGGCATAATCGCATTTTCAAAGAAATATTTTATTTTGTAATATTTGAAACCTTTTGATATTATTATAAAAAAACACGACTACTTGTCTCCCAGTATTACGATCCAACTTTTTTTTAATTAAATTCAGTTCCCAAAATTTCGAAAATGAAATACATGATTATGCACTTTTTCAAAGAAAAATATTTTACTTACATCTTATTATTGTTGATTATGCACACACGCAAGTAAGTCTAACATCTAGTACTGCTTGGGTAATCGAAAACTGAAATTTATCGCTTATCCCCAACCACTTTTTTGACACTAATGTGAGAACAAATATCTTAAAAACATTCGAGAATACTTGATACAAAATATCAGAACAAGCAAAGCAAATGACGCAATAATCGTTACTCTGTGGTTTTGATAACTAAACTGCTGGCTTGGGTCTTTCGATAATCGTTAGTTTGATAAACACATTTCAAGGTCAACTGATTATTACTTCCAGCATAATAACCAAGTTTCCTGTTTGCGCGGTTTTTCCATAATTGATAACGCCGAATGGCACGTTTCAATGTCAACTTATATGAAACGAATAACAGAAATTAATAGCAGAATGTTTGTATGGTAATAATAAAAATAAAATTCAATTTTCGAATATTTCTATTTAAACCAAATTATGTGAAATTCCAAAATTATTTCTTGTATAGTTCTAATTGAAATACATAAAATACATGCTAATATTATAGATACTATGATTAAAATTCTATAAACGTTATATTCCATTTGCGACTTCTTTTTCCCCTGCCGTGCTGGAAAAAATTCGGTAGTTTTTGTGTCTATTTCACGAAGATCTTCAAATATCAGCTTCAATTTATACTTGAATGCTGTATTCTTGGGAACATCGCTAACAAATACTGCTAACTCTCCCTGATTGACCCGAGTTAAACGCATTGTTTTCCATTGTGTCCTATTACAATGAGGATCGAAATCATCTGCCTTCACGCATATTGCTATGAATTTCACTCTTTTCGGCACATTGACGTATAAAACATTATTCAATATTGCTGTCAGAAGAATAAAATTTGTTTTCAGTTGAGGAGACATATTCTACGTTGCTTTAGGCTGGATTCTTTTTAACGGATATCTCATTTGCGGTAATTTTCGATTGAACACTTTGTCTTGAATACCCAAATCAGTCAACTGTTTCACCACATTCTCCTTTTCTTCATAAAATTGAATATCATCCTTTAAGTCTTGGACACATCTAGAAAAAATCTTCAACCTTCTGTCTGTATTCTTCAGTTGACATTTTAATACTGATTATTTCAACTGTTCAATGGCAATAACATACTTTCCAAAAATAAAGTTACCTAACCCTCTCCCCCACCTACCTGATGATGAATACCAAGAAAAAAAAGAAGCAGAGTCAAACTGACACGAAACGTACTGCAGCGGCGATTCTCTTCAAAAATGTAATTAAAATAGACGTTTTTCGCGTTCCAAAAAACAACTGAAAATTGAAACGCTTAAACATGCAAAAATGCAACCACAATAAACGTTTCTCGCGTCCGAAAAAACAGCCTTAAATTAAACCGAAAAACTCTATGTTTCTTATGGAGATTTGGCATTTCAAAATTGCTCAAAATACACGTTTTTGCGTTCGAAAAAACAACTAAAATTTGAAACGGTAAAACATGCAAAAATGCGATTAAAATAGACGTTTCATAAGGTTAGTTCGTTCTGCTTTGATCAAACTTGATCTCCCATAAAAGTTGTCTTATTAGAGTATCCGCATGTTTCTATACATTTACTGATAACGAAGTTAGCGTGCTATGCCATTTTGGCATTGGAAAATGCTCAACAATGTTTCTTGACATCGAAACAAACCCATTGGTGTCGAAATTATTGAAATCGTACAAACAATAGTAACTAAATTTGGACCCTTATCAATGCTCTATCTCAATTTTTAATGATTGGGCACCTTCCTGATGATAGAGAGCGCTGACGTATTCGGTCTCGATGACATGTAATACATTTCCGATTGGGATCGCACGGTGAAACGCTAAACTCCTGTTGATACATTTTTTTTTTCTATAAATGAGATGCTCTGTATACCTTCTTGATTAGAATTGAAACGTCCTATGAGCGTTTTTTTTCCTATCTTGAATAGTTTTTTGAACACTCTGTGTATGTCTAAGAAAATTTTGGAACACTCAGTATGAAATATCACCATATTTTTTTATTGGGTCCCCATATCCCCAATGATACGTATTTTCTGCTTCCACATGACATTTGACACTTGCATCAGCCATGTTTTTTCTCTCAAATAACGTGTGATACGCCCTGTATATACTATTTCTGAATATTTTGCTACTCCCAATGACCCATTTTCCATCTGACCTGTACAACCATGTTTATTTGTCACATATTTTTTTCTTCTTCAACGATATTACCAATGACAACTGACAGATATCGAGTGTGAGGCGCCGCCGATATATTGAGCAACGTTCTATACAAAAAAATGTCAAACGTAAACGAACCGACTTCTAACATTTGAGCGATGAGTACATAACGCATTAAAATGTGAGGTTTATGGCACTAATGGCAGTTGACGGAAGGAAATTCTATCATTTTCTTGATCCCCTATAAAAATTGTCTTATAAGAGTACCCGCACGTTTCTGTATCTTTACTAATAACGAAGATAGCCTCCTATGCCCTTTTGGCATTGGATAATGCTTAAAAATATTTCTTGACATCGAAGCGAATCCATTGATGCCAAAATTATCGAAATCGGACAACCGGAAGTGAAAACCGGAAGTGGCCATTTTATTGCATATTTGAACTCTTCTCGATGTGGATAATCCTAATTCACTATTACTTTTCTTCTACCTCAATTTTTTCAAACCGGAAGTCTTTATTTTTCGATGATTCGTATTTCGTAAATCCCCATGTCCCCAATGGTACCTTTTTCTCTGCCCTAAGCAGCCATGTCTTTTTTTCTCTTAAATGATATGTTTTGAGACACCCTGTATACTAAATAAGACAAGCACCCATCATGTTTTTTTCTCTTAAGTGATATGTTTTGAGACACCTGGTATACTAAATCTAACGAGCAGCCGCCATGTTTTTTCTCTTAACTGATACTTTTTGAGACACCCTATACACATTGCTTGTTGAAACGCTAGACCACCGTTGAACCGCCATTTTTTCATATTTATTCCAAACATCATTATTATTATCAGACTCACAATCATAATTTTTTTTAAATATTCAAACAGCGTGCTCTGGTAGCTGGATAAAGATATATCCCACATTTGTACATCAACTTGTACGGAGTCTCCGTGAAGGTAAGGCTAGAGTCACTCGCTACCACACATAAACCTCGTTCTCGGAAATCTTTTTTTTTTTTTTTAATTCAATTTATAATATGTGTACGCCGCGCTCTATTGGCAAAATGTTATCAATCAACTGGATCTCTCTCGACTACGTCACACGATGAACGCAGACCAGCGACGCTCTAATTTCCCCCCACCCCAAAAAGAGCAAAAATTGCCAGAATGAACCACCATAAGAAAATACATGGGATTTTGTCCTAGAACTCTTGTAGCCTATTTACTCCTCCCAGTCTTGATTTTTGAGAGCTTCACACCTACCATCAAAACTGATTTCTCTCGTGTACTCTAAGTGACTCAAATCATTGAGATTTCGTTTGATGCTCTGAGCTTGCTTATAGATTTGTACCCATTTTTCATCGGCAAACATTTCCAAAATTCGATCAGTGAGCGTCCATGGTGGTGGTGTGTGTGTGTGCGTGTGTGGGTATGTGCTCTCTGAAAAAATATTTAAATTCTATTAGATATCTAACTGACTGTTATGGCCCCACGGCAGAGTGTCATGAGAGCCGACTATCAAACAGCGCTTGTCGTTGTGGGGGTTGAGAGCGATCTTTGTTTGCTCTACACTAAAAACTTTGTGTGAAAAGGATCGAATACAGCGTTGCGAAGTTATTTTTTCCACATTGTTTTTCAGACATTCCACATAATCTTCAAAAGTGATGTGATTTTCGACAACGCTGTATTTGACCCCTTCAGATTTTTTTACGGTTTTTCCACCTTGTATCTTATAGGTGTACAACTTTGATCGAAGCCCCACGAAATCTGTCATGATACGACCATTGGCTTCGTCCTTCATCAAGCCGGGTACTTTTTTATTTTCGAGGGGAATGTCAAATGGGTTATCGCTTGGGTAGTCGCTCGTATCGAATTTTCAATGTGACTGCTAATCAAATCCCGATAAATTTCATCGCACTTAATTGCATAAATGAGCGAATCTGTATCCGTATCATGAAGCCGTAATGGAAATCGTACACGCATACCTTGGAAATATCGAGAATCGACATTCCTATGTACAAGGGCTTATTGAATAACAAATCCGTCTTTGCCATCTCGATAGCGACGAGGCTCTCGTCGAAAATGGTGCGACTCCTGAAATTTGGATTGGCAATTAGATTTATTGCGCTATATCGTCCCTCCCACTTGGAGACCATTATCACCACACGGTGCTTTCGAATGTTTTCCATGGTTTTCCCGAACACTGCGTTATTTGCTAGTTTGTAGTTATTTTTGCCAAAAGTAGTTTTTGCTTGAAAGCGTAATTTCGTATTTAATTCAATGTAGGGACGCAGCCACGCCGACTGATTGAATTGCTACACCTTGTGGATTTTCCTGAGTACAAGGTTTGAGTGCTTGTTTCAACACCCTGTAGTGCACAACATATTTCTCCTTGTTGTACAGCGTGGTCATCAATTTTGGTAATTTCGAACCTGGCGGTGTACGGTGCTCGGCACACAAGGGTAAATCTTTGTGTTTGTCATGCAGATGTTCGGGGTACTCCAAATCGACTTCGAGAATGTAGTCGATGGGCGAGATGTCTGACACTTCCGACACATCGAAATCGGCTGCATTTTCGAGCCATTTAAAGCCATCGTACGGAAGATATTCCATCATGGCCAAACCGTACAGGTTATTCACGTCGAGATATAGCAAATAGGTCGACGGTTTGGAGGCGTCATACCTTTCACCCATGTGCTTGTTATTGGCCGAGGAGAATCTGTTGCAGCACTGACTGATGCCGCCACGAATTCCTCGCTCGACAAAGAGAAGCATGTCGACGTCTTCCAGTATCTGCAATTTGCACTGGGTGTACTTCATCATACAGGACCACGTATATTCGGGGAGGGTGTAATACCACGCAGGATCCAACCCATACGTCTCGTGGCCGATATTTCGAAAATTTTCAAAAATATCCGCCGAGAGCAATATGTCGGTTTTCATGTATAGGTCAGAGTACTCGCCCAGTGTTGTCAAGTTGAACGACCGCTACACGTTCTGCGCATGCTCGTATTCGGCATCGGCATTTTCATATTAATGCAAGCTTTTTTTATTCGCAATAGATTTTGGCAGCTCGATGAAAGATGAATCGTTTCCCACGTCCGATTTATTCGTATTGACTTCCAAACTAACAATTTTCTGAAAACTCCAGCCACTTTCTTTGTTTGCGAATTCCGACAGTTTATTTTGAATTTGATCGATGACATTTTCTAGGAACCACTTTTTCAAAGTTGTAACCCTATCGATAACAACGTTTTTAGTGTTGAAATATTTATAGTCGCTTATTATTTGTTCTTGATTCAAGGAATTTTTCACGAATTTACCACAAAATGTCGCATTGACTTTGATGCTTGGATGTTTTTTCAATAAATTTTGAATTCTGCTTTTGAATAGAATGAATGCATCACCAAAAAATTGTCCAATATCTTTATGTTTTAAATTTATAATTATACCGGTGCATAAACCCGAAGAAAATGCCGATTTCAAGTACTCCCACTTTACTCGAGATGTTAATTTTGATTTGACTCCCTCTCCCACCACCACGTCGACGCCTGGCTGTTGTTGACCTGACTTTTTGTTTGAATTTCGTATAATTTCCAAGTGTCCGCATAAAGTTTGTAATTTTCTCAGAGAGCATATGCAATCCACTGCCGCGATCGCACTATTGATCAGGCGGGCGGTGTACTTGCAATGGGCCAGCCAATGTTTGCGTTCTTAATCAGTACAACCCTTTTTGAGGATTTTGAGGATTTTTTTGGCCTTACGCAACTTGGCTACCATCTCCATACTATGAGCAACAATAGCGTCAGATGACATGATGATGATGGTGATTATTCAACAGACACACAAAATTTCAAGAAAATGTCAAATGAAAATACAAGAAACTCACTCTTTGTTTCCAACGGCGGCGGCGTTAGCGTCTTCAGGCTTTAGCGATCTCAAACAGCTACTGCGGATGATATTGATTGACAATTTTCTGCTCGCCTCTGTAGATGAGCATATGCTGGGAGTCGGTTAATTTGTCGAGGATGGGTTAGAATGCACCAGTCACTCGATTTGGCAGGAATACTTTACACTCTTCCAACTCCACTAGGATGGACTCTCCAAATTCGGTTGTTTTCGCTTCAGCGCCGAGGATCAGATGGACTTCGTCCTTCGGTAGCTCAGACAAATTCCACAGGTTCTTCCTGCAAGCCAACGAAATCTTGTTAATTTCGTCGAGAAGATGAGACGTCTGCGAAATCATGTGAAAAATGAAAAAAAATTCATACACGCTGTATTATAACTCTCACTCACTCACTCAAAATGAAAAAGGATGTTTATTATTCACCCCGTGTATGAGAAATAAATATGATAAAAATAAAATATTCCAATCACACTGTATATAGCAAATGGAACTTTGTGAGAAGGAATTATGATAAAAAATGCAATCCACACAAAACAAAAAAATATGACGTTTTGTGAGAGAGACACTCTGTATGAGACGAAAAACAAATGTGACAAATAAACTTTTTCATAATTTTTTTTGAAAAAGAAACACAACAAAAACTGAATCAAAAGAAATAGGCACAATTGAAACAATCACGAAAAAAAAAAATAACTACTACTATTACTGACCTTTTCAAATCACGAATTAAATGACACTCACAATAAAAAACAATGCACTTGTATAGAAAAAAAGTGAGAGACAGATGAGCGGCAGAGAGGCACTTGTTGCTTCGAACGCAGATAATGAAATGACGCAGGCTCGCTGTGGACGTACGTATTAACTCTCTGTGTCACGTGACCCACGCCGTCCACCACCACGCCGAGTTCGCGTAACCCACGCTACAAATGTATGCAACGGTCGATCTGGGGAAAACCCAAATTGCGCAATAACAAAAACAACTCCAAGGTCAATTTAGCTCAAGCAGCGTAAACAGATAACAGATGTGCGATTAAATCTGAAAAACAAATTCAAGGTCAAAAATGGATCATCTTCGTGTTTACTAAGAATTTCGTTCAACTTGAGAGAGCAGACAGTAAACACCAGATGTGGCTTATCGCTGTTTACGACTACAGCGCGCGGAGACGTATTTTTTTTTTTTTGGAATTTAATTCGAGAGCGAGTGAATTAATAATAAGTCATCCATCATAATTTTCTGTTGTGTGTGTGTGTTCTAAGACAGTAGACATTTTTCATATTTAATTTTTAAGTTTTGTCAGGTAAGGTGGCGGCGGCGGCCATGTTTTTTTCTCTTCCAGCCAATTACTCTCAGCGAATCACGTGAGGGAAAGTTTTTTCATAACTTCCGCCATCGCCGCCATGTTTTTTTGCCTTCCGCTCCACCGCCGCCATGTTTTTTGCGTTCCGCTCCATCGCCGCCATGTTTTTTTGGCTTCCGCTCCATCGCCGCCATATTTTTTGCGTTCCGCTCCATCGCCGCCATGTTTTTTGCCTTCCGCTCCATCGCCGCCTCTTCCGCTCCATCGCCGCCATTTTTTTTTGCCTTCCGCTGCATCGCCGCCATGTTTTTTTGCCTTCCGCTGCATCGCCGCCATGTTTTTTTTGCAGAAAAGACGCGCACCATTTAGGGTGAAACGTTTTGAACCCCCCCACCCCGAAACTCTTCGGCGAACACGTCATCTTCTTCAGCACCAACCCTCCACCAACGGCAAGAACTCGATGTTCGCGGCCATCGAGAGATTCACCGTGTGGAGCAATGCCGATTCTGGGACACTCTTCGGTCCCAGAAGCGGCATTGTCTATCTACTAATGTGCTACCGACTATCAATAATCTTGAACGACTCCATAAATTATTCGTATTATAGATGATTGGTTTGTCTTCTGAAATGTCTGCATTTGATAAAAAACGTATATAACTTGGCAACGTCTTATCAGAGTTTCAAAAATAAAAATTTGTTGATTAGCTCAAGTTATTATTGAAAATTTGTAGTTGGAATATATAAAAGGAAGAGATATTCAACTGTCTTACTGGTCTAGGGACACGCTCTGTATGAGGTTGCAGCCTCATAGTGGTGTTAATACTGAGTCATTTTGTCAAGCTTTAAAAAAATATATATGCCTTCCCCATGACAACTTACCGTCTATAACGTGTCCATCTACGTACGACCAGTTTTGATCTGAAAGATCGATTGAGTACGTTCTCACTCTTTGCTGGGTTATGTTCTGTTCCATTACGTCGAAAAAAGGACAAAACCAGACTCTACTATCATGTTTCCATTTAATGTACGGCGAAATCATCCTAGTTCCTCTACTCACAGGAAATTCAATATCCGGATATAACAAAGCCAACTGCGGGTTGTGACCATTGATGTATAAACTGAATTCGAAAAAAAAGGCGATAAATTTAAATTGTAGTGATTTCATCTGTCACTTGATCAAATAATGATCATCCTTCAGACAGAGATTTATTACAGGAATGCAATAGTGTGTATATACCTTGAAATGATCTTGGCCGACTTTGGAAAGGTCATTTTGTTATATAGGTTTGGTTTATGACCTCGACATGTTATCGGTCATGAGTTGGGAAATGACTGAATGCACGGTATTGGAGCTCTAGTCTGGCTTTGTACTTCCGCGCGGGTATTTGAAGCTTTATCGTGAAAACAACGATAATTTTGATTCGGTCACAGAATTATCATTACTGAATGTTTTAACGAACATTTGAGAGGGTGCTCAATTCAATGTCAATTTTGAAGTTCTTAAAAAAAAATGCAAATATGACCTATGAAAATATACGCAGTATATAGGTACTGGTTTCAGTAAAAAAAATGTTTCAAAAACAAGGTTTTTGGAAGTAAATAATAAAAAAATCGTCAGAATCAGATATTTGATGTGAAAGTCAAATATTATATTGAAAAAATACTCACCTTCCCAACGCTTCCAAGAAGCCGACTAGATGACTTTTTCCATTAAGACAGAAGAAAGAAATCACTTCCACATCTTCAGAGTTTTCGGCTATGGGAAAATTTCCTACTGTTAAAAGTATGGAATTCTTTACGATGTGTCCAAAATCTTGAAGAATATTTTTAGAAATCGAATCTACGAAATATTCAGCGAACACAAGAGTTGTTTTTGTGAGTTTGCTACTGATCGCATTCGATTTGGTAAAATGTCTTAAATGTTGTAGCACTTCCATCTCTGAAAAATAAAAATGTTAAAATAAATATTATTTTTTTGTAGGAAAAACATGAAATGCTTCAGCAATGAGTGAGGATTATGCATATGCGAGGATAATAATGCTGAGTTCTGATTTTCCTGATATCGTTTTTTTAACAGAACACTGGTTGAAAAGGAATGAACTGTCATACATTCCAGGATATATGATGGTCTCAAAATTGCATAGGCTGAGCTCGATTCATGGTGGTACAATTATTCTTATCAATAATCCGATGATGGACAATTCACCATTTCTTAATATTAATAATTTCAGTGATCTCTTAATAGAGAAAGTTCTTGAATATCTTATGTATCTGTGTGAAACTCTCAACATGTTTATAATTTTTTTGCACCAATCTCCTTCATCTGATGTTCATTTATATTCCAAAAATTCAAAGTTACTATCTGGATTACCAATTAACTTTTTGATCGACCTAACTGGTGATTTCGATATAAATTTTGATGAAAATTTTATACCAGTTAATTTTAGCCAATCAGATGCCTGCATTTTGACATGTTGCTATGACAATAACCTAATTTCTTCGGACATTTCCCCGCGTAGAGGGAAATAACTGAGTGAAAATTTCCCTCTGGCTTGACAGCTGTCATAAACAAAGTGGCGTAAAATATTTTTGATAGATATTTATTTATAACTTAATTATAGGTACATATCTGTTATTCAATTATTTAAACCACATTTTAATAGAGCATAAGGAAATTACAATATTTGACAACAAATCCGAGATTAATTTTCGGAGAATCCTCCATTGTTTCATCGGATCGCTTTGTAACAAGTGACAAATAAATTCAGTGTTTCCTCTTGATCATTTACCATATTTATCCATTTATGTTGATAAGTATTTCAATAAACTCACAATAATCATATGATACTAAACAACAAGCTCCAATTATTTTATTATGAACCCTTGATTCCTTAAGGAATAAAGTATAGTTCCAAAAGTTTGTAATATCATATGGGTTACTCACTTGCTGTTACCGATATCTCTGATTGAAGTTTTTCCTTCAGATTCTCTAAAGAAGGTACTTTATCCTGGTTCAGCCGGTTCATCTGAAAATGAAAATTGAAAAGATTCATCGAACAATATTAATCTAGTTATAACTCAGGAAATTCAACATGCAGAATTTGCCTGCATATACTTGGCAAACCAACTTCAAGACACTGGTAATGAAAAATTAAATGTTCATGTTTCGCCTAACTGGAAGGATAAGATCAATGGATTATATAAAAAAATCATATCTAGATGGAAAATTTCAAAGATGTTAGATTGTGAGACATCCTAGCAAGCTCTACGTATAATAATAATAATAATAATAATAATACTCCCTCAATACAAGCCAATAAGCCTGATGTAGTCCTCCTCGGTCATCAAAGTAGGACGATTTACGTCAGCTCCTGGCGAAACGAACATAGTCGGAAAAGAGGAGGAGAAACGGACTAAATATCGAGATCTTCTCTTTGAACTCCGCAGGCTTTATCCAAACCATTCGTTCAAGATGGTGGTTCTGATAATAGGGGTCCTTGATGGAATGATGGAAACACTGCTATCAATTTGGAAAATCATACCGGCTTGCCATGATGCGGCAGAAAACTTGACCGGAAGAATGCAGAAGGCCGTAATTCTTGGTTCACTCCGTCTTCTCAGGGCACATGACTCTCGAACCCAGTAATCACTCACCCCACGGACGTGGGGAGTGTTCACTGGGGTAATGATACACCAGCGCGCTCTCCGGAAGTGTCTGGAGACAGGGCCTGTCTGGGTAATTCCTAACGGATTAAAAATACTCTCTCATAAACACTCGATGAGTGTCCCCAAATGCATAGCCTTTGCTGGTAGAGGACGGCTATTATTATTATTTGCCGTGGCGCTCAGGGACGACTTACTGATTTTTGGTAGCGTATTCACTTTTCAGCTGTAGGAAAACCCGGAAAACCTTCAGCACCACCTCGGGTGTGCACTCCCAGCTAGCACCAGACGAGATTGGCATCTAGACAACTCACAATACACTTGCTTTTCAACAAGGCATGCGGTCGCCTATCGATCCGATATAAAGTAGATGAGAAAAATGTTCTTGTACCTACATCGGGCTCGAACCGACTATCGCCATGCTGGAGTTTTGAACGGCCTATGCATTAGACCGCTAATCTGCCGACCACATGTTTACTAAAAGAATTACATTTGAATCAATCTTGGAAATTATTTCTGTATAATGGATTTCCTGCGAACATAAAAGCAAGTGGTCGCTTGGAAAATTATTGAATGTGGTAATAGTCAAATTAGTTCACGATACAAAACCTTTTTGAATGTTACCGAGATATTACCTACCAGTTGATGATACTTGTTAACAACTACATACAGAGCTCTGTAGAAGTTTCCACTAATCAACAGGATCTGTTTATAGTACCAAATCCAAACATTCGTTATCCAAATATTCAAAAACAATTTCATCCTGCAGCAGTTTTTCCAATTTCATCAGAGGAAATATGAAATATCTTGTATGGCCGTGGCAGCAGTTTATTAAGCGGTGGATAATTAGAATTTCTACAATCATCAACAGATGAAATATTCTCCAGATGAATTGGTTATTTGAGCTCGAAAATAAAGCCAGTAAAAACTAGTAGTTTGATTAGCTTCATTTCCAGACAAGACCAGAATCGGATATAGATAAGACAATTGTCCAATTATTGTCATGAGATATCAGAGAAAACAAATAAAAGATGTCAGACTGTGACAGTTGCCATAATGTAATCAGAGAACTGATACGTTTTTTGTTGGTGACAGAAACAAAGATCAACAGACCACTGATTTTCATACAAGTTTGAGTAGGTCAGAGTTCTTTTCATAAACAAAAAACGAACTGTAGATACTTTTGAACTGATTCTATGGAGAGGTGAAGTTATGACGGTCATCTTTAAAAAATTGGCTAGCACAGTGGCAGTAGGGTGAGTGAGGTTGATTATTGAAATGAAATCGATCCATATATTGTGTATATTCACAACTATTTCATCAACAATTTCTCATTGAATTAAATCCTACCCTGTGATTCATTTGGTTTCTCTGAAATCACTGTAACAAGAGTATATTGTTCAATCAGTGCACGATGTCATATTGCTTTGTTTCATTTGACTTGACTTTTAAACAGGGGCGTTTGATTTCCTTTTCGAAATTTCGTCCGGTTACATTGTTGGCGCTACAGTTCAAGAAAGACTCGCGGGACGAGCGCTTATCTACGAATCAGTGGCTATAACGAATTTATGAATAATAAAGTTACTAAATATACCTGTGTTTTTGTTTAACCAATAACATGTCACACTCCAATGTGAACTGTACTCTGTTCATATATGAAAACTTTAGGTGAAACTTTATGCGGTATCAGGTGAAGCGCATTCTTTTTATTGGCATAGCATCCAATATAGCTCAAGTCGAGATCTGAAAAACGCTTCTCTTAAACGGCCATTTTCATGGTTGAACTGATACTCTCACCTTGGTGATCACCTCAGTTTAGAATAAATATAACCAAAGAAGGGTGGATCATGCTCAGTCATCAATTTCCATGAAATAAAGAAAACTATGTACTTGGGAAAGTGCTGCCTGGGATGGAAATGAAGTCTCCAGAGATCTTACAAGGTTACTGAAATTCGCAGTAACGGTTTGGTAACCGACAGTCCATTTTCTAATACCCATTTACGACAATCCAAACAGACGACACATAAGCTTGAATTTATATTCGGGAGTGTATTCACCCTACTGCCCTGCAGTAAAACAGTTTGAAATCTTGCGGGAAACCGTACAGTGAAACAATTAAAGTGTAAGCTTGCAATAAAACAACCGTAGTAGAAGCCCCAGAAAAAAAGTTCCAATTAATAGTGATAGCACTATTCATGCTTTTGATCCCACCTTCACTAGAAGTGACTGATTACAAAATTCAGTGATGAAAAGGGTTTATAACAGGAACCGATAACTTCCGAATATCACCGATCAAATTCATTACTCTACCAATCATAAAATTATCAAATATACTGAATTTTATCATCCTTCTAAGTAACAATCATCACCTAACATTGTTCTTTAGTATTTTTTGCTTTTTTAAGGTATATATTTGGTCAACAAGAATTCCATTCGGATTTCCTTCAGGAATTCAGTGATTACCCCTTGGAGAGTAAAAAATATCACTTTTCATTTTTACAAATTAACTCACGTGTTTCTTTTCATTGTCGTTTTCATAACGGTTAACGGTTTTGTTAACCGCTTCATTTATTATGAGAGCACAGTTCACGGAATCTTCTAAACTCATAGCACCACTGGCGTATGCAGAAATTAGGTCACCAAATGAGTATCCATAGAAATATTCTGGTTTAACGTTGAGTAGTTTGAGCAGATCTATCAATCCAAGTTGAACAGCAACACTCCCTAAGATGTGGTAAGTAACTCTGTCACTGGATTCATTGAAAAAAGTATCTAAGATGTTAACTCCATGCGTTGATACTTCCTTCTGAATTCTGAAAGTTGAATATTCAAATT
Source organism: Chrysolina americana (assembly GCA_958502065.1). Lineage (NCBI taxonomy): Eukaryota > Metazoa > Arthropoda > Insecta > Coleoptera > Chrysomelidae > Chrysolina > Chrysolina americana. The sequence goes on along the minus strand of OY293415.1, from coordinate 61,903,879 downwards.
AACATGCAGAAATTGTTTTGAAAAATTACTATTTATTTTACATTAATCATTATAAAACCACTACCTGAAAATTGGGTAATTCAAATAATCTATTTATCTGTTGCATTTCAAGAGGAGAGAAATATAAAGTTTGTATATACAGTGCGGCTTTTATTAGCTGTTAAATTTGAAGGGTTTGACGTACGGACATATAAAAAAAAACTGTTTGGAGGTTGGGGGGTCATGTGTCACATCGTTGAAAATATAATTCAATTATCTTTCTACCCATCTTCTTTCATTAATAGATTTTCATTAATTCGTTTTTTCACAATATGCATTTGAATTGTCAGAATAAGTGCGGACGTATCTGGCGGATCTGAATCCCTTTTCTTACCTGACCACGATAACTTTTGAATGGTTTGATGTGAAATAACGGGTGAGAAATATTTTTGAATGGAACAAAATTCAAAAAATTTTCAGATGGTTGAAAATACAATTGAATTATCTTTCCGACGATGTGACACATGATTTTTTAGTTGATATGCCCCCCTGCGCCATCTATCGAGCAATCACAATGTGTTTTATTTCAAAAAGTAGAATCGGTGAAACCCTTTAAATGTTTTTTTTTTGTTTTTGTTCGTTAAACCGTTCAAAAGTTAACAGGGGGGGACTATTGAAAGCCGCCTGTATACGGTACCTTTCAAAAGTATTGAAACGGTCTCATATTTCAGAAACGGCCCAGAGAAAATTCACGAAAATTTCGACAGGGTGATTTTTGATAATGCCCTATTCAACGGTGATATCGGCAATGTTGAGAAATCAACAGTTTTTGTAGATATTGGAGGTAATTTTTTTCCTCCATGGAACACCCTATTTATGTTCATTGCAATCAATTTAGCGCCCCTTTATTACTTATGTCTCCAAATATAAATTTTTGAATGAGTGCGGTTTTTGAAATATGAGAACATGGTTCATTGAAATGTCTGCGAACGGTTTTCAAAAGGGCTCGAGAAAATATCATGAAATTTCATACAAAATGGTTTTTGATAAAACAACTTTTTAATAATTGAATTCTTTTCCTATAGAGTATTGAATCAAATAAAGAAACTGAAAACTATCTGACCAAGGGCTCAAAATGTTTGCCATCATTTGCTAAACAATAGTCCAAGCGGTCATAAAATTCCCTCAAGGTATCAGTTAGCATTTGAAGCAATTCGAAGTTTATTTTGACAAATAGCTACCTAACTGTTTTAATTAATTATTATTCGCCTAGCAACATGAAAAAAGATATTTCGTTATTCAGATGTTTCCGATTTTTCATAGTGTACATTTTAAATAATGTGTAACTCATTATTGTAAAGGTATCCTTATAGACTACTGGTCAGACAGAAGTCTGTTAGAGTTCTGCAGCATATCCGAATCTCTGGGGAAATGAAACGAAACGAAAGAGCGATCGTCCAGTGTCACAGGTGCCAGCGCTGGGAACACGCGACCTTCAATTGCCAGAGAGAGGCGAGATGACTCAAATGTGCAGAGAGCCATCCGACACACACTTGCAAGACCTCGCGAGAGGAGCAACCAAGGTGCGTCAATTGTCGTGGTCCCCACATTGCGTAGACTGTATGGTCTACAAGGAAAGAATCCAGTTTCTCGAGGAGAGGGGAAAGAGAATCAGGAAACCCGAACCTGTTCGGTATATACCAGCTTCTCCTCCAAAAGTCAATTCTTGGCAGAAGAGGAATCAGGATCAAAGCGCTCCCCCGACAAAGCCAGAAGAGGTTGGGAGAAGAATCCAGCAGGCTCCAGGATTACCGGCGATCCCCTACACCCCGCCGACGCAGTCGCCAACACACAGGCACGTCCGGCAAGAGGGAGAGCAACAACATCAGAGAGCAGGTTTGGTAAGCAAAATCCAGCAGGTTGGGTCGATGCTTTACATCGCTAAACTGCCGTGCCATAGACGATGTAATCGTCAGGCTGGCACAGGTGGAGTCCCCGCTTGAAAAGGCGATGGCTGCCCTAGAAATTCTGAGGGACAGCCAAAAGTACAATTTTTGAGCCAAGTCTGAAGGCATGCTTCCGCTGATTACTGACTTTATTGGCAGGCACAAGTTAGACCTAATGTTCATCTCGGAGACGTGGCTTCGGCCGGACCATCGATTTAAGGGCTTCTCTACTGTTAGGGCGGACCGCCCTAAGGCGGTGAGGGGGGGGGTCGATTGAGCATGTGGTCATAACATTGGCTGACGGGACCTGCGTATTCGCAGTTTACAACCAGCCCAGATAACTCAATATCATTATACCTACCTACAAAACAAAACTTAATGGCTAGGGCAGGTACAATCTGCGTAGAATGGACGGCCTGACCGCCTGCTGATACCTCAAGTGGTTGGTGATTTACGATCTCACTAGATTGTTGGTTTTACCTTACACTTGGATGAGCCTACTCACTACGGCTGGAACAGTTCCACTCCGACGATAATTGACTTGATAGTCAATGCAAATGTTACGAACTTGAGTGAACTCAAGGCCATCCACGAGATGACTTCCGATAACGACCCAGTGCTTTTCAGTATGAAGTATCGAGGAAAGGATATTCCTCCCACCCGTCGATACGACTACAAGAATGGCAACTGGGCCGAGTTCCGAAGGGTCATGAATCAACGGACCGATATTCCTCGAGATGGAATTGAGGAGGTCACTCTCGCTCTGGCTCATGACATTCAGGGCGCTCGCAACCGGGCGGTCAAGAAAATTATCATCAGGAGAAACTCGGAGTTAAGGATTTGATTACTCTGAAGAACTCTCTCCGACAGAAGTGTCAAGCCACAAAGCTTCCGAAGCATAAAAATGATATGCTCCGGCTAGGAAGAGAGATCTCAGAGCTAACCAATGACCATAACGATACGGTGTGGAAAAAAACCTGGAGAAGCTGATACCGCTCTTTTTTCTGGCACTGCTACTTATGGGTTGTGAAGCAATATTCGTTATTTCGATGTAAAATTGTACCAAAAATGTATAGTACCAATCAGCCAGTACTCAAAGTAGGGTAGGACACTGGATAACTCAGTGGAGAAAGGGAGGTTCGGGGTGATAGTTATAATAAAAATAATAATAAATCCGGTTCGAAGGGAGAGTAAAGATAGTCTATATTGACAACTATAAACCACAAAACAGCCTGTTCTTAGGGCTAAATTCCTACTTGGGGTTGTAACAGTTCTATACACTAAGGGCTAACCGAACGCTGCATTAAATAAAATTACTATATGGTTTCAAAATCGGTGGTTGAAGGCAATAGACACCATGAAAATAAAAGAAGTACGCATTCGAATATTTGAATAACAAAAAGGGTACTCATCCAAATCCTTGGCTACCCTATCGGCATACACAGAGGGTGGTCCTAGCTCTGGACTACAGAAGGGCCTGCGAAGATATCTCCTCGTGCAGCATTCCAGGGGTTGTACCCAATAATGGAAAATAAGAGGCCTGATGAGAACAATAATATAATGGCCGGCGGTAAAGTAAAATTAGTTACTCATACCTTTGGATGGCGGGTGGCCTCAGACATTGATTTCGGCTTTTTTTAATCCCTCTTGAGCTGAGGAAATAGATTCCAAAACAAACTTGGTAATCACGTAACTGCACACATAGAGATTGGATCCCCACAAAAGGGTTAAATTCAATGAAATTAACACAAAGTAATTCTTGAATATCAGTACACCTTTATGCTGTCACCTGAAATCTTTTCATACTGATTTCAATTTTTAAAACATTAAATGGCATTCACGTTCATGAATGCACGAAATACTACCAGCGAAGTATTCCGACTGGTCATCCTTTTCCATCACATGGAATAATATTTCTGATTAGAAACCCACAGTCGTTTCTTACTGCAGTATTCGTTTATACTTTTATACGGGGTTGAACCGTTCACATGTTGACGAATGATAGAACATCTATATACTTCGCATGAATATGAATAAGTTTCACTGATAATATAGTTAATGTAAAAATAAACAGTGTGGCTCAGCTTGAAAGATCTTGACCTAAAAGTAGAACGTAATAAAGCTGGACGTACGCGACAACTCACTGTGGGTGATGACAAAGCGCATTACAAAGCGCTTTGAACCCGTCACTGCCTTAGTGAGGGGTGACGTGCGTGAAATGACAGATCCTCAGAAGGCAGAACTGTTCGGCGAGCATTTCGCCAGCGTTCACAAAATGGAGCCGGACCTCAGCGACGTGCATATAGAAAGCGCTAAGATAACGCACGACTTTAGACTATCTATGTTCGCCCCTAGCGGCTCTCATAGACTTGCCAAAGTAATGACAACATATGAGGAGCTGACGAAAGTCACCAAACGACTTCCGACGAGTGGCGCCTAGGCCAGAATGACTCAACGCCATTCTACTCAAGAACCTGCCGAGAAACTCCCTGATACAGTTTAAACACTTGTTACCCAGATTGTTTCAAGAAGACGCTGGTAATACCTACCTTAAAGCTGGGCAAGGATGGCCACCAACTTGATAGCCACCGTCCCATCTCATTACTGAGTGTCGTCGCCAAGATAGTGGAGAAGATACTCTTGAAACGTTTGGTCCCCCTCGAGGAGGAACTCAAAATGATATCCGCTGAACAATTTGGCTTTCGAGCAGGTCACAGTACGACCTCGCAGAGGATTGTCCACTAGGTGAAAAAGGTGGCTCACCGAGGGATGAACATAGCCTTCGACTCCGTGTGGTTGAGGGTCTAATTTTGAAAATTGCTAAGAGCAGGCATGCCTTCATACATGGTAAGGCTTGTGAATTCATATCTTACACAGCGTGGTTTTGCGGTGAGGGTTAACTGCGCAAGATCCGCAGAGTATCCTATCAAAGCAAGGGTCCCACAGAGGTCTAGTCTATCCTCGCATTTGTACTCCCTACATATATATGATTTTCTTATGTGCGAGAGAACGAAGACGGCGATATATTTATTTATTTACTCATTCTGCCCTTCACGTCGGCGACCGGGGTTCTAACCTTGGACATGCAGTTTTTTTTTGTTGAGAAATATGGATTGTATTGCCAGCAATTTGGATATCTATCAAGAATTGTCAATATTGTACCGTCAATGTCAATCAAGTATATAATAAATGGAATAAATATCATTAGGTAATAATGTATGATCAATAAAGTATCGAGCTTTTTTCGGTATCTGAAATCTGCGTTCGTCTCAAAATTATTGTGTAATTGACGCTCTCTAGATTACCGTGCTCTGCTTCTTTGTCGAGCGGCAATCCATCACGTTGTGCTCTAAATACACAAATAGCTATTGAAGTGTTTTTTCCTGATTACAAAAACTAAACGCTTATAATGGGGAATTCTCCACCTGACGACAATCAAGTATTTTTTATCAAAAAACTATAAAACACACCATTTTAACATTTTTCTTTAAAAAATTATTCAAGTACCTAAAAATGAAAAATGAAATTGGACATTTAAAATTTAAAGAGATTTGTTTCTATTTCACCATCTGGCAACATCTGCTACAAATTTCACAGATGAGAAAGGACAACAAATCTGTTACGTTAGTAAGTTAAACAGAGATGACAATGTTCCGAGCACAGACCTATAATGAAATATAGGTCGGGGGATCCGAGTCATTCTGTGACATTTTGTGTACTGTATGCCTAACCCCTAACAAAGACAGATATATTGACTATGGTACTTCTTCTTCTAGCATACTAGCATCCCCTACGTTCTGTAGGCGCTGTTGCCAACATGTTAAACAGAAACAAAACCCTTTAAAATTTAAAACCCAACATTTGGAAAATTTATTTGAATACTTTTCGCAATGAAATTGTAAAACTCATGAATGAAACTAAACTTTATTTTGTTCAAACTTGCATTTGCTCCAATAACCCAAATTGTTTGAGTGACATGGATTTATGAGACTGCATTGAGGGAGCGGGTTGCGAATTGATCCCAATAAAATTTCATGATAGTTTCTCGTGCCCTTTTGAAAATATTGTAACATTTCCAGACTCTTCAATGAAGAAGCTTTACTGTCGTATTTCGAAAACTACAATAATTTAAAATTTGTTATTGGGAGACGAAAGTAATGAAGCTTTGTTGAATTGATTGCAATGAAAAAAAAAAACAAATATTCCATTTAAAAAAATTGAGTTATCCTCAATATCTGAAAAACTGTTGATTTGGCAACATTGAATCGGGAATCATTAAAATTGGTCATGTATAAAATTTCACGAATTTTTCTTGAACCGTATTGAAAATATTGGAACGTATCCAGACTTGAACGAACAAGCCATGTTTTCATATTTCGAAAACTGCATCAATTTAAAATCTGATATTGGGAGACATAAGTAATGAGGCATCGCTGAATTGATTGCAATAAAAACAAATAGGGTGTTCATTTGAAAAAATTGAGTTGACCTCAATATATGAAAAACTGTTGATTTGACAACATTGCAAATATCATCATTGAATCGGTCATCATATAAAACCACCCTTTCGAAATTTTCATAAATTCTTTCTGGGCCGTATCTGCAATATGGGACCGTTCCAATACTTTTGAAAGACACTGTATATAGAATGTAAATTGTTTATTATACAACCCACAACATTCAGAGCTCTTATAAAGCGTGTTGAGACCAGTGGAAAAGTTCAGACCTACATTGTTATTGTATATAGAGAGATAATGCAGTTCATAATAACGTCAGTCAGTAATAAAGTTGTCCTTATTTTAACATATACGCACGCGCAATGTGAATCTGTAATAAGGACAACTTTATTAAAATACTGACTGCCTTTATTAGAGGACGGTTAAGGCCAGAATTTAAAGTTACTTTATCTACATTCATGCAAAAAGCAAAAGTTTATTGAACTATATTCAGTGGAAAAACAAGCTCTTTATTGCACTAGTGTAATAAAGTTTTTATTGCACTCATCTGTCATTCTACTTCAACGTGCTGTCATCATGATAAACATAAACGTTCAAACCCACTACATATTTAGCAGATATTCTGTGAGATTGGCCATAAGTTTTAAACAGCTACACATTTTATATTATTTTGTATTAATGTTAGCAGTCAGAGTTGAACAAACAATGCCTTCACGAGAATAACTCCATAATCAAAACCGATCCGCTATGTTCTAACCGTCTATCTGCATAGAGCAAACTGTCTGTACTTTGACCACACCTGGTAGCATACGCGCTCATGGCAGTAGATAGACAATACAACTATCAACATCAAAAAAGTGACATAACCTCACTTTCGACTCCCGCCAACTGGCCATGCTTTTGTGGAGCCCCCATTGAGTTCTCGGCGCCGGAGCTGGTGCTGCAGGACGGGGACCCCATGGAGGAACGTCCCCACAGAAGAGGGGGCGCGCTGGAGGCCAAGGGGACCGAGTTTTCGTCAATTAAAATTCTTGATGGTGATGATAAAATTGGGTAACTGGGATCGGCTGGGAAAAAGTGCGGGGGGCTGGGGGCGTGAGCGAAGAACGTTCCCAGAGAAGATGGGGTGCGCTGGAGCGCCGGGGGCCGAGATATTTTGATTTTTATTTATTTTGAATTTTCGTTGATTTTATAGTTGTTGACGCTGGTACTGGTGATACGCCGCCACTGGAGCGGCTCGCTGGCGATAGTCGGCGGCAAGTCAAAGGAAGGTTGTTTACATAGAGGCTGTGACGTCACATTCTAAGAATTCGGTGAGTGTTTTCCATTAAGACTCAGTGTGTTGTGTCGGAAATGAGACATGATTGGCACCTCACTCTAACTCATTGGTTTTATTTTCTGTTTTTGTCTTTAAGAATTACGCAGTTAGCTGCGGGCTGGGTGCTACGGGCGGGGGGGAGGGGGGAATTCGAACGCTAGATATTGAATAAACAAACAAATTCGAGGAATTCAAGATTGTTTTGTTCGTGTTGAGAGACTTGAAATTAAAATGCAAAACTACAGTGAAAAATCATTTATTCTTTTTGCTTGAAAATTACACTTCAGTGCCAAGGTAATATTCACCATCTTCTTTCGAGTCGTTGAATATGTATCTTTGTCGAATTGATTGCAATAACTTGTACAATAATTCGCCTAGTTGACATATGAGTGCTAAAAATACAAAAAACATGAATCCATCGTAGGCGTCTCGGGACACTGCAGGCATCGTGCGAGGAGTCACCCCCTCTACTACCGGAGATGCTGGCGGTTGGAGCAAAAACCAGTCGGTTTCTTGGCAAGTTTCTTTGCGAAAGACTTACCTCAGCTTGTATGCACTCGAATTCGGTGGAATTTCGGCCTTCAAAACAGGCAATTATATTTCACAGTCTCGTCTCAGATTATAAAAACCCAGTAGTGCTAGAGCGCTGCATTGCAACTACGACGTTCGAAGTAAAAAAGTTAACAACTTCTTTCAGTTATCACTTTTTGCTCTTCCCATTCCTTTGACTAGAAATTCCTCACTCTAGTGTGTCATACCGCAACGAAAAGACGTGATAAATACTTCAACTAGCAATGGGAAAAAGATGTGGAAAAGCAAACTTGGACCGTGTGAAACGAAATCTTGCAAAATTACAAGAAGAGTTACGCACATACCAGCCAAGTGAGTTGATTTATGTTTCTCAAATAGTTACAAAAAACAAAAACAAGTATTGTTTGCCTTCGGGACACACCACATGGATTATTTGAATTCTCTGAAACTCTCGTGCCATTTTTGACTGTATTTGGGTACACATGTACTCACGATAACAACCTTGCAAAACAAGTTACAATGCTGGAATATTCCAATGCCGTATTGAGAATTCGTTAGTACACATGTATTACACTCATTGAATTCTGACGCACACATGTGCTCATGCTTTGTCAAGATTTGTCTGTAATCAGTTCTTGACAACGAAAACAGTGCTGGAATATTCCATGCCGCATTAGAATTCGTTATTACGCATGTACTACTATCGGAATTCTGAAGCACTCATGTGCTCATTTTTTCATCAAATTTTGATGAGTTGTTTGATAACGAAAACATTCCTGGAATATTTCAGGCCAAAATCCGAGCGTAGTACACACATATGTATGTACCAACTCGTTCAAAAATTTCCAAGTTTTCACTACCACTTCTTTACCTTTTCTACTTATATTGTTGCTTCATGTAATAACGGGTGCTGAAAAAATTAATGTTAGATGTATTCATATTTGATACATTGAGATTAAAAAACAGATATTCATTACTTGTGCTCTCACTATAGGCTCGAGCTCAAGCTCCAGTGATTCAGAGGATAGCAGTGATACATCACTTATGGATTACCCACAAGAATTGGAGGCGGCACAACAGAATGACTCCCAACCATTGTCAGCGGTAGCTTCCGAGGTTTTGGGTGCCGACCCGTTGGCCTTGAATAAATTAGGTCCAGATGTTCACGAGCAAATATCAAATAGATGGACTACTTTTCTTCGAAAGGGTATAGAAAAGGCCGATCGGAATGAATTGATGGATGAATATCCAGTCGTTAATAATATTCCTGCCGTTATTCCCCCAAAACTGAATCTGGAAGTTCAGGGCTGTCTCAGCGACCTCCTAGGAAAACAGGATAATTTTTTATCCAAAATACAGGAGCAACTGAGTGCGGCAATCTGTGCTGTGGCGATACCTCTGAATCTTTTCTTCACATCTCCGTCTGAGGAAACTAGCCAACATCTTTTCCACTTAGCGAATGCTACCAAACTGTTGACGGATGTTCAACATACTCTTTCATGCCACCGCCGATTTGGTTTTTCGGGTGCTCTAGATCTATCTATCAGAAAGATTGTAATGGATCGACCAATAGATGAACGGCTATTTGGAGATGGCCCCGCCTCCAATGTGAAAAACAATAAAGAGATTCAGAAAGCATCGGCAGACTTAAAGTTGAAACGTGTCCGAACCAGCCACACCACATCTAGTCAACACAATTGGCCTACCAGCCAACCTTCGATGAGTTCTTTAAACTTCAAGCGCCGACCCCTAAAATACCGGCGCAAAAGAGAGGGGGGCAGGAAGGAGAAGAGGTACCATCAATCGTGGGGAAAGAAAACGGAACAACCCAAACACAGGAGAATTTAGAGGTAAACTACGCTGGTCGATTACGTGATTTTTCTACAAACTGGAGAAAAATTACAGATAGTCCTCTGATATTAGAGTCGATAACAGGCTTTAAAATTCCTTTTAAGACTCAGCCATATCAAAAACTGCCACCTCCAAATATAATTAAACAGGGTCAAATGACTGCTGTAACAAACATTATAAAAGCATTATGCGTTATCGGTGCAATTTCACCCTCTCAGCATGAACAGGGGCAGTTTTTTCAAATTTTTTCTAACCAATAAACCAAACGGTTCATTTCGATTTATACTAAATCTTAAAATCCTGAATCAATTCATCAGTCCACCACATTTTAAATTAGAGGACTATCGCAGTGTAAAAAATCTTCTATACAAGAATAGCTACCTTTGTACCATTGATCTAAAGGATGCTTACTTTCTCATTACCATGAATGAGACAAGTAAAAAATATTTGAAATTCCAATTTGTAGAAGATCTTTATCATTTCAATTCATTAGCTTTCGGTTTAAATATCGCCCCATATATTTTTACCAAGGTCCGTAAACCAATATTATGCCGACTAAGGAAATTGGGAATTGTATGTGTAGCTTATTTAGATGATATCATGATTATATCAAATTCATATGAAAGTTGTTCACAAGATACACAAACAACAGTAAGTCTGCTGAAATCTCTAGGTTTTATTATAAATACAGAGAAAAGTAAACTAACTCCCAGTCAAGAATGTCGTTACCTTGGATTTATATTCAATACAATTGATCTCCACATGTCACTTCCTGTGGAGAAGAAACAGGGCATTGAATTCTTTTCAAAAAAACTTATCAAAAGCTCTCACCAATCTATCAGAGAATTTTCAAAATACATAGGTGTTCTTGTGGCAGCTTGTCCTGCAGTTAAATATGGTTGGGCGCACACAAAAAGTTTCGAGAGAGCTAAATATTTGGCTCTACTTGTTAGTGAGGGCGATTATGAACAAATAATGAAAATACCAGATTTTATAAAAAAGGACCTGGATTGGTGGAAAACAAATGTTTTCAATAGTCAAATGAGTCTCAAAGAGCCATCTTTCAGAATTGAAATTTTTTCCGACTCTTTAAAAACCGCATGGGGGGTTTTTTGTGGGAATGAAAGGGCCAAAGGTTTTTGGGATTATGAAGAGAGAAAAAAACATATAAATGTGTTGGAATTGAAAGCTGCGTTGAATTCTCTCAAATGTTTCACGAAAACCCTTTCTAATTGTGAGGTTCTTATTCGAATTGACAATACCACCGCGATATCCTATATAAATAGAATGGGAGGCATAAAATTCCAAGAATTAAACAATATATCTCAGGAGATATGGAGGTATTGTGAAAACAAAAACATATTTCTCTTCGCATCCTATGTAAATACAAAACTAAATTGGGAAGCAGATTTGGAATCTCGGTCTCTTGAAATGGAAACAGAATACTAAATATCGCAAATACACTTCGAAACAATTTGTAAACATTTTGGTAAACCACAAATTGATTTTTTTGCAACACAACTCAATGCGAAGTGTGAAAATTACGTTTCTTGGAAACCGGACCCTGAATCAATAGCGGTGGATGCCTTTCTAATGTCATGGAAAAATATTTATTTTTATGCTTTTCCACCGTTCACTTTAATAAACAAGATCATTAAAAAGATCGTCAATGAAAGAGCCAAGGGCATTTTAGTTGTACCCAAATGGCCTGGCCAAACCTGGTACCCTATTTTTCAGAAGTTGCTCTGTACCAAATCTCTATGTTTTGGACCTGAAACCAATCTAGTCTTATCTCCTTTCAGCCAACCTCACCCTCTTCACAAAAAACTTATCCTGGAAGCCGGAATTTTATCAGGAGCTCTTTTCTCCGAAGAAATTTTCCAGAGTCAGGATTAGAAGCAATCCTCTGTTCACTATCAGCTAACACGCACAATCTATACGATACAGTATTCAAAAGATGGTGGAAGTACTGTACAGAAAGAAAAGCATCTCCTTACTAGTATAATCTACGTAGAATGATTGATTTTTTATCAAAAATTTCAGAATCTAAGGTATCTTACTAAACTATTAATTTACACAAATCAAGTTTGGCTCTTATCTTCAAAATTCCCGATGAGGATCAAAACATGATGAAACGTTTTTTGAAAGGTCTCTATAATTCAAACCCTCCTCAACCAAAATATAACTCGACTTGGGATCCATATCCTGTACTCATATATTTGGCAGAGTTTTTTCCTCTAGAGGAACTCTGTATGAAAAAGCTAACATTGAAAATGGTAACATTAATGATCTTGATATCAGGTCAGAGGTTACAAACCCTTTCTAAAATCAATATTAACAACATCAAGTATACCAATGAATCCATGGTAATATATATCACAGAAAGAATAAAAACATCTGGGAAAAACAAGCCCCAACCTATACTCACATTCCCATTTTTTCGTGAAAAACCAGAACTGTGCCTGGTCTCTACAATATTGGAATATTTGAAAAGAACAAATGATATTCGCCCACTTAATGAGGAGAATCTCATACTGACCATTAAAAAACCGATACATGCAGCTTCTTGCCAAATTATCAGTCACTGGATAAAAAATGTTCTAGCAGAATGTGTTATAGATACGGGTATATATTCTGCTTATTCATCAAGACATGCTTCCACATCTGCAGCTTTACGGGGCGGTTCTAATATAGAATCCATCAGGAAAGCTGCAGGGTGGACAGAGAGGTCCAAGGTATTTACTAAATTTTATAATATACCTATCTTGCCAAATCCAGGAGAATTTGCAAAAACCGTTTTAAGAGGTTCGGGCCTACCAATAGCGGACCAATTGGAACATTCAAATATATAATAGATGAATTATATTTTATGTTGTAGTAGATATTAGGTATGAAATATATATATGTATATATTTGGAAAAATGTACCTAATACTGTATTGTCCAAAATTGGACATATTGGTCACAATATTTTTATCATTATCTGGTGTTTACTTAATTATTCAGAGTTTTGTATGATGTTTGATAAATAAATTCGTTGAGCTAGATTGCTCGATAGTCTTTAAACATCTACTGGGTGTTTATAATCTGAGACGAGACTGTGAAATATAATTGAATGATCAATCGACTTACCTGTAAGGAAGAGTGATCCCAATTATATGAACAGTCTCGTCGAAAGATTATAAACTTCCCTCCCTCTGTACCCAACCCTTAGCAATCTAGATGATACTTTCAACTAGTGAGGAATTTCTAGTCAAAGAAATGGGAAGAGCAAAAAGTGATAACTGAAAGAAGTTGTTCACTTTTTTACTTCGAACGTCGTAGTTGCAGTGCAGCGCTCTAGCACTACTGGGTGTTTATAATCTTTCGACGAGACTGTTCATATAATTGGGATCACTCTTCCTTACAGGTAAGTCGATTGATCATTCAAGTATCCGTCGTTCATTAAAGCCTGGGACATTTTCGTCTAGTTGGAGGGCATCGAGCGGATTTTTCTCATCCAAAAAAGAGAGACATGAACCTCACATTGCCTCTTAAGGTGGGCTGATGTACAGTTCGTTTGACAGGACAGCTGTCAAAATCACATATGTTGTTGTTGTCAGCATGATGAATGACTGTACACTGAGAAACATTGCGTATATCGCTCACAATACTCAATACTCAACTCAGCGTACACTCATACATAATTTTTTTATTTTCAGGACAAGACATTTCGTGTTTGAACAGGAATTGTTCTCTTCGCACACGAAAAGTCTTTGCCTGCTTTCCCCACCCAGCCTATCTTGCAAACTGATTTCATTTTGAGGTTTAAAAACTTGTGTATTTTTCTCCCAAAATGAAATAATTTTGAAACAGTCTCTCTCTCTCTCTCTCTCTCTCTCTCTCTCTCTCTCTCTCTCTCTCTCTCTCTCTTCTCTCTCTCTCTCTCTCTCTCTCCTCTCTCTCTCTCTCTCTCTCTCTCTCCTCTCTCTCTCTCTCTCTCTCTCTCTCTCTCTCTCTCTCTCTCTCTCTCTCTCTCTCTCTCTAAAATTCGAGAAAATTTGTTTTATACATCTATTAATACATGAATAATAAGTAGTACAATAATAATAATAATACGTATATGCGTGATAACAATAATTTTATATGTCGAGTCGGCGTCTCTTCGGCGGCTGTGGTGAGCTGATGTCGGCTCCTTTCGTATCGAAACGTTGCGGGCTGGTAAAGACGGCGGACCATTTGCCATTGTCGATTTGGATGTTTTGAAACGTTTAAACATCTGAATTTTTCGCTCGTATTCCCGCCACTTGGGATTTCAATTGTCTTAGTTTTTCGAGGTGTGAGTCTATAGTGGCACTCATTTGTGAGGCCGGGTGCCGGATTCACCAAATCAATTGATTAGACACCCACGACCATATAACAAAACAATGTCTTAGCGCACAATGGACTTCGCTGCCTGCTGCTGCTGCCGTATGATTCAGGCACAAAGGAGGCTCCTTCTCGAACACTGTAGGTGGGTGGGCGGAGGCGTTCGAAGTGGTGGCGGAGGCCGAACCCAATATCGACTATGTGGGGCTTCCTCGTTGAAGTTAAAGTGTCGACGTACCTTGTCAAGAGATCGAATTTCTCGTGCCCCTTCACGTAAACCAGGTCGGCCTCGGCAATGGGCTGCAGCACACTCTCGGTGGATTCGGCATAATCGATGCACCCAGCCATGTAGGACACTTTGTGAAATTTTTTTCTATGTATCTTACTTGTTTTTTTGTCTGCGGGCACTCAAAGCGCGGAACAGCACGACTGGTTTAAATATAAAAACGATTGGTGCTCTGCTTGTCGGTGATTGCGAGTTCTTTCGGTTGAAATTCACCACCGATACAGAAACCTTGGATGTCGCACGCTAAAAGTTTCATCTTGTAGGAAGTTTGACTGCACAACTGATGCTCTCGACCTGTCGAAGCCTGCATTTCACACGAACAGAGTGGATTCTCCCACTACTTACTGCTACTACTGTATGTCACTTTTCATGACAGAAGGACGTACAATCTCGCTCAAGGGCAAGTGTTCCATGATACAGTCCTGTATGATGATGCAATAGGCTCGAGTACTGGCGGGAAATCCAACTCTGGCCTCGATGTCAAGCTTAACATCGACTGTGGACGATTTTAAAAATTCCGCTCTGCGGGAACAGTCTATTAAGAAAATGGCGGCGCGATCCTTGAATGCCGTGTAATCCAGCAGAGGGCGCTTCATCGAACAATTGGCAAAGCTTGGATAAAATTCCGTATAGGCGCAATGAGCTTCCACAAAGTTGTTTCTGTCAAATTCCAATCGCATGCGTTCATGTGGATAATTGTCACTGTTCAAAGTCAGACGTATATCTCTGATGTCGACGTGGTCGAGGTATGTTGCATCTCGAGCCAAATTATTTATTCTCTGTTTGGAATGCGATAATGACGAATCAAGGACTCTCCAATGCCGTACAAGTTCTGACATCCCAAATTTCTTTGGTGGACCCTGGCGTGAGTGCAGGCAGTTCGTGCATTTCCCACTTGCGGTAAGAAATGACCACAGGAGTGTCATTTTTTATGGATTATAGCAACTGCAAGCGAATGTCATCATTGGGTACGACGTGTTTGACTTTGAGCACGATGCTGTTGATCGTCAATGTGGCTGTGGTCGCCACCTGCGGATTCGCGATTTCCTCTATCACCATGCAGTTGTCATCGTTTCTGCTTCTCACCAGACGAACGCACTGCCTTCCGATTGTGGCATATCTGTAGTCATGGAATATGCCAAACAGATGATTAAGCGTTGCGAATAGCTCCGGCGGGATACGTCCATCCAGCAGTGGCCAAGTGTCGAGTGTCAGCATCTGCATAACAGGTGTAGCCTCGTAAGGTGCTTACTATACCTGGCGAGCGAACAGAGTCTACCTCTTTGCCATTGATTTCATAGTAGATGGAATCGAAGAAGAATGCGCCGGCATTATTGACAAATCGAACATTACCCTCTCCTACGGTTCTGGTTAGAGTGCCCTCTATGCATATCATGGCGTCGTTCATCAGTATCCATGTGTCACTATGCTGAATGACAATTTCAACAATGTCATTATTTTGGAAGGAATTGACATATGGGTGGTGCGTTCGTGTTTCCACTCTTTGGATGGATCAAACTTTGGATGATTGTACACGTCGAACACTTGTTTTGACAAAATATTCAAGGTTATGTTGTGTATTTTGCTCTTGTTCACAGGCAGGTAAATCAAATTTGGTGGAGTTTCGTCGATGGCAAAGCCGGGGTCCTCCCTAACAGCGAACTCGTATATGGTGTGAGATGGACGATTGTTGAAGAAGGCACCCGATGTGACGTTACTGTCAATATGAACTGTTCGAACTTTGACTATGTTGACGGGTAGGTCAGATACGTGAACGATTCCAGCTTCCAGTACTCTAGGCAAGAAACCCAATAGCTTTTCGATGGAATCCTCAGGACGAAAGTCTATGCTATAGTATTTGCTGTAAATTTCGCACTGTAGCGTATTGGTATTGTGTTTGAGAGAGAACACTGCCTCTTCGATGGTGTTGTTGTCTCCCTCTACGTTCACCTCTCTTTTATATTTCTTCTTCTCTTTCGGTTTATCGATGTGCTTGTGAATAAACTTGGCAATGTCGGAGATTTCGTAGCAGCCTGTCGGTATATGGATGGTGCTAACAGATGGCGCTCCGTTGGCAAAATAATAGAATTTTCCACCACTTTTATTCGGTATACTGTTGTACGAATGAAAACCAATCAAAGCCAAGCCGTAAGAGCTGTCTTCGTCCAATTGAATTGGCGGAGCAAACTCTGCAGTCAGCGTAGAAGTGTGACCTGTCAGGGTGAACAGCAAAGACATGACTGACACTGGAGAGGTTATGCACTTTCATTTAAAGACTTCCACACTCGCCTCCTGTATTCCACATCCAAAATGGGGTCAATTATGCAGGCAAGTTTGGAGATTCGTCTGGCGTAACGAATCCTGTCCATGGCCATACGTTCCCAATCGGATTTGCGTGAAGCGTTGTATGCAAATCACCACACGACCATATGATGAACCGTTTTACACTCTTCATTGAAGGTCACAATTTTTTTATAACTAGTGTTGCTCATTTTTGACGTGTTTGGTCGTAGAGAAATCTTAAACAAAAATGACCGCAATTAGCCTGATAGAATTTCTGATAGCGATCGTTATTGTAGTAGATTTTCACACTTCTACCACTACTACTACTACCAGCATTCAAGTATCGCACCAGTTCCACAGGCGGCTTCAAGTTACCGAAACTGTCAAAATATGTTACTGTTTTCCCACTCTTCACGTAAGCTACCCAATGCGTTCCACGATTTTTTATCGATTCTAGATTGAGAATGGCGCACTCTTTGTACATAGGCGTAGATTGAGGTAGGTTGTCGCGCATGAAAACCCCAATGAAATGAGGTATTTTCAGGCGTTTGGCATACTTGACCAAGTCCACATCGTACAAAGGTCGCTTGCTATTGGGCAGCTTCACTGGGAGATTTATGCAAACTTCTTGAGGAAAAGATCATAGCCTCCGCGAGTTGTTTTGCGCATAAACAGGCCAGATCCCTGCTTTCCGATGTTCTCTATCTCAGTATTGTGGCGCTTCTCTTCATCTAATTTCTTCTGAGCATTTTTCGTGGAGATGTTG
Source organism: Chrysolina americana (assembly GCA_958502065.1). Lineage (NCBI taxonomy): Eukaryota > Metazoa > Arthropoda > Insecta > Coleoptera > Chrysomelidae > Chrysolina > Chrysolina americana. The sequence continues at coordinate 61,886,116 of OY293415.1, read as the reverse complement.
GTCCTGGCTATGGTGCTGGCACCACCAGCCAGCGATCCCAGTGCTCCCAAAGCTGCGAAGATGGGAAGCAAAGGTAGCAAACCTCCACTCTTTGCTTCTAAAGGTATTATTCGAGGTACTTTGATGTTTTTGCGACCACCTTATTTCTTGACTTCGGCTCGGGCTGCACGCAGTGCTACCAACGAAGATTTTCGCAGAGCCTTTGCACCCAAGTCTTTCAGTTGGTCAGGCTTCAGAGTCTTCCGCAGATGATTGGCGATTATCGAGACCATATCCTTCTTGAACGACCTATGTTTCCTTGGACGTTTTACACCAGAAGCCTTCATGCCCATGCCAAAATTACGCTTCGCCTTCATAGTTGTGGTGACTAGCCAATCTGCAGCTTTCTCGCCGATTTTCGCGTCTTTGGACTTCACACGTTCCCAAACTCGATTTTCCAGCACCCAATCAGCCTTGTGTCTGTCCTTTAGAGTTGCTTTGCGAATATGCGATATCGTGTGATATCTGCAAGCAGCGTCTAGGGGGTTCACACCAGAGTCTCCACGTGCTAATATTTTTTGCAGTTTGGTACCCGGTCCGCAGTATTGGTATCCAGGCAGATGCAGCTCGAACGGTAGATGATTGATCAGAGAGTTCACCACTCCACAACCTTCGTGTTCGACTGTCAGCATGACACTGACGCGTTGCATACCTACTAACATAGCTTTACTCCACTTCAAGTGTCATTCGAATGTCAGATGTGGGTATGGTCACATGTAACACATAGCTAAAAAATGGTGCAACAAGAGTCGGCTCTGGAAATAGTCAATTTGGATTTCGTTGGTGGAAACGGCTTCAATGGTGTAATACGCAAGCACGGTGCCCTGCTACCGAATTCATTCTGAGCGATATTTTGTGGCCCCAGCGGATGTGGCCAGACCAACGCTGTACTCAGTCTGTTGTTCAGCCCGAACGGAGCACGCTTCGAGAATGTTTACGTTGATTCAAAGTTGCTGTACCAACTTAAATATCAGCTACTGCACGATGTACTCTAACAAGTCAGGGGCATGGGCTATTTTCCATAAAGGAACAATGATGAGATAATCGATCTGTCAAAGGCGAAAGAAAACTCAATTTTCATATTTGACGATGTGGCGTGTGACAAACAGAATAAAATTAGAGAGTTCTATGCAATGGCACGTCACAAAGGGATTGACACAGCCTACTTATGTCAAACCCACTCTAAAATACCCAAACAGCTGATCAGGGGCAATTGCAATATTATAGTACTATTTCGACAAGATGGTATGAATTTGAAGCACGCTTCCAAAGAGCACGTATCCCCGGTTTACACCTTTGAAGAATTTCAACGCATGTGCGCCACCTGTTGAAGGAAAAATTTGGATCTTTGGTGATTGTCAAAGACTTCGATGTGAACAAAGGGCGCTATCGTCTGGGCTTTGACAGATATATTCAAGTGTAATGCTTTGAGTGCGTCATTCTGTCCAGAGCAATGGCGCCGACTACATCACATGTCGACACCACAATTGCGAAAGCTGAACGAAAACGTCAAGTCAATCAGTTGTCAAAAATTGATCGAAAAAAATATCTGACTCTGAAACTTGGAAAATCCGAACAGGATGAAGCCTGAGCAAAATATTCAAACCCATTACGGTGCAGCTGAAAAGATTGAGTGCGGCAGTGCTCATCAAGCGATTACGGCTGACAGTGAAAAAAGAAGAGAAACAGGAGCCGCCATCGACTCCAGACATGAAGAAGGAAGAAGATGAAGAAAGCTACCACACAGATGATGGTGATGGTGATGATTATGATGATAATGATGAGGATGACTACTTGGAAGTTTATCCCGAAGTAGCAACTGAATTCGTGAATGAACATCGTGCCAACTCCGGCAAAATAGATGTGAATTACGGCCCCATTTACGACAAACTAAGAGCGCAATGGTTGCTCGGTAGAAAGCTGATGGACTTCGACAAAGATACGGGGACATTCGCATTGATGGTGTAACATACGAGGGCACTCCGGGACTATATAGTTTGATTTTCTACAAAAATCCCAAATACGCTTGAGCCAACTTGATGGCATACTAGCAAATTTTGACAGCTACAGGTGCGCATGTAGATGCGCGAGGCAGGTTGAATCCATCTCAGATTGCCAAATACGAAAATTTAATTCGACCAATGTTCAAAGACCCTCAGTCAAAAATAGGTAGTGGTGGTGGTCGAGGTCGTGGTCGTGGTCATGTCGGCGGCAATGGTATCCCACATCAGTTGACATACAAATCGAAACCTGTGGAATACGTATACTGGGATGACGTCAACGAGCTAGTTGACAGATATAGGTTACTGGTTGCCACCAAAACTGCTGGCAGCACCTCTACAGACAACGAGATCGTGGCCATCGTCCATGAGCTCAGAGAAGCAGGCTTTATTCGATAAATACAAGCGCAGACATTTTGCACGCCACAGTACCATCATGAGCATCAACAAGTTCGGTCAAACTTCGTCAGCTCGCCTTGCACAGCAGCAGCAGCCATACCATTTTCCTGGCGCCATACTCAACTATACGGCCAATCGGGACATTGATGCTGCACATATGGAAATTTCCAATGTTGAAACGCCAAGTGCACTCAATGATGTTGTCAACAAAAATACGATGATGACGTCATACAGAAGCTCAAAGATGACGTTATACACAAGCTCAAAGACGAGCTAGACTCCACCAAAAACAATCTAACAGCCTTGGATATTCGAGTGATGAAATTCATGTCACTTTCGATGAAAAAGCACGAAAATGCCAAGAAACGCTTGGATAAATTGGCACTGGATGATATTGATATTCCAGCCTCTTAAGTAGAAGGTCTAACGCCCACTGCAGTTAGTGTATTGGCTCCGCCATTATCAAAATGATGTCATCATCTGAGAAAAAACAATTGGTTAATGAACTCCATGCTCCAGCCAGAAGGAATTTTCCTCGCAGACGTACCATCATTAAAGGACTCGACGATCTGTGGCAGATGGATTTGGCTGATCTTCAAAAATAATCCAAAGTCAATAAAAACTATAATTATTCCCTCGTGGTGATTGATACCTTTTCCAAGTACCTGTGGGTGAGACCTTTGAAGACCAAAAATGGTCGAGACGTCACCGAAGCGATGAGTGACATATTGACGAAAGCGAAAAGATGTCCCAAGCTCCTCCAATCAGAACTCGGAACTGAATTTTACAATTCCAGCTTCCAGGCTCTCTTGAATAAGTATAACATCAAACACTACAGCACGTATACCGTGAAGAAAGCCGCGATCGCGGAGAGGGTTATACGTACTTTCAAGGAGAATATATTCAAGTAATTCAGTTTGAATGGCACCTACAAATGACTGGACATTTTGCCGGACATTGCCAAAAACTACAATCAGCGCAAACATCGTACGTCACCAAAGACAATGAAGAAAAGGTGTACAAGTTTGCGTATGATTATGCGGGACGTGCTGGCCGAAAAACGTTCAAAATTGGGGAGTTGGTGCGAATTAGCAAGGCCAAACATGTGTTCGAGAAGGGGTATACACCCAATTGGACGACGGAACTTTTCAAAGTTGTCAAAGTGAAAATCACCCAACCAATCACGTACTTGCTGGAGGATTTGGCAGGGCGACCAATCAGCGTTTGTGCGTCAGTCTGTCGCTATGCTTGGTGGAATGCAGTGCGAATCTGAGGAGCCAACGTCTGATTACGAGTCAATATCTTCGTCACTAGTGTCGGTGGAATATGATTCCTCATCATCTGCATCATCATCATCAGAGTTGGCAGAACGTACTGCTGAATTAGATCGAGTTTGTGACATGTACAAATAAGCCATCAAAACTGAACGTTTTTATGTGTGCAACGCCACGTACGAGTTCCGAAACACTGACATTCTCACTGTTCAATGCGGAATAAGTTTTGCTCGGAGTTTCGTACCTGCAGTAAAACTTGTGTGCAAGGTCCACACCACATGCTCCAGCCTGTCTTTCAGCATGTTTGAATGGAGCACCTTCGTGGGGCCATTAATTGTCTGTACAATAGACGAACTGACCCGAATGCAGTCAACAGCACCCGAATCAAACTCGACTGGGACGATGTCATGGATTTGGAATTACACACTTATGAAGAGACAACAAAAATGCGAGTTTCCAAGGATGACACCTACTTGTACCTAATGGAGCTCGAAATTCAGGAAATCCTGCATCTGGATGCGACAGTGTTGGCGGGAAGATTTAAATATTTACTTAATATGAACTTTTTTCAATTTCATCATGATATATTAGCTAGTGCCAAAGATCTTGCTAGAAACAATGATTTGACATTTGACGAGGCTATGAACTTCTGCACTATGTTATCAAAAGACGATAAACATTTATGTTTCCGCGAATGTTTATTTCATTTAAGGGACAAAGTATTGTTTGATTACGAAATGAAATAAACATATATTGGACAGAGGTAACGTTTCAATTCAGTATGCAGTGTGCTGTGTGTCTGTGTGTTTGCAGAGAGAGAGAGAGAGAGAGAGAGAGAGAGAGAGATGCAGTACGAAACAAGACTCGACTCGTTTCGGAGCTGGACTTCAGCCTTTCCTGCAAGTAAGTTAGCCGAAGCTGGTTTTACGTATACCGGCTCGGAAGATATAGTTGCATGTCTTTCGTGCCACGTAAAAGGGTTCAGATGGCAGCCTAATAACGATCCTATGGCTGACCATCGTAAATGGAGCCCCCATTGTGATTTCGTCCGTAATTACTCTGAGCACAATCAGGTGATCAGACACAGACCGACGACAGATGGCGCTGATGTCCATTCAGAACCAAGAACGTCAGATGTCATTAGCAGAGTGACAGATGACACATGGATGACACCACTAGTGACAGATGACACATTTCCTCAAAGTGGAGCTGTTGATCTTCCTCCAGTAGTGACACTTGACAGTCGACCACCGATGACAGATTGTGGCGTCGTTATTGATCGTAAAAACGTACTCATTTTTAGGCTCAAAAACGATGATCTTTTTGAGTAAAAAAATGCTCATATTTAGGCTCAAAATCAATGCTCTTTTTGAGTGAAAAAACAGACACACCAAAATTGACATGGTGGTGGTGCTTTTTTTCAGTGGCTTAGTCGCTGAGTCTCAGTTAAGTGCCACTGAATTCATTCACTCAGCTTTCACTGAACTTTCACTGAATTTTCAGGCCCCATAAGAAAAGCATGGGAAATTTCAGTTGAGTGAAATTTTTCAGTCGCTGAGTCTCACTGAATTCAGTGACTGAACTTTGACTGAATTTCACTGAACTTTTTACTCAGTTCGACCACTATGTCAAGTTTGGAGCCTCTTTTTGATCAAAAAAGTCCTGTTTGTTTACTCAAAAATGGGTACTATTTTTATAAAAAAAGTGCTGTTTTTGACTAAAAAATTTGTACTTTTTTGATCGAAAAAGCACTCATTTTTACTATCAAAAACGATGCATTTTTTAGTTGAAAAATCAACACACACTCTCTAATTCGTCCAACAAAAGAAAAGTAGAGAAAATTTATTTTATACGTCTATTGATACAACAATAATAATAATAATAATAATCACAATATAATAATAATAATAATACATTTATAGTTTTCCACAATTCCACCATTCATTTTTCACATATTTTTGTACATTTTTGCATTCATTCAATCGAGATCAGAATCCTCATCACCAGAGCCAATGAAGCGGTTATATGGAGGAGGCGTTTAGAAACGATGACCTTTGTAATCGTATGAATGTCAAATCTGTTGTGGCACCATGATGAAGGATTTCGATACAATTCACTCAAGTTATTCTAATTGTATACGATGATTATATGGTCTCTGATACTGTGAAATGTATGGTGTTGCATGGCCTTTCTGAATGCTTTGAAACAGGTATAAGACAGACGTAATCCGTAGTTCGGAATATAGTACTGGTTCAACCATACGCAATAGACATCTTCAGTGAAATGTATAGACCAGTCTTCGGTGGCGAGTGCGTCTTTTCTGTCTGTGGCATCAAGTTCTCGTGTGTACTCCAAGTACGCCAAACTGTAAAAAGGTCGTTTGCCCCAAGCCTGGTCTACTAATTCTCCCCATTTTTCGGTGGACCACATTTTGACAATATTCTCCGTGATGGACCACGGCAAAGGTGAAGTCTCAATAAATTGTGATAGTGATGATGCGGCTCTGATGATTTCTTGATAACACAAATTTTGCATAGAGTGTGCCATGGTGGCGGTCTGAAACAATTTTACATATTCATAAAACTGTAATGCCCTCATGGCAGAGTATCATGAGAGCCGGCAATCAAATACCGTTTGTCGTCATGTGGACTCAGAGCGATTTTTGTTTACACTAAAAACGCTGTGCGCAAAAGAGCGAATACAGGGTTGAGATGTGACTTTCTCACGCTGATTTTCCAAACATTCTACATAGTCGTCAAAAGTGATTTTATTTTGGACAACGCTGTATTTCACTCCTTTGGATTTTTTGACGCATTTCCCATCCTGTATCTTATAGGTGTACAGTTTTGAACGGAGTCCCACGAAATCACTTGTATCGAATTTTTCAATGTCTAATTTCAATAAATCTCATAAATCAGCGAATCAGTATCCGTGTACATCAACTTGCACTGATCGCTCGTGTATTTTTTCATCATGAAGCCGTGATGGAAATCATACACGCACACCTTGGAAATGTCAAGTATCGCCATTCCGATGTATACAGGCTTATTGAACAACAGATCCGTCTTTGCCATCTCGATAGCGACGAGGTCCTCATCGAAAATAGTGCGAATCTTGAAATTCAAGATGGAAATTAAATTTTTCGCGCCATATCTCCCCTTCCATTTTGAGACCAATTTCACTATACGATGTTTCCGTATGTTCTGCATCGTTTTCCCGAATACTGCGTTATTGGCTAATTTGTAGTTAATTCAATTCAATGTATGGTTTGAGCCAGGCTGATTGGTCGAATTGCAGAACTCTGTGAATTTTTCTAAGTACAAGTCCGTGCGTCAGTGCTTCAATACCCTGTAGTGTACAACATAGTTTTCCTTGTTGTACAGGGTGGTCATTAATTTGGGTAATTTTGAGCCTGGCAGAGTACGGTGTTCGGTGGAAAATCTTTGTGTTTGTCATGTAAGTGTACTCCAAATCGACTTCGAGAATATAGCCAATTGGCGATGTGTCTGACACCTCGAGCACATTCAAATCGGCAGCATTCTCGATCCATTTGAATCCCCCGTACGGAAGATATTCCATCATGGCCCAACCATATAAATTATTTACATCGAAATATAGCAAATAAGTGGAGGGCTGAGTGACGTCATACCTGTCACTCGATGAACATGAGCATGTCGACGTCCTTCAAAATCTGCAACTTGCACTGGGTGTACTTCAACATGCACGACCACGTATAGCCGGGTAGGGTGTAATTCCACGCGGGGTCCAGGCCATATGTCTCGTGACCGATATTTCTAAAATTCTCGAAAATATCAGTCAAGAGCAATATGTCCGTTTTCATGTACAAGTCGGAGTACTCGCCCAGTGTTTTCAAGTTGAACGTTTGCCACACGTTCTGCGCATGTTCGTATTCTGCCTTGCTAATGTGACAATCGTTCAACTTGTTGTAGAAATGATGGAGCGCTGGCAAACATTCAACTTCCAACTTCTCCATCGAATCGACGAAATCGTATGGGAATACGCCCTTTCGAGTGAGTAATTCGTACTGCGAGGCTGTCAGATGTGCAAATTCGCGTTTGGATATTTCCAAATCGTGCACTGTCAAAGTCTGAACCAAATGGTCCAAACTCATGCCCATAAAACGGAACGAATCGATGAATCTGAACTTGATGTCTGTATTGTCGTCATACTGGGTGAAAGATATGTATTTTTCTTTGTTCACAGGCAACAAACTGACTCGCCCCCTCTTTGCTATATCTCGAATAATAAAATGGCTGTCGTAACCGGATAAATTATGGAAAACGATCGGCACCACAAAGGACTTTTTGTATGACAAGTTGCACTGCGCATGCGAATATCATCGAAAGGCACCAGTGTAGTGATTATGGTCTTTAACAATTTTGTCGTCAGATTTCCATGGTTTTTCGCAGATGTGGCAACATGGCGCGTTCACCTCATCAGGTGATGTCGTCATGGGGACTATATCCAAAGTTTTGGCTTCGATAATTTTGGCTACGTCCCCCATTCGCTGCACAAACCAATCCATTGAATCTAAACCTCGATGGCTATCGTAAAATGACAAAGTGTCGTCGAACGCACACTTGAAATAAAATCCAGCACTGAACGGAATATGTTTTTGGTACTTCTCCTTTTGAGAAGTGAACCCGGCATCTTCGAACGGTTCCAGAATCGACTCGAAATCCGCATATAATACTTTTCTTTATGTACAGAGCCCCGAAATTCCACGTGATCGTAGTGGTGGAATGAAATTTTACATGTGTTTGTTTTTTGGCAATCAACCGTATGACTGTCCAATTTTTCTTCACTTCTGAAATAATTTAAACACCTGTCGCAAATGTATTTTTTATACTTATCTGTAGGTTTTCCTGGTTTTCCTACAGCTGAAAAGTGAATACATCACCTAAAACATCAGTAAGTCGCTCCGGAGCGCCACGGCAAATAATAATAATAGCCGTCCTCTACCCACACAGGCTATGCCTTTGGGTACACTCAACGAGGTAGTATTATTATTATTATTATTACCAAGTTGTGTATTGAGTAGCTGAGATGAATCCTCAATCCAACAAAAATGATAGCGTACATCACTTTCGTCGTCTATATCTGGTACCGCTTCATAATCGTTCAATTTTGGGTGATATCAATTTTTAATTAGGAGTAAATTGACGTGTTGATCTAATTTTGGTTTAATGAGTCGACTCGGAACTGTCACGAAAAATGCCTCTTTATCCGGCTTAGGCTGGATTAATTCCAAAGTGTACACATTCACAGAAATGTTGTTTAATTTCTCGAATTTGGCAATTTGCCTCAATGTCATCAAAAATTCGATACCTGTCAAATTTAGAATACTTGAATAGTGGGGATAAGATGAAGTTCTACCTATATTTATTTGTGTCGGATACAATGCCGAAACTATGGCCCAAGCAAAACATGCATCATTATCATTTTTTATGTTGATGCAAGCTCTTTTTTTGGCAATGGATTTTGTCAACTCGATGTAAGACGAACCATTGCCGATGCCGGATTTGTTGGTATTTATTTCCAAACTGATAATTTTTTGGAGATTCCAGCCGCTCTCTTTTTCGGCGAATTCGGATAATTTGTTTTGCATCTGATCTACAACGTTTTCGAGGAACCACCCTTTCAAATCAGTACCCCTATCAGTCACAGCGTTTTTGGTCTTGAAATATTTATATTCAGTTTTATGTTCCCCGTTCAAATTATTTTTGACAAATTCCCCGCAAAATGTCGCATTAACTTTAATCATATCCTGTTTTTTCAATAAATTTTGTACTCGTCGTTTGAATAAGGTACAAGCATCTCGGAAAAATTGCCCAATATCTTTTTGGACCAAATTTATGATTATTCCTGTACGCAAACGAGAAGCAAATGCAGACTTCAAATCGTCCCACCTGACTCGTGACGATAATTTTGATTTAACCCCTTCGCCCACATGACAAGCTCCCAAATTTTTTATGGAATTACGAATAATTTTCAAATGGCCCGCCAAAGTTTGGAGTCTGCGTAGAGTCCCAATCGAGTCCTCAGCAGATATGGCACTAGTCAAAAGACGAGCAGTCTTTTTGCAATGTGCCAGTCATGTTTTTTGTTCATCGGCGGTGAATTTTTCTAATAAAATTATTTCCACCTTCCTCAAAGTTTTGATCATATCAGCGGCCAAATTGGCACTAGCATCAGAATTCACCTTTATTCAAACAATACAACAACACACAAAAATATGCGAAAAATAAATGAAAAATCGAGAAAACTCACTTTGGGTGCGTGGAAAAGGAACACTACGCCTTGGCTATCTCGAACAGCTGCTGCGGGTGCTGATGCAGGCTGGACTTGTGTTCACCCCTGTAGAAGAGTACGTGCTGACACTCTGTCAATTTCTTCGAATTGCTCTTGAGGGCAGCGGTGGCTCTATTTGGCAGGAACACTTTGAAATCTGTCAACTCGACGAGGATTGCCTCTCCGAATCGAGTCGTTTTCACCTCCGCGTCTAATATCAATTGAGGCTCGTCCAACGGTAGCTCGGCCAACTTCTTCAACTCCTTCCTGCAAGTCAAACCAACCTTGGTAATTTCGTTAATGTGAGACATCTGCGAAAGAGCGACATACTTCACTCAAATATTCAAACAATATATTTATGTACATGTATATATATATATATATATATATATATATATATATATATATATATATATATATATATATATATATATATATATATATATATATATATAACAAGAATTAAATTAAATCGAAAACACTCTATTCCTCTATATATATATATATACAGTGTGTCCCAGCTAAAACTTGTCACCCCCCTAATAACCGAACTCATGAAAAAAATTGAAAATCGCTCAGACCCGTCGATTTTTATTTCAAGGGGGAACACTTTCACCAAATACACCATCATTGTGTTGTCAACCCCCTCAACCCCAGCACCCCCTACTTCAGAATTATCAATGGGACTACTATACTTGTGATACATCATTTTGAAGGGAATTCAATCCCAAATACATCGGTGTACTGAAATTGAGGATCGATCAAGTGTTGTTGAAGTTTTCATGAAAACTAATTTTTTCCAGATATTTTTATTTTTCATCACCTAACATGTTATCATCGTATGAAAGGTTCAAAATGTGAACCATTCAGTTCCATACAGAAGTATAAGCGATCTTCGAAATTTCTTCGCACATTGCTCAACATTTCTGGAGTCACTGCACGACACTCTACAACAATTCTCCTGTGTAGATCATCAAGAGAAGTTGGCTGGGTAATATAAACTTTGGATTTTAAATGACCCCATAAAAAGAAGTCTAATGGTGATAAATCAGGAGATCTAGCCGGCCATTCTATTGGTCCTCGCCTTCCAATCCATCGCCCTGTGAAATTATCATCTAAAAATTGACGTACAGGTGCAACAAAATGTGAAGGAGCTCCATCTTGTTGAAAGGTGAGCTGACCGTCAAGTAACCTATCATCGTCTTCAAGTAACTGAGTGATTCTGGGGTTCACAGTTGTATCAAGAAGTTCAAGATACGTTTGTCCGTTGAGGTTACCATCAATAAAATATGGACCTACAATATGGTCTCCCAGAATACCAGCCCAAACATTCAATTTCTGGGGAGTTTGTGAATGAGTTTTCCTGTACCGATGGGGATTTACGTCACTCCAGTATCTGCAGTTGTGCCTGTTCACATGTCCATTTAAATAAAAAGAAGATTCGTCAGAAAAGCACACATTGTAGGGGTAATTATTATCACCAATCAATAATTGACTCATGATTTCGCAAAACTCTGTACGTCTGTCAGGATCATCTTCATTTAATTCTTGTACATTCTGCATTTTATAAAGATGGAATTTTGCGTCTTTCAGAATTCGATGTACGCTGCTTTTCGAAACTCCAGAAATAGTCTCAAGTTGTCTTAACGATTGAATGTTGTCCATCACTGCATGTCCTACAACTGCAACAGCGACCCCTTCATTTCTCATAGGCTTCTCTCGTTCATGTTTTTTATTCAGCACTGATCCCGACTCCAAGAACTTATTCATCAATTGAAGCACGTACTGAAATGATGTGGTGTTTTCTGGATGACTTTCATTGAAACTTCAAGCCGTAGCTCTAGCACATCGTCCATTTTCAAAATACGCAGCTACAATGGATAATCTCTCTTGTACAGTATAAACCATTTTCAAATGTTTTCAAATTGTTGAATGCAGTGACTCGAATACATCAATTACCAAGGCGTAAACAAAGATAAGCGTATACAAAAACACATGAGGGCAATTTTTTTTTCATAAAAACGTCTGTCTCACCTTCGAAACTATTATTTCTGACAGCATATTATTTTTCAATACAGTGGCGTACCCACAGTGAACCTTTCTTACGACGCTAACATTTGAGGTGATGAAAAATTAAAATATCTGGATAAAACTTAGTTTTCATTAAAACTTCAAAAACACTTGATCGATCTTCAATTTCAGTACACCGATGTATTTGGGATTGAATTCCCTTCAAAATGATGTATCACAAGTATAGTAGTCCCATTGAAAATTCTGAAGTAGGGGGTGCTGGGGTTGAGGGGGTTGACAACACAATGATGGTGTATTTGGTGAAAGTGTTCCCCCTTGAAATAAAAATCGACGGTTCTGAGCAATTTTCAATTTTTTTCATGAGTTCGGATATTAGGGGGTTGACAAGTTTTAGCTGGGACACACTGTATATATATATATATATATATATATATATATATATACATATATATATATATATATATATATATATATATATATATATATATATATATATATATATATATATATATATATATATATATATATATGTATATATATATGTTTTTTCCATACACGCTGTATATATGGACGCAACACTTAGCAAAAAAATCAATAGCAAAAAATTCACAAGGCGAAATGAACAGTATCAAAAGGCTCAAACGATTTCTATTGACATGCATACTCTATGTATAGTCAAAAACTCACCTTTGCAATTAAACCGGCAAAATCACAAGTACAATTTCACTGAGCACCAGCAGGTACGTCTGAACTCCAAGCGCGCGTTCTTCAAAATGACGTATGCAGCGCGTTCTCTCCAACAATTAGCGTACGAATTCCCCCCTCCCCCACCACCCCGACGGAGCACCCAGCCCGCAGCTAACCGCGTATTTCTCAAAGACAAAAACAGAAAAAAATACCGAGGAGTATCGCCAGCGAGCCGCTCCAGTGGCGGCGTATCACCAGCGCCAGCGTCAACAACTATAAAATCAACGAAAATTCAAAATAAATAAAAATCGAAATATCTCGGCTCCCGGCGCTCCAGCGCACCCCGTCTTCTCTGGGGACGTTCTTCGCTCACGCCCCCAGCCCCCCGCACTTTTTCCCAGTTACCCAATTCTATACAACCATCACCATCAAGAATTTAATTTGACGAAAACTCGCCCCCCTTGGCCTCTAGCGCGCCCCCTTTGGGGACGTTCCTCGATGGGGCCCCCGTCCTGCAGCACCAGCTCCGGCGCCGAGAACTCAATAGGAGCCCCACAAAAGCACGGCTAGTCGGCGAGAGTCGAAAGTGTGGTTATGTAACTTTTTGAATGTTGATAGTTGTATTGTCTATCTACTCATGGCTACTATGATTTAGATTTTTATAATACAACTGTGGTTATATAAACGTCAGTCAAAATTTAATTCTGACAATTACAGAACTGAAAGTTTTAAAATGAGTAATAATAATGGAAAACTAGATGACGGTGATGAAATCGATAGTAATAATTATTTATTTATTTTGCGTATTTCATTTTCATTCACTTAGTGCTGCACCTAATTGAATAGTATTTTGCATGAACGTAGAAAAAATGTTGTATGTAACTCGTGCGAAAAATGTTTATCGCATTCGACGTGTTGTCGAGTGCGACAATTTCACGTTGAGTGCAATAAACACTTACTTTTTGCACTTGTTGCATAAATAACTATTATTTTCACTTCAGGTGAGATCATGGACACGATATAACTTATGTATGATAATTATATGACTTTCTCAACACAAATCGATATCGAAGCCCTCTCTGGCCATTCTATCATCACAAAAATGTATCTTAGTATAAAATAAATTATGTAGAATGAAAAATCTGGGATATAATATATTTCATTTATAGGTTATGAATAACGAACGCCAGTGTAAATTAGGGACGAACAGACAAAACTGCAATATCTCTGTTCTTAATCACAGAATAGTGCCAGTCACTATTAAAATAATGTTGCCTTTAATAGTGGCTGGCGTTATTGCAATATCTCTCTATTGACGGGAAAATTTGGTTTTTAGAAAGTGATTTGAGTCAATATGAGATTAATATTTTGTGTTTGACTGAAATTGGATTTAAAGTAGACCATTTAAACTTGTTTTCGATTACAAGTTTATTACATTTTATTGTATTCAATGTAGGGGAGTTAGTATATAGATCAAGGATGCTAAAATGCTAAAATTATTGAACTATCAATGAATTATAAAAAGTTACCTGCTGTACAAAACAACATTTCGAAACTAATAATGATATATGGTGGATTACGTAATCCAATCTTCCGCAATAAAACCTATACAATAGGAAAAGTCGTCGGCAAGTATTCAACAAAAAACAACTACTGCCCCCTACGACCATTGAATTATATTTGTTTAATACTTGGCAAAGTTTTCTATAAGAACCATTTTGCAATGCATTTCAAATATCAAAGCTGAAATTATTTTTCGATTTAATTGGGGGAACACCTCCGTACCGGTTTCATGGTCATTGCCAATCATCAGCGAAGGCTAGTTCGACCCAATTGAATCGAAAAATCCTTTCATCCTGATTGGAAATCCCTGAGACAAACACTGAGGTATGAATTCAGCGCCATCTCTGGGTTCCAGTTTAAAATGCACTCCGACTACGTGTCGACTTCAACATGAAGCCAGAAACATCATGAAAGAGGGGCGACACCACTTGACGAAAGACCATAAAACTAATAATGAAATATGGTGGATTACGTAATCCAATCTTCCGCAATAAAACCTATACAATAGGTAAAGTCGTCGGCAAGTATTCAACAAAAAACAAACACAACTACAGCCCCCTACGACCAAGTATTAAACAAATATAATTCAATGGTCGTAGGGGGCAGTAGTTGTTTTTTGTTGAATACTTGCCGACGACTTTACCTATTGTATAGGTTTTATTGCGGAAGATTGGATTACGTAATCCACCATATTTCATTATTAGTTTTATGGTCTTCCGTCAAGTGGTGTCGCCCCTCTTTCATGATGTTTCTGGCTTCATGTTGAAGTCGACACGTAGTCGGAGTGCATTTTAAACTGGAACCCAAAGATGGCGCTGAATTCATACCTCAGTGTTTGTCTCAGGGATTTCCAATTAGGATGAAAGGATTTTTCGATTCAATTGGGTCGAACTAGCCTTCGCTGATGATTGGCAATGACCATGAAACCGGTACGGAGGTGTTCCCCCAATTAAATCGAAAAATAATTTCAGCTTTGATATTTGAAATGCATTGCAAAGTGGTTCTTGTAGAAAACTTTGCCAAATATTAAACAAATATAATTCAATGGTCGTAGGGGGCAGTAGATGTTTTTTGTTGAATACTTGCCGACGACTTTACCTATTGTATAGGTTTTATTGAGGAAGATTGGATTACTTAATCCACCATATTTCATTATTAGTTTTATGGTCTTCCGTCAAGTGGTGTCGCCCCTCTTTCATAACATTTCGAAATATGTGCTCTGTCTTACAATGTTGAACTTTCAGGGAATGTTATCTTGAATTGTTATTGTTCTTCTTTAGGAAATGTTGAAATTTTTTTTAACAATCCAGTAGAAGTTTTAGATATGTTGCACAAACCTACTGTAAAATTTATTTTAACTGATGGTGATTTTAATTTTGATAAGTATAAAAATTACCGTTTTAGTACTAACTATTACTATAACTATTCTTTTGTCTCCTTTTGATCTCATTCCAAGTGTAAATTGACCTACCAGAGTGACTTCATTTACTTGTACTCTAGTAGATCAAAAATATTTATAAGCAATGAAAGATTTGATTCCAGAAGTTGTGAGCTGGACAATAAGTTTTCTAATCATCGAGCAATCCTTTCAGATATTGATCAAATCTAATAACATTCTACACTACTTTGACTTATACTTTCCGCGAATATATTAAAACATAATAATAAAAATTGTTTTAATGCCGAAGATATCGAATCCAGTCAAAAATTCAAATATTTATCTTGTATGAGATCCATCCATCCAAATGGACCCCGCACACCTTATATGGGAAAATGGCTCTCCGTCAAATTTCTTGAATTTTTGATATGTTCTAGAATTGATCATTCCGATGAAATGTTTCAACGGGCGCAACACGATCCTATGAATAGTTTTCGAGATACAGGGTGTTGAATATGAGAAACATTCACTTTTCATCACTCTGTATCTGCCAAGTTACGATTTAGTTCGGATTTATCTTTTGTGGGATCATCATCACATCCGTGTATGATGAATTCATGAGAAATTCATTTCCAAGTCTTTTCGTAGTACAGGGCAATTTCACTTGAAAACAATGCTATTTTGAGACTTTCATAATTTAGTTGTTTTATAAAGAGAAAATGCGAGAAAAGGTAGAATTATCACATAATATTATAAATTCATTTCATCTAGCATCACAGTTGATACAATTCATACAAGGTGATTCACAAATATGGAAACAAAACGAATTTTGGTTTTTGGGACACCTTGTAGTAATAAACGAAACTGAAATGACAAAATTCAGTTGAAGAATGTTAAATGATATGTTTCATCGTATACAGAGTCGAATGATATCAATTTGAAAAATTAGTTAAACTTTAATAAATAAAAACCTTGATTTTTTAAATCACCCTATATCTCATAAGGGAGTCCGAAAAGATAGCGATATTTTTTCACGGGAGAACTCGAAATACTTTCATTCATATCGTACAAAATTTTCATCAAATTCCTATGACAGGATTTTTATATACAAGGCGAACAATTTGTGAAAAAGTCCATATATTTCACTATTTTACGCTAATAAATGACCACTCTACCTATCCATTGAAGTCTCCTGATGTGATTGAGAAGATACTTATTTGATATTTATTCAAAACGTAAAAGTAAGGAATTCAGTGAATTGAAATCAACATTATTTCAACTCATAACAACTTGTACGGCCTTGCCAGATGGCACACATAATATGTATCCCATGGCTATTGGGAATTCAAGATAAGGGATACTCCCTCTGGTGTCGGGTTTTGAATCTACACTTACGTGAAAATGAGGTTGACTATGATTTTGACATTTTGAGCATTTCTACAACAATAGCACAGAGCAACCATAAAGCTGTCCTGATGAGTGGGAAACCACGAAACAGCTGTCGACAGATGATGGTGGCTCTCGGAATCAAAACATAAATCACTCTATTATAACAGTGCGGTCCAAAGGTATGGAATAAATTCATTTTTAGCGTTATTATGTATTTTATGAAAAAATCCTGAAACAGGTCAATTTTTATTGGCAATTTGAAAATTTACAGTATGAAAATATTACCCTCTTCTTGCACCCCCTCTGAATTATGAGCACCCCCTCAAAAATTTTAAATGAGAAGGGGGGTCGTGTGGCATCTTGTTCGAAAGGAATTTTCATTATCTGTTCAGCAATACTAAGTGTTTCATATTTGGTGCAACCATAACGAAGAAATTTTTTTATTAAAATTTAAAAATATTGACACTGTAAATGATGTATCCGTTGAAACAACCTGAAACAGGTCGATTTCTATTCTCAATTTGACAATTTATAGTATGAAAATATCACCCCCTTCTTGCACCCCTTCTGAATTATGAGCACCCCCTCAAAAAATTTGAATGAGAAAGGGGGTTGTGTTGCACCTTTTTCAAAAGGGATTTTCATTCTCTGTTCAGCAATACTGAGAAAATTTATTCTGAATATGTCAAATGTTGATAGACTGAAGGAAATAATGTAACATAATGTTTAGGAAGTATATTTCAATTTGTTTTACAGTTAAATTAAATGTTCAAAATGACCACCATTCACTTCTTGACAATAAGCAAGGCGATCTTGGAATTCTCGTAGAACATTTTGTAGGACCTCAGGGGTTATGTTGTTAATTTCTTCCGATATCCTAGTTTTTAAATCTGCAATATTGTCTGGTCTATTGAAATATACTTTTGATTTTAAATAACCCCATAAAAAGTAATCGAGAGGAGTCAAATCGGGGGATCTAGGCGGCCATTCAATCGGTCCACGTCTGCCAATCCACCTATTGGGAAAAACTTCTGTCAAATAATCTCGAACAATACGTGTGTAATGCGGTGGAGCTCCGTCTTGTTGATACCAAATTGATCTATCTATTCCATTTGGATCATTAACATCGGGAAAAAGTCGTTTTAATGTAGGCACTAAAAAGTTCATCAAAAAACCTAGATAAACCTCACCATTAATTGTGCCTTCAAAAAAATAGGGGCCAATAATTTTGTTCTTAATGATACCAGCCCAATCGTTCACTTTTTTGGGATATTGTGTGTGAGCCTCACACATCCAATGAGGATTTTCTCTGCTCCAATATCTACAGTTTTGTCTATTAACCGTTCCATTTAAATAAAAAGTAGCTTCATCAGAAAACACAATTTTGTTTATGAACTGCAAATCTGCTTCGATTCTATCCATCATCAGTTCACAGAATTGTTGCCTTCTATCAGGGTCATCCTCATTTAACTCCTGAACCAACTGAACTTTATAAGGATGGTATTTTTCTTTATGTAAAGCTCTCAATATCGATGATTTACTTACATCATTGTCGGCGGCAAGTTGTCTACTTGTCATATGCGGATTTTCCTCAATCGCTAACAGTACATCTAACTTTTTCTCCTCATCCAATGCAGCATTTCGACCTGGTTTTTGACGAGTTTTTACATGTCCAGTTTCACGGTATTTTGTTTCTATTTTGCTAACTGTAGATTGTGATACGTGTTGACCAGGGTATTTATTATTGAACATTTCACAAACTTCCGTTTGAGTTCGTGTTTTATTACCGCATCCAAGCATAATTAAAATGTCTATTCTTTGAGTTTCGGATAAATGAGCCATAGATGAATCGAATACACACAAAAATATTTTTCAATACACTGACGTCTGCCAGCAACTCACAAATATCAAAATAACAGAAGTCTACTAGATTGACATTATATTATTTATGGGTTTTGTGAATATTTTTTTGGTGTCTTCAACGACTTTTTCCTGACTTTTTTAGCAAGACAGATAAGAAAGTATAAATTGTCAAATTGAGAATAGAAATCGACCTGTTTCAGGTTTTTTCAACGGATACATAATTTACAGTGTCAATATTTTGAAATTTTAATAAAAAAAAATCTCAGTTATGGTTGCACCAAATATGAAACACTTAGTATTGCTGAACAGATAATGAAAATCCCTTTCGAACAAGATGCCACACGACCCCTCTTCTCATTTAAAATTTTTGAGGGGGTGCTCATAATTCAGAGGGGGTGCAAGAAGGGGGTAATATTTTCATACTGTAAATTGTCAAATTGCCAATAAAAATTGACCTGTTTCAGGATTTTTTCATAAAATACATAATAACGCTAAAAATGAATTTATTCCATACCTTTGGACCGCACTGTATATATGTTCAGATAGGTTTGTTGAAATTCGACGTTTCGGCTCCGATTTTGGAGCCATTTTCAAGAACTGAAATAGAAAGAAAATTAATGAAAGGTTAAAACGTAATTCTACGCTGAGGTCTCAATCTGCCTACTCCTCAGGTATAATTACGTTAGGTTTTTGTGACTTGACGTCGGGGTCTCAATCTGCCTACTCCCCATGTCTCGTCACTGGTTCTCTCTAAGGTCTCAATCTGCCTACTCCTTCGAGAGAACTGAGGAATTGTGGGTTGAGGAACTGTATTTATAGTAGACGTGGCTGTAATGGCCGTGTGCAATGTATTGGCGCGAGGTGAACTATGGGCGGGAAAATAGCACCAATTCCCGCCCATATGGAATCTAAAAGACGATTGGATGGAAAATGTATGTTTTCTTGATATCTAGCGTACCCCAAAAACCATATCACGCTAGCAACATGCGCACAAGTTCCTAAAGTCCTAGCACCGGACTTACAAGTACAATAATACCCCGTAATGGGGAGAGCAGGATCTTCTAGATTTTCGTCACCTCTTTCAGTGAAAACAACCCAAAGCATGTGTTTAGCAGCATTCCTGAACCGAGAAAATATTCTGAATCTTAGGAAATTGGGTTCCCCATGTAACTCATCGACTTCTAAAATGTTGTCTACTTCACCATCTCTACGAGTTGTATCTTGGATATATGACGCAGCCAAGTGTAAATGATATGTTCCAGTAAGTAATTTTAAATATTCAATATCAAGGCGAGGAAACGATTGTATATGATATTGATTTAAACGAATCCATCGACCATTCCTAGTTCGGAGGTTTTCAGCTTCAACTCGTGCCTGAACAATGTTGACATCATCAGAATCAACCAACATTTGTGTGGCCGTATCCAACGTTCCAGGCATATTTGTCATTGGATGGAATTTATTTATAAGAGCACCAGCAATCAGGTAATAGTCATGTAGCTTCGCAGCATGTATTGCTGTTATGGGTTGACGAAAAAATTTGAAAATTTACTTAAAATGTCCATTTCTAGCTTCAACAATCCATCTAGTAGTGGTTATTAAACGTGCCTGATTGGCTTCATTTGTCGTTATTGCCTTTGATTCGGCGGTAGAAATGGTGGCATATAGTAATGCAAGCCAAGTTCTTGTAGACTATTGATTGAATCTCTATAGCCTCTATCGACTATCAAAATATCTCCTTCTTGAAACTATGTTTTCATTCCATTCAAATCAACTTGTAATTCGTGATTTAGAACACTTGCATCATCATTCCTAGCATCTGCGAAGTACGGCCCGTTGATTGCTAAGATATATCCATTGGGGGCAACTATGATCTCTGGTTTGACCAAGTGTTCATTCTTGTGGAAACAGTATGATTGCCTCAATACCCGGAAGTTACTGCTCTTTTCTATTTTATTGTAGGTACAATCTATATAAACTATTGCTTTGGGAATATCTGGTGTGGGATTGTACAGTTGATTCGTATAAGGGGATACATGACTGTTAATATAATTTTCTCTTGTTATTGAATTAAATCCAATATTGTTCGGTACGAACCTTTGTAAAAGAGATAATCTCACATTAGAAATAATGAAGCTTGCTTCGTTATGTTTCCATATTTGTGAATCACCTTGTATGAATTGTATCAACTGTGATGCTAGATTAAATGAATTTATAATATTATGTGATAATTCTACCTTTTCTCGCATTTTCTCCTTATAAAACAACTAAATTATGAAAGTCTCAAACTAGCATTGTTTTCAAGTGAAATCGCCCTGTACTACGAAAAGATTTGGAAATGAATTTCTCATGAATTCATCATACACGGATGTGATGATGATCCCACAAAAGATAAATCCGAACTAAATCGTAACTTGGCAGATACAGAGTGATGAAAAGTGAATGTTTCTCATATTAAACACCCGGTATCTCGAAAACTAGTCATAGGATCGTGTTGCGCCCGTTGAAACATTTCATCGGAATGATCAATTCTACAACATATCAAAAATTCAAGAAATTTGACGGAGAGCCATTTTCCCATATAAGGTGTGCGGGGTCCTTTTTAAGAAATTTACAAAATTAGTGAAAGGTCCCATTCAGTAATAATGACTATGAAGAAAAAAACATATCATAATCGTATATTCAATTTTAGTAACACAATTGAAGCGTTTTGAAATATGGTATCCGAATTGACCGATGAAATTGAACAAAACGAAAATATCAGCATTCAAAAAGAAGACATACTTTTAAAAGACTCACATGAAATTGTTAGAGAATTCTATAATTGTTTTCTTGATAATCCAGCTGAACTTGTGAATAATATAAAAGTGAATGAAATTTGTAGACTCACTAGTACTCTATCGAACGGGAGTTCGTTATTTATTTATTTATTTATTTATTTATGTGCAGGCCCCCTAACAGGCGCAAGCCCAATGACAAGGAGGCCCATATTACAAAATAATACATATGCGTACCTAAATCTAGAACCCTAGTAATAAACAAAAGGTAAATTACTATCATGGGTTAACAATTTGTAAGTTCTGTATACATTTATAATAATTGTGCATGAAAGAGAAATTAATTGAGAAAAAATTATAGTAAAAATACACATTCAAACAAAGTGTAACATCGTGTAATTTATCAATGATATAAACAATAAATAATCCAATAGGTGAGAAAGAAGGAGAAAAAGAAAACCGTACGAACGTGTGTAAACTTGATCAATTCATCATATTCATCAGGAGAGAGCAACATACATCGATACGAGAAGTTCCTTCAATTTTTTTTAGTGGATTTTGATGCTGGAAATATATCAATAGAGGAGTCGCTTACCATGGTATTAAATGTTAAAATACAACGTGTGATGGGTGCATTGCCTGAGTAATTATTCGTGTAGTGAGGAATTTGGAAGGTTTGTTTAACACGAGTGTTATAGGGGTTACATCTAAGATAGAAGCGATCAGTTAAATGTGGACAGTCTATAAGATCATTGAAAATTTTGAACACAGGGTAAACGTCAATAAAATCACATCTCATGGTGAGATACTCTAGCCTATAAAAAGTCAAATTACTTTGGTATGAAAAGTAATGTCTGTACCGATGAAACCTGTAATTGAGAACATTGACGAACTTTTTCTGAACAAATTCGATACGTTTAATGTATTTATCATACGCAGGATTCCATATAGTGCTACAGTATTCAAGTGCTGGCCTGACTAACAAGTTGAAAATTTTAATCACGGATCGATAGTCCTGAAACTCTGTGGTGCTTCTTAGAATGAAACCTAGGGTCCTCAATGATTTTTGCACAATATGTTCAATTTGAGCTTCAAAACAGAGTTTGCCGTCAAGTCTCACTCCTAAGTCAGTCACCTCAGATACTACATTGATGGGGACATCATTCATTTGTAGTTGAATCGGAGTGGGGTTCAGATTCCGAGTGAAAGTAATCTGGTGACATTTTTTTTATATTCAAGAAAAGCCGATATGTGGCACAATAATTGGTGAAATTATTAATATCAGATTGTAACTTAACAATATCCGAATCACCATTAATGTATTTGAAAATTTTGACGTCGTCAGCATACATGGACATTTGGCAGTGTTTGAGGCATTTTTCAGCGTCACTGAGGAATATGCTGAAAAGCAGAGGACCTAGATGGGAGCCCTGTGGTACTCCGGATGTTATTCTGTAAGATTTTGACGCACAGTTATTAATAGCCACGTACTGACTTCTATTACTTATGTATGAGGAAAGTAACTGAAGCAAGTTGCCCTGCACACCGAAGTTTCCAAGCCTAGTCAACAAGGTAGGGTGGTGTACCTTATCGAAGGCCTTGGAAAAATCGGTGTACACGGCACACACTGGTGTCCCTCTTTCCATCTGTTCGTAAATATCTTGAACATAAGGTGCCAAGTTTGTAACGACTGATCTTTTTTGAAGAAACCATGCTGATGGACAGAAATATAATTTTTTGTCAAGAAAAAGAGTTCATTTGTGATTATGGCCTCCAATATTTTACCTAACAAATTAAGTAGGGAAATGGGTCGGTAATTTTTGACATCATTCTTGTTACCTGTTTTGAAAATGGGTATGACCTTAGCAAGTTTCCATTTTTCAGGAAACACACCATGTGCCAATGACCTATTGAAAATAATGTACAGACGTTCGATTTAACTGTTTATATACGACTTTAAGAATATGGCAGGAATTCCGTCTAGTCCCGCCCCTTTATTTATATCCATTCCAGCTAAAACATTGATTATTTGTTTTTTTGTTACAACTCTGATATCAAAATTACCCTTCGGTGCTTCGACAACAAGGAGTGAAGGCGTGGAGTCAGGCTCAAATACTTGATTAAAATATGTCGAAAATAATTCGCAAATTGAGCTGTCATCGGGATATTCAACACTTTTCTTTTCTAGTGAATTAGTAAAACTCATTTGATATTTCAAATTCCTAAACAAAATAGATCCTCAGAAATATTATAGCCCCTTTAACACATTTGGTAAATATGTCTTATGAATGTAGCAGTTTTCCTTATAATTTAAAGGTGAAAAAAATTGTTCCAATTTTCAAAAAGAAAGATCCAACGTCAATAGAAAACTACAGACCAGTAACAATTCCTTGTGTTTTTTCAAAAATTTTCGAGTATACGTTTCTTGATCGACTCCTTTCATTTTCGAATAAATTTAATATTGCTAGAGAAAATCAACAAGGTTTTTACCCTAATAAATCTACTACTACGCTGCAATGCTGTAATGTTTAATTAATTTTTTTTCAGTTGATCTTTATGCTCGATGGATTTGATAAGGCCCATTGTTATCCAAGGTATAAGTTTTCTCAATTTCCTGTATGTTATGTTTTTGAATTCAGTTGATTTGTTTATAAATGATTTCAGTTTATCTATTTGTGACTTTTTACGTTTCGGTCGTTGACAATTCTGCTCTCATCCGACAAGTTTTGATATCATAGAGCACGTGTGTTTTTCTCAAGTGCATCGGTGTTGTTAGGCAGCCACATGCCTTTTATAGCAAGGTTGATGTGAGTTTTCTGGATGCCAATCCGGACGTCTATTGCTTGCTTGGTGTGCGCACATTCCACCCGGGGTGGTGCTGTAGGTTTACCTACAGCTTTGAAGTAGATGCACCACAAAAAATATTCAGTGAGTCGCCCGGGGCGCAACGACAAATAATAATTATCGCGGACCTTCACCAGTACTAGGCCTTTGGCATAATCTACGAGTGTTCACGAGAAAGTATTATTATTATCATTAGTATTATTCTCGGACAAAATTATTAAAATATATTGGAACAGGCATATTCCCAAGAAATTGTAAACCAAAAAAATTCATAGGAAATAAGTAACTTGGTCATATTTGACCACGAGTTTATTGAAACTTTGACCTTAAAATTAAGTGGAAAACCTATGCAGTTTATTCGGTAACCATAATTTGATTTTCAATTCATACATTCCTAAATATAACATCACAAATCAATACCCAGTATCACTAAATATAGAGTTGAATTCCAATAAAATAACTAATTCCAGATATCAATAAAAACTTGTTGACAAAAATCGATTTTAAGAAGTTAGAGAACTAATTACAAGAAGAAACTTGGGACATGGTATTGAATGAAAATAATCCTAAAATTGGGATGGACCTCTTTTTAAACAAAGTCAAAAATTTTATCGAAAATTCCAAAAGTCTAGAATTATGGCATAAAAAACACATGAAAATAAAACCATGGATATCCGAAGGATTAATTCTATCGATCAGACATAGAGACAAATTAAAAAATAAATCAAATATAAGTTTTTCATATGATCAAGAACAAAAATGAAGCATACCGAAATAAACTAAATAAACTACTGAAAAATAACTACTATCTCAGACAAACTGAAAATAACAAAAATTATCTAAAAATTCGTTTCGACTAATATCAGAAGCTACTAATGAAAAAAAAAAATAAAAGCGTATTCCAGATATCTGATGATAATGGTATTGCAATGATAACAAATTAATGGCTAACTATTGGAACAGTTATTTCAGTAATGTCGGTTTAAACATGGGGAAAGATATTGATAGTTCTTTAAAGACTAATGAAAAAAATATTTAAGTAAATCCCAATACTATATTTCTTAAACCAGTAACAGAAAATGAATGAATACAACATATACCCACATTGAAAAATAATACTTCCCCAGAACCAACAATATATTTTACAACCCCTTAAAAATTTATATAATTTTATCATTGAAAAAGGAAATGTCCCTACTCAGTTTAAATCTTCTATAATTACACCAATTCATAAAGCAGGTGATAAAACTAAAATTAGTAATCACAGACCGATCAGTGTACTAAATAACTTTGTTAAGATCTCTGAAAAGTGTTTAAAAACTTGTTTAGTAGAATTATTTGTTAAAAATAAGATTATACATGACTATCAATATGGATTTCGTGCTGGTATATCTACCATTGATGCTATGTACAATGTTATTAGACGTATTACACAGGGATTAGACGAAAACAAAAAATGCATTGCAGTGTTTTTGGATTTGGCAAAGGCATTCGACACTGTTAACCATGAAATTCTTCTCAATGCATTGGAGCGCTATGGAATTCGTGGTGCAGCGTTGGATGTCTTTCGCAGTTACTTGACTGATCGCAAATAGTGTGTTGAAATAAATGATATAGTAAGTGAAACCATGACTGTAAAAATGGGGATTCCCCAAGGAACCGTCCTTGGTCCAATACTTTTTCAAGCATATATAAATTCATTGATCTGCTTGAAAGTAAAAGCTAAAATTATATTATATGCTGACGATACTGTTGTAATTTTCAATGGAGATACATGGTCTGAAACAAAAATGTATGTGCAGTTAAGCATGGAAGTAATTAACAAGTGTTTAAGTATGTATCGTCTTTCATTAAATACTAGTAAAACCCACTATCTTGCTTTCTCTATAACCGCACCAAATAGATCATATTTTCCAAATATTAAAGTTCCAGGTATGAAAGGTGAGATTGAAGAAACAAACGAGGTCAAATATTTAGGAATAATTATCGACAACAACCTAAGATGGAAAAATCATGTTGATTATCTAGCAAAAAAAGTGAGAAGACTAATATAGAAATTTTATGAACTACGACAGTTTTTATGAAGAAATCTACTTATATTAATTTACAAGTCTCTAGCTGAATCACTTTTTCGATATGGTATTCTGGTGTGGGGAGCAATGTATAAAAATTCATAGCAAAGACACAATACAAAACTATATCCTAAAAATAATTTCTAAGAAACAAAGATCTTTTCATACTAACCTACTATACACAGAAGATATTAGCAATATCCGATCATTATGTTTTCATAGTCTATGTATATATATATGCATTCAAAAATAAAATATTACTTAATACTGGTCCACCAGTTTATGCCACTAGAAGCGCAACAAACGAATTGCTACCCACTCCAAAATTCAATAAAAATATTAGTCACTGTTTTTAACATACACATTACCAAAAATTTGTAACATTCTACCCTTAAGATTAAAACGTATAAGAAATCATGAGGCATTCTCAAGAAAAACAAAAAGTGTATCTTCGAAAATGATTCTGAATTCATCAAAATATTATAAAATTAGCAGTTTATTTATTTAAAACTTTGTAATACCACCACTTTCGTCTTTTACTTCCTGTACATAACTGTATTCTTTCAACCACATCAATTACTATTACATCGCAGCACAATACAAGTGTTAAGTCACTTATAGGTGCTGTACACAAGCGTATATATTTATTATTTGGGTTCTTATCATTATTTGTTACAGTTCTAATTTTGTAATTTTATATATCTAGTTCTCTTGTAATCTTGTAATTTTGTGTACCCCCCAATGAACCAATAAACCAATATTCTTATATACTTATACTTGATACTTCGTGTCTAAGTGTCAACAAAAAAGTTTATGGGTAGTAAATAAATATTTGTACAAGTTTCAGTTCAATAAAGCTGACCTTTGGATTGTTTCAGAAAAAGTAGGTAGAGCCATGAGGTGTTTTCCAATATGATACCATTCGTTCAATTCTCCGAAAACGAGATAAATCGGCTTACATTTTCCATGGAAGGTATCAATGAATCTGCATATTTCTCCGGATTTTGAAATTATGGAGAAGCCCCTGTATATATGATTCACTATAGGTAATCTGAAAAATAATTGTTTAAGATATTTTTTATATTTAACATATTTTATTTGTTAAGCACCGGAAGGAACTGTGTACAAGTCGGATATGTTCTGCGTCAGGAACATCACTTTTCATGCTGTCCAATAACGTAGTGACTGACGCTTCAGTTCTTCCACTGAGACATATTATTCTTGGTGTGTCGTCTGACGGTATTCCAGAATCGATTTTTTCCTTTCTATTCTTTCTCAACAGCACATGACAATTGGCGCCACCAAACCCAAAACTGTTGATACCTGAAAAATTAAAATTGAATTTATTCATTTCAAAAACTATTAAGAAATGAATTCTGGAATACGATGTATTTATTCAACGAGTTAATGAAACTCGATCTATGTGTGGATCGGTGAGTTGCTACAAGAGAAATATTTTCAATAATCACTTAACCAGTACGCATGTCATGATACTTTCAAAATAACAAAACAAGAAAGAGAAAAAAAATTCAAATGTTGGTTCAGATGATGACAAGTTATAAGGCTCCAATATCTTTCTCTAAATGCTAGAAACTCTCAAAACACTAACTAAATCAGCTCCAGGGCATGGCGAAATAGTTCATGAGATGATTACACAATTACCTGAAAAACAAAAATAAGAACTATTGAAAATTATAAATCAAATATGGAAAAATGCTATTTACCCCCTGTAAACTAGCGATAATACTTCCTTTTCATAAACCAGGTGAATATACCAACACCCAGAAAACTATAAGCCTATATCCCTTACATGTTGCATAGGAAAAATTCTAGAAAAAATGGTGAG
The DNA here is from genome assembly GCA_958502065.1 of Chrysolina americana. Classification (NCBI taxonomy): domain Eukaryota; kingdom Metazoa; phylum Arthropoda; class Insecta; order Coleoptera; family Chrysomelidae; genus Chrysolina; species Chrysolina americana. The sequence continues at coordinate 61,857,642 of OY293415.1, read as the reverse complement.
TAACAGACTAATGTGGATATTAGAGGACCAAAAACAGTTGTTCATGTATCCAGAAAAAATAGATGTACTCTTGACGCATACGTATCATTAGAATAGATTCAGAATAGATTTATCCATCAGCACCACATTGTAGCTGTTTTCTTCGATTCGGAAAAAGCATATGACAGAATATGAAGATTCAAAATCTTGAAAACCCTACATGACTGGGGTTTCAAAGGGAATCTTCCCAAATTTATCTCGAATTTTTTACAAATTTAAAATTGATTAAAACTAATGTAGCCTTCCACTTATTCCCTATACAATGGGGCGTCGGCAACCGTCAAACAGAAAATAATTCAACAGCCCCATACGACTGCCGAATCACTTCAGCCAAATGCCTAGCAGAGTTCTTCTTCGAGCATATAGTTTGCAATACTTTCCATCAATTAATTTTCATTTTGGGTATTTATGGCCTTTCGCCAAGTATTACACAAATTCACATGAAAAATGTTTGAATATTTTTCATGATGAAATTATGTCGAATTTTTCAAATGCAAGAACTTCCTACGTTCAAGTTGGAGAGGAATTATCTGTCGAAAATGGAATACCTCAAGGATCGGCACTGAGCGTAGTATTTTTTACTATAGCAATTCATGCATTAATGGATGTTAAAAGTGTCAATATTGGTAAAAGCCTTTATGTCGACGACTTGGTTATCTTGTATTACAGAACTTCCGAGCAAGAAATACAAGACACCATTAAAATCAACATAGATGATATTACTAACTCTGCAGTTCCCCAACAATTGAAATTTTTTGAGAAAAAAACTCACTGAGTTCATTTCTGCAGATTGAGATCCCTCCATAATGTACCGCAATTATCTCAATATGGAAGAAACATCAACGTTAGCCCTACAGCCAAATTCCTAGGACTTCAATTCGATAGCAAACTTTACTGAAAAGTTCATATCAGTGAAGTTGTAATGAAATTACAAAAATACCACGCCCTCTAAAATGAACTAAAGATGTACTGAGTATTTGCAGTTCAGCAAGCAAAACAAACTTGAAACCATTAGATTCTATCTTGAGACTTGGATGCCTTCAGAACAAGCCCATGCCTATTACTCTGCGCTAAATCTGAAATAACCCATTTGAAGTATAGAAAACGGCAATTTTCAATAATCTACGGGGCAAAAATTTTCTCCCAATATTCCATGCTATTGTCGGAAGAAATTTTGGAATTATATGAAGGAAAATACTTTGTACTTGAACCCCTTACTTTTCACCTAAAAGCAGAGATGAAAGCATTTTGAACTTTCAACAATATTGGTCGGCCGTTGTCACATCAACGGACTAGATATACCGGGTGAGTCAGAATAAGACCGACAAACTCGACTACAGATTCCTCACCTCATTTCGAGGTGAAAAGTTCCTATCAAGGTATGTCCTAAAACGCATCCCCTCTGAGAATGTAAAAAAAATAGATTTAATTTTTTTTTCTACAAAATTTCCGAAGCAAAAAATATCAAACTAAGTACACTAATCAAAGTTTATCAACGTGATAATTTGAAGTTGTAATTCCTAATATTCGTAAAACAGTGGAGTAGTTATGTTGGTATGTGGAAATATTTTCCTTTTTTTGGACAAATGAATGGACAAGTGAGGGTTTGACATCAGTTAGGCTCATCGATTGAGTAGCGAAATAATTTCATGTGCAAAAATCGCATAATGCTAAGTTAGTAAGAGTGCAGCTGGTTGACGGAAATAACGAAACAAACAAACAAAAGAAAGAAGACCTGGAATTTTTTTCAAATATGGCTTTGAAGGTTGGAAAAATTCAACAAGGAATCAATAACTATAAGACCAACATTTTAATTCATTGCAACATATTGCTTATCTATTAATGAAAATACTTATGGAGATCTGAATTGTGAACGCGTGAACAGAGGAATACACGTACATGAACAAAGATGCACAGAAAAAGAGGAACACATGAACAAAGGAACACAGGAAGAGAGGAACATACGATTACACGAACAGATAAACAAACGAACATACAGACAAAAAAACGCACGAACAGAGAAATACACGAACATGATCAGAGTGACACAGGAAAAGAGGAACACATGAACGAAGGAACACAGGAAGAGAAGAAGACAAGAACAGATAAACAAACGAACATACAGACAAAGGGACGCACGAACAGAGAAATACACGAACATGAACACAGAGACACAGGAATGGAAGAACACATGAACAAAGGAATATACGAACAGAAGAATACACGAACATAGGAACAGGAAACACGCTAATACGAATACAGGAGCACACGAACAGAAAAACAGACGAACACAAGAATACAAATATTCAAAGAGAGGAACATACTTACATACGAACACAGGAGCACACGAAAAAAGTAACAGGCATACACAAGAACACGAATATTCAAACAGAGGAACACACTAATAGAGGAATACTAACATACGAATACATGAGCACACGGACAGAAAAAACCCGAACAGAAAAAAACACTAACAGGTGAAGATACGAATAGGGGAATTCACGAACATGAACAAACATACACAAAAAAAGAGAAACACATGAACGGAGGAACGCAGGAAGAGAGGAACATACGAACACACGCAGAACACAAATATTCAAAGAGAGGAATATACTAATAGAGGAGTACTAACATACGAACACATAAGCACACGGACAGAAAAATCCCGAACAGCAAAAAACACGAACAGGTAAAGATACGAATATGGGAATACACAAACATGAATACCTATACACAAAAAAAGAGAAACACCTGAACGAAGGAGCAAAGGAAGAGAGGAACATACGAACACACGAACAGAGAAACAAACGAACATACAGACAGAGGGACATACGAACAGAGGAACGTATGAACAGAGAAATACACAAACATGAATAGAGAGACACAGGAAAAGAGGAACACATAAACAAAGGAACACATGAATAGTGAAACATACGAATAGAAGAATACACGAATATACGATCAGGGCAACACTCTAATAGAGGAACACACTTACATACGAACACAGGAGCACACTAACAGAGAAACAGACAAACACAAGAACATAAATATTCAAACAGAGGAACACACTAATAGATGAACACTAATAGAGGAACACACATACGAACACATTGACACACGACCAGAGAAACAGGCAAACACAAGAACATAAATATTCGAACAGAGGGACACACTTATAGGGAGCCCTAACATACGAACACATGAGCACACAAACAGAAAAAACCTGAACAGAAAAAAACACGAACAGGGAAAGATACGAACAGAGAAAGACACGAACACAGGAACAGATGATCAAAGGAACACAGGAAGAGAGGAACATACGAATACACAAACAGAGAAACCCACGAACATACAGACAGAGGAACGCACAAACAGGACAACACACGAACAGAGGAACACACTTACACACGAACAAAACAAATTGTTTGTTGTTTAAAATAGTTTAAAATTGTTTTTTCCGTTAACCAGCTGTCATCCCCCTACGAACGACAGCCCTCAGAAGTCGAAATTTGTGCGAGCTAAGGATTAACGAGGTCTTACCTTTTAACGTGCGATTCCTAGCACGAGACCAGTGACCATGCTGGGAATCGAACCCACGTCCCTCGGATTGATTGATTAGAAGAATTGCACGAACATACGAACATGAAGAGGGGGACCCAGGAAAAGGAAAACACAGGATTGTAAATTTGTAGTTGTGAATCTTTCCTATGATTTTGATTTCGCATCATGCATTGAGATTGTCTGAAATGAAGGAGATCAAGTGATTATCAGGAGGAATTTTTGACACCATGCATTGAGATTGTCGGAAATGAAGGAGATCGAATGATTTTCAGGAGGAGTTTTTGACACACCAAAGAGTCATTTGCTAATTATTATTACTATTTCGATGAACTGGAGGCCATCTAAGACTGTATATTCACCATTGAGTTCAACTAATTTACAAACGGACAAGTAGTCAAAATAAATGAAGATAACTCCTCGGTGCACTTGGGGAATAAGTTTGCAAATTTTGGGAACTTCGACCGTGAATTGAATATAGGGTAGTTATCTTGAAAAGACAACATAATGAAGAATATTTCAAAATTTAGAGAAACGCACTCTATAAGCTGAGTGGAAATATGCTGCAAATTGAAGTTTAACTTTGAGATTGATACATCTTCACCCAATAATTTTCAGAGCTGAAATTTCTGATAGACTATAAACAAGAGGGTGATTATTGAAAAAGATTGTAATAAAACTTATCGATATATGCTCGAATACATATTTGTATTAAAGGATTATTGGAAAACGGATTGGTATCATGCAAAAGCAAAAATCAATAGAATGCACTTTGATATGTGAATGAATAACAGGATGTTCGAATATCACTACCACAATTTGTACTCAGCACTTGGACAGATAATTTTCAATCATTGAATTTATGATTATCATGAACTCATATTTCTAGATATTTTGAATATTTTAACTGATAATAAGAAATATTGCCAACTCATACAGGTCAGAAAAAAGTCACACAAATTACCTGCTGTGAAACTACCAGAAATGACGGAATACATATGACAAAATGAAAGACAAACATCTCAAATGTCCAAAAAATCGAAGTTCCAAATAAACAAACTATCACAGCGAAATTTGCTGCATCATTCTACTTTCCCGTTAAAGCACTGCCGAATGTTTTTAAAGCCATTGAAGTACTCAGTCCGATAGAAATAATGTCATGTTGACATGGAAATTGTTGTAATTTTTTTATGTCATTCTGATTCCTCAACACATAAAAATCTGTTCACTTTCTATTTGTGAATGCTCGATTATCAAGTGTACGAGAGATAACCCTCAACTGTCTGTATAAAACCATCTGCCAAGGAAACCAATATGTATAAGTTGAAAATTTTATTTTCTGCTCTACTTTGCTGAAGATTTCCAATTTCTCCGATTCTAGTTCACCTCGTATATGAAATAAACAATCTTTTAATTATTTATGACCCTATACAGGCCGTTTCTTTCATCATGTGGTAACATTGCTATATTCTAAACCGTAATAGATACAAAGACGATTAAATGGGAAAAAAGGTAACTATTGTGGTGAGCAGTAAATTAGTCATAGAAAATTTACAGGAATTCTCGCCCTTCCCAACTTATACAGGGAAAACTGAAAATGCTGTTTTCGTTTTTTTACGAATGGAATTGTTATTTAAGAAAATATAAAAAAAAATAAAAAGGAAAGTTTTATTGTATTCAAATTGATAAATTTTTAATCAAACGTTTCGTGTCAACACCGCCATCATCAACAATTTTTTTCAAAAACGGACCTGTCTATTTCATCACAAATATTGATAGAGCGATAAAATCACAATTCAGTGGTATATCACACTCGACAATTTTATAACGTTTCATATAAAACAACTAGCATCATCAGTGACAACAGCATTTTTAGTTTTTCCTGTATATTCGGGAAGGGCGAGAGTTCCCGTAGATTTTCTCTGGCCAATCTACTGCTCACCACAATAGTTACATTTTTTCCCATATAATCGTCTTTGTATCTATTATGGTTCAGAATATAGCAATGTTACCACATGATGAAAGAAACGGCCTCTATAGTCAATTTCGTACGTACGTAATTTTTTCGAACTCCGGGAAGCAAAAATTATAATGCGGCAATAATAATTCTTTGTCGAAACAATTATTCCGGAATTGCATTTTTTACATGACGGTGTGATAGGATATGAATCTGATTCTTATGTTGTATCTAGAGGCATACGATCTTTTTCGAATTACTTCATTTCCTGTGTTTACAATTAATACTTGTTTATAATATAGGGTGAAAAATAGAAAACAATGATAATGCACCATGAGTTCGAAAAAATTACGTTCTTGACTATATAGGGTCATAAATAATTAAAAACATGATTGTTTGTTTCATATACGAGGTGAACTAGAATCGGAGAAATTGGAAATCTTCAGCGAAGTAGAGCAGAATATAAAATTTTCAACTTATATCTATTGGTTTCCTTGACAGATGGTTTTATACAGACATTTGAGGGTTTTCTCAACTTTAATGATTTGTTCATGAGAAAATTCGTTCATTTACAAGAAATCTCTCGCACACTTGAGAATCGAGCATTCACAAATAGAAAGTGAACAGATTTTTATATGTTGGGGAATCAGATTGACATAAATTATTACAACATTTTCCATGTCAACATGACATTATTTTTTTTGGACTGAGTACTTCAATGGCTTTGAAAACATTTGTCAGTGCTTCAACGGGAAATTAGAATGATGCAGCAAATTTCGCTCTGATCGTTTGTTTATTTGGAACTTCGATTTTTTGGACATGTGAGATGTTTGTCTTTAATTTTGTCATATGTATTCCGTCATTTCTGTCAGTTTCACAGCAGGTAGTTTGTGTGACTTTTTTCTGACCTGTATGAGTTGGCAATATTTCTTATTATCAGTTAAAATAATCAAAATATCTAGAAATATGAGTTTATGATAATCATAAATTCAATGACTGAAAATTATCAGTCCAATTGTTGAGTACAAATTGTGGTAGTGATATTCCAACATCCTGTTATTCATTCACCTCTCAAAGCGCATTATATTGATTTTTGCTTTTGCATGATACCAATCCGGTTTCAAATAATCCCTGAATACAAATTTCTATTCGAGCATATGTCGATAAATTCTATTACAACATTTTTCAATAGTCACCCCCTTATTCATAGTCTATCAGAAATTTCAGCTCTGAAAATTTTTGTATAAAGATGGATCAATCTCAAAATTAAACTTGGAATTTCAATTGGCAGCATATTTATTTCCACTCAGCTTATAGAGTGCGTTTCTCCAAATTTTTAAATATTTTTCCTTATGTTGTCTTTTCAAGATAACTACCCTATATTCAATTCACGGTCGAAGTTCCCAAAATTTGCAAACTGATTCCCCAAGTGCACCGAGGAGTAATCTTCATTTATTTTGACTACTTGTCCGTAAATTAGGTAAACTCAATGGTGAATATACCGGGTGGCTACGGAAGTATTGCCTACGGAATATCTCAGTTATTGTATGAAGTAGGTTTGTGAAATTTGGAGCGTCGATATAATGACATAAGAGCTAGAATTTGAGCATATTGACATGTCGAAGTTAACTTCCGGTCTGACCGGAAGTAACATCAACTTTCTTATTTTAAATGGAAACCCTATTTTTTTTTTCGCTTTATTCAGCATTCAATTCCCTTTCTAATGACATATCACAAGTTGGTATCTAACCAGAAACTAGATCAGAAAAAAATTATTATTGAAATTCACCGAGTAGGCCGTGGAAGCAAAATGAAAGCCAAAAATTGAAAAGTTGGCTATGGAAACCATACGTCACTTGATAACAGTTGCTACTACTGTGATATTTTATTTTCATTCGTCGGCGTTATAAAAAGCCGCCAAAAAAATATTGGAAAAATTGGGAAAAAAACAATTCTCTGTAGGTCCATAACTTAAATAGGAACATACAACTTTTTCTTGCCTGTACTATTCAGCATAACCATTCCTTTCTAATGATATAATAGAAAGTAATTTTTTGAAATGAAATACCAAAAAATCCAATTATTATTCTTCAAATAACAAAACAGATTATCGCCATACGCAAAAATAACATTAAAAATAATGTGGAATGATAAATTATATCCTGTAGGTTCTAGGTTAAATAGGAACATAAACGTACTTGGTCTGTGCCATCGTCCATAGATATTCTAATATCTACCTATGGACGATGTTTGTGCTATTCAGAATAATCATTCCATTGCAATAATCATTCGAACCAAAATATTAACAAGTAGGCTGATTAAGATGTAATTTGGAATGAAACAAAAAAGAAACGAGAGCTCTCACGAACGCTGCTATCCATATTATTTTGACGTTCGAAGTAGTGTTTTTGATTCTGCCATTTTAAAAGGGTTTGGAAATGGAAATCAGTTAGTGGAATATTCAAAAAATGCCCCGTTATTCACGAACCGAACAAATTGACATGCTCATTTATGGTGAATGTTTAAAAAATTCTTATGCCGCTGAACGATTGTATTTAGAGCGATATCCAGGGAGGCAGCAACTCTCAAGAAGGTATTTCCAGTGGCTTGAAGAAAAATTAAGAACTGAGCCTGATGTTCACGAAGACCAAGAAACATTTGTTATTAATGAGGAAACTGAAATTAATGTATTAGCTTTAGTACAATATGATACCACAATTTCCTCAAGGCAGATTGGCGCCGAATTAGCTATAAGTAAGGACTCTGCTAGGAAAATTTTGAAAAAACATCGATTTGAATCCAAGTATCAGTTGCATCAACATTTGTATGAAAATGACGGTGAAAGGCGCCTGGAATATTGTAATTGGTTTCTTCGACAAAATGCTGAGAATCACCTATTTAACTATTATATCTTGTTTACGGACGACGCAAGATTTACCAACAATGGATTATTTAACAGGAATAATACAAGATAGGTACTGTACTTTATTTGGATTATTGTCGATAGTCGAAGTGTAAAGTGCTAAAAGTGTGAACGGTCTTTTGTTTCAGGTACTGGGCGATAGAAAACGAGCACCGGTTTCGACAAGGTGGCTTCCAGGAGAGATTTGGTGTGAATGTTTGGGCAGGAATAGTTGGAACTCATATTGTTGGCCCCATTCTTTTTCAAGGCCAACTAACCGGAGAGAGATACTTTAATTTTTTAACGAATGAAATTTCGGAATTCATTAACAACCTACCAGCGGAAATAACTGAGAGAATGTACTTCCAGCAAGATGGCACCCCTCCGCATAATTCAAGTATAGCGAAAAATTATCTTCAAAATCGCTTTCAAGAGAGACTTATAACAACCCATGGTCCAGTCAGGTGGCCACCAAGGTCACCTGATCTTACTCAGTGCGACTTTTTTCTATGGGGGCATCTAAAAAATAGGGTGTATTCCACACAGCCTACAACTCTACATGAGCTAGAAGTAAAAATTCGAGGAGCTTTCCAAGATATCACGCCCCAAATGTTGAGAAACGTTTTACATGAAAATATCACCAGAGTCAATAAATGTATTGACGCTGAGGGAATGCATTTCGAACATTTGTTTTGAATTTATTTTATCTTTAATCCTATCAATTTGATTTTTTTTTTTCGATAAATCTGTTTTTTTGATTTTTGAATAATAATCTTGGATTTTTTGGTATTTCATTTCAAAAAATTACTTTCTATTATATCATTAGAAAGGAATGGTTATGCTGAATAGTACAGACAAGAAAAAGTTGTATGTTCCTATTTAAGTTATGGACCTACAGAGAATTGTTTTTTTCCCAATTTTTCCAAAATTTTTTTTGGCGGCTTTTTATAACGCCGACGAATGAAAATAAAATATCACAGTAGTAGCAACTGTTATCAAGTGACGTATGGTTTCCATAGCCAACTTTTCAATTTTTGGCTTTCATTTTGCTTCCACGGCCTACTCGGTGAATTTCAATTATAATTTTTTTCTGATCTAGTTTCTGGTTAGATACCAACTTGTGATATGTCATTAGAAAGGGAATTGAATGCTGAATAAAGCGAAAAAAAAATAGGGTTTCCATTTAAAATAAGAAAGTTGATGTTACTTCCGGTCATACCGGAAGTTAACTTCGACATGTCAATATGCTCAAATTCTAGCTCTTATGTCATTATATCGACGCTCCAAATTTCACAAACCTACTTCATACAATAACTGAGATATTCCGTAGGCAATACTTCCGTAGCCACCCGGTATAGTCTTAGATGGCCTCCAGTTCATCGAAATAGTAAAAATAATTACCAAATGACTCTTTGGTGTGTCAAAAACTCTTCCTGAAAATCATTCGATCTCCTTCATTTCTGACAATCTCAATGCATGGTGCGAAATCAAAATCATAGGAAAGATTCATAACTACAAATTTACAATCCTGTGTTTTCCTTTTCCTGATTCCCCTTCTTCATGTTCGTATGTGATTGAAGTGTTTTGAAAGAGGTTATTGAACCCATCCAACTTGTTTAGACTTGTATGTAACCGGAAACACTCGTATTGAATTTCGCTGATCTGTCTAGACATGTAACCGGTAACATGACGTCTGCACATTCCAGGTATCTGATATGTACACTCTTTGACCTTGGAAGAGTTAATAAATTTCGCTGATCTGCCTAAATATGTAACAGAAAATATCCGTATAGAATTACGCTGATCTGTCTAGACATGTAACCGGAAGCATAATGTCAGCACTTTCCAGGTATCTCGATATATGACACGTGCACTTGAAATAGGTCATTGAACCCATCTCAGATTTCTTTTACTTGTCTAGACATGTTTGTAACCGGAAATGTGACGTCATTGAATTCCAGGAAATGACCTCTTGAACTTCTCCCAACGCTCTCTCAATGCTTTTTTGATGACTAAGCATTATTATTGGCCGTGGTGCTCCTCCGGAGGACTTACTCTCATTTTTAATCTACTTAAGTTCTTACAACATATCGGAATATTTGTCGTGTAATTAGTGAGTTATGTCTCATTCCAATTCACCCAACATTAAAAAATGTTGAGGAGGTTGACAAATATTCCAAAATTTTGTGAGAAATTATTGTTATAAGATTATTTTACAAAGGAAATTTTTTGCTACTCCAGGACATATCTTCAGTTTTTCTCAATTTTCTCAGAAACCTCTACTTTCAGGTACATGGAATGTTATGACTTTTAAGTTGATTATCGATAAGCCTAACTGATGTCAAACGCTCACTTGTCCAAAGAAAATGAAGGAAAATATTTCCACACTCCAACGTAACTACGCCACTGGTTTACGAAAAAAAATTATAACTTCCAATTATCACGTTGATAAACCTTGATTAGTATACCGAGTTTGGTATATTTTGCCAGAGGAATTTTGGAGAAAAAAATTTAATGATTTTCATACTTTCGACACCCTGTATCTCAGAGGGTAAGCATTTTGGGACATACCTTGATAGAAACTTTTCACTTCAAAATGAGGTGAGAAATCTGTAGTCGGATTTTATCCGTCTTATTCTGACTCACCCTGTATATTTTGTGTTCTTGTTTGACCGATAGAATTCGCCATTTTAAAAGTATTTTGTTTTTTCTTCATTTTTGAGACATCCTGAAATTAATTTTTTCGATGTCCTGTCGAAGAGTGTTCCGACTCTAATATACGATCAAGTGTCGATTGCATAGTACTGAACGAAAATGACATGAGACGGAAGACACAGAGTCTTCTCGCTAGGTGAATATAATAATAATAATAATAATAATAATAATAATCGCGCCCTCTGGTAGTATCGGAGCTCCGGAGACAGGGCCTGAATGGTACATTCCTTATGAAAAAAAATTAAAAATTATAATATGAACTGAGGGACAGTCTTCTATACTGCTATGAGAGCAGTGAGCCCGCCCGAAGAGGATACATGGCGAGAATGCAAGCTGTGTGGTGTGCAACACACCCAGAGCATGCTGTCTTTTCCTCACAAAATCTGAGTGATTATGTCTCCCACCTTCGGGTTCGAGGCTACGTAAGAGCTCCTCCTCAGCCTGTCAACGCATTGGCAGAAGTGGCAGATATGCCACGTGACGACCTGGCTGTGGAGGAAGCATGCATCATACCACCAATGGAAGGCATCAGAACCCGCAGGGCGCTTCATAACACCGAGCTCCTGAAGCCACAACAACTGGCATGGATGGATGCGGAGATTCACGATGTCCTTTCAGAAGAGGCGTACATCTGGCAGATCAACTCTGCCATGTATGACGCCGATCAGGTCCTGTCCCAAGCGGAGAGGAGGGATACCACCCCTCTGATTGGGAGGCATGAGCGACGCATTCACAAGATGGAAGCTAAGATCAAGTGGGCGAGACAATACGCGTCTTGTATCAAGTGTGTGGCGGACTACATGGCGGCCAACAGGCCCTTCACGCACGCAGTGCGGCGAATTGCTGCAAATTTAAGACGAGCTCACCACACAATAAATCAAGGCGTGCTGTTTACCATCAAACAGCACTGTCTTGATGGGATACGATTGCTGGTGGCTGCAAAAAAGTCACTGTTGAGGTGGGCGAGGAGCATCGCGGATAACATGAAGTTCCGCGATAAAACTTCTCGCCTATTCCAAGAGCCTCCACGTGTTGTGGATAACCCGCCGGTGGCTGATCGGGTAGAAACCTTCTGGAAGAACATTTATGAGTCTCAGCAACTACTCAACGTAGTTATTCCAGCCCTAGCGCAGTTCGGAGCCTTCTGCAGGAGGCTTCGTCAGCCTGAGCTAAATGAACTGCGCAATCCGATAACCTCGGAAGAAGATCGACGGGTCCAAAAAGGCTCTAATAACTTTGCTGCTCCAGGCCCCAATGGCTATTGGTGGAAAAAACTTCCAATGTACCCACCACCATCTAGTAAGAGTTTTCAACTCGTGGCTAGATGGGGTTTACCGAGGGGCGAAACGTGCTAATCCCCAAAAACTGAGATTTGTCCGATCCGAAGAACTATAGACTGATAACTTGTGTATGAACGGATATATGAGCAAAGAGGGTCAAATAAGGGGGTCGTTGGCTGCAAGGAGAATCTGCTGATCGACAGATGCATCACGAAGGACTCCATGCAGTATAAGCGTAACCTGGCATTTGATACAACATCGCATGAGCTCATCATGCATTTGCTCAGATGCCTTGCGGTACCCGATCAAATAGAGAGATGCATTGAACAGCTGATGCCGCTCTGGAGGACTCGCTTCACCATAACATCTGGTCAAGTCAGAGTCCAAACAGAGCAGGTAATCTTTAGAAGGGGCGTGTTTTAGGAAGAATCCCTCAGCCCTTTTATCTTCTGCATCTCACTACTGCCATTGGCCGTTGCACTACGGAAAACCCGCGGATTCAACTGCAGCACCCCCAGCAACCGGAGGCATAGGTCACCCATTTGTTTTAAATGGATGACCTTAAATTTTATGCCTCCGGAGAAGAAGACCTTCATCTGTCCTTAAGGGTGGTGCAAGAGTACACGCATGCTATCGGAATGGAGTTTGGGATCGACAAATGTGCCACAGTTCATCTAAAAAGAGGACGATGCGAGGAATACGGAGAGGACGTTCAGCTCGTAGACGGAATCATCCTACATTATCTGGATGCCGGAGAGACGTATACCTACCTAGGGGTGGAACAACGCCATACTCAAGAGGTAGCTACTGTTAAAAACTCTCTCCGCGGCAAGTATCAGCACAAACTCCGACAGATCTGGTCATCAGAACTGTCGGGGAAAACAAAGTTGCTGCAACTAATATACTTGCCGTTCTGATTCTACTACACTCCTTTGGAGTAATGAAATGGAAATGGAAGAGCTGCGACAACTCGACGTAAAAGCTCGCAAAATGATGCATCTTTATAGGAGTTTGCATCCTAAATCGTCCGTTCCATGGTTATACTTCCCCAGACCATGAGGAGGCCGTGGACTTCTGAGTTTGGGGTATCTACACAAGAGAATGGTTCTGGATGGAGCCTGTAAAGTCATCAGGAGTTCAGATCCCCGTCTCTGCTTAGTATGCGATCACGAAAAATTAGGGATTGGATCATTTCTTTTCAAGGCAGCAACTCGTGCAGCCGATGAACTTGGTCTCAGACGAACCCTAACTCTGTCACCGAGTTGGAACCCGTTCAGCTAAAAGCCCACGTGAAATCTGCGAAGTGTGACAGGCTCCTAGAGCTACATAGGGATAAGCCAATGCATGGAGTCTTCTTCAAGAATATTGAAGACCTTGGCTTATCCAGAAACGTGACTTTCGCTTTTCTCAGGTCAAGTGGGCTGAAGTCGAAAACCGAGGGATTCATAATGGCCTGCCAGGATGGTGTCTTCAACACCCTCGTCTACCGCAGTCGCGTAATGGGCATAGAGGTCCCTGACAATAGATGCAGAGCGTATCGTGGGCAGCTGAGACCATAATGCATTTGCTGTCAGCTTGTCCAGCTTATGCGCTCTCATCCTATATCCACAGACATAACGCGGCCTTACGAGTGTTGTACTACCATCTACGACACTCGTACGGTGTAGACGAGACACCGGTGTTGCCTTATGCTCCGGGGGATATTGAGTCCGTGGTGGAGAATGAAAAGTGCCGAATATATTGGAACTACTCATTTCCCACCCTCAGGCAAATACAAGCCAATAAGCCTGATGTAGTCCTCCTCGACCATCAAAGTAGGACTATTTTCGTCATTGATTTTTCAGCTCCTGGAGAAACGAACATCGTATGAAAAGAGGAGGAAACATGGACTAAATGTCGAGATCTACTCTTTGAACTCCGCAGGCTTTACCCAAACCATTCTGTCAAGATGGTGGTTCTGATCATAGGGGTCCTTGTTGGAATGATGGACACACTGCTCTAAACTTAAAGATCATACCGACTTGCAGTAATATGGCAGAAATCTTATTCGGACGATTGCAGAAAGCCGTAATTCTTGGTTCACTTCGCCTTTTTAGAGCACTTGATTCTCGGACCCAATAGTCATTTACCCCACGGCGTGGGGAGGGGATACTGGGATAAATGTTCCAGCGCGCGCTCCGGAAGTTTCGAAGCTCCGGAGACAGGGCCTGTCTGGGAAATTCCTAACGGAAAAAAAAGTGCATTCCCTTTTCAGGTGTAGGAAAACCCGGGAAACCTACAGCTCCCGGGTGATTCTATTATCGTTGATAAAAAACATATTGTCCTCGCTTACTAGTCGAAAAGTGCTTTTTGAGTAAATTTTTTTCGATAATAATTATAATTGAATAATTCTTCTTAGAGAATAACACATTGTTATGTTATGTTAAAAATAAAAAAAAAAATTGAACAATACAATTGTTCTTAACAAATTGCTTATCAAATAATCAATGGAAATTTGAATAAAAACAAATATGTTTTTTAGTCCAAAATATTTAAAAAAATGGTTCCTTATAAATGATTACAGATGGTATAAAAATTTGCTAAATGACAAATCCGTTTGTAAGTCATTAAAAACTTTTTATGAGGAACGATTTCATTTTTAGAAATTATAATTTGCATTAAAGATTATCTTTCCAAATATAATTTTAATTATCTTATAAACAACGCATTTGTTTATAATAATTTTTTAAACATTTAGGAATGAAAATTTTCAGAAATCATTTTTATGTGGGTCTGATCATAAGAAACGGATAGGTAATATAAAAAAAAATTGCAATGATTTATCAAGCTTCTTAATTTGTGAAAAGTGAAAATCAACCTTTTCTCTATTTTTCCAACGGGAATCTTCTCTGAGACCATTCAAAGTAGCTCCAAAATAGGAAAAAAATATCAGATTAGTTAGTTAACAATTATCACACTTGCAATGTTCAAGTTCAAGAAGGAAAAAATTATTGATTAAGTAATACGTAACTAATAGAAACATCGGGATAAAAATTTTTTGAACGCGGTTTATTTATTCATTTATCTATCCAGTAGATAATTGATTTTATTCATTTCCTTATTTTCAAATTTGAAAAGTGTCAAATAGTTCTTGAGATATTTACAAAAAAATAAACCCCATTTTGTTTTCAGGTAATTGTTAAAAACTTTTGCAATTTTTGCAAGTGGCTCCATACTTAACTGCTAACTGAATGCTGGATTGGATAAGTTAACTGATCTAATATTGTCGAAAAGCCCGGTTTCCAATACAGATTCAATGACTGAATAGCCCAATGATGATAAATTATAACAGTCGTCCTCTACCGGCTGTTCTACCCACATGAGTATTTTCATGAAGGATAGAATCGAAAAGAAATCAATTAAATAGAAATCTATATAGATAGAAGTAATGAAACTGATATTTCACTTAGTTCAATTCAAATGTGGATGAAGATATTCCTCATAAAATTATATTTACCTATTAGTCCATTGTCATCCTCAAATACAGTCGGTTCTGAAACTACTTTCAATCTTCCCTCTATAATTCCATCGATATCCTTATTCGGTGAGTTGAAATTTATGTTGGGGGGAATAATTCCAGTCTGCAGACCAATTATACACTAGAATGATAAAAAGAATATTCTCAAGTTCATATTCACACACCAATTAATGTAAGACCTAAGACCCACCACGAATCAATCAATTCAATTCATTGGAGAAATCTTCTCAGTAGTAATACCACAAGTGATTGAATTTTCGTGATAAGTCTGCCGATTCATTTATGAACGAAACTGAATTGCTCCGAAAAAAGTCAGCAGGATTTTATTTTTGTTATTTTGGGTAATGTTTCGAGTAAATGAACTCATCACATCCAAGTTGTAGCTCATGATCCCCTCCATTCGAATAAAAAATAATATCTCAGAATGGGTGTTGCATTACAATATGAAAAGACAATGTTCATTGAAGTACATTTATCAAAACCATAATCGTTTTGATTTTCACTCAACCCGTTGAAACTATAAAACAATCTGCTAAAATTTGCCAATTTTTCGAAAAAGTGTGGTTCTTCATCTACTAAATGAGGATTCATATGAGTTCCTGTCCAAAAATATTGAGTTTTCCATTTACAGGTTGACAATTTAAATGCTTACAAACTCTATATCTCATGGACAGAATTATATTCAATTTTCAATTTTATTCAAAAATAAGTATGTAATTCAGATTGCATAAACAGATCATTTGGACCATTCGGAGAAAGATGGCAGGCAACCTAAGCGCTTCCGGCTTGTTTTGTGCTTTCCATCATACCCCTAACGGTGAAACTCTCAATTTTCATAAGTGGTTTGACAGTAATATTGCGGTTACAGGTATATATTGTGATGAGTGACAGCAGAGAAAGTTGGACAAGCGTAGTAAATGGTTTACAATCATAGGTTATTTACTTATTAATATTTATATTTGTACGTTTTTCAATAGGGTCATGATCAGCTCTCTGTTTGTGGTACTTACCTAAAAGATTTTGAATTGAGAAGGGGAGATGTTGGCACCACGTGAAGACCCTGTATACTACTAAGAGAATGGTAGTCATCTATTGACAAATGAATATTTTTAATAAATAATTTTGAAGTTATTATTTTCATACGTTTTCAATATATTACATTTTTGCCTAAAGAGTTTCCAATTCATATCAAGCATCATAAAAGTGGCGACGAGTAATTTGAAAAAAAAGAACCCAATACAATTAATCATGACAGAACAGTTCCAGAAAACCATCACTGAATTCATCAAAGCTCAACAAGTCCAGGCGCAAAAATCAGCAAGAATTTTTTTTTTAATTCTGTCTCAGAACTTCATATCAAGTGGAGTTCTTCCCAAAAATACGGAAGTAAGTGAAGAATAATTCCGTATGGAACCTCTAGGTGATGGAATTACGGAATTCCACTATGATCCAGCCAAAGTAAGACTTTTGCTGCGAAAATTGGACACACGGGTTCATCAACAATATATCAATATGATTTTGCCCAAGGAACCTAAGGAATTCGATTTCAAAGATACGATAGCCAAACTCACAGAAATGTAAAAGGAGATTCTTTCTTCATTATTGTTGATGCCTTCTCGAAATGGCCAGAAATAGTATGCAAGATTCGGAAATCCACAAACTCTTGTTTCCGATGATGCAAGTCAATTTTGCAAACAAAATGGAATTGAGCATATAAGGACACCACCTACCATCCCCAATCAAATGGGCAAGTTGAAAGAACGGCTCTACATCCACAGTCCGATGGAATGGTGGAGTGGATGATTAAAACGATAAATTACCTCATGTCCAAGGTAGTTTCTGACCACCAGAAAGATTGGGACCACTATCTCCATTTGTTCCTGATGGCCTATCGTTCCGCAGTTACGAGTCAACCGGCCAAACCACTGCTAGTGTTATTATGGGCCAAAACCTGCGACTTCCATGTGACCTGAAGTTTGGGACGCCACCAGGACAAGACACTGCGGAAGATGACTTCGTCAGCAAACTACGACAGAGAATGGACGACATTCATGAACGGGTCCGTTTGAACATCCAGAATGCCAGCGACAGAATGTACGAAAACCTTGGGTAGTCTTCTATAGGTTGGCCCCTTACGCCGGAAACCACGACCAAGTCCGCACCGTCAGACCAACGGAGGATGAAATGACGTTTCAGAGGTTCATGTATCTGTACTCAAACGGACAGAAAGTTCAACATGAGGTAACCCGAGAGGAGCAACGAGATCTTTTCAATGTGCCTGCCGATTACGCGTTAGCTCACGGTATGACAGAAGTTAAAGGGGTGTTACATCTGAGGAAGGGTCAGAGAACCATCTACTATCTGGTTACCAAGAAGCATTCCCGAGATAAACCACCTTATGAGGATGTCTGGAAGGGCCTTAGCAGATTAGGAGACACGATGCTGGACCAGAATTTTGTGGACCTGGCAATCCCAAAATTGGCCTGTGGGATTTATGGGCTAGACTGGAGAGTTATAAGGAGCACGTTGGAGTCAATATTCAGATCCAGCGGCGTCAAGATTCTGGTGTGCTGCAACCATCTTCCTCGACCCAACTTGAAGACTGTGCTACTTCCATCGAACGTCCAGGTGCAGATATGGAGAATCTTGCAGATATCTTCACACTTCAAGAATGATGTTTCGCAACGAAACGTCTTTAAGAAGGGGGCAATGTAACGATTTCGAGACCAGCCTCGAGACCGGCCCTGCTCGTCTCATTATGCAATCACCTCATTAAGTATGCACCCCAAGTAAACATTTCTCTTCCTAGAAGAAACGCCAATTTGCTGATGAACAAAACCGAAGTTTCGAGAGGTAACTAAGAAGTCGACGTGTAGTCACGATAGATCGAGAATTGTAGATGGAATCGCAGATACTGTTCGAGAGTTCGGAGACAGAGAGTGATAGTCTAGATAAATTTGAAATAGTGAAGTCAATGTTTTAGTTGAATAATTGTTTAGGTTTAGGTTTAGTATTTCGAATAAATTAGAAAAATTAGTTTTGTGCATTTTTATTACAATAGATTCCCAAAAGGAAGAATACATAACTGCAAAAGAGCAGATACGTTCAATGCTGAGACTTCTGAATTTGCTTTGATCATTTCACATCTAATAGTTATGAGCTGAATCGATATGTATCAGGAAAACCACTGGTGGTATTTTTCTGAAAATTCGTTTACAGCAGTGTTCCGAGGAGCTCGTTTTAGTTGAAATATTTTTAGATATCCACCCTATGATACCGGTGTAGTGGACCCCATCTTTGTTTTGTTAATGGAACACTCTGTTTTGTTAATGAATTGTCAGTATACACGATAATTTCTATATAACTTTACTCGAAACAATATATGTCTGAAGGATTCCAGATTTCAGTGATAAAATGTTGAAAATATTGACAGATTCTGGATTTCACAAAATATAATTTTTCTGAATCCTACTTCATATAAACCTATAAACTTTCCCACATGTTAACGACCAATAATTGGTGATCATTTAGAGGTGTTTTGTCATTTTATGAATTTTATAGTATTTCTATGCAACTTATATTATCGTTATGAGTCTGATGATTATATATTTAGGGTCGAAGATTTCATAAACTCTCACATAAAATATTCTGATTATCAGAAATAACTCACCTTGATCACGGCAGCAACCCCAGATGCTGCTTCTGCATGTCCTATGTTCGATTTGATTGATCCGATCAACAATTGTTTATTCCTTCCTTTCGCAAGAACATTGTCAATGGAGAAAGTTTCTACTGGGTCTCCAACAGGTGTTCCTGGAATTCATGAAATATACGTACATTTGAAGAATGACTTATTACCTTCATTAATCATTAATAAGAATACTGTTCAGTTCTAAACTATTACTTACTCACAGGTTTCTTAAATCATGTTATCTGCAATCAATCGTTTTCAAAATATTCAAAATTTTATTTGAAAATTTCGTATGTAGACCAGAAAAAAAAATGTCTGGACATTATTCGTTGAAAAATATTAAGTGTGACCTAACATGACCTAACATGCTTTGGATTACGACCACCGATTTGATGACACAAGTTTGAAATTAATTATACAGTTAATGACCAAAGATTTCTCGGTGTCTTCGAGAAAATATTATGAATGCGGATAAGGACTCAGCACACACACATACATTGTTCAAGTTCATAGTACAGTAAATGTTTGCCCCCCTCATAAAAATTCCTTGAATCATTAGGTTTCAAGAGTGTTTGTCATTGAATTGAGGATTCCTGGATCGTTAATTGAACTCTTGGGGCCTGAGTTGCATGATATTATAAATATAAAATGCACTTTGGAAGAAAGAATCTGCAGTGGACAGTGATATTTTTATCTATTCGTTGTCACACTGTCAAACTGTCACAGGCGGTATATGTGGTCTAGGCATTTGCGGGCTTTTGACCGTACTTAGAATTGTCGGATTGGAGGTTTTTTATATTGCGTAGACTGCTGCTTATTTTGATCTGAATGAGACAGTAGTGCTCACGTTAACACCCACTCCCAAACAGAGAAAGAGACAACTGACTACAGTACTACAGAACAAACAAAAACAGACATGTAGTTCAAACTGACTAGCAACTGAAACATATTTTTTTCAAGATATTACATTTTTGATATAATCAAAGGAGTGAATACAAAGCAAGATGACCTAAAACTAAAATTACTATCCAATGTCACTCACTACCTAATACTAATCAAACTGGATGGTCAGTAGATTTTGGTCAGTGTAAGCACGACTGCTGAGCCAAGTTCTTTGAAGCGAACCAAGCTTTCAACAACAGAGACTAGGTAAATGTACGTGTCCAGGGACCGAAGACCCTTCCCATAAACATTCTTTACCAACAGATGAAACTGACAATGAAATAAAATGTAAGCAAAAACTAAGATTGCTCTTCGAGCGCTTCTTTCATCTCCAGGGACCAATGACCCCTCCGAAACAAGAAACTAGTGTTTGTCAAAGCCTATCTCCAGGGACCAAAGACCCTTCCAATCAAACTCTAATACACACATCTTTTTAATCAGGCAACAAATTTTGTTAACTACTGTTCAGGTGTATGCATAATTCTTAACCGTTCATCAGATCACAAGTGAAAACAAGGCGATCACGTAAAGAACGAAACTTTTTGGAAAGTAAAGATTTCGTTAGAATATCAGCGAGCTGATCGTTGGTACCAATTTTAAGAATGTCAGCTTTCCTCTCACGTACATGTTGACGTATTAAAAGAAATTTTTGATCTATATATTTTAGGCGGCTCTTACTGGTGTTTGTTGAACAATTTTGTTTTGCAGCTTCATTATCTTCATATATAGGTACAGGAAAAGCAACAATACCAACTGTTTCTTCCAACAACTGGGCTAAAATGAAAACTTCATTAACCGCATGGGTTAATGCAATGAAACCACGCTCTGCTACCATGTAAGGATTCCTGGATCATTAATTGAACTCTTGGGGCCTGGCCTGAGTTGCACGATATCATAAATATAATATGCACTTTGGAAGAAAGAATCTGCAGTTGACAGTAATCTTCTTATCTATTCGTGGTCTCGAACAGAACTGCGTCACACTGTCAAACTGTCACTGGCGGTATATGTGGTCTAGGCATCTGAGGGCTTTTGACCATGTACTCAGAATTGTCGGCTTGGAGGTTTTTCATATTGCATGGCTTCCTGCTTATTTTGATCTGAATGAGACAGCAGTGCTCACGTTAACAGAATCCAAAACGAAGTGGGTAGAATGTAGATTAGATAAATTCTAAGATGAAGCGAATAATTAAAGTAGTTAAACATTTTGATAGAGGCAGATAGAGTAATTCCAAAATCAGGAAAATATTTCTTGAATTATTTTATGTAGGACAGGATGACGAGTGCAAAACTGTACGAGTTAGTCTGCAAACATCAAATCCTACTAAAATAATCGCGGAAATTCATGGAACAAATTAAAAGAGGGTTAAAAGTGGAAATTAGTCTTATTATGAATAATTATGAACAGAACAATGCGTGCACTGAAGTTCCAAATCTCAAAGGCAGTAATGCAAGGTTTTTACACGTATTTGAATGTGGTGCCGATCGTTTTGTTAATTTTTATCAGCTAATTTTTTTTAAACTCAACAATCAACAAATTCGAAAAGGAAATATTTAAAATGCTGATAACCTATGATTGATTATCTGTAAACAAAATTATCGTCGCGTCTCTATATGTCCACCTCATCAATCAATCAATTAATGCATCTCATTATTGGATCATAAAATTTTCTAAGGAAATATTCCTGCAATAAAGTCGTATCAAATTTTTTAGCTCAACTAACATTTAAGGTGGAAAAAAAATCTTTTTTCCGTGAGGTATAATTCTAATTTCTTGACAATAGAGCCCAAAGTTCCTATATATTTAATAACATTAACGATTCAGTTTGGTCATATCAAATGTGTCGAAACGCTATTCAGTTGATAATTACCTTTTGTTATAATACAACCTAGTCATAGATAGGGTGACTTCTGGAGGTATTCGATGAAAAATTCAAATGGACTCACCGGTTCCATGAGCTTCGAGAAAGCTCAAATTAAATCGATCAATGCCACTTTCATTATAGAATTCTTCCAATAATTTCGTTTGTGTTAATCTCCCAGGGAAAGTGATTCCATCTGCTTTGTATCCATCACAGTTCGATTTTGCGTAAACAACTTCGGCATAATTTCTCTTCGCATCTTTAGCTCTCTGTAAAATGACTATTGCCACAGTTTCAGATCTAACATAACCATTAGCATCTTTATCGAAAACTTTTGAAACTCCGTCAGAACACAGAACTCCCAACCTGAAATTTTTCGAAACTATTATTCCAGTTACAGATTCACACTATGCCTGGACGAGAAACAATACTAAAAATCAAGAAGGACCCTAGTGCACGTCTTATCAGTACAGTTCGGTTTTCCAAGTGACACGTTGTGTATCGATGTAAGTGATAAAAAGTTGAGCATTCGATACAGGTTGATTTACTACCTGTAAATAATTTAATCGGGTATTGGTCTATCATGTGCGAACGCACCTGTAAAATTTTAAAGCTATTCGCAACGATTGAACCAAATATTTTTGTACGTCAACCACAATCGATGCAGAAACGTAAGAAGGTGTGGCAATTATGCACATATCTGTCACGCAATAATTCCTTTCCACAACACTTCCCAATAGGCAATCCGCATCGATGCCAAGGCGGTATAGTAGTCCCAAGTAGTCCTGGACCTTGATATCCAAGTTGATCCTCAACGTAACCTAAAATTACATTGCACACCACGCAGGCGCAACTAAAGTAGAGTTTTGATTGGTCCATGCGGGTTGCCGATTGGGAAGTGTTGTGGATAGGAATTCTTGCATCTGTCACCCGTCCCACTTGTTTGTCGTCAGTATGATTTGACAGTGAGCCTAGTTTAACGTCGTTCATAAATCGGTACTGCTATACTGTAAAATGGGCCAGCTTTCACGTCAAGGGAATATTGTGATATGATTGTCACATATGATGCGGTGTAAACATTCGAACTAGTTCGAATATATTGTGCCAGAGAGGTATCAATAATGTTGAAAGAATACAGGGGTACCCTTCTCTCTAAGTGTTTCCACAAAGTGGAAAATAAAGGCAAACATCTGTCAGAAAACAACTACTTCCCTGGCTAATACCACGACGGACATTGAACTACAACTGACAGATATTTGTGCAACGTTCTTCAAAGAAAACCCAATTGCAAGTGCTTGTCTCGTAATTAAACAGAAAATTATTCTTCATTTGGCTGGGAATGACCACCTGCAGACATGCATGTTTCGAGGTTTATTGCCTCTCATCAGTGACAGGGTAGGTCGGACAACATTATAATTGTCCTGTCCCTGCCAAATGAATAATAATCAACTGTTTAACTAATATTTCCCCACGGATAACACCACGATCTACAACCAAGTTGATCGAAGCGCCATCCGCACGGAACAAGACAAAACACTCCCAAGCAGCACCGTCTCCGGGAAGAGAAATCTGTAAACATTCGAACTAGTTCGAATATATTGTGCCAGAGAGGTATCAATAATGTGGAAAGAATACAGGGGTACCCTTCTCTCTAAGTGTTTCCACAAAGTGGAAAATAAAGACAAACATCTGTCAGAAAACAACTACTTCCAAGCTTGTATTCAAGAATACGCGAAAAAATTTCCACAAAGACGCCATCTGAACTTACGAACAATTTTGAGTTCAGTGCAGAGACTCCGTGATACCAGGTCATATATATTTTCCAACACTCCTCGACGACGATCAATCAATAAGCACCCGTGTGATTAGTCGCAAACTATGTTATGGCATATTATCTGCGAAAATCGTTTGCATCCATACCAGTTCTGTAAGGGATAATTCCTAGAGCCACAAGACTTGCCACGTCGTCAGGAGTTTTTTGTTGAGTGAACCAGACAAGATCCTCAGTTTCCCCGCAATATCTTGTGGACAGACGAGGCTGTATTCACCAGAAACTGGATCTTCAATTCGCACAACAGTTATGTTTGAGCTCAGAAAAATGCGCATGTCTTACGCCCATTTTGGTCACAGTACATGAAAAGTTTGGTATAAGCTAACCCCATTGACTCGCTACAGGACCACGAGCAAGCTATCGAGAATGCCTCAATCGCGTACGTGACAACCTCAATCGTCACTTTGAATTGTGTATTGAAGGCAACGGAGCAACATTCGATCATTTGCTCCAACATGAAACCATATAATTCTGTTGTGCTGTGTTAAGGCCTCTACAGACACACATACATTTCTTGATATATATTCGCGCGTACAAGTGCGCACGTACATATACGTTTTGAAAAAAATGCCTACACACGGAAAATAATTTCATATCCAGTTTGTGAATGAAAATGGGGACAGTGAGTAACAGTGATTTGAATTTATTAGCAGTGGCGTGTGTGTGTATAATAAAGAAGAAACACAACAGATTATTGAATAAACGAAAGCCACGAAGTAAATGAGTATAAAATTGGTTGTTGCAGGGTGATCGATTTTTACATATAAATCTATTAGAAGAACTACGATTAGAACCGGATGATTTTTGAAATTATCTACGTATTACTTTTAGCTTATCCACTTATCCAGTCCAGCCCCTGATCTTCAATATTTTTGGCTTCTCTGCGGAATCCAGACTATATATTTTGGTTTTCACCATTTCTTTTGTAGCGGCCTTTTCAACTTCTTTCCACTTTTCCACCAGTATTTTATATGCATCGTTTTTTTAATTCCTATTCATTAGTCTTTGGATTTCGTTTTCCATAAACAGTGGTGAGATTTTTAGAGCTCGATAAACTCTGTTGAGAATTCTTTTAAATAATTTGTACTTCCAGCCATGCCTCATCGTAATATAACACATAAGACCTGACAACTATTTCATTAATACGAACAGCACTGATATTCTCCCCGATACGTGAAGGCGTTGTGCCTACACACGGACAGATGTGTACGTTCGACACGTATGCGCGTGCAAAAATTCAATCGATAGATATTTCAGGCAGATGTTGACTACAAAATGATGTATCTGTACGCGTGTACATATCTCAAGGAATGTTTGTGTGTCAGCAGGGGCCTTTATAATTGCACCAGCTCTGCTGTCAGTCCCAAGTCTGGCAGCGCGTTCCTATTATTCAGGTAATATATTTGTTCTATTTTTGTAATTCCTCGTGGTTTTTATCGTCTTTTGGTGGAGACAGCACATTGACAAATTTTGTGTAAGTAATGGTAAGTCACCCTGTATAAAATAATTTCAGTATTGCTAGCTTGGATTGCACACCGACCATCCGAGGTGGTGCTGTAGGTTTTCCGGGTTTTCCTACAGCTGAAAAGTGAATACATCACCTAAAATATCAGTAAGTTGCCCCAGAGCACCTCAGCAAATAATAATAATAGCCGTCCTCTACCCGCACAGGCTATGCCTGGGTACACTCAACGAGTGTTTATGAGGGAGTATTATTATTATTATTTTTTTTTCATAAGGAATGTACCAGTCAGGCCCTGTCCCCGGAGCTCCGATACTACCGGAGGGCGCGCTGGTGTATCATTAACCCCAGCAAACACTCCCCACGTCCGTGGGGTGAGTGATTACTGGGTCCGAGAATCATGTGCCCGGAGTAAACGGAGTGAACCAAGAATAACGGCCTTCTGCATTCTTCCAGCTAGGTTTTCTGCCGACTCACGGCATGCCGGTATGATTTTTAGATTCGAGAGCAGCATGCCCATCATTCCACCAAGGACCCCTATTATTAGAACCACCATCTTGACAGAATGGTTTGGATAAAGCCTGCGGGGTTCAAAGAGATGATCTCGATATTTAGTCCATTTTTCCTCCTCTTTTCGGACGATGTTCGTTTCGCCAGGAGCTGAAAACTCAATGACAAAAATCGTCCTACTTTGATGGTCGACTACATCAGGCTTATTGGCTTGTATTTGCCCGAGGGTGGGAAATGAGTAGTTCCAATAGATTTGGCACTTCTCAATCTCTACAACGGAGATATTGACCGGAGCATAAGCCAACACCGGTGTCTCGTCTACACCGTACGAGTGTCGTTAATAGTAGTACAACATTCGTAGGGCCGCGTTATGCCTGTGGATATAGGCTATGACCGCATAAGCTGGACAAGATGACAGCAAATGCATTATGGTCTCAGCTGCCCCACGACACGCTCTGCATCTAGTGTCAGGGACCTCTATACCCATCACGCGACTACGGTAGACGAAGGTGTTGAAGATACCATCCTGGCAGGCCATTATGAATCCCTCGGTTTCCGACTTCAGCCCACTTGCCCTGAGGAAAGCGAATGTCAGGTTTCTGGATAAGCCAAGGTCTTCAATGTTCTTGAAGAAGACCCCAAGCATTGGCTTATCCTTATGTAGCTTGTCACACTCCACAGCTTTCACGTGGGCTTTTTTCTGAACGGGATCCAACTTGGTGACAGAGTTTGGGTTCGTCCGTTCAGTGTTGAATACGAGACCGAGTTCATCGGCTGCACGGGTTGCTGCCTTGAAAGAAATGCTCCAATCCCAAGCAGAGAAGGGGATCTGAAATCCTGATGACTTTACAGGCATCCAGTACCATTCTGTTGTGTAGACACTCCAAACTCAAAAGTCCACGGATTCCCCGCTGTCTAGGAAAGTATAATCGTGGAATAGACGATTTAGGATGCAAGCTCCTATGAAGATGCATCATTTTGCGAGTTTTTACGTCAAGTTGTCGCAGCTCTTCCTGTGCCCTTTTCATTACTCCAAAGGAGTAAAGTAGAATCGGAACGGCAAGCATATTAGTTGCAGCAACTTTGATTTTCCCCGACAGTTCTGATGACCAGATCTGTCGGAGTTTGTGCTGATACTTGCCGCGGAGAGAGTTTTTGACAGTAGCTACCTCTTGGGTGTGGCGTTGTTCCACCCCTAGGTAGGTATACATCTCTCCGGCATCCAGATGATGTAGGATGCTTCCGTCTACGAGCTGAACGTCCTCTTCGTATTCCTCGCATCGTCCTCTTTTGAAATGAACCGTGGCACATTTGTCGATCCTAATCTCCATACCGATAGCATGCGTGTACTCTTTCACCACCCTTAAGGACTGATGAAGGTCCTTCTCTCCGGAGGAATAAAGTTTAAGGTTATCCATGTAAAACAGATGGGTGACCTTATGCCTCCGGTTGCTGGGGGTGCCGCAGTTGTATCCGCGGGTTTTCCGTAGTGCAACGGACAATGGCAGTAGTGAGATGCAGAAGAGAAGAGGACTGAGGGAGTCTCCCTGAAACATGCCCCTTCTTAAGATAACCTGCTCTATTTGGACTCTGACTTGACCAGATGTTATGGTAAAGCGAGTCCTCCAGAGCGGCATCAGCTGTTCAATGCATCTCACTGTTCCTCACTAGTGACTTTTCTGCAACTACTAGCATTCGTATCCTATCAAGACAGTGCTGTTTGATGGTAAACAGCACGCTTTGATTTAGTGTGTGGTGAGCTCGTCTTAAATTTGCGCCAAATCGCCGCACTGCGGGTGTGAAGTGCTTATTGGACGCCACGTAGTCCGCCACACACTGGCAGAGTTGGTCTTTTACCTTTTAGGTACCGTAGAACATTTTTCAAATACTTCCAATGAATGAGAGTGTATTTGTGCTGAAACTGACTGAAGTATGATATAGAAAACATAAATCAGGGCGAGATCCCAACATAATATACATTAGACTGCCTATTAATTCCCTATAAGGCACTTTTTCAATTTCATGATAATTTACCATTTCTGAATTTAAATCTAATCCAACTGGTATTGGTATACTACTTTCTTTGCATTCCGTCATTTGAAATCTTTTCAGAATCTTATAAATTAATTCTTTTTCTGAAATGTAGATTATTTATTTTTTCTATTTCAATACCTAAAAATTTGAATTTATTCCCTGAGCTGACTTCTCTCATTTCAAATTTCGACTCTCGAAATCTCGCAGATTCTCAATCATCTTAATCGCGTGAAAACCCATTTAGAGTCTATCAACTTAACATTTGACGAAGCAGGTACCAATTTCCATGTCTCATTTTTCTCATGGCTCTTGAGTTCTTCCTCTATGGCAATATCCCACCTTTCATCTGAATCAATTCTCTATATGTTGCAGGAGATTCAGATGGTAGACTTCCGACCATGAATGCAGCCATCATCTCATAATCTTCATATTTATGAATTGGTTTGTGCTCTCGAGCACTACTACGTAATACTGAAGATTCCTGGCTATTTGTCATAGATGCTGACGAAGACAATATCACATTCACAGGGTTGACCTGACTTTCTTGCATGCTATATGGAGAGTCAAATGTTTTCTCTGCCAATGAATCATAAATTCCCTCTGAATTTTTGAGTTACTCATCAAATTTCACTGATCCAGCAGTGACAATTTTATGCTCAGAAGGATTCCGTAGTCAATAGCCATTCGATTTATAGCCTATTATAAGTTGCTTACTACGTTTTGAAAACTTTCCGACACGATCTTCTTTCGATACGTGTGCATATGCAACACTTCCGAAAATACGCATATTGTCCTGTGAAACTTTATACACATTTCCGCAGTTCATGATATGTCTGTTCATCCTCTCACTAACACCATTCTGAGCAGGATTTCTAGGTACATTGTATTCAATAACTGTTCCTGCATCACGACAAAAATTCTGGAAATTATTTGAAAGATACTCTCCCCCTCTGTCGAATCTGGATATTCTTGTCTGAAACTTTGTAGTTACCATTGCTTCGTACTCAAGGCATTTATCGAAAATCTCTGACTTGTTTTTCATCAGATAAACACAAGTGAAATGTGAACAATGATCGAGATGAAGCTAACATAATACTTGAACCCATTATATATTTCAGGATGAATTTGACCTAATACATCAGAGCTCCAGAATTCGATTCGGCTTTCTGGATTCATCAATATATTTAGAGGGAAACCTCGTCATTTTTCCTTCCAAACATATTTTGCATACAGTTCTGGACGAATATACAGAGGAATGTCCCATACGTCGGTGCATTAAATCATCAGCAACGCAAGCGTAACTAAATTGCTGAGCGTTGAAATTGATCATAAATAAATTCCCTTTTTTCTCGCCTTGTATGATAGTCTTATTATCTTTGCCGATTTTGACTACGCCCACATGAAAAATCACTTCGTATCCTTGGTCGACAATTTTTGATATTGACATTAAGTTATAGCTCAAATCGTTACACACATAAACATTATTCAGATTGAATGTTCGATTTCCAAATCGCGCACACAAAGTCCC
Source organism: Chrysolina americana (assembly GCA_958502065.1). Taxonomy (NCBI): domain Eukaryota; kingdom Metazoa; phylum Arthropoda; class Insecta; order Coleoptera; family Chrysomelidae; genus Chrysolina; species Chrysolina americana. The sequence goes on along the minus strand of OY293415.1, from coordinate 61,827,814 downwards.
GCGTTTTGTAGCTATAATTTTATTTTGTTTTTTCGCTACATTGAATGAAACGCAAACATTTTCAACTTCGCAAAGATATTCCTCACATCCTGATTCCACAATGTGTTGTATGCACGCTGAATCAGAAATAAAGGAAGAATATTTTATTTGAATTTCCACCTTCTGATAACAGAGCTTCATTTTCTTCCGATTCGACATCATCAAGCGATTATACTTCAGATGTCGAAGCTTTGAGACTATCACTCTTACTGATGACAAAAGCTATGTCTTCGTCTTCATCAAAATTACTTCCTTCCTCTCCTTGTTCTCGTTCGCATTTACAAATACATTTGGTGCAAACATTCCAATTTTCTGTTAAAGCTGCCATATTTTCCTTTCTATTATGTATATACATTTCTGTTTTTCAATTTTGGACAATCAGATTTCATATGCCTACGGACTTGACAAAATTTACATCTGTATTTAAATTTTGAGCTCGGATTTCCTTTATCTAGAATAAAACACAACTTCGTCATGTTCTGCACTACTTCTTCCTGGCACCTTTTCTCGAATCTGTCTCGCTTCTTCCTGAAGTAACTTATTTCTAACAAATTGTACCTCAGCGGGTTTTTGAGAGAAGAAAATTTTTATTGAAGTAGTTTCGGCTTGGTAAGTTTCGGGCATTGCTATCAACAACATAGAAATAATTTCGTCGTCATCCACTGTTACACCTGTTGATTTCAGTTCCTGCACTTTTTGAAAAAATACTTCCAAGAAATCATTGATCTAAAGAACCGCATTTCATTCAACTCACGTTTAAGACCTAGGTCACAGACAATCCTTTTCTAGTAAAGGTACTTTTCAGAACTTCAAACTTGCACTTTGCAGTGTTTTTTTCACGAATTGTGACCAAAATGGAGTCTGACATCCACCGCACTAAAATATCCCTGGCCTTGATATCTTTTTTTTTAACTCTTCATTTTTCACAGTTTCTGGCTTCTCCATGAGGGCTTCTAAACAGTCTTCTCTTTCCAATTTGATTTTGACTCTGTATTCTCATTCCAGGAGTCCAAAGCCGTCAAATGGTTTCAGGTTTGCGAACATTGGTACCAAAGTCCTGTTTGCAAAATCTCACAAGTTGCGGCAATCTTTCTGAACTGTACAGTGACACAACTGGCTAATTAATACTCTGGGCCTATAACCTGTTGACTGAGTAATTAATGCGCAGCAGTTCAGTATCAATAATTTATTCTCAGAAAACTAGGAAGACTGACAACTTCAATGATATTAATGACAGATTATTTCATTCAGAAGAACACTCATCTCATAGGCTTTGAGCTAGCTACAACTGTTAATAGAATTGACTATCAACATAAGATCGAAAATATTTTCTTTTGCATAATGATGCCAAAGGACCCCGCACTTCTCTTATGAAAAATGGCATCCATGTTGTAGTATTCGATCACCTTCTCAAAAGTATCCATTAACTCAACACGATTCTATGACTAGTTTTCGAAATATGGGCTGTTAAAGTTTTAAGGGGCCATTTTTATTACATTACTTTGTACGCCATTAGAAGATTCAATAACATTTTGTTTCTGGCAGACACCATTCATTCAATCCCAAACAGTATTCTGATGCTTGAATGAGACCTATTTTTCAATTATCTACAGGGTAATCTTCAGAGTGAAATAAGCCTAATCGATTACCAACATCTAATTGTTAGGCCATCGATAATATTTTTCAGTGAAACATGTAAGAATATGACGAAATGACCTTCATCGAAAAAACTTTCGAGGAGCTACCGTATACCGTCTGGTGATGAGCTTCTATAAAGTAGAGTTGCTTTGTATAAGGATTAGCGGTTGCCTTTATGAAGCCACCGTATTGAAGTGTTCGCAACGGAATCAATGTAGTACCTTTTTAGTTGTTTCAAAACTGACCTATATGTGAGTTTAAAATGCTATATAAAGATTTGAAAAGCATGGCATTTTTGCAACAAATGAAAATTACTGAATGATAGTTTCCAACATTATATTTATGAATACTTTTTGCACTACTAATTATGGTTTTGTTGAAGATATTTTGGAGAGAGATTGTATTATTAAAACATCCGAAATCATATTGTTATGACGTAAATACAAAACTAACTGAAAGTTTTCTATCAACTCTTTGAGTACTTGCTGCGGTCTATGGAAAACCAAATTTGTCATGCGAAAAAAATTTTTCTGTTGAAACATACTCTTCCACGATGAAATAATTCAACGCGCCTCCAAAATATCTACAATATCATATTTAAATAATAATAATAAAAAAAACTATGAATAATTTTTTGCCATGAAATCGTTTTGAAATGATTATTTATGTTATTACAGTGCCTCATCAGTGATATTTCATTGAAATATAATTGTATATTCAGAAAAAGTTATCAAATTCACTTCTAATACTTGATCTGGTAACAATAGCCGTGCTGTCATACATTTCTTATGGGTTTTCAACATGGTTTCCTCAATGAATTCAAAAATCGTTTCCATAAAAACAGTGATAAACCTTTCAAAAAGTATTTTGGTTATATGAAAGCGTTACCTACTTTTTAAGAAATATTTCTCGAGCAATCTCAGTTATAAAGCAAGCATCAAAATAGTAAGGATTAAAAATTGCTGACCTCTAGCGGATCTTTCTGGTATCTCAAATTGGGCACTTCTTCCATCACAATATTATAGTTATTTTTTATGCGTGCCTATTCTCATAATAGATAGCTGTAGTACATCGAATTGTCAAACTTGCTGATTTGCATATCCGCCATCCGAGTCGCTATCCCTTAAACGTTTGTTATTCCGTCAAAAAGCACCTGGGACCCTTTCGTTGCTGTATATATGCTGTGATATCATTTCTGTAAAAGTAGGCAGCAAAGGTTTTAATATCCGAAGGATTAATGCGAATATTGGATAAAATAGGCAAAAATTCTTTTGTAGAGCTTTATAAATTGGCAATCCATCGATACTAATATTAATAGATATAGTTCGTGGGATATCTTTGACATTGGCTAAACATTTTTTTAAACATAATTCCAGGCCCTGATGCCAATAACTACCGTTTATAACAATGTTCTCAAGCACAATATTTCTGGGAGTTTTTAGTAATGTCTTAGGATCAGTTGGCAAAAGATGTTTAGGGGGATGATGATTCCAAAGCTGCAGTAGGTCTTTCAGAGCCATATATAACATAATATGCCATACATAATTGCTCACTTTTCCAGTTCATTGCGAAAGGTAATTCCCTCGCCAAGCACTTCTGTTGCTAACTGTGTCCCAGTCATGGAGTACTTCCTCAAAATCGGCATTGGACATTACTTCCTCAGATATCGCATCGGTTATTTTCACTGCCATTGCTCCCCCAGAATTGATGCTCTCTTCAATTATTGCCTAATTTTTGCTTTGAGGGTTGGTTTCTTTCATAATCTTGTAAAGTCTCTTTACTTTCCTTTTGAAATTCCCACTTTGCTTCACTTTTTTCCAATTTGTATAAAAATTTTAGATTAACACTAGTACTAAAATATTATGAACATCAAAGCAGATATATGAGCTGTAGTAGTACGATTTCAGAGGTTAAGGAACTCTGACGTTTTGTCGTTTGAAAAGAAGTTCTATTAAGGTATAAGGCTCCAGCTATGTATAGCTCTAAAACAGAATTTTTGTCGTATGACTGCTTTATAAAACACGCCCGTTCTACAAGCATACATCATATATAAATATACTGTATAAGATCTGGTATAGAAGGCATTTGGCAGTTCTGAAAAGCTGTGAAATTTTGCTGAGAAATTACTTAGAACTCAGTATTATAATATAGCCTCTATATAGAATCAGCAAAGCTGTATAACAGTCGCGTGATAAATAAACTTATAAATTTAAAAAATCATGGGGGTCAAGTGTCACAAAATTCTACGATGTACCACTTGACGCTCTATGTCATTTAGAATTTTTAAGTTGATCTATCGAGCAAGCCGCACTGTATATTAATCACCCGGTTGACGAAGTAGATATAGGTATGAGGCATTCTGATCGAGAAAAGAGACGAGTAAGGTTGTTCTTATAGTGTTGAATTATTACAGAAATAGTACTGTGATTCAGTATTAGTTAGTGATGCAATATACGTGTTTAGTGGATCCTATTATCATAGCATAGTACAATGTCGAGACCTCTTCACTTATTTAATACTCCAGATTATTGGATGAATATCTACATTTTTTATTTTCAACATACCTGCTGAACTGCAGTGAAACGTATGGATGTATGCAGATGTTGCCCCCACCTACGATGGCATTGTCGATCTCGCCAAGTCTTATTGCTCTGAATGCCTGTTCTAAAGCATAGAGCGAACTGCTACAAGCCGTATCTGTTGTGAAAGAGGGTCCTTTCAATTTGAAATGGTGACTGATCCGGTGAGAAATCATGCTTCTGAAACATCTGTAAAAGAATAAGTACCTATCATATTTTTGGAAATGAAAATGTCATTCAAATGACCAGTGTATTCGATGCAAGTCACCTATCGTATGTAATATAAATGCATCTCTAGGGTTTTTCCGAAACCTACTCCGGTTGATATGATCCTCGACCTGTGTAACAGTAAGGCACTTTTATGTATATTAATGGTGTGCCGTGTATAAAACTGTCTTTTAAAATCAAGGGAATGATATGCGTATCAATTACGTCTATTCAGTAAAAGATAAGGATTTATACCTCTCAACTAGAAAAATTATGTTGAAATACGAGAAAGGTGGCTCGGTCTGTGTTGATAAAATTAATGGCTTCTTACCTTAGATAAAGATAGGAATCGAGGGTTTGAGAGTGACGCGTGAAGGAACATGTCGTTCCCCTATCAGGTAAGGGCGTAACTAACAGAAAAGTGCAAAATTGAGATATGCCGATTTAATCAGCGTAAAATACATATAGTTTCTGTTGTATTGGTAAAATATTACTTTGAAATATTATAAATGGAGAACTATATAGCTCGCCTAACTTGTCACCCATTTCCTTTTTTATCTCTCCTGCAAAATATTCAGAAATCAGATACGCCCCTTCATGATGAGGGGGACGATATGCTTATATTATTAGATGTCATTCGGTGTCGAACGGTCTTAGTGAGAATTTGGATAGGTTATCGACCACCCGTGAGGGCACTAATAAGAGCGGCTTTACATTATGCAATTTTCATGCAATTTTTGTGCAATGCAAGACTAAATTTTACATTGCGCTTGCGCCCATGCAAGTTTCGTGCAAGCCCAAAAAATTTCGACTGGTTGAAATTTTCACGCAATTCGTGAGCAATTCTAGTGAGTTTTCTGGTGAGAAATTCAATGCCAATAGCACACTAAAGTACCTGTAGATATTGTTTTTCGAATGTCTCCTAACCTTTAACTCCAACTTAAAATGAAATAGAAAATTTGTCACAAGCGTTAGTGATAGGTGGAGTCATTTTTCGAATTTCAGTAAAGTACAAACCAACAAAATATCAAAATATTTTATTGAGGTTAGATTTTCTCGAAATATATTGTGTTGGTATAAACTGCTGGCAACACAACAATAATTGCATAAATGTAAGACACAATTTCTAAATTGCCTTGCAATACCTGTCTTGCATTGCAAATTCATTGCATAAATGTAAAGCCGCTCTAAAACATATGTAAATTTGCCTAGGCCGATGTGTGCTCCTTTAATTTGTGAATCAAATAAGTAGTTTATAGTGAAGTAGGATATAATTTCAACATTTATCGATGTCCAATAATAATAATTATAATAGTTTTGTTTTGAAATTGGGACGTGCTTGGTCTGTTGGCAATGATTTGGATAAGAATATGAGATTTACGGTATCAATATAAGCTTGAGGCATTCAAATTAGTTCCATGTGAATGATAATAATTATAACTTTTAATTGGGTTATGTTATTTTTAAAGTGAGCATAAACGAGCAAATTTCCTCGTTCATAAACAGAAATCTGCATCCCTCAAATAGAATATACTCCTGAAATAATTGTTGCCAACGGCTCGTATGGAGTAAGATTTTATGAAGTACATGCGCCGTGTCCGTTGAGTAACAGCGTCATCTAATGAGCAATTACTGTAGCAGTGTAAGCGTATCAGGTTGCAAGTGTTTTGTCTTTATATTAATTTACTTCGATAATGTAGCGGCAAAATGAAAGCTAGATGGTGTAAGTTTTGAATGAAACCAGAGTATTCGTTGTCTACCTTAGCGATTTGTTGGAAATTTTTACTTTACCACAATTTTTCTATATCAAATATATCTCTACAGATACCGACAGTATTCTACAATCAAGTAGAGACTAGCAAAAATTATAACATCAGCTATCCTTACCAAGCCTTAGTATTACCATAATGAAATGAGTTTTCCATCGAATGTTGCTTGTTGCATTCGAAAATTATTGACCAATATAATTTGGATTATACATATAAATTCTGAATTCGAATTTGTATGTGGCATTCAACTCATGAAAGCTTTCAGTATGCCTCTTCAATCCAGTTTGATTGAATCCGGATTTGACCGAATTCCAATCTGCTCAAATAATTTTGTGATATCACAAATTACTTCGTAGTACTAGTTCACATTTTTACTGTTATTACAGAATCCAGTCCCCATTTGATAGTTATTGAAGTGTAACTTATAGGATCCAATCGCTATATTTATCGTTGATATTTGTATTCTCACCCGAGTAGAGTTTTAGCATAACTCGATTGAATTCATTTATGTTTCTGTATTCGGTCATTACTGAGAATTGACCTGAATAATTTTTTGTTTGTGCTAATATATGTTAAACTGCTATACTCACCCAGTAATGCCATAAGCTTGTGTTGACGGAGAATCTATAATTATTGATTTCTGGTATTCGCTGAAACATACTCCAATATATACCCCAGTTCTGCTATTCTCCAAATCGGAAGGATGCAGTCCGGCATCAAGCACTGCTTCTACACTTTTTTCCAAACACATTTTGACTACTGTATCTTGTGCTTGTCCTTGCCTCTCGTGAAACCCTAAATATTTCAAAATATAAGAATTATAAAAAGGAACTAATCATAAACGCCATTATTGTTCTTGTGTTAACTTTCACTGTCAAATAATTCGAATGCATATCAAAAGGGGTAAACGCGTTTCATATCAATAGATTTTTTGAATCACTACAAGATGATTCAACTATTTTTTGAGTATTTTTATAGATCGTGCATTTTTAGAATAAATTTAGGATTGACATGATCAATGTTAATCTAAAGGCTATTGGAAAAATAATTTATTGGCAACTAGAATTAATTGAGAACGATGAGCCAAAAGGATACAAGCCAGCAGAAGATCATGATGGATTGATTAAACGGGTTGAAAGTTTTAGTCATGTACTTGGATATTGGTCGAATATGGATGAACGGAGATGAAACTGAATGCGAAAAAAGAATCCCTTTTGTCTATGGGGTCAACACAGGTTTCATCAATAGTTTTGTGATCAGACACAACTTTCATTTTCATCATCAGAGACTAGCAATAATATTATTCGAATTAATAATCTGAAAAAAATGCGATTCCTTTAGAACATAATCATGGAATTATTGAACGGAGATTGTGATTTTGTCCAACGGTGCACCACTATGACTAGTATCATGGCTACCTTGATGACAAGATTTGATGAAATGAACATGTGAAAGATAAAGTTTCTGAGGTTACTCCCACATCGAGAAAGGATATGGAAAATCGAAACCAAGAGGGTAAATGAAATATTGATAATAATTATACTACTATTCAAGGCCTTGGTGAGTTGCAACAACACTTTCCTAATCTACAGGTGCAAAACCGGACTGGCAGCCAAGGCACACCCTGGAGGGAATTCCCATTCCCTCTAATGTCGGCCGTGGGTAAGCTAGGCTAACCCCCCGGTATACCCTACTACCGAACAGAGGAGAAAAAGGCCCCCACAACCAACCTCCTCGGAATAGAGGTCAAAGGCAAGGTGGTGGGGTCCAGGACGATGGATTGCCACATAACGACGACCACGAAAACAACGGACGATATGAGTGGACGGATGAATTGAGGTACGGTCTCCTGCATTATTATGAGAGCAGTGAGCCCGCCTGGAGGGGATACATGGCAAGCTTGCATGCTCTGAGGTGTGGGGATTATATATCTCATCTTCGAGGTCGAGGCTATGTCAGAGCTCCTCCCAAGCCGGTTGACAAAGTGGCAGATATGTCACGTGTCGGTCTGGCTGTAGAGGACGCCCGCATCATACCACCAATGGAAGGCATCAGAACCGGCAGGGCGCTCCATCACACTAAGCCCCTGAAGCCACAAGAACTGGCACGGGCGGATGCGAAAATTCAAAACATAAAGTTCCGCGATAAACCTTCTCGTCTACTCCAAGAGCCTTCACGTGTTGTGGATAACTCGTCGGCTCCTGATCGGGTGAAAACATTCTTGAAGAACATATGAGTTTTCGCAGCCACAACGTAGATACTCCAGCCCTAGCGCAGTTCGAAGCTTTCTGCAGAAGGCTTCGTCAGCCTAAGCTCAATGAACTGCGCAATCCGATAACTCTGGAAGAAGTTCGACAGGCTTTCAGAGGCTCGAAGATCTTTGCTACTTCAGACCCTCATAGGATAATTAACTATTGGTGGAAAATATTCCACGTACCCGCCACCATCTTGCAAGAGTTTTCAGAAGATACCGAATTGGTTTGTCGAGGGGCGAACCGTGCTAATCCCCAAAAGTGGAGATTTGTCTTATCCGAAGAACTACAGACCGATAATAGGCTTGAACGCATGGTATAAAATGTTTACCAGCATCTTGTACATTCGAATACTCTCCGTAGTTGAGCCGGTATATGAACGGATATATGATCAAAGAGGGTCAAAGGAAGGGCTCGCTAGCTGAAAGGAGAACCTGCTGATTGACAGATGTATTACGCAGGACTCCGTGCAGTACAAGCGTAACTTTCCAATGGCCTGGATCTATTATCGCAAGGCATTTGATACAACATCACAAGAGCTCATCATGCATTTGCTCAGATTCCTTGCGCTACCCAATCAAATGGTGAGATACATTCAACAGCTGATGCTGCTCTGGAAGATTCGCTTCGCCATAACATCTGGTCAAGTCAGAGTCCAAACAGAGCAGGTCATCATCAGAACGGGCGTGTTTCAGAAAGACTCTCTGCGGCATCTCCAGCAACCGCAGGCATAAGGTCACGTCAAATTATACGCTACGGAGAAAAGAATTTTCATCAGTCCTTAAGGGTGGTGCAAGGGTACACGCATGCTATTGGACTGGAGATTTTGATCGACAAATGTACCACGGTTCTTCTCAGAAGAGGAAGATGCGAGGAATACGGAGAAGACGTTCAGCAGACGGAATCATCCCACATCATTTGGATGCCGGAGAGATGCCATACCCAAGAGGTAACTACTGTCAAAAACTCTCTCCGCGGCAAGTATCAGCATTAACTCAGATCTAGTCATCAGAAACTATCGGGGAAGAACAAAGTTGCTGCAACTAATATGCTTGTCGTTCCAATTCTACGTTGCTCCTTTGGCTTAATGAAATGGACTCAGGAAGAGCTGCGACAACTCTATGTTAAAACTCGCAAAATGATGCATCTCCATAGGAGCTCGCATCCTAAATCGTCTGTTCTACGGTTATACTTCCCCAGACACCAGGGAAGCGATGGACTTTTGACTTTGGAGTGTCTGCAAAACACATTGGTACTGGATGGAGCCTGTTAAGTCATCAGAAGTTCTCTGCTTGGTATGCGATCAAGAAGAAGCAGGGATTGGAGCATCTCTTTTCAAGGCAGCAACCCGTTCAGCCAATGAACCCAGTTTCGTATTCGACACTGAAAGAAAGAACCCAAATTCTGTCACCGAGTTGGAACCCGTTCGATTACTGTTACTTTGGATTCTGGTCCATTCTTATAGATGTCTTATGAAGGTGTTAGATCCGTGACTTGTGTTATAGTTTGAACTGATTATTAGTTTTTTTATGTTTTATATGTCCAATTTTATCGCCTGGTACCTGTACAAGGACTTGAAACGTGTACTGCGAGTAAACGTTTTGCTTGATATTTTTGTGTACCAATTCTGATATTTGATAACTAGGTGTGTTATTTGTCTAGTTCGGTTTATTGCGTAAAACAAATGTGTTTCAAAAGTATATTTTTGGTATGTGAACTGTTCTGTGTAAAACACAACTTTTGTGAAAGTTTGCATTCTTTTTCTATTTTTTCCTCATTTTTGCTAAAGTGATTGGCCTAATAATGTTGTTGGTTGGTTTGAAGCTGACGGGCCAGATGCAGGGTTTATCCGTGAAAGTGCCCCTTAATGGGGTCTATTGTATTGTTCTGTCGTTAGTGGTTTTTAGTTGAATAGGTCTGTGTCTTTTACCATGTTTGATAGTTTATTCACTAAGTGTTTCGGAATCATACCACTATTACTAGGTTGGTCTGTCCGAATAGACTGTAGCTCCTCTTGTGCCGGGTGTCGCATTTGGAGATGATGTGACAGTCTGTTTTCTCCTCGTCACCCCAAAGTCAGCACTTCACGCTTTCTCTGTTTATTCCCATAGTGTGTAGGTGTTTCCTAAGGCCGCAATGTCCGGTTAGTAAGCCAGTAATTGTGCGTATCTTAGATCTGTTTAGATCGAGAGTGTCAGCCGTCAGTGTTTGACCTAAGTGCCTCACCATGGCTGGGCTCTGTCGATGCCATTCGATTTGGTCACAATATGTTTGGTGTTTCGTTTTCCTCCACTCATTCATTAGGTTTCCGCAACGGGTTTTGCTAATTCCAATCACTGGATCTGGACCTGTGAATGGTAATTCAGATGCACGTTTTGCAAGTTGCTTTTTCATTACCTTCTATTCCCCCATGTCCAGGCACCCACACAAGTGTTACCTGCTCTGATTTAATCTGTAATGAATTTAGAGCTATTTTTGCGCTCTGGCTATCAGGTGTGAATGTGGATGTGTTTTCTTTTTTACCCACTATCTAGATTTATCAATATGCATGTCCTTATGGCATGTGTCTCAATTTGGAATACTGTGATGTTATAACCAAGTGGAAGTATAACGTTCCTTCTTGGCCTCACTCCTCCTGCTCCAGTTCCTACCTCTGTTTTTGAGCCATCTGTGTACTAGATTATTTTTCCAGGTGATAGTGATTCTACTCCTGATTCCCATTCGTTCCACTTGAGCTGTGTTTCGAATGGGTTTTCGTATGATTATTGGGGTAGCATGTAGTCTGATATCATTTTCAGTTCGGTAATGTTGACTTTACGAATGATTTTGGTGTTCCCAGTTTATGGTTGGGATCTACAGTTACCTGTTCGTATGAGTGTGTATGCACTCATTCTCGCCTCTCCCATGACTGTGATGTCCAAAAGTGGACGGTTTAGGATGATTTCCATAGCAGTGGTCGGAGTGCCATCGTACAGAAATTTTCAAACAGTCCTTAATCTTCCTCGACTGATAGCTCCCTTAATAAATCACTACCGCTCTATAAATGTTTGTTTTTCAACAAAGTGACTTGCCGCCATTGCTTGGGTTTCTTTTTTTACGTCTGAACAAATCATGCATTATAATGAATGCCGCACTTGCCCAAAGTTAGTCTTAGATTTGGTTAGCCATGTTTGTGAATAATTGCTCTCTGTTTCAATAGATCAATCGCGAAGAAGAACATATTTCGAGTATGTTGCGATCCGCTCTGGCACCTCCCAGTCAGCCGTTTGCCCTTAGTTGGAAGTTGACAGGGGTTTCATTGCTGGTATTTGCGACTATAGTGGATCTTGGAAAATGTGTGATAAGCAGTAGCTCAAGTGTTTCTTTCCCCGTATTTGTGTAACCTCCAGCGAGTTTCTTGAAAGTCCTTACTGGATTTATAGGATTTTTGGAAAGTATACGATGGAGTCTAGCGCATTCTGAGGTTTGTTATTCATCCACAAAGAACTTCCTCCGTGCTTCCCTTTGCTCCCCTCTGATCGTTTTGTTATATTTTCGTAGTGTTTTGAAATATTTCTCCCACTTACCAGTTTTTTTCACTCTATTGCATAATTTTCGCGTTTTGCAAGTTCGGTGTTCCACCAGCTCACCTTTCCTTCAGTTTGCTTTCTTCTTAGGAGACAGTTGTTCAGATACGAAGTTATTATGGCCACTGGAATTTTTTCCGAGGTTTCTTCTATGTCGTAAGCACTATGTGTGTTAGGTTTGACATTCCTAAGGATCTTCACGTTTTCCCCAAGCTCCTCCCAATATTTCAGCCAGTTGGATTTCCTCGGGTTCCCATATATTTTGGCCGGATAATGTAATGAGACCTAAAAGGGAAAGGTGTTGAGATTCAACACACTTTCCTCATGTAGTCGAGATGGTAAGATAATGCTTTCTGAATTGATGAAGTTTTGTTACGGAGTCGCTTCATCTTCAGAATCTAATAAATGAACCTGAAGAGGGTTCATTACACTAGGAAAAACACATCAAATAATTGGTTGTAAAGGAAATGTGGAAAAAGAAAGGTATGTGTAAGTGCAGAGGAAAAAAAATGCTATATAAAAGCTATCAAAAAATTAAAAACCCGTTCCTAATTTTTAATTTTTCAATAGCATTAACCTTTTTTTTACATTTGCATTTTTAAAGATTTTTCTTCTTCCTATTACTTTTTATCATTGATCATTGTATCATACTGAAGATGGATTCCGCTGAATCTTGAACATTTACCCCTCCTTAATGGCACTTGTCGAATATGAGTTATGGAAATGATTCTATGAATTTTTCCTACTTGTTTATACTATTCTTTGAGTTCAAATCGATAAGAAAAAATATTCCATACAGAAAAATGATAAAATTTCACCTTTAGTCATTACTTATCATCTGGATATGCAAACAAAAATATACCTTCTCATGAGTGACGTACTGCGACAGAATAATTCACTAACATAAGCTATCTTACAACAAATTCAGCATAGACAAAAATTATTTCTCTGCCAGTACCAGAAAAAAACAATATCAGTATTTACCTACATCCCATACTTGATATAATTTGTGCTTCGTTAGATTCAAAAAATTTGTGAATATTAGACTCAGAAATTATGATGAATTTTCATTACTCACCGAAAAATCCGGCATCGAATTTATCGATTTCTGGTAAAGTCCCTGTTCGTTTTGGAAGTTCTGAATGGACATCTCCCCAATGTCGATTAGGGGTTATCATGTCTATCTTGTTCATCAGATTATACTCCAACTCTTCAACATTTGCACAAGATGGGAAACAACCAGCAACTCCTGTAATCATAATGAGGAAAGTCAGACCAGTTTTTAATTCCGCAAATTCAGATTTGAAACTCAAACATTGAGTAATTATTGAAGTTCATTTTAAAGTTTGTCATTAAAGAAGGACTAAAATAATTGTAAGATTCCTGATTTATTTCGACGTTAAACCAGGAATTCAATACATTCAACAGTTTTATCTAGCGCTCTTGAACAAACTTACACGTGCGGGATGATTTTTCTCGCCCTATTGCGGGAAAACGTACTTGAAACAACTGCATTACGAGTGCGGAAAGTGACATTTGTCAAACGAGTGGGAAATATCGTAGAACGAGGCGCACGCTGCTAGCGACAATCCCACGAGTGTAAAAATCACTTTCGCACAAGTAATGTACCCTATCTTTCCTACGACCACGCGATAATTTTACCAACTGAATCGGTCATTTGAGAAACAGCACATGTCAATATATAAGCCATTTTGGGATTATTGCATCAACATACTCTTCAAGGGTAAACGCATCGTTCCATATGAAATTCCAAATAGACCAAATTTTAAAGTCTAATTTAAAAAAAAAATCAAAAATTTATCATTTTCACATTTTTTGATTTCCTGAAAATTGATCCAACATTGACTTGTGCTGTTTCTCACATGACCGATTCAACTGATATCACTGTTATCGACACATTGTACAAAAAAATCTGAAATGCTGACTGAGAACCATTTCAACTAACATCTAAGTGACTTGTAATCGGTAGTACGAGAGATCAAACCCTACCGGTGTCAACGTTTTTTATAGAAAAAAAATGATGCCCAGAAATTATAAATTTGATAACTTGAAGCAGTAAATCTGAACAAAAATTACGCATTTGACAAAGCGACATACTCAACTTTCCTATGCGATCGTAGGAAAAATCTTTTGTGGACAAACTGTCAATTGCGTAAGTTCTATTTAAATGTACCACTTTAAGCTATTATATTTATAATATGCCAGCACGAAAAACAATCTATTGGGGAAGTATTTTTTTTTTCATCTTTAACATAACATAAAAAAGTTGACACCGTTGGGGGATTCGATCTTGCGTATTACCAATTTCAAGTTCAAAAAGTCACTTGGTTCTACCAACTAAACCAAATGGCCACGTACAATGTTGTTAGACCTACATCCTATTGTGGAATATTTCATATTTATAGTGATTATTAATTGTAAAGTGCATCTAATTATTGTTGTCTAAGATCCTAACCAAAATCGACCTTCACCTAGCTGATAATAGAATAATACTTATTTTATATTAAATTTTGTATATTAGAAAATATATCCAAAATGGGTTGCCAAAAACGAACTACTGGGTTGCCAGGTATAAACAGGTCTAGTTCGTCCAGGTAAATAATAGACAACCCTACGTCTGCACATTCTATATATTTTATACTTTGAGGTCAGTATGCATTTTTCTTATTATCTTGATGTCGCAAAATTCAATGAAAATTCTTTTTTAAAAAAAATTATTAAAAATATTCTGTCCAGGATTTTTTTTTGAAACCCATTTTGGATATATTTTCTAATATACAAAATTTATAATAAACTAAGTATAATTCTATTATCAGCTAGGTGAAGGTCGGTTTAGGTTCGGATCTTAGACTATTATGATTTTGATCTTTTAGGTATTAAGTATGTGAAAGAAAATATTTTGCATTTCAAAATAATTATTCAGAATCGATGAAATTAGTTGAATTGGTTCTCAGTTATCCTTTATCTTCGAATTTCTTGAACACATTTCAATATAACATAGTTATTAATTGATGAAATTATTGCGTAATCGTAGGAAAAATAGTGTACATTACTTGTGCGGAAGTAATTTCTACATTCGTAGGATGGCCGCACTCGGCCCAAGCCCCTTACTACAATATTTCCCACTCGTGTGAAAAATGTTATTTTCCGCACTCGTACTGAAATATACTATTTCCGCAGTAGTGCGGGAAAACAACACCAAATGACAACTTAAATGCGTACGGATATAGGATAAATCATGCACGCTTGCAGAAAATAGTTATACTTAGGTATGGGTACTCCAACGTTCCCGTTTATCAGAGACATTGGAAGGCCGAATATGGACTGTATGAGACGTACACATACATACAGTCCATGAATGTTCCTTTCAAGAATCGATTCATTCCTCCCCAGCACAACACCTCTTTATACGAATGCTCGGTTTTGTTTCACCTGATAAACTCAATTCAGATATCATAAAAAAAGACATAGAAAATTTTACATAAATAGTTGATTCCTAGAAAATCTATGATTACTTTGAAGCATCCCGCAGAAAAAGGAAAGGAATTAGCATTGAATACCGTTTATCAGAAAAATCTGGAGTATAATGCGAAGCTGGATACTTTTACTACCTGTTAATTATTTTGTCTCATTTGCTCAATTTTCGCACTGGTACTAAATATCATTTACTTTTTACACTTGAGTTGTGAACTGACTCTTTCCACATCGAAATGACAACTGAAAAACAGGATAGTTTAGTTTTTTGTAAAAAAATTATTTCTACTCACATTTGTGTTAACAATTGCTAAACGGTGCCATTTGATGAGACATAATGAATGCAGTGGAAAATAATGTGAAAATGATGGAAAATGTCGTGTCCATAAAAGCGTATGTTTTTCATCCCATGAAGAATATTCCAGTCGGGACCTATCTCCGGAATGAAGAAAGAATCACGGCCTTCTGCATTCTTCATCAAGCATGTATGAAATTCATATTCGAGAGTAGCGTGTCCATACTTTGATTGGTCAATAAGGACTATATCAGTCTTATTGGCTTGTCTGACAGGGAGAGCTCATTTGTCTGAGAGTGAAGAATGAGTGTTACTTCTCATTCTCCGCAACGTTGTCTTAATGCAATACCGGTAACCTGCTGGTCGAGTGTCGTATGCGGTATAACACCCCTAGAGCCACGTAATGAAGGTAATAGTTATAGGCTGAGACCGCATAAGCTTGACAAACTCACATAAAATGCATTACAGTCTCAGGAGCTCCACGCCATGCTCTGTATCTACTGTTTGTGATCTGTATACCCATCATGCGCACCATCCTGGCAGGTCATTATGAATCCCACGGTATCCGACTCCAGCCTACTCAAAATGAAGAGTTCAAGGATTAATCAAGGTCTTCAATGTTCTTGACATATTCTTGTGTAGCTGCAGTAGTGCCTCAGTCTCCGCAGCTTCAAGGTGAGCATTTTGCTGAATGGGTTTCAACTCGCTGTCAGAGTTCGGGTCACCACGTTTAGTGTCAAGTACGAGATCGAGTCCATAGAAGGAAATATGATATCCTAATGACTTATAAACTCAAAAGTCCACTTCGACATCATGTGTGTACTCTTTCCCAACCCTTGAGGACTGATCCTTTTCTCACGAGGCATACAGTTTGAGGTCACCCAATATAGGGACTCTATGCCTACAGTTGTCTGGGTTTCCGCAGTTGTATCCACGGGTTTTTCTCAATGCAACGGACAATGGCTATGGGGATTTGCAGAAGAGAAGAAGGCTGAAATACGCCCAAAATACACTATTTCAAAATGAATTGCCTTCATCATTCGAAGACGTACTTCTTTTGATGAGATATTAAATGTGGTATATGCAACTAGCGCATTCTTCTATTTTGGCTCTAGAGTATTCTAATTAATTTTTTGAGAAAAAGTGGATAGGACGTGGTGGCCTTCACTCATACCCCCTAGGTTTATCGACTTGAATAGTTAGATTCCTTCGTGAGAGAGTATTTCAAATTTCTAATGCATACTAAACCTTTGATGTTTTATTGAATCGAAGAAATACTTTGGAGGCATTCAAAAGGGTAAGGGTATTAATGAGAAGTAGAACGCAGGCAAGTATAAGGGTTAGAGGAAAAATTTAATTAGGCTTGAACAAATGACTCGAACGCTTCGTCCGTTAATGCATCGCTTTTGAGATAATCTACCACAGATGTAGACAAAACGTCAGGAAGAATTACTTCGAGACCACGACCAACAGACCTGACAAGCCACCGAGAGTTCAGAGATTACCGGTCGTGAAAGTTTACATTCTCACATTCAACAATTATTTTAACGTAGTTTTCTTGTTATTCTCATACTTCTGATTTTTCCAATCGTAAGAATTCATTGCTACAAATACTAGTCATTCAACAGTTATTGCTAATACAACTTTCAAAAATTATAAAAAAAAGAGCCGAGCCGAGCCGAGCCGAGCCGAGCCGAGCCGAGCCGAGCCGAGCCGAGCCGAGCCGAGCCGAGCCGAGCCGAGCCGAGCCGAGCCGAGCCGAGCCGAGCCGAGCCGAGCCGAGCCGAGCCGAGCCGAGCCGAGCCGAGCCGAGCCGAGCCGAGCCGAGCCGAGCCGAGCCGAGCCGAGCCGAGCCGAGCCGAGCCGAGCCGAGCCGAGCCGAGCCGAGCCGAGCCGAGCCGAGCCGAGCCGAGCCGAGCCGAGCCGAGCCGAGCAGACCCGAGCCAAGCCGAGCCGAGATTTGGTAGCTCTGAAAGAAATTCTCAGAGGAATATTATTTGTCACAGTACGGATGTATTTCTCCGGTATTACGTTCGAATTCTCAAAGACTACAAAATTGATCTTCGGAGATATTATAGAACCATACCCAAGCTATGTTAGTAAATAATAAATCACCTGATATGACGACTTCATCTCCTGGTTTGGGATTCGTTAACCATTTTCCGTGAAGTTGGTTATAGTTAGGTTTCGTCTCTAAATCTAAGCCATTCACATTTCTTTCCACGCTCACCATCTTGGGTTCTGGAATTGAACAAAGAATAAATAATTCACGTTCATTGGAATGAATTGCAAATTTCCTAATATTGTTTATAGCCAAATAACCTTTCTAGCCTACAGAATAATTTAAATTGAAATTGGCAACACGTATCAGATATTCCGATAGTGGAATGGTGTGGTGATTCCATTTTCCAAAGTTTAGTAAATGAAAAAGCATGAAATGAATGCACTTTATTCAAAAATCTTTTTTTTATGAATGATGAAGTCATCAATTATATTTGAATGGAAGTTGAAATACGTTTCAGGAGAGAAATTGTGGTACTGTCTAATAATCAGAAATATGAGTTTATAGAAAATGGGTACAGATCAGAACGAATGTGTACTAATTGATACTGAAGGTACTAGATCCGAATTATAAACGACTTCCACCCATCTGTTTGATGTATAAAAATTATCTTACATCGAATTTAGAATGTAAAAAATATATCGCGAGTGGGTTGGATGAAAAATTCCTAGCCAGTCTATGATAAATAAAAAATAAAAAAATTACTTTTATTCTGAAAATTGATTTCGTTAGTTCATCGAACAAATTTCATACCAATCGAAAGTATGAAGCCTAGAGAATCTACAAATATTTGGTTGTCTATTTTTCTCAGCATAACAATTGATTTGGCAGGTATGGACAGGTAAGTCGATACTAGTGATTCAAATACATCTGTTTGATGAATAAAACTAATTTCAAAATTAAAGCAATTAATTATATTGCGAACACGATGATATAGAGTTGTCTTAAAAAACTGTATTGAATTACGGATAGCGTGCTTTAAAAAGCGAAATTTTGGTGCAATTGAAGATGTGCGAAAAAGAGGTACTAGCGAACTATTCCGCGCGATAGATAAATAGATAGTATTAGATACCTAACCTTCTGTGTACTATTTTATGAACATTGTGTGTCACCATTACAAAAAACTTGAATATCGTTGTGTTTATAACTAATGTAAAATAAATTGAAATTGAAATATATTCAATTTAAGTCTTGTTTAATCAAAAACAATTGGTTTGAAGACAAATTTAGGTCCTTCGAGAAGTTTAAGAAAATGCCAGACTCTTATATACTGCAGGAGCAGTTGGGGTCTAATCAAATGGTCAACATTCGAGCCAGATACTTGGAATAGTTTTTTCAGAAACAAGAACTGATATTGGCACTCAGCTTACAAGCGGTCCTCCTATATACTTTTCATCCTTATCTTCATATAATTGTCTCAATTTCATTACGAATATCACAGTACTATCTCAGCAGGTAAGATTGCCAGTTCATTGTGAGCTTTCATGAGAATTTCATCCAATTATATTCATTCCAATAATTTATTACTACTCAATTTAATATATTTCACATTTAAAACATGAGCGAAAACTTGAAGGCACTGATAAATTAATGAGGCCTTCTAAAAGCTCAGCTAAAAAGATTTGTAACTTTTGTTGACGATTTGGCAGTTGATAAGTCAAAAATCTCAGAAATCAGTAAACGATTAATTAAGCTCGATCATGTGTGGAATTCATTCGATGAAGTTCAAACAAAGATCGAGTTATTGGATGAATCTACTGAGCTACTGGAAAAGCGAGAAATCTTTGAAAATAAGTATTTCGAGTCAGTTAAATATAGTTTAGGAATATGTTTTCAAGTAGTTTCAAATGGTGAAAAGCAAAAAGTAACTCTACCTGAATTTACAGGTCCTTATGAAAATTGATTTAGCTTTTTTGATACTTTCAGAACATTGGTTGAAGACCATAAAGGTTCAAACATTCAAAAATATCATTATTTGCAAGCATCTCTCGAAGGCAAAGCCGCCGAAGTTATTCGATCACTTCTGGTTTCAGAAGAAATAAATCTTGTAACTCTTGATTTATTGAAATCATTTGAAAAATATTTTTGAATTAGCTATGGTGATACGAAATTCGCATGTGGTGAGCTCACACTTACAGAAACAGATATCCTCAATTCTCAAGTTATTGAAAAGTCAAAATTTCTAAGTCGCAAATCCCGACGAATATTCATTAGCAGCCGCTCCGCCCTGTATAACCCGGAAGCAATGCCAAGAGCGTTCCGACATTTCGAACCACTCATCCATCCTTGAGGCTCAGGTCCCTGCTCTCGAACCTTCGAGCGAGTGAGGAGGAATCGAGGAACATGTTAATGGCGACTGAGATTAGTCTAGAACGCTAGGATTTCTTCCTGGGTTTGAAGACGAACTCTTGGTTGAAAACCGAGCTGAGTGGAAACGTGTGTACCGCGTGTTCACGAAGCCCAGCCATTCACACGGATATTTCCTTAAGAGAATTTCATGACAATTTTCAAAAGTATTTCCTTTCACTGAAAAATCTTGGTTTGCCAGTGAAAGAATGAGACGCAATTTTGATTTATTTTCTTTCCTCCAAATTAGAGATCATAACACCATACAAGAACGGGAAATTAAGTCAAATGATTCAGACATGCCAAACCTTGAGAGCTTCATGGCTTTTTCATAAAAAAATCATAGTATGCTCATTGTGCAAGAATAACTATTTTTTATACTCATGTAAACCATTTCTTGAAATGTCTCCTCAAGATCGCTACACTCGGGTCAAAAGTTTGGGATTAGGCACGAATTTTTCA
The DNA here is from genome assembly GCA_958502065.1 of Chrysolina americana. Classification (NCBI taxonomy): domain Eukaryota; kingdom Metazoa; phylum Arthropoda; class Insecta; order Coleoptera; family Chrysomelidae; genus Chrysolina; species Chrysolina americana. The sequence continues at coordinate 61,807,104 of OY293415.1, read as the reverse complement.
AGATTTGGACATTCAAATGTAAAATGCCCAAGAAAAAATTGTAAAATTTGCAATAAAAAACACAATTCCCTTTTACATTTCCAAACTGAGAAACAATCAGCCTAATTTATCATATCAATCTACTATAAGTACAGTGCGATTATTATATCTTTACCCGTGCGTCATCATCACAATACCAAAATTCTTAGCCTAGCAGACAAATGTAAACAAATTTTGAATCGCTCATAGCGGTTCTTAGAAAGAGATGTTCGATAGAGGATGTGTGATTTCTTCGATCATAAATTGATGACGCATGGGTAAAGAGACAATAATCAAACTGTACAAACTGATCCAAACCATTCTCGGAATCAAACATTTTCCAAATATAAAATCGAAAATCATTGTGTTGTTGATTTAACTTCAACTGATACCTCATTCTCTTCAACTGGTAGCAACATACATGTGCCGTCTTATCAGAAAAATATAATTATGCCAGAAAATAATCCATTACATCAATCAGATTATACAACTAAGTTTGATTCGAGTAGCTACATGAGCAAAGAGCAAACTTTGTCAGCAAACTGTAATGATATAATAGATTCTTTCATTCTGCTGTCCGCAGTTGTCCTATACATTCTGGATTCGAAAAATAGACCATTACACTGCCGATCCCTATTAGATAATGGCTCATAATCAAATTATATGACCAGAGATTTGTTTGCAAAACTGAATTTGAGTTCAAAATCTATCAATCTTCATATTGTAGGTCAACTCTTCTGAAATATCAATTTTAATTCTTTTCATGAATTATATATTATGCCTAGAAAGGAATTGAACACTTTTTCAACCCACTGTTTCGTAAATTTTTTACTTAGTAATAGTTTTTTTTTGCGCTTCAGATGAAAAACAGGGGCGGTGCTCCGGTACCTCCATCTGATCTTCAGCGTTTCCCTGGATCTTCTCATGAGTTTTCCTCATTTTGAGGTTAGTTGTTATTTTTTTTTGTACTTAGAAAAGATTTAGGAAATAAAGACCTTTCATTATTATTATTATTGAATCAAAAGAATACACAACACATATACTACATCTTTGCCGTTTCTTATTATAGATAAAATAACCAATCACATTCCTCACATACCAATTGAAATTTCTTCATTGAACAATCCAAAAAATATTTAATTGACAGATCCAAAGTTTTTTAAATCTAACAAAATTGATATACTAATTGGAGCACAAGAATTTTACAATTTATTGTGTGTTGGACAAATCCATTCAGGAAACAATCAACCTATTCTGCAAAAAACTGTTTTTGGATGGATTATATCTGGACCAGTTATGTTACAGACAGTGTAACTTTATAACAAATTAAGACTTGCAAAATCAGTTGAAAATATTTTGGGTATTAGAACAGGGTTCATCAGAAAAAAAACTCTCCAAAGAATACACTGAATGCGAAAGGCTGGAGACACATCAGCGTGATAAAATAACTGTCAGGTTTCGTGTTAAATTGCAATTTCTAGATAATTATATGAGAGAATCTCTGGCTATTGCAAAAAAAGTATCAAAAAATACTCATTTATATAAATCATATAATGATTTCATGGATAGATATTTTTCCTTAGGTCATATGTCACAGGTAAATTCACAAATGATAGGAAATATGTTACATACTTATTTACCTTACCATTGTGTTTAGAATTATTCATCTTTAACCATGAAATTACGAGTAGTTTTCGATGCTTCGGCTGAAACTTCCACAGTTCTTTCTCTGAATGATATACTTAAAGTTAGTCCAACTATACAAGATGAATTAGTTTCAATTCTTTTTCGTTTTCGTAAACATCCTGTAGTTACTACAAGAGATGTTTCGAAAATGTACATTCAAATACAAATTGATCCAACTCAACGTCAATTTCAATTAATTTTGTAGAGATCGAATCCAAACGAGGAATTTAAACACTTCTCTTTGAATACTGTCACGTATTATGGAACTTCATCTTCATCTATTTTATCAATTCGTTGCCTAAAACAACTTGCTATTGAAAATGAAAAACAAGTTGCCATCTCTTCCAAAACCATCAGGGAATATTTTTATGTTGATGCTCTTTTGACTGGCACAAATAATATTGATTCAGCAAAAATATTAGTGTAAGAACTCAATTATATACTTGGACAGGAATGTTTTGAATTACGTAAATGGAGATCAACTCATATGGAAATATTCTGTGATGTCAGCAAACAAAATGAATTATTTTCCAAAAATTTAATCATAAGTAATGGCAAGGTTTACAAAATTCTATATATTGAATGGAATGCTCGTGAAGATGTATCTCAATAAAGTATCAAGCCCGTGATTACTAATTATTGTAATGTTGTAGAATCAAATGCGGGTTCTTGGTCTTTCTTTTAATGGAAATACAATCTTCAGTCAATTACAACTCTAAAAATATATACGAAATTAGGTTCTCTTCGTATCAACAATTAATTGAAAAATACACGTGATAATTTCGTAACAACTTATCTAATACCAGAGATTATGCTAAAATCAGTTGAGCTGAACAGAATAATTAGCCCAAAAAGCTATCAGAATTGAAAATTGAATTAATTTTGCATTTCTTGTTGGAAAAAACAGTTGTAAGTTTTTTAGCTATTATTATTATTACAGAATGATTCCTAATTATTCTGCTACATTATACAAAAACGAAACGACAGATATTGTCTGGGACTTATAAGTCCAGTAATAATTATTGCAAAACTCACTATGCAGAATCTTTGGAAACTCAATTTGAATTGGGATGAGTCCATTCCTATTGAGTATTTTACAATTTGGAATTATTTTTATTCTCAACTCAAATATCTTGAACTGATAAAAATTATGATAAAATAGAAATTCATGCTTTCTGTGATGCGTCTGAAAAAGCCTGTGGTACTTCAGTTTATATGAAAACTTCAACCAACTAAGGAAATATTTCAGTTTGTTGATTGCAAAATCTCGCGAAGCTCCTTTAAAATCAATTACTATACCCAAACTTGAACTTTGTGCAGCTCTTCTGATGGTTCAGTTAGTCAATAAGGTTTTGAATTCATTAAAATTGGATATTGATGAAATATTCTAATACAAAGATTCAACAATAGTTATTGCCTGGCTTTCTAATGAACCAAATAACTTGAAAACACTCGTCAGTAATGGAGTATCTGAAATCCAACAATTATCAAATATCAGACAATTCCACCATATAAATTCATTCATTTGTTTGCTTTTCATCAAATGTGTTGGTGCCGATAATGACATTAAAGAGCTCTTTAACATCCATAAAGAAAAAAATATATAATTTTCCAATGGAAAATAAAATTGTATGAACATTTATACCTGCACGATCACCACATTTTGGTGGCTTGTGGGAGGCAGCTGTCAAAAGATGTGAATACCACATTAAACGAGCAGCATCTAAATCAAAACTGACTTTTGAATAATTCTATACCTTACTTACTCTGATTGAGGCAATTATGAATTCCCGTCCCTATATTTCCTTTCATCAGACCCAAATGATCTTGAACCTTCAATACCTGGACATTTCTTGACTGGCGCACCTATGAACTCGTTACCCCAAGAAAATGTCTGTGACATCAAATCATCTTGCCTCTCACGTTTCAAGCATATCCAGCAGCAGTGAAAATTCAGTATAACTTCTCCCGATTTGGTGCTTTGGTGCTTTTGAAGGAAGAGAACAGTCCTAAGCAATATTGGCCTACTGGAAGAATTATCGATGTGCATCCAGAAGAAGATAATATAGTGCGTGTTGTTAGCATCCGGACACGTAATGGTACAGTGAAGCGTAGCTTGAATAAAGTCGCTCTCTAACCTTTACCTAACCTAACCTAACATAACCCATCCTTCAGTATATTATATTATGAATATTGTGTGTCATCGGTACAAAAAACTTGAATAACATTGTATTGAGAACTAATGTCAAATTGGTACTATTATTCTATATTGTTTTTTTCATTCATATTTTAAAACTATTAGTTTGGCAATTGCAATTGTAGCGCCGAAAGCGTCTCCAAATGGAGCACGCTCTTGATCATGAGTTTCAATTTATAATCCAGATACCAAATTTTGTATCTGGTTTTGTTGCTTATAAAATTCTGAAAAACTAGTGTCTGCATTTGTTTTTTTTCAAGATTGATATAATTCGCTTCTGATAGAAATTTGTCGACTAATGTTAATGATTTGGGAATTACAATATACTGACAACAGATTTATTGACACAGAGCTAATAAACTTTTATATCAGAGATCAGTACATGATAATGTATGAGAGTCCATTATTTTTTTATTTAAATACGTCTGGGGAGAGAATATTCTTATGTCCTAGTCATCAGTTCAAATAATTCCTTAAGAAAAAACGGTACAGCTGTTATGAACCTTGAAAAAGACATGCACAGGCCGTTCGAAACTGCAGCATAGCGATAGTCGGTTCAAGCCCGATGTAGGTACAAGAGATTGTTTCTCAACTACTTTATATCGGATCGATAGGCGACCGCATGCCTTGTTGAAAAGCAAGTGTATTGTGAGTTGTCTAGATGCCAATCGTCTAGTGCTAGCTTGGAGTGCACACCGACCACCCGAGGTGGTGCTGTAGGTTTTCCGGATTCAACTACAGCTGAAAAGTGAATACGCCACCAAAAATCAGTAATTCGCCCCGGAGCACTACGGCAAATAATAATAATATCCGTCCACTACCCGCACAGGCTATGCCTTTGGGTACACTCAACGATTGTTTATGAGGGAGTATTATTATATTATTATAACTATTGTTGAAATTTTGATCTCCCTTGTCGTATTGAAAACTTTCAAAGGATCATCCTTTGAAGTTTGTGAGAATATTTGCTTCTCTTTCTTTACGTTATGCGATACTGGAAAATTTTTTCATTAATATTTTCATCATGGCGCCTGAACCGTACAAGAAAACAAAAAGATGTCAAATGAAACATCATTAATTATTTCTTTTTGGAACTTGCATACAATTGACTGAATTGTGCTGTCCTAATTTGAACTGTTTATTGTCGAAAATGTCAAGGTTGACTCCAAAAAATTTTGAAAATAAATTATTTAAATCACCCGGTATTTCGAACACCAAGCCGTTTGGGACATATGATTACTTGAACTTTTCTTCTTGAAATCTTCCAAAGAATCACCTCTCGAACTTGGTCAACGTACCTAATTAACAACCTGTATGTGCTGTACTTTCATTTTGTGCTTTATGCAGGGTGCTCTCTATCTTTTTTGTCTGTGTTTCAATTTATGAAGTTTATTAGGAAGTAGATTTGCGAAATGCATTCAACCTCATGAAATTATAAATGATTCATAATTATATCTTTCCGATATGTCAGGTCTCGTATGTTCATGGCTGTATCAGATACGCAAATGCTCATAATGGAATTATTATGGTGTAAGTTGATTATTCAGTAATGTTTGGATTACCTAAAAGTGTTTTATTATTCATGGATTTTCAGGTTACGTCATACACTACAGGTATTTGCGAGGGTATTTGTTAATGCAATTACATAATTTGATGATTGCTGCATGTGCTAACTATTAATTATTGAAATTATGTTCATTGATTAATAGAATTATTCCGTATCGAAATAACTGGCTGCTTGGCCATTGAATTCCGTTGCTAAGTATGAATTGTTCACAGGGGCTGTTAAGAGTTGTTCACTGTGGTAATGAGAGGTACTTTGACAGGGTTTTTGTTTAAACTAAGTCATTGATGTTTCATTGCTCCGAACCTGTTCTTCAGAATATTGAACCTTCATACACCCGTGGTCAAAAACCTACAAATACCGAGTAGGGTGCAAATGTACCCCAACATTTTTTGGGCTTATTATTATTTTTTCATGTTATAATTAAGGAATATTCAAAATAAAACACATTCTGCTTATAAAAAATATATTTTTACATAAAAAAGTTGTAAGCATCGATAACTGAGTGAATACATTTTGAAAAAAAAATAATGAAATGATTAGATATAATTAAAAAAATAATAATGAAAATGGACAAGAATTTTAGTGACATTTTAAATAATGCTTTAATTATCACACTTTTTACAAACTGTTATATTTTTTGAATGTTCTGCACATAAGTACAAACTGATTACACTGAATACAAAACTTTTGGGATTTCCTGTCTTTACGTCTGTCGCATAAGAAGCATCGAGCTGTATGCCGATAACGGGAACAGGTTGTTCGTTCCTCTCGTTTAATTCTGGATTGTTTTATATTGAAATGTAACGACTTGTCATTACGGTATCGACAGATTATGTTTTTCCAAATTATTTCTTGGCCCAACTCCAAAAAAAACATTCTTCTCTTATACAAACGATTTATTTTCCAATCTGGATTTTTCAACATCCAAAATTTATAGGCGTTGATGCCACCAATGTCCTGTAACACTGTTTTTTTTTTGTCCAAATTCGAATGTTGTGCTATATTGCTCCGGCAGCTCATTTGTTATTGGAACAGAATGAGAAGTGGGTAGGATATTTTTGAGATGTACTTTTCATAACAGACCTATCTTATCATTCAAAATGATAAGAGCCAGTGTAAATTCAAAGTTATAAGCGGGCGCCCCCGGAAGTGTAAACAAACAAAGTTCTCAAGCTAACCCTTATCAAAATCTTTCTCTTCCAGAGGAAAATTTAATACAATATCAATTCGTTTGTTACCTGGTAAGGAGTAAATAAAATCGACATCAAAGTATACAAAATTTAATAGTAAGAAAATTAACGTGGGTTACCTCCCTAATCTCAAATGTCAGGCTCTCCACGACACAGAAGTGTATTACCATCAGTTGCCAACTCTATGCATATGGGTATATTATTTCGTACAGACCAGTCGCAAAACAATGAAACCACAGTTGACCGTTATTGTTAAAAATATTACAGTACCGAATATGAATTTGTTTGTAAGATCAAAACATATGATCTAACAACTTCCATATAATAAGTGACTAGTTATTTTCCCATACAAGGCCTTGTAATGGACGCACAGGTGTAATGAATTTGGGAAGTATTTGCTAGGTATTATGTTGCATTCATTTGAGACCTGGTCATGTAAGTTGTATGATCAGTATCTGATATTTTTCAAATTTTATAGGTAATGGCGTCAAATATAAATCACATAAAGTGGTATGTAAACACTATGAAACAGTAAAAAATGTCAATGAACCTAGTAAAAGTAGAGATGTCTTTGAACCCCCTTATTGTCCTGTCTATGGGCTTGGCTAGGTTTTCCAGTAGTGTGTATCGAGTGCAACTCCTGTGGAAGGTGCAACGTGCTAAATTTTATTTGACCGGATCAAGTTTGGATAAACTTCTGGTAAGTAGATTTACTTTCTGTGATACAATGGTGAACTGAATGATTCATCCTCTGCATAACAACTGCCTCCAACAGCATACAACAAAGTAGTTAGTTTCGTGGTGGGTTAGGTAGTCCCATATACGTCTCAGCCACGTATACAGGTTTCTAAGTGTTCAACAAAAATGTATAAGTTTTGCTAAGGGTCCTCTGAGAGTTTACAGTCGACCTTATCTGATAAACTATCAGCCTTTTTTTATGCCCATTTAATCCAATTGAAACATGGTTTCCCAATCAAACCCTTATCATTAATTATAAAAATTATTAATATTAATCGTAAATTCAAATAAAGAGAATGATGAAAATCGTATAAAAAGTATAAATAATATAAACCGTATAAACCAGAAAACTGCACACCCAAAAAGAAAATCTATTTTAGCATGTTCTTTTAGAGACTCCATTTTGTCAAATTTTTCAATTATCCACATGGGTTCTAAGTCAAAGATTCATAATAAAAATGAACTTTTTTCTCTTATTTTTACAAATATTGATATCACAGGCCTAGCGACCAAGCCATCCAAAATAGAGATTATTTGTCTCAATATTTTATAAAACCTTATGGGTCGGTACCTTGACAAGATAACTACGTACGTTAATAATTTTGGTATTAGAGTTGTGCTTATATGTAAATACATTTCTATACCTACTTCGAAATAATGTTTGCATTTTTAATATATAATGATAATAGCAAATTCACCTAGGTACAGGCTGGACTTTCCAAAAAGGCGTGCCTGTTTTATGACTTACATACTTATTATTGAGATAAACTCAACCTCCAAAACTGAAATGTAGTATATGTTCTGTAGGGTATCAATATCTGACTCCAAAAAAATTAAAGAAAAATAAATTTTTACAGAAACGCAATGAAACAGCTTTTTAAATGACATTTTCCAATCAGGTTTTCAATATTTAATCAAATTTCATGGAAAATTATTATTAAAAGTTATGAAATATCTTGACTTTTTTGTTTGCAGATCTCGAAATATATTTGACATTATTATATTTTATTTTATCTTAATATTTGAGCCATGAATTAGACGTGTCCCCTTGAATGGTCTATTCTGTATCGCACTAGTGCTAGTACTCAAATCTAATACATGCAATATGCATTTTTCATACTGCATTAAAAAATAGCTTCTTGATTTTTTCGAAAATATGAACTTGAGAAATCAGATGTGGAATCGTCTGTGACTGAAAGACAAACTTTAGTCACTTCCATCGTTTCCTTCCTCTTGGAAGGTACTCATGTTGAAACGGAAAATGTTCTCAATTGAAAATTAGAAAAACGTCTCTTCTAGAAAGGAAGAAAGGGTAAAAATTATGCTATTTTTTGTAATATCTAACTTTAATCATTTACTTCCCCATCTAAAAAAAATTCAAAATAAAAAATAGCTCTGTCAATTTTTCCAATAAAGCTGAGGATATTTCGCAATTTCTTGAATAGACAAAATAATTTCATCTTTCATTCTAATTAAACGTTTCGTATGGCGAGTAATAAAAATTTTGCCTGTCATCAAATGCCTTCTGTTGTCAAATGAATGTCAAATATGTGGATCTTGTTTAAATAACCAGCGAGCGATAAATGTTGTACGACAAATTTGTGGAGGAGCATTTGTGGCGCAACATTTGTACTTTAGGTGTGCGGCCTTACTAAGCGAGTCAGGCAATATTACAGTTGCACATCAAATCTTACTATTATGATACACTGTTGTCAACAGCAACTTCAAGATTAGGAAAAATCTTGTTCTAGGGCACAATATAATTGGTATATTTTTCTCCAAACAAACAGATTAGTTGTTTGACAATTCTTATATTCATAAGGGGCCTGTCAAATATGAAAATCAAGAAATGCAATTTGTATATATCAAAGAATAAAGGTAGAGTGGCTGGCCTCAACTTCAATAAGAGCGGCTTTATATTTATGCAATGCATTTTGCAATGCAAGACAGGTATTGCAAGGCAATGTAGAAATTGTGTCTTACATTAATGCAATTATTGTTGTGTTGCCAGCAGTTTATACCAACATAATATATTTTGAGAAAATCTAACCTCAATAAAATATTTTGATATTTTGTTGGTTTGTACTTAACTAAAATTCGAAAAATTACATTCCACCTATCACTAACGCTTTTGACAAATTTTCCATTTCTTTTTTAAGTTGGAGTTGAAGGTTAGGAGACATTCGAAAAACAATATCTACAGGTACTTTGGTGTGCTATTGGCATTGAATTTCTCACCAGAAAACTCACTAGAATTGCTCACGAATTGCGTAAAAATTTCAACCAGTCGAAATTTTTTGGGCTTGCTCATAACTTGCATGGGCGCAAGCGCAATGTAAAATTTAGTCTTGCATTGCACAAAAATTGCATGAAAATTGCATAATGTGAAGCCGCTCTAAGTCAGTAGAAATAAATGTGTTGTTGGGTGCAAACGTATTTTGGAAAATTTTATGTGTAGGTCAAATAGAATGAAGTTATATTAAATCAATAATGCAACAAAAGTTTTGGCTGGGTCATTTCCGTAGTGTTTGGAAACCCTGAATCTCATGTGAAATGCCGTTTAAACACAAACTACGACTTAAAAAAGCAACTATCAAATCTTTGGGAAATAGAGAAATATTTCTGAAAAACTATGTTTTCATAAAAGAAAATGAGTGTGAAATAGATTTCTTGCGTCTTGGTCAAGTGGACTAAAGTCGGAAACCGAGGGATTCTACCCCAGTCGCGTGATGGGTACAGAGGTCCCTGACACTAGAAGCAGAGCGTGTCGTGGAGCAGCTGGGACCATAATGAATTTGCTGTCAGCTTGTCCAGCTTTTGCGATCTCAGCCTATATTCACAGGCATAACGCGGCCATACGAGTGTTGTACTACCATCTACGAAACTCGTACGGTGTAGATGAGACACCGGTGTTACCTTATGCTCCGGGGGATATTGAGTCCGTTGTGGAGAATGAGAAGTGCCGAATCTATTGGAACTACTTATTCCCCACCCTCAGGCAAATACAAGCCAATAAGCCTGACGTAGTCCTCCTCGACCATCAAAGTAGGACGACTTTGAGTTTTCAGCTCCTGGCGAAATAAATATCGTCCGAAAAGAGGAGGAAAAATGGACTCCGCAGGCTTTATCAAAACCATTCTGTCAAGATGGTGGTTCTGATAATAGGGGTCCTTGGTGGAATGATGGACACACTGCTCTCGCACTTGAAGATCATACTGGCTTGCCATAATGCGGCAGAAAACTTAGCCGGAAGAATACAGAAGGCCGTAGTTCTTGGTTCACTCCGCCTTCTCAGGGTACATGACTCTCGGACCTAGTAAACACTCACCCCACAGACGTGGGGAGTGTTTACTAAAGTTGATGACACACAAACGCGCCCTCCGGAAGTGTCGGGGCTCCGGAGACAGGGCCTGTCTGGGTGATTCCTAACGGATTAAAAAAATAATAATAATAATAAAACAATACAGTAAGTATCTAAAATAATAAAAAAAGGTTTATAATTAACGTGGAAAAAAGGCGAGGTATCAGGTGAGTATGTACGAAACATACACTCTGTTTTTCAACCTAACCTTCACTCAACTACTTGAGTTCAGCCTCAAGTAGTTACAACGAAACAAAAACAAAATAGTAATAAAAAAAGAAAGAATATACAACTTTCAAGTTGAATTCTTGAAATTAACCTACAAACCTAAAACCCTACAAACACCTTCAAATGTTAGAATCACTCACAATTCTGCTCGGTTAATAAACGCTTACGTAGTTTCATTTTGAAAGAGGTGGGAGAAAAGAGTTTAAAGTCGTCCGGCAGAGAATTATAATAAATTGCTGACAATCTGATAGGAGTACAATCGCTTGAAGAACTCTGTTCTATGACGAGGAGGATTCAGGTGGAATTTACGACGAGTATTGATATGATGCACATCTGTCCGGAATGAGATTTTTTTATGAAGATACTCAGGTGTCTCATATCTTATAATAACTTTATGGTAAAGGCAAAGACTATGGAGCTTCCGACGATTGGACATATTCAGCCACTTGATATATTTCAGCTTATGTGTAATTCTTTGACGTTTGCGAATACCGAATATCATTATAAGACCTGAATTTTGTAGGACTTGTAGGCGACGTTTGTCGGTTGAATCGATACAAGGGCCATATACGGAATCACAGAAATTGCACTTTGAGAGAACTAGAGCGTCACAAAGAATGGTTTTTATTTTTCTTGTGAGCATGTGTCTGTTGCCATACAATAGTTTAAGATTCGTGTAGCCAGTTTTTATGCAGTTAGAGACATGACGCTTGAATCGAAGATCACTATCCATGACCATTCCAAGGTTCCTGGCATGCTCCAAGGGCTCTATAGTGTGGCCGTCGACAACAACTGAGATATTGGGATATGCAATTGACCTCAATTTTTTTGGGCCTAAGAAGAGTAAAGTTGTTTTGTCAGCGTTTATTTTTAGTGAGTGATTCTTGGAGGCATTAACCAACTGGGTAAGATCTTCGTTGATTTGGTTCAACCCCGATACCATATCGTTTAGACGAAAGGAATGATCTGCGTATCATCCGCATAGAAGTGTATTGATGAATGGCGAAGACATTCAGTAAAATTTGAGGAGTAAATGGTGAATAATAAAGGCCCTAGGATGGAACCTTGTGCTATTCCAGATGAAAGCGAAACAGATTCTGAGAGGGAACCACCAATTTCAACCTTTTATGATTTACCGGATAAGTAGCTCTCGAAAAACATAACAGCGCTTTCACTCAGTCCAAGAAAGTGTAAAATGGATAGAAGCAGGTTGTGATTGAGAGTATCGAAAGCTTTTGTGTAGTCCAGAAGAACCAAAAGTGTGATTTTATTAGCCTCGTGCGCTCTAATTATATCATCTGTAACATCTGTAAGTGCTGTTTCACAGCTGTGCATTGGCCTGAAACCTGATTGTTTTCTTGGTAATGCATTTTTTTATTAAGGTATTCTCTAAGCTGTATTTCGATTATTCTTTCAGGAATTTTGGAAAGCGTTGGTAGGATACTTACCGGTTGAAGGTCTTTCATAGTTGATGGATTCGTTTTTTTTAGGAACCGGTTTTACAATAGCCTGTTTCCAGGCCTGAGGAAAAGTATATGTTGTGAGACAGCAATTAACAATATCAATCACATATGGCACTATTTGAGGACAGCAGTATCTAAGTAAATTCAGACTCAAGCCATCATTTCCTACAGCATTTGATTTAATATTTTTTATTTCCTTCAGAATATCTACTTCGGATATTAATTCAAATTCGAACTTACCATCTGTTTTTATGCTGTTTAAATAAAAACTGAGTATTTGTTCATTAGGAGTAATGTTTGGCAGGGACTATACATAGTACGAATTTAACTAATCATTATCCAATAAATGAGAAGGAATATTTTTGTCATTCTTCGTTAGGATGTTCAGCCAATACATTTTTAGTGTCGGTAATTTTCAGCATTTGTTCAAAGTATCTTTTTTCTCCTGATTCACGGCAAAGTTCAGATAGATTCGTATCGTTTTGTGATATTCGAACTGAGGGGTCATTTTTGTTTTCTTTCAACGCTTATAAGCTTTCAGCTTAAGAGATTGTAATAATTTCAGGTTATCGGTGAACCAGGGTGAGTGTTTCTTTGTTTTTCTGATTTCCCTAGAGGCGCATGATAATTAAAAAGTTGAGAAATATATTCATTTAAGACTTGGACTTTACCATCAACGCTTTCAGTTTGATAAATTATCTGAAGCGGAAGATTCTCTAAGTCAGCGGTGAATTTATTATGGTCGAATTTTCTGAAATCGCGGATTATCTTGAACAAAGGTGTTGTGGATGTAACTTTAATATCTAATTCAGCGGAAATCAGATCATGGTCGGATATACAGTTCGATTATTATAACTTTACCCATGCGTCATCAATTCATGATCGAAGAAATCACATACCCTCTATCGAACATCTCTTTCTAACAACCGCTATGAGCGGATCAAAGTTCGTTATTTGTTTTCTAAGCTAAGAATTATGGTATTGTGATGATCGATTATAACTCAAAACAGTGAAAAGAGATAGCCATAAAACCGACAGTCTTTTACATTTCAACTCAACTTGCCAAACATTGTATTGGCTAGCGTGTATTATCAATTGCGTCATTGTTTTCTGTCATTTGGGGTATCATTTGTCGCCCGTTTTACTTTGTTTTGCAGTCGAATATATTATAAAAACAGTTTTTTTCAAAGCTAATCGTCTCTTGGAATCATTACTTTCAAAGTACAATACAATGTGTTTTATTCACAAATAATCTTCAAAATTTTAAACTTCACAATAGACATTTGTGACTATAATTCTGTACTACCGGGATATTAACACAACAATTATTCATAGTTTAAAAGCCCTATTGAGAGAAAAAAACATTACCTAAATCTATAAATACAGGTCAAAAACATTCATAATATATTTTAATTCTTTTTTAGATTATGCCTGGAACCTACACTCACAAGCACAACAATTTGTGTTGATGTTGAACTTGTGCGAGTATTTTGAAAGGGAAAGAGCGAATGGTGGACCTTTTTAACCACTTTCATCTGTTCAAGAGGTAACAATTAAAACCACAAAAGAAATGTCACAACTTTTCTTTACTGTATTTTAGAGAGTTGCAGATGCACTTAAAATATCTCAGAAAACGGTGTACAAATAAGAAACGAAAATAAACCCATTCCATCAACTCGAGGAAAAAGTAGACGTTGTCTCAAAAAGAAAACAGCTGATTTATCTGAAGGATAGAAAATAGCATAACGAAATACTTCGTACGATATGTATGAAAAAAGTGAGTATATCTCCTTATTACCTAGTGAGGGAAATAAAGATAATATTGATTGTTCATTCGATGGACGTGACACTGACTAGTTAGAAAAATTTCTGAACAAACCGCCCCATCAATCACAACTTCATCAGGAAAGTCATTGGATTTATGTATATTAGTTGAAAAGTCAAACTCTATTGTCACATCTAGTTTTCTTTTTAATTTGAAACTTCACTTCGTATGAATTTTGACATGTACCTATTTTTATTTGAATTTTTTTCTTCCAGAAAGACATGTTATCCTTCAATCCTTGAACGATGAACTGAAAAATAAGGAGATTGTTTCTATGTACAAATCATCTTTGAATGTTTTACTGAAAGAGCTGGGATTTAAATTTAAAAAAGATGATAACCGAAGAGCTTTGATTGAAAAGACTCATATTGTTTCACAAAGAGCATATATTTTACGTAAATACCAAGAAAACCAAAAAAGTTTATATCCACCAGAAGTGGTTTTTCTAGATGAAACATGGATTTATTCGAGAGGAAATAAAACAAAGTCTTGATAATGTCAAAAGTGTACGCAAATTTGAAGGATTCATTGTTGTGCATGCCGGTTCTGCAAAAGGGTTTGTTTCAGAAGCCAGTTTATTGTTCTGTTCGAAATCTTTGATTCTAGATTATCATGGAGAAATGAATAGTACAATGTTCACCAAGTGAATTACTTCACAGTTACTCCCCAGTTTGGAAGAGCCATCTTTGATAATAATGCACAATGCACCATACCACAGTGAAATTTTGAATAAACAGCATACCACTTCTTCAAGAAAATCGGAAATGTTTGTTGGCTACAGAACAATAATATTGATTTTGATGATAAATTAACAAAACCAGAGTTATTGCAATTGGCTAAGATGAACCGAAAGGAAAACATATATATTATACATGAACTGGTACGAGAACATGGGCATGAAGTATGAAGTATTAAGATTACCACCTTATCACCCAGACTTAAATGCTATTGAATTAATTTGGGCAATTGTAAGACATACTACAACAATCATATTGGCAGAGATGGATACAGTGATGAAAAAGTATTGGGTATGTGGAATGAAGCATTAAAGAAGTGCAACACTGAATCCTGGTCAAAATGTGTGAAATACACCGAATCGCTCATTGAAAATGGTATAAACGAGAAAAGCTCCTTTGAGATATGGTTATTGGACCCATTATAATGAACATTGGTGATATTTCTGAATCAGAAAGTGATTAAATATATTAATTTTGTTTTTACTTTCATGAATGGTACATAGTTCTACATGCTCGCATTACATAAATAAATGTATGAATACATTTTTTGTTAATCATGTCTAGAGTATTTCATTACCAAATACCTATATTTCAACTGGTGTTTTTTATTTCTTAGATATTCATTCTTTCATCATTATACAGTGAGTCCTTGCATCCATGCACGAATAGGTAATTGAAAAAGTGTAAATACCTAAGTCTAGAAGATTCCGTTATGTAAGTATATGTTTATTGTACAGAAGTACAATTTCTTGTTTACAAACACAGTCAAATTATGAAATATAATAATAAATTAATAACATGTAATATCACAGCTACAAAATATTTAAAATTCTAAAGTACTAAAATACGAAAATATAGCCGGCTAAAAGCAGTGCAGGCATGTAGGTGTATGCATAATGAATAATCATGGCTAAAAAAAGATATGTTATCAAATATTTAGTGAAACATTAGAATGTGTCGTCATAAAACTCTGCCATGTTTGGACTATTGCACTCCAACCTAGTTTTTTGAACAACTTTTTTCGTTAACTATTGCCTAGAGAAGTTGCATTAATGTGGATAAAATTAGGATGTGATGGATTTGTGTCAAACGGCTGCGGAGGTATGGATAAAATAACTTCCTTATATGAGTGTGACTGAAATTAGAATACAGTAGGGAGGTCAAAAGTTTCTAGTAAACTCACTGCCTCCATGTTTTATCATCCTATTAAACCTGGTGTCACTGGATTCGTAATAATTGGAAAATACCGTGTGCTAGGAATCGCACGTTAAAAGGTATGATCTTGTTAATCCCTGGCTCGCACAAGTTTCGACTACTGAGGGCTGCCGTTCGCAAGGGGACAACAGCTGGTTAACGGAAAAGCAATTTTAAAGTTTCATTCCTTTTCGCCTTTGTATCTCCAGCAATATTTTTTTAATTTGGAATATTGAATATGCTCACTGAACGACACTTTTTGACATATTTGAAAAATAAATGAAAAAAGGAAGGTGTACCCATGAGTGTGTCACACGGTATTCTGTTGGAATTAAAAAAAAAAAACACTCTCATTGTCGGTGGTTCGCCATATCCATGAATTTGAAAATGTTAATTCAGTAATTCATTATCCTATCTTATTACCTACATGTTGTAATTTTATGGGGATAGTACCCACGGCATTCTACATTTAGACGTCATTTGGCTTAAACGTCTCGACTTATTTCATATGCATAACTTGATGACGCACGGGTAAAGTTATAATAATCGAACTGTATTGTCCAATGGCTCAACTCTTGACTGAACCAGATCGTCATTGGAAACAATGACAACGTCAAGCAGAGACGATGATCGCGGCATATTACGAGTGGGGCATCAATAATTTGCTTAAGATCGTACGTATCTAAGAAGTGGTTGAATTTAATTGAATTTCGTGACAGCTGATCTAAAAAGTCAATATTGAAGTCACCTGTTCAAATAATGTTATCAAAACATGAAAAAATATCGACAAATGTAACTTCTAGGTTATGCAGGAAGTCACTGACATACATACAAATGTCTGCTTTTTGTAAGTAACTTTTACTCATAGTTGCTCTATTATTCGACTAGAGTCTAAGAGCGTAAATGCAAAAGAGATTCTTATGTAGAATGCCACTCCACCTCCTCTGTGCCCACTACAATCAACTCTTATCAGATTGTAACCCCTGATGTCTATAGCGGAGTCTGGAATCTCTGGTTTGAGCCATGATTCAGTCAACGCTATTATATCATACTGATTCGTCAGTATATGATTCCTTATATCGGCTATGCTAGGCAAAAGTGATCGAACATTCAAATGAGCAATTACAAATTTCTTTCCCAGATTCATTTCACAGCATTTATTTTCAGAGTATATTCGTATAAAAAATATAACTACCAACTAATAGCAATCACTCGCTTTTCTTACTGATACACTCTTTATCAGCCAGACATCTAGCAAAAACGAGGATAATGATAAAAAGCGTTGGCAAAACAATTCTTAACAGTAAATAATAATCATAATAATAATACTCCATCATAAACACTTGTTGAGTGTACCCAAAGGCAAAGCCTGTGCGAGTAGAGGACGGCTATTATTATTATTTGCCGTGGTGCTCCGGGGCGACTTACTGATGTTTTAGGTGATGTATTCACTTTTCAGCTGTAGGAAAACCCGGAAAACCAACAGCACCACCTGTATAACTATACTAGTTGAATTAGTTTACATCAAAGGTAACAAATCTTGAAAAATAAGGTAAAGAAAAGTAGATATTAAGAGGAAATAATTTAATTGAACTTAAAACTAAGCATTGGCGCGGATGAATTCAAGACAAGTATTTCGATTTTAGGAACTGGTTTTGGCGTTAGAACGTGTCACTATTTTCTTCTTGTCTTTTTCTTCAGTTAACTTCGGAATCAAACCAAGGGGATCAGCCTTCATTTCTTCTACAGAGTATTCCGTACCTTCATGAATCAGTTTGCCTTTGTTGAAACTGTTTGTACTTCAGTCTCTTTAGAGTCGACTACTGTGCAGTATGTACACACCTTTTCAAATAATAGCCAAATCTACTTCAAAATTAATTAACTTTCAATACGAGGATAATGTTACATCAATTAATAAAATTGAACTGTCTTGTTGACAACCTTTCATATAAAAAATACAAAGTGTTTTCCAACAGCCTTTTTGAATTTTTGTTGGAATGTTATGAGCTTGAGCAGCTTTCCTATATATCACTGAAGCTCGGTTCCTCTCCAGATCAGTGGGGGTTAGGTCATGAGTAATATATATGCCGCTGCCTTTGAGAAGATTGGCGCTCTTTAAAATTCAATTCTTTAATTCCTGCTTTGAAAGCTCCACTGAAATTGTTCTTGGTTTTCCCTCAACAGTTAATTTTGCGATTCTAAATAGATCTCTGATACAGTAATCAGGAACTTGGATTAGAAGTTTATCGTTCAGTAAATTAACAAACACCTTTTCTAGTTCTTCAGTGTTATCTTCCTGCAACCCATGGACTATGATATTGAACTTCTTCTAACGCCTCTCTACTCTCAGTAATTCGGATTTAAGGATAGTGTTTTCTTTTACTAGGTCAATTACTTTATCTTTCACAAGACTTAATTCATTCTCCAAATCTTTCCTAACGTCTACAAGTTAACTCTTAATTTCAAGGTTCTGTTGTTATTTCATAATTTTGCTGACTAATTTTCTTTATTTCTCGGTACAAGTCTTCTAAGGAAGGGGCCGGCATAACTTTGTGAGCAGAGTATATCACACTTGAATTTAGGGAGCAATATGCGGCGTGAGAATTTCACTAATTTGCCAGATTCAAGCTAACTGCTTGCGCGATTCAGATTATTTAACGATAAATGAACTCACCTTGAGTTTCTGCACAACTTCATACAATTTTCAGTAGATAATTGAGGAATATAATTGACCTTTAGGCTATTTTACCCTCGATACATATATTTCACTCATAGAAAATATGCATAGACAGTATTCGATAAGTGAAAGAGCCTTTCTACGAGAACAGATCCACAACAAACGGAGTCAGCTGGCAGGGGTGGATACCGCCATACTGAAACTGTACCTAGAGCTCAGTAACAGAATGGAACCTGAAGACCCTGAAAACAAACAGGATGGAATTTCATACTCAAAAATGAACGGGTGAGAGAAAACCACATAGGGAAGTTTGACAAATTCTCCAGTGCTCAAATCTCAGAACCCCCTTGCCTAGAATTGTCCAGAGTAGTTGTAAACAGAAAGGATTGAGTCCTCACGGAAGATAAAATTACGGGTACCAAATGAGGAAATCATTGCAAACACGGAAGCAGCAATCAGAAGTCTACTGCATGATAATAATAATAATAATAATAATAATAATAATAATAATAATAATAATAATAATAATAATAATTCTCGTTTCTCAGGTCAAGTGGGCTGAAGTCGGAGACCGAGGGATTCATAATGGCCTGCCAGGATGGTGTCTTCAACACTCTCGTCTACCGCAGTCGCGTGATGGGTATAGAGGTCCCTGACACTAGATGCAGAGCGTGTCGTGGGGCAGCTGAGACCATAATGCATTTGCTGTCAGCTTGTCCAGCTTATGCGGTCTCAGCCTATATCCACAGACATAACGCGGCCCTACGAGTGTTGTACTACCATCTACGACACTCGTACGGTGTAGACGAGACACCAGTGTTGCCTTATGCTCCGGGGGATATTGAGTCCGTGGTGGTGAATGAGAAGTGCCGAATCTATTGGAACTATTCATTCCCCACCCTCAGGCAAATACAAGCCAATAAGCCTGATGTAGTACTCCTCGACCATCAAAGTAGGACGATTTTCGTCATTGAGTTTTCAGCTCCTGGCGAAACGAACATCGTCCGAAAAGAGGAGGAAAAACGGACTAAATATCGAGATCTTCTCTTTGAACTCCGCAGGCTTTACCCAAACCATTCTGTCAAGATGGTGGTTCTGATAATAGGGGTCCTTGGTGGAATGATGGACACACTGCTCTCAAACCTAAAAATCATACCGGCTTGCCGTGACATGGCAGAAATCCTAGCCGGGCGAATGCAGAAGGCCGTAATTCTTGGTTCACTCCGCCTACTCAGGGCACATGATTCTCGGACCCAGTAATCACTTACCCCATGGACGTGGGGAGTGTTTACTGGGGTTAATGACACGCCAGCGCGCCCTCCGGAAGTGTCGGAGCTCCGGAGACAGGGCCTGACTGGGTAATTCCTAACGGAAAAATAATAATAATAATAATAATAATAATAATAATAATAATAATAATAATAATAATAATAATAATAATAATAATAATCTATATCCACAGACAGACAGACAGACATAACGCGGCCCTACGAGTGTTGTACTACCATCTACGACACTCGTACGGTGTAGACGAGACACCAGTGTTGCCTTATGCTCCGGGGGATATTGAGTCCGTGGTGGTGAATGAGAAGTGCCGAATCTATTGGAACTATTCATTCCCCACCCTCAGGCAAATACAAGCCAATAAGCCTGATGTAGTACTCCTCGACCATCAAAGTAGGACGATTTTCGTCATTGAGTTTTCAGCTCCTGGCGAAACGAACATCGTCCGAAAAGAGGAGGAAAAACGGACTAAATATCGAGATCTTCTCTTTGAACTCCGCAGGCTTTACCCAAACCATTCTGTCAAGATGGTGGTTCTGATAATAGGGGTCCTTGGTGGAATGATGGACACACTACTCTCAAACCTAAAAATCATACCGGCTTGCCGTGACATGGCAGAAATCCTAGCCGGGCGAATGCAGAAGGCCGTAATTCTTGGTTCACTCCGCCTACTCAGGGCACATGATTCTCGGACCCAGTAATCACTTACCCCATGGACGTGGGGAGTGTTAACTGGGGTTAATGACAAGCCAGCGCGCCCTCCGGAAGTGTCGGAGCTCCGGAGACAGGGCCTGACTGGGTAATTCCTAACGGAAAAAAAAAATAAAAAATAATAATAATTAGAAGAGGCGTGTTTCAGGGAGACTCCCTCAGCCCTCTTCTCTTCTGCATCTCACTACTGCCATTGTCCGTTGCACTACGGAAAACCCGCGGATACAACTGCGGCACCCCCAGCAACCGGAGGCATAAGGTCACCCATCTGTTTTACATGGATGACCTTAAACTTTATGCCTCCGGAGAAAAGGACCTTCACCAGTCCTTAAGGGTGGTGCAAGAGTACACGCATGCTGTCGGAATGGAGTTTGGGATAGACAAATGTGCCACGGTTCATCTCAAAAGAGGAAGATGCGAGGAATACGGAGAGGACGTTCAGCTCGTAGACGGAAGCATCCTACATCATCTGGATGTCTGAGAGACGTATACCTACCTAGGGGTGGAACAACGCCACAACCAAGAGGTAGCTACTGTCAAAAGCTCTCTCCGCGGCAAGTATCAGCACAAACTCCGACAGATCTGGTCTTCAGAACTGTCGGGGAAGAACAAAGTTGCTGCAACCAATATGCTTGCCGTTCCGATTCTACTTTACTCCTTTGGAGTAATGAAATGGACTCAGGAAGAGCTGCGACAACTCGACGTAAAAACTCGCAAAATGATGCATCTTCATAGAAGCTTGCATCCTAAATCGTCTGTTCCACGGTTATACTTCCCCAGACAACGGGGAGGCCGTGGACTTTTGAGTTTGGAGTGTCTACATAACAAAATGGTACTGGATGGAGCCTGTAAAGTCATCAGGAGTTCAGATCCCCTTCTCTGCTTGGTATGTGATCATGAAAAGGCAGGGATTGGAGCATTTCTTTTCAAGGCAGCAACCCGTGCAGCCGATGAACTCGATCTCGTATTCGACACTGAACGGACAAACCCAAACTCTATCACCGAGTTGGAACCCGTTCAGCAAAAAGCCCACGTAAAAGCTGCGGAGTGTGAGAGGCTCCTGCAGCTACATAAGGATAAGCCGATGCATGGGGTCTTCTTCAAGAACATGGAAGACCTAGGCTTATCCAGAGACCTGACCTTCTCGTTTCTCAGGTCAAGTGGGCTGAAGTCGGAGACCGAGGGATTCATAATGGCCTGCCAGGATGGTGTTTTCAACACTCTCGTCTACCGCAGTCGCGTGATGGGTATAGAGGTCCCTGACACTAGATGCAGAGCGTGTCGTGGAGCAGCTGAGACCATAATGCATTTGCTGTCAGCTTGTCTAGCTTATGCGGTCCCAGCCTATATCCACAGGCATAACGCGGCCCTACGAGTGTTGTACTACTATCAACGACACTCGTACGGTGTATACGAGACACCAGTGTTGCCTTATGCTCCGGGGGATATTGAGTCCGTGGTGGTGAATGAGAAGTGCCGAATCTATTGGAACTATTCATTCCCCACCCTCAGGCAAATACAAGCCAATAAGCCTGATGTAGTACTCCTCGACCATCAAAGTAGGACGATTTTCGTCATTGAGTTTTCAGCTCCTGGCGAAACGAACATCGTCCGAAAAGAGGAGGAAAAACGGACTAAATATCGAGATCTTCTCTTTGAACTCCGCAGGCTTTACCCAAACCATTCTGTCAAGATGGTGGTTCTGATAATAGGGGTCCTTGGTGGAATGATGGACACACTGCTCTCAAACCTAAAAATCATACCGGCTTGCCGTGACATGGCAGAAATCCTAGCCGGGCGAATGCAGAAGGCCATAATTCTTGGTTCACTCCGCCTACTCAGGGCACATGATTCTCGGACCCAGTAATCACTTACCCCATGGACGTGGGGAGTGTTGACTGGGGTTAATGACACGCCAGCGCGCCCTCCGGAAGTGTCGGAGCTCCGGAGACAGGGCCTGACTGGGTAATTCCTAACGGAAAAAAAAAATAATAATAATACTCTCTCATAAACACTCGTAGAGTGTACCCAAAGGCATAGCCTGTGCGGGTGGAGGACGGCTATTATTATTATTTGTCGTGGCGTTCCGGCGCGACTTACTGATGTTTTCGGTGGTGTTTTCACTTTTCAGCTGTAGGAAAACCCGGAAAACCTACAGCACTACCTCGGTTGGTCGGTGCGCACTTCGCGCACTTCAAGCTAGTACCAGACGTCGGGATTGGCATCTAGGCAACTCACATCACACTTGATTCACAACAAGGCATGTGGCCACGTAAAGAGACCCGTGTACTTGGGAAAAAAGATTCCGTACCCGAGCCTCGAACGTCTGTCTGATGCGAGCTAGAAGTTCCACTGCTAGAGACCTTAGCCACTGAGCCACCGACCCACCGATGAAGCGGAAGAGATTAGGATTGAGATAGCTAATATTTTACATAAGGCACAACCCCCAAAAGGCAATATTCTAAAATAGGAGATTGCAGCCTTAAAAAGTCTAAATTCTGATGAAGGCATCGCGATCCTACCAGCTGACAAGGAAAATGCCACTGTTCTTCTAAAAACGGAAGAATACATCAGTTAAATTGAAGCACTTCTTGACCCATCCAGCTTGCTCAGACTAAAGAGAGACCCAACACAATCAAGGTTTCAGAATAAGAACCGCCTCATGAAGACATCATCGTTACCGGAATCTGTTATCAGAACGGAAGCCGTCCCACCTCGGCTCTACAAGCTTTCAAAAATACACAAAACGGACATACCTCTGTGACCGATGGTCAGTGCTCTTGGTTCGCCTACGTATTACCTGGCATAACATCTAGCATCGCTTCTTCATCCAAATGTGGGAAAAACTACCTCTTATGTCAAGTATTCTTCAGACTTTGTGAGAAAAATCAATAACACAACCGTGGAGCCGAGTGACAGTTTTGTCAGCTTCGACGTTGTGCCTCTTTTCTGTTTTAATTTTTAACAGTTCAATATAACATCCATAAGAAAAAATAAAGTTGATGATGGTGGCCAAGAGACGAAACGTCGGATGGTTCCTGTTTCTCAGATTGTAGTGAAAGCTGTGAGATATCATTGTGCATCATCAGCATATACAGTAACCGCCAAAAAGTATGTTCCATATGGTGAAACAGTTTATTATTGGAGTATTGGAAAAAATATTCTGGGGAAATGTTTGTGCATGTTCGATAACTTAAAAATCGATTTTAACACATGTCACGTGATACTAGTATTGCGGCAAATAGAAAAAAATTGATATGAAAAGGCAGAAAGTGGGGAAGATGGCATGATATCAAAAAAGTTGTCTGAAAAAGTTACCAAGAATTCAATTTTATACACATTAACAAAGTTTTAGGAGATAATTCGAGAAAATTGGAATTAGTTATTTTTTTGAATACTTTCCCATCTATTTAAAAATATCTCTTTTTCTCATGAATAGCTTGACTCTACTTAAATATTTGCATTTCAGTGATAGTGACAAAACGTTCTCTTGCCAGAAGGCACGTAATTTAAATTATAACCCTAGCTGTTACATCGGTTCGTGTTTAACATTTATATCAAAACAAAATTCCACGGCCATTGTGCTGACATGACATGTAAATTATAAGTAATTGACTCTAAATTCTATTCTGAATAAGTTCACAGTTTATTTGGCAAATATAAACTTCGAAACTGCACATCGGTATCGGGGCACATATTCCTCAATTATACCTACCTACCTACCTACCTACGTACCTACCTACCGACCTACCTTTCCACGGACTATGAGAAAACACTGTAATTAGAAAGTGTATATGCTGATGTCACTTTTTATAAATTTTTTTTCTGACCGCCAGTTTTTCTATGATTTGAAAAAAAGGGTTTCGTGATCATGGAATCTCAAATTATCATTACATCTGGATTGGGTTCTACGATAGTTGTCATTTGGTACCAGATGGGTTTGTTCGTCTGTTTCACGGAGTAGATCAATAACAATTGTTTTTCTCTGTTTAACTCATTTGCTTACCTTATGTGATATAAGATAGATGCTAGTAGATCCAATCTATTTTATATTTTATTTTCGGAGGTATATGCGGTTTTCAAATTCAAACTTTTGTTGTTTGTGTTTGGTAATTTCTGTATTCCTTATAACCGTGAAAATGTCTGAAAAGTGCTTCGTACCCGGTTGTCTGAACACCAGTGAAAATTCTAATAAGTTGAATGTGTTCTGTGGTAATAACAACTTTTGTTCCATAAGAACTGTAAATATAATTTGCGGTCTTGCCAACAATACTTTTTCATCAAAAGGCAGGTTCGTTCAGAAAATTTGACAGTTACAAATAATATAAAAAATTGCTTTGACTTAAAATTTTTTGATGTGTTCATCCATTGACAAAGTTTCAATTATTTCTCGAAGGCTTATAATCAGCCAGTAGCTATATTTTATGGGAGAACGAAATTCTCTATTTCGGAACGTGGATTATAGTGGGGGATGTTTTCGATGAACTTGACGTCAGAGGCAAACTTTGGAATGTGATATTTTTCTGAAATAAAAATAGTATAGTGACACTCGTTAATAAATAAACATTTTAGACTATAAACAATCGATTGGAAAAAGTTTTACAATTGATTTTTTGTAAATATAAAGGTCCATCCTATAATAAAAGAGCATATATAGAGATAGCCATTGATTCCAATTGACACAAAATACGTGAACTTATTGCAAGAAAAGTCTAAGTAAGAACTCCATATTTATATAATTCTACTATAGTAGTGAAGTTGGTAACACCAGCAAGTTTTTTGTCGATCATGTCGCAGTTAAGTCAGCAAGAAAAGATCGAAATAGTTTCGATTGTAGGAGAAAATAACAAAAGCTATAGAGAAGCCGCAGCGATTTTAACGAGAGGCATACCAATAAAAGTATTTCAGATAACTGTTGGAAAACTCATTCAGAAAACAATATGGGCACTGGTTTACTGCTGAGGAATCAGAGTTTGAAGTTATACAGAGTATAATTGAAACTCCAAGAACATCAATTAGTCTGGGAATTTGGGTTTATCTTCAACCTCTATCTGAAGATTGCTCGAAAAGGAAATTCAAGACTTATAAACCATAATTTACTGACACGCTTGAGAAGAGAAACTTCGATCCGTTTGGCTGCAGGGATAAATTGAAGAAAATATATCATTTAGAAAATTAATTTTAATTAGTGATGAGTCAACTTTCACTTCAAATGGTGTTTCATCCCAGAATTGTACAAGCTCGTGATCAATATTTATTGGAAATGAATGTTTGGTGCGGTATTTTCAATGACAGAATAAATGGACCATTTTTCTTTCGTCAGAATTTTAATTCTGGAAACTGATTTTTTGAGGAATGATTTCTATTTCCAAAAGAATGCTAACATTCATAGTACTTTGGCAACAAGGAATTGGCTGGACACCACTTTTCCTGGAAAGGGGATAGGTAGGTTTTCAGAAATTCCTTGGCCGCAAAGTTCACCTGACCTGACCCCAAGTGATTTTTTTTGTTGAGCTATTTAAATTATACTGTTTACAAATTTAGACCTTTTCGAAATATTGGCGTCGTCCACCTCACACTGGATACAAGACGCTTGTTGTCTTTCTGACTTGATCCTAGCTTCCATCTTGTGAATGCGTTGCTCATGCCCCCCAATCATCGGGGTGGTATCCCTCCTCTACGCTTGGGACAGGTTCTGAAAGACATCGTGAATCTCCGCTTCTGAGGCTTGGTGTTATGGAACGCCCTGCGGGTTCTGATACCTTCCGTTGGCGGTATGATGCGGGTATCTTCTACAGCCAGACCGACACGTGGCATATCTGCCACTTCTACCACTTCGCTAACCGGCTGAGGAGGGGCTTTGACATAGCTTCGAACCCGAAGATGAGATACATAATCCCTTAGATTTTGGGAAGAAAAGGCAGCATGTTCTGGGTGTATTTCACACCATAGAGCATGTATTTTCGCCATGTATCCTCTTCGGGTGGGCTCACAGCAATGCAGAAAACCGTCATCCTAGTATACCCACGGTCGACATCAGAGGGAATGAGTACTCCCTCCAGGGTGCGCCTTGGCTGCCGGTCCGATTTTGCACTATTTGCTCAGGAAAGTGGTATCGCAACTCACCAAGGCCTTGGGTAGTAGTTATTATTGTCATATTTGAACGACTGCAGAATTGTTATTCTACACATCACACAACATCAAAAAAATCATCTCATGATCGATTACTGAATAAAAATGTACTCAGGTATAATTTGTCCAAGTGGAAATTTGTTTGAATACTCACCAGTCGATCTGACCAAATAATTGAAATTTTCAGTGGACCAATGACACTTACTTCCTTTGGCAGTTATAAAGTTATAAAACCTTACTTTTGCAACTAGGTTGTTTTATTATTACTTTCGAATACTTTGCGGTATCTATCACCAGAAACAATTTCACTACCTTTCTCTAGGTCGCAACAATGTTGTCTTTATATTGTGATTTACATTTTCTATGCAACAAAGCGTAGCAAAATTTGGTTACAATGGCTTTCAAAATTTGCCCTCATACACAGGTTCGATTATATAATATTTGCAAATTTTGATGTATGTAGAACGTTTACAAAACCCGCAAACAATAGGTATCTATCTATTTGGTGGAATAGGAAATTGCAGGGACATTGTTAGGGTATTTGCAATTATTACCAACCACCTTTCAGTGGTGAATCTTGGGGAACGATATCTGTTTGAAAATATTGTGGTAATTATTCCATCAAAAATATTTAGGTTTTCGTCAAACATTGCTATAGAATGTTATTTCTTAATAATTTATTGGTAATTAAAAAAAAAGTAATAAGATCGTGAAATGCAGCAGTAGCTAGTTATATAAATAATGGGATCAAAGAAAAATTATGTATCTGACTCGAATCGAAAACAAAAAAAAAAGATATGTATGAAGTCACAACCGATTGAAGTTATTTCTGATTTTCAATTGAAAAAAAATTCAGTATGTGAGTATATGAGTGCAGTTGTTACAATAACTATTTAATCAGAGTTGGAAGAAGGTGAATCACCTTTATTGAGGTCAATAACAATGAGATTATTCAAATTTTCAGAAATATTGTCAATTTTTCACAGCATTGTAGTGAAAATACACCTAATCGTATTTCGCTGATTCATTTAAACTGTGAACTATAATTAATTTTATACATTTCAACTGATTATTACCACGGTCGCTAACTCTGTCTATTTGCAAACTCTAGAACTAACTATATCCGCCGCTGACTGTTCCATGTGAACGTTTTTATATATGCAACGGCCTGTCATCTGATTTTGACACATAGATTTCTTTACCATTCTAGAACGGGAACTGTCGAGAGTATGTGAAACGGATAGAATGATAGTAGGAGATTTGTGCCGTTTTTGGGACTCCCCCCACCACTATGACGTCATCAGTGATCTTGGGGTGACCTTCAGGGATGACCTTAGTGCATAGGTGCCTATGTGGGTTTATGACCTTGGGATGCCCTTTATATAGCTTTGAAATTTTGTGATTGACCTTGATGTAATTTTTGGTGGGAGGTGTTCAGGGTCTGTGTTTGACCCTGAGATTACATTGTGATGACTTGGAATTTTTCTCATACACAGACAAGTACTTTTTGTAAGTATATATATATTTTTCTACCTCCATGTCTTGCATGACCTTTAAGTATACCTACTCTGCTACTACTGTGTATGAGCCTTATTTGTGGAGTACACATAAAAATATATATCGAAGTATAGAGAAGGTACACGTCTGCATACCAAGGAGATCCAGCCAGATATGTCAACTCTGATTCCTCTCCCGTGAGGTATACCTTGCTATGGTGGTGGAGGGACAGGTCAGGTGACTTCAACGCTATGCGCATCTGACGACAATCTAGTGATTTGTGTCAGGCTCTCGCTCCCGATATGGTCGGGGCGGGTCCGCTGACGTCACACACTTATACGCTGCGGTGATGCAGAGACTACTATCTACTCTCCGTCCTATATCGATGCGATGCAAGCGCATAATGGGGGCTTTGCATCATATACGCGATGTATGAATCTGGGGTCGGGGTCTATTATAAAAGAAGTGGGTATGGTGATATGAAATCAGAAGTTGCATACCTAGAAGTAGAGCATTTATCAAAAGTAGTGAAGTTATTCAGTACATTCACAGAGATAGAGAGATCAGTGAGTGTGTTTTCCTATTGAAAATTATTTCTATTTTCATTATATATTTTCATCATATCAGTTCCAAAGGTGGATTTTCAAAAAAACAATTCTATAATTAAACAAGAGATGGAAGTGTTAGAGCAAAAAGTAATATCATCTTTGCCACTGAATGAAGCTTACCAAATTAAGACTGTCAGTTTGTTCTGCTCGGATTGGTGAATCTATTTTATTGATATTATTTGATGTAAGCAATGATACATTATTCGAAACATGGCAGCCGAAACGCATTTCAGAGCAACTCACCGATGATGATGTAGCATGATCAATTCATCTGGTGGAAAATATACAGTAACATATTTGGGTCAGAGTCTACAAAGCTTTGCCGGAATGAAAACGAGATCGTTGGTCAAATTTGATTTCAATGAATGATAGTTATATATAATTTCCACTTGTCGTAGGCTAATTCTAATTCTTCATATCATAGGTGATATCTGTAAGTAAAATATACACACTTTTCATACATTGTTAAACACACTCTTCGGAAGAGACATCATCAAAAGTCTAATGTGAGTAATACTGATTATTTTTGTAGCATACTTATTTCAATAATTCCTACTTGATTATAGCTTTATTCTCGAAATATGTGGATGTTGTAAGCTAGTCAACACTGGACTGAAGCCACATATATTTCTTCAGCTGTTGAACGGTTAACTTCTGAACTGGATGCTTTGGGCGAGAACGCTTACCATGTCACCATTTACGACCTGAGCGTGTGCTATGATGAAGATGTATGCGTGATTATGAGAACTACAAGAAGGGTGTGCATCTTTGCGACAGATACACAGATGGTTCTCTCGATCTATATCAACTGTGCGATGCAATGATTGAATGAGAGCTGAAAAGATTTCTCGTCCGCCTCCTACCATACCTACCTAAAGACATCATCTAAAAGTACCAATTGGATGACGATGACAGTAAAATCTAAGGAGAAAGATATGATGATGAGGAAAAAGTTATATTACATTGTTTGTATATACCTAAGACCAATTAAATTGTAAGCTATTAATATGTGAATAAAAAACATAAAATTGTTCATACATGTTTTATTTACCTATTCCTCTTTTACATGAATGAAGAAAGAAAAAAATTAATACATAATAATCAAAAATGTTTGTGTCTTCAATACCTGCTGTGAACTGATCCACCCAATGCATTGTATGTCAAAAATATAACATGTAGAATGAGTGCATATACTTTGGTATTGACTGGGAAGTTGACTTCCCTAGTTTCAAACTCGAGCTTAATATCAATAGTTGATGATTTTGTGGCATTCGGCTGATGTGAACAATCAATAATGAATAAAGGATTTTGTCGAAATTTCCCAATGTCCATGATAGGTTCACTCATATCTTTATCATAATAACTTCGTTGAACGTTCTCATAGGCATACTATGCTGAAATATCAAGTCTTTATCGAAATCCAAATTTCATCGTTCATAAGGGTATACTTCAGGGTTCAAGTACACACAAATGTTATTGATAAGTAAATAGGCTAGGGGGCTTCTACAATCAATTTGATCATTTTTACATGTTAATTGCCATAAGGATTTTTAAGATCCGTTCTGCAAATTTTGGTTCCTTTCAAGGTCACGCGTCACTGCTTCGCGTTCATTGTGTCACCTGTCATTTGTCTGTTCTTTGTCACGGAACATCAGTAACCTAACCTAACCTCTCATCTGTCACCTAACCGGTCATTTGTCTGTTCTTTGTCACGGAACATCAGTAACCTAACCTAACCTGTCATCTGTCACCTAACCCACCAAACCTACATTTGTCATGTGTCACCACGTTGCCAGCTGTCAAACGTCATATCGTCTTCCTCGTCATCTGTCAGTTGTACACCTAGCCAGTGTTGTGAGCGACTCCAAGATGGCGTGGAGACGTCATCATCATGGAGCTCGTCGTCGTCGCGAAACATCAAGTTCTTCTTCTTCCCACCAGATGGCGTAACTCGGGTATGGTCCTGTGAGCGGGAGATTTGAACTGGTTGTGTGATCAGTATCTGAAAAGAAAAAAAAGATTTGCGCTGAGATTTGAACTCGCGCCGGCTGGGTTGGCAGGCGGAGACCTAAACCACTACACCACGGAGGATATTGATTAAAAAAGGTGAATAGTATGTAGTTGTGATAGCGGATGGCGGCAGGAGGGTCATGAAATATGTGTTACACATCATTCCAAAAACAAATTATGGTGGTTCAACGGTGGTCTAGCGTTTCAACAAGCAATGTGTATAGGGTGTCTCAAAACATATCATTCAAGAGAAAAAAAAAACATGGCGGCTGCTCGTTAGATTTAGTATACCAGGTGTATCAAAACATATAATTTAAGAGAAAATATCATGATGGGTGCTTGTCTTATTTAGTATACAGGGTGTCTCAAAACATATCATTTAAGAGAGAAAAATATGGCGGCTGCTCGTTTGATTTAGTATACCAGGTGTCTCAAAACATATCATTTAAGAGAAAAAAAACATGGAGGGTGCTTGTCTTATTTAGTATACAGGGTGTCTCAAAACATATCATTTAAGAGAGAAAAATATGGCGGCTGCTCGTTACATTTAGTATACAGGGTGTCTCAAAACGCAAAGTTTATGAAAAAATCATATCGTTTGAGAGAAAAAAAGACATGGCTGCTTAGGGCAGAGATAAAGTTATCATTGGGGACATGGGGATTTAAAATACGAATCATCGAAAAATAAGCACTTCCGGTTTGAAAAAATTGAGGTAGAAGAAAAGTAATAGTGAATTCGGATTATCCACATCGAGGAGAGTTCAAATATGCAATAAAATGGCCACTTCCGGTTTTCACTTCCGGTTGTCCGATTTCGATAATTTTAGCATCAATGGATTCGTTTCGATGTCATGAAACATTTTTAAGCATTATCCAATGCCAAAAGGACATAGGAGGCCAACTTCGTTATTAGCGAAGGTACAACGACGTGCGGGTACTCTAATAAGACAACTTTTATGGGGGATCAAGAAAATGATAGAATTTCCTTCCGTCAACTGCCATAAGTGCCATAAACCTCACATTTTAATGCGTTATGTAATCTTCGCTCAAATGTTAGAAGTCGTTTCGTTAGAACGTCGCTCAATATATCGGCGGCGCCTCACACTCGATATCTGTCAGTTGTCATTGGTAAAATCGTTGAAGAAAAAAAAAATGTGATAAATAAACATGGTTGTACAGGTACATAAAAACATGGCTGCTACATGTATGTGTCGGATGAAAAATGGGTCATTGTGAGTAGCAACGTATTCAGCAATAGTATATAAAGGGCGTATCACACGTTATTTAAGAGAAAAAAATATGGCTGATGCAAGTGTCAAATGTCATGTGAAAAATGGGACGCAGAAAATACGTATCGTTGAGGATATGGGAACCCAATAGAAAAATATGGTGATATTTCATACTGAGTGTTCCAAAAATTTGTTAGACATACACAGAGTGTTCAAAAACTATTCAAGATATGAAAAAAAAACACTCATAGGACGTTTCAATCCTAATCAAGAAGGTATAAAGAGCATCTCATTTATAGAAAAAAAAATATGATGTTTTAACAGGAGTTTAGCGTTTCAACGTGCGATCCCAATCGGAAATGTATTACATGTCATCGAGACCGAATACGTCAGCGCTCTCTATCATCAGGAAGGTGCCCAATCATTAAAAATTGAGATAGAGCATTGATAAGGGTCCAAATTTAGTTACTATCGGTCGTACGATTTCAATAATTTCGACACCAATGGGTTTGTTTCGATGTCAAGAAACATTGTTAAGCATTTTCCAATGCCAAATAGGCTAGGAGGCTATCTTCGTTATTAGTAAAGGTATAGAAACATGCGGGTACTCTAGTAAGACAACTTTTATGGGAGATCAAGTTTGATCAAAGCAGAACGAACTAACCTTATAAAAAACGCTTTTTGCGGTCGCATTTTTACGTGTTTTAGCGTTTAAAATTTTAGTTGTTTTTTAGAACGCGAAAAACGCTTATTGTAGTCACATTTTTGCGTGTTTTAGCGTTATGAATTTTAGCTGTTTTTTCGAACGCGAAAAACGTCTATTTTGATTGGATTTTTGAGGGGAGGCAGACCAACTTAGGTTATAAAGTAAAAATAAAAGAAAACAGTTTGAATACAAATTTATTGAGTATTTTTATTTTGGTAACATATCACATAACCATTTGTATAGAATATCTACGTTTCGGAGACTGCAATTATAGTGGGGTTGCTTATCAATGTGATGCATACAGGGTGATATACCATCATTGTCGCCGAATGTGGGAACCATCCATGACGTATTATCATAGTCCTCCAAATTCACAACACGTGTAGGTAGGTTCAATTGATGAAATTTCTCTGTAAGATAGTCACGTTTTTGGATTCCTCGTACATAAATGATATCAACATTCTGTAAATTTTTCTTGAGGATGGAATCTAATTGATGATATTCCACAAAGCCAGAGAGTCAAAGAAACAGGCAGTACGTTTATCTGCTCTACTCAAAGAGGAAAATGGTAAAGTTGGCAGCAGAAGAAAATTACTACATTGAATTCCAATCCTAATGGCAATCTCCTTAGGATGGAATTGTTGCTCGATGGTAAAGCCTTGAATATCTACAACAGCTATTCTCATGTTGACTCTGTGATTGATACTGAAGTGACAAGCATATGTTCAGTTTAATTTGTTAATGATTTCGCTGAGTGGGAGGTGCTCAATAACAGTGTCGTGCACAATGATGCAATAGGCTCTAGTATTTTGGGGAAATCCTTCAGATGCCTCGATTTCGAGTTTCACATCAACAGTGGAACTTTTTATGCTCTCATCCCTTCTGGAACAATCGATGACAAAGAGAGTCTTGCCAACAAATTCGGTGGAGCTCAGCAGAAGATTATGTTGATTAGTAATTTTGTAGCTGAGACCGAATTGTGCATAGTTGAAATAGGCTTGCGAAAAATTCCCCTTTGCAAAATTCAGATGCATATTCTCTTTCGGGTAATTTTCACCGTTCAGAGTGAGCGTTATATTGGTGATATTCGAATGAGCGAATATTGTTGGATCATTGTTGAATTTGGCGTAATCACGGTCTTTTTGGAAACATACAATCACATAGCGAGGACTTTCGAGAAACGAGGAAGTCTTGACGGCCCATATTTCACTTTTTGCACCTTAGCCTATTTACTTTGATATCAGCAGTTGTGAATTTAGTTATGTCCTTTTTCTGGTCTTCAGACGTGGTAGTGCTTTGGAATCCAATGATGATATAACGAGGTGTTTCAAGGGCATTGGTTGTCTTGATAGCCCGTATGTCTGAAGATGTGCTACTTAGTGATGGAAGTTCATAGAGATCCCACATGAGATAGGCCAACTTGATTTTAGCATTCAGACCACATTTGTTGTTTCTGTTCAAAATTTTGAACTTGTGCTTATCTTTTGGTACTATGTGTATTATTTTCCACTCAATTTCATTGATTTCCAAATAAGCATCAACCTCACCAATATATGAGTTTTTGAAAGATCGAGCGATTATTAAAATCATTTCTTGTTTGACATTCAAGATATTCTTGTTGTAATCTTCAGTGAAACCCATCAAATATTTAAGTGGTAATTTACCACTGAATACATGACTGGTTGTATCCAAGATATCCTGTTTAGTTTCCGAAAGTCCCAGTTGTTAATAATGTGTTAGCATGTGATTGTCCAAATGAAATCATAATCTCCATTGTAGATGTTATCACCGGCTTCCTGACGACAGCAACTTTTTCACCACCCATTTCGTAGTGAATTTCACCAAAAAGGAAAGCGATGGCATTGTTCCAGAGATAACATGATTTCGTTTCATCTTTAGGTGTGAATTTACCCTATATATAAATGAAACTCTCAGCAATGTCAAGTATAACGTCTTGATTATTGATTGCAATTCGAATTTCATCTGAATTCCTGAACAATGGTGATCCATACGGTTTGTATGTGTGCTCATGTAAACTTATGAGGGAATGATCGAGCATCGGCTCATCGAATATATTCAACTTTTCACCATTCTTGCAAGCACCATTGTTCCTTACTTTCAGTCCAATTGAGTTCAAAAATTTGAGATCTCTCACTGACAGAGAGTGTGCTAAATGTTTAGCGTACACTTCTGGAATAAGCTTCTTTTTTGCTGAGCCTTCCTTTTTAGCTGTTTGCGGAATGATTTCAAATCCTCGTCAATTCCTGTCTATTATAGTAAAAACCCATAATAGTTTCAGATTTTCTCCAATTCCAAAATTACAACAATCTCTTCTGCACTTCCGAAATCAATGACATTATTTTTGTGATCCAAAACATGCACTGTGATGTTGTGAATCAACTGACGACCTTCTGGATTGATGGGCATATATATAATCTTGTGTGGCTCTTTCGTGAGATTGAATCCAGGCACATCGATATCGAATGAGAATAGAATGTGGGATTTTTCATTATTTATGTATGAGCCAGATATAATGTTGCAATCTGAGCTGATGAGTCTTACAGTTATTATGTTTATCGGTTGTGAGGATTCATGTATGTGATTCGGTTGAAATCTATCAAAATAGAAACCCATCATCTTTGCTATGGAATTCGGATGAGTCAGATCAATTTCATATTTTGATCGCATCTCACTTGAAAGTATTATTATTGGTGGTGTTGCATCTATAGAATCCTAAAAGTCCCACTCCATAATGACTGATTCTGTCCAATTCAATGGGTGGGAAAAAGTCTTCACTCAAGGCACTCGTCCCGACAGCTTGTAGTTCAAACTTCCGTGATATGACTGATACATTTTATGAATAACACTTCAATTTATTGTTGTTTTCAACACACTCGAGACAACCTACGCCTTTCTGGAGGTGGTAAGAATTTGGCAGCTGATCACCACTATGAATTATGAGTACCATCCATCGGGAACTATGTAGTCTGAGTGGAAGAAGACGAACATTTAGAGTGTGATGCGGATTGTTATTTGTCAGTTGTCACTTGTTTTGTTATTTGTTATTCGTTACCCCTAACTGATGGCCATTGGCCCTAATAAAAATAAAAACTGATACCTGTTGGCCCTGTTGCTTGAATCTGAATCCAATCTCAGATTCAAGGATCTCTTGATATTGCCTATTGAGAATATCAAGAATTGTCCAGCTGAAAATCTTCAACAAAATGGGCAAGAAATCATAAATCTTTGGACAGGTGGTTTGTTAAGATATGAAAGATGAGGATATTTTTGGTGAAAATCATAAAATGACCACTATTATGGGACAGTAGACTATTGAAAGTGAGTATTCAATTGTTCTCTTCATTTGGAATATCAAAATAGAGTTTTATAGTAATACAGAATGGAACAGAATGATATTCGAATGAATCAAGAATTTTATAATCCCAGTCCAGCTGAAAATCTTCCACAAAGTACATATATGTCAAACAGTATTAGTGCTAGTAAAATATATAGGAAGCTACTAGGAAGCGTTTCTGAAAACATATCTGGTACAGGCATAGAATGAAATAAAAGACGAACCCAGGTATACGCATATAAATTCAAACACACACACACATGAAATGTACCTATTCCACAATATTTATTAAATTTCAACCAAACACAATGTAGATCGATGTGACGTAAATGAGTTTGTGAGATGGTCAATCAAATATCTTTGGTAATTATTAGCATTCCTTCGAAATGAAGGAACTTAGATGACAGGTATTGAAGGGTACTGATTTTTAGTGTTAGAGAGACATAAATCAAATTAATTGTATCATTCTGCTTATTTGCTTGACTCCATTTGGTAACTAAATTTTAGCAAATGATAGCATTGTAATGGGAGGAGATTTCATAATTTTTCGTTTAGTGTTGTGGAATTTGCAGGATATCACCACTTCTTGTATTATGGTTAGATTCTGAAGCAGTCTCCCCACATAATTTAAGGGAATATTGCGATTTTGTACTCTTTCCAAACATTTCTGGAAGTATGATTCCAACCAAATGAAATGATAGAAAAACAGTAAACAGGGTTATGTGCTGATTACGATTGGGAAATGTTAATTCAAGGAAATGTATACAAGTTTAGAAGGGGCCTAGGGCTTAGGTGGCTATCAGAAGCATCGGCAGGTGACGGATAGCCGGATAACATGCGGTGCAGACTTGTATCCACAGGCTCTTTCCAGGCCACCACCGAATAACCAATAAGGTGGTGCCAATCCAAGGTGTTACGCGACCCGTATCAGTGGATGCATGGCAGTGGGAGAGCACGGTCTTGAACGGAGCCTTGAGGATACCAGGCGACCTCCTCTAGTACCACCCTTGCCACGCTGTGCGGGGCTCCGGCGTGGTAGACTCTTGGTTCCCTAGCTATTCGTGGAACCAACATGAATAAGACTGCTACCCCCGTCAAAGTTGCCCAGGTGAACACTCATCACGCTAAGGGGGCATCAGTCACTTTATCGAGGGTGTTCACCAGGACAAAACTGGGAGTTGTGTTGATTCAAGAATCTTGGGTCAACAGGGGACAGATCAAAGGATGGCCGAACGAAGAAGGTAAGGTGATCTGGGATGTCAGGTATGACAACCCCAGAGCTTGCATCTTGCTCAGAAATGACATTAATTATATCTGTCTTTCGGAACTCATGACGAGGGACCTAGTACCGGTTCGGGCCAAAATCCGCACAGGGCACTCACCCCTCGATGTAGTAATAGCCTCAGGATACTTTGCTGGAGATGGGCAAGCCCCACCAGAAGTACAGAGCCTATCCGACTACTGCAGCAGGAGCAATCTGGGCTGCGACGCCAACGCGCACAACACCATCTGACGCAGCACGTACACCAATCAAAGAGGTGAGCAATTACTACAATTCATACTCGCGGCTAAACTAAATGTACTCAATGTGGGATATGTCCGAAGTCCGCAGGCTATTCAACAAAGACAAGTGGGGTGGAGATTGGCAGAGATACACCGAAAGGCTGACAAAATACAATAAAGAAATAAGGAAAGCCAAGAGGAACAGCTTCACATCATGCAGCTGCCAGATTGTATGAAACTATGGCGGGAGGCAAAGAGCAAGGAGACCAATATCACTCAGTAGAACAGATGATGTAGCTACACAGAGGATGAAAAGCAACGAGCTCTCCTCCTACTGTAGACGCTTTTTTCAGGTAGCGTACCATTCGAACCCTACAGATCACTGGAAGAACCAGGTGCCAGACGAGAAGACTGGGAGATAGCAAAAACCCTATGCACTCCCCAAAGAGTGAAATGGGCAATTGACTCCTTCCAACCATTCAAGTCACCCAGAATTGACGGTATATTTCCGGCCCTTTCACAAAAAAGGTAAACGAAACTACTGCCATTTATTATTAAATCAACCAGACTCAGTCTGGCGCACGGGTATATACCGAGCAACTGGAGGAGAGCACGGGTAACCTTCATTCAGAAAGTCATTATTCAGACTATAGGCCAAGCAAAAGAGATATTGTCCTTGACAAAAGTACTACATGGAAGCCGCCTGTGCCATCCCGTGCAGGACAGTCCGTAGTTTATTCCCACTATGTCCTCAACTCGAAAATGTAATTTTTTTATTTGTTATAAACAATAAACAACAAAAAATCGCGATTTTTTAGGTTTTTTATTGTAAAATGGAAACTATTGAAGCAGTGTTAACGGTGCGAAAAGGTGAACTGTAGAGAATTGAATTCCGAAGAGAATGACGGATAAAACGATCCGATCAGATGATTAGAACCGGAGAAAAGCGGGAAAAACCGGAAAATTGTGTTTTTTTTTTTGTTAAATTTATAACTCTGCCATTTCTTAATATTAAGAGCTGAAACTTTGCATGATAGTAGCTATTGACGTGTACTTTATGTGTGCAGAATCTGGATTCAGTCGTAATAACAGTTTTCGCACAATCCCCATCTGAATTTTTTTTTTGAAATATTTTCGCGGAGCTGGATGCGTTTGAGGTCGTCCGATTGAAATTTAAAAAATAGATTTGGAAAGTAGACATGAGCAGTAACAAAACGTCTATTCTCATTAAACGCATTTAAGTGTGTTAAAAACTAGTGAGAACATGAAGGAAAACGGCCGTCCGCGCGTGAGCCATCGAGTGGTGGGGACTGTGCGAATCGAGGAGAAACGTTTATAGTCCGGTGGGAACAGCGCCGAAATCGCCTGTTTTAAAGTCTGACCCATTTTTGCGGTATGTCAAAATGGGACCTATGCAGGTCGATTCCTTATGTCTTTCCACATATGAAATGAAAATGTAGGACACGCCAGTTTGGTCGTGACAAAAATTACATGAAAAAAACGAAAAGATTTGAGAAAGCGCTATATCTTCTGGTATAATAGAGTTATTTGAAAAATTCTTTCACTGTTAGAAAT
Source organism: Chrysolina americana (assembly GCA_958502065.1). Taxonomy (NCBI): domain Eukaryota; kingdom Metazoa; phylum Arthropoda; class Insecta; order Coleoptera; family Chrysomelidae; genus Chrysolina; species Chrysolina americana. The sequence goes on along the minus strand of OY293415.1, from coordinate 61,767,613 downwards.
GCCTATTCACGTACTTTGAAATGGGTCTCCAAAAATTTCAAAAGAAAAAAAGCATTTTCCGAAAATGTGCTTTATTTTGTGCTGAGATAAAATTTTCAATAAAATGTTAATGTTTCAACACGCTGAAAGTCACTCATGATTCACCCAACTAAAATTCGCTTTTCACTAAAAATTGCGCAATTTTACAAGTAGCATTACATGTATATTATATCAAGTAAAACAGTATAGTTTTCACGTCAAGGTTTGAAAATAGAATAAAGTTCATTGAATTGAAGTTCTTAATTCTTGTGAAATATATTTGTACACAATTCATTATACAGGCTGATTCACGGTGGATGGCACATTAGACGTTTCTGGTGAACCAGACAATGGATCACTTTGAAAATTTAATGGAGGGCATATTCGGACATTCTCTAGCCAACTAAAATATTTTCGACAATGCGGTGTTGCCGCTTCTATTAGAAAGCAGTCGCAACTTTGATTTTTCAAATGGAACACTCTGTATATAATATTATTTTTGGAATCTCCAACAAAAAGCCCGACAACTTTTCTTGATATTTCCCTATACCTATCTGTTACCGTTTTCGAAGTAAAAATTAATTTCAATTTTTTTCTTCGAAAATCATGACTTCTAAAAATGCCGATATCTTTTAGTTAAGAAGTACTATAATATCAAAATTTGGTTTGGAGTTAGGTGATACTTGGACACTTCCCACACGTCAGCCTAATCTCCGTTACTTCAATACAGGGTGGTAAAAAAATACAGTTTTTTCGTTTGCTTGAAAAAGTTGCTGAAATTTGATTATTTTAAATGGAACACCCTGTATATTATTGAAAATTCGGAAAGCTGCTGAAATTTGCTTTCTTCCTATGTATATCATACCTATACCTAACTAGTCAAGTTTCGGACTTATGAGCATTTATTTGTGAAAATGTCCCTTCAGAATGGTATTTCCATTCGGTATTTGGTAAGCAGGCCATGATTACTATTTGACAGTAGCGTTGTGACATTCTCCTAATAATATCGACTTTTTCGTCACTTCAGAAGTTGCAAATACCTTCAAAACGATGGAACAAAACCATTCAAACGAAGTTCTTATGAATTTGTTTATTATTTTTGGACAGTGTGACAAAATTATCAGCAGAACATGTAGAAATTTCAATGAAATGTATCCGAATCTACCGCCAATGAACCTCAAGAATTCAGAACAATTTCAATATGTTTGGATAAACTTTAAAAAAGCACCAAGAAACTTGAAATTGGAAATATTGATATGAATAATTATAAAAAAGTAAAACAATCATGTGGAATATTTCAAAATATGTTCGAATCGCTGGCCGTTCACTTCCAAGCACTTTAAAATGCGGGTGTTGACTGCTTTCGTGGTGGCAGATCTGATTTCATTGGGATCCAAATCTTCAAATGTTTGGGCAATCCTTTCTAACAATTCATCTCTCGAACGCACGGGTATTTTGTAAACTTTTTCTTTAAACATTCCCCACAAATAAAAATCTAATGGATTAAGATCGGGTGATCTCGCTGGCCAATTCCATGGTCCCAAGCGCCTTATCCACCGATCGTCAAAAAGTCTTTCCAGTTCTGCGCTCACTTCTCTTGTGCAATGTGCAGGAGCTCCGTCTAGTTGGTACCAACAGTTTCGATATTCTTCGAGTGGCAGATTATTCACGAAACTCTCTACAGTATTCTCCAAAATATTCAGGTGCTTCTGGATGTTAATGACTCCTCGTATATCACGTACCTCAATTTGTTGTCCATCAACATGCAGAAGACATTAAAACTAAATTTTTCTTGAAATCCGGCTTCTTTTGTGACGTGAGGATTTTCACTGGACCAATAATGACGATTTTTTCTATTGAAAATCCCTTCTCTCGAAAATTTCGATTCATCAGTCCAAATAATTTTATTTAAAAAAAGTGGATCTTCTTGAATGCGTGTCAACAACATTTCACAAAATTCTAATCTGTGTTGAGGGTCTTGAGGCTTCATTGCTTGAATTTTGGTGAATTTATAATCATGCATTTTATGTCTTCGCAAGATTCTTTGAACCGATGAATATTTTATACCCAAATCTTCTTCAGCACTTCTTATCGATGACTCGGAAAATGCGTGAAAATATGCTAAGACATTAATCTGGTTGTCTTCAGAAGTTACGGGTCGAGGCAAGTTTCTTGGTGCTGTTAAAGTTGATCCAAATGCATTAAAATTGTTCTGAATTCGTATAAATTTCTTGAGATTCATTGGCGGTAGATTCGGATACATTTCATTGAAGTTTCTACATGTTCTGCTGATAATTTTGTCACACTGTCCAAAAATAATAAAAAAATTCATAAGAACTTCGTTTGAATGGTTTTGTTCCATCGTTTTGAAGGTATTTGCAACTTCTGAAGTGACGAAAAAGTCGATATTATTAGGAGAATGTCACAACGCTACTGTCAAATAGTAATCATGGCCTGCTTACCAAATACCGAATGGAAATACCATTCTGAAGGGACATTTTCACAAATAAATGCTCATAAGTCCGAAACTTGACTAGTTAGGTATAGGTATGATATACATAGAAAAAAAGCAAATTTCAGCAGCTTTCCGAATTTTCAATAATATACAGGGTGTTCTATTTAAAATAATCAAATTTCAGCAACTTTTTCAAGCAAACGAAAAAACTGTATTTTTTTACCACCCTGTATTGAAGTAACGGAGATTAGGCTGACGTGTGGGAAGTGTCCAAGTATCACCTAACTCCAAACCAAATTTCGATATCATAGTATTTCTTAACTAAAAGATATCGGCATTTTTAGAAGTCATGATTTTCGAAGAAAAAAATTGAAATTAATTTTTATTTCGAAAACGGTAACAGATAGGTATAGGGAAATATCAAGAAAAGTTGTCGGGCAATTGTTGGAGATTCCAAAAATAATATTATATACAGAGTGTTCCATTTGAAAAATCAAAGTTGCTACTGCTTTCTAATAGAAGCGGCAACACCGCATTGTCGAAAATATTTTAGTTGACTAGAGAATGTCCGAATATGCCCTCCATTAAATTTTCAAAGTGATCCGTTGTCTGGTTCACCAGAAACGTCTAATGTGCCATCCACCGTGAATCAGCCTGTATATTTACACGGTGTTACAGAAAGTATTCACAAGAAATGTGCAATTACTTTTAATTTTATTCGAAACAGATCACTTATATAGACTGCTTGATAAAAATATTCACAAATGATATCATAAGAATATCCAATATGGAATTGGCAATTGGGAAGATCATAAACGATATCTGGAGAATGTACGATTGTAGGATTTGTAGGTTTTCCAGATTTACATGTGAGACACGAGATGTCCGTAGAATTGCTCATTACTAATATCCTTACAATAGGAGTATTTGGATCAAAAATTCATGAAAAAACAACTACTTTCCTAGCTAATACCGCGACCAACGTCGAATTACATCTGATAAAATTTCCTTGGCGGGGACTTTGAATGACATGACAGCAGAGTTGAAAATGACATTTATACTCCCTGACCTTATAGTAACCAATCACAGAGTACATAACCTGGCAGCAAGGACGGGAAAATTAAGAACTTTCGTCTCTTTTTATTAGGGTGTCCAAAGCCATTAGAAATCTCTATTTCGGATCACTTATAGACCGATTTCGGGGTGTCGCCCCTCATCAGTATAGGGTAGGTCTAGTAGTCAATAACTAATTATTGCAACAAATGGTTCGATGTAAATCCCATTTCAGGGCAAAAGCCGCGAACGCGTCCGCACCGTAGATAAATCCAAACTGAGAGCGCCACTTTTATCACAAGTAATTCAATGTTTGTAGTGGCATTAGCCAGAAAGCGGTTATTTTCTAATAGATTTTTGACTCAAATTGTGCTATTTTATAGGATATTAGCAATAAGAAGTCCTACAGACATCTTGTGTCTCATATTATGAGCTCATTGGGAACTACAGATTTTTTTTTATTTTGTTTCAAGAAAGTGGTTTTCTATAGACTTCTGCAGAAAGTTTGGATTTGGAGTTGGATCAATAATAAGATTCTTTTTTTGCTAATTTTTAATAATTGAACCAAGAGAGGCAATGGTTTTCATTTTTCTACCTACGATGATACATACTGTGTAAATAGTAAATGATTCTTCCATTGTTTTTGGGGCATAGTTTCCATTTGAATCAGATTTTTTTTTTGTACTGCTTTTGAAGTCTTTTGTGTATTCAGAGTATGAGGGATGATGATACATAGCTTTGGAAACAAATTAATTTGGGTACAATTCCAATTTTTCCATCATTGCCGGATCACCACGTCCAAAAGTTGCCTTCAAAATTGTTGTTCTGTTTCTTTCCCAAATTCAGTTCCAGTGCGAGCCTGAATTAGGAAATTTTTCTTGTGGGTGCCACATTTACCACAAACATTTACAGCAGAATATGCAAGTTTATTGTTGGCCCCTGTAATATTTATACTAATGCAAAATGATTTTCTTCAAGTCCTATGAATTTGAACTTCAGCAGGATTTTGTTTTCATTTTTGTAATAAAAAAGCTGCTATCTATTCATATATTGTCTATAAATAAAGATATGTAGAAAAAACATAGAATACCTGCTTATTCTTTCATCACTCATGAAATCTGAGTCAAGAATCGAATTCCTCAGGTTCACATACCCCAAAATCATGAAAAATACCAATCAAATAGCTGCAGTACATGCCGAGATAAACAAAAAATGCAAAGAATTATAAGTTGCGCGCAGCGCGCGTCTATTAATATTATATACGTTTCTCCTCGATTCGCACAGTCCCCCACCACAAGAACGCTAACGCGCCGCCGGCCGTTTTCGCTCATGTTCTCACTAGTTTTTAACACACTTAAACGCGTTTTAACAAAAAATCATAATAGACGTTTTGTTACTGCTTACGTCTACTTTCCAAATATATTTTTTAAATTTCAAGCAGACGACCTCACACGCATACAGCTCTCCGCAAAAATATTTCCAAAAAAATTCAAATGAGGATTGTGCGAAAACTGTTATTCCGACTGAATCCAGGTTTTGCACACATAAAGTTTCAGCTCTTAATATTGAGAAATGGCAGAGTTATGAATTAAAGAAAGAAAAACACAATTTTCCGGTTTTTCCCGCTTTTTTCCGGTTCTAATTATCTGATCGTATCGTTTTATCCGTCATTCTCTTCGGAATTCAATTCTCTACAGATCACCTTTTCGCACCGTTAACACTGCTTCAATAGTTTCCATTTTACAATAAAAAAACTAAAAAAAACTCGATATTTTATTGTTTATTGTTTATAATAAATTAAAAAATGGCATTTTCGAGTTGAGGACATGGTGGGAATAAACTACGGACTGTCCTACACGGGATGGCATAGGTGGCTTCCAGGTAGTAATTTTGTCCAAAAAGCAATCATTTGTGGCTCTATTGCTTGGCCTACTAATCTGTCTCTCATCCTTCTTACTGAAGACACTGGAGAAGATGGTAGATAACTACATTAAAACCGAGATACTGGAGAGGGTGCCATTACACCTCGGGCAGCATGCATACATGGTGAGCAGATCAACGAAAACCGCTTTGTACGTGCTTACCGAAAGTATCCAGAGATCACTCGAGCATAAAGAAATGGCCCTATGAGTCTTCTTAGACATAGAGGGGGCATTCGACAACACCTCTCACGAAGCAATAAACAGAACCACATCCAGATGGATGTGCCAAATTCTGGCTACAAGAACTGCTGAAACGAAAGTGGGCGATATCTGCTTTCGGATCAGCACAAACAGGGGATGCCCACAAGAAGGGGTACTATCACCTCTGATGTGGAGTCTCGTAGTAGACAAACTACTCGGAACACTAACCGGGAACGGAACGGATATGCTGACGACAAAGTCATTATGGCCAAAGGCAAATTCGAAGGAACCCTCTGCGATCTCATAGAAAGGGAGATAGTCAGAAGATGGTGCCTTTCTGTGGGGCTGAGAATTAATTTATCAAAATCCACAGTGGACAATTCACTTGAAGAACAAAATTTCAGCACCTGAGGGCTATTCGCCTCGACGAAGCAGACTTAGAATGGAAGCGAGAGGTGAGATACCTAGACTCAAAACTACTCTGGAACAGACACGTAGAAAAGATCGTTGACAAGGCAATATCATCACTGGTGGTGTGCAGGAACATTGCAGGAAAAACGTAGGGCTGTAACCCATCAATACTGCGATGGATGTACACCATGACAGTGAGGCCTATGATCACCTACAGAGCAGTAGTGTGGCACGGCAGAACCGAACTCGCCATAACAAAGAAAATCCTGAAGAAAGTGCAAAGACTAGCATGTCTTTGTATAACAGGAGCAATGACGTCGACTTCAACAGCAGCAATAGAGATAATTCTGGACCTAACTCCTCTTCACATCATGGTGAGGAAAACTGCTTGGGGAGCAAACCTCAGGTTGGCTGAAGTCGGACTCAAAGGGACAGCACACTTCGTAAGGGGCTCAACCCCCACCGAAAGTGCACACCTTGCCGATCTCCCAAATGACGAAATTACCAGGATATTTAGTTTCGAGAAATCTTTCCAAACGGAATTAAAACCAAGAGTGGATGGAGCATAGAATCCATTCGAGCACTGGGAAAGAATACCATAACATGGTACACGGACGGGTCCAAAACTCCCGACGAAACAGGAGCAGGAGTTTTCGGGCTTCGCATATTCCGAACCCATGGGCCAGTTCCCCAGTATTTTTCAATCGAAAATTCACGCTATAGAAAGGTGCATTCAATTCAACCTCGACAGGAAATACCGGAACAAGGAAATCGCGATCCTCTCCGATAGTCAAGCAGCCATCAAAGCGTTGAGCTCATATAACATCAACTCAAAGATGGTTTGGGAATGCCTAGACAAACCTAATGATCTAGGCAGGAACAACAAGGTGATCCTTCTCTGGGTGCCGGGGCACGTCGGAGTGGAGGGCGATGGACAAGCAGAAATCCGGGCACGAAAAGGGGCATCAACGCCACTGATAGGCCAAAACCATTTTGCGGACTTGAAAAATCTTACTTCCAAGACGAACTCAATAAAACTGAAGAAGCAATGAGAGCAACGTCCTGGCAAAGACTTCCAGGGCTAAGGCTGGCCAAAAATCTCCTGGGCAACTTCAACTGAGCAAGATAGAAGACACTGATTAACCTCAGCAAAACTAGTCTAAAGACAATCACGGGATTCCTTACAGGGCACTGCAAAGAACACCTAAGGAAGCTAGGCTTAGAGGAGGACAGCACCTGCAGATTCTGTGGGAAACATCCAGAAACACCACACCATATATTGATGGAGTCATCAATCTCCGTTACCAAAACTTGCTGAAAACTCTAATTGTATCATGTAATGACATAATTGATTTTGACAATGTCGAATGAAAATTAATTTTTCGGACAAATTATTAATCAATTGATGATACCGAAGAGGTGTTTTGCTTCTATTTGAGAGGAGTCAATTTGGGAAATAAAATTAATAAGAGGGCTTTCATACAAACTTGAATTTGAATGTTATAAACATGGGATTTGAATAAAAACTGTAATATAAATTTTTTCATAGGTTTGAGAGTTGTATCAAATGAATTAGAGGTGGTTAGATGCCGGCCTTCTGAACTTTGGCCAGGTTCGAATCCTGGAAAACGAGAAAATTTTTCTCAATTTCATAGGAGTCGATAGGCAAAGTAAGTTGCCTGGATGCCAATCCCGACGTCTGGTGCTCGCTTGGAGTTCGCGCCGACCACCCGGAGTAGTGTTTATGTTTTCCGGGTTTTCCTACAGCTGAAAAGTGAATACGCCACCAAAAATCAGTGAGTCGCCCCGGGGCGACTTAAATAATTTGGAAGTCGAAGACTGTTTTTTTTAAGTTTTATTTTCAAAATCGGAAAGGACAGAAAATATAAAAATACGTCTGAACGATGTGAATAGTTCGTCAAGACTGATTAAAGTATAAAATAATAAAGTATAACACGTTTTGCGTTTCCGCAATGTTCATTGAAATGGTAAAAGTCTGTGTCAGCATCTCGTCGGTGCTTCTATACCGGGAATACAAGGTGAATCAGGTGTTTAACTCCTCCATCGCCGAATTGAAGCATATTTCACGTACTGAAAAATGCTGCATCGTTCATCGGGGGTTGTTCCTCTGTTGGCCCTGCTGGATTTGGTCTTCGTTTGTTATGAATCAATTGGAAGCTGTAGTAGACACCTACAAGAATAACTGTAATGTAGATGGGGATGATCCAGTGGGTGGTCGACGAATTTTTTCTATAGTGTGGGTCAGTCCTAGGATGTGCTGTTGCTTCTGAAGTTCATGGATCTTGTCCAAAGGGATATCTTTGATGATGATTTCGGAAACGTTCTCCCTGAGTGGACTATGTGGTACGATGATTTCTGGAAGGAACATTGGCTGTCCATGACTGATGGTTTTTTCGTTGATACATTTGCGGTTATCGGTTTCGAATCAGCAGCCGGTGGGTAGTTCAATCAAATAGTTTTCCCGAAGTGTCGTAAAATCACTTCGTTTGCAGGGGGTTTGGATTTTGGTTTGATTTGGAAGTATCGCAATATAGTGTGACTCATCGATCTGCTCTATCAATTTGGTTGAGGTCCTTACTGGTTTGTGCTAGCAGGTGACGTAGGTGTACGACAATTGGAGTAATTGAAATACACAGTCTGGTTGTCTCAGGCCTTCGATAAGGTTGTTATTTGGACAATAGTAGTTTGGTCGCAGTTCAATGCATGGCAATGATGTGTATTGGTAGAAGTTCTCATTCATTATCAGATAGGTACTGGGTGGAACAATCATAGTTGAATTGGTAGTAGGGATGCAATACAGGTGATATAGAAGGAAGGTTTCTGGGTGGACAATAGGAAAGTGGAGCACAAAAACAATCTTAGTATTTGAATGATATGCTTCAATTTCCAATAGCTCATAGTACCTATGAGTAAATTTTGGGTCATTTGGAAAAAACAATTGATTTGGAGAATAAAGACTCAGAGTCGTTTCAACTACAGATTGAAGTTCATCAATTTTCTATATACTGCTATGTGTTGTTTTGAGTCTAGCAAATGTAACAGCGTTTTCAATATCCATCAACAATTGCAAGATAATTTCGAGTGAAATTTTGATTTGATTCAGTACGTCTCGAACTTCCCAGTATTCGTCAATATTTAAAACTAACTGGTTCAATTTGTTTAAAGTGGAAGTTATCGCCTTCTGATTCGGATTAATTATTGTGATTGTTCTATTGAAATTTTCGATTATTTGGGTACCTAGTAAGAGATATTTCTTGTTTTAATTTTTTGACGAATTTTTGTTAATTGGTTTGAAGATCATTGATTGCCTCGTCATAGTGAGCAGCATCATTTGCATCTAAATTTCGGGAAATACTTTATATAATCGATCCTAAACCGTCTATGAGTCCTCTCTTTACTCATCCATTTGGACTCAATGAATTGAATTTCTGTTCCGCTGATTTTATTCGAAACAAAAGTGCTCGATCAATGTTTACAAGTTCAGACATATCGGAGATATTTTGTTTTCTGTGAATGGTAATTGTTATATTTTCGTATAGATTTTTTATAGATTGGATTTGGTGTCCGATAGGTTCTAGGTCGTAATAATGGATAAAACTATGGGTTTTTATTTTCATTCTAGTCGTTCCTAGCTTGAACGGAAGAATCCCTGGATTCTTGTTCAGGTTCGTTATTGTTACCTCCTGTGGTACTGCTGGTACCAGTAGGTGGCACCTGTAACAATTTTTTCTGATTAGCCTTTGATCTTTTTAAGTTTTGTTTGTGAAGGCTATTGACCTTGATATTTTTATTTCCTACAACTTTTCCTTTTGTGGATTTTGGTGACAGTTTATTTCTCGTAATTGATTTTATCTTCCGATAAAGGTCTGTGTCAGGGGTATATTTCTAAGGGTTCCTCACGATTTCGATTATGTCTCTCAATCGTTTTCTCTTTGCCTTTTGTCATTTGTGCGTTTAAGTTTTTGTACATTTCTTTCATCATTTGGCGACGTTCATGAATGTAATTGTTCATAACTTTTTCGTTGATGTCAATGTCGAATGGATCTTTGGTATTCAAATGTCCGTTTATGATATCGATACGTTTTTGCTTTGTCGATGTATGAATCGAGGAATTTGGTTCAAAATATCGATTATATTTTTGTCTTTGGATATGATAATTCGTAAGTGTTCGATCAGAGTCGTATGGAACCTTTCAATAGCACCGTTCGATTGGGAATTATTGACTGTGATGTAATGAATACTGACCTGATTTGTTTTGAAAAATTCTTTTACTACGGAATTCTTCAATTCCGATCCATTTACCATTATCACGAGAGCGGGGATACCGTGATGGGTGATGAAAATTAAAAATGCTTTCACAACTGAAAGGGGGTATTTCAGAGCATATTTGGAAAATGAATCGCTTATTGTCAAAAATTTCTGACCTTGTGCTTGGAAAGTATCAATATGTACTACTTCAAATGGTTTCGAGGAAGTGGGAGTTATCATAAGTTTTTGGTTTGGTGGATTTCTATCATATTTATTGATTTGATATATTTCGCATGAGTTTATATACTTGGTTACGTAATTTTTTTGCCTGGCCAATAATATGACCTTTTTATTCTCTTTTCGGTTTCTACGATGATTTGTCTTACCCTCATAATAGTTTTGTATTAATTCTGTCTGTCTGTCTTTTTCTGTTACGTCTTCTAGAACTGAGTTACATTTAATCAACTTATATGCAGAATTTTTTAAAGTTGTTTGTAAGGTGGTGACGATACGAGGAGTATACGTATCGTTTTCGTAATAAATTGCGTATGTGAATTTTGGTTCACTATAATTTTTGAAAAGATTGATTATATCATTTTCGAGGTTGGCGATCGATATTTGGGAAAGGGCGCGTTTTTTTGTAGGGAATATTTGTTCTGTTTTTGGTTTTGTTGGTGAATGTAAGACGAATTTTATTATTAATTGATTATCGTAGGAAGTTTTTCATTTCCAGGATTGGTTCTTCGTGGCTGGTGTGTATTGTATCTCCGTCTGTTTCTTAATTTTCTTCGTTTTCTTCGATTGTAGTGGGTTCCTTGGAGGAGTGTTGTTGATCCGTCACATCAGTCATTATTGGTGGGTCGCTTACATTTCCTGTGGTAGAGATGTCTTCAATGTCATCAGATATTGATTTCAGATTTCTAGGTCCGGTTAATGATTCAATGAATTCATCTACGTATTGAAAAAATTCTTTCGAATTTATCTCAATACGAGAAAGTGCATCTGCGTTGGTGTTATTCTTCCCTTTTTTGTATGTTACTTCATACTCTAACTCTTCAAGTTTAGACGCCATCTTACTAGTTTCGAATTCGGTTCTTTGAGTGACATCATCCATTTTAGTGGTTTGTGGTCAGTTACTATCTTGAATTTTCGGCCGTACACGTATGGCCTGAAATATTTCGTAGCCCATACTATTGCAAACAACTCTTTCTCAATTGTGCTGTAATTTTGTTCTGATTGGTTGAGTGTTCTTGGCTTGTCTTTTCCAATGGGCCTCTGAGATAAAATGGCCCCTATGGCAACGTTACTTGCATCTGTCGTCAAATTGAAGTCTTTGGAGAAATCAGGGTAATGTAGGATGGGTTCGTTGGTCAATATGTTTTTACAATCTCAGAAACATTTTATGAATTGGGGTGTATGTTCGATTTTGGCATCATTCTTCAGGCATAATGTTAGAGGTTTGGTGACGCGGGCGAAGTCCTTGATGAATTTTCGGTAGTACCTGAGTGGGCCAAGAAATCTTTTAATTTCTCTGGTTGTTCGTGCAATTGGATACTTCTTTATCGCAGCGATTTTGTCTGGATTTGGTCTGACTCCTTCTGGTGTAACGATATGGCCCAGGTAAGCTACTTCTTTCTTGAGGAAGTCCGATTTATCAAGTTGAATCTTGAAATTGGTGTCTCTGAGGAGTTGAAAAACTTTTGACAGACTAACAAGATGTTCTTGGAGGGAGGTCGAATAGATGATGATGTCATCGAGATAGACTAAACAAATTTCGTTCTGAAGACCACGAAGAATGTTGTCCATGACTCGTTGGAAGGTCGCTGGAGCATTCTTCAACCCAAAACGTAAACGCAGGTACTCCGCTGGCTAGATCTAAAGTAGTAAAATAATTGCACTTTCCAAGTTTATCCAGGACATCCGTTATATTTGGAAGGGGGTATCGATCGTCTACAGTTTTTTCATTGACCTTCCTATAGTCGACGACTATTCTCCACTTCTTCTTTCCGGATGCGTCCACCTTTTTTGGTACAATCCTTATCGGTGATGACCAGGGCGAGTTGCTTGGACGAATAATACCTTGTTCCAGCATTGATTCGACTTGTCTTTCAACTTCAGGCTTGTGTACAAAAGGATATGTATAGCATTTAGTAAAAACCGGTATTTCATTTTTCGTTTTCATTCAATGTTTCACTTGGTTTGTGAAGGTCAGTGGTCTGTTTTCTGAATGAAATATGTCGGAAAATTTTCTACATAATCGGAGTATTTCACGTTCTTTCTCTTCATTCATATGAGAGGTTGAGAGGTTGGAATAAAATTGTCTATGTCAAATTTTGAAAAGTAATTTTTTTGGGTCACATCAACATGATACAATTCGTAATTATTTTCTTCAAAATGTATTGATTTGATTGGATTCGATAAGGACAACGTTATTTCTTGATTTGTTTTATTGGAAATTTCAGCTGGAGCTAGACCATTTTTTGCTGTAGAAAGAGTTTCAGGAATTTGGCAATTTTGGATATTTTGTTTTGGTATGACAACGTCACCATTTTTCCTGTCAACTGGAATTTTGGTAACCAGTTTTGTATGAGGTTTGAAAGTCACCTTGTAATTGATACTTTGGAGGGATGGTTGGTAGCGTATAGGAATAACGCAAGTAGGGGTGAATAATTTGGAATTGACAAAATCGAGTTGGGCATTTAAGAGTTTTAAATTATCGAGTCCTATGAGACCATCAAAAATATTGTGGAAATTAAATAAGTAAAATTGGATGCTATCATTTATGGGAATGCTGGGATCTCTGCACAACAGTCACGGGATGAAGTTTGGAAAATTGTAGATACTATAAAAGGCTCGAAAAATATTTTACCGTTATAATATTTGTAGTCTATTTCGGGGTTGATAAATGATTTCGTGAAACCAGTATCGATTAAAAGTTTCAAAGGAGGGTGATGAATTTGGATATAGGGGAATTCTTTTTTGTCGGTTGACAAATGATAATCTCTTCGTTTACTGTCTGGTCCTCTAGAAAATTTTGAGGATATTTTTCCTGGTATTACTCGTCATAGTTCTCATATTTAAAGTTCGTAGGTTCTCTTCGCAATTGTGGTCTGTTCGCCAAAATGTTCAGTATTAGGATCGTTGACCATTATTTTGACTTTGTCTCCTATACTGATGTGTCGTATTTCGGGTCGATATACTCATTGGTGAAGATGTGTTTTGGGGAACATTTTGGGATGGTTTCCATGCATTTCGGGGTTTTCCGAAAACTTGGGAATTTGAAGGGAATCTTTGGGTAGGTGGATTTGGGTGTCTCGGCAAGTTTATTGGACCTCTTGGAAATAGGTGTTGTTGTGGTGAGGTAAAATTCATTTGTCTGTATTGTGGTGTCGAAGATTGCTATACAAAATTATTTTGAGTGTATTGGTATGAATCTTATAAATGATTGATTGGTTTTCTTTCAGTTATATTTGTATGATTGGTTTGGTTAGATTTTTGAAAGTATTTAATATTATCTTCTTCGATTATAAATTGTAAGGATTGAGCAAGTGAAGTAGGCCACATAGCACGTATAATTGGACCTAATGGATCTTTCAAACCGGCTGAAAATGTTTTGAGGGCCTGTTTTTTGGAGAATTCTCTCTTACTTTCACGCTGAGCAGCATCCTCTACATTGAGGTCGATATAATTACAAATTGTGTTTAATAAATGCAAAACTTTTTCATGGAACTCAAAAGGAGATTCATTTGGTTTCTGCCTTAAGTTAACAAAGTCCTGATTCAAACAATTTTCATCTCTCTGATCTCCAAAATTTTGGGTCAAGGCTGATTTAATATCGGCCCAACTTTTGATACCATAGATGGCGACAACTTCTTCAGCCCTTCCTTCAAGCTTGTTCATAATACCGTTCAACAAAAGTGTATTTTGAAAATTATTGACATTTACTGTGTCCCAATAATGAGTCCCAATTGATTCGGAAGCACTGATAAATCTATGAAGTTTATTTGGGTTTCCATCAAAACTTGGAATTATTGATAGATTCTTGATATGTAATACGGGGGGAGCCATATCTAATTCGGTATTTGCAATTTTTAAATTATCAAATATTTCAACTAAATGTAATTCGAACTCTGCAGTGTTTTCGCAAAAGCAAGCACGAGAAGAATTTGACTCTAAATCTTGAGTGTTTTCGCTGAAGGATTCACTGGATAAAGAGGAGTCTGACATGAACTAAAGAAAATCAACTCACAGCATCAGTATTGCGACGTCCAGAATCATGCGTACTCGTGCAGGTATCCTGGATGGATTCTTGGAAGATACACTGTATATAAAGTTCAGATATTTCGTTTAAGAGTTGAAACTCACAGATTTTCCGCGATGGATATCCAAAAAATTATCCTACCGTCTGCGCCACTTAAATATTTTGGACATCAAAGACTGTTTTTAAAAAGTTTTATTTTCATAATCGGAAAGGACAGAAAATATAAAAATACGTCTGAACGATGTGAATAGTTCGTCAAGACTGATTGAAGTATAAAATAATTATAACACGTTTTGCGTTTCCGCAAAGTTCATTGAAATGGGTAAAAGTCTGTGTCAGCATCTCGTCGGTGCTCCTATACCGGGAATACAGGGTGGATCAGGTGTATAACTAGCGCTGTCACAGGATTTATATCCATTCTGACAGGAATGTATATCTCTGATCCATGACACCATGGAACATGGAACGACGATTAATAAACACTTGTCAACTGAATCTTGCATGGTGGCTTCATTTCCAATCCTTCCCGAAATAGTAAAAGGTGGTCGGTGGATCAGCGGTCTAATGCACAGGCCGTTCGAAACTCCAGCATAGCGATAGTCGGTTCGAATCCGATGTAGGTACGAGAATTTTTCTCAACTACTTTATATCGGATTCGATAGGCGGCCGCATGCCTTGTTGAAAAGCAAGGGTATTGTGAGTTGTCTAGATGCCAATCTCGTCTAGTGCTAGCTTGGAGTGCACACCAACCACCCGAGGTGGTGCTGTAGGTTTTTCGGGTTTTCCTACAGCTGAAAAGTGAATACATCACCTAAAACATCAGTAAGTTGCCCCGGAGCGCCACGGCAAATAATAATAATAGCCGTCCTCTACCCGCACAGGCTATGCCTTTGGGTACACTCAACGAGTGTTTATGAGGGAGTATTATTATTATTATTATTATTATTATTATATTGAATATATACAGAAAACATGGCGCAGTCAAGTAAAAACCTACGGTAAGAAAGTATAAATCCACTCTCATCCATTAGACGACGAAGTGAAATTCAGATTCATTGGGAAAAGTGGGTTTCCGCCGACCTAACCTAGAATTAGGTGCGTGGATAACGAAAATATCCTAAAAAATGGATTTTCGAGGTGTTCCTCCCATGTCGATAACTGGAAACTTGAGTGAGAACTGGAAGTTTTGAAAGCAACGATTCCAAACCTATCTGGGAGCGATGGAAATAAAAAAAAAGAAGAGGCTACTCAATGTGCCCAGCTTTTAACTCTGATTGGAGAAGAAGGCATGAGGATTTTCAATACTTTTTGTCTGGACGAATCCGATAAGAGCAAAATTAGCAAGGTATATGAAAAATTTGATGATCACTTTGTTGCAAAGAAGAACCTAACATACGAACGTCACAAATTCCTCACCGCGAAGCAAACAGAGTTTCAGACTGTGGAACAATACATAACAGAGCTGAAAGGTTTATCTCTTACTTGTGAACTATCTAATCTTCGTGAGAGAGTGGTATTCGGTCGGAGGCGTTAAGTGAAAAACTGTTACAAGCAGATTGCCAGGAACTGGATGTTGCAATAAAATTTTGTATCAGTGTGAAAGAAAAAAAATAAACTCATCACCAATGCTTCTTCCTCTCCAGTGCAAGTGGATCAGGTTAGGAAGAATAAGCGTTTTTATCCAGGAAGATGTTATGAAAATAATTTAGCCAATGGGTCTCAGAGGTCACAAAAACAATTTTGTAAAAATCAAAATAATTTGGTATTTAAAAATAATTGTCAAAAATGTTCTTATAAGCAGGAGCGAGGTAAATGTCCAGCTTAGGGGAAAACATGCAAAAATTGTAATAAATTGAATCATTTTTCTTCATGCTGCAAGCTGAAAAAATATCTTAATGAAAATATTCATGTCATTGACGAAGAGCCTAGCTCGACGATACAGATTTTGTATTTTTAGATTCTATCATGCTGTGGATGGTAGGGGGATTTCCAGTAGAGAATCATGGGCTGTGGAACAGCAAGTAGAGAATCATCCAGTCAAATTTAAATAAGACACTGGTGCTATGGTAAATGTCATGCCTGAAAAAGTTCTGGGAAACATGAAGTATGATTTTGGCAAAATAAAGTCAACTAAGGTAAAATTAAATTCATATACTAATGATCAGCTGAAAGTTTTGGGAGAAGTCAGTTTAAAATGCAAGTATAAAGATAATGAATCAGTCAGCCTGGTGTTCTATGTAGTAAAAATCGAAAGCTGCCCTATTTTATTATTTTCTGAATTCACATTTGGAATTGAACTTAATTGAAAGAACTAACGGAATTCATACAACAGACTGTACTTCTGTGCTTTTGAGTAAATATAAACATTTATTCGAATGTATAGGATGTCTAGAGAAACCATATCAAATAGAACTAAAAGATGGTGCAGAGCCAGTGGTTCACGCTACTAGGAATGTGCCATTTGCTATTCGTGATAATCTTAAGAAAGCGCTAGACCAAATAGAAATGCAAAAGATTATAGAGAAGTCCTCAGAAGGAGCGAAATGGGTATTTTTCAAGTTCAAACATCAAATCACTGAAATGAAAGGTTTTTTATACACAGACACCCGTTTAATTGTTCCATGTGGTATGAGAAAATAAATTCTATCAAAACTACACTGCAATAGTTACCAAGCTATTACCAAAACAATAGAAAGAGCAAATTTATCTTTCTATTGGCCTGGTATGAACAAGCAAATACAAGATATGCATACCTGCAACACCTGTCTAACATATTCAAAATCCCTACAGCCAGAGCCTATGATTCCTCATAGAATTGAGAAAATGCCATGGGCAAAAGTAGCTTGTGATTTGTACCATTTACCAGGACAAGTTTTTCTACTAATTGTCGACTATTATGGTGAATTTTTTGAAATGATTAATTTAAGAAGAAATTTAACTCCTGAAAATTCATCAGAAGTCTAAAATCAATCTTTTCGAGACAGGGAATACCTAAAATAATTGTATCAGACCATGGACCAGAGTTTCAGAACGCCCGTTTCAGAGAGTTTTCTATTCAATGGGAATTTGAGCAAGTTTTTACATCACCAAGGTATCCACAAAGCAATGGGCAAATAGAAAGGTTCGTGCAAACTATCAAACAAACCTTAAATAAAGCTATTTTTGATAATCAAGATCCTCATCTAGCTCTCTTAAATTTGAGAAACACCCTAGTGGATGGAAAATATTCTCCATCAGTAATTCTCTTAAACAAACCATTAAGGGATCTATTGCCAAATATTAATTCTAAATTTGTTAAAATTACTTTGACAGATATAAATATAACAATTTCATTGACTCTGCTCAAGCGAGACAGAAAAAAATGTATGACAAGAAAACAAAGCGCTACCCTTTCTAAAAAAACTGTAAAGTCAAGATTCAAATTAGACCAGGGAGCACTTGGTGAGATGCAGAAATAATAGAAGTAGGCATTCGTTCATATAATGTTAAGTTAAAAAGTGGATCCATTTTGATAAGAAATAGGAAATTTGTCAACGATTCTTATAAAAAAAAGAAAAAAGTCATCGATCTAGCAAAGTACATCGACTTTCGGAATTCGTTATCTTTTTTTTCGCATTCCACAACGATAACAGCGAGTCTCGGGTGCCCGATAGATATTTTACAGCAGACACTTAGAAGGAGCCCGCGCACCTATCCCCAGTCATAGCTGGAGAATAGTAGGGAGGTCTTGGTGGGGAGAACCAGTCGAACAGGTTGTCGAGAATGTGGGTTGGTAAAATTGTTAAAAAAAATAGATTGATTATTTTGAGGTGCCTCGGCCAGCTCCGGGTTCGACCGCATTCTTGCCGCCCAGAGTCTCTCCATTTTACAAAGAGCAATCTGTATTATGATAGGGAAAATACCAACAAATTATGTCTATGAATTAGCCTACTCCTAGCAAGCCCTAGAGTCCCTAATCGAACTTACCAAGTAGCTGAAAGAGAATCAGATTAGTAGATAGCTAACAAAAATCTGATAAAATAAAATAATATATTTTAACGCGCCTAACCAGGGAGTTTACCCGTGTCTCTCCCGGGAGAGAAGTTGCGCTTTACCGCCCCGTCTCACCTTAGTGCAATGGCTCGTCTTATAACGGAAGACTCACCCCAGTGATCCGGTAGGCATCACCTGACATGGATTCCGGGACCACGCAATCCAATCCAGGCAATACGGAGCCGCTGCTTCCACCGGCGGTGGAAGCCAGGCTAAGCTGAAAGAGAAAGTAGAAATTAGTAAATATAAAATTGTCAAAAATACGAATTCTTTCGTAGTGGGCTCGCACTGAGTCCCAAAGTTTGACACTTTATTTCAGTTCTGAAAAGAACAAAAGTGTTCCAGCAATCATGTGATCAATCGAATTCTTTTTGGAGGGATATTTGGTTTTCTTGATATCCCTCCAAGAAACACAAGTTACTCTAGCAGAAAAATGTTGGCAGAAGATCTTCTTTTCTTGAGCCTGGACACCTTCTGGAATCTTCTTTCTTCTCGAAAACCCAATATTCCAATATTCGGACTTCTCGAACTTTCTCTCTCGAACTTTCGATTTTCACCTTCGTCGAAGGACTTTTCTGGAACTCAAACTCTCCAATATCGTAATATTCTTTCGCAGAAATTATCTTCGGTAACTTTCTGGAACTCTGGTACAATAATATTTCAATACTTTGAAACTCTCAAAAATACTGATATTTCACAATACTTTTCAATACTTTTCAATACTTTCACTCAGCTGAGTATACGTAGCTTTTGCTTTTCTTAAACGTAGTGAGCCGGAACACTGTGTCGAGACGCGAAAAGCGCTCTATATTTATAGTTGCGGTTCGGAGGGCGTGGCCTAGCTTCAGCCAATCACGCTCGCGAACGCCGAACAAAACTCGAGCGAGAAATTTCTCTGCTCATTTCTCGTCGAGAATTTCGATTCCTTCTGAATCTTTTCATTGTAAATTTTAGTCCGATATTGGGTTTTCATGACACTCCCCCCCTTCGAAAGATCGCTAACATTTCTTCTGATAGTGGGATGCCAACCATTTTTACTGCCGGGGCAACGTGCTCCTCGGGATGGATTTATTTTTCTTTCTCTCTTTATTAATCTTTTCAAACCACATTACAATGAACTTAAACTACAAGGGTATTTACAAGTAACACCTTCTAGACAAAGTAATGTCCGGTGTTCGACAGGCCTACCTTAAAAACTAAAGAGGGGTATATTTACAATCTTCAGGGTCTATTCGTCCTCTCCTAGGGCTGGAGTTGGACGTGGATCCAGGTGGTCTTGGCCACTTCTAGGATCCGGTGCTGGTCGGAGATCATCTGCGGAGATATTCTGCTCGTAGCCTCCTTTGAGGAATTATCCATATATAATTTAAAATGTTTGTCCTGGAGAAAGTGCCTGTACTTTTTTGTACTCCACACAATGGCTAAACATTCTATTTCATTCACATGATATTTCCTCTCAGTTTTGGACAGTTTTGCACTCGCATATGCAATAATGTCTCTATTTCCGTTAGTATTTTCTTGAAATAAGACTGCCCCCATTCCAATGAGGCTTGCGTCTGTCTGGAGACAATAAGGTCTCTGGGGATCAGGTCTGGACAGTTTGAGTGGTTGACTGACCAACTCTTTTATTTTATTGAATGCTGCTTCGGCAGCAGGAGTCCACTTGAACCGCTTCTGGGTATCAATAAGGTCTGTTAGGGGAGATGCGATTTCCGCAAAATGTGGCATATATTCACGTAGCCAACTGGCTGTTCCGAGAAAAGCTCTCAGCTGTTTCATGGATTTGGGCATAGTGAAATTGACAGTATTTAATATATGAGCCTCTTGTGGCCTATTTCCTTTCGCGGAAACAATTCTTCCCAAATAGTGTAGCTCTCTAGAGCCAAAATGGTATTTCTGTGGGGAGAGCCATAATCCATGCGTCCTGAGGCGTTCTAGAATCCTTCTTAAATGGACACAATGTTCCTCGATATCGCGGGAATACACAATAATATCATCAAGATATACCTTACAGAACACATCTGTGTATCCGACAAGTACCGAGGACATGAGCTTTTGGAATACAGCTGGGCAATTCTTTAGGCCAAAGCTAAGGACTTTAAATTGGTATACTTGGCCATCAGGAGCACCAAATGCCGTATACTTCTGGGATTGCGGTGTTAAGGGAGCTTGCCAAAACCCGTTTATCAAGTCTAGCGTTGTGAATATTTTGGCTTGCCCCATTTCTCTAACGGTCTCCTGAATAGGAGGTAAGTTTGGGGCTTCTGAAACTATCAGTTTATTGATCTCCCTGTAGTCTACGCAAAATCTTAGTTTTCCGTCTTTCTTCGGAACGAGTACTACAGGGGAGCAGTATGGGGAGTCGCTTGGCACTATCACGCCAGCCTCCGAAAGTTTTCTGATTTCCTCGTGAACTATCTGTTTACGGCTTTCAGACATCTTGTCATACCGAAATCGCCTAAACGGACGTTCCTCCTTAACCTTTATATCGTGTAATACGGCTCTTGTAATCGGCTGTCTGATCGTTTCATCAAAAACATCAGGAAAGTCTGTGATTACTTTCATTATTTCGTCCTTCGTTTCGGGCGAAAATTGCTCTTCAGCGAATTCTGCCAACTGAATTCCAGCAATTGCCATTTCTGAAACCGGACTCCAAAATACGGTTTGTCTAGTCTGACTTCCTAGGTAGACACATTTCCTTTTTACGTCTAGGATAGCCTCGTTCTCGTCCAGGAATGGGACTCCTAGAATTATAGATTCGTTGAGGTCAGACAAAACGGTAGCCGTTATAAGGAACTCCTGTCCTTCAATGTCTAATAATATTTCTTTCTGTCCTAGGCTGTAGGAAGTACTATCTTTACAACCCAGTCGAATGGCAGTTGGATTCGGGAGGTTCGATAAATCACAATCCTCAAATAGACTTGCTCTGACGAAATTCGTGCTTGCTCCTGTGTCAATCAGAGCGAATACCTGTTTGCCGTCGGCGATAACAGGGATTCTGGGAAGCTTTCGGCATTTTATATGTCCATCTTCCAGGCTTACCAGAGCCTCTGAAGGGGGAAAATTATACAAAGGGGCTTGAACAGACTCATCTGTTTGAGTGGAAAAATTTACACAAGGACTAATGTCAGGGTTTATATTTCCCAGGGTTTGTGTGGAAATGTTGGTGTGAGTAATTATTTCCACTTTCGGGATATAAGTGGGGACACGGCTTATTGGCGAGTGGACGTCACCATCGCCGTAGGTGGTGCGTCTTGCCTGAAGTTTCCCGAGCAATATGCATCCTCTTCCGCAATATAATTAAGTCTGTTATTTTCAGACCTCTGATTTTGTGTCGGTGGGGGATTCCTCTGTCCCATGTTTCCATAACAGCCTCTGCCCCGAGCAGCAGAGAATTGCCCTCTTACATTATTACGAGAGTCCTCTCTTTCATGTCGAGAGTCTCTAACTTCACCTCTGTTGTTGGAATTCCTCCATCCATTAGAGTTTGAGTTTTGATTACCCCTCCAATTACCATTATTCTGGTTTTGGGCGTTGGGGTTTCTAGATGTATTCGCATTATTCGAACCCACGTTAGTTTGTCTAATGGATTCCTGTGTGACGATTTTGCTAGTCGTCTTAAAGTAGCTTGGGGCCGTCAGACTGGCCTCTATCTAAATACAGTGCCTCGTAAAGGCTTCTAAGCTTACAATAGGCTTGTCTCTTAAAAAAGACTGGATTGCGGGGTCAATCAGTTCAGTAATTAATCGTATGGCCTCCAGTTCGGGCAGATTTGGCATCACTCGACGAATCAAGGCCATTTTCTCCCCGATAAATATATCTGTCTTACTTTTAGACTGTTTTTCCCCGTATATTTTTGCGAGGAGTCGTGAATGAAGCTCCTGGCTATCGAACCGATCAAGGAAACGGTTCACAAAGAAATGCCATGTGGCATTAATGTCATTATAAAGGTTCATCCATGTTTGGGCCTCTCCTTCTAACTGACTTTTGGCATGAGCCACCCAATCGTCCAGATCTAGGTCTGCTTTCCTAAATTCGGACACTAATTTGTTTAGAAAATATCTAGGATTTTCAGAATCCTTTCCACTGAAAGTGGGTAATTTATTTCTGTCTAATGCTTTCGGCTTTGAATGGCCTGTTAATTCCTTTAGAACTTGTACCAGCTGCGCCATATCACTTTGTGGCGGAGCAGGGGCAACAGAATTTACGAATCCTGGATTTAGTGTGGAATTCCCAACCGGAATATTCTCCTCTGGAGCAAAAGAAACCCTCCTTGGGCTTTCTTCGTTTTTGAAATTTGGGCGCCACCTGTTCCCATTTAATTTTTCGTCGCTGGGATCGGAAGTAGGCGACGTTTTGAGAAGTGAAAAAAAATTATTAGCAGATACATTCTGCAAATAAGAAGCTTCCGCCAGCTCACCATCGAGGGTACGTGTAGAAGCTATGGAGCGAGTATGCCAATCGCTACCATTCATAAGTGAAGAAATTCGAGGATCGAACGTTTCGACTAGAACACGTTCCTCCTCAGACGTTTGTGCATGGCGTTCCCTATCAAAGAATTGAGTTCGTTCACTGATCTCAGTGAGATAATCGCCATTTCTTGGTCTGGAATTTTCTAGAAATTCGAAACTTCGAAAATCATCATTTCCGACGTTTCGGACGTTTTGTACATCATCATTTTGGCGATTAAAGGCCCCACGTTGGGCGCCATGTCGAGAATGGGGGTTGGTAAAATTGTTAAAAAAAATAGATTGATTATTTTGAGGTGCCTCGGCCAGCTCCGGGTTCGACCGCATTCTCGCCGCCCAGAGTCTCTCCATTTTACAAAGAGCAATCTTTATTATGATAGGGAAAATACCAACAAATTATGTCTATAAATTAGCCTACTCCTAGCAAGCCCTGGAGTCCCTAATCGAACTTACCAAGTAGCTGAAAGAGAATCAGATTAGTAGATAGCTAACAAAAATCTGATAAAATAAAATAATATATTTTAACGCGCCTAACCAGGGAGTTTACCCGTGTCTCTCCCGGGAGAGAAGTTGCGCTTTACCGCCCCGTCTCACCTTAGTGCAATGGCTCGTCTTATAACGGAAGACTCACCCCAGTGATCCGGTAGGCATCACCTGGCATGGATTCCGGGACCACGCAATCCAATCCAGGCAATACGGAGCCGCTGCTTCCACCGGCGGTGGAGGCCAGGCTAAGCTGAAAGAGAAAGTAGAAATTAGTAAATATAAAATTGTCAAAAATACGAATTCTTTCGTAGTGGGCTCGCACTGAGTCCCAAAGTTTGACACTTTATTTCAGTTCTGAAAAGAACAAAAGTGTTCCAGCAATCATGTGATCAATCGAATTCTTTTTGGAGGGATGTTTGGTTTTCTTGATATCCCTCCAAGAAACACAAGTTACTCTAGCAGAAAAATGTTGGCTGAAGATCTTCTTTTCTTGAGCCTGGACACCTTCTGGAATCTTCTTTCTTCTCGAAAACCCAATATTCCAATATTCGGACTTCTCGAACTTTCTCTCTCGAACTTTCGATTTTCACCTTCGTCGAAGGACTTTTCTGGAACTCAAACTCTCCAATATCGCAATATTCTTTCGCAGAAATTATCTTCGGTAACTTTCTGGAACTCTGGTACAATAATATTTCAATACTTTGAAACTCTCAAAAATACTGATATTTCACAATACTTTTCAATACTTTTCAATACTTTTCAATACTTTCACTCAGCTGAGTATACGTAGCTTTTGCTTTTCTTAAACGTAGTGAGCCGGAACACTGTGTCGAGACGCGAAAAGCGCTCTATATTTATAATTGCGGTTCGGAGGGCGTGGCCTAGCTTCAGCCAATCACGCTCGCGAAAGCCGAACAAAACTCGAGCGAGAAATTTCTCTGCTCATTTCTCGTCGAGAATTTCACTGCGATTACTAAATTCGAATCCTTCTGAATCTTCTCATTGTAAATTTTAGTCCGATATTGGGTTTTCATGACAAGGTATCACGGAAGACAAACGAGATTCATTTGAAGCCCGATCGCTCGAATAAGTTAGACGTGCATTGAAAATTTCTATTACTTTCGGTGCTTTTTGCCGTGACCCAAACTGATAGTGATACCGTTTCACTCCGACATACTAGCAATACCTTTTCGTGTGATGATGCTTGGTATTAAGAGATACGTTATTAAACGAAACTAGTATAACCAAGCATCCCGTTTCAATATATTGCGCTATTATTATAATTCCGTTTCTTTTTATATTTTTTACGACTATTCCGCACTAAGCAATAATATTATTACAAATCCGTCTATTTTTACATTTTGATAACGACTCGACATTGCAACGAAGCTATCTGAGTCGAGCGTTTCGGTTGTTTTCATCCTCAGACACCATAAATCCGTCTATTCCGTGTTGAACAACAATACCATTACAATTCCGTTTATTTCCGCATCCTATAAATCGTTTCCGATTGTTTTACATATACTCCGAACGTTTCGTGTATGTCCGTCTTCAGACGTCCTGGCAGTTTTGCTCCAAGAGAGAGCATCCGTTTCTTTTCTATATCACAGTAGGAGATCCATTGTGTTTCAGTTGTCGGTTTTATTTCACCGACATTACCCGAAACCAGTATTTGATTCCCGACCGGACTTTTCGTTTCTTTTCGTTCGAGTACACTGAGAGGCCTGTGTAGACCCTACACGAGAAGAGTAGTAAGAAGAGATCCAGCACTATTATAATTGTTGATAACACAGTAAACAATGGCAATCTAGAAAACTTAAATATTTCTGAGAAGATTGATTTGTCAAAATCCTTGGAAGAAACAGCTGTTGAGAACGAAAACTCAATTTCTTGTGGAACCAACAGCAAAATTTCAACAGCACCTTCCACAAGTACTGCAGAACCAAGAACCAACCGCTTTGGAAGGATTTTACATAGACCTTCCAGATATAGCGATTTTGTTGAGCTACAAGGAAACGAATGTTAACAACATTGCATAATACTAAATAGCAAATTACAATTTTTGGGTTCAGAACAGTACAAATTGTATTCTCTTAAACGAATCTTCTTGAAGTGTGGATACCTATAGTAGTTAGTAGTTATATTTTACAAAAAAAAAGTGTATGGTGTATTGTAGTTCGTTTATTATCTGTGATTGTGGAAATTGTATAATTTATTTAAATGCTTGTATGTTACCTTGTGATATGTCACTAATAAGAGTGAAAATTGTGAAATATTGCCTGTACCAGAAATTATAAATTCATATATTGCAAAATATGAGTACCTATTGCAAACCACCACAAGTCTAGTTTTATAACGAAATACTCTGATATTTGGAAAATTACAAAAAAAATACAAACACAGGGTTTGGTAAACTATCACAATAAAAAAAGGGAAGATGTCACAGGTCTTGTATCCATTCTGACAGGAATGTATATCTCTGATCCATGACACCATGGAACATGGAACGACGATTAATAAACACTTGTCAACTGAATCTTGCATGGTGGCTTCATTTCCAATCCTTCCCGAAATAGTAAAAACAAATATATACATAAAACAAGCGCCACGGCAAATAATAATAATAGCCGTCCTCTGCCCGCACAGGCTATGCCTGTGGGTATATTCTATGAGTGTTTATGTGGGAGTATTATTATATTATTTGTTGATGCATTTTCTCATTTTTACATTATCTACTATGGGTTTTTCCTGTAGTTAAAGGCCTGTTTTGACCTCTTTTTAAAAGTCCCTTATTCAGAATTACTAAAAATGGAATATTTTTGTTGGTTTCAATGATCTTTCAAGTGCAGGTGCACACAAAGCATAACAAAATGAAAAAAACATCACAATAAAAACATTGTTTCATTTATTCATACTTTATGGAAAATATTTTTAACAAAATAGACAGAAAAATATATCTGTAGCAGTTAACCAGTGGTGGAGAGTTATTTAGTGCATACATACAAATAGAACGGTAAGTGTGTTTTTCTGTTAATAACAATGATACAGTGATACTTGATTGAAAATTAAACATACAACCCTATTAAAGGGTGGAATTCAATAGACTAACAAGAAACCTCAGTCACTTCTTGTTTTTCCATCCAACCTTGACATAATATTAGATGACAACAGAATGATAGTTATATAAATTTAAATATGATGTCAATTCAATTTAAGTTACAATAAAGCAAAATAGAGAAAAAAAGACACATAAAAATATTCACTCGATTAACATATAAAAACAAAAAGTATTTTTTCTCTTCACTACACCAGGTTAGTAAATCCTACTGATGAAGATAACATGGTCATCGAAATGCACATCCAGGAATTAGATTACTTGTGTGGTGAAGGAGAAAAATATTTTTTTGTTCTCATTAGTGACACCACAGGCGTCCACTATCCCAATTTCGACACTTTTTATAAGAATGTTAAATAGGTGATGGCCTATGGCAGGGAGCTCATACTGAGAAATCATGAAACATAACTCAGAAGCTGTGGTAATTCGTTGTTTAGAAGAACAGGCTTCATTTTCATCAATTTACCAGACAGTTATTTATAAGAGATTGGGAGTATGTTTCACAGCCAATAGTCGTAGTACTTGAATGAATGAGCTGTGTATCTTGGGGAAGATGTCATTCCTTCGAATTTCAAATTCATGCACGTTTGTCCTGGAAGTATCTTTGTGATATAAGTAGACAAACCGTTGTAAACCTATGATTTTATTAAAAAAACTCCTGAGGAACAAAAGAGAACGACTTAAAAATTGCATATGCAACCCACCGTGATTTTATGGTCAGAGCGGGTTGCCTAAAAGCTGCCATAGGTTGATTATTTTTTTTGTAAGTAGTCAGTTCGCAGCTGTACAGATGGCGTAAGTAATAATATGAAAAAAAATATTTACATATTACATATTATAAAAGTTGTATACAATGTTGTTGGAAAATCAACAAATTACCTACAAAAATCACAGATTGTGCGTGGAGTTTCATTTATCTAGTATTCTATGTAATGATCTCTATAATATGTATTAATATAACGAAAACCTATGTAATATTTTTTTTCTTTTTTCATCCACATATATACACGTATATACAGGCCGTTTCTTTTATCATGTGGTAACATTGATATATTCTAAACCATAAAAGATACAAAGACGATTAAATGGGAAAAAATTTAACTATTGTGGTGAGCAGTACACTGGTCAGAGAAAATCTACGGGAACTCTCGCCCTTCCCGACTTATACAGGGAAAACTAAAAATGCTGTTTTCGGTTTTTTACGAATAGAAAGAATATTTCAGAAAAGAGAAAAATTTTATTGTGATTTTATCGCTCTATCAATATTTGTGATGAAATAGACAGGTCCGTATTTGAAAAAAATAGTTGATGATGGCGGTGTTGACACGAAACGTTTGATTAAAAATTTATCGTTACGTAGTTCTAGTACATTTTGAATACAATAAAACTTCCTTTTTTAATTTTTTTATATTTTCTGAAATAACAATTCTATTCGTAAAAAACCGAAAACAGCATTTTCAGTTTTCCCTGTATAAGTTGGGAAGGGCGAGAATCCCCGTAAATTTTCTATGACCAATTTACTGCTTACCACAATAGTTACCTTCTTTCCCATTTAATCGTCCTTGTATCTATCACGGTTTAGAATATAGCAATGTTACCACATGATAAAAGAAACGGCCTGTATATACACATATATCCATCAGAGAAGCCATCGAAATCGAAAAACAACCTGATTGCCTGAATATTAAAGATGAGCCGTAAATTGAACCCTATTTGGAAAACCCTTCTTCCGACCTATTGATTACGGTCAACTATCTCAATCAACATCAGGCAGACACAGGTAAGACAAACGAGAAAACCCACTTTCAGGTATCCAAGAACCATTAAATACCATAGTGCAACCAACATCAGATCGTCTTTTGAGATCAAGGAGTAGGCAGATAGAGACCTTGTTACCTCATCAGACCACGACTCGAGGAGTAGGCAGATAGAGACCTCGAAGTCACTCTCTTGAAAATGGCTCCAAAGCAGGAGCCGAAACGTCGAGTTATTAACTCTCAATGCGGTTCAACACAGGAGCTCAGTAATCTACACAAACACATGTATATATATTGTTCCAAAACCTTTTTTATCGAAATTTCCTATCGCCAATGTCGGTGCAAGTTTCCGCTATTAGTGGGTAGAGGGCGCGCAAAGTGCGAAATCAGCTCATTAGAAATACAAGTTTTTATAGGTAGTTTTTCTTGGAAAAAAAAACAATTCCTTGAGTGAGTGGGTTTTCAATCAATTGGTTGGTTGGTTTTGGCGTTTTGTCTAGTAGCCTTTCGGGCAAATTCCGATACCTATATTATTTTTAATAATAAAAACCAAAAACCCTGGTATTAGGTCAGTTTGAGAGAGGCCGTTTGTCATGATACATTTGTAACGTACTTATTAGTTTTCAGAACTGCCTCCTAACCGCTTGGATTGTAAAATAAATATTTTCTACACTGCTCGAGCCACATATTTTAATTGAAATATTCCGGACACAACCCCATTCCGGTACAACTTGGCATCCAGCTAGTGGCCAGTGTAGAAAATTAAAACTAAACCATTCACCGCCGAATAATGAAAAGTCATGTGAAGGATACAACTTGAGAAGCCGCATTAATTCTATTAATATGCAGACAGAGGCAGCGATTATTACCGTTGCCATTCCAAAAGACTAGATGAAGCCAAACGAATATTTGCAAACAGGTATTCCTTTGGAGGAAACACCAGTGAGGGGAATCCAAGGTAGGCGAAATATTTTTCTCAATACCATCCCTCAGCAAAGGAAATGCCCGACCTCATACAAGACTGCACGAAACAACTTGCAGAGCTGGCAGGAACAGCAAAGAGTGCGCGAATAACATAACGTTGGCAATGGTAGTAGTCATAGTTTTTTTGCTAGGAATGAAAGACCTCAATTTTTTTCAAAATCACCCTCTTCCAAATTGGTTTCCATTTTCACAACAAAATGTTGATTAAAACTATAATTTTAATCATCATTCCAATAGTGTGCATCAGGGACCAAATAAACAAACAGTGTTAAGGGTATCAGAACATGTTACTGATCCCTAAAATAATGCTGTGGAACCACCGATACCACATTTGAGTAGAAATGTGAATTTTGTTGTTGGGAATAATAAAATCTTAGCTAATAAGCAAATCACAAATGAACAGTTACCAGAACTTGTATCTCAAATTGTTACATCACTTATGCAAAATAATTTACTTAATACCAGTGGTAACTCACGGTCACAAAGTCAAAATGACAATATTAGTTTTTTAGAAGCCAATTAAAAATTGCCCATATTTGACAAATCTGGCCAAGTACATCCAATTGATTTTTTGGAACAAATATTTTTTTTTACAATTCTGAAACAATATCTTTTCAAAATTTCATTCCTGTTTTGAAAAACCAACTCAGAGCAGCGGCGCTGATGTGGGCAAAACATTGTCACATAAATGTAACGATTACACAACTTTCAAAAATTCGTTTGTGAAATATTTTTGGAATGATGATGTCCAAGCAAAAGTACGAGATATGCTTCAAAAGAGACATTTCAATTTAATGAAGAGTCTTATTTGGAACATTTCATTAAATTTGTTTCAATGGCAAGACATTTACAACCTGAAATTCCAGGACGTCATTTAATCAAAACAATTGGTCGTCATTTTCCGGAACATGTCTCACTGATATTGGTGGGGGTAATAGATTTAGATGAGGCTGTTGAAAGACCCAAACAATGACAACCGCAATGACAACGGACGCTTTGAGTCTTTTGCATTGCTATGAGAGAAGTGAGCCCGGCCTAAGAGGATACATGGCGAGAATGCATGCTCTGTGGTGTGCAACACACTCAGAGCATGCTGCATTTTCCTCACAATATCTGAGGGATTATGTATCCCACCTTCGGTTTCGAAGCTACGTAAGAGCCCCTCCTCAGTGTTAACGCAGTGGCAGAAGTGGCAGATATGCCACGTGTTGACCTGGCTGTAGAGTAGGCCCGCATCATACCACCAATGGAAGGCATCAGAACCCGCAGGATGCTTTATAACACCAAGACCCTGAAGCCACAACAACTGACACGGGTGGATGCGGAGATTCACGATGTCCTTTCAGAAGAGGTTGACATCTGGCAGATCAACTCTGCCGTGTATGACGCCGCTCAGGCACTTTTTTTTTTTTTTTTCTTTTTCAGTGGGGTGGAAATCCTCATGGACTCTGATCGCTCGGTGTCCATCGCGTATCAGTAGTGTCAGACTCTTACTGACTAAAACCACCCCAGATGTGCTGCACTTGCCAAGCCGTTAGGCCATAAAGCTGCACCTACATCCCATTCCAACGTCCACGTCACGATATCCCTCGCTCCTCCGCCCCGCCACACCCCCCCACCACCGTTGGGTCGTGACCCACCGAATACCGGGCGGGCAATCAGCGGGGAAGATCCTTCCTTCTTTATTCCGCTCATCCTCCACATTCAAACAGCGCCCTCCCTGGTCGGCAGTCTTATTCTATCCGAGCGCCTGCTCTCCCGATTTACTTTCGTCGCTCGTTTATCCCGAAGCCAGGCCACTATTACCGTCGCATTGACGTTATGTTGGTTCTCATACTTCTTCATCCTCGACCACAGCCCCCGCCCATTCATTCAATATCCTTACCCATTCATCCTTCACACCATTCGTATCCCTTAGCTGTAACGCTCCAAGTCTATCCTCCTCTTCCTCGATCCTCCTTCTCCATTCTACCCTTTCTCTCCGCATGCAATCGTTCCTGATGTGCTCCGCCGTGTCAGTCCCGCCAGTTCCACACTGGCATGGGGTCTCTTGTGCAATTCCGAACCTTGCCAGGTAACCCCGAAAGTTCCCATGCCCTGTGACCAGTTGCACTGCCTTCCTTGCTAATGGTATACACGCCATCCCTACCCTGTTGCACATACCATGTACGCTTCTGCCGGTCATGCCGCTGTCCCATTCACCCTGCCATTTTTCCATCACCATTCTCCTAATCCTTTCCCTCTCCTCCATTCTGCTATGTCCCAAGTCTATTTGCCATGTGATCTCTTGCAGTTCCGCACCTCTTCTACTCTCTTCATCTGCTCTTCTGTTACCCTCATTCTCCCTAACATGCCCTTTCCTCCACTCAATTTCCGTCACCAATCCCGCTACCCTTCTGTTTTCAAGCATTCTCCTAATACGAGCTGCCCTTTTGCTCTTCGTCCTCGCATTCCTAATGGTCTCCACTGCTCCAGGCGAGTCACTTATTATTCTTATGTCCATCTCTCCACCCATCAGTACCCCTTTACCTATAGCCACCATTTCGGCTTCCTGTACGCTTCCCAGCTCACTGATTCTTTCCCGACCCATTCTCCACTCGCTCCCCTCCTTATGCGCCCATCCTATACCCACTCGTCCATCCTCTCTCTTAACCGCGTCCACAAATACCTCTTTTAGCCCTTCTCGGTTCTCCAGAATTGTTCCGATCATCCATGGGTATATTCTGTCGCACCCGTTTATCCGTCCTCTTACTTTTTCTTTTCCGTGAGCCTTCCATTCTTCATACCTCGTTGCTGCCTCTATGTATAGAGGCGCCATCCCAGTCAGCACGCATAACGCGGCTGACGGCGCCGTTCTATATGCCCCGCTGGCCGATAGCGTAAACGGTCTCTGTATCGCCCCCAATTGTCTGATCACCCTAGAGTCCTTCGCTCTTGCTCCCCATACTTGGACGCCATACATCACCACCGGCTTAACCACTCTTTCGAAAATCTGTCTGACACATCCTCTCCTTAGCCTTACGTCACGGCCCGTCCATCTTCTTAGTTTTCCTGCAACTATAGCCGTTCTCCTTCTTACCTTATCTTAAGATGATCAATGTACAGTAGGCCCTTGTCTACTATCATGCCCAAGTATGTGATGTTACCGCCGCACTCAATCCGTTGCTCTCTCACCCTAACCACCGGTTCCTTGTCCAGTTTCCTGGCCGGGACAAACTTGCATTCGGTCTTGTTTTCGTTATACCTCAGCCACATTTCATCCTCCCATTCCTGACATTCTTTCCACACCTCCTTCCACATCCTTTCTATTTTCTTTACCGACGGGCCAACCACCACTATCAGTTGGTCGTCGGCGTAGGCCTGGGCCCACACCTTCGTCCCACCACTTACTCTGTGCGCTGCAGGCACCCCTTCATTTATCCTGTCATATTCCTTTTCGTTTACTGCCCTCATCCTCTCGAACGATGCTTCCATGACAATAAGCCATAGCGTGGGTCCCAGGCTGGATCCCTGCGGGTACCCCCTGTCCACGATCGCTTCCACGCCTCCACTCTTGACTCTTCTTTCGCCTACAAATTCCATGCACACCTTGCCAATGTTCTCCGGTAGCCCCATCTTTCTCATATTCCATCCTATCGCAGGTCCCCATGCCGTGTTGGAAGCGTTCGACAAATCCAGCGCCATCACCATGCTATGCATACCCTCGTTCTTACTTCTCTTTATTCTCTCCACCATATTCTCAACAGCAGTCGATGTGTCCAATCCCGCCCTGAAGCCAAATTGGCAGGGCGAGAACCTCCTCTTCCACATCACACCTGTACTCTTCCGCTGAGAAGCCGGTCGAAAGTTCGCCCTAACGCGGTCAGCAAGCTGATCGGCCTTAGGCTACTATCCTTCTTAGGAATCCACACAACCTTCATCACCTTCCATACTGCAGGGAAATACCTCAGCCTAAGGCATGCGTTGAGTATATCCGTAAGATCTTCGCTTATTAGGTTCGCCACGTGTTTCATCACCTCATTAGGTATGCCATCTGTTCCCGTCGCTTTGTTGTCTTTTAATCCTTCCATTACTTCTTGTACCTCCCTCACCGTGAAGTTGGGCTGCTCCGGTCCCCATCCTTCATCTCCGTCCTCCCTAATGCAGCGCCTACCCATGGTATCTTTTCCCCTGTCATCGTTCGGGAAGTACTTGTCCAGCAGGTATCTGCTGGTTTCGTGCTTCCCCTCGGTGTATGTGCCATCCTCCCTCTTAGCCGTGCCCGGTATTTCCTCTGCCCTTTCATTCCTCAGGAGCCCAAACACTCTGTGCCACGGTTTCTCCGATTGCAACCTCTCGACCCTTTCTTTCAGCCACTCGATTCTTGCCCTTGCAATCCCCCTCTTGTACTCATTCCTCTCTCTCCTAAATATACCCTGTTTTCTGATTCTTTCATCCTCTATTCTTTCTTCCTGGTACTCCCTCCTGAGTTTCCTCACTCTTCTTCTCATCCTACCCAACTCATCATTCTCTCTCCTCTTGCTCCTCTTTTGTACTCCTGGGTATTGCCTTGCGACACGCCCGAACAATCAAGGACTGGAGTTTCTCCGCTTCTGCTTCTACCTCCTCACTGCTATCTATTTTCCCCATATCATATGTCGAGACTATCTCCTCCACCACGGCCCAATTTGTCCTTCCCACATTCAAAAAGGTCCTTTTCTCAGGCCCTGTCCCAAGCGGAGAGGAGGGATAACACTCCTCTGATTGGAAGGCATGAGCGACACATTCACAAGATGGAAGCTAAGATCAAGTCGGCGAGACAACACGTGTCTCGTATTCAGTGTGTGGCGGACTCCGTGGCGGCCAATAGGCCCTTCACTCCCGCAGTGCGGAGAATTGTTGCGAATTTAAGACGAGCTCACCACACACTAAATCAAGGCATGCTGTTAACCATCAAACAGCACTGTCTTGATAGAACGCTGGTGGCTCCAAAAAGTCATTGGTCAGGCGGGCGAGGAGCATAGCGGAAAACATGAAGTTTTCGCGATAAAACTTCTCGCCTATTCCAAGAGCCTCCACGTGTTGTGGATAACACACCGGTGGCTGATAGGGTAGAAACCTTCTGGAAGAAAATTTATGAGCTTCCCGCAACCACTCAACGTAGATACTCCAGCCCTAGCGCAGTGCGAAGCGTTCTGCAGGAGGCTTCGTCAGCCTGAGCTCAATGAACTGCGCAATTCGATAACCTCGGAAGAAGTTCAACGGGCCCTAAAAGGCTCTAAGAACTTTGCTGCTCCAGGCCCCGATAGCCACTATTGGTGGAAAAAAATTCCATGTACCCCCTACCATCTAGCGAGAGTTTTCAACTCATGGCTAGATGGAGAGCAGCAGATTTCGGTATGGTTTGTCGAGGGGCAAACCGTTCTAATCCCCAAAAACGAAGATTTGTCTGATCCGAAGAACTACAGATCGATAACATGCTTGAACGCATGTTATAAGATGTTTACACGCGAATACTCTCCGCAGTTGAGCCGATGTATGAACGGATATATGAGCAAAGAGGGTCAAAGAAGGAGGTCGCTGGCTGTAAGGAGAACCTGCTTATCGACAGATGCAAGTTATATATACAAACCCCTGAGAAACCCTTAACTTGTAACTTCCATGTAGTGCTAGTACATCACCTATGAGAGATCCAGGACCGCATGCGCAGTACGGTCAAGCATGCCAAACGCTAGGAACTCGGCCGTCGCTGCTTCGCATTCATCGTGTGACGTAGTAATGTAGATTGATAACTTTTTGCCAATGGAGCGCGGACAAATATTTTGAATTATATGAATTTAATTTAAAAAGATAAAGATTTCAGCAGCAGAGGTTTGAACCAGCGGATTATGTTTGGTAGCGAGTGACGCCAGCCTTGCCTCCACGGAGACTTCGTATAAGTTGTACAAATGTGGGGTATATATTTCTCCAGCTACCAGAGCACGATGTTTGAATATTAAAAAAAAATAATGATTGTGAGTCTAATAATAATGATGATGTTGGAATAAATGTGAAAAATTGCGAGGAAACGAGGGTGTAACGTTTGAAGGTGTGATTCCAATGAGGAAAGTATACAAGGTGTTTCAAAATGTATAATTTAAGAGAAATGAAAGTCACGTTCATTCAACGTGACTTGCGTGTGTGTGTATCAAATATCATGTGGGAAATGGGTCATTGGGGCAATGGAGGGTAGCAAAGTATTCAGCAAAAATATATATAGGATGTCTTATATATTATTTAGGAGAAAAAAACATGACGACTGCTTGTCAAATGTAGTATACCAGGTGTACCAACATATCATTTAAGGGGAGAAACATGGAGGTTAAAGAAAAAACACATCGTTGAGCTATTGTAGGACATATTGAAGTATATCATCAAAAAATATGAAGAGAAGAAATAAACTGACCTTATATTATAAAACGTCTATTTTACTCGCATTTTTGCATGTTTTACCGTTTCAAATTTTAGCTGTTTTTTCGAACGCAAATAAAAAGGTTATTGTGGTCACATTTTTACGTGTTTGAGCGTACTCAAATTTCAGTTGTTTTTTCGAACGCGAAAACGTGTATTTTCAGCAATTTTGAAATGTCAAATCTCGATAAGAAATGCATGTATCAGACATTTTTTTTATGTTTAATTTTAGAACGCGAAAACGTTTGTTGTGGCTGCATTTTTGCGTGTTTAAGCGTTTCAATTTTCAGTTGTTTTTCGGAACGCGAAAAACGTCTATTTTGATTACATTTTTGAAGAGAATCGCCGCTGCAGGACGTTTCGTTTCGTGTCAGTTTGACTCTGCTTCTTTTTTTTGGTATTCATCATCAGGTAGGTGGGGGAGAGAGTTAGGTAACTTTATTTTTGGAAAGTATGTTATTGCCATTGAACAGTTGAAATAATCAGTATTAAAATGTCATCTGAAGAATACAGACAGAAGGTTGAAGATTTTTCTAGACGTGTCCAAGAGTTAAAGGAAGATATTCAATTTTATGAAGAAAATGAGAATGTGGTGAAACAGTTGACTGATATGGGTATTCAAGACAAAGTGTTCAATCAAAAATTACCGCAAACGAGATATCCGTTAAGAAGAATCCAGCCTCAAGCATTGTAGAATATGTCTCCTCAACTGAAAACAAATTTTATTCTTCTGACTGCAATATTGAATAGTGTTTTATACGTCAATGTACCGAAAAGAGTGAAATTCATGGCAATATGCGTGAAGGCAGATGATTTCGATCCTCGTTGTAATAGGACACAATGGAAAACAATCGGTTCAACTCGGATCAATCAGGAGCAGTTAGCAGTATTTGTTAGCTATGTTCCCAAGAATACAGCATTCAAGTATAAATTGAAGCTGATATTTGAAGATCTTCGTGAAATAGACACAAAAACCACCGAATTTATTCCAGCAGGACAGGGGAAAAAGAAGTCACAAATGGAATATAACGTTTATAGAATTCTAATCATCGTATCTATAATATTAGCATGTATTTTAATTAGAACTGTACAAGAAATAATTTTAGAATTTCACATAATTTGGTTTAAATAGAAATATTCGAAAATTGAATTTTATTTTTATTATTACCATACAAACATTCTGCTATCAACTTCTGTTATTCGTTTCATATCAGTTGGTATTGAAACGCGCCATTCGATGTTATCAATTATGGAAAAACCGCGCAAACAGGAAACTAGGTTATTATGCTGGAATTATTAATTAGTTGGCATTGAAATGTGTTTATCGAACTAAAGGTTATCCAGGTCAACAGTTTCGTTATCAAAACTGCAGAGTAACGACTATTGTGTTATCTGTTTTGCTTGTTCTGAAATTTTATTTCAAGTATTCTTGAATGTTCGTTTCCTATCACACCAGAGCTATAAAAGTAGTTTGGAATGCGCGGTGAACGTTAGTTAATCGTCAACCAGAGAAAAGTCAAGCAACTTAGATATCTTCTGTTATTTTTCGTTTTGTGCATCAATCTCTAGATACAAAGTAAGTTTTTCATAAATTTTTTTATTATGTGATGAAAGTGTTTTTCAGTTAAATTGAAATAAAAGTTTTCATGTTCGGATGAATTCAATTAAATGTTTTTAGATGAAGTTATTTTCACGTTATTACGTTTGGTTTTTGCATTTTCGTTTTTCGTTCAATTTGTAATTCAAAGCGACTTAATTGTTCTCGAATTACAAAACTCTTTTTCAAATTTTTTGCGTGTTTTCTTTATAGCAAAAGCTTTTTATTCTGGTGGGATTTTTCAGATGGATTTACAGAAAGTGAACGCGACATCAGTTGTGGCCAGGAAACCCATCACGAAATTGAGCGATTTACCTGTAGGGGTGCCGCAGAGAATATTCTCTGCGAAAATTGTTCGAAGTCCGTTTGGAGAAGCGAATTTGGTGGATTTGGTGGAGAAAGTGGTGTTTTTACCACAGCGCGTGACTGAGGGATATCGACCGTATTTAGAAGAATTTTCCACTGGGAAATACGCCATCATCTTCGAAGGATTGATAGAAGTGGGCAAACCAAAGCCTGCTGCTTCATTTGAGATCATAGAAAATTAAGGTTAGTAGTTTTTTTCATTTGTCTTTGTATCTTTGTATGTGCAAAAAGTTCGTTTGAAAATAAAAAAAAATTCTTCTTCATTTTCAGATACCTTCCCTAATCACAGCAGCACCATTTTTCTTCGAACTTCCCTTTGGACATCATCTCAGTTCGCCACTTCGTTATTCCAGCAAGCTTCACTTCGTTCCTGCAGTTCCAGCGAGCCTCATCTTTGCAGCGTTCCTGAAGTTCCAGCAAGCATCCATCTGCTGCTGCTGTCATCTTTATATCAGCATTCATATATATTCACGTAAGTTGAAACATTAGTTAAAAATGGTGTTTTCAAAAACTTTACTGCAAATTGATACATTACTTGAGGCGATCAAGCAAAATTATTCAAGTGCCATTGCACGAACGAACGAAAAAAGAAAATTGTTAGTAAAATTGGGGAATTGAAACGAATTAGATGCATAATAAACGTTATGAAAAATGATAAATACATTGGATCGGGGTTGAAACGAAGCAGTAGAGTTAAATGGGAAAATGTTAATGCAATTTTCAATTATAGAGTGAGGACGGGTATAATTATAAATTTGAGGCACAAAGAAGTCCGAAAATTTTTGAGTGATGCATATTTTCTTTTTAAATCAAGAATTTCCAAAATTTTGAAGGACATGCAATGTCTCAAAGTGAACATGACGTTGTTGGGGGATTTCATCAAAAAGTCAAATGACGGCGAAATAGTCGATCGAAAATTTTTCAATACTCCTAATGCAATCATTGATTTGGGCACGGACTTGACTGCTTGGTACAATAAACATGTTGTGGATGTTATTTTGAACAAATAAGAAGAATTTGAAGAAAAAGACTCAGGGTGGGCATTGAGTAAAATTCTTTTGCTTGAGGTATCAATAAATAAATACGAAATAGGCAACGGTTCAGGGTTCATATGGTTACCTGAGGAAATTCAAAATAGGAATGCAAGCATCAATATTGATAATCAAGATGATGCGTGTTTTTTTAGAGCAATCGTGAGTGCTTTGTACCCTCCCAAAGGGAATGTTTCACGTGCATCTTCGTATCCAAATTATGACACAGTTTTGAATACAGAGGGTTTGGAAATTCCTATGCCAATTCACCGCATTACAAAATTTGAAAAACAAAATGATATTTCTGTAAATGTATATAGTTTAGAAATGAATATTGTCAAAGAAAAAGCATTTTACGAATTAGTACCTGCACGATTAACCAAAAATAAATTGAATAAACATGTTAATTTGTTATTAATTCAAAATACATATTTCCCTGAATTAAACGAATACGACGCTTTGCCTTTGGATACAGATGATTCGCAAATTAAATGCCATTATTGCTGGATTAAGAATATGTCTAGATTGCTGTCAAGTCAGTTGAGCAAGCATAATGGTAAAGCATTTTTTTGTGACAGACGTTTGAATTATTTTCATAGCGAACAAAAATTGAATGAACACATCGGGTTGTGTGAGAATATTAACGAGTGTAAAATTTCATTTCCAAAATTTGATTATGTAGAATTTCGAAATTATGTATATAAACAAAAATGTCTATTCGTTTTATATGCTGATTTTGAATCTGCCCTCGAAAATTGTGAGGAAAAAATTTCAGATAAATCTACAAAATATCAAAAGCATAAAGCGTTCAGTGCAGGTTACTACTTGAAATGCTCTTATGATGACAGCTTGTCCAAGTTTAATTGCCATAGGGGTAACGATTGCATACAATGGTTTACAGATAAAATGGCTAGCATTGCCAAATTTGTTGAATCGAAAATCAAAAATATTGTACCAATGATATGTAATCCTCATATTGTTAATGCTAGAGTGTGTCATATTTGTGAGAAACCTTTTGTAAAGAAGGATATCATTGTTAGGGATCATTGTCACTTTTCGGGGTTGTTTAGGGGATGGAGTCATCAATTTTGTAATCTCGCCTTCAAAAAGCTTTTTATGGTACCCATTACATTCCATAATCTTTCGGGGTACGATAGTCATTTTATTATTAAAGATGTAGCAAAACGAAGACGTGTGAGCATACTTCCCATCAATAAAGAAAAATACATTTCATTCACACAATATGATAGTGAAACTAGCATTAAATTTAGATTTATCGATTCATATCGTTTTATGGGAGCCAGTCTCGATGAGTTGGTGTCCACAATGGATGCAAAAAAATTTAAAATTTTGAAAAAAGAATTTGCACAATTAGATGATGAAAAATTCAAACTTCCCACTAAGAAAGGGGGTTTCCCCTACAATTATGTTAATATCACGGAAAAACTCCTCGATACTGAGCTACCTTCCAAAAAACATTTTTACAATAAGCTCAACGATCTTGATGATGTGAAGTATGCTCACGCTCGAAATGTTTGGCAGCAATTTGATATCAAAACTTTGGGGGAATATAGCGATTTATACATGAAAACAGATATATTGCTTTTGGCAGACGTTTTTGAAAATTTTCGTGAAATTGACTTGAAAACTTATGGGTTGGACCCCAGCTGGTACTATACTATACCAGGATATACGTGGGATTGTATGTTGAAATATACCGGGTGCAAATTACAAATTTTAAAAGACGTTGAAATGGCTATGTTTGTGGAAAAGGGTATAAGGGGGGAATTTCAGTTTGTTGTAATAGATATTCGGAAGCTGATAACAAGTATATGCCTACATACAATCCTACGCAGCCGTCCAAATTTATCATGTATTTCGATGTAAATAACTTATATGGGTGGGCGATGTCAGAATGTTTACCATATGTGACTCAAATTCCTGATGACAATCCCGAAGGTTATATTTTACAAGTTGATTTGGAGTACCCTGAGGATCTTCATGATTCACACAAAGATTTTCCATTCTGACTCGAACACCGCACACCACCAAATTCCAAATTGAAGAAATTAATGCCAACTCTCCATAATAAAACAGAGTATACATTACACTATAGGAATTTGAAATAAGCTCTGGAATATGGTTTAAAATTAACTGAAATACATAAAGTTTTGAAATTTAAACAATCTGCGTAGTTGCGCCCGTATATCGAGCTAAATACTCGATTGAGGACTGCAGCTACTAATTCTTTCGAAAAATATCAATTCAAGTTGGCCAATAATGCGATTTTTGGTAGAACCATGGAGAACATTCGGTTGCACCGAATAGTAAAATTAGTTTCTTCCTACGAGGGTAGATATGGAGCAAAAAATCTCATTTCCAGCCCTCGATTTCATAATCGTACCGTTTTCGATTCAAACTTGATGGCTATTGAACTTTACCTCAATCATTAACAAAAGAAATTATTCAAAATTATTCACGTTTCAAATGGCCGTATATCATTCATTATCAACGTCATGAAGATGATAATGATGATGACAATCATGATGAGGGTTGTTTATGTATTCTATGGGGTTTCGAATATGTTGATGTGTCTGACTTTA
This sequence comes from Chrysolina americana, assembly GCA_958502065.1. NCBI lineage: Eukaryota > Metazoa > Arthropoda > Insecta > Coleoptera > Chrysomelidae > Chrysolina > Chrysolina americana. Next base: position 61,726,154 of record OY293415.1, on the reverse strand, counting down.
GCAATTTGAAAAGACCTATTGATTTTCGATCAGTATTATTGAATGTTTATGACTTGGAGCCATATTGTCATAATGATTCGTACTCTATTTGGATGAAATATTACGAACTTGTTGATTTTAATCTAGTTGTGTGCGTTAGTTGTTTTGAAGCTTTCAAATATTGTGTTAAATGTAGTAATTATGGTAAATTAAATTTTAAAATTCATCGTGTACATGAAATTTCCACCAGTTATTACATAATGCATTCCAACAGAAGTTTTTTTAGTGTCAAAATGACTTTACACATGTTCTTTTTGAACTGCAAACTCAAGATGAATGCCGAGATAATTTACATAATCAGAAAAAAGTCAAATTTTGTTGATAATACACACACACACACACACACACACACACACACACACACACACACACACACACACACACACACACACACACACACACACACACACACACACACACACACACACACACACACACACACACACACACACACACACACACACACACACACACACACACACACACACACACACACACACACACACACACACACACACACACCTGAAAGCACTATTTTTTGGCTAATATTTAACTACATGTTTAAACTCAAAATATGTATATATATTTTTTTGTTGTTATAGAAAAAATCAAATTATTTTCTGCGTTTTATTACAATAATCCATTTGCAAGAATATTGAAATATTTCAAAGTTAATAAAGCTGTTTGTGTTCACATATCACAACAAAATCAATGTGAATACAAAAATCCGAAGTCGCCCCAAATTGGATCAACTTCAAAAACGGTGAAATCCAAGTCCAAGTCAATAGCGATAGAGTCAGACAGCACCCCCAAGTGTGTATTTAGAATGTCGGTTACATCTTGTTGGGACAACTCCATGTTCGTGATATCCTTGGAAATGGTAATTTGTTTGGTATTACTTTCGATGTACTGTGTGATGTAAATGTAATCCCCGCAACGTGTTGTGATTGGATCATACTCATCTACATACTCATCGATTTGTGATTCAAAGAAATTTTCCTTTATTTCCTGCAGGATGTCAATGAGGGTTGCCCATTCAAAAGAAGCAAAATTGATGGATCGAATGGAGAACTGCTGCTTCAAAATGATGCATGAGCTAAAATCCCTGGAGGGACTTATGCCACATCGAATTTAGTGGGATGGCATAGGGAAGACCATCAACATGAACTGATGTTCATTCCGAGCTGCCATTTCGTATTGCCCATTTCGTATTGCCATTTCGTATTGCCGATGGCATTTAGAGATTCTTTATAATCTTCTCCATCAATATCGCACATTACTTCAACTTCACTGATGTAACCACTGTCTTGAGACATCTTCGTTTTCAAACTGAATATTCGTCTGTGCTTGCATACGCTTTTATAGCTTCAGATCACGTGGTCAATTTTAAAAATGTTGCATGTTTGTTGACTGAAAAAAAAATATTTGAAAGACATCTCAGAATTATATGATTTGTGTTTCTTTCCCATAAGATTCTATACAAAATCAACGTTTTCGATCCAACTGTTATGTTTGTTATCCAAACCGAACCATTTAACGTGCATTTTTTTGCCTCTCTTCCTCAGAACTTTTTCCACGAGATATATATCTGGATTTGCAGTTTTTTGTAATTCCTCTGCATATAAAGCACCCTTGATAGGAGCACCCTGCATATCTTCCAGCATGAAGGTGGCAGGGTTGGTGATATTGACTTTGATGATTTTGAATAATTCCGTAGTCCAATTGGGTGTGTAACCTTTTTCGAAAACGTGCTTTGCCTTACTAATTCGCACAACATCGCCGACTTTGAATTTTCTCGGTCCAGCTATTTTCAAGTGGCTGTATGTTGATTTGAGAATTTCTTTTTCGTTGGTTTTATCAATTTCCGAAGGTTTCATACCCGTCTTTGAATGACGTGTATCCTTGTAAGATTTTGTGATTTCAGGAAATATATTCAGCCATTTGTAGGTGCCATTCAAACTGAAATACTTGTACAATCATTCCTTCAAAGTCCTTATAATCCGTTCGGCCATAGAGGCTTTGAGGATGCTGTACGTATTGTAGTGATTTATCTCATGTTTTTTCATCAAACTCTGGAATTTACTGTTGTAAAATTCCGTTCCCTGATCGGTTTGTAGATTTTTTTGGCATCGTTTCGTGTGTGTCAAAATATCTGCAAATGTTTTAGTAATTTCCTCACCTGTTTTCGTTTTCAGCGGACGAGTCCACACGAATTTCAAGAAACAATCTATAACAACTAGAATGAGTTTGAAATTACGATTTTGTTGGGCGTACGGTCTCATCTCAGCCAAGTCCATTTGCCATAAATCATCTAAGCCTTCAATAATGGTGCGACGTCGAGGATAATTTTTTCTAATAGCTTTATGCAGTTCACGGACAAGTTGAATCTTGTCTTGGGAAGCCATCACACACATATGTGATGACGAAACTGTGAAACCTGCTATTTTATTATGGTGATGCATACACTACATCTTGTCTTTTAGTAATCTCCTCGACATCAGATTTTACACTCGCTATATCTGAATTTATTTTGGTGATTTGCTGTTAAATATCAATTCAAAACTGGTTTAACTCATTTTTAGTTTGCAGCATTTCCTTGTGCTTAATATTCCATTTTAAATTTTGTGCATGAATCGAATCGGTTATTTCAGACATTTTTTTCAACAAATCTCCGCTAATATTTTCAATATCGGATTTGTATTGTAGGTTGAATTTTTCGAAAAATGACCTTGTTTCATTATAGCGTACCTCACTTAGTTGAGTTATTTCAATAAAATTACTTGCAAGTGTTCGAGTTTTTTTTGTCCAGATAATTTTTTGTTGCAATCAATTAATTTTCAATTTCATGTTGCATCTTTGCCATTTTGTCACTCAGTTGAACTATTTCCGAATGTTGTTGTTCACCTTGATGTTGTATAGTTGCAGCAATTTTTCTATCGATTTCATCCACATATTGTTTATTGGCAGCATCAGTATTTTTGGTGGGCCTCTTTACATTATTCAATTTCAAATTATCAAAATCGATGTTACCATCTGGAGTGTGCAGCAAGCCGCCGCCTCCAGAGGGCGTAGGTAATTTTCGCTTTTTATCACCGGTGTTGCTGTCGCTACGTCCAAACTTATCGATAACCATTTTGAAAATGTGAATGTATTCATGGATGCATATCATCTTATAGAATTATATTTGCCTCTTTGAGTTCACACAAAATGGCAATAATCTCATTGTCATGCGAAGTATTTCCGGCGTTCGCATAGTTTGGGTCATCCCAATAAACAAACTCCATAGGTTTGGTATTGGTCGTTGCAATAGGTATATTTTTAGGTAAACCGCTACCTTTTGCTGCAGGTTGGATGTTTTAGGTAAACCGGTACGTGTCGATATTTTACGTTGATTTCGTATAGGAAACATCGGTTTAATTATTTCAATATACTTGTATCTTTCACTACCTTTCGGATAGCCTAGGGAGTTTTTGTGAATCTACAATTGACTTGTCTGCCTGCATATCTTCATTATTATAGTTTTCAGGTGTGTTTAAAAATATGAGATCATATATACCGCTGCGATTGTCGAAATCTATTTCTTTGTTACCTAGGAACCATTTTGAAGATACACCATCATATACAGGTCCGTATACTTAATCTATTTCTTTGTCATTACTCCAATGTTTTATAATGTACGGTTGAGCCATTATAGGATATTGATCGATATATTCCTGTAAAACTTGTTCATTCATGTCTGACGCAAAGCTCTCATCTTGTTCCTCTTGTGTGCCTGCGCTAAAGATATCCTCATCATCACCATCATTATCATCTGTACCTGCAACATGTTCGAGGGATTGGAATGGAATACTATCGTATTATTTTCGTCTTAGGGATGGAGAAGTTATATATATACAAACCCCTAAGAAACCCTTAACTTGTAACTTCCATGTAGTGCTGACTAAGGTTTATGAAAATATGATTAACCGTGCTTTATAGTTAGTTCAGTTCTGTAAGCGACGACATCTCTGTCTTCACAAATAAAGTTGTATTTTGTAAATTCGATTTTGCTTTTTTAAAATAGTTTCTCTTGGCCCGAAAGCTTAATTTGCATCACGCAGTACTCCTTGCAATATAAGCGTAACCTTTCAATGACCTGGATCGATTATCGCAAGGCATTTGATACAACGCTCTGGAGGACTCGCTTTACCAACGCAAATAAAAAGGTTATTGTGGTCACATTTTTACGTGTTTGAGCGTACTCAAATTTCAGTTGTTTTTTCGAACGCGAAAACGTGTATTTTCAGCAATTTTGAAATGTCAAATCTCAATAAGAAATGCATGTATCAGACATTTTTTTTATGTTTAATTTTAGAACGCGAAAACGTTTGTTGTGGCTGCATTTTTGCGTGTTTAAGCGTTTCAATTTTCAGTTGTTTTTCGGAACGCGAAAAACGTCTATTTTGATTACATTCTTGAAAAGAATCGCCGCTGCAGGACGTTTCGTTTCGTGTCAGTTTGACTCTGCTTCTTTTTTTTGGTATTCATCATCAGGTAGGTGGGGGAGAGGGTTAGGTAACTTTATTTTTGGAAAGTATGTTATTGCCATTGAACAGTTGAAATAATCAGTATTAAAATGTCATCTGAAGAATACAGACAGAAAGTTGAAGATTTTTCTAGACGTGTCCAAGAGTTAAAGGAAGATATTCAATTTTATGAAGAAAAGGAGAATGTGGTGAAACAGTTGACTGATATGGGTATTCAAGACAAAGTGTTCAATCGAAAATTACCGCAAACGAGATATCCGTTAAGAAGAATCCGGCCTCAAGCATTGTAGAATATGTCTCCTCAACTGAAAACAAATTTTATTCTTCTGACTGCAATATTGAATAGTGTTTTATACGTCAATGTACCGAAAAGAGTGAAATTCATGGCAATATGCGTGAAGGCAGATGATTTCGATCCTCGTTGTAATAGGACACAATGGAAAACAATCGGTTCAACTCGGATCAATCAGGGGCAGTTAGCAGTATTTGTTAGCTATGTTCCCAAGAATACAGCATTCAAGTATAAATTGAAGCTGATATTTGAAGATCTTCGTGAAATAGACACAAAAACCACCGAATTTATTCCAGCAGGACAGGGGAAAAAGAAGTCACAAATGGAATATAACGTTTATAGAATTCTAATCATCGTATCTATAATATTAGCATGTATTTTAATTAGAACTGTACAAGAAATAATTTTAGAATTTCACATAATTTGGTTTAAATAGAAATATTCGAAAATTGAATTTTATTTTTATTATTACCATACAAACATTCTGCTATCAACTTCTGTTATTCGTTTCATATCAGTTGGTATTGAAACGCGCCATTCGATGTTATCAATTATGGAAAAACCGCGCAAACAGGAAACTTGGTTATTATGCTGGAATTATTAATTAGTTGGCATTGAAATGTGTTTATCGAACTAAAGGTTATCCAGGTCAACAGTTTCGTTATCAAAACTGCAGAGTAACGACTATTGTGTTATCTGTTTTGCTTGTTCTGAAATTTTATTTCAAGTATTCTTGAATGTTCGTTTCCTATCACACCAGAGCTATAAAAGTAGTTTGGAATGCGCGGTGAACGTTAGTTAATCGTCAACCAGAGAAAAGTCAAGCAACTTAGATATCTTCAGTTATTTTTCGTTTTGTGCATCAATCTCTAGATACAAAGTAAGTTTTTCATAAAGTTTTTTATTATGTGATGAAAGTGTTTTTCAGTTAAATTGAAATAAATGTTTTCATGTTTGGTTTTTGAGTGTTTTTAGTTTGAGCTTTTCAGATGAATTCAATTGAATGTTTTTAGATGAAGTTATTTTCACGTTTTTACGTTTGGTTTCTGCATTTTCGTTTTTCGTTCAATTTGTAATTCAAAGCGACTTAATTGTTTTCGAATTACAAAACTTTTTTTCAAATTTTTTGCGTGTTTTCTTTATAGCAAAAGTTTTTTATTCTGGTGGGTTTTTTTCAGATGGATTTACAGAAGGTGAACGCGAGTTCAGTTGTGGCCAGGAAACCCATCACGAAATTGAGCGATTTACCTGTAGGGGCGCCGCAGAGAATATTCTAATAAGTGACTGAGGGATATCGACCGTATTTAGAAGAATTTTCCACTGGGAAATACGCCATCATCTTCAAAGGATTGATAGAAGTGGGCAAACCAAAACCTGCTGCTTCATTTGAGATTATAGAAAATTAATGTTAGTAGTTTTTTTTTTTTTTCATTTTTCTTTGTTTCTTTGTATGTGCAAAAAGTTTCGTTTGAAAAAAAAAAAATTCTTCTTCATTTTATATATCAGCATTCATATAAATTCACGTAAGTTGAAACATTAGTTAAAAATGGTGTTTTCAAAAACTTTATCGCAAATAGATACATTACTTGAGGCGATCAAGCAAAATTATTCAAGTGCCATTGCACGAACGTCTTTGAATTTGATAAGTAGACAAATTAGAAAATGTGAGTTGGCAATGAAAAAAATTCAATTTTCGGTATGGTAAAAAAGAAAATTGTTAGTAAAATTGGGGAATTGAAACGAATTAGATGCATAATAAACGTTATGAAAAATGATAAATACATTGGATCGGGGTTGAAACGAAGCAGTAGAGTTAAATGGGAAAATGTTAATGCAATTTTCAATGATAGAGTGAGGACGGGTATAATTATAAATTTGAGGCACAAAGAAGTCCGAAAATTTTTGAGTGATGCATATTTTCTTTTTAAATCAAGAATTTCCAAAATTTTGAAGGACATGCAATGTCTAAAAGTGAACATGACGTTGTTGGGGGATTTCATCAAAAAGTCAAATGACGGCGAAATAGTCGATCGAAAATTTTTCAATACTCCTAATGCAATCATTGATTTGGGCACGGACTTGACTGCTTGGTACAATAAACATGTTGTGGATGTTATTTTGAACAAATTAGAAGAATTTGAAGAAAAAGACTCAGGGTGGGCATTGAGTAAAATTCTTTTGCTTGAGGTATCAATAAATAAATACGAAATAGGCAACGGTTCAGGGTTCATATGGTTACCTGAAGAAATTCAAAATAGGAATGCAAGCATCAATATTGATAATCAAGATGATGCGTGTTTTTTTAGAGCAATCGTGAGTGCTTTGTACCCTCCCAAAGGGAATGTTCCACGTGCATCTTCGTATCCAAATTATGACACAGTTTTGAATACAGAGGGTTTGGAAATTCCTATGCCAATTCACCGCATTACAAAATTTGAAAAACAAAATGATATTTCTGTAAATGTATATAGTTTAGAAATGAATATTGTCAAAGAAAAATCATTTTACGAATTAGTACCTGCACGATTAACCAAAAATAAATTGAATAAAGATGTTAATTTGTTATTAATTCAAAATATATATTTCCCTAAATTAAACGAATACGACGCTTTGCCTTTGGATACAGATGATTCGCAAATTAAATGCCATTATTGCTGGATTAAGAATATGTCTAGATTGCTGTCAAGTCAGTTGAGCAAGCATAATGGTAAAGCATTTTTTTGTGACAGACGTTTGAATTATTTTCATAGCAAACAAAAATTGAATGAACACATCGGGTTGTGTGAGAATATTAACGAGTGTAAAATTTCATTTCCAAAATTTGATTATGTAGAATTTCGAAATTATGTATATAAACAAAAATGTCTATTCGTTTTATATGCTGATTTTGAATCTGCCCTCGAAAACTGTGAGGAAAAAATTTCAGATAAATCTACAAAATATCAAAAGCATAAAGCGTTCAGTGCAGGTTACTACTTGAAATGCTCTTATGATGACAGCTTGTCCAAGTTTAATTGCCATAGGGGTAACGATTGCATACAATGGTTTACAGATAAAATGGCTAGCATTGCCAAATTTGTTGAATCGAAAATCAAAAATATTGTACCAATGATATGTAATCCTCATATTGTTAATGCTAGAGTGTGTCATATTTGTGAGAAACCTTTTGTAAAGAAGGATATCATTGTTAGGGATCATTGTCACTTTTCGGGGTTGTTTAGGGGATGGAGTCATCAATTTTGTAATCTCGCCTTCAAAAAGCTTTTTATGGTACCCATTACATTCCATAATCTTTCGGGGTACGATAGTCATTTTATTATTAAAGATGTAGCAAAACGAGGACGTGTGAGCATACTTCCCATCAATAAAGAAAAATACATTTCATTCACACAATATGATAGTGAAACTAGCATTAAATTTAGATTTATCGATTCATATCGTTTTATGGGAGCCAGTCTCGATGAGTTGGTGTCCACAATGGATGCAAAAAAATTTAAAATTTTGAAAAAAGAATTTGCACAATTAGATGATGAAAAATTCAAACTTCTCACTAAGAAAGGGGTTTTCCCCTACAATTATGTTAATATCACGGAAAAACTCCTCGATACTGAGCTACCTTCCAAACAACATTTTTACAATAAGCTCAACGATCTTGATGATGTGAAGTATGCTCACGCTCGAAATGTTTGGCAGCAATTTGATATCAAAACTTTGGGGGAATATAGCGATTTATACATGAAAACAGATATATTGCTTTTGGCAGACGTTTTTGAAAATTTTCGTGAAATTGACTTGAAAACTTATGGGTTGGACCCCAGCTGGTACTATACTATACCAGGATATACGTGGGATTGTATGTTGAAATATACCGGGTGCAAATTACAAATTTTAAAAGACGTTGAAATGGCTATGTTTGTGGAAAAGGGTATAAGGGGGGGAATTTCAGTTTGTTGTAATAGATATTCGGAAGCTGATAACAAGTATATGTCTACATACAATCCTACGCAGCCGTCCAAATTTATCATGTATTTCGATGTAAATAACTTATATGGGTGGGCGATGTCAGAATGTTTACCATATGTGACTCAAATTCCTGATGACAATCCCGAAGGTTATATTTTACAAGTTGATTTGGAGTACCCTGAGGATCTTCATGATTTACACAAAGATTTTCCATTCTGACTCGAACACCGCACACCACCAAATTCCAAATTGAAGAAATTAATGCCAACTCTCCATAATAAAACAGAGTATACATTACACTATAGGAATTTGAAATAAGCTCTGGAACATGGTTTAAAATTAACTGAAATACATAAAGTTTTGAAATTTAAACAATCTGCGTAGTTGCGCCCGTATATCGAGCTAAATACTCGATTGAGGACTGCAGCTACTAATTCTTTCGAAAAAAATCAATTCAAGTTGGCCAATAATGCGATTTTTGGTAAAACCATGGAGAACATTCGGTTGCACCGAATAGTAAAATTAGTTTCTTCCTACGAGGGTAGATATGGAGCAAAAAATCTCATTTCCAGCCCTCGATTTCATAATCGTACCGTTTTCGATTCAAACTTGATGGCTATTGAACTGAAAAAAGCCGAACTTGTATTCAATAAACCAATGTATGTTGGGATGGCAATTTTGGATCTGTCAAAAACTTGCATGTTCAAATTTCATTATGAATTTATGCTTCCCACAATAGGTGCGGAAAGATCCAAGCTAATGTATACCGATACAGAGAGTTTCATTTATGAACTAACGTGTAACGATGTATACGAAGAAATCATCAAAAATCATATTTCCAAATTCGATACGTCTTATTATTCAAAAGATAATGAGTTTAACATTCCACTTGTGAATAAAAGGGTTCCTGGGCTAATGAAAGATGAAGCAAATGGCAAAATTATCACACACTTTGCAGGGTTGCGTTAAAAAATGTACACTTATAAAGTGCAGGGAGGCAAAGTATGTAAAAAAGCAGTTAAATATAGTGTTGTGAAAAATAAATTAACCTTCGAGGATTACGTGGATTGTCTAAAAAATTCCAAGCAAAAGAATATTACACAATGCACAATCAGATCATTTACTCATAACGTTTTTAGTATAGAGCAGGCAAAAGTGGCTTTTGGTCCATATGACGATAAACGTCATCTTATCCCCATATCATTTGATATATTACCGTGGGGGCATTATAGTCTAAATTAATTTTTTTTATCCATCTTTTTTTTTTCTAAAATTTTCCCTCGTTTACAGGTAGTACAATGAATTTACAAGAATTGTGCATCAAAACGATCTGTGAGAATATACGGTCTATGGTTGTTGTTCTTTATCCTCTCGCCTTTACCTCAATCATTAACAAAAGAAATTATTCAAAATTATTCACGTTTCAAATGGCCGTATATCATTCATTATCAACGTCATGAAGATGATAATGATGATGACAATCATGATGAGGGTTGTTTATGTATTCTATGGGGTTTCGAATATGTTGATATGTCTGACTTTAGCAATTTGAAAAGACCTATTGATTTTCGTTCAGTATTATTGAATGTTTATGACTTGGAGCCATATTGTCATAATGATTCGTACTGTATTTGGATGAAATATTACGAACTTGTTGATTTTAATCTAGTTGTGTGCGTTAGTTGTTTTGAAGCTTTCAAATATTGTGTTAAATGTAGTAATTATGGTAAATTAAATTTTAAAATTCATCGTGTACATGAAATTTCCACCAGTTATTACACACACACACACACACACACACACACACACCTGAAAGCACTATTTTTTGGCTAATATTTAACTACATGTTTAAATTCAAAATATGTATATATATTTTTTTGTTGTTGTATTTTAGGGAAGGTATTTCAAATATAGAAAAAATCTAATTATTTTCTGCGTTTTATTACAATAATCCATTTGCAAGAATATTGAAATATTTCAAAGTTAATAAAGCTGTTTGTGTTCACATATCACAACAAAATCAATGTGAATACAAAAATCCGAAGTCGCCCCAAATTGGGTCAATTTCAAAAACGGTGAAATCCAAGTCCAAGTCAATAGCGATAGAGTCAGACAGCACCCCCAAGTGTGTATTTAGAATGTCGGTTACATCTTGTTGGGACAACTCCATGTTCGTGATATCCTTGGAAATGGAAATTTGTTTGGTATTACTTTCGATGTACTGTGTGATGTAAATGTAATCCCCGCAACGTGTTGTGATTGGATCATACTCATCTACATACTCATCGATTTGTGATTCAAAGAAATTTTCCTTTATTTCCTGCAGGATGTCAATGAGGGTTGCCCATTCAAAAGAAGCAAAATTGATGGATCGAATGGAGAACTGCTGCTTCAAAATGATGCATGAGCTAAAATCCCTGGAGGGACTTATGTCACATCGAATTTAGTGGGATGGCATAGGGAAGACCATCAACATGAACTGATGTTCATTCCGAGCTGCCATTTCGTATTGCCCATTTCGTATTGCCATTTCGTATTGCCGATGGCATTTAGAGATTCTTTATAATCTTCTCCATCAATATCGCACATTACTTCAACTTCACTGATGTAACCACTGTCTTGAGACATCTTCGTTTTCAAACTGAATATTCGTCTGTGCTTGCATACGCTTTTATAGCTTCAGATCACGTGGTCAATTTTAAAAATGTTGCATGTTTGTTGACTGTGAAAAAAAAATATTTGAAAGACATCTCAGAATTATATGATTTGTGTTTCTTTCCCATAAGATTCTATACAAAATCAACGTTTTCGATCCAACTGTTATGTTTGTTATCCAAACCGAAACATTTAACGTGCATTTTTTTGCCTTTCTTCCTCAGAACTTTTTCCACGAGATATATATCTGGATTTGCAGTTTTTTGTAATTCCTCTGCATATAAAGCACCCTTGATAGGAGCACCCTGCATATCTTCCAGCATGAAGGTGGCAGGGTTGGTGATATTGACTTTGATGATTTTGAATAATTCCGTAGTCCAATTGGGTGTGTAACCTTTTTCGAAAACGTGCTTTGCCTTACTAATTCGCACAACATCGCCGACTTTGAATTTTCTCGGTCCAGCTATTTTCAAGTGGCTGTATGTTGATTTGAGAATTTCTTTTTCATTGGTTTTATCAATTTCCGAAGGTTTCATACCCGTCTTTGAATGACGTGTATCCTTGTAAGATTTTGTGATTTCAGGTAATATATTCAGCCATTTGTAGGTGCCATTCAAACTGAAATACTTGTACAATCATTCCTTCAAAGTCCTTATAATCCGTTCGGCCATAGAGGCTTTGAGGATGCTGTACGTATTGTAGTGATTTATCTCATGTTTTTTCATCAAACTCTGGAATTTACTGTTGTAAAATTCCGTTCCCTGATCGGTTTGTAGATTTTTTTGGCATCGTTTCGTGTGTGTCAAAATATCTGCAAATGTTTTAGTAATTTCCTCACCTGTTTTCGTTTTCAGCGGACGAGTCCACACGAATTTCAAGAAACAATCTATAACAACTAGAATGAGTTTGAAATTACGATTTTGTTGGGCGTACGGTCTCATCTCAGCCAAGTCCATTTGCCATAAATCATCTAAGCCTTCAATAATGGTGCGACGTCGAGGATAATTTTTTCTAATAGCTTTATGCAGTTCACGGACAAGTTGAATCTTGTCTTGGGAAGCCATCACACACATATGTGATGACGAAACTGTGAAACCTGCTATTTTATTATGGTGATGCATACACTACATTTTGTCTTTTAGTAATCTCCTCGACAGCAGATTTTACACTCGCTATATCTGAATTTATTTGGGTGATTTGCTATTAAATATCAATTCAAAACTGGTTTAACTCATTTTTAGTTAGCAGCATTTCCTTGTGCTTAATATCCCATTTTAAATTGTGTGCATGAATCGAATCGGTTATTTCAGACATTTTTTTCAACAAATCTCCGCGAATATTTTCAATATCGGATTTGTATTGTAGGTTGAATTTTTCGAAAAATGACCTTGTTTCATTATAGCGTACCTCACTTAGTTGAGTTATTTCAATAAAATTACTTGCAAGTGTTCGAGTTTTCTTGTCCTGATAATTTTTTGTTGCAATCAATTAATTTTCAATTTCATGTTGCATCTTTGCCATTTTGTCACTCAGTTGAACTATTTCCGAATGGTGTTGTTCACCTTGATGTTGTATAGTTGCAGCAATTTTTCTATCGATTTCATCCACATATTGTTTATTGGCAGCATCAGTATTTTTGTTGGGCCTCTTTACATTATTCAATTTCAAATTATCAAAATCGATGTTACCATCTGGAGTGTGCAGCAAGCCGTCGCCTCCAGAGGGCGTAGGTAATTTTCGCTTTTTATCACCGGTGTTGCTGTCGCTACGTCCAAACTTATCGATAACCATTTTGAAAATGTGAATGTATTCATGGATGCATATTATCTTATAGAATTATATTTGCCTCTTTGAGTTCACTCAAAATGGCAATAATCTCATTGTCATGCGAAGTATTTCCGGCATCCCGAGAGGCTATCAATAATTTGAGGCGTTCGCATAGTTTGGGTCATCCCAATAAACAAACTCCATAAGTTTGGTATTGGTCATTGCAATAGGTATATTTTTAGGTAAACCGCTACCTTTTGCTGCAGGTTGGATGTTTTAGGTAAACCGGTACGTGTCGATATTTTACGTTGATTTCGTATAGGAAACATCGGTTTAATTATTTCAATATACTTGTATCTTTCACTACTTTTCGGATAGCCAAGGGAGTTTTTGTGAATCTACAATTGACTTGTATGCCTGCATATCTTCATTATTATAGTTTTCAGGTGTGTTTAAAAATATGAGATCATATATACCGCTGCGATTGTCGAAATCTATTTCTTTGTTACCTAGGAACCATTTTGAAGATACACCATCATATACAGGTCCGTATACTTAATCTATTTCTTCGTCATTACTCCAATGTTTTATAATGTACGGTTGAGCCATTATAGGATATTGATCGATATATTCCTGTAAAACTTGTTCATTCATGTCTGACGCAAAGCTCTCATCTTGTTCCTCTTGTGTGCCTGCTCTAAAGATATCCTCATCATCACCATCATTATCATCTGTACCTGCAACATGTTCGAGGGATTGGAATGGAATACTATCGTATTATTTTCGTCTTAGGGATGGAGAAGTTATATATATACAAACCCCTAAGAAACCCTTAACTTGTAACTTCCATGTAGTGCTGACTAAGGTTTATGAAAATATGATTAACCGTGCTTTATAGTTAGTTCAGTTCTGTAAGCGACGACATCTCTGTCTTCACAAATAAAGTTGTATTTTGTAAATTCGATTTTGCTTTTTTAAAATAGTTTCTCTTGGCCCGAAAGCTTAATTTGCATCACGCAGTACTCCTTGCAATATAAGCGTAACCTTTCAATGGCCTGGATCGATTATCGCAAGGCATTTGATACAACGCTCTGGAGGACTCGCTTTACCATACATCTGGTCAATTTAGAGCAGATTATCTTCAAGAGGCGTATTCCAGGAAGACTCTCTCAGTCCTCTTCTCTTGTGCACTACTGCCATTGTCCATCGCACTACGGAAAACTCACGGATACAACTGCATCACCCCCAGCAACCGGAGGCATAAGGTCACCCATCTGTTTTACATGGATGACCTTAAACTTTATGCTTCCGGAGAGAAGAGCCTTCTTCAGTCCTTAAGGGTGGTGCAAGAGTACACGCATGCTATCGGAATGGAGTTTGGGATGGACAAATATGCCACGGTTCATCTCAAAAGAGGACGATGCGAGGAATAGGGAAAAGATGTTCAGCTCGTAGACGAAAGCATCATATGGTTACCGGAGAGACGTATACCTACCTAGGAGTGGAACAACGCCACACCCAAGAGGTAGCTACTGCCGAAAACTCTCTCCGCGGCAAGTATCAGCACAAACTCCGACAGATCTGGTCATGAGAACTGTCGGGGAAGAACAAAGTTGCTGCAACTAATATGCTTGCCGTTCCGATTATACTTTACTCCTTTGGGGTAATGAAATGGACACAGGAAGGGCTGCGACTGCTTGAAGTAAAAACACGCAAAATGATGCATCTTCATAGGAGCTTGCATCCTTGATGGTTTTTTCCATAGTTATACTTCTCCGGACAGCGGGGAGGCCGTGGACTTTTGAGTTTGGATTGTCTACCCAACAGATTGTTACTGGATGGAGCCTGTAAAGTCATCAGGAGTTCAGATCCCCTTCTCTGCTTGGTATACGATCACGCAAAAGCAGGGATTGGAGCATTTCTGTTCAAGCCATCAACCCGTGCAGCCGAAGAACTCGGTCTCGTATTCGACACTGAACGGACGAATCCAACTCACCGAGTTGGAACCCGTTCAGCAAAAAGCCCACGTGAAAGCTGTGGAGTGTGACAGGCTCCTACAGCTACATAAGGATAAGCCAATGCATGGGGTCTTCTCCAAGAACATTGAAGACCTTGGCTTATCCAGACACCTGACATTCGCTTTCCTCAGGGCAAGTTGGCTGAAGTCGGAAACCGAGGGATTCATAATGGCCTACCAGGATAGTGTCTTCAACACCCTCGTCTACCATAGTCGCGTGATGGGTATAGAGGTCCCTGACACTAGATGCAGATCGTGTCGTGGGGCAGCTGGGACCATAATGCATTTGCTGTCAGCTTGTCCAACTTATGCGGTCTCAGCCTATATCCACAGGCATAACGTGACCCTACGAGTGTTGTACTACTATCTACGACACTCGTACGATGCAGACGAGACACCGGTGTTGCCTTATGCTCCGTGGGATCAAATTTTGCCTGTACCGATTGATAGGAGTGTCGTCGTCGTGTCTCACCATATAAGATGCGACGATATTCATTGTCAAATTTTGAAACTGTCTTACGGCACAATGCACTTCTATTTCTCCGAATGCTATATAATTCAAATAGAGCGGGCTTCGCTTCTAGAGTGTCGGTGGATGTGTTGTGACGACTGTACTTGTAGTAGCCGCAATATTGACGATGTGTGGCCTCTAATACAGATCGAGCACACATTTCAGCAAAAACTCGAATTTTTGATTGTCCTTCCCGTTTACCACATCAGCCTTCCTGGACATCGATTATTTCGATATAGCCATCAAATTAAGCGAATGCACTGCCGTCCAATGGTGGCATATCTATAGTCATGGAATATGTCCAACAGATGCTTAAGCGGGATCCACATTCAATGCCAAACCGTAAGTGCCATCTGCGTCCAATTGGAGCGGCGGAGAAAAGTCTGCGGTAAGCGTCGACGTTTGACCTGTCACTTTCAAAAGCAAAGACATGACTGACACTAAAGAGGTTATGTACTTCTATTTGAACCATTCCATATGCACGCTCTGTGCTCAGAGTCTAGTACGGGATTCAAGACGCGTGAGGCTAGCGCTATTCGTATAGCAAAACGTATCCTGTCTATGGCCACTTGCATCCAATACAACTTGCGCTAAGTGTTGTATGTGAAACGCCATGCCACCATATATTGAAACTTATTACGCTCGTCATTGATGGTCACCACTTTCCTATCCAATTTCACGCGCACGCGCGCACGCACTCAGAGTGTGTTCTGGTATAGAAAATTCGAACACAGATGACCGCAATCAACCAGGTTGAATGTATGATAGCGATGGTTGTTGTAGAAGATTTTCAATTTTTTACCCAGATATCGCGCCAATTCCACAGGCGGCTTAAAATTACCGAAACTGTCAAAGTATTTCACCACATGTCCGCGTTTCACGTAAGGTAACCAATGCGTTCCGCGATTCCTGCTCGAGTCCAGATTGATGATTGTGCACTCTCTGTACTTGGGAGGTTTCGAGGATCGAGGCAAGTTGTCTCGCATAAAAACACTAATGAAATGAGGTATTCTCAGACGTTTTACATACTTAACCAATTCCTCGTCGTACAACGCACTATTGTAAAGAAACAAATCGTAGCCCCCTTAAGCGGTGTTGTGCAGAAACAAACTGGAACCCCCATGTCTGTTGTCACCGCTGCCAATGCTCTTCGTTGCGGTATTATGACGCTTGTTTTTCTTCAATTGGAATTTGCCAAGGAGACGATGATCCTGGCTATGGGGCTGCCATCGCTTGCCAACGAGCCCAGAGCAACGAATATCGGAAGCAGAGGCAGCATATCCCCGCTCTTTGCTTTGAATGGTATTATTCGGGGTACTCTGATTGTTTTGCGGCCACCCAATTTTTTATCTTGAGCACGGACAGCACGCAGTGTCACTAAGTAGGATTTTCGCAGAGCCTTCGCACTCAAATCCTTCAGCTCATCAGGTTTCAGTGTTTTTCGCAGAGTCTTGGCGATTTTCTCGACCACATCTCTGCAGAAGGACTTTGGCTTTGCAGCAGCAGTGGCAGTCTTCTTCTTCAGGCCTATACCTGAATTACGTTTCGCCTTCATGGTTGTGGTGACCAACCAAGCAGCAGATTTCTCACCGAATTTGGCGTCTTCTGATTTGACACGTTCAGCCTTGTGTCTCTTTTTCAGGGACATGTTTTGCGAGTATGCAATATCGTGGGCCCAATCGAAAGGTTTCACACCAGGGTCTCCACGAGCTAATTCTTTCTGCAGTTTGATACCTGGTCCACAGTACTGGTGTCCAGGCAAATGAAGCTCAAATGGCAGATGATTATTCAGACAGTTCACCACTCCACGACCTTCGTGCTCGACAGTCAGCATGACACTAAAGCGAATGATGTTGCGCACCTACTTACATAGCTGAACTCCACTCAAACTGTCAGTCGAATGTCAGATGTGGGCGTGGTCACACACGCATTCAATCAGCCCAAACAGACAATGAAAGTAGACCAACAAGAGCCGGCTCTAGAAATCGTCAATTTGGACACCATAGGTGGGGGTATTGGCTGCGGCGGTGACAACCAAGGTGTACATAAACACGGTGTCGTGCTACCGAATTTATTTTGAGCGATATTTTATGGCCCCAGCGGATGTGGCAAGACCAACGCTGTACTCAATTTGCTGTACAGCCCAAACGGAGTACGCTTCGAAAATGTTTACGTTTAATCAAGTCGCTGTACCAACCTAAATGCCAGCTGGGCGTAGACAATTTTCCATACAGGGACAACGACTAGGTAATCGATTTGTCAAAGGCGAAAGAAAACTCAATTTTCATATTTGACGATGTAGCGTGTGACAAACAGAATAAAATCAGAGAGTTATATGCAATGGCGCACCACAAGAGAATGGACGTAGCCTACTTAAGTCAAACCTACTCGAAAATACCCATACAGCTGATCAGGGACAATTACAACATTATAGCACTATTCCGTCAATACGATATGAACTTCAGACATGCCTTCAACGAGCACGTCTCTCCGGATTACACCTTTGAGGAATTTCGCTGCATGTGCGCCACCTGTTGGAAGAAAAGAAGTCGGATCTTTGGTCATTGTTAAAAACTTTTGAACAAAGGGCGCTACCGCCTGGGCTCTGACAAATATACACAAATGTGATGAGGGGTGACACAACATTCGTACTGAAGATTGCGCCAACCACATCACCCCGCATTGAGACGGAGATTGCGAAATCTGAACGTAAACGTCAAATCAATCAGTTGTCGAAAATTGTGCGGAAAAAGTATCTGACTCTGAAACTCGGAATGATGAAGTACTGAGTAAATTACTCAAACCCCTTACGGTGCGCCTGAAAAGATTCACCAATCCACGCGATCACGACTAACAGTGAAAAAAAAAAGAAAAACAAGAACCGGCGCCATCATCATCGACTCGAGACTTCATGAAAAAGGAAGAAGACGAAGAAAGCTACCACACCGTCACCGTCACAATCACAATCACAATCACAATCACAATCACAATCACAATCACAATCACAATCACAATCACAATCACAATCACAATCACAATCACAATCACAATCACAATCACAATCACAATCACAATCACAATCACAATCACAATCACAATCACAATCACAATCACAATCACAATCACAATCACAATCACAATCACAAGCACAATCACCATCACCCTAGTATATATGCCAGGAGACTTCAAGAATCAATTTGATCATTTTTACATGTTAATCTGCATGAAGATTTTTAAGATCCATTCTGGCAAATTTTGGTTCTTTTCTAAGTCACGCGTCACTGCTTCGCGTTCATCGTATGACGTGATCGAGTAGATTCCTTAGCAATAGAGCGCGGCGCACACATATTATAAATTAATTGAATTGGATCTTAAAGAAAAAAAGAATTCCGAGAACGAGGTTTGAACCAGCGGTTTGGTTTGAACCAGCGGTTTATGTTTGGTAGGGAGTGACGCTAGCCTTGCCTCCACGGGGACTTCGCACAAGTTGATGAACAAATGTGAGATATATATTTCTCCAGACGCTGTTTGAATAATATACGAATAATATTGATTGTAGCTGGAATATTCGGAGTTTTAAAGTGGGATAATAATAATGATATTTGGCAGCGTTACAAGTTGCAGTTGAGAGGCGCCAGTGATTCCTCCATCAAGTATATGACAGCGGTTCGTACGTTTCAGAGCGCTACGTGTCATGTTAATGACGTTTTTAGAGTGAGCAAATTGAGATGGACTTGTGTGATGCCGGTTGTAAAATTAAATATTGAGTTTGGGGATAGGGCGTTGCCGGATGTAAAATTAAGCTTTGAGGTTAGAGATGTGTCATTTAAGAGAAAAACAAAGGGGATGTCTCAAAACACATCAAATGGCGTATACAGGGTAAGTTAATGAAGTAAGAAAATACAACAGGTTGTCTGAAAATGCGTCCCGAGCGCGCTTGGAGTATGAGATCAATAATAACTGTAGATGGAATATTGGAAGTGTAGAAATGTAATGATAATATAATAATGATGATTGAAAAAATAAAAAATAGCATGGCGGCGCCTCACACTCGATATCTGTTAGTTGTCATTGGTAATATCGTTGAACAAACAAAAATATTTGACAAATAAAAATCATGGCTGCTACATATATGTGTCAGATGGAAAATGGGTCATTGGGGGTAGCAAAGTATTCACATTACTGGTGCATGTGTCAAATGTCAGGTGGAAAATGGGACGCAGAAAATACTTATAATTGGTGATATGAGGACCCAATAGAAAAATATGGTGATATGTCATACTGAGTGTTTCGAAATTTGTCAGACATACACAAAGTGTTCAAAAACTATTCAAGATAGGAAAAAAACCGCTCATAGGGCGTTTCGATCCCAATCAACAAGGTATACAGAGCATCTCATTTACAGAAAAAAAATATATGATGTTTTAACAGGAGTTTAGCGTTTCAACGTGCGATCCCAATCGGAAATGTATCGCATGTCATCGAAACCGAATATGTCAGCGCTATCTATCATCGGGAAGGTGCCCAATATATGAATTACCAACCTTTTTGGATCTTTACGAATCATCAGAAAATAAACATTATTTAATCATTAAAAATTGAGATTGTGCCCAAATTTAGTTGCTCTCGGTCGTACGATTTCAATAATTTTGACACCAATGTTTTTTTTTCAATGTTAAGAAAAATATTTAAGCATTTTCCAATGCCAAAAGGTCATAGGAGGCTAACTCCGTTAAGTAAAGGTATTGAAACTTGCGGGTACTCTAATAAGACAACTTTTATGGGAGATCAAGTTTGATCAAAGCAGAACGAACTACTAAACTAATCTTATAAATTGTCTATTTTAGTCGCATTTTGCATGTTTTAGCGTTTCAAATTTAAGCTGTTTTTTCGAACGCAAAAACCGGTTATTGTGGTCGCATTTTGGCATATTTTACCGTTTCAAATTTCATTTGTTTTTTTGAACGCCAAAACGTGTATTTTGAGCAATTTTGAAATGTCAAATCTCCATAAGAAATACATGTAAACATGCAGTTTTTTCGGTTTAATATGAGGCTGTTTTTCAGAACGCTAAAACATTTATTGTGGTTGCATTTTTGCGTGTTTGAGCGTTTCAAATTTCAGTTGTTTCTTGGAACGCGAAAAACGTCTATTTTGTTCACATTTTCGCAGGGAATCGCTGCCGCAGTACGTTTCATTTCGTGTCAGTTTGACTCTGCTTCTTTTTTGGTATTTATAATCAGGTGGGTGGGGAGAGGGTTAGGTAACTTTATTTTTGGAAAGTATGTTATTGCCATTGAACAGTTGGAATAATCAGTAAAGAATACAGACAGAAGGTTGAAGATTTTTCTAGAGTTAAAGAAAAATATTCAATTTTATGTAGAAAAGGAGAATGTGGTGAAGCAATTGACTGATTTGAGCATTCAATACAAAGTGTCCAATCGAAAATTACCGCAAACGAGATTTCCGTTAAGAAGAATACAACCTCAAGCGATGTAGAATATGTCTCCTCAACTGAAATCAAATTTTTTTACTTTTGTGCTGAAAAGAGTGAAATTCATGGCAATATGCGTGAAGGTAAATGATTTCGATCATGATTGTAATAGAACACAATGGAAAACAATGCGTTTAACTTGGGTCAATCAGGGACAGTTAGCAGTACTTGTTAGTGATGTTCCAAAGAATACAGCATTCAAGTATAAGCTGAAGCTGATATTTCAAGATCTTCGAGAAATAGACACAAAAACTGAATATTTCGTTCCAGCAGGGCGGGAGAAAATCACATCAAAAATGGAATTTCAAATTTACAGATTCCTCATCATAGTATCTACGATATTAGCATGTATAGTAAATGAGAGTAGTTCAAGAAATTATTACTCGATAATTGAATTTCAATTAATTTTTTCCACCTATAAATATATGAGAGAATTACAATTTGTTATCAGTTAACACTTTCGCTACGGAAAACGCAAATGTGCGTCCAAAGCTGCCTCCACAACTTGCGGACACCGCGCTTGTGCGTCTTTTGTCGATTGAGTTTTGAAGTGGCAGTACGGTTTCCGCAAGCACGGTAGGATGATGAATTTCAGTCCGCACATTTCGAGAGGTTCACATTTACGAAAAATATATTTCGTTCACGGAGTTTTCAATTTTCAAGGAATTGAAGAGAGAAATCTTCTGACAGATAAAACCATTTGTCTGTAGATTTTTTTCGTATGCTTCTTGATGATTTTTTGAATAAAATTAAAATAGAAGCTAATCCCAAATACAGTGGTAAAAAAATCACAACCACCAACACTCAGAAAAATATGTCTTAAATAAAGTAGGAAAAGACACGATTTATCGTTGCACAGCATTCCCTGATAAATCGAACTTATGTTTAGATGAATGTTTTAGAAGATTTCATCAACACTAACCATTATATCAGATGTTCGCCTCATCCATCCACTGGTTGAAAACGTGTGGTGAGAAGGGTGCTTTGACTTGGTCGACTTTGTTCGAGTTTGTTACATCCATAGATAAACATTTATTCTATTTATTTTATTTTATTATTTTTTAAACATTTATGACATAATTAATTTTTCTGAATTTTCTATCAGGAATAAAAATGTTTTCGTTTGAACTGTTTATTAGTAAGTATCATAATTTCTCATTTTTATTTTAGTATGAAAATAAATTCATTTTTATTTTTATAATATATTTTCTATATATCTTGTTAAGGCCAAAACAAATAATAAATAAAAAGAAAGATAACAAACATGATTTACTCTTTAGCATATGAAAAAATTGTTTGCACGCACAAGCGCGTCATCCGCATATTGGTAGAATTTTCTCAAAATGTGCGGAGGACGCATATGTGCGTTAACAAAAAAAAACAACATTGAAATCTCAATTCAACTCATAAGAACCCTAAGCCATAACAAATGAAATATGTAAACTAATTATAATCAATTATAACATGTTCCGCACATGGCAAAAGGGCCTTGTTGAAGATCCGCAGTGAAAGGGTTAACGTTGAAACGCGCCATTCGATGTTATCAATAATGGAAAAACTGCGCAAACAAGAAATTCAATATGTGATAAGCACTTCAGCATTGAGTTGAGGTAAGCCAGACGGGAAATATGCAAACCACCCAGTAACCGTTATTGTGTTATCTTCAGTGCATGAGAATTGTTGTACAAGCCGAGGTCGCAAGTGACGTAGTCCTCGTATTTTAACGTGCGATGCCGTATACTCATCGGTCCAAAATCGCTTGCCTCGATACCAAACACATGCAACACAATCATTCTACAGGCAGGCGTTTTCATAAGTATCGCAGTCCTCGTATTTTGAAGTGCGATACCAATTACTCATCAGTCATATCTACGAAACCGCTTCCGTTGCCGATTTCATGGAATAGACGCACTCGGCTTTAGAATGTTTCCCTGACACCTCACACACATTATTCGCTGGTGTCCAACATGTTATATATTCCCGCTTGACACACAGCTGAAGATATTGTGTGAATCCATATTCTCCAGACAAAAGCAATATATTTTGACACCTCATTCATTGTTCTATGTCTTTCCGTTCGAAAGTTATAGTCTAAATACTGTAGCTCATTTATTGGACAAGTAGTCGAGATAATTTCAGTTGAAAAGCATCATAGGGGACCTACGGACACTATTGGCATAGTTAAATCTCTTATCGCATTTTAATCTCGAGGAGTTTTTGATCTGAGTGCGATAAGGAAAATTTTTATATTTTTGTAAACTATTTTCTTTATAAATTTTCAAACAGATGTTTTTTATTCAACCAAATGCTTCTTCACTATCAATAAAGCTGTTGCTCAGTTATTACCTACGAGGTCAGTTTGATTTTTAGACGCAGAGCATCATAGGTGACCTAAGGGCCCTATTGGCATAGCATTTCATCCAAAGAATTCGAAATATGTAAATATGATTATTCAATAGATGGCTGACAACAGTAAGGAAAACATTGTTACTACTATACTTACTAAAGTATATCAGGAACGATATATCCAGTATGAAGAATCCAACCTCATATGTCTCCGTTATCGAAAACAAAGTTCATAGCTTTGATTGCAAGCAGCAATTATGTTTTGTATGTAAACGTACCGAATTAAGCGAAATTCATGGCGATATGTGTGAAGTATCCAGTCATGTAATAGGAATGTAAAACAATACGTTTCACGACAGTTAATGAAGGGCAATGTTAGTAAATTGAATTTTGTTTAATTTTCCAAACAATTCATGAAGAATTATTCCGAGATGTACTAGACTATTATTATCCGTTACAAGCGGTATTCGAGCCGTTGCTATCAGTTATGGAAAACCTTGGATGCCGGACGCTCCTTCCATATTTGGTCATTATCTAAGCCGCAGAAAAACAAATATTGTCGTTATCAGTTATGAAAACACCGCAAACACTAGAAGTTTCAACAGAATTGTTTATTATCTGAACCACAGAAGTAGATAAACAAGGTTACTTCTGGGACCGAAGAATGTTCCAGAAGTAACTTTGCTCCACAAGGTGTATCTCTCGATGTCGCGTCCATCGAGATCTAGCCGTTGGTGGAGGGTTGGTGCTGAAGAAGATGACGTGTTCGCCGAAGAGTTTCGGGAGTGGGAGGGTTCAAACCGTTTCACCCTATGTGGCGCGCGTCTTTTCTGCAAAAAAACATGGCGGCGATGGAGCGGAAGGCAAAAAAACATGGCGGCGATGGCGGAAGTTATGAAAAAAAAACGTCCCTGCAAAAAACATTGCGGCGATGAAGCGGAAGGCAAAAAAACATGGCGGCGATGGCGGAAGTTATGCAAAAAACGTCCTAGCTAAAATAAACATGGTGGTGATGGAGCGGAAGGCGAAAAAACATGGCGGCGATGGCGGAAGTTATGAAAAAACCTTCCCTTACGTGATTCGCTGAGAGCAATTGGCTGGAAGAGAAAAAAATTTCACGTGATTCGTCGAGAGCAATTGGCTAGAAGAGAAGAAAAAAATGTCCGCCACCTTAATTGACAAAACGAAAAAATTAAATATGAAAAATGTCTACTTAGAACACACACACACAACAGAAAATTATGATGGACTTATTATTTATTCACTCGCTCTCGAATGAAATTCCAAAAGAAAAAAAATACGTCTTCGCCGCCGTGAAATACCTATAAGGCACGTTTCTTGCATGTTTACTGTCTGCTCTCAAGTTGAACGAAATTCTCAGTAAACACGATGATCCATTTTTGAACTTGAATTTGTTTTTCAGATTTAATCGCAGAGTTTTATCTCACACATCCGGTGTTTGTTTACGCTGTTCGAGCTAAATTGACCTTGGAGATGTTTTTTGTTATTGCGCAATTTGGGTTTTCCCCAGATCGACCGTTGCATACATTTGCAGCGTGGGTTACGCGAACTCGGCGTGGGGGTGGACGGCGTGGGTAACGTGACACAGAGAGTTAATACGTACGTTCACAGCGAGCCTGCGTGCGTCATTTCATTATCTGCGTTCGAAGCAACAACAAGTGCCTCTCTGCCGCTCATCTGTCTCTCGCTTTTTTCTATACAAGTGCATTGTATTTATTGTGAGTGCCATTTAATTCGTGATTTGCAAGGGTCAGTGGTAGTAGTTATTATTTTTTTATTTTTCGCGATTGTTTCAAGTGTGCCTATTTCTTTCGATTCACTTTTTGTTGTGTTTCTTTTCCAAAAAAAAATCAGAAAGGTTCATTTGTCATATTTGTATTTCGTCTCATACAGAGTGTCTCTCTCACAAAACGTCATATTTTTTTTGTTTTTCATACAGTGTGCGTGGATTGCATTTTTATCATAATTCCTTCTCATACAGGGTGTCTCTCACAAAGTTCCATTTGCTATATACAGTGTGATTGGAATATTTTATTTTTATCATATTTATTTCTCATACACGGGGTGAATCATAAACATCATTTTTCATTTTGAGTGAGTGAGTGAGAGTTATACACCGTGTATGAATTTTTTTTCATTTGTCAAATGATCTCGCAGATGTCTCATCTTCTCGACGAAATTAACAAGATTTCGTTGGCTTGCAGGAAGAACCTGCGGAAGTTGTCTGAGCTACCGAAGAACGAACCCCATCTGATCCTCGGTGCTGAAGCGAAAACAACCAAATTTGGAGAGTCCATTCTAGTGGAGTTGGAGGAGTGTATTCCTGCCAAATCGAGTGACTGGTGCATTCAAACCCATCCTCGACAAATTAACCGAGTCCCAGCATATGCTCATCTACAGGGGCTAGCAGAAAATTGCAAATCAAAATCATCCGCAGCAGCTGTTTGATATCGCTAAGACCTGAAGACGCCTACGCCGCCACCGCCGCCGTTGGAAACAAAAAGTGAGTTTCTTGTATTTTCATTTGACATTTTCTTGAAAATTTGTGTGTCTGTTGAATAATCATCATCATGTCATCTGACACTATCGTTGCACACAGTATGGAGATGGTAGTCAAGTTGCGTAAGGTCAAAAAAATCCTCAAAAAGGGTTGTACTGATGAAGAACGCAAACATTGGCTGGCCCATTGCAAGTACACCGCCCGCCTGATCAATAGTGCGATCGCGGCAGTGGATTGCATAGGCTCTCTGAGAAAATTACAAACTTTATGCGGACACTTGAAAATTATCCGAAATTCAATCAAAAAGTCAGGTCAACAACAACAACAGCCAGGCGTCGATGTGGTGGTGGGAGAGGGAGTCAAATCAAAATTAACATCTCGAGTAAAGTGGGAGGACTTGAAATCGGCATTTTCTTCGCGTTTACGCACCGATATAATTATAAATTTGAAACATAAAGATATTGGGCAAATTTTTGGTGATGCATTCATTCTATTCAAAAGCAGAATTCAAAATTTATTGAAAAGACATCCAATCATCAAAGTCAATGCGATATTTTGTGGTAAATTCGTGAAAAATTCCTTGAATCAAGAACAAATAATAAGCGATTTTAAATATTTCAACACTAAAAACGTTGTTATCGATAGGGGTACAACTTTGAAAGAGTGGTTCCTAGAAAATGTCATCGATAAAATTCAAAACAAACTGTCGGAATTCGCGGACAAAGAAAGTGGCTGGAGTCTTCAGAAAATTGTTAGTTTGGAAATCAATATGAATAAATCGGACGTGGGAAACGGTTCGTCTTTCATCGAGCTGCCAAAATCTATTGCGAATAAAAAAGCTTGCATTAATTTAAAAAATTAGGATGATGCGTATTTCGCTTGGGTCGTCGTTTCGGCATTGTACCCTGTTGAATCGGGTAAAAATTGCACTAGAACGTCATCATACCCTCACTATTCAAATGTACTGAACGAGGCACCACCACTGGAAATCTCCTACGCAGATGATGCCGTCGGCGATGAAATAAAAATCCATTACGTTTGGATAAAGGATTTATCTCGCCTACTCAATCGCCAACTTAGTAAAAAACAAAATAAAACATTCATTTGCGACAGGCGTTCAAATTATTTCATGAGTGAGGAGAAACTCGACAGTCATACTGTTAATTGTCAAATATGAAATGAGAGCAAAATTTCATTTCCTTCTTATGATCACGTAGAATTTCGGGATTTTGTACATAAAGAAATAGTGCCTTTTGTAATTTACGCGGATTTTAAGTCGATTTTGGAACAGTTTAACGACGAAGAATGCACCTCACATACGACAAAGTACCAAAATCACATTCCTTTCAGCGCTGGATTTTTTTTCAAGTGTGCATATGACGATACTTTGTCATTTTATGACATGTCATCGGGGCCTCGACTCGATGGATTGGTTTGCGGAGGGAATGGGGGCCATAGCCAAATTTGTGAAAGCCAAAACTTTGAAAATTGTCCCCATGATCGTCACACCTCCAGATAGAGCGATAGCGCCATGTTGCCACATCTGCGAAAAACTTTGGAAAACTGACGACAAAATTGTAATAGATCATAATCACTACTCTGGAGCGTTCCGAGGATATGCGCATGTGCATTGCAATTTGAACTACAAAAAGTCGTTCGTAGTGCCAATCATTTTCCACAATTTATCCGGATACGACAGCCATTTTATTATTCGAGATATAGCAAAAAATGGTTGAGTCAGCCTGTTGCCTGTCAACAAAGAAAAATGCATTTCTTTCACCGAGTACGACGGCAACACTGGCATTAAATTTCGATTCATTGACTCTTTTCGCTTCATGGGCATGAGCTTGAAGCATTTGGTGCAAACATCCATGACTTGAAGATTTCAAGGCGCGAATTTGCCCATTTCGATGCCGACCGGTACGAGTTACTCACACGAAAAGGTGTATTCCCATACGATTTCATCGATTCGATGGAATTGGAACAAGTTGAACGATTGTGGCATCACCGATGCCGAATACGAGCATGCGCAGAACGTGTGGCGGTCGTTCAACTTGACAACACTGGGCGAGTACTCTGACCTACACATGAAAACCGACATATTGCTTTCGGCGGATATTTTCGAAAATTTTCGAAATATCGGCCACGAGACGTATGGGTTGGATCCTGCGTGGTATTACACCCTCCCAGGATATACGTGGTCCTGTATGTTGAAGTACACCCAGTGTAAATTGCAGATACTGAAAGACGTCGACATGCTATATCTCGACATGAATAATCTGTACGGTTGGGCCATGATGGAATATCTTTCGTACGACGGCTTTAAATGGCTCGAAAATGCAGCCGATTTTGATGTGTCGGAAGTGTCGGACACCTCGCCCATCGGCTACATTCTCGAAGTCGATTTGGAGTACCCCGAACATCTGCATGACAAACACAAAGATTTGCCCTTGTGTGCCGAGCACCGTACACCGCCAGGCTCGAAATTACCAAAATTGATGACCACGCTGTACAACAAGGAAAAATATGTTCTGCACTACAGGGTGTTGAAACGAGCACTCAAACACGGCCTTGTACTCAGGAAAATCCATATGGTGTTGCAATTCAATCAGTCGATGTGGCTGCCTCCCTACATTGAATTAAATACGAAATTACGCTCTCAAACAAAAACTACTTTTAGCAAAAATAACTACAAACTAGCCAATAACGCAGTGTTCGGGAAAACCATTGAAAACATACGGGAGAACCGTGTGGTGAAAATGGTCTCCAAGTGGGAGGGACGATATGGCGCAAAAAATCTGATTGCCACTCCAAATTTCAGGAGTCGCACCATTTTCGACGAGAGCCTCGTCGCTATCGAGATGGCATAGACGGATTTGTTATTCAATAAGCCCTTGTACATAGGAATGTCGATTCTCGATATTTCCAAGGTGTGCGTGTACGATTTCCATTACGGCTTCATGATGGAAAAGTACACGCACGATCAGTGCAAATTGATGTATACTGATTCGCTCATTTATGAAATTAAGTGCGATGATATTTATCGGGATTTGATTGGTAGTCACATTGAAAAATTCGATACGAGCGACTACCTAAGCGAAAACCCATTTGACATTCCCCCCGAAAATAAAAAAGTACCCGACTTGATGAAGGACGAAGCCAATGGTCGTATCATGACAGATTTCGTGGGGCTTCTATCAAAGTTGTACACCTATAAGAGACAAGGTGGAAAAACCGCAAAAAAAATCCAAAGGGGTCAAATACAGCGTTGTCGAAAATCACATAACTTGAAGTTTATGTAGAATGTCTGAAAAATAATGTAGAAAAAATAACTTCGCAACGCCGTATTCGATCCTTTTCTCACAAAGTTTTTAGTGTAGAGCAAACAAAGATCGCTCTCAACCCCCACGACGACAAGCGCTGTTTGATTATCGGCTCTCATGACACTGCCGTGGGGCCATTACAGTCATTTAGATATCTAATAGAATTTAAATGTTTTTCCAGAGAGCACATACCCACACACGCACACACACACACCACCACCATGGTAGACACTTTGAAAAATTTATGCTGTCTACAATTAGTCAGATGTACATCATCAATAGTTGAATTCATCGAGGCCTCACCTCTACCATGGACGCTCACTGATCGAATTTTGAAAATGTTTGCTGATAAAAAATGGGTACAAATCTATAAGCAGGCTCAGAGCGTCAAAAGAAATTTCAATGATTTGAGTCACTTAGGGTACACGAGAGAAATCAGCTTTGAAGATAGGTGTGAAGCTCTCAAAAATCAAGACTGGGAGGGTCATTTGCACGAAGACCAATACTGTGTGTGGGCGTATGCATATCGTATTCCAAAATATAATTTACGATTTTGCCGCACTTGCTATAAAGCATTCAGAAGGGCTATGCGAAAACAATCCAGTTCACAGCATCAGAGACCATCAACATATGGTGTTCGGTGTAAAGCACATGGACAATATATATCAATGTTGCAAATTTTGGTGTCACAACAGATTTGATGAAGTACTGTTCACTTTGAAAACGGGCAGCCAATGGTACTGTGACCTACATCTGCGTGGTGGTGGTGAGCCCTACGGATTAGATCTCACATATAAACGCTTTATAGGTTCAGGAGATGAGGATTCAGAATTCGATGAATGAGATTGCCAAACACACACAAAATTTCAAGAAAATGTTAAATGAAAATGCAAGAAATTGTGCTCTTGTTTGTTTCTTTCCACACACACACTACATATATTCAATCAAATAATAGTCGATTATTTTATATATTTATGATTAAATGAAATCAATATGTAATCCGTGTCTGGATATTATTATTATCATTATATTTTGTATCACGCTCCCAATCTCCCATTCAAAATCACACATATTTTTAGAGATCATTTTTGCATAAAAAAGGGTCACTTTTTTGCGCAAAAAAGTATCATTTTTTATGCAAAAAAGTGTAATTTTTTTATGCAAGATAGTGAAATTTTTTTATGCAAAAAAGTGTCATTTTTTTATGCAAAAAAAGTGCCTGTTTTTTGCCTTCAAAAGTAACACTTTTATTGACATGGTGGATAAAGCTGAGTGAAAGCTGAGTCATTCACTCAGCCACTCAGCTTTCACTGAAAATGCTTCACTCAGCTTTTACCACCATGTCAATAACGGTGTCACTTTTTTTCATTAAAAAATACATGTATTCTTATGGGAAAATGGCAATTTTTTTTATAAAAAAAATTACCGAAAATTGACATGGTGGAAAAAGCTGAGTGAATGCTGAGTGACTCAAAATTCACTGAAATCCTTCCACCATGTCAATTTTGGTGTTTGTTTTTATAGAAAAAAGTACCTCTTTTTTTCCTCAAAAGTGACACTTTTTGCATCAAGAACGTGAAAATGCAGTTTTTGATGCAAAAAAGTATCGTTTTTGAGCAAAAAAGTGCCTGTTTTTTGCCCAAAAAAGTGACACTTTTATTGACATGGTGGAAAAAGCTCAGTGAAAGCTGAGTGATTCACTCAGCCACTCAGCTTTCACTGAAAATGCTTTACTCAGCTTTTACCACCATGTCAATGAAGGTGTCACTTTTTTTCATTGAAAAATACATGTATTCTTATGGGAAAATTGCAATTTTTTTTATAAAAAAAAAATGACCGAAAATTGACATGGTGGAAAAAGCTGAGTGAAAGCTGAGTGAATGCTGAGTGACTCAAAATTCACTGAAAATGCTTCACTGAAATCCTTCCACCATGTCAATTTTGGGTGTTTTTTTCAATAGAAAGAAGTGTCACATTTTTGCATCAAAAAAAGAGCACGTTTTTGCACTAAAATTGGAAGAATGACTCAATCAAAAATGTGATACTTATTTGCATCAAAAATTGGCATGTTTTTTAAGCAAAAAATAAATGGGGAAGGGTATTTTCGAGTATCAAAATTAAAATCAAAAATATTCTAAGATACATATTTTCATAAACGCATTGATGGGTGATCTACAAACTACGCATGTTTCGCACCTGATGGCGCACTGTGAGCAGCACGCCAAGTGTCTACATGGCATAAACAATAACATTTAGTTCATTCACAAGAGATACACGACACATCATCACCGTGTTCTGTGAGTCTATGTTTATGACATCTGTAGTAACTTTGTTGCTCATGTCACCTTTCACTTGTCGTTCTTCTGGAGCAATATCAGCGCCATCTGTCGGTGGTGGTGGTGGTGGCGGTGTCATCCATGTGTCATCTGTCACTCTGCTAATGACATCTGACACTCTTGGTTCTGGAGGGACATCAGCGCTATCTGTCGTCGGTCTGTGTCTGTGCTCAGAGTAATAACTACGAACGAAATCACAATGGGGGCTCCATCGACGATGGTCAACCATAGGATCGTCATTGGGCAGCCATCTGAACCCTTCTACTTGGCACGAAAGACATGCAACTACATCTTCCGAACCGGTATACGTAAAGCCTGCTTCGGCTAACTTACTTGCAAAAAATGTCGAAGTCCAGCTTCGAAACGAGTCGAGTCTTGTTTCGTACTGCTGCATCTCTCCGTCTCTCTCTCTCTCGGCATACACACAGACACACTGCACACTGCATACTGTATTAAAACGCCAACTCTGCGCTCAATACACACATTTATTTAGTTTCGTAATCAAACATTACTTTGTCCGGCATAGCATAGCATAGGTATTCACGAAAACATAGATGATTATCATCTTTTGATGATATAGTACACAAGTTTATAGCCTCATCAATTGACAAACCATTGTTTTCAGCTAGAGTTTTTGCACTGCTTAATAAATCGTGATAATATTGACTAAAGTTCATATTCAATAGATATTCAAATCTTGTCGCCATCACAGTAGCATGTAGGATTTCTTGAACATCCGCTTCCGTCAGGTAGAAGTAGGTGTCTTTCTTGGAAATTCGCACTTGTTGACTCTCTGCATACGTTTGTAATTCCAAATCCATAACATCGTCCCAGTCGAGTTTGATTCGGCTAGTCTTGGCTGCTGCATTCGGAACATTTCGGCTAGTGTAAAGCAGCTGATTAATGCCCCCCACGAATTGGCCCCATTCAAACATGCTGAAGGACAGGCTGGAGCATATGGTGTGTTGGACCTTGCACACGAGTTTCACTGCAGGCACGAAACTCCGAGCAAAACTTATGCCGCATTGCAAGCTCAAAACATTGGTGTTGCGAAACTCGTAGGTGGAGTTGCACGCGAAGAAACGTTCCGCTTTGATGGCCTCCTTGTACATGTCACATATTCGATCTAAATCTGCCATTCGATCTGCCCACTCTCGGTCCGATGATGATGATGATGAAGCTGACGCCACCGACGCCGACTCGTAACCAGAGGACTCTTCAGAAGACTCGACAATGACGTTGTTCACTGCACCAAACATGATGACTGACTAATCTCTCTGCACCGTTTGGCATCGGTTTATTTCTCCGCTGCCGCCGCCGCCATCACCCCCCACCCTCCCCCTTACACCGGCTCGAGTTTCTACGTCGTCGAGAGCTGAGAGACGACAACGATGAAAGGCCCCCTCTTCCAGTGGAGACTGTGTCAATTTTCCATTGAATTACATGCGATTTGTCGCATTAAACCAACTATTGTGCGTACTATCAAACCCCAGCCATTTCACAAGTACTTTACGACCCTTACGCCTGATGATTTTTTCCACTAGATAGAATTCAGGATTTTTTGTTTTTTGTAGGTCTTGTTCATAGAAAGCGCCACTGATTGGTCGCCCTTCCAAGTTCTCCAGCAAATACGTGATTGGTTGGGTGATTTTCACTTTGACAACTTTGAATAGTTCCGTAGTCCAATTAGGCGTTTATCCTTTTTCGAAAACATGCTTGGCCTTGCTAATTCTCACAAAATCGCCAATTTTGAATTTTTTTCGACCAGCACGTTCGGCATAATCATACGATGACTTATACACCTGTTTTTCATTGTCTTTGGTGACGTCACACGGTTTCATGCCGATCGTTCGATGTTTGCGCTGGTTGTAGTTTTGGCAATGTCCGGCAAAATGTCCAGCCATTTGTAGGTACCGTTCTCTTTGAGAGTACGTATAACCCTCTCTGAGATCGAGGCTTTCTTCACGGTATACGTGCTGTAGTGTTTGATGTTGTACTTTTTCAGGAGAGTCTGAAAGCTGGAATTGTAAAATTCAGTTCCAAGATCTGATTGGAGGAGCTTGGGACATCTTTTCGCTTTCGACAATATGTCACTCATCGCTTCGGTGACGTCTCGACCAATTTTGGTCTTCAAGGGGCACACACAAAGGTACTTGAAAAAGGTGTCAATCACCACGAGAATATAATTGAAGTTTTTATTGGCTTTGGAGTATTTTTGAAGATCAACCAAGTCCATCTGCCACATATCGTCAAGTCCTTTGATGATGGCACGTCTGCGAGGAAAATTCCTTCTGGCTGGAGCATGGAGCTCATCAAACAATTGTTTTTTCTCAGATGATAATGACGTCATTTCGCTAATGGCGGAGCCAATACACTAACAAATGTTTCTTGGTACTTTCATGTTTTTTCATCGTAAGTGACATGAATTTCATCACTCGAATATCCAAGGCTGTTAGATTGTTTTTGGTGGTGCCCAGCTCGTCTTTGAGTTTGTGTATGACGTCATCTTTGAGCTTCTGTATGACGTCATCAACGTATTTTTCTGTTGGCAACATCATTGTGTGCACTTGGCATTTCCACATTACATATTTTCACATGTTTGTCGTATAGTTGAGTATAACGCCAGGGAAATGGTAGGGCTGCTGCTGCCGTGCACGGCGAGCTGACGAAGTTTGACCGAACTTGTAGATGCTCATAATGCGACTGTGGCATGCAAAAAAACGTCTACGCTTTTATTTATCGAATATAGCCTGCTTCTATCAGCTCATTGATGATGGCCACGATCTCGTTGTCAGTAGAGGTGCTGCCAGCATTTTTTGCGGCTACCAGAAGCCTATACCTGTCAACGAGCTCGTTCACATCGTCTCAGTACACGTATTCTATGGGTTTCGTGTTGTATGTCAACTGATCTGGGATACCACTGCCGTCGGTGAAACGGCCTCGACCTCCACCACCTATTTTTGATTAAGGGTCTTTGAACATTGGTCGAATCAACTGTTCGTATTTGGCAGTCTGAGATGGATTCAACCTACCTCGCGCATCTACATGCGCACCTGTAGCTGTCAATATTTGCTTGTATGCCACCAAATGGGCTTTATTTGGGATTTTTGTAGAAAATCAAACTATATAGTCCTGGAGTGCCCTCGTATGTTACACCATCAATGCGAATGTCCCCCGTATCTTTGTCGAAGTCCATCAACTTTCTATCGAGCAACCATTGCGCTCTTGGTTTGTCGTAAATGGGGCCGTAATTCACATCTATTTTGCCGGATTTGGCGCGATATTCATTCACGAATTCAGTTGCTACTTCGGGATAAACTTCCAAGTAGTCATCCTCATCATCATCATAATCACCATCATCTGTGTGGTAGCTTTCTTCGTCTTCTTCATTTTTCGTAAAGTCTGGAGTCGATGGTGTCGCCGGTTCCTGTTTCTCTTCTTTTTTCACTGTAAGTCGTGATCGCTTGGTGAGTGGCGGCACTGCCGCACTCAATCTTTTCAGCGGTACCGTAATGGGTTTGAATAATTCACTCAGTGCTTCATCATGCTCGGATTTTCCGAGTTTCAGACTCAGATACTTTTTTTGCATAAATTTCGATAACTGATTGACTTGACGTTTGCGTTCATCTTTAGCAATCTCCGTCTCGATGCGTGGTGATGTGGTCGGCGCCATGGCTTCAGTACGAATGCCGTGCCACCTCGCATCACATTTGTATATATTTGTCAAAGCCCAGGCGGTAGCGCCCTTTGTCCACATCAAAGTCTTTGACAATGACCAAAGATCCGAATTTTTCCTTCCAAACGGTGGCGCACATGCGGCGAAATTCCTTAAAGGTGTAATCCGGAGAGATGTGCTCGTCGAAGGCGTGCTTTAAATTCATATCGTCTTGCCAAAAAAGCACTATAATGTTGCAATTGTCCCTGATCAGCCGTTTGGTTATTTTCGAGTAGGTTTGACACAACTAGGTCGGGTCAATACCCTTGTGGCGTGCCATGGCATAGAACTCTCTGATTTTATTCTGTCTGTCACACGCCACACCGTCAAATATGACAATTGAGTTTTCTTTCGCCTTTGACAGATCGATTACCTCGTCGTTGTCCTTGTATGGAAAATAACCTACGCCCTTGACTTGTTCGAGTACATCGTGCAGTAGCTGATATTTAGGTTGGTACAGCGACTTTGAATAAACGTAAACATTCTCGAAGCGTGCTCCGTTCGGGCTGAACAGCAGACTGAGTACAGCGTTGGTCTTGCCACATCCGCTGGGACCACAAAATATCGCTCGGAATGAATTCGCCGGTGGAATTGGTGCGATATCTGGGTAAAAAAGTGAAAATCTTCTACAACAACGATCGCTATCAGACATTCAACCAAGTTAATTGCGGTCATTTGTGTTTGCATTTTCTATACGAGAACACATTCTGAGTGTGCGCGCGCGCGCGAAAATGAATAGAAAAGTGATGACCTTTAATGACGAGCGCAATGAGGTTCATTTTATGGTGACGTGGCGTTTTGCATACAAAACTTCGCGCAAATCGTATTGGATGCAAGTGGTCATGGACAGAATACGTTTCGCTAGACGAATAGCGCGAGCCTCACGCGTCTTGAATCCCATACTAAACTCTGAGCACAGAGCGCTCATATGGAATGGTTTAAATAGAAGTACATAACCCCATCCAGTGTCAGTTATGTCGTTGCTGTTGACAGTAACAGGTCAAACGTCGACGCTAACCGCAGACTTTTCTCCGCCGCTCCAATTGGACGAAGATAGCACTTACGGCTTGGCATTGATTGGTTTCCATTCATACAACAGCATACCGAACATATCGAGTGGTCGATTTTATTATTCTGTCAAAGGAGCGCCATCTGTTAGCATCATCCAAATACCGACTGGGTGTTACGAAATAAGCGACATTGCCAAGTTTATACACAAACACGTCGAGAGGCCAAAAGAAGCAAAGAAGAAGAGAGCCGTAGTGTCTAGTGACGTTGGCGACGACGACGACTACGACGACGGTACCAACGAAAGTAAGGCTTTGTTCTCTCTCAAACCCAATACCAATACGCTGCAGTGTGATATATACAGCAAGCTCTATAACATCGATTTTCGTCCAAAGGATTCCATAGGACGATTACTGGGTTTTTCCCCGAGTCTATTGAAGGCTGGAAGCGTTCACTCAGCCGACCTACCTGTGAACATTATCAAAGTTCGAACTGTTCACATCGATAGTAACATCACATCGGGTGCCTTCTTCAACAATCGCCCGGCTAACACCATATACGAGTTTGCCGTTCGAGAAGACCCCGGCTTTGCCATCGACGAAACATCCTCGAATTTGATTTACCTGCCTGTGAACAAGACGGAAATACACAACATAACCTTGAATATTCTCGATCAGGACTGTTGCAGTGTGAATTTCCGTGGAGCGACCATTATACGACTTGTGCTGCGCAAGCTGTCATAAAAATGGGGTTGGTATTTGATCAGAATGATGATCATGATGCCTTTGGGCATAAAAGTGCAGAGGGTGCTGGCATCAATTCATCGCAAGGACATCATGTTATCAAGACAAGTGTTCGACGTGTACAATCATCCAAAGTTCAATGAATCCATCAACAGATTTGAGACTCGAACGCACCACCCATACGTCAAGTCCTTTCAAAATAATGACATCATCGAAATTGTCATTCAGCAGAGCGATGTGTGGATACTGATGAACGATGCCCTTGTGTGCATAGAGGGCTCTCTGACTCGTACCGCAGGAACGGGCAATGTTAGATTTATCAATAATGCCGGCGCATACCTTTTCGAGGCCATCTACAATGAAAACAATGGCAAAGAGCTGGACTCTGTTCGATCGCCGGGTATAGTGAGCACCCTTCGCGGCAATACTTGTTACGAGGAAAATGATGTGCGACACTTGAGCATAGCCGGTTGGACCTATCCTGGTGGAACGGTTCACAACGCCCCCGACGGTTCGTTCGCCATGTGGATCCCGCTTAAGCATTTGTTGGGCATATTCCATGACTATAGATATGCCACCATTGAATGAAGAGGAGGTGGCGAATCCAGTAGTCGAAGCCACCACAGCTACACTGACGATCACGAGCGTTGTACTCACGAGTCAAACATGTGGTGCCCAATGACGACATTCATCTGAAATTGCTGCAGTCTATCAAAACAGACGCTCCTGCAGTGATTTCGTATTGCAAGTGGGATATACACGAGTTGCCTGTACTCACTCAGGGTTCCACCAAGGAAGTTTGGGCTGTGAAAACTTGCACGGCCATGGAGAGTCCCCGATTCGTCATTGTGGCCTTCCAAACAAATTGAATTGGCAATGCGGCTCGAGATGTCCTATTTCGATCACATCGACATCAGCGACATACGCCTAACCATGAACAGCGATACTTACCCGCATGAACGTATGCACTTGGAATTCAACAGAAACAACTTTGTCGAAGCCCATCGAGCCTACATGGATTTCTATCCGAGCTATGCCAATTGTTCGAAGAAGCGCCCTCTACTCGATTACGGTGCATTCGAAAGCAGAACGACCGTGTTCGTAATAGACTGTTCCCGCAGAGCGGAAATCATGAAATCCTCCACTGTCGATGTCAAACGTGACATCGAGGCCAGAGTCGGATTTCGCGCCAATACTCGAGCCTATTGCATCATCATTCACGACTGTATGCTGGAACACTTGCCCTTGAGCGAGATTGTACGTCGTCTGTCATAAAAAAAATAGTGACATACAGTAGTAGCAGTAAGTAGTGGGGGAATCCACTCTTTGTTTGTGTGTATGTATGTAATGCAGGTATCGACAGGTCGAGAGCGTCAGTTGTAAGCCATACGTTCAGTTGTTCAGTCGGTGTTTAATCTCGCTCTCTCTCTCTGAGTGTATGTCTCATCATCAAACAAACAACAACAACAAGATGAAGCTCGTAGCCTGTGACATTCAGGGTTTCACTGTGGGCGGTGAATTCCAACCTAAAGACATCACCGACGGGCATCGCACAAACCACTTTTTATTCAAAGCCGTAGTGCCATTCCATGACCTGAGCGAAGCAGATAAACGGCAAGTACGATATTTGGAGAGAAATATCCACGGCATTCCATACTCTGATGGCTATGTCGAATTCAACGAGATCCAGGAAGTGCTGCGCCCCATCATCGAGGCTGATGTGGTATACGTGAAGAGTAATCAAAAATTCGATTTTTTGCTGAAGTGTGAGCTCGATCTGCCTAAGAGACCACACATCGTTGATATTGCGGCTACTACAAGTACAGCCGCCACAACGCCTACACCGACACGGCGATCACGACGACGACCACGACACTCCTATCAATCGGCACTTGCAAAATTTGCGTGAGCTCAAGGCGCACATAGCAGAGAACGAGCACAAGCTGTATATTTTCAAACGCTTCCAAAATATGCAAATTAACGATGGTAAATGGATGATTTGCCTGTGTTGAGAGCCGAAATCCCAAAGAACACCTCATCGTACAGATTGCGGAAGACTTATAAAAATCACACCTATAGCGATACGCAGTGGTTTTCGCTGAAGATGTCTTGCCCTTCTAGCAGCAGCACTTTGAGGTCATCGTCGTCGTCGTCATCGTCCTACCCAACTACCCAACTCGTGAACGTCAAGATGCAAGCCCCTGCTGCTGTTGCTGATCGAGAAAGTAAGGATTCCAAATTCGAGCTGCCGCTGCCGCCGACACTGCACGATTGGTTTATGTTTTTCGTGTCAATGGTTCAGAGTGTTCAAATATCTGAATCCATATATAGGTTTATTAAATCCATGCATCAAAAATATTTTTTAATCGATAATGATAATGTATCTTCATACTACGCCACTGGCACTGAAGTGTAATTTTTTTATGTGAAAAATAAATGTATTTTTCTCGAACTGACGTTATTCATTTCAATAAATGCAAACGACAAAGACAGACATACAATGCCATGGGTTAGAGTGAGACACTTAAAATGCCTTGAATCGATCAATTTGGCTTCAAACTCGACTCTCTTATCTCTGCTGACTTATCATTTTACTGGAAAACAAACATCTGAGACAGTAAACAACTCCAAGGTCAATTTAGCTCGATCAGCGTATACAAACACCGGATGTGTGGAAAAACAAATTCAAGGTAAAAAATGGATCATCGTGTTTACTGAGAATTTCGTTCAACTTTAGAGCAGACAGTACACATGCAAGAAACGTGCCTTATCGCTATTTCACGGCGGCGAAGACGTATTTTTTGTCTTCTGGAATTGCATTCGAAAGCGAGTGAATCAATAATAAGTCCCTAATTTTCTGTTGTGTGTGTGTGTGTTCTAAGACAGTAGACATTTTTCATATTTAATTTTTTCGTTTTGTCAATTGAGGTGCCGGCCATTCTTTTTTCTCTTCCAGCCAATTGCTCTCAACGAATCACGTAACGTTTTTTCTCTTCCAGCCAATTGCTCTCAGCGAATCACGTGAGGGAAGGTTTTTTCATAACTTCCGCCATCGCCGCCATGTTTTTTCGCCTTCCGCTCCATCACCGCCATGTTTTTTTAGCGGGGGCGTTTTTTTCATAACTTCCCCATCGCCGCCCATTTAAAACATTTTATTTGACAGTGATAGAAGCAGTTTATAATACTTCAACGATTTGTGCAGCAAAGTAAATGTTTGAGATTTTTTCACTGTAGCTCAAGTGTTTTTACTTTTGTGTGCTTTGAAAGTTCATAACGATTTCCAATTCAAAGCGATTCAATAGCAAATCATAAAAGTAAAATGAAATTGATTTTATTGCGCGTTAATGTGAAGTAGTCTTGTCTCACTAAAACATGAGCAGATATTTTTTTAAAATTATTCAACAACACAACTATTGATGAAAAGACGGTCGACTTTTCTCACAACAAAGTACGCCAGGTACCCTTACGAAGGGGGAGTACCGACTTTTGGTGTCTGTAATTCCTCATCTTCGATATATTTCATTCGGGTAAACTCGTGTTTATATCCATATTTCATTCGAATAAACTCATGTTTCCATTCAACATTTTTCTTCGTTAGTAAGCAAAGAGTTCATTCATACATACAATTTTTTTTTTGCTTAACTTATATTCATAAATATGTTTCGCTAATGTTTCTAAACAACATTTTTTCACCGATTGGAGAATTTTTAATAATTTATTTCATTCATATAAACTCGTGATTCCATGCAATATTTTTCTTCTTTAGTAGGTAAAGAGTTCATTCTTACATACAATATTTTTTTGTTTAGCTTATATTCATAAATATGATTCACTAATATTTCTGTACAACATTTTTTTCACCGTTTGGAAAATTTTTATTAATCATTTAGATAAACTCGTGTTTCAATACATTTTCACGCTATGCTTTCATACAATATTTTTTTGTTTGTTAAGTTCAGACCATTTTTTATTGACATATTTAATTCGCCGAAGCATTTATATTCATATATATGATCCACATATGTTTCTATACATTATTCGTAAAACTAGTGACAACTGATTTTACGAAATATTAACCAGCGATTTGATATAGCATTCCCTAATGAGTTTCAAATAATCATATTGACATGCAGCGTTGATCCATAATTTTTATATCAGATTCGAAATGTTTAAGTGACCATTTCTAGTGAAAAATGCAAGATTCAGTTTGAGATGTTTAGGATGTGACCCCATTTATTTCAGTTGAAAATTTAAAAAAATTGTTATTGCCTTATAATTTTTCAATAGGATTTAAACGGGGGTGTTGAGAAGGTCATCTCTTTCATGTCAGATTCGACATGTTCAAGTGGCCATTATTACTGAAAAAATTTAAGATTCAGTTTAGGATGATTTAGGATGTCAACCCATTTATTTCAGCTGTAAATTAAAAAAAGTTGTTATTGCCTTATAATTTTTCAATATGATATCAATCGGAGTGTTGAGAAGGTCATCTCTTTTATATCAGATACGACATGTTTAAGTGAACATTCTTACTGAAAAATTCAAGATTCAGTTGAGATGTTTTACAATTTTTCAATAGGATCCAAAGCAGGGTGTTGAGAGGGTCACCTCATTTATAGGATTCAGATTGGGGTGTTGAGGAGATCGCTTCATAATTAACGCAACCAATTTTATCGCAATTTCGTTTAGGTGTAGCACGCGTTGTTAGGGATGTTAGAAGGAATATAAAATATATTACCAATGCAATTGCCGCGAGTCTCATAATTTCATGCTGTGGGCATTATTGTTTTTGTACTATATACAACTTCAAATCTGGTGAGGTTGTTGGTTTCAAGCTTTCTTTTTGAAAAGTAATAGTTTATATCAATAATCTCAAAAGGGGGACAGAGTTGATGTGTACTCCATCCTCAAGTTGAATGACCGCTAGTTTCTTGGCTAATGCGGTGAACTTGGAATGGAATAAAACATATTTTTGAATGGTATCAAATATTTATTGAATACAAGAGGACCTCTAGATAATCTATGAGTCGTAAATTGTTCATTTTCTTTTCTGAACCGGCTTACTAATAAACTATTTTATTGTTCTACGTTACCATTTCGTTGATCTATGTTATCAACATAACTGGGAGCTTGCTATGGGTGTTTCTTCTTTTTTGGAGGAAACAATAATGAAATAATGTTTCGGTATTTCCATGAGCGGTTGGCGTTCACTGATTCATAGGATTTATATCTCCGTTTGTAGGCATTCGTTAGTATCAAAATGTTTTCGTAAACACACAGGTCTTTGGCCGTATTGATTTCCGACCTGAAAACAGTTTGGCCCGCATTTCAGGGTTTTCGTCTACTCTTCTCAAACCCAACTTGCATCACGCATCAGATTTGCCTGTAGATATCATTAAAGTACGTACCATACACATAGATAGCCATATTACGTTCGGAGCATTCTACAACGACGCACCGTCTCATACGATATATGAATTTGCTGTTGGTGTTGATCCTGGTTACGCAATGGACGAAACGCCCAGCCACCTAGTTTATCTGCCCATTGCTCATAGAGACGAAATAAACATTACGCTGCGAGTGCTGGACCAGCATTCTCAACTCGTTGATTTTCGAAACGAAGAAATAATCGTTAGTTTGGAATTGAAGCGAAAGTATGGTGCTAACTATTCATAAGACAGATAACTATTATCACGATATGGAGTCTTTCTAAATTCATGTCACCGACGGCCTTTGAAGGTCATTCCCACCGATACATCACAGAGAAGTCGTATCTACCTGGAAAAGTGATCTATGCCCCAGCGACAGTCACTGAACTGAACAGCTGTTCTCTGACAATAGACAGCGCTGAAAATACAAATAATTGGAGGGAGTATAGATGAAGAAAGATGCAAAATGACTGTAAATATATCCAAAGTGAACGCACTACGGAAGAAATAATGTTTCAATGACAATTAGATTTTATTAAGGTAGGCAAATTCAAGCATCAGTCTAATAAATATAAATCGGATTCAATTTTATAACTAAAACTCTGAGTAGCTGATAGTGGAAAAT
This sequence comes from Chrysolina americana, assembly GCA_958502065.1. Lineage (NCBI taxonomy): Eukaryota > Metazoa > Arthropoda > Insecta > Coleoptera > Chrysomelidae > Chrysolina > Chrysolina americana. The sequence goes on along the minus strand of OY293415.1, from coordinate 61,682,844 downwards.
AATAATTTTTCAATCTTCCAATAACTCATTCTACAGAGGAATTTTCCCTGATTTCCTGAAAACTTCAGTTGTCATCCCAATTCACAAAGGTAATTCCGCTGCGGTATTTTGCGATTTGTCGAAGGCGTTCGAATGTGTTGCCCATAAAATCTTATTGAGAAAACTCCACCAGTATGGTTGCAGAGGAACCACGTATAAATGGTTCGAATCATATATATCAGATAGGAATCAAATGGTGAGAACAACAGAACTATCTGGAAAGAAGGATATAAAGTCCGGAGTGCCTCAAGGTTCGGTTCTTGGTCCCATTCTGTTTTTATTATATATTAATGACCTGACCTCCTTAAACATATTTGGAAAATTCACACTATTTGCGGATGACACCCTACCCAACTTAATACCAACTGATATGAAAAAAATTAAGGAATGGTGTGATGCAAATTTATTATCCTTCAATACGACAAAAACAAATGTCATTTCATTCAGATGTACTCTTGAAGACTTTCCACTCAGTGATAATGGACTGATTGCTAAAACTGAATATTGACCTTTAAAAAATTAAACAATTATAAAATTTACAGAATTAAATATAAAGAAAGCGACTAATGGTCATGCATGGGCAAAGGACATACTTTAGAAACAGGCCGTTCCAGTGATCCTTTTAGGGTTTTAACAGTTACGGCACGCGCGATACCATCTAGTCCTAAGTGTACCTTTTCCACTCGACCAAAGTTCCATTTGAGAGAAGGAGAAGAATCCTCCTTGAGGAGAACAAGACTATTTGGCACAATAGGAGTATATGGTTGTGTCCATTTTGACCTTTGAAGAATAAATAATCTCTATGCCATTTATCCAAAAAGCTTTGGTGTATTCTCTGCAATAACTGCCATCTGTACAAGCGTCCCAATTTGATACTACCTAGATCGGGATGAGGCAAAGCGTTAAGAGGTTCCATAGTTAGGAAATGCCCAGGTGTCAATACTTCCATGCCGTTTGGATCAGAGCTCAAGGGACACAATGGCCTTGAGTTCTGGACTGCCTCTATCTGTACCAGAACGGTATAAAATTCTTCACAAGTGAGAGTCTGCTCTCCAATTGTTCTGAATAAATGCGATTTGATGCATTTAACGCCAGATTCCCAGAGACCGCCAAAATTTGGCGCATGCGCTGGGTTAAATTGCCAGACAATTTGCTCTTCAGCAGTTGCTGATTCCATAATGGTGGACAGATATTTAGATGCTCCAACGAAATTACTACCACAATCACTATATATGTAGCTGCAACGTCCACGACGTGATATGAATCTACGTAATGCAGCTAAGAATGCTTCTGATGTCATTTCAGAAACGAGCTCGATATGAATGGCTTTAGTAGCCATTCACACGAAAATGCAAATGTATGATTTGTACGTCTTGGCACCGCGAGTTTTACCAAGAGTAGTAGTGAACGGACCTGCCATATCAACACCTACATGAGCAAATGGTTTGAGTTTTGAGATTCTGTAGAGGGGTAGATTCCCCATAGGAGGTTGAACTGATGAAGGATTTACTCTAAAACACCTATAACAATTAGATATCACTTTTCTGATATTTTTCCTGTGTGACGGAATCCAATATCGTTGAATGAGCAGATTATGAAGGGTTTGTATACCTGGATGGAGATATTTTGCATGTGAGTATATTCAATAATCATATAAGTGAGACGGTGCGAGTTGGGAAGGAGGGCGGGATGCTTCTGCTCAAAAGACAAAGAAGAATGAACAAGACGTCCGCCCACCCTGAGGATTCCTTGTTCGTCAACAAAGGGATTAAGCTTTCTCAAATTTTTTGGGAGTATTTTCTTCTTCTGTAGAAGAGGTATTTCGCTAGAGAAAACACTTTTTTGAGTATGTTTCACTAACATCCAGAGCGATTCTTCCATTTCCTCTTCAGAGAAGTGATCAAACTTCCGAGAGTTTGGATGTTTTATATTATGGATGAATCTGAGGGTATAAGAGATGATACGTTGTATCTTAGAGAGAGAGAGGGGAAACGGTCAAGAATATAATTGATAGAATCTATGACGATAGCAGAAATCATAATAATTTTTCTTTTTTCTTCTTCCGTGTCGAGATTCAAAAACGGTTGGCTGGGCCACTGAGAATCAGGAAGCCTCAACCACGTAGGCCCCGCCCACCATAGATCGTTCTCCAGCAACTCTGAGGGAGTTTGACCTCTCGACGCAAGGTCTGCAGGGTTTTCATCTCCTGGAACATGCCTCCAGAGAGATGTGTCGAGGTGTGCCTGAACCCAAGGCAGTTGGTACACCAATTCTTACTTTTAGTCAATAAAAATCTCTCATTAGGAGATTTCGACAGAAAAACAGGACAATCATATATATTATGATCATCCCTACACAGTTGACAAGAGTTCTTGTTATGAGACCCAACTACAAAAGATGAGTATTTGGGTTTAGTAGAGTGAGAAAGTGATAAGTTTCCTTTTGTTTTAGCAAATTCGTTTTTCTTAGAAGAGCTTGGGCTAGAATTATTAACAGAGTCTAGAGCTGAGCATTGCTTATTGAGAAAATTCTTGAGAGTTTCATAAAATTTTTCATCCTGCAAGTCTGAACCACATTCGAGTTCAAACCGAGTGGCAGTACTGTTATCCAAACGATCGAATAACATATTGAAAAGGACAAAGTCCCATTTTTTGACTGGAAACCCAAGGTTTTCTAATACCGAAACATTTTCGGAAAATATTTCTAAGACTACGTAGATTATGAGCGATGTCACTACCAATGAGCCTTTTAGTTTGCTCAATCGCGTGCCAATGAGACCTATCGCTCATACATAACTCAGCTACCTCCTTTATCTCATTTAATTTTATGATCTCAGTAGATCTTTGAGCAGTCAGTTGCTTCAATTTTTTCGCGTCCGACACCATTGTTCAATGTAAGCAAAGGAACTCGAACTGAATCGAAGCAATTGATCCAAACGAAATGCAAATGACTCATCCATGCAGGATAAACAATGAGCCAAAATTACTCAATCAACAAATAATATCAGTGAGGAGCAGAGAAATAATGAGAGGGTTTGCTTATGATTGAGTTTTGGGCAAATGTTTTAGAAAAGCACTTCTGAGCGAAATATCAGTGATATATCGATGAATATGTGATCAACTTTGAATTGAGAGAGAGAGAAAGAGAATGCGTTGAGACTGGCGTACTATTTAAGTAGATATGACTTCTCAAGGAGTCGCTAATCATGCATAGATTATTATGGATCCACAAAATCAGGTCAGAAACCTTCAAATCCGGCTCGAAGGACCAAATTTGAGTATGAATTAGTGGACTGTTGTATTTTTGATTCTCAATTTGAAAGCTAACGACAGATTACAAGAAATCCTTACCTTGGCAGTTGCACGATTAGCTTCTGATTAAAACAGCTCAATACTCCTTCTGGGCTTGATGTTCAGGATATGGACCACTAGCAGCCTGGCAAATATACGTATTTTTTCTCTCTTGGGAACGATTCTATTACAGGGACCGTGTTGTATGGGGTGCCCCACCCTCTATAAAATGTTACATCAATCAATCAAAGTGAGTTGTTGAGTTAGTATGTACTACTGAAACTGCCGGACAGACAATTACATATTCAAGATGGCCGCAAGTGTCAAATAGCTCCGCTTAAACAACGTGTAAACACTGCAAAAAACAGTTACGTCTTGTGCAGAAAATGTGAAGACGTATTTCACCCGAGTTGTATAAAACAAGCAAAACAACAAGAAAATGCCCAGTGTCGTAATGAACTAATGTGTAGTAAACAAAAACTCAATTCGCTAACCTCGAACAGAAACTGAATGAAAAAACTGTGAGAACTGATGGTACAAAAAGTGAAGAAGTCGATAAGGAGCTACTTAAGGCTGAGAATAGCAGGAATAAAACTCATTCAAGAAATTGTGACCTTGACAAAAATATTGGAGAAACCACTCTTGAATTGGGAGTGACTACGCGCCTGGCCAACACAACAGAAAACAAACATCTGAGTGAAGAACAAAATAATTTATTCCACCCAGCACAAGTAAGTTCTGCAATTTTACAAGCTAGGACTCGCAGTGTGATGGAGAACTTACAAGAATTGGGGTATTCTACCGAGAATAATAGCAACGAAAAAATGAAGACAATTCCTGGTTGGAGGTAATTCTCAATGAACTGAGCTGCAAACAATCCCTCAACTTGTGGAGCTACATGTAATCCGATTGGACCCAAGCACAAAACCAGAAGAGCTCAAGGCTATCTTAAAAAAAAAAAATATTCCCAATAAAATCTGTTAGTCTCATATACCAAAACGCCCTGAGATATATAGTTCAATGAAAGTCACCTTGAAGCGCGAATATTCAAAGAAGGCTTGAATCGTCAAATCAGGCCCAGTGGAGCTCTCGTCTCGTTTTTACTAAAGAGGTTTCCAGTGAAACAGAGGGACCCTCATCTACAAAAAATTATCTCATAGCAAAATTACCGGAATTGAATCACACAAATCATCCTGAAAGTACAAATTGCTTTGTGAATTTTGAAATTTCCAAGAATGCTAATGATTTGAATAATTTTGAAATTTTGAACTCTAATTTGAACTTTAACTCAGGGTATGATAAACATAATACTACAATAATCCCAGCTGAAATGAGCTATGATGTAATACCTACAGTGTCTGAGGAATAAACTAAACATACTGGGGTTATTCATACTTAAACACGATATACATATTCTTGCTCTTTCTGAGACTTGGCTTCAACAAGATGAAATAATGGTCTTACCGAACTTTAGGCTCATCTCAGGCTATATTAGAAAATCACATGTACGTGGAGGTGTAAGTATTTTTGCTTGAAACGACGTATGACTCAAGCCAATAAATTGTATCGATATTGATGCCGAATTTGCATGTAGCCGGATTGTAAGAAATGGTATTGTTATTGTTTGTACTTATCGTTCGCCATTGCCATTTGGCGAACGACAAGCGAAATATATCTGAATAAATTAGATGAACTTCTAGATCAAAAACTTAACTAGAACTCGAAAGTTGTAGTTTTAAGAGACTTTAATTTCAATTTCAAGACTAATGACGGTACAGTAAAAAATTTCAGAAATATATTCACCTCCAATGACCTTGATGAAAAAGTTTTCACTGACACTAGAGTTGCGGAAATCAGTGGAACTAGAGTCGACAATGTATTCACAAATCTGCAGGAAAGTTCAATTGTCTTAAAAGCGGTGAAACCCTTTATGTCAGATCATAAAGGCATAATCCTAAAAGTGAAAAAAAAACTAAAGTGAAATCACCTGTCGGCACCTTTGTCTGTCGCCCTATGACAAGCAATACCATTAACAACTTCAAAACTGAGGTTGTTAACACAAATTGGATTATTTCTCATCACAATGTCGAAGATCAGGCTCATTATATTATAAATACTCTGTCAGACATTCATTTACGCTGTTTCCCTTAGAAGGTGGTGAGTGTTGGAAATCACATTAACATTTAGAATATTGAAAATATCCGTAACTTTCAATACCTTAAATCAAAACTAGATGCAGCACAGACAATCTTTGATAACACTAGATCTAAAGAAAGTCTCGATTTATTAGATTCCTTGAATAAAGAGTACCAAAATTTGATCCATACTAAAAAAATTAAATTCAACAACAGAAGAATTTTAGAAACAGATAACTAGATGACTTTTAAAAAACCGCTTGGAATATTATAAATGTCAGCTTAGGTAGAGGTATGACTACCTCTGAAAGTAATATATCTGCTGATAATTTTGCACAATTCTTCTAGGATGTTATAAAAGATTTAATTGAGAACTGTAAATCCACTGATGATAGATCCAATAATTTCGATGACTATATTAAGAAAATTCCCTAAAATCACAAGTCACTCTATTTGCATCCAACAGAAGCACAGCATGATTATTGGAAATATGAACAACACAAAGTCGAGGGATTGTTATGGTTTGAATGCCAGTATGTTGAAAATAGTTGCAGATACACTAGATCATCCAATTGCAATCCTTATAAACACATGCATAAATGAGGGTGTATTCCCAGATATGTTTAAGATATCACCAATATATAAAAAAAATGATGCACAATTACCAGCTTATTATAGACCCATCTTTATTATACCCGTATTTCGAAATTCTCCTGAAGATACGACTTTTGAATTTCTTTGAAAAAAACAACCTGTTTTGCACAAATCAGTTTGGTTACAGAACTAGGAAGTCTACTATCGCGGCCCTCTGTGAGCTCTGTGACACCGTATTGGACGATTTTGATGATCATTCAATCAACACTGCTAGATTGTATGATTTAACAAGAGTATTTGACACAGTTTGCCATAATTATCTACTACTGAAACTCGAAAGATACGGTATTAGAAGTACTTCATTGAATCTCATCTTTTCATATCTAAAAAATAGAACTTACTATGTCAAGTACAGTAATCAAAGCTCTGATGCTCACCCTGTGCAATATGGGGTACTACAGGGACCTCTATTCTTCATAATTTATTTCACTGATTTTCCTATCAATCTAGACCTCACTGTGAAACCAGTCTTCTATGCTGATGATGCAACTTACTTAGCCACTTTTAAACCTATAACAGTCTGAGGTTATATCAAAAAACTGGTTTTTTATCAACTGTCTGACTCTTAACGACACGAAAACTAAGAACATATGCTTTTCCACAACAACTAGCAATTACAGTGAGCCAATTAGGCTCTTAGGTGTTTACTTGGACTCAAAGTTAGATTAGAAGAAGACTGCTGCTGCTGCAAAGCCAAAGTCTTTCCACAGACATATGGTCAAGAAAATCACCAAGAAACCTGATCAGTTGAAAGATTTGAGTGCGAAGGCTCTGCAAAAATCCTCCTTGGTGGCACTGCGTGCTGCCCGTGCTCAAGTGAAAAAATTGGGTGGCCGCAAAAAAATCAGAGTACCCCGAATAATACCGTTCGAAGCGAAGAGCGGTGGTGTGCTGCCTCTGCTTACGACATTCGCCACTCTGGGAGCGCTGGGCTCGTTGGCAGGTGGTGCCAGCAACATAGCCAGAACCATCATCTCCTCGGCCAATGCCAAAAAGAAATTGGAGGAAGACAAGCGTCATAATACCGCAATGGAGAGCATTGACGGTGATGATAACAAACATGTAGGAAGTTCCGGTTTGTTTCTGCACAAGATCGCTAAAGGCAGCTACGGTCTGTTTCTCAAGAAGAAATTTTCAAAAACTCCCGCCGAAGCTGCCCAATAGAGCGTTGTATGATGAGGAAATGCTTAAATATGTGAAACGTCTGAAAATACCTCATTTCATTGGTGTTTTCATGCGAGACAACTTACCTCGATCTTCATCAAAACTTCCCAAGTACAGAGAGTGCGCAATCATCAATCTGGACTCGAGCAGGAATCGCGGAACGAATTGGGTAGCTTACGTGAAACGCGGACATGTGGTGAAATACTTTGACAGTTTCGGCAATTTGAAGCCGCCGGTGGAATTGGTGCGATATCTGGGTGAAAAAGTGAAAATATTCTACAACAACGATCGCTATCAGAGATTCAACCAAGTTAATTGCGGTCATCTGTGTTTGAATTTTCTATACGAGAACACACTCTGAGTGTTGGCGCGCGAAAATTAATAGGAAAGTGGTGACCTTTAATGACTAGCGCAATGAGATTCATTATATGGTCGTGTGGCGTTTCGCATACAAAACTTCGCGCAAATCGTATTGGATGCAAGTGGCCATGGACAGGATACGTTTCGCTAGACGAATAGCGCGAGCCTCACGCGTCTTGAATCCCAGCACAGAGCGCACATATGGAATGGTTTATCTATAAGTACATAACCCCATCCAGTGTCAGTCATGTCTTTGCTGTCGACAGTGACAGGACAAACGTCGATGCTAACCGCAGACTTTTCTCCACCGCTCCAATTAGACGACAAATACTTACGGTTTGGCATTGATTGGTTTCCATTCATACAACATATCGAGTGGCCGATTCTGTTATTCTGTCAAAGGAGCGCCATCTGTTAGCATCATCCAAATACCGACTGGGTGTTACGAAATTAGCGTCATTGCCAAGTTTATACACAAACACATCGAGAAGCCGAAAGAAGAAAAGAAGAAGAAGAAGAGAGCCGTAGTTTCTAGTGACGTTGACAACGTCGACGACGACAGCATCAACAAAAGCAAGGCTTTGTTCTCTCTCAAACCCAACACCAATACGCTGCAGTGTAAGATATACAGCAAGCTCTATAACATCGATTTCAATCCCAAGGATTCCCGTAGGACGATTGCTGGGTTTCTCCCCGAAACTATTGGAGGCTGGACGCGTTCACTCATCCGACCTACCTGTGAACATTATCAAAGTTCGAACTGTTCACATCTATAGTAACATCACGTCGGGTGCCTTCTTCAACAATCGCCCGGCTCACAGCATATACGAGTTTGCCGTTCGAGAAGACTTCGGCTTTGCCATCGACGAAACGCCCTCGAATTTGATTTACCTGCCTGTGAACAAGACGAAAATACACAACATAGCCTTGAAAATTCTCGATCAGGACTGTTGCAGTGTGAATTTCCGTGGAGAGACCATCATTATACGACTTGTGCTTAGCAAGCTGTCATAAAAATGGGGTTGGTATTTGATCAGAATGATGATGCCTTAGGGCATAAAAGTGCAGAGGGTGCTGGCATCAACTCAGCCGCGCAGACGCAGTCGAAGATAGCAGACGCACACACTCTGTCTCACTCCAGCATACACTTTCTCAAATCGCAAGTATATCATGTTATCAAGACTTGTGTTCGACGTGTACAATCTTCCAAAGTTCGACGAATCCATCAACAGGGTTGAGACTCGAACGCACCACCCGTACGTCAAGTCCTTCCAAAATAATAACATAAACGAAATTGTCATTCAGTAGAGCGATGTGTGAATACTGAGGAACGATGCCCTTGTGTGCATAGAGGGTACTCTGACTCGTACCGCAGGTTAGATTTATCGATAATGCCGGCGCATACCTTCGGGGCCATCTACTATGAAATCAATGGCAAAGAGGTGGACTCTGTTCGATAGCCGGCTATAGTAAGCACCCTTCACGGCTATACTTGTTACGAGGAAAATGATGTGCGACACAGCCGGCTGGACCTATCCTGGCGGAGCTGTTCACAACGCCCCCGATGGTTCGTTCGCCATGTGGGTCCCGCATCTGTTGGGCATATTCCATGACTATAGATATGCCACTAATGGACGACAGTGCATTCGCTAGGTTAGAAGAAATGATAACTGATAGCAATTGAATTGCATGCTGATAGAGGAGCTGGCGAATCCAGTAGTCGAAGCCACCACAGCCACACTGATGATCACGATAGTTGTACTCAAGAGTCAAACATGTGGTACCCAATAACGACATTCGTCTGAAATAGCAGACGCTCCTGTAGTGATTTCGTATCGCAAGTGGGACATACACGAGTTGCCTGCACTCACTCAGGGTTCCACCAAGGAAGTTTGGACTGTGAAAACTTGCACGGCCATGGAGAGTCCCCGATTCGTTATTGTGGCCTTCCAAACAAATCGGATGGGCAATGCGGCTCGAGATGCATCATATTTCGATCACATCGACATCAGCGACATACACCTAACCATGAACAGCGATACTTACCCGCATGAACACATGCACTTGTAATTCAACAGAATCAACTTTGTCGAAGCCCATCGAGCCTACACGGAATACTATCCGAGCTATGCCAATTGTCCAAAAAAGCGCCCTCTACTCGATTACGGAGCATTCAATAACAGAGCCACCGTGTTCGTAATAGACTGTTCTCGCAGAGCGAAATTCATGAAATCCTCCACTGTCGATGTCAAGTTTGAGGCCAGAGTCGGATTTCCCGCCAATACTCGAGCCTATTGCATCATCATTCACGACTGTATGCTGGAACACTTGCCATTGAGCGAGATTGTACGTCGTCTGTCATAAAAAAAATAGTGACATACAGTAGTAGCAGTGGGTAGTGGGGGAATCCACTCTTTGTTTGTGTGTATCTGAAAAAGCAGGTATCGACAGATCGAGAGCGTCAGTTGTAAGCCAAACGTTCAGTCGTTCAGTCGGTGGTTAATCTCGCTCTGTGTGTGTGTGTGTGTGTGTGTGTCAGTTTATCACAGCAGTGAATCAGTTCAATCAGCAAGCAAACAAGATGAAGCTCGTAGCCTGTGACATCCAGGGTTTCACTGTGGGTGATGAATTCCAACCCATAGAGCTTGCTATCACCGTCAGGCATCACACAAAGCACTTTTTATTCAAAGCCGTAGTGCCATTCCATGACCTGAGGGAAGCTAATAAACGGCAAGTACGATATTTGAAGAGAAATATCCACGGCATTCCATACTCTGATGGCTATGTCGATATCAACGAGATCCAGGAAGTGCTACCCCCCATCATCGAGGCTGATGTGGTATACGTGAAGGGTAATCAAAAATTCGATTTTTTGCTGAAGTGTGTGCTCGATCTGCCACATATTGTCGATATTGCGGCCGCTACAAGTACAGTCGTTACAACGCCCTCACCGACACTCGAGAAGCAAAGCCCGCTCTGTTTGAATCATATAGCATCCGGAGAAATTGAAGTGCATTGTGCCGTGAGACACTGTTTCGAAATCTGGCAATGGATATCGTCGCACCTAATATGGTGAGGCCCCATGACGATTACGACGACACTCTTATCAATCGGCACTTGCAAAATTTGCTCGTGCTCAAGGCGCACATAGTAGAGTATGACCACAAGCTGTGTATTTTCAAACGCTTTCAAAATATGCAAATTGACGATGGTAAATGGATGGGGCAGCAGCAGCAGCATTCACCGATCCACCACGTTCCGCCGCCGTCGCCGCCAGCACCAAGTCCATGACGTCAGCTACACCAAGACTAGCCGAAACACATGAAATATAAATATTCATATTGTATTATTATTCAAATTGTATATTTTTTTTCCATACGGAATGTACCAGTCAGGCCCTGTCCCCGGAGCTCCGATACCACCGGAGGGCGCGCTGGTGTATCATTAACCCAAGCAAATACTCCCCACGTCCGTGGGGTGAGTGATTACTGTGTCCGAGAATCATGTGCCCTGAGTAAACGGAGTGAACCAAGATTAACGACCTTCTGCATTCTTCCGGCTAGGATTTTTGCCGCATCACGGCATGCCGGTATGATTTTCAGATTTGAGAGCAGCATGTCCATCATTCCACCAAGGACCCATATTATCAGAACCACCATCTTGACAGAATGGTTTGGATAAAGCTTGAGGAGTTCAAAGAGAAGAAATCGATATTCAGTCCGTTTTTTTCCTCCTCTTTTCGGACGATGTTCATTTCGCCAGGAGCTGAAAACTCAATGACGAAAATCATCCTACTTTGATGGTCGAGGAGGACTACATCAGGCTTATTGGCTTGTATTTGCCTGAGGGTGGGGAATGAGTAGTTCCAATAGATTCGCCACTTTTCATTCTCCACAACGGACTCAATATCCCCCGGAGCATAAGGCAACACCGGTGTCTCGTATACACCGTACGAGTGTCGTTGATAGTAGTACAACACTCGTAGGGCCGCGTTATGCCTGTGGATATAGGCTGGGACCGCATAAGCTAGACAAGCTGATAGCAAATGCATTATGGTCTCAGCTGCCCCACGACACGCTCTGCATCTAGTGTCAGGGACCTCTATACCCATCACGCGACTACGGTAGACGAGGGTGTTGAAGACACCATCCTGGCAGGCCATTATGAATCCCTCGGTTTCCGACTTCAGCCCACTTGCCTTGAGGAAAGCGAATGTCAGGTTTCTGGATAAGCCAAGGTTTTCAATGTTCTTGAAGAAGACCCCATGCATTGGCTTATCCTTATGTAGCTGTAGGAGCCTGTCACACTCCGCAGCATTGAAGTGGGCTTTTTGCTGAACGGGATCCAACTGAGTTTGGGTTCGTCCGTTCAGTGTCGAATACGAGACCGAGTTCATCGGCTGTACGGGTTGCTGCCTTGAAAAGAAATGCTCCAATCCCTGCTCTTTCATGATCGCACACAAAGCAGGGAAGTGGATTTGAACTACTGATGACTTTACAGGCTCCATCCAGTACCATTCTGTTGTGTAGACACTCCAAACTCAAAAGTCCACGGCCTCCCCGCTGTCTGGGGAAGTATAACCGTGAAACAAACGATTTAGGATGCAAGCTCCTATGAAGATTTCATCATTTTGCGAGTTTTTACGTCAAGTTGTCGCAGCTCTTCCTGTTTCCATTTCATTACTCCAAAGGAGTAAAGTAGAATCGGAACGGCAAGCATATTAGTCGCAGCAACTCCGTTTTTTCCCGACAGTTCTGATGACCCGATCTGTCGGAGTTTGTGCTGATATTTGCCGCGGAGAGAGTTTTGGCAGTAGCTACCTCTTGGGTGTGGCGTTGTTCCACCCCTAGGTAGGTATACGTCTCTCTGGCATCCATATGATATAGGATGCTTTCGTCTACGAGCTGAACGTCCTCTCCGTATTCCTCGCATCGTCCTCTTTTGAGATGAACCGTGGCACATTTGTTGATCCCAAACTCCATTCCGATAGCATGCGTGTACTCTTGCACCACCCTTAAGGACTGATGAAGGTCCTTCTCTCCGGAGGCATAAAGTTTAAGGTCATCCATGTAAAACAGATGGGTGACCTTATGCCTCCGGTTGCTGGGGGTGCCGCAGTTGTATCCACGGGTTTTCCGTAGTGCAACGGACAATGGCAGTAGTGAGATGCAGAAGAGAAGAGGACTGAGAGAGTCTCCCTGAAACACGCCCCTTCTAAAGATAACGTGCCCTGTTTGGAATCTGACTTGACCAGACGTTATGGTAAAGCGAGTCCTCCAGAGCGGCATCAGCTGTTTAATGCATCTCACTATTTAATCAGGTACCGCAAGGCATCTGAGCAAATGCATGTTGAGCTCTTGCGATGTTGTATCAAATGCCTTGCGATAATCGATCCAGGCCATTGAAAGGTTCGCTTATACTGCACGGAGTCCTGCGTGATGCATCTGTCGATCAGCAGGTTCTCCTTGCAGCCAGATACCCCCTTATTTGACCCTCTTTGCTCATTTATCCATTCATATTGTATTATTATTATTATTATCATCATTATTATTATTATTATGTATTAATAGATGTATGAAACTAATTTTTCTCGATTTATTTGGGGAATCGAATGAATGAGAGAGAGAGAGAGAGAGAGACTGACCGAAATACGAGTCATGTACATTGAGCAATGGTGTATGTGTGTGTGTGTTTCTCTCAGTGTATATATTTGAGTGACATATACGCTGTTTCTCAGTGTACATTGAGCTGTACTCACTATGACAACAAATTATATAATTCTAGCAGCCGTTCTGTCGAACGTACTGTATATTAGCCCGCCATATGAGTACGGCGAGGTATTGGTATCGTATTTGCACGACGATGATTGGAGTACTTCGAACTGGACGAAAATGACTCAGTCGCTAGCCAATGATGGATATTTGCCTGTGTTGAGAGCCGAAATCCCACAGACTGTGGAAGATTTATATAAATCACACCTATAGCGATACGCAGTGACTTCCGCTGAAGATGTCTTGCCCCTCTAGCAGCACTTCGAGGCCATCGTCATCGTCGTCGTCGTCCCACCCAACTACCCAACCCATGGACGTCATGATGCAAGCCCCTGCTACTGATCCTTCATCGAACTCCAAATGCGAACCGCCGCCGACACTACACGATTGGTTTATGTTTTTCGTGTCAATGTATTTTTCTCGAACTAACGTTATTCTTTTCAATAAATGCCAACAGACGAAGACAGATATACAATGCAATGGGTTAGAGTGAGACACTTAAAATGCCTTGAATCGTTCAATTTGGCTTCAAACTAAACTTTCTTATCTCTGCTGACTCATCATTTTCCTGGAAAAACAACATCTGACTGTCGTGAGTCACATAACGGCAGCTGATATGTGCATTATTCTTGAAATTTCATTCAGATCGAGACAGTAAACAAGTCCAAGGTCAAATCGTGATTTCTGAGAATTTACATCGAGACAAAGCGTAAACAAGCACCGGATGTGCCTTATCGCTATCGACGGCAGAGATGCATTTTTCTTGGAATATCATTCGAAAGAGTGAATTAATAATTCCATCATAATTTTCTGTTGTTCTAAGAGAATGATTCCTTATTATTTCACTTTTTTGTTTTATCAATTATAGCGGCGACCATTTTTTTTTCTACACAGCAAATCACGTGATAGGTTTTTTTCTCTTCCAGCCAATTGCTCTCAGCGAATCACGTGACGGTTTTTTGTCCCACAGCCAATTGCTCTCAGCGAATCACGTCAGGGGACGTTTTTTTCATAACTTCCGCCATCGCCGCCATGTTTTTTTGCCTCCCGCACCATCGCCGCCATGGTTTTTTGCAGAAAAGACGCGCGCCACTTAGTGTAAAACGCTTTGACGACCCCCTACCCCGAAACTCTTCGACGAACACGTCATCATCTTCAGTTCTTCAGCCCCCAACCCTTCACCAACGGCGAGAACTCGATGGACGCGGCCATCGAGAGATAAATCCTCGTGTGGAGCAACACCGATTCTATGCCACTCGAATTGGCATAGTATCAGTGTTTCAAGAAAAAGGAAAAGTTACATATAGGAATATTCAAACTAATGAGATCGAGATTCTTACTACGGTCTTGAAATGATGTATTTAGTGAAATGCAAATTGAATTTAGAAGCCAATTCCTGATCATATAATAGCACATCATTATCCTTTATTTCAATTGATTGTTTTTCTCCTCTCTTCGCACCTTTGAGTTTATTAATTATGTCCCAGGTCGCTTTCGATTTATTTTCAGAATTTATTATCAAGTTGTCAAAATAATCTCTCTTTGCCCTAGTAAGTCTATATATTCCATTTGTTATATTGATTGTAAATTTTGGTTTTTAAGTTTATATTGATAATCAGCTAAATCAGATTTGCTGTAAGCACAAACAGAAGTTCAGAAAATTTGTTGATTTTATTTTATATAATTACTATATTTTTTTACATCTTGATATTAGTCAGTCAAGTAGCTGAATAACCATTCAACTGTTCAAAACTATATGCTCTCAGTTTGGTAATAAGATGATTATGATTTATATTAACAAAGGCAACAAACAAACAAACAAATGATCAAGTTAGTGCGAATAATCAATAAATAAATAATACAATACAATCTTTATTTGCCCAAGAAAATGGGCATTCAAAAATATAAATATTTTATGCATAATGATCATAACAATTAAAGTTACACCAAGAATTACGATAGTACAAGAGTTTTTCTTATGTACAATAAAATAAAATAAAGCACAGTACAGTACACTGTTCTTGTTCCCATACGTGACTATTCTGTTGAAAGGTGTAATTTTCTTGTCATTGCTTGAAAATTTCTGTAAATTGAACAAAGCCTTTGGCTGTACTGATTCTTGTAATTTTTTTATTGAGATATGCAATTTCGTTTCCTAATATATCTATGGTTTTTGAACAGGAGCTTTTGCAGGTATCTGATTCCATGTTGTCACTACCCGTTTAATTTCTGAGAGAATTTTCATATGAGGTTGACTTTTGCAAGAGTGGGCTGCATCTTGATGATGCTATTGTCAATTCCTCCTTAGCTTTGGTATTCTCATTCGATATCCAATCCATATTCATTGGAAAATGGTTGACTGCTCTCATTGTTTCATTTGTGAATACCTGAAGAAAACAATAAAAACATTTTAGCAAGAAAAAATGTATTATCCAAAGTATAGCTACTCAACTCATTATTTTGCTCTTGTGATAAATTGCTACATAGAGGAGTAAAATCATTCACTTTAGTATTGACTTCGCTTCTATTCACACTTCGGTTAGACCACGACATCGGCACTTTTATATCATTCCAATTTTCAGCTCCCAAGCATTCTAGAAAATTATTGATATTGTTTTCACTGAAAAGCCTACGGTATACCTACATAACATTGAGAGTTTTCTACCACATTTATTTTTTATTTGAAAATTTTATATGTTGAGCATAATGCTCGGAAAGCCGAAAATTCATCACATTTGACTCGAAACATTCCAAATTAGAGCTGATAATAAAATTATCTAAACATGTTGAAGATGCTGCTGTTACCCTGGTAAGTGACTTGATTGTTGAACACAGATCATAACACCATAAAAGATCTTCCATTAATGCTAGATTATTACTTAGTGTAATAAAGTCAATATTGAAGTCACCTCCTGCAATTATTGATTTGAACAGGCTCGACATTTTTTCTGAAAGGTTTGCAAGCAACTCTAAAAATATCTTAATATCACTGGTGGTCTATACATGACAACTATAATTATTTTCAATGGCACAATTGACACGGCACATCATTCAAGTATACCCTCTAAACAATATTCATACAAATCGAAAACTTTTGTTACCAACTGGTACCACTAGTTTCCAGAAGCCACTTGTATCCCGCAACGTCTTATAGAGCTCACCACCTACTAATTGCTACTGCGGAAATTTTAAGGGGTTTTCCCGGACTCGCAATTTCATGCCGCAGTAGTCATGATGGTAGAGCGCTAGTCTATCGATCAGAGGGACGTGGGTTCGATTCCCAGCATGGTCACTGGTCTCGTGCTAGGAATCGCACGTTAAAAGGTAAGACCTCGTTAATCCTTAGCACAAGTTTCAATTTCTGAGGGCTGAGTGTCGCAAACCCACTCTGGGTTCGCCTGCCGACTGTCGACCCTTCACTGTCTCCCATCGTCATCTTGTATTCATTCAAGTTTCGTGTTATTGTTACGAGCATTTTCATTCAATGAAAAAGGTCGTTGAGATCTCCATACCCGTGTCAATAACACATCGTTTTGTTATTGTTATTAATCGAACCGCACCGAAGTCGACCATGACTGATTCATGTATGATACTGAACTTGAAATAATTCAACAATAGAACATTTCATGCAATATGAATTATGAGAGAATTTTGGTATCAAACAAAATAAATAAGTTTTGGATTAGCGCCATTCTTGACAATATTTTGCATTCCTCAATATTTCCAGAAGAGTATTGATAAATAGAAGTGGATATGCATTCTTCTTTGTCACGCGATTCAATTGTCGATAGTCAAAGTAGAAACGATATTCCCCATTCTTTTTTGGGACCAACGAAACCGGACTAGATCATGCGGATTTAGAAGGATCAATCAGCTCTTTTGCTAACATGTCTTTAACAGCGGTATCAATGTGAAGTTGAATCGCCGATGAAACGCAATATGCTCTTTGTTTAATCGGATCAGATGTTGTAACTATTTTATGACTGACCATACTCGTGCAACCCAATTTGTCACCCTTTAGAAGAAAATAATCCGCAATGGTTTGAGCTAAACAAGTCTGTTGTTCGACAGTTAGTATTTCTTTAGCAAAAAAAACCCTTATTCTCTCCTTAATTTTAGACAGATATCTGGTTTTTTGTTTTTGTTTTTTTTTGTCTCTCTCCTAAAGCCATCAGACTTTGTCTGATTTTTTCTGCGACTGTCCTCTTACGAGACTCCGCATCCACTTCAGAGAATCATTTCGAGTATCAGTAAATTGCATGGCATGACCAAGGACGTTGACGACTGCAAATGTTATCGGACCTACCTTGCACTGAAGAGAGGAAATACACCTCGAAACCGGTATGTAAGTGGTCAAGTCCTTGGATGATACCCATTGCCACCCCAAAGTCTACACCTAGTATAATTGTATGAGAAATTTCTGGTATGATCAATACCGCAAGAGTTCGTAACTCTTTCTTCCAAATTAAAAGGGACTTGTGCCACACCTTTCACTCGACAGCTTTGATCGTTAGCTATAGTACACGATTTAACATCTGTGCTTGAGTCCCATGTTATGTAAAGTAGTCCAACCGATTCCCCCCATTATAGTTTTAGTACAGCCACTGTCAAATAATGCCTTGAATTTCAGTCCTATTACATCAACCTAAAGGTACGGTCGATTATCAGCAACAAAATGTGCCATAATATAGGTGAGACTGGTTGTACAGTTCTATTACTTTATCTTTACCCGTGCGTCATCAATGTTATGCACATGAAATAAGTCAAAAAAATTTAGTCAAAATAAAGTCTAAATGTAGAATGACGTGGCTAATATCCCGATTAAATTACAACGTGTAGGTAATAAGATGAATAATGAATTACTAAATTAACTAAATTAACATTTTCAAATTCATGAAAATGGTGAACAACCAGAAAATGGAAATTGTTTTTTCCGTTAACCAGCTGTCATCCCCTTCCGAACGGCAGCCCTCAGAAGTCGAAACTTGTGCGAGCCAAGTATTAACGAGTTCTTATCTTTTAACGTGCGATTCTCAGCACACGGTATATTCCAATTATTACGAATCCAGTGATATCAGGTTTAATAGGATAATGAAACATGGAGGCAGAGATATGTTCATGGAATTTCCTCATTTGCCCAGTGAGTTCACTAGAAACTTTTGACCTCCCTATTGTATTTTAATTTCAGTCACACTCATATAAGGAAGTTGTTTTATTCATACCTCCGCAGCCGTTTGACACAAATCCATCAAATACTCATTTTATCCACACTAACAGTTAAAGAAAAATGTTGTTCAAAATACTAGGATGGAGTGAAATATTTCCAAAAGTTCTGCATACGTTGATATCAAAAAATAAGTTTTCATTTAAACATGACTAACACTCAGAAAAGGAATCTTCTAGACTTATGTATTCAAACTTTTTCAATTACCTATTCGTACATGGATGCAAGGACCCACTGTATAATGATAAATAAATGAATATTTCAGAAGTAAAAAAAAACTACAGTTGAAATATATTTGGTATTGAAATACTCAATACATGATGGCAAAGTTTCTAGTAGTTTCAGGCGAAGGAATACCCAACATTAAACGTTTCGAAACTGCTGTTGCTTAAGGTAAGAGTCCGTAGAAAAGAAGAAAACCATCTCGAATACAATTCTTTCTTGTACTGACCATTGAATCCGATGCCGTCTCCATCATCTGCATGTACTCTGCAATCTACGAGTTTTACTCTTAACATCCAGTTACCACAAACTAACTACTCTGGACTGGCTAATCTGAAAAAATAATCTTCCTAATTCATGAGTAAAGTATCTTTTCCGCCCCTGACTGCTTGCTCGAACTCCGCTTTATGTTGTTCAGGTCAACGGCAATCGAGTGTGGGAAAGTATCACTTTCCGCACTTGTTAGGAAGTAGTATATTACATTATGAGTGCGGAAACTAATATTTTTCACCCGAGTGGGAAATATTGTTTCACAAGACGTAAGCCGAGTGCGGCAATCCCAAGAGTGTAAAAATTACTTTTGCACAAGTAAAGTACACTATTTTTCCTACGACTACGCGATGATTTCAGCTAATAACGATGCTATTGACATATGTTCAAGAAAATCAAAGATGAAGGCTGACAGAACCATTCCAAGTAACTTCATTAATTCTGAATAATTATTTTAATATGCAAAATATTT
Organism: Chrysolina americana; assembly: GCA_958502065.1. NCBI lineage: Eukaryota > Metazoa > Arthropoda > Insecta > Coleoptera > Chrysomelidae > Chrysolina > Chrysolina americana. Next base: position 61,663,243 of record OY293415.1, on the reverse strand, counting down.
TCTTTGACATAATATCTTCCTACAAAATCTAAGTCATAATTAGACGCAATTCACAAATGATTATTACTACAAATAAGAAATGTTCCATTATAAGACGAATGTCTCACAAATTATAATGTAGCAATTATTATTTAGCCTAGTTGCCACGTGACTTTTTGAACTTGCAATCAGTAGTATGCGAGATCGAATCCCACCGATGTCAACTCATTTATTTTATTTTAAAGATGTCAAAAATTACACTTCCCAAATAGACTGTTTTTTGTGTTCAAATATTAAAAATTGAATAGCTAGAAGCGGAAAATTTAAACAGAAACTACGCAATTGACAGCTTATCCTCGCACGCGTGCGATTTACTTCCCGCACATGAGCGGAAAGTAACTTTTCGCACGCGTATGGAAATAAACCACTTTCCGTGGGACAGTGCGATATACGTTAATTTCCCACGTGGTCGTAGAAAAATAACTATTTCGAAATCATTGAAAACGATATACTTAAATGTTGTAAATTCCGAGCAAATCGTCGCTAAGAATCTTCTAAAACTGTGCCCTGTTTAACTTTCTGGGTTAGACAGGCCTAAGTAGCTAGCGATCTCTTCTTCAAAAAAAATTCGATGGTGCTCAGTCAAGGCATGGTCAGTAAATCATCTCCTCTCGTTAAATCCACTTTTTGTATTCGATTATTCTTAACTCTCCGATGTAAGAATGATTTACTTGGGCATTCTTTGCCGGATTTTGTATTTTCAGGTTTCGTCTTGGGGAAGGAAGCTGCCTAAGATACTGCCGGATTCAAAGCAGCTCTCAGTGTTGTACTTTTTTCGGTCCTCATGATTCTCTTGGAGAAATCTGATGATAACATGATTTTGTGGTCATTCTTCGATCGTCTTAGTCCTTTCGAATTGCTCCTGTACTTCTCCTAGGATTTTCTCGAGTATCTTTGACGTAGGTCCTTTCTGATATGGTTTATCTCAGCCTCTAGTGACCCTCGGTAATTACAAATTTGCATAGCTCTCTCAACCAATGTTCTTTGTGCAATTTGGATTATTGAAGCAGAAGTTGAGATATTGCCTATGTGGGTTTTCTTCCTGTGAACAGAGGTACGGATGCCAGTGTCTGGGGACGTATTCTCGAGTTTCTACATATGCAAATTTGATTTACTATTTCATTCCAATACACATGAAATGCTTGACTCTATTTTCCGTATATAAATTGAAGCCGAATGATTCAAGAATTGCACCCAAAGACAAGGTACTATTGTCCTTTTCCATCGTGAACTTAATTGAGTTCCTCAGGCTGTTAATTCTCGATACGTTCATCTCCGAGGTTCCATATGATGAAGGTGTCATCCCTGTTTTCAGGTTTAGATTAAATTATTTCAGCCCCTCGCTCGTAATTATCAGAGTTCGAGTTCTGTTCCAGGTTTTTAGTCTTCCCTTCAATCATGGCTTTTTGGTTACGGAGACAGGTATATTAGTAGTAATTTGGGGACCCTAAACACGAATCCGAAGGAATTTTAGTCTAATTTTGTCCCCCTTCTTCCTTGTTCGTAATTATCAGAGAATTTCTTTAGTCATTTTTAGAACAAGATTTACTGTTTGATATCTGCCTCAACTATTAATTTTCCTTTCAACTTCAATTAAACCGATGTATTGCCCTAAAGAAATGAAAGGGGGAGAAGTCGCCATCCTCCGAACTCAATGGAGCACGAAAAAATTCAGTTAGAGTTAGGGTGAGGCTGTTTGCGATATTCAATACCCCAAAGCATAAAATTACTAAGGTTGATACGAGACAACTGTCGTGGAGTCTGGCAGATTAGTTGGAGGCCAACACAAACGGAGGAAACACATTCTAGGAATACTCAATGAGCAATAACGTAGTCATTGATCACCCAGTCACTTACACCCACTACACCCGAAACGCCAATGCTCCATCAACCTTCCACCTGAAGGTAAATGAAAACGTAACTGATATTCAAGAACTTTAGGAAGATAGGACAGGTATCCTCTTCTGGATTCAATACTGGATTTGATTGAACTTAATAACAAAAAGCGAAAAGGTTGGCAAAGTACCCGCAATAAAGTTTACCGTGGAAACATGGGGCGGGAGGTGAACCAGCTAATACAAAATCACCAGGATGAAGTTTGAAATTGGTAGATTGGGAGCCTCATCCATCATCAACGACGATTCCCTATGACAGATGAGAAGGCGGCTTTGCAAGAAGCACAATGTTATACCTGACATAGAGAACGACCGAACGTAGGCCATGACCGATCCATGAAATGCAGATATGTTCTGAGAATTCTTCCAGAGTGCTTTCCAGGCGAAAGTTGACGTCACCCAGGAACATACTGAAGTAACCAGAGGAGTCAAGGACTTCAAGGACATAGAGTGTACTAAAAAAAGACATAGCCAGTGAGGATAGAGAATGGCTGTTATTATTATCATTTTCATTTGCCGTGGCATTCCGGGGCTGCTCATTGATGTTTGGTGGTGTATTCAGTTTTGAGCTGTAGGAAAACCCGAAAAACCTACAGCACCGCCCCTGGTTCTCGGTGCACACTCCAAGCAAACACCAGACATCGGAATTGGCATCCGGGCAACTCACATCAAACTTGCTTCACAAGGCATTTGGTGGCCTGAAGCAACCAAAGTACTAGAGAAGAATATTCGTGTATCTGTTCAATGCAAGCTAAAAGTTCTATAGCTGATGACCTTAATCGTTGAGCTACCGACCACTTCCAGTGGACGACAGAACCTTCGCGAAATCAATAACTAACTTCTTGGAGGTAAGGCTCTTCAGGAACAAATCGCATAGGATTGCCAAGATCGACACCACTCTGCTGCGGATTATCCTAAAAGAGTTCCTTGTTCAGTTGATTCATTATATAATCAATATTATAGTCAGATAGCAGTAGTACCCGAAGTGTTTGAAGGAAACAGAACACGAAGATTAACAGCTTTCGCCCTGTCTCACTGCTTAGTGCGGTGGCCCAGGTGGTTTATAGAATCCTGTTGAAGAGATTCAGTACTCTCGAGAAAAAGCTGAAAGTCTTCTCAGAGGAGCAATTTGGCAATAGAGAAAGTGTTAAAATAATTGATGAATGCTTAATTGAAAAGAGTGAGTGAGCAGAGATCGTTATAGTTTCCTGAAAGAGTTTGCAGTGGAAAGGAATGAATTGGTAAGAGAGGTACATTATAACTTTTCCTGATAATTCTATTGAGTTCAGATTTATTTTGATTATGTTGATTGTGGTAGAACTCTATTTCGAGCAAATAGATTTTATCATAATCGACAACCCTCAGTGATGTTCAGAGGTGAAATAAAAGCTAGAGAAAACTCAGGTCAACATTTTTTGTACCTGCTCTCGCAATCTCAGAATCGAATCTGTAAGTAATAAAAAGAAAGACATCAGTCTTCTGGGAGTCAATAGAACAAAATTATATTCAATTTTCTCTACGACAGAGAATGATATTCTATGAATCAATAATGTCATTGGTAAATATGCAATTATGATTTTTTCCAACGGATCAAGGTTACTTGAATGTTCTATCGAAAACTATTTAATAACTGCAAAAGACAATATGACAGTTGGAACTTATGGAGGTTACTTATGAAAGAGAAAACAGTTTTTCTAAAAACAATTTAATACATTTCCAGGTTTTTACGGGGTTTAGGAGTACGAAATACCAAGAACCGATCAATAGTTACAGAAATAATTTAAGTGTTTGATTCTTTAGGTGATTTCTGAATTATTACTTGACCTGCTTTATTTATATAAAATATGAGTCACTTTCTAAAGTTTCCAAACTTCACAGTAAAGCTCCAAAATCTTAATGAAAAAGTATCTCTGTGTCAGATTACAATGTGCCATTCCCAACAAAAATTAATATGATATTACAACTATGGGAAATGGTATACCACAGGGATCAATTCTGGGTCCGCTCATCTCCAATCTGCATACATCACAATCTCAGAAATGCTTTGAATATACCAAACATCATGCTCACGCAGACGAAACGTATATACAGTGTGTTTCATTTCTCATGGAAACACCCTCGTATCTTCAGTAATTTTTTACGAAAAATCATGAAATTTTCTAGATCGATAGATACACCAGCAGCGATGAAACCACCCATGTTTCCAGAAAGTTGCATAAGGAATCAAAATTAGCCCGAAATTCCTTCGGATTCGTGTTCACGATCCCCAAATTACTACTAATACACCTGTCTCCTGAAAAAAATTCGGTTCTGAATCTAATTTGTTTCACTTCCCATGGAAACGTCCTCGTGTATATCAGGTATGATGACCTCTTTTATGCAGTTAGTTCATTTCTAGTGTGGCCTGAAAATTTCATGGTTCTACGTTGAAAGTTACGGAAGATACGGGGGCGTTTCCATAAGAAGTGAAACAAATTAGAAATTTTCAGGAATGAAAATTTTTCAGGATATAGGTGTATTAGTGGTAATTTGGGGATCCTGTACACGAATCCGAAGGAATTTTGGGCCAACTTTGTCCCCTAATATAACTTTCCGAAAAAATGGGTGGTTCCATCGCTGCTGGCGTTCAGTGTATATCACGTAGGACGACCCCTTTTGTGCAGTAACTTCCTTTCTAGTGTATCTATCGATTCTGAGAATTACATGGTTCTACGTTGAAAATTACGGAAGATGTTTCCATGAGAAGTGAAACACACTGTATATGAAACTTATTAAATCAGAATTATGGAGAAATATCTCATTTTACCGAATCCATACTCAATTTTTGAGAGAAATAGTTACTGTCTGGTCTCTTCTTTGGCAAAATAATTCAAACATTGAGACAGTCTTAGTTGTCCTGTTCTTTGCAGAATCGGTAGAGAAAGTCCCCAGAATGGATCGAACGTAACTGAACAATGACCATAATGAGATTTTTGTGTGGATTCGAGTTGGCCACAATCTTGGAGTCATTCATTCTCAAAAATCTCGTCCAGGGGGTTTATTCTCGAGTTCATGGGAAAACATTTTCTGACATTTGAAGTAAAATAGAGCGATACAGACACCGCTCTTTGAAGAGAGATTCAACATCGAATTCGTATACGTTAAATCTCCAGCATCTTCATGTATCCTTTTAGTAGGTTCCTTAAAAATTCCTGAGCATTTTGGTGGGTGTATCCGATAAAACGAGGTGTTATGTAAACATTCCACGGCCTTTCTTTTGCCTGGGAAAGTATAATCGTGGAACAAACAAGTAAGGATGCACGTTCCTACGAAAATATATCATTTTGAGTTTTCACGTCGAGTTGTCGCAGCTCTTTTTGAGTAAATTTCCAATAGTTGCAACAACTTTTTTCTTCCCCGACAGTCCCGATTATCAGATCTGTCGCCACGAAGATAGTTTTCAGCTGTTGTACCCTCTTGAGAATGGCGTTATTTTACCCCTAAATATGTATAGGTCTTTTTTGCATAAGATGCTTCCGTCTATGTGGAGGACATCGTCTTATTATTCCTCGCATCATCCTTTTTCAACATGAACCGTGATACATTTGTCGAACCTGAATTCCATTTCGATAGCATGCGTGCACTCGTCCACCACCCTTAAGGACTGATATAGTTCATTCTCTGCCGAGGCATACAGTTCGAGGTCATCCATGTAAAATACGTGAATGACTTGAATACGTGAATGACGTGAATACGTGAATACGCGAATCTGCGAATGAGCCCATGACACTAAAGGTGTCGATTATCTACGAATGTTTGCCCTACAAGGGACATGAAGATTGAGTTGCAATATCAGGAAAAAATGTTTTGTTGGAACGGTACCCGTATCGGGTCGTCCCCCTCCCTGTTCAACCCAATTTCTCCTTTGCTTATATTATAAATATCCACGTTTCCTTCAATTTACTCCTGGCTGTATACACTTCATTTTTCTTCATTGAGTTAACAGATGGAACTATAATATGTTGTTGTTTGGTTTGATTTTCAGCTAGCCTACCTGCTCCAAATGCACCGCTTATCTCCAAATTTACACATTTCATGCTTACAGCATTGTTGACAATATTGTTTGAAGGTTGTAGACGCTGTAGTTATTTGATAACTTAGTTTTCGGACGTGCATAGTCTTAATGGGTTGAGAGATGTTTGACTTCTTTGAATTTTTCAACATTTAGATTTCTTATATCGGAAATCGTCTTCAGATAAATACTTACTCATTCAGATGCTACAAGTTCTTTATAAGTCTGCTGATGTGGTGTAATTGAGGTGTTATTATGGCATTGTTGTAGCGCGTATAGCTTTCAGGTCTATGAGCGTTATCCATTCCTTTTTAATTTTCACGCTCGGCTGACTGAAAGCACCATTGGCTTCGACATACGCTGTTTATATTGATTTTTCGTTTGAATCATTGTTTCTCTCTATGATGAACACTAGCCTCCTTCCAGAAAATTCGATGGTGCTCATTCAAAGCATGGTCCGTTATTCTAGATTGAGATGTCTCCCCTCGTTCAGTCTACTTTTTGTGTTCAGTGATTCTTAACTAACAACGGTCTCGTGGTCTCTCCGATGTAAAAACCTCCATACTCACATGGGACTCAATGCAGTTTTTGCTTGATAGTGCTGTATTTTCAAGTTTCGCCTTGGCGAGGAAGCTTGGAATATACTGCTGGATTGAAAGCAGCTCCTAATATTGTACTTTTTTCGATCCTCCTGATTTTCTTGGAGATACCTCTGAAACATATATCGATGATAACTTGATTTTGTGGTCGTTTTCTGATCTTGGTCTTTTCGAGTTACTTTTGATCTTCTTCTAGGATTTTCAACGGGTTTCCATTTTGGCGTAGGTCCTTTCTGATATGATTCATCCCCGCATCCAGAAACTCTTGGTTATTACGAATTTGCATCGCTTCCTCCGCCAATGTTCTTACATTCCGCCTGTTCGTGGAATTTGGGTGATTGCAGCAGAAATTGAAATATTGTCCTGTGTGGGTTTCCTTCCTATAAACAGAGGTGCATATGCTATTGTATGGGAACCTATTCTCGAGTTTTTACATGAGCAAATTTGATTACCTGTTTCATACCAATACACATGAAATACGTTTGCTTGTCTCTATCTATCATTGTAAACGAATTAAAGCCAAATGATTCGAGAATAGTCCCCCTGTTCTTTCGACGTTTACATCGAGAAACGGCAAGGAACTATTGCGTTTCTTTTCCATCGTGAACTTGATTCAGCTCCTCGTGTTGTTTATTCTTGAGAGGCAGTCTTCAAGATGTTCATCTTCCTGGTTCCATATGATGGAGGTGTCATCTACGTATTCATGTTAAGAATAAATTGTTTCATCCTGTTCTTCCTTGCTCGTATAATTATCAGAGAATTTCATTTCGAGTTCTGTTTCAAGATTTCCATTTTCGCTTCAATCACCTCAATGGCTTTTTGGTTAGTTTGCGATACTCTTCACAAAGGAGACAATTTATTTAATATGTAACTAAAGTTTGTTTCCATTTCGATGATTTTAGTCGTTCGCTTTGCCAGATGTTTTCTATCCTACTCATTAGTCTTGGAACTACTTCAGTGATTATGTTTTTCATCAATCAGATTTGACGCAGTATTACTTCTTGTGGTTTTACTAGTCATTTTCAGAATAAGACTTACTGTTTGATGATTTGGCAACTCTTACTCAAATATATTTCTTTTTAAGTTCAATTCACTCTGTTTTTTTCCTGGAGTTCTTCAATTTTCTCAACACAAGGCGACGTATTGAAGGTCCTCAACGCTATCAGACAGAATCGCCCTAACGGAATGAGAGGGGAAGGAGTCGCCATTGTCGTTGTCCTGTGGACAACATACACTCTCACCGGAGAAAGCGAGCTCAATGGAGGAAGAGAAAAAATCCAGCTTCGGTCTAGGGTGATGCAGTTTTCGATATACCGTCCCACGAAGCATGAAATCACCGAGTTGGATGAGGATATTCTCTTCAGCTGCGGGTACAAAGTGCTACTAGCAGGGGACTTAAATGAGAGACAACCGTCGTTGGGTCTTGCCGATAGAGATACTGAACGAGCAATAACATAGTCATGTGATGTAAATCAGCTGATGCCAAATCGTCAGTATGAAGTCTTGAAGAGGTAGCTTAAAAGCCCCAACCCCAACAACGGTTCCCTGTAGAAAATGAGAAAGCGGCTTTGTGAGAAGCACAGTGTCATCCCTAATAAGGAGAATGGCCGAAAGCAGTCTATGACCAATCCATGTTCGGGAAGTTCTTCCAGAGTTCTTGTCAGGCGGGAGTTGACGTCATCCAGAAATACGCCAAGAGGAGCCAAGGACTTCAAGGACATAGAGTGTACCCAAAAGCAAAGCCAGTACCGGTAGATGATGGCTACTATCATTATCATTTGCCGTGGTGCTTCGGAGCGACTGATCGATGTTTGGTGGTATATTCAGTTTCTAGCTGTAGGAAAACCTGAAAACCCTACAGCACCACCTGGTGCTCGGTGCGCATTCCATAGGTCGGGATTGGCATCTAGGTAACTCATATCAAACTTGCTTCACTTTAAGGCATTTGGCCGCCCAGAGAAATCGAACAGCTAGAGAAAATATAATTCAGTTTATATTCGATGCAAGCCAAAAGTTCCATAGCTGAAAACCTCAACCGTTGACTTGTCGACCACTCCCAATGGACTACAAAACCTTTGCAAAGTCAAAACTAACATCTACGAGATTTGGCGGACCGTAAAAAGGCTCCCCAGGAACAAAACGCCTGTGATCGATAAGATTGATGCCACTTTGCTGCGGATTCTCCCAAAGAAGTCCCTCGTAGAGTTGATATTTATATAATCAGATTGCAACACTACCCGAAATGCCTCAAACAGACAGAGAACATCCCTATCCACAAACTAGGGAAACAGGGCACGAAGATTGGCAGCTTTCGCCCCATCTCACTGCTCAGTGTGGTGGCCAAGGTAGTTGACAGAATCTTGTTGAAGAGATTCAGTACTTTCGAGAAAAAGTTGAAACTCATGTCGGAGGATCAGTTCCGCAATACAGAAAGTGTTAAAATCAACAATAAATAAAGTAACCTACTCAATTAAAAACTAGTGAGTGAGCATAGATCGTTATAGCTTCCTGAAATGGTTTGCAGAAAAAATGCATGAATAGCTAACTTTTCCTGATATATGTTCCACAGCGCTCCGTATAAAACGAAGAATTAAAGTTTCGCTCGGCTTCACAAAACCCGAATAATTATATTGGGTTCAGATTTGTTTCATTCATGTTGATTATTTGGCACAAATAGCATTTTATTATAATTGACAGCCCTGAAAGTTGTTCAGAGGTGAGATAAAAGTTGAATGAAAATCAGCTCAACATTTTTTCTACACCTGCCCTCGCAAACTCAGAGCTGACTCTGTAAGTAACAAAAGGAAAAATGTCAGTCTTCTGGGGTCAATAGAACAAATGAATATTCAATTGTTTTGGTAGACAATCATATCCTATGAATAAATAATTTCTTACGTAAATAGTATGTAATTGTGACTTCTTCCAACGGATCAAGGTAACTTGATTGTTGAATTATGAAATCGTCACAACTGCAAAAAAAAAGTAAATCTTACAGTTGTAACTTCTGAAGGTTGCTCGTAAGGGTGCAGCTTGTTGAGGGAAAGAACAGTTTTTTTTAAACAATTTAATGCATTTTCCAGATTTTAAGGGGTGGATTAGATACCAATTTTGAGTTGAATAATATCCAAGATAATAGTTAATGTCCATTTTAGTCATACATATTTATTTATTTTTTTTTGAAAATTGCACCTTTTTGTAATCTTCAAACAGCTGTTTGCGGAACTAGTTAAGTTCTGGTTACATTTTCTAATATAAGTAACGTCCCCTCTTTGACAGTGTCGAAGTTTTGTTCAAATCCCCATATTGTTATCATACCCCCATGTTCAGAATGACTGGGGAAATATTATTATTATTATTAATATTATTATTTTTCATTGCGTACGAAAGTGAAACTTCATCATATTTGTTTAATTGTTCTATTTTCTATACATATCTTACCTCTGAAGAAAGATATTTTCTGAATATATATTTTTTTATTATACAATTTTTTTCAATTCCACGCTGTTCTGTGTTCTGTTTTCCCCTCCTCGTCAAAATCTTCTATTTTGGCTGACGCCCAGGTGTAGCTTGCGTTCCCGAAATCTGACTACAGAATTATATAAGAAGGATTCGATCACGACCTAGCTCTTCCAACAAAGGTAAGAGTTGCCAGGCAGACGTTTTTTTTTGATTTGGAGCAATTAAGATCCAGACCAACGTCACAAAGTGGCGCCTCAACGCAAGGGCGTTATTTTTTGCACTTTGTGCTAATAAGTGTATGTGAATAAAAGGGATGATATTATTTGATTTATTATTGAGAATAAACCCCAACGACCCCTAACATTTGTCAGAAGTGGGATCAATAATAAATTTGCAAGTTACGCGATAAAAATTTCAATGTTTTGGAGTGTGAAGTGAAATTCGAACAAAGGAATTTTCCGTGGCGTCCGTTCACCGGTTTCGGTTGTTTTTGAAAAAGTACTGTGCAATAGGTATCAACGACTGAAAGAAACAATAAGAGTTTGTTTTCGGGCCAGTGCATGGAATTGACTTTTCATTGTGAATAATACAATACGAGGTAGTGTTTTCAACTGTGTTACAATGGCAGATCATTCGACGGGAGTAGGAACGTCACCGTCATTTTCAAATAGCGGACGAATGCCAAGATTGCCAAGTAGTACTACGCCCCCTCTAACCTTAGAGCACCAGGTAAAAGTGCTGCAAAATGAATTGACAGTCATAAAAGACAAACTTGAGAAAAATCCAGAAAACAAAAACAATCATGATAACTATTGTTTGGAAAATGAAATTGTATACAAAAAAACAAAAGGAGGTAATCGGTGGTTAGTACCAAAAAGTTGTAGATGGCTAATATATAGATTAAATCATGATGATGTCAATCATATGGGTTATGAAAATACATTAGAACGTATAAAGCGTAATTATTATTTTCCACAAATGGCGAAATTTGTAAAAAAATATGTATTAGCATGTTTGAATTGTTTATACATGAAAAAAACCTCAGGACCAATAGCAGGCGAATTACATCCTATACCTAAAGAAAAAATTCCGTTTCAAACTTTACATTTACATCATGTTGGACCGTTTGTTAAATCAAAAAATCATAAGAATACTCACATTTTGGTAATAGTTGATGGGTTTTCAAAATTTGGCTTCATTGAAGCTGTCAAGAACACAAAAATAAAACATGTTTTGAAAACCATGGAAAATTTTATGTTTTTATTTGGAGTTCCCGAAAGAATAATTACTGACAGAGGTTCATGTTTTACCTCTGAATCAATGAAAGCTTTCTGTATAGAATATAATATAAAACATATACTGAACGCAGTAGCAGCACCACGTGCGAACGGGCAATGTGAGCGATATAATCGCACTATTTTAAATTCTTTACGTTGCCTCAGTATAAATGAAGAGGAAGATTGTTGGGACAAGTATGTCAAAAAGGTTCAGTTTGGCCTTAACACAACCATAAATAAAACAACAAAAGAAACTCCATAACCCCTAACAAATAAAATCTTCAATTGAATTAAAATAAATCAGCACGCTACTTTTTATTTCATCCTCACCCTTCCGAATTCTTCAGATAACAGAACAGCAAAAGAATTTGAAACATAAACAACGTCTTGTTCATGCAAAATTAATTTGAGATTCCATTACGAAGTTCTATTTCCATTTTATTCACGATATATGCGTTTTTCTATTCCTTGAAAGATAAGATTTTTTTGGTGTCAATTTAATCGATTCCGTCGGTTGCCTTATTTACTGGTTTTTATTGCAACCAGAGAAAAAACTGACCTGTGAGTTTTATTTCTCTTTCTAAAATAAGAATTCGAATGGTGTTCCTTTTTTTATTGACAGGGTGGCATAGGTAACTGTTGCTAATGTTCGATGTTGATTTGATGCATATAATTATATATTTTACATAGTTTAAAAAAATGATATCTTATTGTTTTCATATGCAGTATTGGTATACAGTGTGTAGTATTGTGGTGTGTAATCGCAAATACCATAGTTGGTGAAAATAAGTTGAAGTAATTTTCAACTGATAATTTTGGTGTTGTTTATAGAGTGATACAATAAACTTTTTCAGTTGTATTATTATTATGCAATAGTGGTTAAAATAAGTGACACATCCAATACGAGGTGAATCAGTTTTGCAATGGCTTTCTGTTACGATATTGATCCGATCAACCTGAGAACACATGAGTTGAATTATGAGCTGAAGCTGAGGGGAACTGTCTCAACCACAGTTGATATTTCTCAGAAAAGAAAATATCTCAGAAGGAAACTTAAGGAAGATGCCGCCAGACCTGGTGTGTTATATGAAGTGCAAGATTTTTCTTTTGAAAATGAACGATCGGAAATTGACGATAGTATAAAATCACTCTTTGAAATGGTGGACAAGTATAGTGGAATTAACAGTAAAGTGTACAAAAGAATCAAGAGTAGGGTGGCTCATATCTACGGCCGAGATCTTCGTATACTAGACGGTAGTGACGAACAAACTAATTACCGAGGTAGTGTCTTGATTTCAGTGACAAATCTGGATGAAGAAGTCGATGACGTACATGAAAAAATGATGAATGGAGGTGCCGTCATGAATCCACCACCTGTCGTATCAAATACTGTTGTCAACAAGTCATATCCATTGCACAAATGGTCCTTAAAGTTTGATGGAACCTCATCGCAAATATCTGTTAGTTCGTTTTTGGAACAAATCAACGAACTAAGCCGAGCTCGCGGCGTATCTGAAGATGAACTGTTTCGTTCTTCGGTGGAGTTATTCAGTGCACAGGCTCTGGTTTGGTATAGACACGCGATAAAGAAAGTCCAATCGTGGAAGGAACTAGTAAGATTATTAAAAAAATATTTTCTGTCGTCTAGACATGACAAAGATTTGAAGCAACAAATAGATCATCGGAAACAAGGAGAGGACGTACCAGTTGTTATCTATATCGCTGCAATGGCGAACTTATTTGCACGCTTGGTGAAAGATGTTCCTGAAGATGAGAAGTTAGAGATAATCAAGAAAAATCTTTCGCCTGACTATCATATGCCCTTGGCAAAACAATCCGTTCAGACTATCGAACAGCTCAGTGATATTTGTCGAAATTTGGAGGATGCCAATACCATAAAAAGAAAGAGACAAGTCCAAACCACTAGAAAAAATATTGCTGCTATAGAACCTGACTTGGAGTATAGACCACAATCATTTCGAGATTCTACAAATTATAGTGGCACTCCAAGGTATTCAAGAAACTCGGTGGCATATTTGCGTTGCTATGGATACAAGCAGATGGGTCACATCAAACGCGAGAGTCCTAAGAAAACAGCCTACATGTTATGGATGTGGTAAAGTAGGAGTAATTCGTCCGAATTGCTCAGATTGTTCAAAAAACCCAGCTGGAGGGAGCCCGAAGTAGGCCGACGTCCCTCTATTCTACCAAAAGCCTACTCTAGTGCTGACAGTCCCATAGTTATGTCTAAGATTCAGCAACGATCAGCACCTCAAATTTTTCTTCGCCTGAGTGGAAGGCATGGAAGAACATCGTAAGAGAATCAGTAGATATACAACACTGCATCTGCCTCACTTTCAGGAGGCAGAAACAGTGTTGCTCCACACGGTGAATCTCTCGATGGCCGCGTCCATCGAGTTCTTGCCGTTGGAGGAGGGTTGGTGCTGAAGAAGATGACGTGTTCGCCGAAGAGTTTCGGGGTGGGGGGGTTCAAAACGTTTCACCCTAAGTGGCGCGCGTCTTTTCTGCAAAAAAACATGGCGGCGATGCAGCGGAAGGCAAAAAACATGGCGGCGATGGCGGAAGTTATGAAAAAAAGGTCCCTGCAAAAAAACATGGCGGCGATGGAGCGGAAAGCAAAAAAACATGGCGGCGATGGAGAAGAAGGCAAAAAAACATGGCGGCGATGGAGCGGAAGGCAAAAAAACATGGCGGCGATGGAGCGGAGGGCAGAAAAACATGGCGGCGATGGCGGAAGTTATGAAAAAACGTCCCTCACGTGATTCGCTGAGTGCAATTGGCTGGAAGAGAAAAAAACATGGCCGCCACCACCTTAATTGACAAAACAAAAATATTAAATATGAAAAAATGTCTACTGTCTTAGAACACACACACACAACAGAAAATTATGATGGACTTATTATTAATTCACTCGCTCTCGAATGAAATTCCGAATGAAAAAAAATACCACTCCGCCGCCGTGAAATAACGATAAGGCATATATCTTGAATGTTTACTGTCTGCTCTCTCAAATTGAACGAAATTCTCAGTAAACACGACGATGATCCATTTTTGACCTTGAATTTGTTTTTCTGATTTAATCGCACATCCGGTGTCTGTTTACGCGGCTCGAGCTAAATTGAACTTGGAGTTGTTTACTGTCTCAGATGTTTGTTTTCCAGGAAGAGATAAGAGAGTCGAGTTTGAAGCCAAATTGATCGATTCGAGGCATTTTAAATGTCTCACTCTAACCCATGGCATTGTATGTCTGTCTTTGTCTGTTTGCATTTATTGAAATGAATAACGTCAGTTCGAGAAAAATATATTTATTTTTCACATAAAAAATTATACTTCAGTGCCAGTGGCGTAGTATGAAGATACATTATCATTATCGATTAAAAAATATTTTTGATGCATGGATTTAATAAACCTATATATGCATTCGGATATTTGAACACTCAGAACCATTGACACGAAAAACATAAACCAATCATGCAGTGTTGGCGGCGGCGGCTGCTCGCATTTGGAATCCTTACTTTCTCGATCAGCAGCAGCAGCAGCAGCAGGGGCTTGCATCTTGACATCCACGGGTTGGGTAGTTGGGTGGGACGTCGACGTCGACGACGAAGACGATGGTCTCGAAGTGCTGCTACTAGAGGGGCAAGACATCTTCAGCGGAAACCACTGCGTATCGCTATAGGTGAGATTTGTATAAATCTTCCGCATTCTGTACGATGAGGTGTTCATCGGGATTTCGGCTCTCAATACAGGCAAATATCCAACATTAGCTAGCGCCTGAATCATTTTCGTCTAATTCGAAGTACTCGAATCATCGTCGTGCAAATACAATACCAATACCTCACCGTACTCATATGGCGGGCTAATATACAGTACGTTCGACAGAACGGCTGCTAGAATTATACAATTTGTTGTCATCGTGACGACAGCTCAATGTACACTGAGAAATAGCGTATATGTCACTCAAATATATACACTGAGAGGAACACACACACAGACACCATTGCTCAATGTACATGACTCGTATTTATTTCAGTCTCTCTCTATCTCTCATTCATTCGATCCGCAAAATAAATCGAGAAAAATTGGTTCTATACATCTATTAATACATAATAATAATAATAATAATAATAATAATACAATATGAATGATAATACAATATGAATAATAATATTTCGAGTTTTCGGCTAGTCTTGGTGTGGCTGACGTCATGGACTTGGTACTGGCGGCGACGGCGGCGGAACGTGGTGGATCGGTGAATGCTGCTGCTGCTGCCCCATCCATTTACCATCGTTAATTCACATATTTTGGAAGCGTTTGAAAATACACAGCTTGTGCTCGTACTCTGCTATGTGTGCCTTGAGCTCGCACAAATTTTGCAATTGCCCATTGATAGGAGTGTCGTGGTCGTCGTCGTCGTGATTGCCGTGGGGCCTCACCATATCAGGTGTGACGATATCCATTGCCAGATTTCGAAACAGTGTCTCACGGCACAATGCACTTCTACTTCTCCGGATGCTATATGATTCAAACAGAGCGGGCTTTGCTTCTCGAGTGTCGGTAGAGGCGTTGTGACGACTGTACTTGTAGTAGCCGCAATATCGACGATGTGTGGCCTCTTAGGCAGATCGAGCACACACTTCAGCAAAAAATCAAATTTTTGATTACCCTTCACGTATACATCAGCCTCGATGATGGGGCGCAGCACTTCCTGGATCTCGTTGAATTCGACATAGCCATCAGAGTATGGAATGCCGTGGATATTTCTCTCCAAATATCGTACTTGCCGTTTATCTGCTTCGCTCAGGTCATGGAATGGCACTACGGCTTTGAATAAAAAGTGGTTTGTGCGATGCCCGTCGGTGATGGCAAGCTCTTTGGGTTGGAATTCACCGCGCACAGTGAAACCCTGAATGTCACAGGATACGAGTTTCATCTTGTTGTTTTTTGTTTGTTTGATGATTGTTGAACTGATTCACTGCTTTGATTAACTGAGAGACACACACTCGGAGAGAGAGCGAGATTAAACACCGACTGAACAACTGAACGTTTGGCTCACAACTGACGCTCTCGACCTGTCGATGCCTGCATTACATACATACACACAAACAAAGAGTGGATTCCCCCACTACTTACTGCTACTACTGTATGTCACTATTTTTTCATGACAGACGACGTACAATCTCGCTCAAGGGCAAGTGCTCCAGCATACAGTCGTGAATGATGATGCAATAGGCTCGAGTATTGGCGGGAAATCCGACTCTGGCCTCGATGTCAAGTTTGACATGAATTCCACTCTGCGGGAACAGTCTATTATGAACACGGTCGCTCTGCTTTTTAATGCTCCGTAATCGAGTAGAGGGTGCTTCTTCGGACAATTGGCATAGCTCGGATAGAATTCCGTATAGGCTCGATGGGCTTCGACAAAGTTATTTCTGTTGAATTCCAAGTGCATACGTTCATGCGGGTAAGTATCGCTGTTCATGGTTAGGCGTATGTCGCTGATGTCGATGTGATCGAAATAGGACGCATCTCGAGCCGCATTGCCAATCCGATTTGTTTGGAAGGCCACAATGACGAATCGGGGACTCTCCATGGCCGTGCAAGTTTTTACAGCCCAAACTTCCTTGGTGGAACCCTGAGTGAGTGCAGGCAACTCGTGTATGTCCCACTTGCGATACAAAATCACTACAGGAGCGTCTGTTTTGATGGACTGCAGCAATTTCAGACGAATTTCGTCATTGGGCACTACATGTTTGACTCTGAGTACAACGCTCGTGATCGTCAGTGTGGCTGTGGTGGCTTCGACTACTGCATTCGCCACCTCCTCTATCAGCATGCAATTATTATCATTTCTACTTTTCACCAAGCGAATACACTGTCGTCCATTGGTGGCATATCTATAGTCATGGAATATGCCCAACAAATGCTTAAGCGGGATCCACATGGCGAACGAACTGTTGGGGGCGTTGTGAACCGTTCGCCAGGATAGGTCAAGCCGGCTGTGCTCAAGTGTCGCACATCATTTTCCTCGTAACAAGTATAGCCGCGAAGGGTGCTCACTATACCCGGCGATCGAACAGAGTCTACCTCTTTGCCATTGATTTCATAGTAGATGGCCTCGAAAACGTATGCGCCGGCATTATTGATAAATCTAACATTGCCCGTTCCTGCGGTACGAGTCAGAGAGCCCTCTATGCACACAAGGGCATCGTTCATCAGTATCCACACATCGCTCTGCTGAATGACAATTTCGATTATGTCATTATTTTGAAAGGACTTGACGTACGGGTGGTGCGTTCGAGTCTCAACTCTGTTGATGGATTCGTTGAACTTTGGATGATTGTACACGTCGAGCACTTGTCTTGATAACATGATGTCCTTGCGATTGGAGAAAGTGTATGCTGGAGTGAGACAGAGTGTGTGCGTCTGCTCTCTTCGACTGCGTCTGCGCGACTGAATTGATGCCAGCACCCTCTGCACTTTTATGCCCAAAGGCATCATGATCATCATTCTGATCAAATACCAACCCCATTTTTATGACAGCTTGCGCAGCACAGGTCGTATAATGATGGTCTCTCCACGGAAATTCACACTGCAACAGTCCTGGTCGAGAATATTCAAGGTTATGTTGTGTATTTCCGTCTTGTTCACAGGCAGGTAAATCAAATTCGAGGGCGTTTCGTCGATGGCAAAGCCGGGGTCTTCTCAAACGGCAAACTCGTATATGGTGTGAGCCGGGCGATTGTTTAAGAAGGCACCAGATGTGATGTTACTATCGATGTGAACAGTTTGAACTTTGATAATGTTCACAGGTGAGTCGGATGAGTGAACGCTTCCAGCCTCCAGTAGTCTCGGGGAAAAACCCAGTAATCGTCCTATGGAATCCTTGGGTCGAAAATCGATGCTATAGAGCTTGCTGTATATCTCACACTGCAGCATATTGGTGTTGGGTTTGAGAGAGAACAAAGCCTTGCTTTTGTTGGTACCGTCGTCGTCGTCGTCGTCGTCGTCGACGTCGCCAACATCACTAGATACTACGGCTCTCTTCTTCTTTGCTTCTATCGGCCTCTTGATGTGTTTATGTATAAACTTGGCAATGTCGCTTATTTCGTAATACCCAGTCGGTATTTGGATGATGCTAACAGATGGCGCTCCTTTGACAGAATAATAGAATCGACCACTCGATATGTTCGGTATGCTGTTTTATGAATGGAAACTAATCAATGCCAAGCCGTAAGTGCTATCTTCGTCCAATTGGAGCGACAGAGAAAAGTCTGCGGTTAGCGTCGACGTTTGACCTGTCACTGTCAACAGCAAAGACATGACTGACACTGGATGGGGTTATGTACTTCTATTTAAACCATTCCATATGCGCGCTCTGTGCTCAGAGTCTAGTATGGGATTCAAGACGCGTGAGGCTCGCGCTATTCGTCTATCAAAACGTATCCTGTCCATGGCCACTTGCATCCAATACGATTTGCGAGAAGTTTTGTATGCAAAACGCCACTTCACCATAATGAACCTCATTGCGCTCGTCATTAAAGGTCACCACTTTTCTATTCATTTTCACGCGAGCGCACACACACTCAGAGTGTGTTCTCGTATAGAAAATTCATAAACAAATGACCGCAATTAACTTGGTTGAATGTCTGATAGCGATCGTTGTTGTAGAAGATTTTCACTTTTTTACCCAGATATCGCACCAATTCCACCGGCGGCTTCAAATTACCGAAACTGTCAAAGTATTTCACCTCATGTCCGCGTTTCACGTAAGCTACCCAATGCGTTCCGCGATTCCTGCTCGAGTCCAGATTGATGATTGCGCATTCTCTGTACTTGGGAAATTTCGATGATGATGAGGATCGAGGTGAGTTGTCTCGCATGAAAACACCAATGAAATGAGGTATTTTCAGACGTTTCACATATTTAAGTAATTCCTCATCGTACAACGCTCTATTGGGCAGCTTCAGCGGGAGTTTTTTGAAAATTTCTTCTTGAGAAACAAACCATAGCCGCCTTTAGCGGCTTTTTTGCATAAAAAATGGTACTTTTTTGCAGAAAAAAGTGGCACTTTTTCGTACAAAAAAGTTACCCTTTTTGATGCAAAAGTGATCTCTAAAAGTATGTGGGATTTTGAATGGGAGATTGGAAGGGTGAAACAAAATATAATAATAATAATAATAATAATAATAATATCCAGACACGGATTACATATTGATTTTATTCAATCATAAATATAAAACATAATCGACTATAATTTCATTAATAATATATGTCGTGCGTGTGGAAAGAAACAAACAAGAGCACAATTTCTTGCATTTTCATTTAAAATTTTCTTGAAATTTTGTGTGTGTGTGTGTGTGTGTGTGTGTGTGTGTGTGTGTGTGTGTGTGTGTGTGTGTGTGTGTGTGTGTGTGTGTGTGTGTGTGTGTGTGTGTGTGTGTGTGTGTGTGTGTGTATGTGTGTGCTTGGCAATCTCATTCATCGAATTCCGAATCCTGAACTTCTGAGCCTATGGAGCGTTTATATGTGAGATCTAATCCGTAGGGCTCACCACCACAACGCAGATGTAGGTCACAGTAGCATTGGCTGCTCGTTTTCAAAGTGAACAGTACTTCATCAAATCTGTTGTGACACCAAAATTTGCAACATTGATATATATTGTCCATGTGCTTTACACCGAACACCATATGTTGATGGTCTCTGATGCTGTGAACTGGATGGTTTTGCATAGCCCTTCTGAATGCTTTATAGCAAGTGCGGCAAAATCGTAAATTATATTTTGGAATACGATATGCATTCGCCCACACACAGTATTGGTTTTCGTGCAAATGAACCTCCCAGTAATGATTTTTGAGAGCTTCACACCTATCTTCAAAGCTGATTTCTCTCGTGTACTGTAAGTGACTCAAATTATTGAAATTTCGTTTGACGCTCTGAGCCTGCTTATAGATTTGTACCCATTTTTCATCGGCAAACATTTTCAAAATTCGATCAGTGAGCGTCCATGGTAGAGGTGAGGCCTCGATGAATTCAACTATTGATGATGTACATCTGACTACTTGCAGACAGCATACATTTTTCAAAGTGTCTACCATGGTGGTGGTGTGTGTGCGTGTGTGGGTATGTGCTCTCTGAAAAAACATTTAAATTCTATCAGATATCTAACTGACTGTAATGGCCCCACGGCAGAGTGTCATGAGAGCCGACAATCAAACAGCGCTTGTCGTCGTGGGGGTTGAGAGCGATCTTTGTTTGCTCTACACTAAAAATTTTGTGTGAAAAGGATCGAATACAGCGTTGCGAAGTTATTTTTTCCACATTGTTTTTCAGACATTCCACATAATCTTCAAAAGTGATGTGATTTTCGACAACGCTGTATTTGACCCCTTTGGATTTTTTTATGGTTTTTCCACCTTGTCTCTTATAGGTGTACAACTTTGATCGAAGCTCCACGAAATCTGTCATGATACGACCATTGGCTTCATCCTTCATCAAGCCAGGTACTTTTTTATTTTCGAGGGGGATGTCAAATGGGTTGTCGCTTGGGAAGTCGCTCGTATCGAATTTTTCAATGTGACTACTAATCAAATCCCGATAAATATCATCGCACTTAATTTCATAAATGAGCGAATCAGTATCAGTATTCCATCATGAAGCCGTAATGGAAATCGTACACGCATACCTTGGAAATATCAAGAATCGACATTCCTATGTACAAGGTATTATTGAATAACAAATCCGTCTTTGCTATCTCGATAGCGACGAGGCTCTCATCGAAATTGGTGCGACTCCTGAAATTTGGATTTTTTGCGCCATATGGTCCCTTCCACTTGGAGACCATTTTCACCACATAGTGCTTCCGTATGTTTTCCATGGTTTTCCCGAACACTGCGTTATTGGCTAGTTTGTAGTTATTTTTGC
Source organism: Chrysolina americana (assembly GCA_958502065.1). Lineage (NCBI taxonomy): Eukaryota > Metazoa > Arthropoda > Insecta > Coleoptera > Chrysomelidae > Chrysolina > Chrysolina americana. The sequence goes on along the minus strand of OY293415.1, from coordinate 61,641,978 downwards.
CAAAAGTGGTTTTTGCTTGAGAGCGTTATTTCGTATTTAATTCAATGTAGGGGCGCAGCTACGCCGACTGATTGAATTGCAACACCTTGTGGATTTTCCTGAGTACTAGGCCGTGTTTGAGTGCTTCTTTCAACACCCTGTAGTGCACAACATATTTTTCCTTGTTGTACAGCGTGGTCATCAGTTTTGGTAATTTCAAGCCTGGCGGTGTACGGTGCTCGGCACACAAGGGTAAATCTTTGTGTTTGTCATGCAGATGTTCAGGGTACTCCAAATCGACTTCGAGAATGTAGCTTCTTTCAACACCCTGTAGTGCACAACATATTTTTCCTTGTTGTACAGCGTGGTCATCAGTTTTGGTAATTTCAAGCCTGGCGGTGTACGGTGCTCGGCACACAAGGGTAAATCTTTGTGTTTGTCATGCAGATGTTCAGGGTACTCCAAATCGACTTCGAGAATGTAGCCGATGGGCGAGGTGTCCGACACTTCCGACACATCAAAATCGGCTGCATTTTCGAGCCATTTAAAGCCATCGAACGGAAGATATTCCATCATGGCCCAACCGTACAGGTTATTCACGTCGAGATATAGCAAATAGGTCGACGGTTTGGAGGCGTCATACTTTTCACCCACCTGCTTGTTATTGGCCGAGGAGAATCTGTTGCAGCACTGACTGATGCCGCCACGAATTCCTCGCTCGACAAAGAGAAGCATGTCGACGTCTTTCAGTATTTGCAATTTGCACTTGGTGTACTTCAACATACAGGACCACGTATATCCCGGGAGGGTATAATACCACGCAAGATCCAACCCATACGTCTCGTGGCCGATATTTCGAAAATTTTCGAAAATATCCGCCAAGAGCAATATGTCGGTTTTCATGTATAGGTCAGAGTACTCGCCCAGTGTTGTCAAGTTGAACGACCGCCACACGTTCTGCATATGCTCGTATTCGACATCGGTGATGCCACAATGGTTCAACTTGTTGTAGAACTGATCGCGCGCCGGCAAACTTGGGCATTCCAATTTCTCCATCGAATCGATGAAATCGTATGGGAATACCCCTTTTCGAGTGAGTAACTCGCACCGGTCGGCATCGAAATGGGCAAATTCGAACCTTGAAATCTTCAAGTCGTGGATGGTCAGTGTTTGCACCAAATGCTCCAAGCTCATGCCCATGAAGCGAAAAGAGTCAATGAATCGAAATTTAATGTCAGTGTTGCCGTCGTACTGGGTGAAAGAAATGTATTTTTCTTTGTTGACAGGCAACAGGCTGACTCGACCCCTTTTTGCTAAATCTCGAATAATAAAATGACTGTCGTATACGGATAAATTCTGGAAAATGATTGGCACAATGAACGACTTTTTGTAGTTCAAATTGCAATGCGCATGCGCATATCCACGGAATGCTCCGGTGGATTATGATCTATTACTATTTTGTCGTCAGTATTCCAAGGTTTTTTGCAGATGTGGCAACATGGCGCTGTAGCTCTATCTGGAAGTGAGACGATCATGGAGACAATATCCAAAGTTTTGGCTTCCACAAATTTGGCTATGGCCGCCATTCTCTCCGCAAACCAATCCATCGAGTCGAGGCCCCAATGGCTATCATAAAATGACAAAGTATCGTCATATGCACACTTGAAATAAAATCCAGCGCTGAAAGGAATGTGTTTTTGGTACTGTGTCGTATGTGAGGTGCATTCTTCGTCATTAAACTGTTTCTTTATGTACAAAATCCCGAAATTCTACGTGATCATACGAAGGAAATGAAATTTTGTTCTCGTTTAATTTTTGACAATCAACAGTATGACTGTCGAGTTTCTCCTCACTCGTAAAATAATTTAAACACCTGTCGCAAATGAATTTTTTATTAAAGTCTTTACTGAGTAGGCGAGATAAATCCTTTATCCAAACATAATGGAATTTTAAGTCATCGCCGATGACGTTGTCATCATCGGCGATTTCCAGTGGTGGTGCCTCGTAATCATTCAATTTCGGGTGATATTCATTTTGAATGAGAAGATTGACATGTTTGTCTGATTTTTGTTTCGTGAGTCGGCTTGGAACAGTAACAAAAAATGCCTCCTTGTTCGCCTGCGGCTGAATGAATTCCAAGGTTTACACACTCACAGATATGTTGTTCAATCGCTCAAATTTGGTAATTTGTTTTAATTTCATAGGAAATTCGATTCCATCCAAGTTCAGTACATTTGAATAGTGAGGGTATGATGATGTTTTAGCACAATTTTTACCCCATTCAACAGGGTACAAGGCCGAAACGACGGCCCAAGCTAAATACGCATCATCTTTATTTTTCAAATTAATGCAAGCTTTTTTATTCGTAATAGATTTTGGCAGCTCGATGAAAGACGAACCGTTTCCCACGCCCGATTTATTCGTATTGATTTCCAAACTAACAATTTTCTGAGGACTCCAGCCACTTTCTTTGTCCGCGAATTCCGACAGTTTGTTTTGAATTTGATCGATGACATTTTCTAGGAACCACTCTTTCAAAGTTGTACCCCTATCGATAACAAAGTTTTTAGTGCTGAAATATTTATAGTCGCTTATTACTTGTTCTTGATTCAAGGAATTTTTCACGAATTTACCACAAAATGTCGCATTGACTTTGATGATTGGATGTTTTTTCAATAAATTTTGAATTCTGCTTTTGAATAAATGCATCACCAAAAAATTGCCCAAATATATCTTTATATTTCAAATTTATAATTATACCGGTGCGTAAACGCGAAGAAAATGCCGATTTCAAGTCCTCCCACTTTACTCGAGATGTTAATTTTGATTTGACTCCCTCTCCCACCACCACGTCGACGCCTGGCTGTTGTTGTTGTTGACCTGACTTTTTGATTGAATTTCGGATAATTTTCAAGTTTCCGCATAAAGTTTGTAATTTTCTCAGAGAGCCTATGCAATCCACTGCCGCGATCGCACTATTGATCAGGCGGGCGGTGTACTTGCAATGGGCCAGCCAATGTTTGCGTTCTTCATCAGTACAACCTTTTTTGAGGATTTCTTTGGCCTTATGCAACTTGGCTACCATCTCCATACTGTGTGCAACAATAGCGTCAGATGACATGATGATGATGATGATGATGATGATGATGATTATTCAACAGACACACAAAACTTCAAGAAAATGTCAAATGAAAATACAAGAAACTCACTCTTTGTTTCCAACGGCGGCGGCGTCAGCGTCTTCAGGCTTTAGCGATCTCAAACAGCTGCTGCGGATGATTTTGATTGGCAATTTTCTGCTCGCCCCTGTAGATGAGCATATGCTGGGACTCGGTTAATTTGTCGAGGATGGGTTTGAATGCACCAGTCACTCGATTTGGCAGGAATACTTTACACTCCTCCAACTCCACTAGGATGGACTCTCCAAATTTGGTTGTTTTTGCTTCAGCGCCGAGGATCAGATATGGTTCGTCCTTCGGTAGCTCAGACAACTTCCGCAGGTTCTTCCTGCAAGCCAACGAAATCTTGTTAATTCCGTCGAGAAGATGAGACATCTGCCAAATCATTTGAAAAATGAAAAAAATCATACACGCTGTATTATAACTCTCACTCACTCACTCAAAATGAAAAATGATGTTTATGATTCACCCCGTGTATGAGAATTAAATATGATAAAAACTAAAATATTCCAATCACAGTGTATATAGCAAATGGAACTTTGTGAGAGACACCCTGTATGAGAAGGAATTATGATAAAAAATGCAATCCACACACACTGTATGGAAAACAAAAAAAATATGACGTTTTGTGAGAGAGACACTCTGTATGAGACGACAACCAAATATGACAAATGAACTTTTCTGAATTTTTTTTGAAAAAGAAACACTACAAAAAGTGAATCGAAAGAAATAGGCACACTTGAAACAATCGCGAAAAAAAAAAAAAAACAACTACTACTGACCTTTGCAAATCACGAATTAAATGGCACTCACAATAAATAACAATGCACTTGTATAGAAAAAATCGAGAGACAGATGAGCGGTAGAGAGGCACTTGTTGTTACTTCGAACGCAGATAATGAAATGACGCAGGCTCGCTGTGAACGTACGTATTAACTCTCTGTGTCACGTGACCCACGCCGTCCACCTCCACGCCGACTTCGCGTAACCCACGCTGCAAATGTATGCAACGGTCGATCTGGGGAAAACCCAAATTGCGCAATAACAAAAAACAACTCCAAGGTCAATTTAGCTCGAGCAGCGTAAACAGACACCGGATGTGCGATTAAATCTGAAAAACAAATTCAAGGTCAAAAATGGATCATCGTCGTGTTTTCTGAGAATTTCGTTTAACTTGAGAGAGCAGACAGTAAACATTCAAGATACGTGCCTTATCGCTATTTCACGGCGGCGGAGACGTATTTTTTTTCTTTTGGAATTTCATTCGAGAGCGAGTGAATTAATAATAAGTTCATCATAATTTTCTGTTGTGTGCGTGTGTTCTAAGACAGTAGACATTTTTTCATATTTAATTTTTTTGTTTTGTCAATTAAGGTGGCGGTGGCCATGTTTTTTTCTCTTCCAGCCAATTGCTCTTAGCGAATCACGTGAGGGACGTTTTTTCATAACTTCCGCCATCGCCGCCATGTTTTTTTGCCTTCCGCTCCATCGCCGCCATGTTTTTTTGCCTTCCGCTCCATCGCCGCCATGTTTTTTTGCAGGGACCTTTTTATCATAACTTCCGCCATCGCCGCCATGTTTTTTTGCCTTCCGCTCCATCGCCGCCATATTTTTTTGCCTTCCGCTCCATCGCCGCCATGTTTTTTTGCCTTCCGCTCCATCGCCGCCATGTTTTTTTGCAGGGACATTTTTTTCATAAATTCCGCCATCGCCGCCATGTTTTTTGCATTCCGCTGCATCGCCGCCATGTTTTTTTGCCCTCCGCTGCATCGCCGCCATGTTTTTTTGCAGAAAAGACGCGCGCCACTTAGGGTGAAACGTTTTGAACCCTCCCCCACCCCGAAACTTTTCGGCGAACACGTCATCTTCTTCAGCACCAACCCTCCACCAACGACAAGAACTCGATGGACGCGGCCGTTGAGAGATTCACCGTGTGAGAGCAACACTGTTTCTGCCTCATGAAAGTGAGGCAGATGCAGTGTTGTATATCTACTATACAACACTGTTTCTTGGACACGAAAGAAAGTGTCCCAGATGCAGTGTTGTATATCTACTAGAATTTTATCAGGCGAGTTATTCGAGCAAACCGGAAAAAACAGGTGCAACCTTGAAGAAACTAATCATACAAATTTCAATAGTGATGTAACAATGGAGTCAAATATGAAAAAAAGCAGATAATAGACCATATATCATTATTTCAATATTGAGTACGGAAGTTACAGCCTTATTACACACGGGTGCTAGTCTCTCTGTGATAGGTTCGAAAGGATTGTATTTAATTGACAGGTTCTTTCTTTCAGTTCAAGCTTGTGATGAACTGAGTATCAGCACAGCTGATGATACTTCTCAAAAAATTATTGGTTTCGTAAATTTGCCCGTGCAAGTAGGTGGTATGTTAAAGATGCTTACAGTTCTTATCGTACCCTCGTTGTCCAATAGTTTCATTTTAAGTAGCGATTTCTATTCCTTATTTGGGATTATGATTGACTATGCTAGTGAATCCTATTTTGTTGATGAGAATGGTACAAAGTTAGAGCGTGCTCCTAACAATCCAGACATATATGAAGTATATTCATCAAATGTTGTTCCAGTCACGGGAGCAGTTAAATATGCAACAGCGGCTCGAGTTCAACAGTGCTGTCAATAGGCTGTCAGAACTTTCTTGGATTTCAGGTACTAAGTTGGGAAGGACCAATATGATTCAGCTCAAGATCGATACAGGCGAGGCGGAACCGGTGAAGCAGCGACATCATAATTTACCTCCTTATATGTTAGATATTCTTTGTAAAGAATTAGATAACATGTTGGATCTAGGTATTGTTCGGGAATCTAGCAGTCCCTGGGCATCACCAGTTCTGCTGGTCAAAAAACGTAGCGGTGAGATGCGATTTTGCTTCGATGGGAGCAAGCTTAATGCTCTGACGAAGAAAGATGTGTACCCCCTCCCCCACGTAGACCATAGATTGAGTAAGCTCACAGGTGCAAGGTATCTTTCCAGCATTGATCTCAAGGCATCTTTCTGGCAGATACCTCTCGAACAGAGTTCTTGTGAGAAAACCTTCCCGTAGTTTATTCGAATTTGTTGTAATGCCGTTCGGACTGAGCAATGCTGCACAAGCACAACAAAGGTTGATGGATAAGGTTTTGGGATACACTCTGGAACCATTCGTATTCGTCTATCTAGACGATATCATCATTGCGACTCCAACATTCGAAGAGCACATTCGGGTTTTGAATGAAGTTCAAGATCGTTTGAAGAATGCCAATCTAACGATAAATATGGACAAGTGTGAGTTTTGTAGGCCCTCCTTGACATATTTGGGTTTTCTAGTGGACTCAGAAGGTTTGAGGACTGATCCTCAAAAGGTGTCTGCGATGCTCAATTATCCTCGACCCAGTACTGAGACTGAGTTGAAAAGATTTTTAGGTATATGTGGATGGTATAGATGATTCGTGCCTTTTTATTCAGCATTGTCAGCTCCAATGACAGCTATGACAAAAGGTAAAGAAAGTCTCAAAAGCCAGAGTGGAACGAAGAAGCTGAAAGTGCATTCAACAAATTGAAGGAATCATTAGTATCAGCTCCTATTCTGGCAACTCCAAATGTTCCCAAGTCATTTAGCATCCAATGCGATGCTTCGGATGTAGGGGTGGGATGTATTTAAACCCAGACAAATGACCAAAATCAGGAAGTAGTTGTGGCGTATGCTAGCAGAACTCTCACTTCCGCTGAAAAAAGTATACAGTGACTGAAAAAGAGCTTATGGAAGTTTTGTTTGGAGTGGACAAGTTTCGGTCGTACATTGAAGGTGTCAGGTTCAAGGTCATCACAAACCACTACAGCCCACTGTGGCTTTCGTCTTGAAGATCCCTCCGGTCGTTTGGCAAGATGGGCAGTTAAGTTGCAGCAGTTCGACATGGACATCGAACATCGAAAGGGTGCACTTAATATCGTACCTGATGCACTTTCTAGAGCTCCTCTGGAAGTAAATGTAATCTCGCTCAACAGGGCCGATGTTGAAACTGAAAAGTGGTACAACCAAATGATGGATAAGGTGGAGAAGTCTCCTGAAAAATTTCCTGACTGGAAAATTGACGGTGGGGTCCTTCATAAACATATCCCTTTTGATTTTGGCTTCCGTTCAAATTTTCCAGAATGGAAGATCGTTATTCCAAAAAGTAAACGCTTGGAGGTATTCAAAAGTTGTCATGATGATCCACAATCGGCACACCTAGGGATATTCAAAACTTTTCACAGACTGAGAGAGTTATGTTACTTTCCCAAAATACTTCAGGAAGTCAAGAAGTATGTACGTCGTTGCAATATTTGTGCTGCGCAAAAGGTAGAAAATTTGCCACGTCCAGGGCTGATGGGGCAACCTAAGAAAGTTGAATACCCATGGCAATACGTGTCCGTCGATCTACTGGGGCCACTGCCCAGATCAAAAAATGGATATACGTATTTGCTAATGGTGTCCGATTATTTTTCCAAGTATAGTTTACTCCACCCGTTGAAGAAAGCCACTGCGCCATTGATAGAAAAGTTTCTTGAAGATCAAGTATTTCTAGTATTTGGAGCACCTCAGGTTCTGGCTTGCGATAATAATAATAATAATAATAATAAATACGTTTATTATATACCCACACATGAATACAACAAAAAAAAAGTACATAATTTGGCAATAACAATTGAAAAGGTAGGCATATAAATGGCACTATGGTTCAGAAGTCAGGAGATAAACCTCTGAGTCTGTTCTTCCACCAAAGCCAACAATTTTAATAACAAAAATTTGATGATGAGCACCCGTGAACTTAAAATATGCATATACATTATTCTGGAAGAGAGAGCGAGCGAGAGAGAGCCAGCGAGAGAGAGAGAGAGAGAGAGAGAAAGGAGTGAGAGAGAAAAAGAAAGGGAAGAGAGGGGGGAGAATATTTTCACTCACGTGACCTATCTAATTACTCTGCATACCAAATAGATACTGCTTAAATTTGTATTTGAAAGCATTTGAATTCAATTTAAAATTAAAAAAGTGGAGCTTAGTCAGATCATTTACGATTTTAGCACTTTTGTAGGAAAAAGAATTCTTGAATACTTCTTTATGGTGAGAGGGTATGGTGAGAATATTTTGGCGTCTGATATTCAAATTATGAACATCGGTACGATAACTTAATTTTTCGTGTAAGTAAGGGGGACACTCGAACTTTAGTCATTTGAAGCAGAAGCACGCAAAATGTAATTTACGGCGGTTAAATATATCAAGCCATTGACATTCAGTTAATTTGTGAGAAATCCGGTGACTGCGCTTTATGCCATATAAAAGTCGGAGACACGAGTTTTGTAATTTTTGTATACGTTTTATATCCACACTATCAAGACAGGATCCATAGACAACGTCACAATGATCCAGATGAGATAATACCAGAGATTCACAAAGCAATTTTTTCAAATCTCGATCCATTGAAAATCTGTGACTATAAATCATTTTCAAAGTACAGTAGGCTAATTGCAATTTTTTTGAGATGTGCTGCTTGAATTTAAGTTTACTATCGATAATATGACCCAGACTTTATCCAGATTCAAGTAATGGAATTTTTTCATTTCCAATCTGCAATTGTATAGCATCCAGTAAAAATTCGCGAGTGGTATCTTTGCTGAAAAGTAATGCATACGACTTACTTGGATTTATTTTTAGTGAATGGTCATTAGAAGTGTTGTACAGAGAATTCAGATCATTATTAATTTTTTGGACGGACTCAATTAAATTATCAGCTCTAAATGAATAATATATCTGAGTGTCATCAGCATAAAAATGATAATTACAATGACGCATCGACTTATGGAAATTGGAAGTGTACATGGTGTACAATAAAGGCCCCAGGATACTCCCTTGAGGAACACCCGATGTCACTTCAATTGGAGAAGAAATTTTCTCGTCAATCTTAACTTGTTGAAATCTATCAGTTAAGAAAGAATTCAAAAAGATTTCAGCACTATTTGTGAAACCAAGAAAATGAGATATTGAAATAAGGGTTTTATGGTTTATCATATCGAAAGCTTTTGTATAATCAAGTAAAATCAGTACACTCGTTTGATTTTGATCCGTAGCTTTCAGTAAATCATCTACAATATCAACAAGTGCTGTTGCACAACTGTGGCCTTGTCTAAACCCTGACTGATTTATATGTAAAATATCGTATGTACTCAGATGCGTTCTGATTTGAATTTCCATTATTTTTTCTAATATTATGGAGAATGTGGGTAGTACGCTTATGGATCGAAGATGATTAAATTCCAGGGGTTTATTGTTTTTGGGTAAAGGAATGACATTGGCGTTCTTCCATACTTTAGGAAAGTAGCATTGAATAATGCACTGATTAATTATATGTGTTAATAAAGGTATAATAAAGGGGCAACACAAATGGATGATAGTTATATTGATATTATTTGTTCCGGTTGCTTTAGATTTTATTCCCAAAATAATCTGAGATACAATTTCCTCATTGACAGGTTTGAATGAAAAAAACTCATCAATATTTCCTTTTACATTTGAAGAATAATAATTATAAGCAGCATCATTAACTATCGGATGTCGAATAGGGAGACTGGAAAAAAACTTATTGGCAGCTTCAACATCACTCAAGTGAGCAGGAATGGCTTTCTTTTTATTTTTAGTAACATTGAGTTTCTTTAATTCGTTCCATGATTCTTTGGAATAAGAGTTCTTGAATTTATGTCGTAGGTAAACCTTTTTTTCGGTTTTTATAGCAGAAGTAGTGAAGTTCCGAATTTGTTTATAGTATGACCAATGTTCCAGAGTACGGGAATTTTTGTATTGTTTGAGTGCTTTGTCGCATAGGTTTTGAAGAAGCTTGATATTATCGGTAATCCAAGGTGCATATGGCCTTTTTTTCGGATAAAAAGTGAGAATTGGTGCATGAATATCGATTAGGAAATTGATATTGTGGTTCAAGATAGCGATTTTTTCATCAATATTTATAGTTTTATAAATTGAATTCCAAACCATAGAAACAAGATCGTTTTGGAAAGCCTCTAAGTTAATACGATTAAAAGGTCGATACGATATTTTTTTTAGGTACATTTGAATGAGGAAGAAAATCAAAAGTACATTTAATGAGAAAATGATCAGAAATATCATTGTCAATCACCTGGGTTAGACATTTATCTGAAGATATGTTAGTAAATAATAAATCAAGAAGTGAGGCACTAGTATCAGTAACGCGAGTGGGTTCCATGATTAGTTGATTGAAATTGAACGCCTCAAGTATACCAGTTAACTGTATGCAGGGATTCAAGTTTATGTTCAACATATTAATATTGAAGTCACCGAAACATATGATAAATTCATAGTTAGGAAAAATTTCAGTTAGAGTGTCCTCAAAGGTACTAAAAAAAGACTGATGATTAGAATTTGGAGGTCGATATACGTTACTAATTGCGATTTTATATTTTTGGAATGTTACTTCTATCCATATGTATTCAATATACTCAGAACACTCGCTAATCAAAATTTTAAAATTCAAGTGACGCCTAATATACATACCAACCCCCCCACCACGGGAAGGAAATTATATTCTTGCAGACTTACACGATCACTGGTTATGCCACCATGAAGCCAAGTTTCAGTAACACCAATAATATCGTATTTTTCCGAGTTGCTGTAATCCGAAAATGACTCGAAATTTGATATCAAAGATCTCACATTTATATGAGATACAGTAAAAGCCATCTAGAAAAGAAAGAATATTGAAATAGAATAATTACAATGATTATAGGCAGATTTTGCTGGGATTGGTTGAAAATTCTCCTTGTAATGGAAAAAAGAATATGTGAGGTATATTAGAAAGATGAAAAAGTAGGTGGAGAATAAGAAAAATAGAAAGAAGAGGAAAAGAAGAAAAAAAAATGATAAAGAAGTATAGAAAACAAAATCAATCTCTAAGTTGAAATGGCTAGTGACAAAGCGCTACTATCTCCTATTTAAATTGTTGGATACAAAGTTAATGATAATCGAAAAAAAAAATGCTTTTAGAACAATGTTGTTGAGCCAAACTACAGAAAAAAAAACGCTATTTTTTCTTTTTATGCCAGTTACGCAAAATATGAATAGTAATATGTTGTAATGGTATAGGTACCTATACTTACACAAACATTTATTTAGTGAAAATGAAATATTGTTATAATACCAATTTCACAAAAGAACTGTATTCTCAATGAGAAAACAAAAATATCAAGAGAATGACCCTTATGTATAAACACATGCATATTAATATAGATATATTTGAACACTGAACCTAAGAATATAATTATGCTATTTTCTATCTAAGAGGGTGGCCAAGTAGGTACACTGTTGAACAATGAAAATTATAATCTACAGAAATCTAAGTGTAAATGTGACCAAAAAAATGCATATATGGTAGTGGTACAATATGAATAATTTTGATATAGTAATCGAAACGGCAATAGAGAAAGAAAAGAAAGAAAATAATCACTAAAAAATGCTTATATGAAATGAATTCTACATTCAAATGAAATTCCAGCTAGATGCGTCCTTCAATATTTCAGAACAGTAAAAAATTATTGATAAGATTAGAGTCGCCGGAACTTGTAAACCCTGTATATCAGTTAGAGAAATATAAATAAAGTTTATTTTTCGTTGTGATTTCCATCTAAGATTTTCTGAATATCTGTTACGCACCTAATTCGTTGTATTTTGCCATTGTGCTTCGCATAAATGTTTCCTTTGCGACACCAGACATCTTTTTTATCGAAGACACTTGTTGCACTGCTCATGACATTCAGTCGCAACTTAGTAAGATCTTCATGGACCGAAATTCCAGTAGATTTGAAACATTTTCTATTTTTCAAAACACTGTCACGCACAGAGTTGTCAACAAAACGAACCAAAACAGCTGGTGGCTTGGGATTCTCGGTATTTTTGTTTTTTTGCGGGATTCGGTGGCATCTTTATATGCTACGACTAGATATGTTTTTCAATTGCATGTTATCTCTTAGCAGATTTATAATAATATCACTAATATTCTCCTGGGGATTTTCTTGAATGCCAAAAAATCGAAGATTTTTGTTACGAGAATACTATTCGATGAAGTCTAGTTCATCTCTAAGATTATGAGTCATGGTTTTCAGCTGGACCACTTCCTCATGAAGTTTTTTAAGAGATGATTTCTGTTCTTCCAGAATCAGATCACATTTTAAAGATATCCTAGACACCACTTGGTCAACCATACCTTGAAAATAATCCTGCGTGAAGAGGTTTTTTGCTTTGTTTTGCTAATGGTGTACAGTTTACGGGTAATGTGTTCAAGCGTTTAGCCGATCGGTACGAAGTTAAAATATTCTATAACTGTAAATATCATCCTCAAGTTAACGCAGTAGAACGCGTGAATAGAGTTGTGGGTGCTGCCGATCATCGGTCGTGGAACCGAGAAGTACATAGAATTGCGTTCGCGATACGAACAGCAGTCCATGAAGTGACAGGATTCTCTCCAAGTTTTATCAATTTTGGTCGGTATGTTCCGTCTAAAGGTAGTTTCTATGGAAGAATCCATTCCATGGATAACTTTTCTTTTATAACTGATAGACAGAAGTACGGGGAAGGAATTGACAAGCTTCCAGAACTATATTTAGATGTTAGACGTCGTTTGTCTGAAGCTTATGTCAAGAATTCACGGAAATATAAATTGAGAAAACGCCCTGGTGATACTTATCATGTAGGCGATAGAGTTTGGAAGAAGAACCATGTCTTAAGCAATGCCGCCGAAGAGTTTGCTGCAAAATTAGCACCAACCTATGTACTTTGTACCGTCAAGAAAGTGATTACGACTTTAGTATACCAGCTTGTTGATGAAAATGGTAGGGATGTTGGTAGGTATCATGTGAAAGACCTCAAACCCTATCATGGATCTGTAGGTGGAACCGAAGAATAGTAATTTCCTGCGTGTCGGCCAGTGAAAGGTGTGAGGATGTATATGACGGAAGCACATTTTTTGGTTCGTGTCGAATCCAAAGTTGCAATAATGATCTAATATTTTCTAAGTAAAAAATGTTGGAGACAAGCTCCTACATTTTTTTAATGACCAAAAGGGGGTGTGTAACGCTTCAGTCTATCCACCCTAAAAATGTTTGTTGAAGCCTGAGCACTTTGGAAAAGTGGCCTATCGATGGGCCGTGAGGAAATAAAAACAGCTCTGGTCAGTTTAAAAACGAGCATACGAATACCTCAACGAAGGAGAGTATTGGGGGAGTCGGTCTGATTTTATGAGTTTGGCAAAAAGCACTGATGTGTGTAACAAGAAGACAGACTTGTCGTAGTGCACAGAAAAATAAAAACCTAATAACAACTAAGGTCAGTAACTTCAAAGTTTCTTTCATATGCAATCGGCTATCATATGTTTCTATAGATTTTTTTTCATTGCCTGATGAGGTGTTCTTATGGGCTTCGTGAAACGATATTATCACAGTAAATACCGCAAGGCTAGCGGTAACGAATCGACAGCGAGGTATACGTAATTAAATCCAGCAATCCCTGGAAGTACTCCTGTTTTTATTGGTTGCAAGGCGACTATAACATAGCGGATACCCACAAAATCGATTTTCCAAGCTTTTCCCCAGTCGATGAACTCCAGCAATAGCAGTGTTACACAATCGAAGCTTTAACTGCAGAAACTGAAGCGTTTTTTGGATAAGTGGTTCCCGTAACCCGTCCAAGGATACCGTGCTATCACGCACCGGTAGTAAGATAAGTTAATTTGGATTAGGTACCAATTTTGAGTTGAATAATAACCCAGATAATAGTTAATGTCCCTTTCAGTCATACATATTTATTTTTTTTTAAATTGCACCCTTTTGTAATCTTCAAACAGCTGTTTGCGGAACTAGTTAAGTTCTGGTTATATTTTTCAATATAAGTAACGTCCCCTCTTTGACAGTGTCGAAGTTTTGTTCAAATCCCCATATTGTTATCATACCCCCATGTTCAGAATAACTGGTGTAATATTAGTATTATTATTATTATTATTTTCCATTGCGTACGAAAGTGAAACTTCATCATATTTGTTCAATTGTTCTATTTTCTATACATATCTTACCTCTGAGGAAAGATATTTTCTTAATATATATTTTTTATTATACAATTTTTTTTCCATTCCACGCTGTTCTGTGTTCTGTTTTCCCCTCCTCGTCAAAATCTTCATTTTTGCTGGCACCCACGTGTAGCTTGCGTCCCCGAAATCTGACTTCAGAATAATATAAGAAGGATTCCATCACGACCCAGCTCTCCCAACAAAGGTAAGAGTTGCCAGGCAGACGTTTTTTTTTTGCTTTGGAGCAATTGAGATCCAGACCAACGTCACATATGATTGTCTGAAATTGATGAGGTGACATAGTCTACATCAGCCAATAGACTTTTTAAAGAAATATATTTCCCTATAACGGGTTCGATGCTAAACTAGTCAGCAAACAAGACTATCCTTTTCTCTACTCTCCAGAATGGGCTTCTACCAGAACATCCGATCTACACATGGACAAGACGCAATGAGATTGATGAAAAGCTGGGCCAGGATAAACGTCAAACTAGCAAAGGAACACAACAGAAGATGCTTCCTCCTCAAATGCAGAACACTAGGATTATCACTGGCTCACATACAGCACTCCAAAAAAAACCATAGACGAATTATTACTCAGACAGGATCCATCATTTGCGAATGCATCAAAACAGTTCAAATTAAGGTTAGGAAATAAGTTACTTAATATTGAAATTGACTTCAATCAAACTCATTTACAAATATGAATCTCTTGACAAAATTTAAATCTGACATAATTTCTTTGGCAAATGAATTGATTTTTTTAGAATTTTCTAGTAGACAACGCAGGTCTTTTCAAACAATTTTTCATAGAGTAAAGATTAAAAATATTTTAAAACTGCAAAGATTACAGGAGAGTCAACTTCAAGAAAAGTTAAATACTCAGACAAAGTGGATAAGAAACCTCCCTAATACTGAAATTCCACAAAATATATTAAAGTTTCTATCTCTAGGTCCAAAGTTTAGCATCGAATCTGTTATAGGGAAAGATATTTCTTTAAAAAAGTCTATTGGCTGATGTAGACTATGCCACCCCATCAATTTCAGACAATCATAACAGAAACATTGCAATCTCCAAATCTACTAATCTCATTACGAACAGTTTTCATAATTCTCAACATAATGTTCCTTTTTTCATGGTTTATATAATCAGTCTAAACAATTTTTAAAAAATAAAAAATAATCCAAACTTAATAATAACAAATTCAGACAAGGGTAATGTAACAGTCGTTATAGACAGAGATCAATACATGACTATGTCTAATGATCTCATAGTGGGTAACGACACTTATATTGAACTTCGCTCGGATCCAACTTCTTCTATTAAATCAAAAAGCAACAAATTAATAAAACTAGCCCATATGAACGACAAAATTGATGAGATGCAAAAAAAGAAACTAACTTCCTATAAATCCTTTTCTCCAAAATTTTACTCACTCCCCAAAATTCATAAACCGACTTTGTCTGGTCGACCAATAGTGGCCTCAATAGGAGCTCCCACAGAATCTATTTCATCCTTCCTCACTGACATATTAACCAAAGCATATGACTTTGACAATGATTATTATATATTATTATATAAAAGATTCCTTTCAAGTCAATACACTTTTTAATAAATTTAAACTCCCAAATAATTTTGTCCTGGCCAGCCTACATTTGGTCTCTCTTTTTAGCAATGTTTACTTACAGGCGTGTTTAAGAGCCATTGAAAATCAGTTGAGCGTGATTAGTGGTTACTGCATCTTGACTAAAGACACATTTTTAAATTTAATATCCTCTTTGAAAATACTTATTTTGCCTTTAATGAAAAATTTTATAAACGGACTTTTGGTACCCCAATGGGTGCAAAAATTAGCCCTATATTGGCCGCATATGTTATGGATGATTTGTTGGACATGGTCTCTCATGTTCTCCCTTCCAATCCACCTTTTCTCAAGAAATATGTAGATGATATTATCATTGCAATACCATCAGATACCATAGATGATACCCTGTTCATTTTTAATAGCTACGATCCCCACATACAGTTCACCATTGAACAGAACAGCGTTCCGTTTCTGGATACCATGTTTATCAGAACACCAGATGACACCGTACTTATTGATTGGTATAGGAAACCAATGAGCTCTGGCCGATATATGAACTACTGGTCGTATCACAAACAGAGCATGAAAGTCAACCTGATTAAACAAATGAAATCAAGGGTCATCCAGTAATCTGACACTTCCTTCAAAAAAAAAAATTACATAATTTATAACCTTTTTCTTCAAAATTCATATCCTGCTTCCTTTCTAAAAAAGATTTTGTATAATACCTCATCCATTGATGACATAAATTTACAGATTAATACTATTAATAAAACAGTTTCTCCATCTCCAGTCAATGCGCAAGCTGCTGAAATCACTATGACGCGTTCTTTTTATGCCTCTTCACCGTTTATTAAAAATATCACCCCTGGACTATCCAGAATTTTCAAGTCCTCTTCAGAAAATATTAAAATAGCCAATAAAAATGTTTTACCTATCAAGAGAATTTTTTCCAAATTGAAAGACAAGACTCCATGCATAAACTGTTCGGGTGTAGTTTGTTGTATACAGTGTTAAAATTGTGAAAAACAGTACATTGGACAAACGTCCAGACCACTTAAGGACCGCATCGTTTCACACAAGAGCGACAGTAGACTACACCCGGAGAGATGTGCACTGAGTGAACATGTCGCTAAGGAAGGACATTGTATGGATTAAAATTCTGTAAAAATATTATCTACTGAAAAAACACAGCCAAAAGGCTTTTTTTAGAAATGGTTCACATTGCACAAGCGGATAATGCGCTGAACAACAAAACAGACGTAAATCACTTGAGTGAAATTTACTCTTATTTAATTTTTGCAGATAATAGAAGAAGTGGAGATAATCAACGGATTACCTCAATTAATATTAACTTCACAAATTAACTCAATATAGTCAATTCCTCTGTCAAATATTGTTCATACAAATATTGTTCCATGTATTCGATTAATGTATTATTGTTAGCATTAGGACGAGTGTTCGTGGTTTCAGGATATGTTTCCTTTGTTGGTTCATGTCATCTGTCACCTACACCATTCAAAAATGTTTCACATTTCATAATATTATTGTTCCATGTAGCTCCATCACAGATCTGTATCATTAGGTTGTAGTGTCATCTGTCACTCCCCTTGGGTTAAGATTCCGTGTGGCTCATGTCTTATGTCATTTGTCTTGGCTAGTCAGTCCAGTCCAACATTACTCCAATATAACAGCAAATATTTTAATATACCTATTCAAATTGTTACTGTGAAGTAATGATCATGTCTTACTGGAGCGTAGTTGAAAAAAAATTTACTATACTATAATAATCGAGAGAATGATTTTTTATAAATATTTTTGCCATTTCCATTTTCCCTACGGTGTGGTACAGACATTTTTCTATGTGTACGCATTTGTATCAATGTGTTTAATAGCCTCTGAGTTATTTTGAGGTGACTCGCGCCGTAATAATCGAGAAAATGATTTTTTCTGAGATTTTTGCGATTTCCATCTTAGCACAGCACAGATATTATTCTATGTGTAAAAATTATAGTATTTTTTTTCAACTACGCTCTAGTGAGGCAAATATTTGCCAAATTCTGGTTCGCCAAGCTCATTCGATGAATTTTTGTAATTTATGATGCTGTAGCATACATACTGATAACTAATGATTTCTCTTGAATTTTGGCAACACCGCTTAAAAGTGTAGATGGAAATGTGTGGATAACTTCAGTCTAATTTTCGTTAGATAGGCGGAGGAATTTTGGAGTAATACCGAAAGGGAGGCCGTGGGAGGTGAGTCACACTAACTTTCACGGAAATTAATCACTACTGTGTAGTTATGAACTAGACCCACTATTTCCAAAATGAATATTGATACTACTGTCAGAATACCATTGGCCTTGAATAAGGGTTTGCAGTGATCTCTTATTGCTTTGCAGATGTACCGAACCGATCTTTTTGGAATAAAAAAATCATATCCAGTAGTTCTTTTGAACTAACTCCCCCAGAAAAGTGAGAATCAGTCAATGTTCTTGTAGGTGAATAACCCAGTTTGCTTGAAACGGTTCTTAATATTTTATTTTTTATATCATTCAAAGTGGTCGGAAAATGAGATCGAAAAATTTGTTTATATACGTTATATTTCTACGCTTTGTTAACAAGAATTTTGAATATTTGAACAATAAAATATATTTTGATTGGTTGATTGACTTACTCTAGAATGCTAATACCATAGTCCGAGAGTGCTGTAAAAAGTTTAGAGTATTCAGCAATGGGAATGTACGTCATCAGTATAGTTTCTAAAAGACCCAGTTCCAGAAAAATATCATGGTACCAGTAGAGGTTAATGTAGTAAAATTCTCGAAATATGTGTGTAAGATAATGCTACCATCATTTTTGCATTAAGATTGTCAATTTTCATATTCCAGAAATGTTCTTAATATTTTATTTTTTATATCATTTAAAGTGGTCGGAAAATGAGATCAAAAAACTCTATTTAGAAACTAATCAGCTGATTTGAATATATGTTTTCACATATTCATGATTCTAAATCGTCAGTAATGACCCTCCAACGTTTTTTCTGTTTATGTATACAGAGTGACTCACAAAAACCGGTTTGAAGTATATCTGTAATTCTGGAATCAGTGCCACAATGTTATAAGCATACTTCATCACCATTAAGATTGTGGAAAATGAATTTTTCTGTCAGATATGACTTTGTGAAAATGTGTGGAGAGAAGGGTATTTTCGACCGTAGTCCGCTTGCATTTGGCCAGGTTCAAATCCTGGAAAACGAGAAAATATATCTCAATTTTCATAGAAGTCAATAGGCAATGTAAGTTGTCTAGACGCCAATCCCGACCCGGGGTGGTGCTGTAGGTTTTCCGGATTTTTCTACAGCTGAAAAGTGAATACGCCACCAAAAATCAGTAGATCGCCCCAAAGCGCCACGGCAAATAATAATAATAGCCGTCCTCTACTCTTTATCATTATTTAAAATGAAGTGGAATAAATAAAATTAAGTCATCTATTCTCTATCGAACATAGATAAACGTAAACCTGTGGTAGAAGTACATCGTGTCTCGAAGTGAAGTGGTATAGATTCACGATGAAGAAAAACTCAAAATCATCTCCACAAATTCAATATAACCGCCAAGTGTTAGTGCTGTTAGAACGATAAGTGACTATCGATCAGTTCAATGGTTTCATAGTAGTACATGTTTCGAACCTATATAGGTTCATCATCAGCTAAGTTTAAAATTATGGAGAGAAAATTATGTAGAAAATTATTAAAGAAATTAAATTAGTGTCACCACATGATTCCCCAAGTAGTTATGTGGGCACTGAAAAGTTAAGTGTTTTTAAAAATATTAATTAAAAGGCTTTTAGCCTCCCTTATTACTACTTTTAATCAATGTTTTAAAAACGTATTACCTGCGCGTATGAATAAGTGAGAAAAAGTTTGAAAATTGGACCATTTTACAGAGGGTGAAATTATATACTGAATTGTATTCAGTTTGAAAATCATAAACAACATGTTAGCCGTTGCTCAGATGTGCAGCTTCCTTCGTGCAGCGCGTGGTCAGGCTATTAGTAGAAAGATATTGCAGTTCACAATAACGTCAGGCAGTAATAAAGTTGTCCTTATTTTGACATATACGCACGCGCAATGTGAATATGGAATATGGACAACTTTATTACAATACATTGGAGGACGGTTGAGGCCATTATTTTAGGTTCATTTATTTTCATCGAAGACAGGACGAAATTCATGCTTGATAATTATATGATTTTTCTCAACATAAATCGATATTAGAGCCCCCTTTGGCCATTTTATCATCACAATAATTGTATTTTGGTATGAAATAAATAATGAAGAAAAAAAATCTGAGAAACTAGATTTCATTTGTAGGTTATGAATAAAGAACGCCTGTGTAAATAAGGGACGAACAGACAAATCTGCAATATGTCTGTTTTAATCACAGAATAGTGCCAGTCACTATTAAAATGAAGTTTCCTTCAATACTGGCTGGCGTTATGGCAATATATCTCTATTGCATATGCTGCTTTTATTCACTGCCATATTGATTCATATACCGGGTGGCTACGGAAGTATTGCCTACGGAATATCTCAGTTATTGTATGAAGTAGGTTTGTGAAATTTTGAGCGTCGATATAATGACATAAGAGCTAGAATTTGAGCATATTGACATGTCGAAGTTAACTTCCGGTCTGACCGGAAGTAACATCAACTTTCTTATTTTGAATGGAAACCCTATTTTTTTTTCTTTTCGCTTTATTTAGAATTCAATTCCCTTTCTAATGACATATCACAAGTTGGTATCTAACCAGAAACTAGATCAGAAAAAAATTATTATTGAAATTCACCGAGTAGGCCGTGGAAGCAAAATGAAAGCCAAAAATTGAAAAGTTGGCTATGGAAACCATACGTCACTTGATAACAGTTGCTACTACTGTGATATTTTATTTTCATTCGTCGGCGTTATAAAAAGCCGCCAAAAAAAATATTGGAAAAATTGGGAAAAAAACAATACTCTGTAGGTCCATAACTTAAAAAGGAACATACAACTTTTTCTTGCCTGTACTATTCAGCATAACCATTCCTTCCTAATGATATAATAGAAAGTAATTTTTTGAAAGGAAATACCAAAAAATCCAATTATTATTCTTCAAATAAAAAAACAGATTATCGCCATACGCAAAAATAACATTAAAAATAATGTGGAATGATAAATTATATCCTGTAGGTTCTAGGTTAAATAGGAACATAAACATACTTGGTCTGTGCCATCGTCCATAGATATTCTAATATCTACCTATGGACGATGTTTGTGCTATTCAGAATAATCATTCCATTGCAATAATCATTCGAACCAAAATATTAACAAGTAGGCTGATTAAGATGTATTTTGGAATGAAACAAAAAAGAAACGAGAGCTCTCACGAACGCTGCTATCCATATTATTTTGACGTTCGAAGTAGTGTTTTTGATTCTGCCATTTTAAAAGGGTTTGGAAATCGAAATCAGTTAGTGGAATATTCAAAAAATGCCCCGTTATTCACGAACCGAACAAATTGACATGCTTCTCATTTATGCTGAATGTTTAAAAAATTCTTATGCCGCTGAACAATTGTATTTAGAGCGATATCCAGGGAGGCAGCAACCGTCAAGAAGGTATTTCCAGTGGCTTGAAGAAAAATCAAGAACTGAGCCTGATGTTCACGAAGACCAAGAAGCATTTATTATTAATGAGGAAACTGAAATTAATGTATTAGCTTTAGTACAATATGATAGCACAATTTCCTCAAGGCAGATTGGCGCCGAATTAGCTATAAGTAAGGACTCTGCTAGGAAAATTTCTATGAGGGCATCTTGAAAATAGCGTGTATTCCACACAGCCTACAACTCTACATGAGCTAGAAGTAAAAATTCATAGAGCTTTCCAAGATATCACGCCCCAAATGTTGAGAAACGTTTTACATGAAAATATCACCAGAGTCAATAAATGTATTGACGCTGAGGGAATGCATTTCGAACATTTGTTTTGAATTTATTTTATCTTTAATCCTATCAATTTGAATTTTTTTTTTCGATAAATCTGTTTTTTTGTTATTTGAATAATAATAATTGGATTTTTTGGTATTTCATTTCAAAAAATTACTTTCTATTATATCATTAGAAAGGAATGGTTATGCTGAATAGTACAGGCAAGAAAAAGTTGTATGTTCCTATTTAAGTTATGGACCTACAGAGTATTGTTTTTTTTTTCCCAATTTTTCCAATATTTTTTTTGGCGGCTTTTTATAACGCCGACGAATGAAAATGAAATATCACAGTAGTAGCAACTGTTATCAAGTGAAGTATGGTTTCCATAGCCAACTTTTCAATTTTTGGCTTTCATTTTGCTTCCACGGCCTACTCGGTGAATTTCAATAATAATTTTTTTCTGATCTAGTTTCTGGTTAGATACCAACTTGTCATATGTCATTAGAAAGGGAATTGAATGCTGAATAAAGCGAAAAGAAAAAAAAAAAGGGTTTCCATTTAAAATAAGAAAGTTGATGTTACATCCGGTCAGACCGGAAGTTAACTTCGACATGTCAATATGCTCAAATTCTAGCTCTTATGTCATTATATCGACGCTCCAAATTTCACAAACTTACTTCAAACAATAACTGAGATATTCCGTAGGCAATACTTCCGTAGCCACCCGGTATAGTGCGGCTTTTAATAGTCCCCCCCTGTTAACGAGTTGACGTACAAACTTAAAAAAAACGTTTGGAGGGTTTCACCGATACTACTTTTTGAAATAAAACACATTGTGATTGCTCGACAGATGGCGTGGAGGGGCACATAAACTAAAAAGTTTTAAATGACATGGGGGTCATTTGTCAACTCATTGAAAAGATAATTGAATCATCTCTCCAACCATCTAAAAAAATTTATAATTTCGTTCTGTTCAGAAAATTTTCTGTCCCGTTATTTCACATCAAACCATTCAATAGTTTTCGTGGTCAGGTAAGAAAAGGGCTTCAGTTCTGCCAAATCCCCACTCATTCTGGCATTTCAAATGCATATTGTGAAAAAACGTAAAAACGAAAATCTAAAAAAATTATATATATATATATATATATATATATATATATATATATATATATATATATATATATATATATATATATATATATATATATATATATATATATATATATATATATATATATATATATATATATATATATATATATATATATATATATATATATATATATATATATATATATATATATATATATATATATATATATATATATATATATATATATATATATATATATATATATATATGTTTTTTAATATTTGGGATATGCAGCAGGCCAATAAGGGTACTCTTATACACTTGTTCCAAGCTTTCAATAACTTTTTATTATCATCTTCAGGGAAACTACAAATATGTAAAGACAACTATGAGAATTAAGCCAACGAAAAACGTGGAATAACTTACACGAGGTTACATGGCGTATATGTTAAAAATAATCATGAAATATGGACAGCACTGGGAGTAAAACATCATTGATAACAACCAAGAGTAACGTGGATGCACACTCATTACTGATGATACATTATGACATGGATTTTAAAATAAAATAAAAAGTTATTGAAAGCTTGGAACAAGTGTATAAGAGTACCCTTATTGGCCTGCTGCATATCCCAAATATTAAAAAACTCATTTCCTAACTAGTTTTCTATATATACAATAAAATGTCCTACTTGTTATATATATATATATATATATATATATATATATATATATATATATATATATATATATATATATGTATATATATATATATATATATAGAAAACTTCAAAAACACAAAAACAATTTCCACCGAGAAAACTCTGCAAACCAGGATCATCCGAGAAGCCCTTGAGATAGAGAAGCGCCCCAATTGCCTCAACACTCGCGACGACGGACGTAGACTTCCCAATACCTGGAAGCCTCTCATTGCACGCATAAACTCATTTCCCACCAACCCAGTTCCCGCACACAGCTCACTTAGCGCCAACCAAGTTCCCGCACACAGCTCATCTAGCGCCAATTCAGTTCCCGCCCATAGTTTACCTCGCGCCAATACATTGCACACGGCCATTACAGCCACGTCCACTATAAATACAGTTCCTCAACCCACAATTCCTCAGTTCTCTCGAAGGAGTAGGCAGATTGAGACCTTAGAGAGAACCAGTGACGAGACATGGGGAGTAGGCAGATTGAGACCCCGACGTCAAGTCACAAAAACCTAACGTAATTATACCTGAGGAGTAGGCAGATTGAGACCTCAGCGTAGAATTACGTTTTAACCTTTCATTAATTTTCTTTCTATTTCAGTTCTTGAAAATGGCTCCAAAATCGGAGCCGAAACGTCGAATTTCAACAAATTCTAGACGCGGTTCAACCCGAACTTTTAGTTTTCATATATATATATATATATATATATATATATATATATATTCATCACACAGTTCACCATGGGTTTGCAAGGTCCCATTAGGAAGAAAGTATTGTTTACCAGTCCCGCAACATTGCAACAAGCAAACAGTCTGCAGAAAAATGCAAATTAATTGAGAGATTGACTAATTCAGGACAAAAGCAGGTACGATTGACTAATAGAAGTCCAGAAAGAACGCAAATGAACGGAGGAAGGGCATACGAGCGTCCCGAGCGCGAAAAGAATAGGCGTCGACATTATGACGTCGCGACACCCAGGTAACCCGATAGATTTTACCGGCCAGTAGCGTACGGCCGAGATGAAGAAAAGTACAAACCCGGAAATGATAAAAATGTACCCAGAGAGTGCAAATTTTGCAAAAAGACTGGTCACCGATATGACGAATGTTTAAGTAGGCGTGGCCTATGTTTCAGGTGTAAAAAGGAAGGCCACATGATAAGGAATTGCCCGGAGGGACAAAAAAGTATCGAGCGTTCGATAAGAAATCCCGGATAAGAGGATTTAAACGAGGAATCGACTTATCGCATATCCCCAGCGGTCGACAAATTAATGAGAAACTGAATGTGAGGGATAGGACTGCTATATTGTCGTGCTCTGATATGGCAGCCCAAAGAAACACCGTGATTTTGAAAATCGATGGTGAATGGAAAAGTGTCTGGGGTGCAATGTAGTCTAAAACCGGCGAGTGTCGCCACAGGAAAAAAGATATTTAGAGGAATAGATTAAGCATTACGCGATGTGCAAGGAAAGTTAATTCCTTATAAGGGTTCAACGAAAATGAAGATAGATATTGGTAATAAAAGAGTTATTGAACACGTGTTTCTGGTAGTGACGTTGAAGAATTTTCTTCAGATATGATTTTGGGTATGGAATTTTGCCAAGAATTCCAAGTGTGTTTGAATTGGAAAGAACATAAGATGTTTTTACTGGGACAAGAACTCGAGCTCACGAGTGAGTCACAGTACGTTTTAGAGGCCAGATAGTCTGAAAAGACCCTTGAGAGGTTAGATAAGTTAGAAACAAGTTTAGTAAAGACGAATTATTGCTTAGAGAAGCTGATGGAAAGGTTCCAGGTGGATTCGGCGTCGCTACCACTGAATGCACCCGGCCGAAGAGAAAGTAGTGAACCTCTTCGTCCTCATGGAGTTGGATCTTTCGCGGTTGTATCATCCCCAGGAAGTATAAAGGAAAATATATGTGAGAGTGTGACGAGAGGGCGCGACTGCCTCTGTCATGGACTAGAATGTCGAAACTGCCACTGTCATAAGTTAGCTGGTACTATAGAAAGTCAGAAAAATGAACTAATGTACGGAAGGGATTGTGAGGGTGGAAGATTTATAGGAGATCGGGTCGTATCTAAGAATAGAGGGCCGCTTCGGGAGACCGAAAAGCGAGAAAGGCAACATTTGTTCACTCCGTTGGCGGAGATTTGTTCGAATTCAAGCGAGTATGGCACTCAGAAGAACCTTCAGAGAAGTGTTGGATGACGGAATTATCCATTGGTGGAGCCTCGTCACCTTCGAAGTCGATCAAACCCCGTGACTGAAATAAATGACCCTGTATACGAAAAAGAGGAGGAACTCTTCGCAAAGTAGGTAGACACAAAGATGTCGAGATTAAGTGAAAGGCTAGAAAAAGCCCCTTGTATATGTAGAGACGCCGAAGGTGCGTCGAGCTTGTTTAGCAGGGCGAGAAATGCCCCCTGTATATGTATGGACGTAGAAAAGACGTCGAGTTTGTTTGAGCATGAGTTTGAATCTTCCAGTCTGTACGAAAAAGGTGCGTCAGAGAAATACGAAAAAGCTAGTAAAGGAACTCCCTGTATTGAGTGTGAACACGGAACAAAAGGAAAACTGAAAAGAGAGTTGGACCATGAGAATAGAAAAAGTGATAACTCAAGCGCGAAAAAATGCGATAACCAAGATGAGAATGAACCCAAAGATTATTGGAACTTAAGAATAAGTCCGGAAATTTGCACGAGATTACCGGAAACTGAATATAAGCATGAGAAAAATGGTACTAGAAAAGGAAAAAATAAGTTGAAAGGACCCCTAAAGCGCGACAGAGATAAGAATGAACTAGAAGGAGAAGGAAACGCCCAGATAGCGGAAAATTCGCTAGGAAAAGTATTACAGGATATTGATGAAAGTTCCAGAGCACAATTGAAACGCACAATTGAAAATAACTGGCAAATATACGGAAGGCCCCCGGAGTTGCCTAAATGCAGTCCGGAAGAATTGGGCGAATGGGGAACGGAATGTCTAGTATATTTAGATGATATCGTCATTTTTAGTGGAGATGATGAGGATGAGCATTAGAGACGATTGCGGCATGTATTTGACAGGATGAGAGCTAGCAACTTAAAGTTTAAACCGGCAAGATGCAAATTTATGCAACCAGAAGTCATATTATTTCGGCGAAAGGATGTCAGGCCAATCTGTAAAGAACAGAAGCAATTGACAGACAGGTACATAGTGCGACCCAAGAAACCTCTCATTTCTTAATGTACGGCAGGGACATGATTATGCCTTTTTATTTAACGCTTCAATGGCCACAGTTGAAATACAATGTAGACGAGAATTTTGTGTCGGAATTTACGGTACGGATGCAAATTGCCCATGAAAAAGCAAGGATGATGATAGAAAAATCAGTTGACAAGCGCCGAATTAAATTTAATAGCAAGACTAAATTGAGAGATTTTCCAATAGGTACCCGAGTATATTTAAAGATGCCCCCAGTAACTAAGCCGAGGCATAAATTGTCTCATAAATTGTCGCCCTGATGGACGGGCCCATAACGAGTGTTACGGCGATTGTCGCCGGTCAATTATGAAATTCAGTTAATAGGAAGAATAAATAGGCAAATAGTGCACGCCGAAACGATTAAGTGAGATAAACTTGATAAAATGCATATTTGTTAGAATGATAATCAAATAAAATGAGGAAAAGAAGGAGACTAATACATGCACGTTGTTTCAGTTATGCACTGGACGACATCAGGAGATAGAATGGTCTCAGCAAGGATAATAGCATATGATTGCGAGAAACAGGAATCTAATATAACGTCTTTATCACTGAGAAGTGTGCCCGATTGCCCTGATGCTTACGAAACTAAGGGTATCCGAGTGTATGTACTGGAAAAGCAAAGGTACGAGTACACTCAAGTGAAAGTTTGCCTAATAAAAGTCTCTCAGCTAATGGTGACGTGTGGGATGTTCTCGCATATGTCCGTGTTACCCGATAGCCTGATGACTTATATGCATACGATTGGAAAAGATGAATGTTTGAAAATGCACGAAGTGCTGGAATACAGAGGATTCGCTTCAACTGTGATAACAGTGCAACCGAATTCAACCCAAGCAACCTCGGTTATTTCAGCAGGGTCTCTAGGAGACGACGGGTCATGTTCAGGGACGAGTTACTATTTCAGAGGTAGAAAATATGAAAATGTAGTGGTAACCGCTAATGTCAAGATTACCTTGCGCTAGCTCGATTAGAATCTAATACTATTAGTCTGTTGAATGAGCTACAATGCGACTATAAGAGTGGGTATTGTGTAGACTCTTTCACAGAGGAAAATGCATGGAAACCCGACCAAGAAAAAGTGAAGTAATTGTGTTTGCTAATGCGAAGTGATAAGGAGATGATATCCCTCCTTGGATACGTTTAATTAGAGTCAGTGAAAATTTATCTTCGATACAAAACGAAATACCTTTAGATGGATATTTAGAGAAAACCGGAAAGTTCAGCAAAATGTTTAAACCTTTGATTGGAATCGTTTTCCGTAAGTGCATAAGTCGACATGCAACGAATATTAAAAAACTCTGAAATACCCTTGAAAAAAAAACACTATGTCTCGTCCTGAAGCTATGCGATTGTATCGTAAATTAGATTGCATGTTAGAAATAAAAGTATCTGATATTGAAATGAGAATTACCTGTACTATCGATGTATTACAATGTGTCATGTGTTAAGATTGCTTATTGAGAGATATACTATGCAATTATGATGTATCTAGGTATTGATGATCTGATTACAAGGTTAATCACCCTGGCAAGAGTAATTAGGTATGCGAATTGAAGTGTGTACTCAGCTCGAATAATCTAATGAATGTATTGAGAGTTTCATGTGTTACTCGACATAGATTGCACTAGAGTGAATAATAGTCCCCATTGTTAAATAAAGTAGATTGCAACATGAAATATTTGCAAATGGTACACCTTGAATAGGTAACAAAGCGCAAATTGAATGAAACAGGCAGTGTTTAGTTCGAAATGGAAATTGTTTGAATGATGATAAAGGTTAGCGAAATACCCCGCGTTGAAAGGGTTAAGATAAAACTGTACACTTGTAATTGCATATTCTGTCTATTGAATAATTGAATATAAAGTTGCCTCTCGAACTAAGCAAGGGCCAACGAAATGCGATATGAAATATAATTCGTGATTTGAAATGTTATATGAAATTTCCACATACACACATTTGCTGTTTGTTCCAATGACTGAGTTTAGTAGTTAATAGAATTGTGTAAAATTATTTGCGACCTTTATATCTCACCTGACCTTGTAACACCTGTAATAGTTACAACCTTACCGATCCGACTCAGAGTCTTTGATGTACGCCGCTTTACGTTAAAGAACTGTTGTTTTATGTGCGTGACTTGAGAATCGACTCATTCAACCATCTTCGCTCAACCATCGCTCCCAGGTTTTAGAGTGAATGATAGAAACTCAGGTGACGTTTTTGAGCCCCGTAGATCAATCTCAGAAGCTTGAAATTCTTTCAAGCTCTCGGTCAAACCATCTGATGTTCTAATAAGGCTTCATAGCACGCAAACGGTGTAAAGTCGTAAGGAGGGTTCTCCACAAAAGCACAAGAACTGAAACTGCACAAAGGAATTTATCATTAGAGGAAAAGTGAAAATAAATAATTGCTCACAATCAAGAAATAATAGGGGAAAGTCACTCAATAAAGAAAAAAGTAGATACAAGTAAAAAAAATGCGAATAATAAAATTGGAAACAAAACTAAGAATATCCAAAATATCGAGGAACCGAAGGATATGATAAGGAAACATTTATTAAATTAATGTTGGGGTGAGAATACTCAACAAATGGTTACAGACAAACAACAATTTGGGAAATATATATTACAATAACTATGCAAAATAACTAAATGCAATGGCAGAATAAATAAATCTAGAAATGAAGGAGGAAGGAATAGCAGGGAACATTAGTAAACATTTTAAACAGGAATATTCATGAAATAAAGACAATGGATAGATTAAGAGGGTATCTGTTGAGATCGGAAAGAATTTTACCATACAGAAACAGAGACAGTAGAATTCAAAATGTCACAGGCCACCCTATCACATAATAATTATTGGAAATGATCCGTCATCAAACGACGTCATGCAGTTCATTATTATCGAATATCGGTAAAATATATCGAATGATAAACAATGTTGTGTGCATCTCTCTTCTGTTTGAGAGCGAACTGCGCGAATATCAGGTTCACCGCTATCCTTTCCCCACGACCAACATGATTAACGAATTCCTAGATAATGAATATCTCAAAATGTTTCATCCTACTCCCTCGATAGCGCGTCTTTCTTACTCCCACTGCATAAGCCAATATATATTAATTAGCGTCAGTAACTCATCTTACTAAGTGTCAACTAGACGCTATTGAAACATGACTACCTATGCAGATAGCATAATTTATTGCTTAGGGGAGATTAACGACTCCACGTGTTCAAAACGAGAAGGATCGAGCTTGTATATAAATCGAGATTTCAAAAGACAGAAAATTCAGTACGTTTTCATCAGTGCAACGATTATCTTTTAGTTACAAATTATACAAGTACGTTTGCCGGTTCGTCATGTTAATAAGTAGTGTAAGTATGTAGTCTAATCTATCGCGAATACCGGAGTGCCTAGGAGTTTGGCCCAGAGAGTTGCAAAATCTGCAAGTCAGCAAAAACTGTAAGATTGAACTATTGTACATTAAATGTTATCCACAAACAATCGTGAATAAAATGACTTGACAGATAATATAAAGTGAAAACAAGCCACCTTCATCTAATTCATTATCATTCATTATCGCACATCATCGGGTTACAACTTTTTTACTTGTGGTGTCTTGAAGATATTCCTCAATGAAATAAAATGATTTTCTCTGAATCTGTATGGGTGACAGAAAAACGGTTTTCTCCACATAATTCTCCATAGAATCTTCTACATCTCGTGTGATTTTCATGATCGCACATAATTTGGTTACAACTTTTATACTTGTGGTGTCTTGAAGATATATCCCAATGAAATAAAATCATTTACTCCAAATCTGTATGGGTGACAGAGAAACTGTTTTCTCCACGCGATTCTCCATAGAATCTCCTACATCTTGTGTGGTGTTCATTATCGCACATCATCGTGTTACAACTTTTTTACTTGTGGTGTCTTGAAGATATTCCTCAATGAAATAAAGTCATTTACTCTTAATCTGTATAGGTGACAGAGAAATGGTTTTCTTGACGTGATTCTCAATAAAATCTTCTACATCTCGTGTGATTTTAATGATCGCACATAATCGGGTTACAACTTATATACTTGTGCTGTCTTGAAGATATATCCCAATGAAATGAAATCATTTACTCCAAATCTGTATGGGTGACAGAGAAACTGTTTTCTCCACGTGATTCTCCATAGAATCTTCTACATCTTGTGTGGTGTTCATTATCGCACATTATCGGGTTACAACTTTTTTACTAGTGGTGTCTTGAAGATATTCCTCAATGAAATAAAATCATTTACTCTTAATCTGTATGGGTGACAGAAAAATGGTTTTCCCGACGTGATTCTCAATAGAATCTTCTACATCTCGTGTGATTTTAATGATCGCACATAATCGGGTTACAACTTTTATACTTGTGGTGTCTTGAAGATATATTCCAATGAAATAAAATCATTTACTCTAAATCTGTATGGGTGACAGAGAAACTGTTTTCTCCACGTGATTCTCCATAGAATCTTCTACATCTTACGTGATTCTCCATAGAATCTTCTACATCTTGTGTGGTGTTCATTATCGCACATCATCGGGTTACAACTTTTTTACTTTTGGTGTCTTGAAGATATTCCTCAATGAAATGAAATCATTTACTCTTAATCTGTATGGGTGACAAAAAAATGGTTTTCTCGATGTGATTCTCAATAGAATCTTCTACATCTCGTGTGATTTTAATAATCGCACATAATCGGGTTACAACTTTTATACTTGTGGTGTCTTGAAGATATATCCCAATGAAATAAAATCATTTATTTTAAATCTGTATGGGTGACAGAAAAACGGTTTTCACCACGTAAGTCTACATAGAATTCTTTACATCTCATGTAATTTTCATGATGACACATTATCGGGTTACACTTGTGGTGTCTTGGAGATATACCCAATGAAATAAAATCATTTACTCTAAATCCGTATTGGTGACAGAAAAATGGTTTCCTCCACGTGATTCTCCATAGAATCTTCTATATCTAGTGTGATTTTAATGATCGCACATAATCGGGTTACAACTTTCATACTTGTGGTGTCTTGAAGATATATCCAAATGAAATAAAATTATTTACTCATCATTTACTCTAAATATATAAAGGTGACAGATAACCCGTTTCCACCCCATGATTCTTCATAGAATCCCCTATATCTCATGTAATTTTCATGATCGCAAATCATCGAAATACAACTTTCATACTTGTGGTGTCTTGAAGATATTCCTCAATGAAATAAAATAATTTACTCTAAATCTGTATGGATAACAAAAAAATGGTTTTCACCTCGTGATTCTCCATAGAATCTTCTACATCTCGTGTGATTTTAATGATCGCATATGATCGGGTTACAACTTTCATACTTGTGATGTCTTGAAGATATATTCCAATGAAATAAAATCATTTACTCTAAATCTGTATGGGTGACAGAGAAACTGTTTTCTCCACGTGATTCTCCATAGAATCTTCTACATCTTACGTGATTCTCCATAGAATCTTCTACATCTTGTGTGGTGTTCATTATCGCACATCATCGGGTTGAACCGCGTCTAGAATTTGTTGAAATTCGACGTTTTGGCTCCGATTTTGGAGCCATTTTCAAGAAATTAGGTTTTTGTGACTTGACGTCGGGGTCTCAATCTGCCTACTCCCCATGTCTCATTACTGGTTCTCTCTAAGGTCTCAATCTGCCTACTCTTTCGAGAGAACTGAGGAATTGTGTGTTGAGGAACTGTATTTATAGTGGACGTGGCTGTAATGGCCCTGTGCAATGTATTGGCGCGAGGTGAACTATGGGCGGGAACTATTCCCGCCCATAGTTCACCTCGCGCCAATACATTGCACAGGGCCATTACAGCCACGTCCACTATAAATACAGTTCCTCAACACACAATTCCTCAGTTCTCTCGAAAGAGTAGGCAGATTGAGACCTTAGAGAGAACCAGTAATGAGACATGGGGAGTAGGCAGATTGAGACCCCGACGTCAAGTCACAAAAACCTAATTTCTTGAAAATGGCTCCAAAATCGGAGCCAAAACGTCGAATTTCAACAAATTCTAGACGCGGTTCAACCCGATGATGTGCGATAATGAACACCACACAAGATGTAGAAGATTCTATGGAGAATCACGTAAGATGTAGAAGATTCTATGGAGAATCACGTGGAGAAAACAGTTTCTCTGTCACCCATACAGATTTAGAGTAAATGATTTTATTTCATTGGAATATATCTTCAAGACATCACAAGTATGAAAGTTGTAACCCGATCATATGCGATCATTAAACTCACACGAGATGTAGAAGATTCTATGGAGAATCACGAGGTGAAAACCATTTTTTTGTTATCCATACAGATTTAGAGTAAATTATTTTATTTCATTGAGGAATATCTTCAAGACACCACAAGTATGAAAGTTGTATTTCGATGATTTGCGATCATGAAAATTACATGAGATATAGGGGATTCTATGAAGAATCATGGGGTGGAAACGGGTTATCTGTCACCTTTATATATTTAGAGTAAATGATGAGTAAATAATTTTATTTCATTTGGATATATCTTCAAGACACCACAAGTATGAAAGTTGTAACCCGATTATGTGCGATCATTAAAATCACACTAGATATAGAAGATTCTATGGAGAATCACGTGGAGGAAACCATTTTTCTGTCACCAATACGGATTTAGAGTAAATGATTTTATTTCATTGGGTATATCTCCAAGACACCACAAGTGTAACCCGATAATGTGTCATCATGAAAATTACATGAGATGTAAAGAATTCTATGTAGACTTACGTGGTGAAAACCGTTTTTCTGTCACCCATACAGATTTAAAATAAATGATTTTATTTCATTGGGATATATCTTCAAGACACCACAAGTATAAAAGTTGTAACCCGATTATGTGCGATTATTAAAATCACACGAGATGTAGAAGATTCTATTGAGAATCACATCGAGAAAACCATTTTTTTGTCACCCATACAGATTAAGAGTAAATGATTTCATTTCATTGAGGAATATCTTCAAGACACCAAAAGTAAAAAAGTTGTAACCCGATGATGTGCGATAATGAACACCACACAAGATGTAGAAGATTCTATGGAGAATCACGTAAGATGTAGAAGATTCTATGGAGAATCACGTGGAGAAAACAGTTTCTCTGTCACCCATACAGATTTAGAGTAAATGATTTTATTTCATTGGAATATATCTTCAAGACACCACAAGTATAAAAGTTGTAACCCGATTATGTGCGATCATTAAAATCACACGAGATGTAGAAGATTCTATTGAGAATCACGTCGGGAAAACCATTTTTCTGTCACCCATACAGATTAAGAGTAAATGATTTTATTTCATTGAGGAATATCTTCAAGACACCACTAGTAAAAAAGTTGTAACCCGATAATGTGCGATAATGAACACCACACAAGATGTAGAAGATTCTATGGAGAATCACGTGGAGAAAACAGTTTCTCTGTCACCCATACAGATTTGGAGTAAATGATTTCATTTCATTGGGATATATCTTCAAGACAGCACAAGTATATAAGTTGTAACCCGATTATGTGCGATCATTAAAATCACACGAGATGTAGAAGATTTTATTGAGAATCACGTCAAGAAAACCATTTCTCTGTCACCTATACAGATTAAGAGTAAATGACTTTATTTCATTGAGGAATATCTTCAAGACACCACAAGTAAAAAAGTTGTAACACGATGATGTGCGATAATGAACACCACACAAGATGTAGAAGATTCTATGGAGAATCGCGTGGAGAAAACAGTTTCTCTGTCACCCATACAGATTTGGAGTAAATGATTTTATTTCATTGGGATATATCTTCAAGACACCACAAGTATAAAAGTTGTAACCAAATTATGTGCGATCATGAAAATCACACGAGATGTAGAAGATTCTATGGAGAATTATGTGGAGAAAACCGTTTTTCTGTCACCCATACAGATTCAGAGAAAATCATTTTATTTCATTGAGGAATATCTTCAAGACACCACAAGTAAAAAAGTTGTAACCCGATGATGTGCGATAATGAATGATAATGAATTAGATGAAGGTGGCTTGTTTTCACTTTATATTATCTGTCAAGTCATTTTATTCACGATTGTTTGTGGATAACATTTAATGTACAATAGTTCAATCTTACAGTTTTTGCTGACTTGCAGATTTTGCAACTCTCTGGGCCAAACTCCTAGGCACTCCGGTATTCGCGATAGATTAGACTACATACTTACACTACTTATTAACATGACGAACCGGCAAACGTACTTGTATAATTTGTAACTAAAAGATAATCGTTGCACTGATGAAAACGTACTGAATTTTCTGTCTTTTGAAATCTCGATTTATATACAAGCTCGATCCTTCTCGTTTTGAACACGTGGAGTCGTTAATCTCCCCTAAGCAATAAATTATGCTATCTGCATAGGTAGTCATGTTTCAATAGCGTCTAGTTGACACTTAGTAAGATGAGTTACTGACGCTAATTAATATATATTGGCTTATGCAGTGGGAGTAAGAAAGACGCGCTATCGAGGGAGTAGGATGAAACATTTTGAGATATTCATTATCTAGGAATTCGTTAATCATGTTGGTCGTGGGGAAAGGATAGCGGTGAACCTGATATTCGCGCAGTTCGCTCTCAAACAGAAGAGAGATGCACACAACATTGTTTATCATTCGATATATTTTACCGATATTCGATAATAATGAACTGCATGACGTTGTTTGATGACGGATCATTTCCAATAATTATTATGTGATAGGGTGGCCTGTGACATTTTGAATTCTACTGTCTCTGTTTCTGTATGGTAAAATTCTTTCCGATCTCAACAGATACCCTCTTAATCTATCCATTGTCTTTATTTCATGAATATTCCTGTTTAAAATGTTTACTAATGTTCCCTGCTATTCCTTCCTCCTTCATTTCTAGATTTATTTATTCTGCCATTGCATTTAGTTATTTTGCATAGTTATTGTAATATATATTTCCCAAATTGTTGTTTGTCTGTAACCATTTGTTGAGTATTCTCACCCCAACATTAATTTAATAAATGTTTCCTTATCATATCCTTCGGTTCCTCGATATTTTGGATATTCTTAGTTTTGTTTCCAATTTTATTATTCGCATTTTTTTTACTTGTATCTACTTTTTTCTTTATTGAGTGACTTTCCCCTATTATTTCTTGATTGTGAGCAATTATTTATTTTCACTTTTCCTCTAATGATAAATTCCTTTGTGCAGTTTCAGTTCTTGTGCTTTTGTGGAGAACCCTCCTTACGACTTTACACCGTTTGCGTGGTATGAAGCCTTATTAGAACATCAGATGGTTTGACCGAGAGCTTGAAAGAATTTCAAGCTTCTGAGATTGATCTACGGGGCTCAAAAACGTCAGCTGAGTTTCTATCATTCACTCTAAAACCTGGGAGCGATGGTTGAGCGAAGATGATTGAATGAGTCGATTCTCAAGTCACGCACATAAAACAACAGTTCTTTAACGTAAAGCGGCGTACATCAAAGACTCTGAGTCGGATCGGTAAGGTTGTAACTATTACAGGTGTTACAAGGTCAGGTGAGATATAAAGGTCGCAAATAATTTTACACAATTCTATTAACTACTAAACTCAGTCATTGGAACAAACAGCAAATGTGTGTATGTGGAAATTTCATATAACATTTCAAATCACGAATTATATTTCATATCGCATTTCGTTGGCCCTTGCTTAGTTCGAGAGGCAACTTTATATTCAATTATTCAATAGACAGAATATGCAATTACAAGTGTACAGTTTTATCTTAACCCTTTCAACGCGGGGTATTTCGCTAACCTTTATCATCATTCAAACAATTTCCATTTCGAACTAAACACTGCCTGTTTCATTCAATTTGCGCTTTGTTACCTATTCAAGGTGTACCATTTGCAAATATTTCATGTTGCAATCTACTTTATTTAACAATGGGGACTATTATTCACTCTAGTGCAATCTATGTCGAGTAACACATGAAACTCTCAATACATTCATTAGATTATTCGAGCTGAGTACACACTTCAATTCGCATACCTAATTACTCTTGCCAGGGTGATTATCTTACTTATTTAATCGTTCAAACGAAGAAGTTACCTTTACAATACATCGAAACCTGATCGATTTTATCAACATATTTTATCTAAACGATTTCAACATTATTAGACACACTATTATCTTTACATATTTCACAACGTTTGGGCAAAGATACCTTGTAATCAGATCATCAATACCTAGATACATCATAATTGCATAGTATATCTCTCAATAAGCAATCTTAACACATGACACATTGTAATACATCGATAGTACAGGTAATTCTCATTTCAATATCAGATACTTTTATTTCTAACATGCAATCTAATTTACGATACAATCGCATAGCTTCAGGACGAGACATAGTGTTTTTTTTTCAAGGGTATTTCAGAGTTTTTTAATATTCGTTGCATGTCGACTTATGCACTTACGGAAAACGATTCCAATCAAAGGTTTAAACATTTTGCTGAACTTTCCGGTTTTCTCTAAATATCCATCTAAAGGTATTTCGTTTTGTATCGAAGATAAATTTTCACTGACTCTAATTAAACGTATCCAAGGAGGGATATCATCTCCTTATCACTTCGCATTAGCAAACACAATTACTTCACTTTTTCTTGGTCGGGTTTCCATGCATTTTCCTCTGTGAAAGAGTCTACACAATACCCACTCTTATAGTCGCATTGTAGCTCATTCAACAGACTAATAGTATTAGATTCTAATCGAGCTAGCGCAAGGTAATCTTGACATTAGCGGTTACCACTACATTTTCATATTTTCTACCTCTGAAATAGTAACTCGTCCCTGAACATGACCCGTCGTCTCCTAGAGACCCTGCTGAAATAACCGAGGTTGCTTGGGTTGAATTCGGTTGCACTGTTATCACAGTTGAAGCGAATCCTCTGTATTCCAGCACTTCGTGCATTTTCAAACATTCATCTTTTCCAATCGTATGCATATAAGTCATCAGGCTATCGGGTAACACGGACATATGCGAGAACATCCCACACGTCACCATTAGCTGAGAGACTTTTATTAGGCAAACTTTCACTTGAGTGTACTCGTACCTTTGCTTTTCCAGTACATACACTCGGATAC
The DNA here is from genome assembly GCA_958502065.1 of Chrysolina americana. Taxonomy (NCBI): domain Eukaryota; kingdom Metazoa; phylum Arthropoda; class Insecta; order Coleoptera; family Chrysomelidae; genus Chrysolina; species Chrysolina americana. The sequence continues at coordinate 61,603,879 of OY293415.1, read as the reverse complement.
CCTTAGTTTCGTAAGCATCAGGGCAATCGGGCACACTTCTCAGTGATAAAGACGTTATATTAGATTCCTGTTTCTCGCAATCATATGCTATTATCCTTGCTGAGACCATTCTATCTCCTGATGTCGTCCAGTGCATAACTGAAACAACGTGCATGTATTAGTCTCCTTCTTTTCCTCATTTTATTTGATTATCATTCTAACAAATATGCATTTTATCAAGTTTATCTCACTTAATCGTTTCGGCGTGCACTATTTGCCTATTTATTCTTCCTATTAACTGAATTTCATAATTGACCGGCGACAATCGCCGTAACACTCGTTATGGGCCCGTCCATCAGGGCGACAATTTATGAGACAATTTATGCCTCGGCTTAGTTACTGGGGGCATCTTTAAATATACTCGGGTACCTATTGGAAAATCTCTCAATTTAGTCTTGCTATTAAATTTAATTCGGCGCTTGTCAACTGATTTTTCTATCATCATCCTTGCTTTTTCATGGGCAATTTGCATCCGTACCGTAAATTCCGACACAAAATTCTCGTCTACATTGTATTTCAACTGTGGCCATTGAAGCGTTAAATAAAAAGGCATAATCATGTCCCTGCCGTACATTAAGAAATGAGAGGTTTCTTGGGTCGCACTATGTACCTGTCTGTCAATTGCTTCTGTTCTTTACAGATTGGCCTGACATCCTTTCGCCGAAATAATATGACTTCTGGTTGCATAAATTTGCATCTTGCCGGTTTAAACTTTAAGTTGCTAGCTCTCATCCTGTCAAATTCATGCCGCAATCGTCTCTAATGCTCATCCTCATCATCTCCACTAAAAATGACGATATCATCTAAATATACTAGACATTCCGTTCCCCATTCGCCCAATTCTTCCGGACTGCATTTAGGCAACTCCGGGGGCCTTCCGTATATTTGCCAGTTATTTTCAATTGTGCGTTTCAATTGTGCTCTGGAACTTTCATCAATATCCTGTAATACTTTTCCTAGCGAATTTTCCGCTATCTGGGCGTTTACATCTTACGTGATTCTCCATAGAATCTTCTACATCTTGTGTGGTGTTCATTATCGCACATCATCGGGTTGAACCGCGTCTAGAATTTGTTGAAATTCGACGTTTTGGCTCCGATTTTGGAGCCATTTTCAAGAAATTAGGTTTTTGTGACTTGACGTCGGGGTCTCAATCTGCCTACTCCCCATGTCTCATTACTGGTTCTCTCTAAGGTCTCAATCTGCCTACTCTTTCGAGAGAACTGAGGAATTGTGTGTTGAGGAACTGTATTTATAGTGGACGTGGCTGTAATGGCCCTGTGCAATGTATTGGCGCGAGGTGAACTATGGGCGGGAATATATATATATATATATATATATATATATAATATATATAAAGCCTAGTTGCATGGAAATATATGTTCTAGCGCTCTAACCAAGCCACTGCGGTGTCGCCAAGTTTATCTTAGATAAATTTTAATTGAGATTATGCTGATTATACCTCGTATGAGTATTTATGTACTTTGAAGTGGAAACGCATCCGTCAATCTATTCACATTACTCCTAAATCAAGAAAAAAATCAATAATGCTGTCGTGCGAATGAAAATAAGTAGATATACTTAGATGAAAGTACCCATTTTCACATATTACTAGTAATCTGTTGACGCACTGTTCAAGTTGATTACCATCACGTTATGTTTAAGAAAAATATGGAAGGTAGTACTGAACATGCAAAGGATGGCAAGAAAGGAGAAATATGTTAGAAAGCCATGATTTTGTAATTCAGTTGGATTTTGTTCGCAAGATATATGTATAGAACTGGAATGAGGATGAGTGTATCCCCAAAGTGGATAATTAAAAGGAAAAAATAATTTGATATTATGTAATATAGTGATTCTGAAATACAAATAAAATTCAAGACAGAAAATACAGAGTATTGAAAACTGAAATATAATATGAAAAATCATGATAATTTTTCTCAAATGTCAAATTTTCATGTTTCTGGTACTTTGGCCAATAGAAGTGGTGGAAACTGCCTGAACCTCGATAAAACGTTGTTTACCTTTGAACTGTCAAAACTATTTGGGGTCGATTTCATTGACCGGGTCATATGAAACGTTATAATGATATTATATTATTAAAATTAATGAAAAAAATAATGAATGCTTACTCACTATTCAGATTGGCGAAAAAAATTATCTTTTCAAATACAACACGTTCTTCAAATTATATTGGTGATTTTTTATTTTCATCACTCAAACACGTTGATTTGACAAAAACATTTAAACTAACCGAATCTAGATAAAATCACTCGTCCTAAAGGACTATCAATCGATTGGTTTTCATATTTTTTCCAGAGTTTACATGAAGAAGAAAAAAATTTCGAAAAAATTTTAAGTTAGATTGTTAAAATTGTTATTGTTAGAATTGTTATTTCCGTCAACCAGCTGCACACCCTTAGGAGTACAACCCTCAAAAGTCTTCGAAAGACTTGTCCGAGCTAGGGAAGACGCAACCCTTACCTTTTAACGTGTGATGCCATGCACGAGACCGACGACCATGCTGGGAATCGAATCAATGACCCTCAGGTTGAGAAACAAGCGCTCTACCATCATGACCATCACGGCTCATCATGACCATCACGACCCATTGTGCTCGTGGTATTACCTTTGATAAAATATAAAGAATACGTAACATCTAGGGTACTTTTATCTTGAAAATCTTTACTGAAAAATCTGAAAAATGTGGTGCGCTTTTAGGTTAAAATCACAAAATTAGTGGCATCCTCAATTTCCCACTGATTTCTCCATAAAAAATTGTATACCCACTTAAATTATACCAATGTTACTTACCTTCAACAGGATCCCTATTCAAAATCATTCAACCTTGTTTCGCCTCTGGTTGAGGACATATTCAAAATGAAATATCACACAATCACCCTCAACGCTTAGCGAAACGAATTAAAGCTCGCCTGACCGTTTCCCTTTGAATATTAAAAAAACATCATGCCTTCCACAAACTGCCTTACTGCCAATAACGGGCTTAGAATAATATGCGGAACTCTACGGGACTCCCTTAAACTGTATGATATCTACAAATCATATGTGGCCTTCCACAGATTGCCTTACTATCAATATCGGGCTTCGAATAATACGCAGAAATCTACGGGACTCCCGTAAACTGTATGATATCTACAAATTATATGTGGACTTCCACAGACTGCCTTACTATCAATAACGGGCTTCGAATAATACGCGGAACTCTACGGGACTCCCGTAAACTATATGATATCTACAAATCATATGTGGACTTCCACAGACTGACTTACTATCAATATCGGGCTTCGAATAATACGCAGAAATCTACGGGACTCCCGTAAACTGTATGATATCTACAAATCATATGTGGCCTTCCACAGACTGCCTTACCATCAATAACGGGTTTCGAATAATACGCGGAACTCTACGGGACTCCCGTAAACTGTATGATATCTACAAATCATATGTGGCCTTCCACAGATTGCCTTACTATCAATATCGGGCTTCGAATAATACGCAGAAATCTACGGGACTCCCGTAAACTGTATGATATCTACAAATCATATGTGGCCTTCCACAGACTGCCTTACTATCAATAACGGGCTTCGAATAATACGCGGAACTCTACGGGACTCCCGTAAACTGTATGATATCTACAAATCATATGTGGCCTTCCACAAATTGCCTTACTATCAATAACGGCATTCTAATAATACGCGAAACTCTACTGGACTCCCGTAAACCGTATGATATCTACAAATCATCTGTGGTTACACATATTCAATAATTTTAACATGCCAATGAAAGTGAACAGTTTTTGTTTTTACGAACTTTTTTGTTTTTGTTCTTACGAATCACCCAGGTTTCCGCAGATACTCCTCAGAGCTTGTTCAAGCAAGGGTGATTCGGAATCTACAGTTTATCAGAGTGTATTTCGAACCACCCCAGCTCCGTGGCAGACCGTCGGGGCCCAGGATTTGAACCGGATACCCTTTGGGAAATCCGAGTGAATCGCCGATGCTTTAACACTACGACCACGTGTTACAAATAATTTTTCAAAGCACTATTTGCAGAAGGAGTAAATTGAATGTCATTACTAGCGCTTTATGTTTCGAAACAATTTGGACAATAGTATTAGACATGAAAAATACAAGTAAGAAGGATTTATCGATGTATGCGCGATTCAGTGTACTCATATAGGTAAAAGGATCACGAAGCCTAACCAGACTGTCTCAGGTGGAAATGCCGAGAACAGCCGCAGGAAATAGGTATGGGAAGGACGCGAAACCCCTAGGTACCACAGGAAATGTGGCTCGCCAACGACAAAGTCGCTGCTAATGATGTCTTGACAGGCCGAGGAATTTACTTTCGTAGCGCGAATAAAACACTTGTAAACCGTACAAGTGAGTCTAACCCCTTTTAACATAGAAACAAAACGTTATGAATCTACTGTGAAATGATTGATTATTACCGAGAACCTGACTCTAACTGCTAGCCAAAACGATGAATTGCAGTGACAAAAGGTAAAGCCAAACAAAAGTTAGTTATTTAACGGAAACACGAAATGATTATTACACTGCATCATGCACCCCCTAAGGTTGAGACCTGAAAGAGACCATGCCCCAGTACGTTAGATGTACTCGAACACAATCTCCCCCTTCCTTCCACCCCCGCTCTTAGAGCGGTCCTCATTCTGTTGATTGGCGGTCAGCAGAAAGAAATCTGACCTGAAGTTCTCTTATATCTGACATGAGTTTAAAACAATGACGTTACTTATGTGCATGGTGCCCCCCCCTAAACTGGCTGAAGGCCCTAGTGGTTCGCCTGGCTGAGGGTCAGGTGATCTTGTGAATTTACTGTAGTGTGTCCTGACCTGTTCCGGAGACCTGAAACATAAATAAAAATTAGTCGGGTATTTGCTGCTGTCGAAGTTGGCGAAGGTTTCGCCGTATGGCTCGCTTTTGCCGGACTTCTTCAGGTGTGTCGTTGTCTCCCTAGTTGACAGGGCGTCTGTATTTGTCTCTATCTCTGTCGTCTTGTTCACGTCTGAGTTCGTGTAGTTCTGTCATGAGTTGATTCGTGTCGGTTTCTACTCTTTCGAGTGTGGTCCCCACGTGGTTGCGAGTCAGTCTGTCTATGTAGTCTTCGTGTATGTCGAGGTCTCGGCATATCAACCTGTTTGGCATATACCACGTAGCTATCCTGAGGCAAACGTTGAAGAAAGACTGGAGTTCCATCGGCGTAGTATAACCTGCGTCCACTAGCTTTGTAATCATCCTATCGTGCCAGACCCTGTCGAAGGCCTGCCGAAGACTGCTCCTGCGAAGTGTCCTTTCCTTGAATTGTTCCAGCTGTTTATAGCTGCGTCGACGATCCGGGTGACTTGAAGTTACACGGTTTCAGACAGGACAAAACAACAAGTTCGATACCTGATTAATCGTTGAAACGAAAATAGCACGTTCTATACGTTACAATTTCGAGTATCCTACCGACTTCGCCAAATATAACTTTCGGAAGTCAAAGTTCTTTTTTAAAAACTAATTTTATTCACAAAAACACGTCTGAATAGTACAAGAGCTAAATTATAACTGAAAAATAAATGCGATATAATTAGCGTATCCCCTCAAAAGTACAACCGGTAACGAAGTGGTGGAAAATATATACAACTACATCACCCACCACGGCTTACCCCTGAAAATCACCGCGGATCATGGTACTATGTTCAAAAACAAAGACATTTAAGACTTCTGTAAACTATATAAAATCGAACTTCACTTCACAACCGCTGAGAGCAGTAACTCAAACTCTCCAGATTTCATTCATCAATAGTAGAAAGTTATCGTTACTCAGCATACTTCAACAATTCAAATGTAAATCAAAATGATAGTCTTATGGTGTACATCAGGGATCATATTACTGCTAATGTTGAAATAATTTCATTAACAGAAACCAAATTAATACAAATTTCAATGATTGTTGAAGATATGGAGATTGGAATAACAGCATCCTATAAACTACCATCTATTGATACCCCAATTTATCTGAAAGACATAGGAAACTACATATCTCAAATGAAAAAAAATAATATAGACATTTTTATGGGTGACATAAACATTAATTTAATGGACGAATTTTCCTGTTCTGCTAATGAATACATTAATATCCTAGCTGAAAATGGATACTTCTCCTATATCAACAAGCCTACCAGAGTTACACCTGGCACACAAAGTACAATAGACCATATATTCATTCGTAAATATAATGTTAATCAAAACATTCTACTGACGCCTGTATTACTTCAAACCTACATCACTGACCACTACCCAGTATACTTGGAAATATCGGGAATAATGGGATCATCTTCCGAAAATGAACTCAAATCATCTACGAGGAAAATTATAAATTTTAATAAATTACACACATTACTAAGAGGCGAGAAATGGGAAGAAATAATGAATATAAATGAAACACAGCTTTGTTATAACAAATTTATTGAAAAACTGGAACTCCATTTGAACACAGCATCCAAATCGTATAATGCCCAATATAAAAAATATCAAAAAATCAAACCATGGATCACTACTGGTCTGATAACCTCAATACGGCAACGGGACCAACTGAAAAAGAAATTATTAGTTAAATACACTCAAGAAAAAGAAAATGAATACAAATCATACCGAAATCAATTGAATAATATAATCAAGCAAACAAAAAACCAATATTACAAAGAAAAATTAGATACAGTGAAGGGAAATTGCAAGAAAACGTGTGAAATCATAAATGATATAACTGGAAAAAACACTTCAGCAAAAATTTAAATCAGTAACATAACATTCAAAAATGAAAATGGAGAACCAATCTTAGATAAAAATAATAACCCTAATAATTTCAACAACTACTTTACTAATATTGGAACTGAAATGGCAAAACACATTAAAAAAAAACAAAAACTTACCTGAACATTTCCTTAAAGATAACCTGCAACAGGAATCAATGTTTCTACGATCCGTAACCCAAAATGAGCTGATAGAAATTATATCCAAACTAAAAACCAACTGCTCATCGGGTCCCGATGGCATTTCCTCGAAACTCATTAAGAATATTCATTCATACATTATATCTCCATTAGCTCACATAATAAATATGGTCTATAAACATGGTAAACTACCACGCCAATGGAAAGAGTCAATCATCACCCCCATATATAAATCAGGTAAGCGCGACGGCATTGGGAATTATAGACCAATATCTGTCATAAACAATTTTGCCAAAATCTTTGAACAGTCCCTAAAAAGCAGACTTACAAATTACCTCAACGCTAAAAAAATACTGACAGACAGACAATTCGGCTTCATTAGTAATTCCAACACCGAAAATGCTATGCTTGATTTTGTTAAAAAAACTGTTGAAGCCCTGGATAGATCAGAAAAATGCTTGGCCATATTTCTAGACCTAGCCAAGGCATTCGACACTGTAGAGCACGACATGCTATTAACAAAACTGCATGGATATGGTATACGTGGCCCAACTTACGATATACTAGAAGACTATCTGTCACATAGGACACCAAAAGTGAAAGTTGACAATAACCTGAGTGAAGCAATGGAAGTTCGAACAGGAGTACCACAGGGAACAGTTTTGGGGCCTATATTATTTCTCGTTTATATCAACAGTATAAGCTTCATCAACAACTTCGAAGGCCATCTCATCTCATATGCGGATGACACAGCACTTATTTTCACAGGTAATAGCTGGTTGGAGGTATTTGAAAACTCGGAAAAGGGACTGAGGGATATCCAGATATGGCTTAACCACAACCTTCTGAGTCTCAATGTGACCAAAACAAAATTCATTACATTCAGCCTATTGCAGAACGAACAACCGGGCCAAAATATTATCCATATCCATGACAAAGACTGTACTAATACAACAAACTGCAACTGTGCCGTTATAGAAAGAACAAAAAAGGTCAAGTACTTGGGAGTTATTGTGGATCAGTATATGAGATGGGATGACCATATGAACTATGTTGTAAAACGTCGCAGACAATTAACAAAAAAATTTTATGAATTGAGAAATATTTTAGGGTACAAAAGCTTAATCACCATATACCATTCACTAGCAGAATCTGTAATCAAATATTGTATTGCAGCCTGGGGCGGTTCTTTCAACAATTCCCTGAATATCCTTTAAACAACACAAAATACAATCTTGAAAATATTATTTAAAAAACCTAAATTGTTCTCTACTGAACAACTGTATAAGGAAACCCAATTACTGAAAACAAGGGAACTTTACATCCAACAATGTTTAACGTGGGTGTTCATAAATAAATCCACACTCCAATCGACAAACAAAGGAATACAGACAAGATTCGTTACAAGTTCATCCATTAACATACCAGCATTTAAAAAAAGTCACACGCAGAGATGTATTTTCTATCATGGACCTAAATTGTATAATCTCCTACCAACCAACATAAGAAATATCTCCAATCTCAATAAATTCAAAAAATCAATAAACACATTCATTATGCTTAATACCGAACTTCTTGACTTATTCAGTTGATTAAAAATGATGTTCAACCGGCTTACCAAGAAATTGTTTCTATTGGGGATTCCGGTGTGCAACAAACTCCTCACTTCTCCTTTTGGATACATTTTTATCATATATCTTTTGAGTATCGTGTGTGTGTATTCTGTATTTTTAAGTAGAGGGTATTATAACATTATTAGAATATGAACTGCTATCGTTGATTCATACTGTCATGTGTATATACTCTGAGTGGAAGATGGAAAGCACAACACAAGTAATTACTTAGGTGCATCCATCCTCACACAAGGAGTAATAATAATAAGCATATTATGTATAACTGTACACGAAAGATGAGAATAAATAAATCTGAAATCTGAAAATCGTGGCCTCAAAGAGGAACATAATCAAATGACAACCGATCAGCTACTGAAACCATTATGGGGTACAATAACTCAATACATAGTGTTACAAAATTCACACCTTTTGGGGTTATTAACGGACACATAATGACACCTAATCCCTTCGACCTTAATGAAAATGCTATTGTATCCAGCTATGTCCAATCACATAAAGAAAATTCTAATAAACTTTATGAAGAAATCAAGGAAGTCAATACAAAACAAAAGAAGTCATATTAAATAAAAGAAACGAAAATAGGTCAGACCCTCCCGATTTCAAATTCGTAAATACTGCGTACGTCAAAACTAAAGCACGAGGAAAATATCTTAAAAAATTCAAGAAAATTGAAGTAACCGGCCAAACTGATATTAAACTAAACACAAGCAAAACTTCATATCACAAGAGTATGGCCAGAAAACCTTTTCCTAAAAAGAAAAACACTTTTCGGGATGAAGACGCTATTCCTGACGTAGCTGTTCCTGGCCCTTCAAATCAAACAGAAGATTGAAACGGATATCCAAATCACTAACTTGGATAATCCCATCCTTTCTATCCAGTTAGGTAATGCTAGGTTAGGTTATAGTAAACATACGTTTTTACACTATATAGATTCGTCACAAATAATCAGCTTGAAAACATTGAAAAGTATTTCCTAATAATCAAAAATAATTTAAAGTTCGAAACTCTAACTAGTCAAATATCATATCACGGACTATCAGACTCTCTTCTCATAAGAACGGAGCACTTGATACAAATAACAAATGAAAAACTTAGTTATCTGAAACCTCATATACGCAAAGAACGGGGACTATTGAATATTTTTGGTAAAATAGATAAATGGCTATTCGGTACATTGGACGCAGATGATGAGGAGCGCTACAACGCGGCAATCATTGCTTCAGAGGCTAATTAAAATAAGATAACAAAAATCTTCAATATGCAGATATCTCTTTCAAAAGGCTTAGTTGAAAATTATAAAAAATCAGCTCGTTAAGCACAAATCAGGAAAAACTCCAACTTGGCTTGAGAAAATTCCAAATTTCAGTTCAACAAACTGTCAATAATATGCAAGACTATATTAGTTTTCAGGGTATAATGACCCAGTTGAACCTTGACTGTCAAAACTTAATTATGTTCTTAGATAATCTAGTAGACGCAATCATGTTCTCAAAATTGAATGCACTTCATAACAGAATACTCACAAGTTCAGAATTAGAAAAAATGCTCGAAGATCTCTCGGAAATATATAACCAGAATGAAATTCCATCATTTCAAAATATTTTATCTTACTTTCAATATTTCGGGACGCAGGTTAGCTTTTCAGGCACTAAAATCATTTTCGCTATTCATGTACCTATACTGAGACCAGAAACACTCTCCTTCTATCATATATATCCAACTGTCCAAAATCAAACCAAGATACTCTTTCCTGGCACGAACACAATCAAAGTTGCAATTCGTAACCGACACATGCCCAGCCGTTGAGGGAAAATATTTCTGTCCTGACGAATACCACCCCCACGACCAGTGTGTGGACACACTGTTGAACACTATGGAGATGAAGAACTGCCCAAGCTTCAGAGTCAACTTCGAGGAACCAATTGCCCAACAAATCGCCAGGGAAATGGTCCTTATTCTTCCCACAAAACCAGAGAAAATTCTCGCAAAACATAAAACCGATCGATACTTTCAAATCAACCGATCAGTATTGATCACTATCTCAGAAACCTGCGAAATTAGAATCAACGAAAGAAGATTCCTCAATGATATCCGCATCCAAGAAGGAAAACCGCTAATTTTACCCGAAATCAAATTAGCTGCTAAAAATCCAACCAAATTTTTGGCAATACCAAATATTACCAAAACAGATTTGGAGGAAATTTATCGACTAAAGGACTACGCAAATTGGATCAAGAGTTCAACATAAAGTCGCCAATTTATTTCACGGTCTTCGGAGCAGTGCTGCTGGCAGTTACACAAAGAAAACGACTTTTCTCACTTTGGAAATGCGCCTACCGAGGAAAATCGAGGGAAAATCAAGTCGAAGAAGGTGAAGGAAATGTAAGCAACACCCCATCGAAAAAACGTTCCGTTATTTTCGATTCTTAAGGACGGACGAGTTACACTGAGAAAAAACTTCAATAACCGTTATTAGAAATCAAGTTACCATTATTAAAATCTTCAATTAAATAGAGGACATCCTAGCTGTTTTATAACTACAATTCAATTCACTTTGTTATGACGACTCGATAACGGTTATTAAAGGCATCAATTGGCGTATTTCGAAAGTATCGGAGTAACGAATTGCCGTTATTGATTTAATCAAAGGCTTCAATTATCTTCAATAACTGAGATTAAAGACACCACATTGATTCCTGATAGAACCATTTACTGGTAACTCATAACACTGCATTATTGTGATTAACTGATCTATTAGCTATTACTCTTGTAACCAATGGCAGGCACTCGACTCTTTATGACAGTAATTAGGGAATCAACTAGTGTAAAATAACCAGGCAGTTGGCTTAAGAAAAAATGTGTTTTTTTAGAATGAGGGTGCTGAAGTTGTGAAACAGTTTTTCCAACAATTGTCTCGTTAACGAAGGATTTCGATTGCAGGTATCTTGCATGAGAATAACTCCAGTGTCATCAAAAAGTATTATGAGATAAATTTACTCCATGAGATTTCACTACACAGATGGATATAATGAAAATTAAACTCTACTTTTAAACGATGGTAATGTCGAAATTCATAAAAATTCAAGTAACTATTTTCATGCCCTTTCAAAATTGAGAATTTGAAATTTTATACTGGGTGCATAAAAGTTTGGTTTTGTGCAAGTTATTTCAAACACATATCATGTCGATAGTTTTATTTCGTAATTGAATTAAAATGAATATGAAATTGTATTCAAAAAAATATGCAGAAAACGAGGTGAACCCTGTAAAAAATTCAAATTCTTAATTCTTACTTTTCCAAAGTAGTATTTCAAATTCCATTTTCAATCAAATGATACCCTGAATGTAGCGACTCTTTGGTATTAATTGATCATATACTCTTTGATGGCCTTGCAGTTATTTTTTGTATGGTACCTCTCTTCTTTGAAATCCTCCTTTAACAAGCACAATTATCTAAAAAAACTGATGTTCTACAACTTCGACAGCCTGTTTCTCTGAAACACAAATTATTCAAAATTATTGAGAAAGTTGACAAGTGCAACAAATCAAAAGATTTCAGGAAATTCCATCAAAACCATTCTGTCCATAAGCCGGCTACCTGATCCTTTAGTTCAGAAACATCACATCAAATTATTTCTTCGTCAATTTCACGTTTAGAAGTAACTGCTTTGACTTCAAACATAGGAATATATTTTCCCAGGCCCTATTCTATCAGTTGCAGCTGATATTCCATCATATTCAAATAAAAACAAGCACTTTTCACTATTTTTAGTACTTTTATTATATGGCCAATAACAACCCATACAACTTATTATCGCCGACTGACGCCAATGTCGCCAATCCCGCCAAGCCGAGCTAAATGATCTTCGTGTGCGTACGCGACACTTCGTGCAATTTCGGCGCTCTTTTTCATTCGCAAGCATTATGAGCGTAATTCGATAACAAATAACTGTTATATGAGTAAACATCATTCGTTCGCTGTAATTATCGTAGGAAATGCTAAGACTATCATAACAATACATCCAATCGGGGTAATTTGTATACCTGTCATTAAACGTATTTAGTTGTGGAGATACGGCGGTCGCTCTGATATAATGAGTGGCGTGTATGAATGTTATAAGAAATCAAATGACAGTTATTCATTCGACTTAATAAAAAAATGTAATGACCTCTTTTTCCTCAGTATCGGTAGTCGCCTACCACGAGTGAAGCTGACGAGGCCGTCATCGCTCTCTGAACCGGAGATAAGAAGTATCTCAAAAATGCAACTATTTACTTTCCATTTCATTTGTTGTATTGTATTATTTTCTTGGATTATTCTTCGTCATAGCTCAGGGAAAGGTTTAAAAACACACTATAATGCTGAAGAGGTTCTACAGGAAAAATATGACCTAATAAATTGAACTGCTGGATGCAGAAATATAATCAAATTCGATAATGGAAATAAAAAATAAGAAATAATGAATCATCAGATGAACATATAATGAAAGCTGAAAAATATGAAGTAGGCGTGTGTAGGGCATCTTGACGTCGTTGTCGTCGGCATTGTTACTCGGGACACTGCAGGCATCATCGTGCGAGGAGTCACCCCCTCCACTACCGGAGATGCTGGCGGTTGGAGCAAAAACCAGTCGGTTTCTTGGCAAGTTTCGTTGCGAAAGACTTTCCTCAGTTTGTATGCACTCGAATTCGGTGAAATTTTGGCCTTCAAAACAGGCAAGTATCCGTCGTTCATCAAAGCCTGGGATATTTTCGTCCAGTTGGAGGGCATCGAGCGATTTTTCTCATCCAAAAAAGAGACATGAACCTCACTTGCCTCGTAAGGTGGGCTGATGTACAGTTCGTTTGACAGGACAGCTGTCAAAATCACAAATGTTGTTGTTGTCAGCATGATGAATGAATGTACACTGAGAAACATTACGTATATCGCTCACATATATACACACTGAGAGAAAAATATACGCAATATTCAACTCAGCGTACACTCATACATTTTTTTTTTCAGGAGGTCATTTCGTGTTTGAACAGGAATTGTTCTCTCGCACACGAAAAGTCTTTGCCTGCTTTCCACCCCGCCTATCTTGCAAACTGATTCCATTTTGAGGTTAAAAAAACTTGTATGTTTTTCTCCCAAAATGAAATAAGGTTGAAATATAGACTCTCTCTCTCTCGCTCTCTCATTCATCATCATAATAAAATTCGAGAAAATTCGTTTTATACATCTATTAATACATGAATAATAATTAGTACAATAATAATAATAATAAGTATAAGCGTAATAACAATAATTTTATATGTCGAGTCGGCGTCTCTTCGGCGGCTGTGGTGAGCTGATGTCGGCTCCTTTCATATCGAAACGTTGCAGGCTGGTAAAGACGGCGTACCATTTGCCATCGTCCATTTGGGTGTTTTTGAAACGTTTAAACATCTGAATTTTTCGCTCGTAGTCCGCCACTTGGGATTTCAATTGTCTGAGTTTTTCGAGGTGTGAGTCTATGGTGGCACTCATTTGTGGGGCCGGGTGCCGGATTCACCAAATCAATCGATTAGACACCTACGACTATATAATAAAACAATGTCTTAGCGCACAATGGACTTCGCTGCCTGCTGCTGTTGCCGAATGATTCAGGCACAAAGGGGACTCCTTCTTGAACACTGGAGGTGGGTGATCGGAGGCGTTCGAAGTGGTGGCGGAGGCCGACACAATATCGACTATGTGGAGCTTCCTCGTTGAAGTTGAAGTGTCGACGTACCTTGTCAAGATATCGAATTTCTGGTGCCCCTTCACGCAAACGAGGTCGGCCTCGGCAATGGGCTACAGCACACTCTCGGCGGATTCGGCAAAACCGATGCACCCGTGGAAATTTTTTTCTATGTATCTCACTTGTTTTTTGTCTGCGGCTCTCAAAGCGCGGAACGGCAAAACTGGTTTAAATATAAAATGATTGGTGCTCTGCCCGTCGGTGATTGCGAGTTCTTTCGGTTGAAATTCACCACCGATACAGAAACCTTGGATGTCGCACCCTAAAAGTTTCATCTTGTAGGAAGTCTGACTGCGAACTGACGCTCTCGACCTGTCGAAGCCTGCATTTCACACAAACAGAGTGGATTCCCCCACTACTCTCTGCTACTACTGTATGTCACTTTTCATGACAGACGACGTACAATCTCGCTCAAGGGCAAGTGTTCCATGATACAGTCGTGTATGATGATGCAATAGGCTCGAGTATTGGCGGGAAATCCAACTCTGGCCTCGATGTCAAGCTTAACATCGACTGTGGACGATTTTAAAAATTCCGCTCTGCAGGAACAGTCTATTACGAAAATAGCAGCGCGATCCTTGAATGCCGTGTATTCCAGCAGAGGGCGCTTCATCGAACAATTTGCAAAGCTTGGATAAAATTCCGTATAGGCGCGATGAGCTTCCACAAAGGTGTTTCTGTCAAATTCCAATCTCATGCGTTCATGTGGGTAATTGTCACTGTTCAAAGTCAGACGTATATCTCTGATGTCGACGTGGTCGAAGTATGTTGCATCTCGAGCCAAGTTATTTATTCTATCTGTTTGAAATGCGATAATGACGAATCGAGGACTCTCCAATGCCGTACAAGTTTTGACAGCCCAAATTTCTTTGGTGGAACCGGGCGAGAGTGCATGCAGTTCGTGCATTTTCCACTTTCAGTAAGAAATTACCACAGAAGCGTAATTTTTAATGGATTGTAGCAACTGCAAGCTGATGTCATCATTGGGTACGACGTGTTTGAATTTGAGCACGATGCTGTTGATGGTCAATGCGGCTGTGGTCACCACCTGCGGATTCGCGATTTCCTTTATCACCATGCAACTGTCATCGTTTCTGCTTCTCACCAGATGAATGTCTTCCGATTGTAGCATATCTGTAGTCATGGAATATGCCGAACAGATGCTTAAGCGGATTCCACATGGCAAACGCTCCATCGTTTGCGTTGCGAATAGCTCCGGCGGGATACGTCCATCCAGCAGTGGCCAAGTGTCGAGTATCTGCATAACAGGTGTAGCCTCGTAAGGTGCTTACTAGACCTGGCGAGCGAACAGAGTCCACCTCTTTGCCATTGATTTCAGTAGATAATCAAAGGGGGTTCTGGGACCGCATGCGCAGTACGGTCGAGCTTGCCACGGGCCATCGGAAATAGTCGTGGAGGAGATCGGTAGAAGTCGGCCGTCGCTGGTCTGCGTTCATCGTATGACGTAGTCGAGAGAGATCCAGTTGATTGATAACATTTTGCCAATACAGCGCGCATCTTGAATATTTAAAATTAATTGAAAGAAAAAGAGATTTCCGAGAAAGAGGTTTGAACCAGCGGCGAAAGTTTGGTAGCAAGTGACGTTAGCCTTGTCTCCACGGAGATTTCGTACAAGTTGATGTACAAATGTGGGATATATATTTCTCCAGCTACCAGAGCACGGTGTTTGAATATTAAAAAAAAATAATGATTGAGAGTGTGATGATAATAGTGGTGTTTGGAAAATGGGGAAAAAAACATGGCGGCTGTCAAATGTTATACAGGTCATAACATAATATTTGAGTGAAAAAACATGGTTGCCTCGGCCATTTGTCGAATTTTCCATTGGGGGTATGGGGGGGGGGATTCAAAATGTTTTCGTGAGGGGGAGTGAAAATCAGCAATTTAAATCTTACTCGTTTTTTGAAACGCAAAAAACGCTTATTGCAGTAACATTTTTGCAGGTTTTTGACGTTTAAAATTTTAGGTGTTTGTTTGAACGCGAAAAACGACTATTTTGTATGCTTTCAAATATCAAATCCCCATAAGAAATAAATGTAAAAAGTGTATTTTTACCGCTTCTAATTTTACTTGTTTTTTGGGGCGCTAAAACGCATATTTATGTCACATATTTTATGCGTTTAAGCGTTCGTATTTTTACTTGTTTTTTGGAACGTGAAAAACGTCTATATAGATCACATTTTTGTGCGTTTTAGAGTTTCAAATTGACCAACCTAACATTTAGGTAAAAAATAAAACAGTTTGAGGAGAAAAATTTTATTGTACAGTTTCATTTTGGTAACATATGACAAAGCCATTTGTATAGAATATCTACGTTTCGGAGACTGCAATTATAGTTGGTCCGGTTCCCAATGTGATGCATACAAGGTGATATACCATCATTGTCGCCGAATGTGGGAACCATCCATGACGTATTATCATAGTCCTCCAAATTCACAACACGTGTAGGTAGGTTCAATTGATGAAATTTCTCTGTAAGATAGTCACGTTTTTGGAGTCCTCGTACATAAATGATATCAACATTCTGTAAATTTTTCTTGAGGATGGAATCTAATTGATGATATTCCACAAAGCCAGAGGAATACCTCATTCCATGAACGTTTCGCTCCAAGAAACAGGCGGTACGTTTATCTGCTCTACTCAAAGAGGAAAATGGTATAGTTGGCAGCAGCAGAAAATTACTACATTGAATTCCAATCCTAATGGCAATCTCCTTAGGATGGAATTGTTGCTCGATGGTAAAACCTTGAATATCTATAACAGCTATTCTCATGTTGACTCTGTGATTGATACTGAAGTGACAAGCATATGTTCAGTTTAATTTGTTAATGATTTCGCTGAGTGGGAGGTGCTCAATAACAGTGTCGTGCACAATGATGCAATAGGCTCTAGTATTTTGAGGAAATCCTTCAGATGCCTCGATTTCGAGTTTCACATCAACAGTGGAACTTTTTATGCTCTCATCCCTTCTGGAACAATCGATGACAAAGAGAGTCTTGCCAACAAATTCGGTGAAGCTCAGCAGAGGATTATGTTGATTAGTAATTTTGTAGCTGAGACCGAATTGTGCATAGTTGAAATAGGCCTGCGAAAAATTCCCCTTTGCGAAATTCAGATGCATATTCTCTTTGGGATAATTCTCGCCGTTTAGAGTGAGCGTTATATTGGCGATATTCGAATGAGCGAATATTGTTGGATCATTGTTGAATTTGGTGTAATCACGGTCTTTTTGGAAACATACAATCACATAGCGAGGACTTTCGAGAAACGAGGAAGTCTTGACGGCCCATATTTCACTTTTTGCACCTTGTGTGAGAGCAGGCAACATATGAAGTTCCCATTTTCTGAACGGCATGAGAATAGGAGTATCAGCTTGGATGGCCTTCAAGAGTTGCAATTTAATTTGATCGTGCGGAAAGATTCTCTTAACTTTGAGTTCAATATTTTCAATTTCCAACTTGACTGCTGTCGTACCAGCCGGCGATCCAGCGGTCTCCTCTATTTTGAAGCAGTTGCTATCATCTGCAGCTCGTACAAATCGGATGGTATGTTTGCCATAGGAAACACATTGATAATCATTGAAAATATTCAAAAAATGCTTCATGGGTATGAGCATATTGAATGATAGATCAGTGGTGTTGATAACCCCAGCGTTGCTGGGAAAAGTCCAACTTGAATTGGCCAAGTGCTTGATATCTTCGTCGGTGTAGGTGCGAAAGCCTCTGACAGTACTAACGATTCCAACTTCACGAACCGTCTCCAACTCCTTACCGCTCTGTTCATAACTAGCAGATTGAAACATGAAAGCACCAGCATTGTTTACGAATGTTACACGACCATCTCCTTTGGTTTTCACAACTTTTCCACTGATGAATAACAGACTATCATACAAAGCATCGTAAGCGTCAGATTGATTGATATTGATTTCAATGACGTCATTGATGCGAAAGGACTTGACATATGGGTAGTAAGTCCGCCATTCCACCTTCTGTATGGATTCATCGTTGTGTGGTTTTCGAAAAATGTTGAACACTTGATTGGACAACATGATAACCGAGAGATTCCAAAAACAGTTTATTTGCAGGTGACAGCAGTTGACGCACGTTGAAGGTCTTGGTGAAGACTGAGGTGGGGTATGGTGGTGAGTTATTCTTATGAATAGTTAGCACCATATTTTCTCTTCAATTCCAAACGAACGATTATTTCTTCGTTTCGAAAATCAACCAGTTGAGAATTTTGGTCGAGCACTCGCAGCGTAATATTGTTTATTTCGTCTCTATGAGCAATGGGTAGATAAATGAGGTGGTTGGGTGTTTCGTCAATTGCGTAACCAGGATCAACACCAACAGCAAATTCGTATATCGTATGAGACGGTACGTCGTTGTAGAATGCTCCAAACGTAATGTTGCTATCTATGTGTACGGTGCGTACTTCAATGATATCCACAGGTAGATCTGATGCGTAATGCAAGTTGGGTTTGAGAAGGGTAGACGAAAACCCTAAAATGCGAGCCAAACTGATTTCAGGTCGGAAATCAATTGAGTGTTTAAGGCAGAATATTTCGCTTTTCAGCGTATTATTATTCGGTTTGAGGTAGAAAAATTCCTCGGGGTTTTCCTTGTACGTTTTGGGTGTGATGTGTTTGCTAATCAAAGCCTCAATATCACCAATTTCGTAGGAGCCAGCAGGAATATCGATACTCTGTTTAGTTTTGCCACCGTTTTCAAAGTAGTGGAATTTCGTATTTTCTTCAATGTTTGGTATACTGTTGTACGAATGGAAGCTGAGCAAAGCCAAACTGTATTCTGAATCAGAATCCAATTGAATGGGCGGATTGAAATCGATGGAAAGCGCTGAAGAACGACTCGTTAACGTCAATATCATAGACATGACTGATATAGTGTCGGAAGCAACACGCTTTAAATAATAAACAACAACTTGGATGAAAAATCATTTATTACAATAATAACATTCATATTGTGAGCTAACTGGACCATGATACTCTGCTTCTTCTAGTGATTGGGCTGACAATCCACACTCATTTTTGTAATGAATGAAACACGGTAGACGAATCTGCAAAGCGAATCGATTTTTGTAGTCTTGTGGTAATCTATGCCATACATCCAGCAACTCCCAAGGTCCTGCGTTCCCAATCAAATATTCGATTGGCAAAGCTCGCAGTTCAGCATCGGTGAAATCTCTCAAAGATTTATATTTATGCATTTCAACCAACGATTTATACATCTCAGCGGTGGACATTATGAAGTAGAAACTTTAGGCAAAGATGTCCACAGTTACTCTGATTGTAATTTTGATATTGACTATTGTTATATGTAATTCTTACACCCCTCCCAAAATATCTTGCCAATTCCATTGGAGGTTTGAGATTACCGAAACTATCGAAATATTGTGCGGCATTGCCGTTTTTATTGTAAGCTACCCAATGAGTGCCCGCATTCAAGTGAGAATCCAAGTTCAATACAGCGCATTCTCGCAGCCAAGGACCACAAGTTGGCAACGTATCACGCATAAAGACTCCACGAAAATGCGGTATTTTCATCTGACGAGTACAGTTTTTAATTTCCGAATCGTATAATGCTCTATGGGGTAGCTTATCTAGCAATTTTTTTGTTTCTTCAAATAAAGACCTCGTCCTTTGCGTTGTTGTTTTTTCAGGAACAGTCCAAATCCTCGAGGGGTTTTGCGCAGGTACAGACCCGATCCTAAATGTTCCATGGCTTTATTGTGACGCTGATCTTCTTCCAGCTTCTTTTTAGCATTTTTTTGCGTCTATCACGGTTTTTGCGATGGCGCTCGCTCCGCCTGCCATCGTACCCAAAGCCGAAAGTGCAGCAAATATAGGTATGAGGGGTAGGAGTCCTCCAGATTTGACATCGAATGGAATTATTCTAGGAACGCGTATTTTTTTACGTCCTCCAGCTTGACTCAATGCCATTTTAGCAGCTCGCAAAGCCGAAGCACTAGATTTCTTAATATTAGTAGGATTGTGTTTCCAATTTTTAATAATTTTTTAAAGCAAGTTACGGCGAAAGGACACGCCCATACCTAGCTTACGTTTGGCTTTCATGGTGGAAGTAACAAGCCAAGCTGCAGCACGTTCCCCAAATTTAGCGTCTTTAGATTTAACTCGTTCCCAAGCTCTATTTTCCAACACTTGATCTGCTTTATGACGGTCTTCTAGAGAGTCGGATTGAGAATATGCAATATCGTGCTCTCTGCAGCTTTCGTCCAAAGGATTCACGCCAGTTTCTCCGCGTTGTAATCTCTGCCTCAATTTGGTGCCTGGACCGCAAAACGAATAACCTGGTAGATGTAATTCGAACGGGAGCTTATTGATGATTGAATTGACAACACCTGCACCGGAGTAAGTCAACATTGATAATGATGAAAGATACCTTCAATGCGTTTATTTATAACCGTGGCGCACTCATGTTTTTTCATCACATCATGGAGGTCGTTCAACAAGACAAGACACTGCCTATTGAAAATTTAGATTTTTTGAATGGAAACCTCGATAGCAGTATGACTGGGAAGCATGGTAAATTATTACCGAATTCGTTTCATGCAATTATTTGCGGACCAAGTGGTTGTGGAAAGACAAATGCCATCTTAACACTGTTATTCCACCCGAATGGAGCAAAATTTGAAAACATCTACGTATATTCAAAATCTTTGTACCAGCCCAAATATCAGGTGATTCAAGAAATTTTGGGGAAAGTCAAGGGATTGGGATATTATCCGTTCAGGGAAAATGAGGAAATCATAAGCCCTCACGAGGCCAAATCAAATTCCATATTCATTTTCGATGATGTTGCATGCGATAGTCAACAGAAAATTCGAGAATACTACTCCTTTTGCAGACACCGAAATATTGATGTTGCATATCTTTGTCAGACATATTCAAAAATTCCAAAACAATTGAAACGAGACAATTGTAATATGATTCTTTTCAAGCAGGATGAAATTAATTCGAAACATGTATTCGATGAACACGTTTCCCCTGGCATGACGTTCGATGAATTCAAGGCAATGTGTGCAGAATGTTGGCGACAGCATCGATATGGAACCGTTGTGATTATGAAAGATTTTGATATAAATGCTGGACGTTATCGTAAAGGATTCGATAAATATATAAGTATACAGAGAGATTGATATATCTCACAGTTATCATCATGAAACTGTTGAGCAAAGAAGTTGATTTTATTCGAAAGACTAAAATCAATGAAATTGCAAAAGCTATTCGAAAAAAATATTTGGCTTTGAAATTGGGCAGAACCGAAGAAGATGAGTCGTTGCAAAAATTCTTTAAACCTGTATCTGTCCCATTGAGGAAAATAGCAGCAATGCCGCCGCCGTCGCAATCTCCTACTACCCCAATGAGAAGTGAGGAAAAATCTGAACTCAAACAAGAGAAAGTAGAAGAGCGTAAAACGTCTCCATTCAAATCCATCAAAACGACGACTCCATTCCAATCCCTCGAACATGTTGCAAGTACGGATGATAATGATGATGATGATGAGGATATCTTCAGCATAGGCACACAAGAGGAACAAGATAAGAGCTTTGTGTCAGATATGAATGAACAAGTTTTACAGGAATATATCAATCAATATCCTATAATGGCTCAACCGTACATTATAAAACATTGGAGTAATGACAAAGAAATAGATAAAGTATACGGTCCTGTATCTTCAAAATGGTTCCTAGGTAACAAAGAAACAGATTTCGACAAACGCAGTAGATACATTGAAATGGGTGGATATCAGTGGAAAGCAACACCCGGTATATATGAACTCATATTTTTAAACACACCTGAAAACTATAATAATGAAGATATGCAGGCATACAAATCAATTGTAGATTTGTCGAACATTCACAAAAACTCCCTAGGCTATCTGAAAGGTAGTAAAAGATACAAATATACCGAAATAATTAAACCGATGTTTCCTATACGAAATTAACGTAAAATATCGACACGTACCGGTTTACCCAAAACATCCAACCCTGCAGCAAAAGGTAACGGTTTACCTGAAAATATACCTATTGCAATGACATTCAATACCAAACCTATGGAGTTTGTTTATTGGGATGACCCAAACGAACTATGCGAACGCCTCAAATTATTGATATCCCTCTCGGGATGCCGGAAATACTTCGCATGACTATGAGATTATTGCCATTTTGAGTGAACTCAAAGAGGCAAATATAATTCTATAAGATGACATACATCCATGCATACATTCACTTTTTCAAAATGGTTATCGATAAGTTCGGACGTAGCGACAGCAGCACCGCTGGTGGCAGTGGTGATAGAAAGCGAAAATTACCTACGCCCTCTGGAGGCGGCGGCTTGCTGTACACTCCAGATGGTAACATCGATTTTGATAATTTGAAATTGAGTAATGTAAAGAGGCCCACCAAAAATACTGATGCTGCCAATAAACAATATGTGGATGAAATCGATGAAAAAATTACTGCAACCATACTACACCAAGGTGAACAACACCATTCAGAAGTAGTTCAACTGAGTGACAAAATGGCAAAGATGCAACATGAAATTCAAAATGAATTGATTGCAACAAAAAATTATCTGGAAAAGAAAACTCGAACACTTGCAAGTAATTTTATTGAAATAACGCAACTAAGTGAGGTACGCTATAATAAAACAAGGTAATTTTTCGAAAAATTCAACATACAATACAAAACTGATATTGAAAATATTCGTGGAGATTTGTTGAAAAATATTTCTGAAATAACCGATTCGATTCATGCACACAATTTAAAATAGGATATTAAGCACAAGAAAACGCTGCTAACCACAAATGAACTGAACCAGTTTCGAATTGATATTTCACAATATATCTCCAAAATAAATTCAGATATAGCGAGTGTAAAATCTGCTGTCGATGACATCATTAAAAGACAAAATGTAGTGTATACAATACCATGATAAAATAGTAGGTTTCACAGTTTCGCCATCACATATGTGCGTGATGGCTTCCAAAGACAAGATTCAACTTGTCCGTGAACTGCACAAACCAATTATAAAAAATTATCCTCGACGTCGCACCATTATTAAATGCTTAGATGATTTATGGCAAATGGACTTGGCCGAAATGAGACCTTACGCCCATCAAAATCGTAATTTCA
The DNA here is from genome assembly GCA_958502065.1 of Chrysolina americana. NCBI lineage: Eukaryota > Metazoa > Arthropoda > Insecta > Coleoptera > Chrysomelidae > Chrysolina > Chrysolina americana. The sequence continues at coordinate 61,580,273 of OY293415.1, read as the reverse complement.
AACTCATTCTAGTCGTTATAGATTGTTTTTCGAAGTTCGTGTGGACTCGACCGTTGAAATCGAAAACGGGGGAGGAAATTACCAAAACGTTTGCAGATATTTTGGCACACACGAAACGATGTTCAAAAAATCTACAAACCGATCAGGGAACGGAATTTTACAACAGTAAATACCAGAGATTGATGAAAAAACATGAGATAAATCACTACAATACGTACAGCATCCTCAAAGCCTCTATGGCCGAACGGATTATAAAAACTTTGAAGGAAAGATTGTACAAGTATTTCAGTTTGAATGGCACCTACAAATGGCTGAATATATTACCTGAAATCACAAAATCTTACAATGATACGCGTCATTCAAAGACGGGTATGAAACCTTCGGAAATTGATAAAACCAACGAAAAAGAAATTCTCAAATCAACGTACAGCCACTTGAAAATAGCTGGACCAAGAAAATTCAAAGTCGGCGATGTTATGCGAATTAGTAAGGCAAAGCACGTTTTCGAAAAAGGTTACACACCCAATTGGACTACGGAATTATTCAAAATCATCAAAGTCAATATCACCAACCCTGCCACCTTCATGCTGGAAGAGTGCTTTTTATGCAGAGGAATTACAAAAAACTGCAAATCCAGATATATATCTCGTGGAAAAAGTACTGAGGGAGAAAGACAAAAAAATGTGGCTCGGTATGGATAACAAACATAACAGTTGGATCGAAAACGTTGATTTTGTATAGAATCCTATAAGAAACAAACACAAATCATATAATTCCGAGGGGTCTTTCAAATATTTTTTTTTCAGTCAACAAACATGCAACAACATTTTTAAAATTGACCACGTGATCTGAAGCTATAAAAGCGTATGCAAGCACAGACGAATATTCAGTTTGAAAACGAAAATGTCTCAAGACAGTGGTTACGTCAGTGAAGTTGAAGTAATGTGCGATAAAGATGGAAAAGATTATAAAGAAACTCTAAATGCCATCGACAGAGCATTGGGGCAATACGAAATGGCAGCTCGAACTGAACATCTGTTGATGGTCTTCCCTATGCCATCCTACGAAATTCGATTTGGCATAAGTCCTTCCAGGGATTTTAGCTCATGCATCATTTTGAAGCAGCAGTTCTCCATTCAATCCATCAATTTTGCTTTTTTTGAATGGGCAACCCTCATTGACATCCTGCAAGAAATAAAGGAGAATTTCTTTGAATCACAAATCGATGAGTATGTAGATGAGTATGATCCAATCACAACACGTTGCGGGGATTACATTTACATCACACAGTACATCGAAAGTAATACCGAACAAATTTCCATTTCCAAGGATATCACGAACATGGAGTTGTCCCAACAAGATGTAACCGACATTCTAAATACACACTTGGGGGTGCTGTCTGACCGTATCGCTATGCTGGATGCTATGAACTTTTGTGACTATTATCGAGGTGTTTTTGATATTATTCAATCATGGTTATGTGACAATAAAACTAATTTAGGTTTGGAAGAAATTATAGAAGGTTTTTGTCAAGCTTCATGTTTAGATAGTATGTTGGCTAATACTTTGCGAGAATATTTATTTTATTATAAGCAAAAATTTGTGTATGATTTATGTAATAAATGAGAAAAAGAAATTATGTGTGTTTAATTTCATCAAGTTTAAATTTTTATTAATTTGCAGACACTCAAACATAAAAACATTTTCAACTTACCTTTTTTTGCTCAACACTATCCTCCATTGTAAGCTCAATCACATTTTCAAAAAAAATATTTTATTTTGTAATTTTTGAAACCTTTTGATATTATTATAAAAAAACACGACTACTTGTCTCCCAGTATTACGATCCAACTTTTTTTTTTAATTAAATTCAGTTCACAAAATTTCGAAAATGAAATACATGATTATGCACTTTTTCAAAGAAAAATATTTTTCTTACATCTTATTATTGGTGATTGTGCACACACGCAAGTAAGTCTAACACCTAGTACTGCTTGGGTAATCGAAAACTGAAATTTATCGCTCATCCCCAACCACTTTTTTGACCCTAATGTGAGAACAAATTTCTTAAAAACATTCGAGAATACTTGATATAAAATTTCAGAACAAGCAAAGCAAATAACGGAATAATCGTTAGTTCGATAAACACATTTCAAGGCCAACTGATTATTACTTCCAGCATAATAACCAAGTTTCCAGTTTGCGCGGTTTTTCCATAATTGATAACGCCGAATGGCACGTTTCAATGCCAACTGATATGAAACGAATAACAGAAATTGATAGCAGAATGTTTGTTTGGTAATAATAAAAATAAAATTCAATTTTCGAATATTTTTATTTAAACCAAATTATGTGAAATTCCAAAATTATTTCTTGTATAGTTCTAATTAAAATACATAAAATATATGCTAATATTATAGATACTATGATTAGAATTCTATAAACGTTATATTCCATTTGCGACTTCTTTTTCCCCTGCCCTGCTGGAATAAATTCGGTGGTTTTTGTGTCTATTTCACGAAGATCTTCAAATATCAGCTTCAATTTATACTTGAATTCTTGGGAACATCGCTAACAAATACTGCTAACTGTCCCTGATTAACCCGAGTTAAACGCATTGTTTTCCATTGTGTCCTATTACAATGAGGATCGAAATCATCTGCCTTCACGCATATTGCCATGAATTTCACTCTTTTCGGTACATTGACGTATAAAACATTATTCAATATTGCAGTCAGAAGAATAAAATTTGTTTTCAGTTGAGGAGACATATTCTACGATGCTTTAGGCTGGATTCTTTTTAACGGTTATCTCGTTTGCGGTAATTTTCGATTGAACACTTTGTCTTGAATACCCAAATCAGTCAACTGTTTCACCACATTCTCCTTTTATTCATAAAATTGAATATCATCCTTTGACTCTTGGACACGTCTAGAAAAATCTTCAACCTTCTGTCTGTATTTTTCAGATGACATTTTAATACTGATTATTTCAACTGTTCAATGGCAATAACATACTTTCCAAAAATAAAGTTACCTAACCCTCTCCCCCACCTACCTGATGATGAATACCAAAAAAAAGAAGCAGAGTCAAACTGACACGAAACGAAACGTACTGCAGCGGCGATTCTCTTCAAAAATGTAATCAAAATAGACATTTTTCGCGTTCCAAAAAACAACTGAAAATTGAAACGCTTAAACATGCAAAAATGCAACCTTAATAAACGTTTTTCACGTTCGAAAAAACAGCCTTAAATTAAACCGAAAGACTCTGTTTCTTATGGAGATTCAGCATTTCAAAATTGCTCAAAATACACGTTTTTGCGTTCGAAAAAACAACTGAATTCAGAAACGCTAAAACATGCCAAAATGCGACCACAATAACCGTTTTTTGTGTTCGAAAAAACAGCTGAAATTTTAAACGCTAAAACATGCAAAAATGCGACTAAAATAGACATTTTATAAGATTAGTTCAGTAGTTCGTTCTGCTTTGATCAAACTTGATCTCCCATAAAAGTTGTATTATTAGAGTACCCGCACGTTTCTATACGTTTACTGATAACGAAGTTAGCGTCCTATGCCCATTTGGCATTGGAAAATGCTTAACAATGTTTCTTGACATCGAAACAAACCCATTGGTGTCAAAATTATTGAAATCGTACGACCGATAGTAACTAAATTTGGACCCTTATCAATGCTCTATCTCAATTTTCAATGATTGGGCACCTTCCTGATGATAGAGAGCGCTGACGTATTCGGTCTCGATGACATGTAATACATTTCCGATTGGGATCGCACGTTGAAACACTAAACTCCTGTTAAAACATCATATTTTTTTTCTATAAATGAGATGCTCTGTATACCTTCTTGATTAGGATTGAAACGTCCTATGAGCGGTTTTTTCCCATCTTGAATAGTTTTTGAACACTCTGTGTATGTCTAAGAAAATTTTGGAACACTCAGTATGAAATATCACCATATTTTTCTATTGGGTCCCCATATCCCCAATGATACGTATTTTCTGCGTCCCATGTTCCACATGACATTTGACACTTGCATCAGCAATGTTTTTTCTCTTAAATAACGTGTGATACGCCCTGTATATACTATTGCTGAATACTTTTCTACTCCCAATGACCCATTTTCCATCTGACCTGTACAACCATGTTTATTTGTCACATATTTATTTATTTTTTCTTCAACGATATTACCAATGACAACTGACAGATATCGAGTGTGAGGCGCCGCCGATATATTGAGCCCTTTTGGCATTGGATAATGCTTAATAATATTTCTAGACATCGAAACGAATCCATTGATGCCAAAATCATCGAAATCGGACAACCGGAAGTGAAAACCGGAAGTGACCATTTTATTGCATATTTGAACTCTCCTCGATGTGGATAATCCGAATTCACTAGTACTCTTCTTCTACCTCAATTTTTTCAAACCGCTTATTTTTCGTTGATTCGTATAGATCCCACATATCGTTAATGCGTTTTTGGACACTGATGGATTTGATGTATTCCTTCATGATGTCAAATGGTGGTCGTGTTTTTTTTTTCTCAAAACACACGTTAGATATTTTCTATCTAAGATGAGACATATGACAAATGACAGAAGCTGATATCTTTTTTCCAAAAGCAATGATGTTTAAATCAAAACGCCCCTGTATATATTTTCCCCAATAAAATTTGTGAGACGTCCCTGTACAACTATGATGGGCGTTGACCACTCAGAAGCAGCCATGTTTTTTTTTAACTTGAATCCCCATACCCTCCATAATGTGCTTTTTTCTTTGACCTCCATGTTTTTTCTCTTAAATGATATGTTGGTACACCTGGTATACTAAATCTAATGAGCAGCCGCCATGTTTTTTCTCTCACAAATTATATGTGGTACACCTGGTCTACTGAATCTAACGAGCACCCACCATGTTTTTTTTCTCTTAAATGGTATGTTTTGAGACAACTGGTATACTAAATCTAACGAGCAGCCGCCATGTTTTTTTCTCTTAAATGATACTTTTTGAGACACCCTATACACATAGCTTGTTGAAACGCTAGACCACCGTTGAACCGCAATTTTTTCATATTTATTCCAAACATCATTATTATTTTCAGACTCACAATCATTATTTTTTTTAAATATTCAAACAGCGTGCTCTGTTAGCTGGAGAAATATATACCCCACATTTGTACATCAACTTGTACGAAGTCTCCGTGGAGGCAAGGCTAGCGTCACTCGCTACCACGCATAAACCACTGGTTCAAACCTCGTTCTCGGAAATCTTTTTTTCTTTTCAAATCCAATTCAATTAATTCAAAATATGTTTGCGCCGCGCTCTATTGGCAAAATGTTATCAGTCTAAGGGATCTACTCGACTACGTCACACGATGAACGCGGACCAGCGACGCTCTAATTTCCCCCCACCCCAAAAAAGAGCAAAAATTGCAAAACGGATCTTAAAAATCCTTATGCAGATTAAAATGTAAAAATGATCAAATTGATTGTAGAAATCTTGTAGCTCCTTTACTAATGACACTTCATACAATACACGTGCGTTTTGAGAAGAAAACTTAAACTTCTTGGTTTAATTAAATTACAATCAAATTTTTATTTACGTGGGACTTTATTCGGTCTATTTACACAAATTTAGTCAATTAAAAAATATAAAAACTTTTAGCATTAGCGAGATATATTTAGGATTCAGGCTTCATGCATAAACTTTTTCATTTCGTGCGTGATGGGTTACTTACAACTCTTGTTACGTAATATACTATCAGATGTTGTTTACCCTGCATTATATTATTATATTGTGTGTTTGATACATGTTAAAGAGGTCTGACTTGCGGGATAGCAAGTAGATCTAGAATGGAACTACTTGTATTTAAATCGAAGCTAATCTATGTTTATTCAATATACTTATCAAATTAATCTGTCTTGTTTTCTTTCTATACTTGAATTTCACTTATAACAGGTCGTCACGTACTTTCTAGGACTATCATGGATATAGCGTAGCCGCTCACGTTATATTCCTTATTTTTGTGAGGTCCGCAAATTTGAGTGAAACATCTATCAGTTCCAAACAAAGGACATCGTCTATATTCCTGTGAGTCTATTGTTATAACTTTTGCAAGTATCCTTATGAATATAAGCGAAGCAGGAATCGTCATTGTTCTGAAGGCCAAATACCGGGCTCTTGTCAGTGCTGTTGGTGCAGAAATACAGGAGCGGACTGAGGATTTGATGAAAATAATTTCTCAACCATGAATGAAGAAACAAATTAGGAATTTTCTAACTATAGGAATCCCCCAAATACCAACAGACTATTCTCATCCATAGTAAGTCAAATGAACCCCACCAAGCACCGTTCTAAAAATCAAGGATTTCTGTTCACTGCCTTCAAAAATCTGAAACTGGATGACTTCCTCATAGCTTTAGGAAATGTTGTTCATCCAAGAAATATTCAACTTTCCTCAAGAATTGCCAATAATAGAATCTGTGTATACTTATCAAGTGAAGAAATCGTAGATAAATTCATAAATGAAGCCGAAGGAAAAATCACCATCGATCAAGAAATCCTCACCGCCAGAAAACTAATCACTCCGAACAAAAAACTACCTATCTATCTATGTCTGTTCCACAATTCCCCATGAAGTATGAGCGACTGAACTCCATAAAATAGGACTGACGTTATTTTCACCCATTACAATCCTCAGAATAGGGACCTCCAATCTTGATTATAAGCACATATTGAGTTTCCACAGACAAACCTATATCTCCCTAATTGATCACTCAACAATTCCTCATTCCGTTATCATAATTCCATACGATCAATCCCCCTACCGTATTTATCTATCCATTGACAAGTTATGTTTCAAATATAAACAAGAGGGACACTTAGCAGCAAAATGTCATATCGTCACGACTATCGATCAGAATGTTACACAAAACCTTACACAAGGTGATGAGAGGCAAATACCGATAACAACACTTCACAATCAACCGAGAACACTGAGGTTGAACATTTCAGTGAAGAAAAACAAATACACCACTGGCAATCACGTCTTCAGGCAAAAGGAGCAGACACGAAATAACTACTCCAGAACCGAATACACCTGATGAAAATGAGTTATTCGTGAAACCCATTGTAGAACAACGAAACAAAAAAGTTACACAAGCGAAAAACAACCGATGGAGGACCCATCAAACCGATGTTTGAAGACCACTCAGTAGATAGACAATACCAATACTGGGACCGGAGTGTGTCCCAGTATTGGTATTGCTCCACACGGTGAATCTCTCGATGGCCGCGTCCATCGAGTTCTTGCCGTTGGTGAAGGGTTGGGGCTGAAGAAGATGACGTGTTCGCCGAAGAGTTTCGGGGGTGGGGGGGTTCAAAACCTTTCACCCTAGGCGTGCATCTTTCCTGCAAAAAAACTTGGCGGCGATGGAGCGGCAGGCAAAAAAACATGGCGTCGATGGCGGAAGTTATGAAAAAACCTTTCCTCACGTGATTCGCTGAGAGCATTTGGATGGAAGAGAAATACCGTCACGTGATTCGTTGAAAGCAATTGGCTGGAAGAGAAAAAAATAATGGCCGCGCCTTAATTGTCAATACGAAAAAATTAAATATGAAAAATGTCTACTGTCTTAGAACACACAACAGAAAATTATGATGGACTTATTATTAATTCACTCGCTCTCGAATGAAAATCCAAAAGAAAACAAAAATACGTCTCCACCGCCGTGAAAAAGCGATAAGGCACGTTCCATGCTTGCATATTTACCATCTGCTCCAGTTGGAATAAATTCTCAGAAAACACGATGATCCATTTTTTACCTTGAATTTGTTTTACAGAGTTAATCGCACAGTTTGATCTCACACACACATCCGGTGTTTTGTTTACGCTGCTCGAGCTAAATTGACCTTGGAGTTGTTAACTGTCTCAGATGTTTGTTTTCCAGGAAAATGATAAGTCAGCAGAGATGAGAAAGTTTAGTTTGAAGCCAAATTGATCAATTCGAAGCATTTTAAGTGTCTCACTCTAACCCATGGCCTTATATATCTGTCTTTGTCTGTTCACATTTATTGAAATGAACAACGTCAGTTCGAGAAAAATACATTTATTTTTCACATAAAAAATTACACTTCAGTGCCAGTGGCGTAGTATGAAGATACATTATCATTGTCGAATAAAAAAAATTTGATGCATGGATTTAATAAACCTATATATGGATTCGGATATTTGAACACTCAGAACCATTGACACAAAAAACATAAACCAATCGTGCAGTGTCGGCGGCAGCTCGCATTTGGAATCCTTACTCTCTCGATCTGCAGCAGGGGCTTGCATCTTGACGTCCACGGGTAGGGTAGTTGGGTGGGACAATGACGACAACGATGGCCTCGAAGTGCTGCTGCTAGAGGGGCAAGACATTTTCAACGGAAGCCACTGCGTATCGCTATAGAGGTGTGATTTGTATAAATCTTCCGCAGTCTATACGATGAGGTGTTCATCGGGATTTCGGCTCTCAACACAGGCAAATATCCATCATTGGCTGGCGCCTGAGTCATTTTCGTCTAGTTCGAAGTACTCGAATCATCGTCGTGCAAATACGATACCAATACTTCGCCGTACATGGCGGGCTAATATACAGTACGTTCGACAGAACGGCTGCTAGAATTATATAATTTGTTGTCATAGTGACGACAGCTCAATGTACACTGAGAAACAGCGTATATGTCACTCAAATATATACACTGAGAGGAACACACACACATACACCATTGCTCAATGTACATTACTCGTATTTCTTTCAGTCTCTCTCTCTCTCTCTCATTCATTCGATCCGCAAAATAAATCGAGAAAAATTGGTTTTATACATCTATTAATACATAATAATAATAATAATACAATATAAATAATAATACAATATGAATAATAATATTTCGTGTGTTTTCGGCTAGTCTTGGTGTGGCTGACGTCATGGACTTGGTGCTGACGGCGACGGTGGCGGAACGTGGTGGATCGGTGAATGCTGCTGCTGCTGCTGATCCATTGCATATTTTGGAAGCGTTTGAAATTACACAGCTTGTGCTTGTACTCTGCTATGTACGCCTTGAGCTCGCGCAAATTTTGCAAGTGCCGATTGATAGGAGTGTCGTGGTCGTCGTCGTCGTGATCGCCGTGGGGCCTCACCATATCAGGTGTGACGATATCCATTGCCAGATTTCGAAACAGTGTCTCATGGAACAATGCACTTCTATTTCTCCGGATGCTATATGATTCAAACAGAGCGGGCTTTGCTTCTCGAGTGTCGGTGGAGGCGTTGTGACGACTGTACTTGTAGTAGCCGCAATATCGACGATGTGTGGCCTCTTAGGCAGATCGAGCACACACTTCAGCAAAAAATTGAATTTTTGATTACCATTCACGTATACCACATCAGCCTCTATGATGAAGCGCAGCACTCGTTGAATTCGACATAGCCATCAGAGTATGGAATGCCGTGGTTTATCTGCTTCGCTCAGGTCATGGAATGGCACTAAGGCTTTGAATAAAAAGTGGTTTGTGCGATGCCCGTCGGTGATGGCGAGCTCTTTGGGATGGAATTCACCGCCCACGGTGAAACCCTGAATGTCACAGGCTACGAGCTTCATCCTGTTGTTGTTTGTTTGCTGATTGAACTGATTCACTGCTGTGATTAACTGAGAGACACACACAGAGAGAGAGCGAGATTACCCACCGACTGAAAGACTGAACGTTTGGCTTACAACTGACGCTCTCAACCTTTCTAAGCCTGCATTACATACATACACACAAACAAAGAGTGGATTCCCCCACTACTACTGTATGTCACTATTTTTTTTATGACAGACGACGTACAGTCTCGCTCAAGGGCAAGTGTTCCAGCATACAGTCGTGAATGATGATGCAATAGGCTCGAGTATTGGCGGGAAATCCGACTCTGGCCTCGATGTCAAGTTTGACATCGACAGTGGAGGATATCATGAATTCCGCTCTGCGGGAACAGTCTATTACTAACACGGTGGCTCTGCTTTTGAATGCTCCGTAATCGAGTAGAGGGCGCTTCTTCGGACAATTGGCATAGCTCCGATTAAATTCTGTGTAGGCTCGATGGGCTTCGACAGAGTTGTTTCTGTTGAATTCCAAGTGCATACGTTCCTGCAGGTAAGTATCGCTGTTCATGGCTAGGCGTATGTCGCTGATGTCGATGTGATCGAAATAGGATGCATCTCGAGCCGCATTGCCCATCCGATTTGTTTGGAAGGCCAGAATGACGAATCGGGGACTCTCCATGGCCGTGCAAGTTTTCACAGCCCAAACTTCCTTGGTGGAACCCTGAGTGAGTGCAGGCAACTCGTGTATGTCCCACTTGCGATACAAAATCACTACAGGAGCGTCTGTTTTGATGGACTGCAGCAATTTCAGACGAATGTCGTCATTGGGCATCACATGTTTGACTCTGAGTACAACGCTCGTGATCGTCAGTGTGACTGTGGTGGCTTCGACTACTGGATTCGCCAGCTCCTCTATCAGCATGCAATTGTTATCATTTCTACTTCTGACCAAGCGAATGCACTGTCGTCCAATGGTGGCATATCTATAATCATGGAATATACCCAACAGATGCTAAAGCGGAATCCACATGGCGAACGAACCGTCGGGGGCGTTGTGAACCGTTCCGCCAGTATAGGTCCAGCCGGCTGTGGTCAAGTATCGCACATTATTTTCCTCGTAACAAGTATAGCCGCGAAGGGTGCTAACTATACCCGGCGATCGAACAGAGTCCACCTCTTTGCCATTAATTTCATAGTAGATGTCCTCGAAAAGGTATGCGCCGGCATTATTGATAAATCTAACATTGCCCGTTCCTGCGGTACGAGTCAGACAGCCCTCTATGCATACAAGGGCATCATTCATCAGTATCCACACATCGCTCTGCTGAATGACAATTTCGATTATGTCATTATTTTGAAAGGACTTGACGTACGGGTGATGCGTTCGAGTATCAACTCTGTTGATGGATTCGTCGAACTTTGGATGATTGTACACGTCGAATACATGTCTTGATGAGATGATGTCCTTGCGATTTGAGATAGTGTATGCTGGAGTTAGACAGAGTGTGTGCGTCTGCTCTCTTCGACTGAGTCTGCGCGACTGAATTGATACCAGCACCCTCTGCACTTTTATGCACAAAGGCATGATCATCAATATTCTGATCAAATACCAACCCCATTTTTATGACAGCTTGCGCAGAACAAGTCGTATAATGATGAACTCTCTACGGAAATTCACACTGTAACAGTCCTGATCGAGAATATTCAAGGTTATGTTGTGTATTTCCGTCTTGTTCATAGGCAAATAAATCAAATTCGAGGGCGTTTCGTGTATAGCAAAGCCGGGGTTTTCTCGAACGGCAAACTCGTATATGGTGTGAGCCGGGCGATTGTTGAAAAAGGCACCCGATGTGATGTTACTATCGATGTGAACAGTTCGAACTTTGATAATGTTCACAGGTAGGTCGGATGAGTGAACGCTTCCAGCCTCCAATAGTCTCGGGGAAAAACCCAGTAATCGTCCTATGGAATCCTTGGGAAGAAAATCGATGTTATAGAGCTTGCTGTATATCTCACACTGCAGCGTATTGGTGTTGGGTTTGAGAGAGAATAAAGCCTTGCTTTTGTTGGTACTGTCGTCGTAGTCGTCGTCGTCGCCAACGTCACTATACACTACGGCTCTCTTCTTCTTCTTCTATGCTTCTTTCGGCCTCTCGATGTGTTTGTGTATAAACTTGGCAATATCGCTTATTTCGTAACACCCAGTCGGTATTTGGATGTTGCTAACAGATGGCGCTTCTTTGACAGAATAATAGAATCGACCACTTGATATGTTTGGTATGCTGTTGTATGAATGGAAACCAATCAATGCCAAGCCGTAAGTGCTATCTTCGTCCAATTGGAGCGGCAGAGAAAAGTCTGCGGTACGCGTCGACGTTTGACCTGTCACTGTCAACACCAAAGACATGACTGACACTGAATGGGGTTATTTACTTCTATTTAAACCATTTCATATGCGCGCTCTGTGCTCAGAGTCTAGTATGGGATTCAAGACGCGTGAGGCTCGCGCTATTCGTCTAGCGAAACGTATCCTGTCCATGGTCACTTGCATCCAATACGATTTTCGCGAAGTTTTGTATGCAAAACGCCACGTCACCATATAATGAACCTCATTGCACTCGTCATTAAAGGTCACCACTTTTCTATTCCTTTTCGCGCGCGCGCACACTCAGACTGTGTTCTCGTATAGAAAATTCAAACACAAATAACTTGGTTGAATGTCTGATAGCGATCGTTGTTGTAGAAGATTTTCACTTTTTTAACCAGATATCGCACCAATTCCACCGGCGGCCGAAACTGTCAAAGTATTTCACCACATGTCCGCGTTTCACGTAAGCTACCCAATGCGCTCCGCGATTCCTGCTCCAGTCCAGATTGATGATTGCGCATTCTCTGTACTTGGGAAATTTCGATGATGATGATGAGGATCGAGGTAAGTTGTCTCGCATGAAAAGACCAATGAAATGAGATATTTTCAGACGTTTCACATATTTAAGCAATTCCTCATCGTACAACGCTCTATTGGACAGCTACAGCGGGAGTTTTTAAAAATTTCTTCTTGAGAAACAAACCATAGCCGCCTTTAGCGGTCTTTCGCAGAAACAAACCGGAACCTCCTACATGTTTGTTGTCACCGCCGCCAATGCTCTCCATTGCGGTGTTATGACGCTTGTCTTCCTCCAATTTCATTTTGGCATTGGCCGAGGAGATGATGGTCCTGGCTATGGTGCTGGCACCGGCTGCCAACGAGCCCAACGCCCCCAGAGCGGCGAATATCGGAAGCAGAGGCAGCACACCACCGCTCTTCGCTTCGAACGGTATTATTCGGGGTACTCTGATTTTTTTTCGACCAACCAATTTCTTCACTTGAGCACGGGCAGCACGCAGTGCCACCAAGGAGGATTTTCGCAGAGCCTTCGCACTCAAATCTTTCAGCTGATCAGGTTTCAGAGTTTTTCGCAGAGTCTTGGTAATTTTCTTAACCACATCTCGACGGAAAGACTTTGGCTTTGCAGCAGCAGCAGCAGTCTTCTTCTTCTTCTTCATACCCATTCCCAAATTACGTTTTGCCTTCATGGTTGTGGTGATCAGCCAAGCAGCAGCTTTCTCACCAAATTTGGCCTCTTTTGATTTGACACGTTCCTAAGCTCGATTTTCCAGCGCCCAATTTTGCGAGTGTGCAATATCGTGAGTCTTACAAGCCGAATCCAAAGGGTTCACACCAGGGTCTCCACGTGCCAATCTCTTCTGTAGTTTGGTACCCGATCCACAGTACTGGTATCCAGGCAAATGAAGCTTGAATGGCAGATGATTAATCGGAGAGTTCATCATTCCACGACCTTCGTGATCGACAGTCAGCATGACACTGACGCGATTAATGTTGCGCACCTTTGTACATAGCTGTACTCCACTCAAAATGTCATTCGAATGTCAGATGTGGGCGTGGTCACATACACTTCAGCAAAAAATAAATCAACTCAAACATGAAAGTGGTGCAACAAGAGCCGGCTCTGGATATAGTCAATTTGGATACCATAGGTGGAGGAGGTATTGGCGGTAACGATGATGGTATACATAAACACGGTCCCCTGCCATCGAATTCATTCCGAGCGATATTTTGTGGCCCCAGCGGATGTGGCAAGACCAACGCTGTACTCAGTCTGCTGTTCAGCCCGAACGGAGCACGCTTCGAGAATGTTTACATTTATTCAAAGTCGCTGTACCAACCTAAATATCAGCTACTGCACGATGTACTCAAACAAGTCAAGGGCGTAGCTTATTTTCCATACAGGGACAACGACGAGGTGATCGATCTGTGAAAGACGAAAGAAAACTCAATTTTCATATTTGACGATGTGGCGTGTGACAAACAGAATAAAATCAGAGAGTTCCATGCCATGACACGCCACAAGGGTATTGACCCGACCTACTTTTGTCAAACCTACTCGAAAATACCCAAACAGCTCATCAGGGACAGTTGCAACATTATAGTGCTTTTTCGGCAAGACAATATGAATTTGAAGCACGTCTCTCCGGATTACACCTTTGAGGAATTCCGCCGCATGTGCGCCACCTGTTGGGAGGAAAAATTCTGATCTTTGGTCATTGTCAAAGACTTTAATGTGAACAAAGGGCGCTACCGCCTGGGCTTTGACAAATATATACAAATGTGATGCGAGGTGGCATGGCATTCGTACTGAAGCCATGGCGCCGACCACATCACCCCGCATCGAGACGGAGATTGCTAAAGCTGAACGCAAACGTCAAGTCAATCAGCTGTCGAAAATTAAGCGAAAAAAGTATCTGAGTCTGAAACTCAGAAAATCCGAGCATGATGAAGCACTGAGTAAATTATTCAAACCCATTACGGTACCGCTGAAAAGATTGAGTGCAGCAGTGCCGCCACTCACCAAGCGATCACGACTGACAGTGAAAAAAGAAGAGAAACAGGAACCGCAATCGACTCCCGACTTTATGAAGAAGGACGAAGACGAAGAAAGCTACCACACAGATGATGGTGATTATGATGATGATGAGGATGACTACTTGGAAGTTTATTCTGAAGTAGCAACTGAATTCGTGAAAGAACATCGTGCCAAATCCGGCAGAATAGATGTAAATTACGGTCCCATTTACGACAAACCAAGAGCGCAATGGTTGCTCGGTAGAAAGCTGATGGACTTCGACAAAGAGACGGGGGACATTCGCATTGATGATGTAACATACGAGGGCACTCCGGAACTATATAGTTTGATTTTCTACAAAAATCCCAAATACGCTAAAGCCGATTTGGTGGCATACAAGCAAATTTTGACAGCTACAGGTGTGCATGTAGATGGGCGAGGTAGGTTGAATCCATCTCAGACTGCCAAATACGAACAATTGATTCGACCAATGTTCAAAGACCCTCAATCAAAAATAGGTGGTGGTAGAGATCGAGGTCGTTTCACCGACGGCAGTGGTATCCCAGATGATCAGTTGACATACAACACGAAACCCATAGAATACGTGTACGATGTGAACGAGCTCGTTGACAGGTATAGGCTTCTGGTAGCCGCCAAAAATGCCGGCAGCACCTCTACCGACAACGAGATCATGGCCATCATCAATGAGCTGAGAGAAGCATGCTATATTCGATAAATAAAAGCGTAGACGTTTTTTTGCATGCCACAGTCGCATCATGAGCATCAACAAGTTCGGTCAAACTTCGTCAGCTCGCCGTGCACAGCAGTAGCAGCAGCAGCCCTACCATTTTCCTGGCGTTATACTCAACTATACGACAAATGGGGACATTGATGCTGAACATGTGGAAATATGTAATGTGGAAACGCCAAGTGCACTCAATGATGTTGCCAACAAAAAATACGTTGATGACGTCAAACAGAAGCTCAAAGATGACGTCATACACAAACTCAAAGACGAGCTGGACACCACCAAAAACAATCTTGGATATTCGAGTGATAAAATTCATGTCACTTTCGATTAAAAAGCATGAAAATACCAAGAAACGCTTGGATAAATTGGCACTGGATATTGTTGATATTCCAGCCTCTTGAGTAGAAGGTGTAACGCCCAGTGCAGTTAGTGTATTGGCTCCGCCATTAGCGAAATGACGTCATCAACAGAGAAAAAAGAATTGGTTGATGAGCTCTATGCTCCAGCCAGAAGGAATTTTCCTCGCAGACGTACCATCATCAAAGGACTCGACGATCTGTGGCAGATGGACTTGGCTGATCTTCAAAAATACTCCAAAGCCAATAAAAACTTCAATTATATTCTCGTGGTGATTGACACCTTTTCCAAGTACCTATGGGTGCGCCCCTTGAAGACCAAAACTGGTCGAGACGTCACCGAAGCGATGAGTGACATATTGTCGAGAGCGAAAAGATGTCCCAAGCTCCTCCAATCAGATCTCGGAACCGAATTTTACAATTCCAGCTTTCAGACTCTCCTGAAAAAGTACAATATCAAACACTACAGCACGTATACCGTAAAGAAAGCCGCGATCGCGGAGAGGGTTATACGTACTCTCAAGGAAAATCTCTTCAAGTTTGAACGGTACTACAAATGGCTGGACATTTTGCCGGACATTGCCAAAAACAACCAGCACAAACATCGAACGATGTTAATAATCAACGTATGATTGTGCCGAACGTGCTGGTCGAAAAAAATTCAAAATTGGCAATTTTGTGGGAATTAGAAAGGCCAAGCATGTTTTCGAAAAAGAGTATATGCCTAATTGGACTACGGAACTATTCAAAGTTGTCAAAGTGAAAATCACCCAACCAATCACGTATTTGCTGGAGGACTTGGAAGGGCGACCAGTCAGCAGCGCTTTCTACGAACAAGAACTACAAAAAACAAAAATCATCAGGCGTAAGGGTCGTAAAGTACTTGTGAAATGGCTGGGGTTCGATAGTACGCACAATAGTTGGATTGATGCAACAAATCGCATGTAATTCAATGGAAAATTGACACAATCTCAACTGGAAGAGGGGGCCTTTCATCATCATCGTCGTCGTCTCTCAGCTCTCGACGACGTAGAAACTCGAGCCGGTGCAGAGATTAGTCAGTCAACATGTTTGGTGCAGTGAACAACGTCGTTGTCGAGTCTTCTGAAGAGTCCTCTGGTTACGATCATCATCATCATCATCATCATCATCATCATCATCATCATCATCATCATCATCATCATCATCATCATCATCATCATCATCATCATCATCATCATCATCATCATCATCATCATCATCATCATCATCATCATCATCATCATCATCATCATCATCATCATCATCATCATCATCATCATCATCATCATCATCATCATCATCATCATCATCATCATCATCATCATCATCATCATCATCATCATCATCATCATCATCATCATCATCATCATCATCATCATCATCATCATCATCATCATCATCATCATCATCATCATCATCATCATCATCATCATCATCATCATCATCATCATCATCATCATCATCATCATCATCATCATCATCATCATCATCATCATCATCATCATCATCATCATCATCATCATCATCATCATCATCATCATCATCATCATCATCATCATCATCATCATCATCATCATCATCATCATCATCATCATCATCATCATCATCATCATCATCATCATCATCATCATCATCATCATCATCATCATCATCATCATCATCATCATCATCATCATCATCATCATCATCATCATCATCATCATCATCATCATCATCATCATCATCATCATCATCATCATCATCATCATCATCATCATCATCATCATCATCATCATCATCATCATCATCATCATCATCATCATCATCATCATCATCATCATCATCATCATCATCATCATCATCATCATCATCATCATCATCATCATCATCATCATCATCATCATCATCATCATCATCATCATCATCATCATCATCATCATCATCATCATCATCATCATCATCATCATCATCATCATCATCATCATCATCATCATCATCATCATCATCATCATCATCATCATCATCATCATCATCATCATCATCATCATCATCATCATCATCATCATCATCATCATCATCATCATCATCATCATCATCATCATCATCATCATCATCATCATCATCATCATCATCATCATCATCATCATCATCATCATCATCATCATCATCATCATCATCATCATCATCATCATCTTCATCATCATCTTCATCATCATCATCATCATCGGACCGAGAGTGGGCAGATCGAATGGCAGATTTAGATCGAATATGTGACATGTACAAGGAGGCCATCAAAGCGGAACGTTTCTTTGCATGCAACGCCGCCTACGAGTTTCGCAACATCGACGTTTTGAACTTGCAATGCGGCATAAGTTTTGCTCGGAGTTTTGTGCCTGCAGTGAAACACCATATGCTCCAGCCTGTCCTTCAGCATGTTTGAATGGGGCCAATTCGTAGGGGCCATTATTCAGCTGCTTTACACTAGCCGAGATGACCCGAATGCAGCAGCAGCAGTCAAGACTAGCCGAGTCAAACTCGACTGGGACGATGTTATGGAATTGGAATTGCACACTTATGCAGAGAGTCAACAAGTGCGAGTTTCCAAGAATGACACCTACTTCTACCTGACGGAAGCGGATTTTCAAGAAATCCTACATCTAGATGCTACTGTGATGGCGACAAAATTTGAATATCTATTGAATATGAACATTAGTCAATATTATCACGATTTATTAAGCAGTGCAAAAACTCTAGCTAAAAACAATGGTTTGTCATTTGATGAGGCTATAAACTTGTGTACTATATCATCAAAATATGATGAACATCTATGTTTTCGTGAATACCTATGCTATTTGCCGGACAAAGTAATGTTTGATTACGAAACGAAATGAATGTATATATTGAGAGCAGAGTTGGCGTTTTAATTCAGTATGCAGTGTGTCTGTGTGTATGCCGAGAGAGAGAGAGACGGAGAGATGCAGCAGTACGAAACAAGACTCGACTCGTTTCGAAGCTGAACTTCGACATTTCCTGCAAGTAAGTTAGCCGAAGCAGGCTTTACGTATATCGGTTCGGAAGATGTAGTTGCATGTCTTTCGTGCCAAGTAGAAGGGTTCAGATGACTGCCCAATGACGACTCTATGGCTGACCATCTACGATGGAGCCCCCATTGTGATTTCGTTCGTAGTTATTACTCTGATCACAGACACAGACCGACGACAGATGGCGCTGATGTTCCTCCTGAACCAAGAATGTCAGATGTCATTAGCAGAGTGACAGATGACACATGGATGACACCGCCACCACCACCACCACCACCGTCAGATGGCGCTGATGTTGCTCCAGAAGACCGACAAGTGAAAGGTGACATGAGCAGCAGAGTGACCACAGATGTCATGAACATAGACTCACAGAACACAGTGATGATGTGTCGTGTATGTCTTGTGAATGAACTAAATGTATTGTTCATGCCATGTAGACACTTGGCGTGCTGCTCACAGTGCGTCATCAGGTGCGATACATGCGTAGTTTGTAGATCACTCATCAATATGTTTATGAAAATATATATTATATCTCAGAATATTTTTGATTTTAATTTTGACTTGAAAATACCCTTCCCCATTTTATTTTTGCTTCAAAAAACATACTAATTTTTATGCAAAAAAGTATCACTTTTTTATTGAATTATTCATCATATTTTGCTTCAAAAAACTTGCTAATTTTTTATGCAAAAGAGCAGCAGATTTTGATTGAGTCATTCTTCCAATTTTGGTGCAAAAACGTGCTCTTTTTCTATGCAAAATAGTGGCACTTTTTTCGATTAAAAAAAAAAAACAAAATTGACATGGTGGAATGATTTCAGTAAATCATTTTCAGTGAATTTTGAGTCACTCAGCATTCACTCAGCTTTCACTCAGTTTTCACTCAATAAAAGTGATACTTTTTAATGTAAAAAACAGGAACTTGTTTTGCATAAAAAATACACTTTTTTTATAAAAAAAATAAAAATATTCGCATAAAAAAGTGGCACGTTTTCGTATAAAAAAATTATACTATTTTGCGCAAAAAAGTGAAACTTTTTTATGTAAAAATAACCTCTAAAAATATGTGGGATTTTGAATGGGAGGTTGGGAGGGTGAAACAAAATAATAATAATAATTATATCCAGACACAGATTACATATTGATTTTATTCAATCATAAATATTAAACATAATCGACTATTATTTGATTAAATATATGTAGTGTGTGTGTGTGTGGAAAGAAACAAACAAGAGCACAATTTCTTGCATTTTCATTTGACATTTTCTTGAAATTTTGTGTGTGTTTGGCAATCTCATTCATCGAATTCTGAATCCTCATCTCCTGAGCCTATGATGCGTTTATATGTGAGATCTAATCGGTAGGGCTCACCACCACCACGCAGATGTAGGTCACAGTAGCATTGGCTGCTCGTTTTCAAAGTGAACAGTATTTCATCAAATCTCTTGTGACACCAAAATTTGCAACATTGATATACAATATTATCCATGTGCTTTACACCGAACACCATATGTTGATGGTCTCTGATGCTGTGAACTGGATCGTTTTGCATAGCCCTTCTGAAAGCTTTATTGCAAGTGCGGCAAAATCGTAAATTATATTTTGAAATACGATATGCATTCGCCCACACACAGTATTGGTCTTCGTGCAAATGACCTTCCCAGTCTTGATTTTTGAGAGCTTCTCACCTATCTTCAAAGCTGATTTCTCTCGTGTACTCTAAGTGACTCAAATCATTGAAATTTCGTTTGATGCTCTGAGCCTGCTTATAGATTTGTACCCATTTTTCATCGGCAAATATTTTTAAAATTTGATTAGTGAGCGTCCATGGTAGAAGTGAGGCCTCGATGAATTCAACTATTGATAATGTACATCTGACTACTTGCAGACAGCATGAATTTTTCAATGTGTCTACCATGGTGGAGGTGTGTGTGTGTGCATGTGTGGGTATGTGCTCTCTGAAAAAACATTTGATTGATTGACTGTAATGGTCCCACGGCAGAGTGTCATGAGAGCCGACAATCAAACAGCGCTTGTCGTCGTGGGGGTTGAGAGCGATCTTTGTTTGCTCTACACTAGAAACTTTGTGAGAAAAGGATCGAATATAGCGTTGCGAAGTTATTTTTTCCACATTGTGTTTTAGACATTCCACATAATCTTCAAAAGTGATGTTTTTCCACCTTTTATCTTATAGGTGTACAATTTTGATCGAAGTCCCACGAAATCTGTCATGATACGACCATTGGCTCCGTCCTTCATCAAGCCTGGTACTTTTTTATTTTCGAGGGGAATGTCAAAGGGGTTGTCGCTTGGGTAGTCGCTTATTTCGAATTTATCAATGTGACTGCTAATCAAATCCCGATAAATATCATCGCACTTAATTTCATAAATGAGCGAATCAGTATCCGTATACATTAATTTGCACTGATCGTGTGTGTACTTTTCCATCATGAAGCCGTAATGGAAATTGTACACGCACACCTTGGAAATATCGAGAATCGACATTCCTATGTACAAGGGCTTATTGAATAACAAATCCGTCTTTGCCATCTCGATAGCGACGAGGCTCTCGTCGAAAATGGTGCGACTCCTGAAATTTGGACTGGCAATCAGATTTTTTGCGCCATATCGTCCCCCCCACTTGGAGACCATTTTCACCACACGGTGCTTCCGTATGTTTTCCATGGTTTCCCCGAACACTGCGTTATTGGCTAGTTTGTAGTTATTTTTGCCAAAAGTAGTTTTTGCTTGAGAGCGTAATTTCGTATTTAATTCAATGTAGGGACGCAGCCACGCCGACTGATTGAATTGCAACACCTTGTGGATTTTCCTGAGTACAAGGCCGTGTCTGAGTGCTTGTTTCAACACCCTGTAGTGCACAACATATTTTTCCTTGTTGTACAGCGTGGTCATCAACTTTGGTAATTTCGAGCCTGGCGGTATACGGTGCTCGGCACACAAGGGCAAATCTTTGTGTTTGTCATGTAGATGTTCGGGGTACTCCAAATCGACTTCGAGAATGTAGCCGATGGGCGAAATGTCCGACACTTCCGACACATCGAAATTGGCTGCATTTTCGAGCCATTTGAAGCCATCGTACGAAAGATATTCCATCATGGCCCAACCGTACAGATTATTCACGTCGAGATATAGCAAATAGGTCGACGGTTTGGAGGCGTCATACCTTTCGTCCATGTGCTTGTTATTGGCCGAGGAGAATCTGTTACAGCACTGACTGATGCCGCCACGAATTCCTCGCTCGACAAAGAGAAGCATGTCGACGTCTTTCAGTATCTGCAATTAACACTGGGTGTACTTCAACATACAGGACCACGTATATCCCGGGAGGGTGTTATACCACGCAGGATCCAACCCATACGTCTATATATCGAAAATTTTCGAAAATATCCGCAAAGAGCAATATGTCGGTTTTCATGTATAGGTCAGAGTACTCGCCCAGTGTTGTCAAGTTGAACGACCGTAACACGTTCTGCGCATGCTCGCATTCGGCATCGGTGATGCCACAATCGTTCAACTTATTGTAGAACTGATCGCGCGCCGGCAAACTTGGGCATTCCAATTTCTCGATCGAATCGATGAAATTGTATGAGAATACCCCTTTTCGAGTGAGTAAATCGTACTGGTCGGCATCGAAATGGGCAAATTCGCGCCTTGAAATCTTCAAGTCATGGATGGTCAGTGTCTGCACCAAATGCTCCAAGCTCATGCCTATGAAGCGAAAAGAGTCAATTAATCGAAATTTAATGTCAGTGTTGCCGTCGTACTGGGTGAAAGATATGTATTTTTCTTTGTTGACAGACAACAGGCTGACTCGACCCCTTAATAATAATAAAATGACTGTCGTATCCGGATAACTTGTGGAAAATGATTGGCACAACGAACGACCTTTTGTAATTCAAGATGCAATGCGCATGCGCATATCCACGGAACGCTCCCCTGTAGTGATTATGATCTATTACAATTTTGTCGTCAGTTTTCCAAGGTTTCTCGCAGATGTGGCAACATGACGTTGTCGCTCTATCTGGAGGTGAGACGATCATGGAAACAATATCCCAAGTTTTGGCTTCCACAAATTTGACTATGGCCCCCATTCTCTCAAGGCCCCGATAACTATCACAAAATGACAAAGTATCGTCATATGCATAATTGAAATAAAATCCAGCGCTGAAAGGAATGTGTTTTTGGTACTTTGCCATATGTAAGGTGCATTCTTCGTCATTGAATTGTTCCAAAATCGACTCAAAATTGGCGTAAATTACAAAGGGCACTATTTCTTTATGTACAAAATCCCGAAATTCTACATGATCATACGAAGGAAATGAAATATTGCACTCGTTTAATTTTTGACAATCAGCAGTATGACTGTCGAGTTTCTCCTCATTCATGAAATAATTTAAACACCTGTCGCACATAAATGTTTTATGTCCGTCTTTACCGAGTTGGCGACTGAGTAGGCGAGATAAATCCTTCATCCAAACATAATGGAATTTTATGTCATCGCCAACGGCGTTGTCGTCATTGGCGATTTCCAGTGGCGGTGCCTCGTAATCATTTAATTTCGGGTGATATTCATTTTGAATGAGGAGAAGATTGACATGTTTGTCTAATTTTTGTTTCGTGAGTCGGCTCGGAACAGTAACGAAAAATGCCTCCTTGTTCGCCTGCGGCTTAATCAATTCCAAGGTGTACACATTGATCGATATGTTGTTCAATCGCTCAAATTTAGTAATTTGTTTGAATGTCAGAAAGTCGATTCCATCCAAGTACATTTGAATAGTGAGGGTATGATGATGTTCTAGCGCAATTTTTACCCAATTCAACAGGGTACAAGACCGAAATGACGGACGAAAGACGAACCGTTTCCCACGCTCGATTTATTCGTATTGATTTCCAAACTAACAATTTTCTGAAGACTCCAGCCACTTTCTTTGTCCGCGAATTCTGAAAGTTTGTTTTGAATTTGATCGATGACATTTTCTAGGAACCACTCTTTCAAAGTTGTACCCCTATCGATAACAACGTTTTAAGTGTTGAAATTTTTATAGTCGCTTATTATTTGTCTTGATTCAAGGAATTTTTCACGAATTTACCACAAAATGTCGCATTGACTTTGATGATTGGATGTTTTTTCAATAAATTTTGAATTCTGCATTTGAATAGAATGGATGCATCACCAAAAAATTGCCCAATATCTTTATGTTTCAAATTTATAATTAGACCGGTGTGTAAACGCGAAGACAATGTCGATTTCAAGTCCTCCCACTTTACTCGAGATGTTAATTTCGATTTGACTCCCTCTCCCACCACCACGTCGACGCCTGGCTGTTGTTGACCTAACTTTTTGATTGAATTTCGGATAATTTTCAAGTGTCCGCATAAAGTTTGTAATTTTCTCAGAGAGCCTATGCAATCCACTGCCGCGATCGCACTATTGATCAGGCGGGCGGTGTACTTGCAATGGGCCAGCCAATGTTAGCGTTCTTCATCAGTATAACCCTTTTTGAGGATTTTTTTGATCTTACGCAACCTGGCTACCATCTCCATACTGTGTGCTACAATAGCGTCAGATGACATGATAATGATGATTATTCAACAGACACACAAAATTTCAAGGAAAATGTCAAATGAAAATACAAGAAACTCACTCTTTGTTTCCAACGGCGGCGGCGTCGGCGTCTTCAGGCCTTAGCGATCTCAAACAGCTGCTGCGGATGATTTTGATTGGCAATTTTCTGCTCGCCCCTGTAGATGAGCGTATGCTGGGACTCGGTTAATTTGTCGAGGATGGGTTTGAATGCACCAGTCACTCGATTCTGCAGGAATACTTTACACTCCTCCACTAGGATGGACTCTCCAAATTTGGTTGTTTTCGCTTTAGCGCCGAGGATAATATGGGGTTCGTCCTTCGGTAGCTCAGACAACTTCCGCAGGTTCTTCCTGCGAACCAACAAAATCTTGTTAATTTCGTTGAGAAGATGAGACATCTGCGAAAAATTAAAAAAAAATCATACACGCTGTATAACTCTCACTCACTCACTCAAAATAAAAAAAACGATGTTTATGATTCACTCCGTGTATGAGAAATAAATATGATGAAAATAAAATATTCGAATAACAATGTATATAGCAAATGGAACCTTGTGAGAGACACCCTTGTATGAGAAGGAATTATGATAAAAATGTAATCCACACACACATACACACTGTATGAAAAACAAAAAAATATGACGTTTTGTGAGAGAGACACTCTGTATGACACAAAAAACAAATATGACAAATAAATTTTTCTGATTTTTTTTGAAAAATCAACAACCAGTGAATCGAAAGAAGTGGGCACACAAATGGCACTCACAATAAAAAACAATGCACTTGTATAGAAAAAAGCGAGAGACAGATGAGCGGCAGAGAGGCACTTGTTGTTGCTTCGAATGCAGGCAATGAAATGACGCAGGCTTGCTGTGAACGTACGTATTAACTCTCTGTGTCACGTCCACTTCCACGCCGAGATCACGTAACCCACGCTGCAAATGTATGCAACGGTCGAACTGGGGAAAACCCAAATTGCGCAATAACAGAAAACAACTCCAAGGTCAATTTAGCTCGAGCAGCGTAAACAAAACACCGGATGTGTGTGTGAGATAAAACTCTGCGATTAACTCTGAAAAACAAATTCAGGGTCAAAAATGGATCATCGTGTTTTCTGAGAATTTCGTTCAACTGGAGCAGATAGTAAATAAGCTAGCACGGAACGTATCTTATCGCTATTTCACGGTGGCGGAGACGTATTTATTTTCTTTTGGAATTTCATTCGAGAGCGAGTGAATTAATAATAAGTCCATAATAATTTTTCTGTTGTGTGTTCTAATACAGTAGACATTTTTCATATTTAATTTTTTCGTTTTGTCAATTAAGGCGGCGGCCATTTTTCTCTCCTCCAACCAATTGCTCTCAACGAATCACCTGACTTTTTTTCTCTTCCATCCAATTGCTCTCAGCGAATCACGTGAGGAAAGGTTTTTTCATAACTTCCGCCATCGCCGCCATGTTTTTTGCCTTCCGCTCCATCACCATCATGTTTTTTTGCGGGGACGTTTTTTTCATAACTTCCGCCATCGCCGCCATGTTTTTTTGCCTTTCGCTCCATCGCCGCCATGTTTTTTTGCAGAAAAGAAGCGCGCCACTTAGGGTGAAACGTTTAACCCCCCCTACCCCCGAAACTCTTCGGCGAACACGTCATCTTCTTCAGCCCCAACCCTTCACCAACGGCAAGAACTCGATGGACGCGGCCATCGAGAGATTCACCGGGTGGAGCAATACCAATACTGGGACACTCTCCGGTCCCAGTATTGGTATTGTCTATCTACTCCAATCCCAGCAGTATGTATTGACCTAGGAAAAACTGAAGAAATTTTTTGAAAACGTCTATGGCTCTGCTGGTCCTCTGAGCATTGCAAAATCATACAAATTTGATATCGCCGGCCTCCTGAATTTTTTACATAAAATTTATCCCCTTTTAACTGAAAGTAAAATCAAAACAAGACGCACCAAAGTTCAGAATGAAATGAAACAATTACAATTCGAGCCAATCAGTGACATAGACGACAGCGACACATCCCAACAAACCTTTCAAACATGAATAACCGTAAATTCAAATCAATAATACAATGGAATTTTAATGAGTATTACACCCAAATAGAAATGTTGAGAATCATGTTATAAAAATATACCCCATCAATCTTCTCTTTACAAGAAACTCATTTTCGGAATGATACAGTACAGATATTATCCAACCATACTTGCTTCAACGAAAATAGACTCAATAGTCAACACACTAGCGGTGGAATAGCCATTTATGTGAAGAATTCATTGGAACCACTAGTTATCCCACTGACAACTGATATGGAGGCAGTTGCAGTATCAATCGAAGGGCCGGAAAAACTACATATATGTTAAATTAATTTACCACCAAACCAGGATCCAGACATTGATGCCAGTACTGACCTCTTCAATCAAATCTTGGAGACTTCAATTCACATCACCATATCTGGGGATCAAAAAGAACCACAACAAAGGATAGGAAAATTGAAAGAGTTATGAATAATTTGAACCTCTATCTGCTGAATGATGGAAGAAATACTCGCTTTAATGTAGGCAATGGAGATTGTCTATGTCACTCGAATGGGACGTTCTTAACGATTAGTATAGTAGCCACCACTATCCTATCATAATAAATAATCAAACGGCATATCCATCATCCACACTTTCTTCAAAATGGTACCTCAACAACGCAGACTGGGCCCATTTCAGCACAACCCTTGAATCACGACTATCATGCGTGGGGAAAATTTAATATTTTCTCTTGGCATAGATGAAATGGTGAAACAATTATCACAACTCATAACTGACACAGCAGACATATGCATTCGAAAAAACTCAAATAGTCAGAAATCATCCCCCACTACCTTTCTGAATGCAACTAAGCTGTCAAACAGGCCAAGAAAGCATTGAATACCTATAAAAGACACAGAACAACACAAAACCAAATCAAAAGACTGAGAGCGAGATATAGATATATCATAAAAAAAGCAGACGCGAGTCTTAAAAATTATTTGTATAATAATTATACTCCTTCCTGCCTTCATTACAAAAAAAAGGAATGGCGAAAAAACAGATATCACATATCAAAATGTGGAACATGATATACTGAACTGTTCTATCACATTGAATGAACATCTCGACTGCCTCAGTTGTACTAAGAACTCATTTTCTGGACCTGATAACATTCCAATGATATTCATACGTATGTTACCAGAAAACGCTACTGATATTCATTTGAAAATATACAATCTCATTTGGAATGAACACGTATTTCCTCAGAGATGGGTAGAATCAGGAATAATACCCATACATACAACAGGTAAACCCAAATCGTCACTGAAAGGATATAGACCGATTTCTATTGGTTGTGGGAAGTGCAAATTATTAGAGGAAATAATTAATAAAAGACCTAGGTGGGTGCTAGAAGAGAAAAAGTTCATTATACCCGAACAGAGCGAATTGCGGAAAAAACACTCCTCGCTGAATAATCTGGTTGATCTTGAGTCCGAAATCCGCGAATCATTAGAAATCGATCAAGATTTCATTACAGTTCTTCGACATTACAATGGCATATGATACAGTATGGCGTTACTCAATCCTAGACACCCTACGAAACTGGTCATTTGGAGGAAACATCTTGCAGTTCATTGCAAACTTCCTGAAAATTCGCTAATTTCGTGTCAGAGCTGATGATAGGGCACTGTCTTTCTCTAGAATGCAGGATAATGGGATTCCACAAGGTTCTTCACTAAGTGTCACTTTATTTCTCATAAGTAGCCCTTATAAATATTATTCATAAATGTTCAGCCCATCTTGAAGCAAGACTCTATGCAGATGACCTGGTGGTTTTTGGTAAGGGAAAGAATCCGATCTCAATATACAACAATTCACAGAAATTCATGATCAATCTAGAAGAATGGTCATCATCTTCAGGCCTTCGAATGTCACTTGAAAAGACAAAATATGTACACTTGCCGAAAAAACCTAAAGAACACCCACAACACCCATCAACTGACGATGTTGAGTACGTTGGAAGCATTGAATTTTTAGGACTGATATTCGACCAAAGACTCAACTGGAAAGCTCATATCCAGCATTTGAAAAAATCCTGTGAGAACGGCCTGAACCTTATGAAAACAATCGCTTCAAGAAATTGGGGGTCTATACATTTTTGACACTATCAAAATTGGATTATGGCTCCTTAGTGTATAACTCTGTCAAGAAATCGGTTCTGAAAGATCTCGATGTAATCCGCTATTAGAATTGCACTCGGAGTATACTGCACAAGTCCAACTAACAGCATCCATTGCGAATCAAGTAAGTCATCAGTATCCTCAAGAAGACAATTGCTTACTCTTACATACGCTTCCTGTATATTATCATTTCCAGAAAAACCTGTCCACCATAACTTAATTGTGAATAGATTTCGAATTGTCTTTGGAAAGAAGACTTAACCCATATTTATCTAGTTTACACATCCAGAGACCAAAAACATTCGTTTCCTCAAATATACCAACCCTTCCATCCTGAAGTATTCCCAAAATCACAGTTGACCATACCCTCTCACGATATGATAAAGGCTAGATGAACCATGGAGTGATCAGTGCAGAATTTCATCGTCTTCTAGAACACTATGCAGACTTCAACTACCTCTACACAGATGGAGTCAGATCGGCTTTCACTATCACTGGTTTTAAAGCTTCGTTCAAACCAGCAACAGAGAGTACGGTATTCAATGGAGACGCTATATGAAAAGCCTTGAATCACATAAATATTAAGAAAATAAAAAAATGCCCCATAACAGATTCCATGAGTGCTCTTCTGGCAATAAATCAAACAAACACCCAAAATCCCATTATACTTTTCATCGAACAAGAGTACTCAATCAAAACCGAGCAGTGATCAGATTCATGTGTGTCCCATCTCATGTGGGCATCCCAGACAATAGAAGAGCGGATCAACTGGCAAAAGCAGCCTTCTTTAATCTATTGACTGCTACTGAACCCAAAATAAATCACATCGATCTGAAATCTTTCTACGAAAAAGAAATCACCAAAAATTGGCAACATTAATGGAATAGTTCCACCTCGAAGCTAGCAGAAGTAAAAACATCAGTACTCCTGTGGAAAAGTACCCCAAAAAGCAGAAGACACCAGGTTATCCTGACACGTTTGCGACTGGGAAATACCCGCTTAACACTAGGATACCTCATAACAGGTGGTGACAAACCAAGATGTGAGTGTGTGGAACAGATCTCAGTGTTAAACATATTTTAACAGAATGTGCTCCATATTACATTGACAGACTTACTCATCACATCCCACAAACGATGAAAGGCATACTCGATGAAAATTGTGACACTGAACAGTTAATAGCTTTCCTCAACGATTTACACATTTTTCAACATATATAAGTTAATTTTACATATCATATCATTCACTAATTGAACCGTTGGTAATAACCCTAGCGGTTGATGCGAACTTCTTTAATAAAAAAAAGTGTAGCAG
Source organism: Chrysolina americana (assembly GCA_958502065.1). NCBI lineage: Eukaryota > Metazoa > Arthropoda > Insecta > Coleoptera > Chrysomelidae > Chrysolina > Chrysolina americana. The sequence goes on along the minus strand of OY293415.1, from coordinate 61,550,447 downwards.
ACCTCAAAATTTGAAAATGCTAAGAGGATTTTCAGGAATGTTGAAATATTTTGAGAAATTAATACCAGATTAAGGGAAAAAGGAAATACCATTGGTAAAGTTATTAAAAATTAATGTAAAATGGAAATGGGAAAAAAAAACAAGAACAAGCTTTCAGTCGATTGAAAGAAATATTCATGCAAAATTTGAAAATATATCATCCTGATCACAAAGCACTTTCCATATTACGTACAGATTCATTCATCCAAATATTCACAGAAGTTTTGTCACAAATACAAGATCATAAAAAGTTCTTATATCATTTATATCGAGGGTTACTGAGAAACAGTACAGCAGTGAACTAGACTTAGCAAGTATACTTTTCTGTATGAAGAAGTCGATTTTATTTATTAGGCGCAAAATTACTATATAGAAACAGATCAAGAAGTTTTATTGTCGATTATAATTGTAAATATGCAAGTACATGAATACATAGGAAAGCAAAATTTCATAGCAGACCCACAATGGGAACTGACAAAACAAACAATACTAGAAAAATTAAAGTAGGAGTATTTTCATTGAAGACAATGAGAGAAGATCGGAATAACTTGATAGACAAAGACAAATGGGGTACAATTGACAATGATGGAGTGATAGTGAAGATAGTGAAAATAGTGAATGAAAATGAATTATTTGTAATAACGAAAGAATTGACTGACAAAATTACTTGGAGTTTCCATCAAAATCAGGAATCAGGAAAACATGGATGATATTCAGGAAAAATTTCATTGGTAAGAAAGACTCAAAGATAACAAAAAGAGTATTAGGTAGTTGTGAAATTTGTTAATTAGGAAAAAGCAAGATTATAATAAACAGGAATGAACCCAGAAGTCTAATATCTACGAAACCTTCACAAATTATTTCTAACATTTTATTAGTAACTTTATAGCAAATCGAAAGAACAATAAGTATATTTTTGTAATTACAAGTAATTTTTGAGGCCGATTCAGATACATGTGTACCCATTCTGCATTAGATGAACGATATAGTGAAAAATACATCGGGATAATTTGGAAAATTCAAATAACATTACTCCAGCATTGACAGAATTGTTACAGTACCAAATGAAATATGTTCATGTGATAGAAATGTGAGAAAAAGGCGTTCAAACCACCCGTGCCTCAAAAACCCTGCAGGGGCACGCATGTATCTGAATCGGCCTTCATAGTACCATCCATTAGGGTGATTATTATTCAATATTCACGACAAAAATAACCAATTTCAAATTTTTAAATTGCAAATTCCACTTTTGTTTTTATTGACCTATGCTCAATTTCATAACAATATTGAATACATCGTATTTCAACACTTTTATTCAGTTTTATTCTTGTTAGTGTCAATTGATACCAACCCAACGTCATGTCGAATTACATGAAAAATGGAGATACCTCAATCTCAGACTTTTTCAAAGGAAAGAGTATTTTTATAACCGGTGGAAGTGGTTTCATCGGAAGGGTTTTGATTGAAAAACTGTTGAGATCATGTCCAGATTTGAGGAATATTTTTGTGTTGATTAGACCAAAGAAGAATAAGAGCATAGAAGAACGAATCAGACATATGACTGATGTACCAGTAAGTAGCATCTAACTGAATGTGACTTATACATTTTCATAACACCTAAATAGTACTATCCTTACCAAAATTATTTTAAAACCATGAACTAAAACACCAACAGTTATAAGCAGATCAAAATATGCTTTATTGTCGGAATAATGGAATGAGAAGCGGGTACCCAAATATAAATATGAAAACAGCCATGAAAGAAATGTGTATAAAGTCACAATTACGTTTATGATTGAATCATTTATAGTGTTCAATGTAGAATAGAGAAAACTGTAATAACTTTTGTCTAATTTCCACTGCGATTTTTTGTTACGACCGGTTTCGCTTTGTTAAACCATTATCAAGAAAACTAGAGCAACATCAGGTCTTCATTCTATATACATAGACAAAATAAAGTAATTATGTTCGCTAGGTGGGAACAATGAAACGTTACCTGAGATAACAAAAAGCGTTTGTACCTGATATATTATAAACAATCTATATCGAAACATTTTCGAGTAGAATCCAAAATAATTAGTGAAGTAGGTGTCTATGGGATGGCTAGCTGTTTACCAAAATTCACAAATTCAAAAGAGGAGAGCTGTTCAATTCCAGTTGATCATTGAGGGTTCTGAAGGTAAGGTTTTTATTCAATTTATTCATTTCCAATGCTTCCAACAAGTTAATTTTTCTTCCCTTATAGTATGTATGCAGGATTTTCATGTTGTCTTCATTTATTTTGTGGTATGGTTCTTGTAGATGTTCATATGTATATGATTTTTCATCAGATAACACAAACTCACGGTATCTTATGTTGAAATTTTTCCCTGTTTGGTCTGTATAAGCTGCTGAGCAATCCTCACAGTCTATTCTATATAGTGAATGACGTTAATATGTCACCTTTGAGCCCCTTACTAGCAGATATTTCTACACGTATCTTAAATAATACTTTATCTTATAAGCATATTTGATTCTGGTTCAGATATGTAGATGATATCCTCATAGGATTTGACGGCACAATGAGACAAATAAACTGTTAATTTCCTCAATACTCTCAATGATAAAATTTACGGTCGAAATCGATCAAAACAGTAGTATTAACTTTCTTGATCTCATTATTGTTGAATAAAAAATGTTTAAAATTGTTTTTTTCTTTAACCAGCTGTCACCCCCCTACGAACGACAGCCCTCAGAAGTCGAAACTTGTGCAAGCTAAAGATTAACGAGGTCTTACTTTCTGACGTGGGATTCCTATTGCAAGAATTATTACTAAATTTCAGTTCAACATATATAGAAAGGACACTTTTACAGACTCTACAATTCCCATAGATCCGTTCAGCCCACTTTCACATATATTACCAGCATTCAGATCGATGATAAATAGGGCATTTATGATTTCTTCATCGAAGAAGGCTTTAGAAAAGAAAAAATAATATTAAGCAAATAGCATCAAAAAACAATATTCCAGTACCTTAGCTGAAAAAATTATCAAGAATGAATTATATTCAAACTATGTGAATCTTAAGTGGATATGAAATATGCTAGTATAAACTACTCAGGAAGACTTCCTGAAACATCAAAATTTGACATAATAATATCATTTACTAGTAAAAATAATTTAGGGGTTATTTAACACAATACCCAAAAAGGTTGAATGGAAAAAATTAGGTACGTATATATAGATTAGTATGTGAGGATTGTTCAGCAGCTTATACATGCCAGACAGGGAGAATTTCCAACATAAGGTACCGTGAGCATGTGTTATCTGATAAAAAATCATCTATACATGAACATCTACACAAGGAACAAACCACACAATAAATGAATAATGAACAATAATTTAGCTCTTGTACTGTTCAGACGTATTTTTGTCAATAAAATTAGTTTTTAAAAAAGGACTTTGACTTCCGAAAGTTATATTTGGCACAGTCGCTGGAAAATCGAAATTGTAACGTATAGAACGTGCTATTTTCGTTTCAACGATTAATCGGGTATCGAACTTGTCGTTTTGTCCTGTGGAGGTGTTTGTGAAGGAGCGGCTCTTCAAACTTCAAGAAACCCAGTCCATCGAGGACCTCTAGCTACCCTCAACAGACAGATCATCGGAGAGTGGAACAGAATCGTCCAGTCTCGCAAGGAAGTCTTTCTGAAAATCAAAAATCGAGGAACCAGTCGTCTACCTTATGAAAGGATGCTCAAAGTTCTTACAATTACATTCGATATCTATTTGTGTAATGAGAGGATGTTTGGACTTTTCGTAAAAGAAAAAAATTGCTGCTGGTCAACGCTCATCATAGTTGTACAAGGACGTCTCACAAATGTATTGGGAAAAAATATATACAGAGCGATCCAAAAAAAACTCATTATTGTTAGCAAAAATGGCCAACCGTTTTCGTGCAACCGTTTTCATGCAACCGTTATCGTGCAACCGTTTTCATGCAACCGTTTCCGTGCGCAACCGTTTTCGTGCAACCGTTTTTGTGCAACCGTTTTTCGTGCAATCGTTTTCGTGTAACCGTTTTAGTATGCAACCGTTTTCGTGCAACCGTTCACATGTGCAACCGTTTTTATGCATCCGTTTCGCGCAACCGTTTTCGTGCAACCGTTTTTATGCAACCGTTTTCGTGCAACCGTTTTCGTGTAACCGTTTTCGTGTAACCGTTTTTTAGTATGCAACCGTTTTTGTGTAACCGTTTTTTAGTATGCAACCGTTTTCGTGCAACCGTTTTCGTGCAACCATTTAGTGCAGTATGGTTAGATATGGTGCGGTATGCTACGGTTACGTTTAGCGCAGTATGGTTAGGTATGGTTCAATTACGGTGCCACTTTTTACGTAATTCATCGTTTTCTATTTTCAAAGTAGAAACGTAGCATTCGGGATATGAGGGATATAAGCTCTATCGATTGCAACTTTAAAATTTCAGTTCCGTTCGATGGTTTACCCGAAGATTAAACGTTCAAATTTTGACATCGAAAGAAAATTTAGAAAACCCTGTTGGAATTTTCCGATCCTTCTCAAAAACTATAGGCTATTGTATGACATATTGAAGTATATCATCAAAAATATAAAAAGAAGAAATCAACCACTTCATTTTAACGTGCGATACCCAGTATGTGTCTGTTTCTTTTTCGGTGATAGGAGCTAGGAGACAGACAGATTGACAGATAGGTAGAGTGACAGATAGTTTGATCGAAGCAGAATGAACTAACCTTATAAAACGTCTATTTTAGTCGCATTTTTGCATGTTTTACCGTTTCAAATTTTAGCTGTTTTTTCGAACGCAAAAAACGGTTATTGCGGTCACATTTTTACGTGTTTTAGCGTTTCTAATTTCAGTTGTTTTTTCGAACGCGAAAACGTGTATTATGAGCAATTTTGAAATGTCAAATCTCCATAAGAAACATAGAGTTTTTCGGTTTAATTTAAGGCTGTTTTTTTAGAACGCGAAAAACGTTTATTGTGGTCGCATTTTTGCGTGTTTGAGCGTTTCAATTTTCAGTTGTTTTTTGGAACGTGAAAAACGTCTATTTTGGACACATTTTTGTAGTTTGACTCTGTTTTAATTTCTTCTCGACATAAGACTTGTTTAATTGAAACCAATCTGATTAATTCCTACCCATTGCAAGTGTGCGGCCAGTTATTTCTCCAAAACTGTCTGAAATTATATACTCCAGACAAAAGCATTATATTTTGACACCTCAATCATTGTTCTTAGTCTTTCCGTTAAAAAATTATAGTCTAAATACTGTAGCTCATTTATTGGCCAAGTAGTCGATATAGTTTCAGTTGCAAAGCATCGTAGGGGGCCTACGGACGCTATTGACATAGTTAAATCTCTTATCGCATTTTAATCTCGAGGAGTTTTAGGTCTGAGTGCGGTAAGGAAAATTTTGATATTTTTGTAAATTATTTTCTTTAGAAATTTTCAAATAGATGTTTTTTTATTCAACCAAAGCTTAAGTCACAACTTAGTGTTTCTAAAATGTACGACTTATTCAAAATTAAGCACCCAGAAACCAAAATGTCATACAACCGCTACAGAGAAATATTTAATGAAAAATTTATCATTATTTTCGGTTATCCACGCTCAGATACTTCTAAATGTGATGTGATGAAATAACTGTGATGGCGAAAAATCTAGAATCAAAGTTGTCCAAAGCAAACGATAATGATAAAAAAGTTATTTTGAGTGATCTGAAGAAACTTCAAACAGAAAAAAAGTACACATTGCCAGAGCTACTGCATTCTATGAAAAAAGGTATACAAAAGATCCTCATGACAGCAAGCAGACTTGGAATCAATTTGTATGGATTACTCAAAAAATTGATGATGTCTATTATAGCCGTCAATTATCATTGTATTTGTTCAATTTGCATGTCCTCTCTAATCAGCAAAGTGTTTTTTATGCATACAGTGAAATAATAGGGAAAAAAGGAAGTGACAACGTCTGTTCCCTTCTACACCATTACATGTACAACTACTTACCTGCCAATATTAAACGCCTTCAGATATTCTGTGATTCTTGCGGAGGGCAGAACACGAATTACACAGTTTTTCGATTTTTGCACCATGTCATACACTATGAGAGAAGGTTAGAAGAGATTCAGATAACGTTCCCTATACGTGGCCACTCGTACATGGAGTGTGACAAAGATTTTGGTTTGGTTAACCAGAAATCAAAAACAGAAACTCCGTCCGACTGGATTGATGTATTACGATCATCTAGGGTAAAACCTGCCCCGTTTGACGTGGAAGACACAAACCAAGACTATTTTCGTTCTTGGGGGACACACCTAGAGCCGCTCTACAAAAAGAAAAAATGTCTTTTTCCTTCCAGGCCTATAAGGGAAATAAAAGTTTCTGTTGACCACCCTAGACTAGTATATTATCGCGTTTCATACAATGGTGCATGGGAATCAGCTGATATTGTTGGAAAGCCTTTCACATCCAACCAAAGTGGCGAATTTAAGCTACCGGAAAAGCTGTATAAAGGTACGTTATTTTTATAGTTAAACCAAGTTTGTATAAATATTTTTATTTCCCTAGACTTACGGCCGTTGTCTAAAGAAAAATATGGAGATATCAGGAAGTTATCAAAATATTGTAGCGAGCAGTCACAGAAGTTCCTCTTGAATTTACCCCATAAATAATTTATTTTGAGCATGCAGAGATGCAAAATTCAGACTTCTAGATTTAATAATCAGGGTATGTGATGTCTAAAAAAATTAAATTAAAATATTGTATTAATTGTTGCATCACTTTTAGGTTTGGTACCTTGTCTATGGCAAAATTTGACACTACAAAGTTCTTCAAGTTCATCATTTACCGCCTAAACAAGAATATTATTCATAGGTTGAGTTAGGATAAGGTGGCCATAATATTATTATTATAAGAACTGCCAATAAATTTCTTACAAAAATTGGACTTTCATCATTTTTCCCAGACATAATAAGTAATCATAATGTATTCCGAGGGATATCTTCGGATTGACAGGTCTGATAACCGAAAAACGCATTTACATAAATAGGATAACATATACGGAGGGGCTGTTTTTTTCACTTGATAAAAATACATAACCGACTTACTAATAACTCGAATTTTAATTAAAAAACACTCTCCTGAAGATTTAATGTTTTTGGACATTCATCATTTTTCCCGTGTGCTCTTCATATAAAAGTGATGCATTTAGCAAATATCGTGGGATTTGCATCATTTCTAGGCTTCAATTTCAATAAGAATGCATGTAAAGTGTGGCATATTATTTGACACATTTATGAAATGAAAAAAATCGAATTTCCCAGGATTTATGTTCAATCAAATTTCAAGGAATTCCGTTAAACATTATTTTCAAAGATATTCTAAAATAATAATAAAAAGTTTCATTCATTATTTAACGCACTTACTGAGCAGTCGCATTGCCCGCAAGCATTGATATGACTGATTCTATGTTGCAGTATGTTCAATTGAACTTGACAAAAGCATGTATTGAATAAACATTTATTAAAAACAATTATTGTGGAGTATGCCTTCCAGCAAGTTTTATTTTTAATGAGACAGCAAATAAGTATGGAATAACAACGAAGCTGTGTGTTGGAATGAAGTTTTTCTCGAATGGGGTTACAATTACACCGCATTTCTGGATTGAGCATAATCAAATAGTATATGATCCTACTGATGTAATAGTGAAAAATTATTTTCCCCATCAACATTGAAGAAAGGAATGTTTATGCGTAATACTGGTGAAGATACCAAAATGATTAATATTTATCATGATTTCAAAAAAACCAAGTCCACAGCAGAGTACTTTGATGTAGCTCTAAAAGGTCTATTGGAAATACGAAAAAATATTCATGATGTTGTACATGAAATTATAAACAGAAAAAATGTAAGCTCTCTGAAATAAATTATTTTTAAAATAATAATTTGTGTGTGTGTAAGTTCCCTCGACTGATGACATAATATATTGAAACCTCATTATGATATATTTATTCATGCCTCTTGTGCTTGCCTGGTTTCCATACTGCTGAAAATACACCACCAAAAATCGGTAAGTTGCCTCGGCAAATAATAATAATAATAGACGTCCTCTACTCGCACATATTATGTCTTTGAGTATAGTCTATGAGTGTTTATGATTAATGGGTAGGCGGAAAGAATCAAATCAGTTGATCCCAGGAGAACACTAAAATCCGAATCAAGCCAACTGAAGTAAGAAAAAGTGATACCAACTTAAAAATGATATAATAGTCTGTCGCAGGGCAGGCTCGCCGCGCTCCTACGATGATTTTTTTTGTGTATGGTCACCTTTAGTGAGCCATTTTTACACTTAATAACTCTCAATTTTCACCTAGAAGCCAGTCGAATAATATTAGATTTTTGCATTATATTCAGAGTCTAGTCTCACCCTGTATGATGTAAAGTCCCAATCTCCACCCAGTGGAACTCCACTGTACGTAGTTTTACCGATTTACCGGAAATTCCTGACTAGTTTTCAATTTTATTAATTTGTGGCCCCAAACAGTCGAGCACCCGGTATACAGAACACTTAGAGCAAGGTTTCGACACGCTAGTCTCTTGTTGGGTGTGGGTGGAAAGATTCCGTGGCTCCATTTGTTTTCACAAATTATTTTATTTCAATTCGATTTCTCATCAGGTTGGCCAAATCGGAAAACGGGTATAGATTCCTCGGCGAAGGAATACGTGTATTTCTTCGGCGTTCAAGAATCACGTTGGTTTATGGTTTTTCTCGGGGCTCTCCGAATATCGGACCGCCCTAGGAATCGAGATATCTGAAATTCTGACTTTCAATATCTCCCTAGATCTGGGGAGTATTTAGTGACTTTTGTCAAATACTCCCTAGAAAACGCAGGTAACGGGACTTTAACGGTCATTTGCCCAAATCCCGCGCGTTTTCGCGAGCTAGGGTTTTGTTCAGCCAAGGGCGACGCCCACTTTTTCCCTCTAGGCCAATGGGTGTCGCGGATTTAGCAGTCAGAATTGCATAAATATGCAAGCAGCGAAGCAGCAGACAGCCACTCTTTCTTGTCGAATTGCAGTGTAATAATCAATTTCGTGTTTCCGTTAAATAACTTACGTTTGTTTGGCTTTGCCTTTTGTCTCTGCAATTCATCGTTTTGGCTAGCAGTTAGAGTCAGGTTCTCGGTAATAATAATTCAGTTCACAGTAGATTCATAACGTTTTGTTTCTATCTTAAAAGGGGTTAGACTCACTTGTACGGTTTAAAGGTGTTTTATTCGCGCTACGAAAGTACGTTGATAGGTAGTTTAACTCTCGAGCAATAATCAGTGTAAAGTGATCTTTTGCAACGGACACTTAGGGATTTAACTTCATCAAAGTTATTTCCCGACTTAATACCTGTACGCGACGTTGACGAAAAATCCCCATCGTATGAAAAGGGGTCAGGCACCAAAACGAGATCTCACCTGATACAATCGGCTCGATCGTAGAGTTCCACGAAGATTGTATCGTTCGAGCTTAAATTCCTCGGCCTGTCAAGACATCATTAGCTGCGACTTTGTCGTTGGCGAGCCACATTTCCTGTGGTACCTAGGGGTTTCGCGTCCTTCCCATACCTATTTCCTGCGGCTGTTCTCGGCTTTTCCACCTGAGACAGTCTGGTTAGGCTCCGTGATCCTTTTACCCAAATCTCTGTCTTGGTTTTTGTCACATCCAGTTGTAAATTTTTGAAGTAAAAATTTTTCAAGTTTAATTTTTCCTTTTTGGTGCTTCACACAATTTTGAAGTTGGGAAATTTTATTTAGATAGTTTTTCTAAACCGTGAATCCTTCCTCCCTCGTCCATTTCCCGGCGAGGTCTTGTTAGGTGTTAGGTTAGTTAGCTATAGGGTGACCCTTCTCATCGTCACACTTGAGTTGGGTCGACGCGAGGTCGATCTTAGTGCACTTCTCCTTTGCCACACACTTGCACACGCAAGTAGCCCGACAATACATTACAGCCGTAATTGTTGTCCTTTAGAGCAATGACGAATATGAGATTGAGATCTCATATGCTCGCGGAGGAGAATACCCAAGCCGTGTTCGCCGGCGTTGGGCTTTCTCGGACACCTCCGCCGTCGGGTGACTTAGACGCCAGGCGTCTATTCCCCGAAGCGTCGCGACGCCTCGACGGAGACGTCCCCCAGGTACGTACTACCGGGGAAAACCGTGAGTTGACGATGTCAACTACCTTGTCCCCGAGAAGTGTGCTGGACCAAGGTACTTTAGAGTCGAGCTTAGACGGAGGGAGGCAGCCTTCCCCGTCGGCTCAGTTAGATTTAGAAATTGTACCGCGGGAGTTGTCACAACTCCACCTCTGGAAGCTCGTTTTGAACGTTTTCATTTAATCAGAAATGTATCTGTTCGCAGGTCGGAGGGTTACAGAGGAGTCCATGCTGGCGAAGCTCGCGAGGTACGCCCCCTCGGAATGCGCCGGAGCGCTCCGAGGTCATTGGGTGTGCCCCACGCACAACAGCTGAGGCCACAAGACATAGATGTGCATACCCTAAGGGAACCGGGTGATGCTGAGGCCCTAGTGGATGAACTAGGGGGTGGTGGAAGGCTCTCGGAGGGAGTTGGGGATGCTAGCATTCCCATATCTCTCCAGGGGCGGGTTCAGCGTACCTCCCAAGGGAACACACGTGCACAGCCAGTATATGCAAATAGAGCTACGAAGGCAGATTTCGTAACGGGTGTCGGCAGGGACACGGAAGTTGCCACCCGAAATCCCTGGGTGACGACGTCCTTGCCCTCCAAGCGACATGGAGCAGAGCGGTGGGTGGCTGAGGATGGTTTCGGAGAAATCCGAAACTTTGCTAAGGCCGTCCACCCACACCGTGGAACGAGACAAGTCTGTCTCGTAATAAGGTGTGGATGGTCGGCTTCCACAAAGTTTCGGATTTCTCCGAAACCCTCTTCAGCCGCCCATCGCTCTGCTCCAAGTGACCTGGAGGGCAAGGACGTCGTCACCCAGGGATTTCGGGTGGCAACTTCCGTGTCCCAGCCGACACCTGATTCGAAATCTGCCTTCGTAGCTCTTGTTGCTTGAATTGGCTGTGCATAATGTGGTATCCCTTGGGAGGTACGCTGAACCCGCCCCTGGAGAGATATGGGAATGCGAGCATTCCCAACTCCCTCCGAGAGCCTTCCACCACCCCCTAGTTCTTCCACTAGGGCCTCAGCATCACCCGGTTCCCTTAGGGTATGCACATCTATATCCGGCCTCCGCTGTGGTGCGTGGGGCACACCCGATGACCCCGGAGCGCTTCGGCGCATTCCGAGGGGGCGTACCTCACGAGCTTCGCCAGCACGGACTCCTTCGTAGCCCTCCGACCTGCAAACAGATACATTTCGGGTTAGTCGAAATTGCTCAAAACGGGCTTCCAAAGGTGGAGTTGTGACAACTCCCGCGGAATCGATTACTAACCCTACCTGAGCCGACGGGGAAGGCTGCCTCCCTCCGTCTAAGCTCGACTCTAAAGTACCTTGGTCCAGCATACTTCTCGGGGACAAGGTAGCTGACATCGTCAACTCACGGTATTCCCCGGTAGTACATACCTGGGGGACGTCTCCGTCGAGGCGTCGCGACGCTTCGGGGAATAGACGCCTGGCGTCTAAGTCACCCGACGGCGGAGGTGTCCGAGAAAGCCCAACGCCGGCGAACACGGCTTGGGTATTCTCCTCCGCGAGCATATGAGATCTCAATCTCATATTCGTCATTGCTCTAAAGGACAAACAATTACGGCTGTAATGTATTGTCGGGCTACTTGCGTGTGCAAGTGTGTGGCAAAGGAGAAGTGCACTAAAATCGACCTCGCGTCGACCCAACTCAAGTGTGACGATGAGAAGGGTCACCCTATAGCTAACTAACCTAACACCTAACAAGACCTCGCCGGGAAATGGACGAGGGAGGAAGGATTCACGGTTTAGAAAAACTATCTAAATAAAATTTCCTAACTTCAAAATTGTGTGAAGCACCAAAAAGGAAAAATTAAACTTGAAAAATTTTTACTTCAAAAATTTACAACTGGATGTGACAAAAACCAAGATAGAGATTTGGGTAAAAGGATCACGGAGCCTAACCAGACTGTCTCAGGTGGAAAAGCCGAGAACAGCCGCAGGAAATAGGTATGGGAAGGACGCGAAACCCCTAGGTACCACAGGAAATGTGGCTCGCCAACGACAAAGTCGCAGCTAATGATGTCTTGACAGGCCGAGGAATTTAAGCTCGAACGATACAATCTTCGTGGAACTCTACGATCGAGCCGATTGTATCAGGTGAGATCTCGTTTTGGTGCCTGACCCCTTTTCATACGATGGGGATTTTTCGTCAACGTCGCGTACAGGTATTAAGTCGGGAAATAACTTTGATGAAGTTAAATCCCTAAGTGTCCGTTGCAAAAGATCACTTTACACTGATTATTGCTCGAGAGTTAAACTACCTATCAACGTACTTTCGTAGCGCGAATAAAACACCTGTAAACCGTACAAGTGAGTCTAACCCCTTTTAAGATAGAAACAAAACGTTATGAATCTACTGTGAACTGAATTATTATTACCGAGAACCTGACTCTAACTGCTAGCCAAAACGATGAATTGCAGAGACAAAAGGCAAAGCCAAACAAACGTAAGTTATTTAACGGAAACACGAAATTGATTATTACACTGCAATTCGACAAGAAAGAAGAAGAAATACACGTATTCCTTCGCCGAGGAATCTATACCCGTTTTCCGATTTGGCCAACCTGATGAGAAATCGAATTGAAATAAAATAATTTGTGAAAACAAATGGAGCCACGGAATCTTTCCACCCATCAAGAGACTAGCGTGTCGAAACCTTGCTCTAAGTGTTCTGTATACCGGGTGCTCGACTGTTTGGGGCCACAAATTAATAAAATTGAAAACTAGTCAGGAATTTCCGGTAATTCGGTACAACTACGTACAGTGGAGTTCCACTGGGTGGAGATTGGGACTTTACATCATACAGGGTGAGACTAGACTAGTGACCTGAATATAATGCAAAAATCTAATATTATTCGACTGGCTTCTAGGTGAAAATTGAGAGTTATTAAGTGTAAAAATGGCTCACTAAAGGTGACCATACACAAAAAAAAATCATCGTAGGAGCGCGGCGAGCCTGCCCTGCGACACCCCCCTACTAAAGAGTTTAACTTGGTCGAAGTTATTTCCAAACGAAACAACCGACAAAAGCTAAATTTACGTTAACTCCCTAATAGTCACCTTCCGCACTCTGATGAACCAAGGCTGGAACCACCAAAGTTACTGGAGCGTCATCCTCCATGTCGGAATCGTTCTCAGTACAGTCTTTACTAACTCTAGGAGCTTCGCTGTAGCTCTGGGCTGGTACGGGATCTTCGTCAGACCCGGTCACCGAAACATACTGATGGGCGGAGTCTGTCGGTGGCCGCTGGATCGGAGCTCTGTCGGAGTCCAGCGCCACAGCTCGGCATCTCCTTCGCCGTCCTGTACTCTTACTAGGAATCTCAGTCCTTACTGAGCCTTCCTGTCTCACATTCTCTCCCGGGTCGACCATCAATGATAATGGAGACCCCCCTACTGGAAGTGCTAACTCTCGGATAGCAGCTTCCACTTCCGAATCTGAATCGTAATCTGGACCTTGGTCTGGGACGACCGCTTGACGGGTAAGAGCGTCTATTTCAGTAGTAGCACGCCCCCCTACTGACGAGTTTGCGACGGGGAGTTCAGAATCTCTGATCTCCAAAAGGCCAGAGTTCACCACCGGCAACGGACTCCTACGGGATACTCCTCTCTTCTCCGCGCAGTCTGAGTCGCGCTTCCGTCCTTGTGGATTCCTCCTCAACCTTTTCACTGTCCGCCGGACCGCTTTGTCCTTTGGATCGAAACTGACCGTTACTTCCCGTGGATTCGTTGAGTTGGGTGCGTCAGCTCGTACCCGGATTAACGAAGGTGGCCTCGGACCGCCCCCAGTCGTCGGCCTAGGTGTGACTTCCCCTGTCACTTCTTGGTCAGCGTCGTTGGACTCTGGCTGATCCGGACCTGGGCCACCATCGTCGTGGCGGACGCCAGCCGGCAAAGTCCTGCTTACCCAAGAACGGATATCGTCTACGTGCACCAGCCTCTCGGTGCCGTTCCTATCTACGAGGTAACTGTCTCGCCCCATCACCCTCGTGATCGGATGCGGTCCTGACAGTGTACCTCCGAAGTTTCCTTTGACGAAATTCCTAACTAAAACGCGGTCGCCGACCCCGTAGGTCCGTGGCGACGGTAGATCTTTATCAGGGAATAAGTTCCTCTGATAAACTGCCTGACGTCTGGCTGCTTTTGCAAGACGTTCTTGCCGATCTTCGGGGCTATTATGTACCGGATCTCGGTACATAGGTAGCCCCCAATCTCCTGGACGACCAGGTGTATATCCTAACAATAACTCCACTGGAGTCTCCCCTGTTGCTCTATTCTTACGGTTCCGTAAGCAATAGAGACTTGCAGCCAGACCTTCTTCCCAAAACCTTTCCGAAGTGGTTTCCAGCATCCTTGCTCTTAGGCACTTCTTCAGTTCCTGGACCCTTCGCTCGACAGGGTTCGCCTGTTGATGAAAAACAGGTGAAAATTTGACCTCGATGTTCTTCAAATCGTAGTATTTTAGCAGATGATTGCTCTGAAACTGCGGGCCGTTGTCAGAAATGACGACTTCTGGACAACCCCAACGAGATAAGATTTCTTCGTCTAGAAAACGAGAAATTACTTTCGACGTGCATGTCTTAGTGGCCTTGGCTTCAACCCACTTTGAAAACATATCGACGGCAATTACCACGAACCTGTTTCCCCTCCTTGAGGCTGCATAGGGCCCCAGGACGTCAACAGCCAGCATCTGCCACGGTCGCTTCGGCACACTAGGCCGTTGCGGTGCCGCTTCCTGATGCCGTACGGCTTTAACGCACTGGCAGACTAGGCAACCTCTCACGTAGGCCCGGACGTAGTCCTCCATGGCCGGCCACCAATAGTGCCGTTTCAAGGCACGTAAGGTTTCCTCTTGACCAGGATGACCAGCGGTCGGGTGTTCATGGTAATAAGCCGACACGTCCTCACGGAGCGCCTCGGGCACATACAATAGCCGTTTACCAGCAGAAGAAACATATACAACCCCTTGGACATCTGAAAACTTGTTGATAAAACGAAGATCGTCCCTGGACGTAGGACCTAACTCCTGTATCGTTCTGATACGCGCCCTCAACCTTTGCGTCTCCCTATCTATGGCCTGCCGCCGCACGACCACTTCAGCCGGCGTCTCTACGACGCTCACCACACCTTGGTGTTCAGACAGTTGCACCTTCATAGGTGGCAACCCCATACGCTCTACATCAGCATCCAAGTCTTCACTGTGAGACCCCGAGGGATTACGGGACAAGAAATCAGCTAGCTGATTGTCTCGACCTGCGACGTGCTCCACAGTGAAGGAATACTCCTGTAGAAGTAAGGCCCAACGAGTTAACTTCGCTTTTGCGTCCTTGAACTTTGATAACCAAGTCAACGCTTTGCTGTCCGTTCGAAGAGTGAATGGACGGTCTTCGAGATAATGACGGTATCGCTTGATACCCCAAACAATGGCTAAACATTCAGTCTCGTTCACATGATAGTTTAGTTCCGCGCCCTTGAGCTTGGCACTAGCATGTGAAACGATCCTTCTGTCGCCGTGACAATCAACTTGATAAAGGACTGCAGCGATGCCTACCCCAGATGCATCGGTCTGCAGGAAAAACGGGAGAGTCATGTCCGGCCTGGCCAAGACCATAGGACGGCCCACGACTTCCTTGATCCTCTCAAACGCCTCCAATGCTTGAGAGTTCCACTTAAGGTCTCGACCTTTCTTCGACTTGAGCATGTCACTTATCGGAGCCAACCAACGGTGCCCAAGAATCCTCGGAGCTGAGAGACATTCTTGGGTAGCGGGAATTGTTGAACCGCTAACACATGACCTGGCATTGGTTCGTTTGACGTTTCCGTCACCACATGCCCCAAGTACTCCAGCCTACGCTGAGCGAAGTTGCACTTCTTTAAACTGCACCACAGGCCATGTGCTCTGAACCTCTCCAGCACAAGGCGGAGATGGTAGAGGTTCTCCTTTTCATCTTCGCTGTAAACGATTATGTCGTCTAGATATACTTTGACGAATTTATCGACATAACCAACCAACACTTCCGTCATAAGGATTTGGAAACTTCCAGGTGCATTCGTTAGACCAAACGGCATTGAGTTAAACTCATAACAAGCTCCATCTGGCGTAGCAAAAGCTGTATACTTTTTACTAGCCTCATCCATGGGTATCTGCCAAAACCCAGACTTCAGATCCAAAGAAGTGAACACTCTCGCTGTTCCGAGCTCTTTGATAGTCTCGTGAATACCTGGCAATACCGACGACTCGGGTATTGTCAGACTATTCAACTTCCTGTAGTCGACACAAAACCGAGCCGTACCGTCCTTCTTCGTGACGATAACGACCGGACTAATAAAGGCAGAATGGGACCTACTTATGACACCTGCAGCGAGCATCTTATCCACCTCCTCTTGGATAAGAGCCCTCTTTTGATCGGAAACTTTGTACGGACGGAGCTTGAAGGGTAGCTCCTCCTTCAATCGGATTTTGTGGCAAGCAGCCCTCGTCACTGGTTGCCTTGGAGATTCGTAAAAGACGTCTCCAAACTCTCGGATAAGACTCCGAAATTCCTTTCTCGAGAACGCCGGTAGCTGTACGTCCGCTACCTGTGGTTCAGGGAACTTTTCTGGTGGAAGATAGACCTCCTCCGCCCAGAAAATAGTTTGCCTAGGCCCCTTTCCAACGTACATGGTGCGACGTGCAAAGTCGACCATAGCCTCGTTTGATGCCAGCCAGGGACACCCGAGCAGAAGATCCTCGACAAGATCATCCACCACTTGCACGACAACTTCGTGAACAACACCATCTATTAACAGTTCGACTATTGTCTCCCCTAGACTGGTGATGCCACGACCGGCGCATGCAAGCTGCAACGGTGTCACTTGCTTCCTATCCACCCTCCAGGTGACAGGCAACAAACTACGTTTCAGGAAATTTAGCGAACTTCCGCTGTCCACCAAAACCCTAACTCGACGACCCATCAGTTCAGCCTCGATTCGCGGCAACTGATGCAATCGTCCCTCAACATTGTTGTTCGCTAAGCTAGTATCACAGCGACGGTATAGACACAATGGATCCAGCAGATCCACCTCCGACTTCTTCCTAAGCGGGTCGGTCTCAATGAAACTCAGAAGTTCCGACTTGCGATTGACATCAAGTACTGCAGCACCAACTGCAGCCAACGATGGGACTTGGCGATTGCATCCCTCAGGAACCTCGCCTCCGCCCCGACTAAGACGTGTAACTCTCTCAGATGACATGCCTACCACGCCTCTGGTATCTACCAACGGGGAATGGCGATTCGCACCTGCGATCCCATCTGCTCTGCCCCTCGATACCGTCCTTGAGACTTGGCATGCATCGACCTCGAAACCTGCGTCCTGTGTGGGAGTGAGTGACAGACCACCACCCTCGGTGTCTTCACTACCCCGAAGTGGAACCGAAAAGAGTACGTCACTCTCGACGACTTTTTCGTTCCGAAACCTTGATTCGCAATCTTCCCTTGGATACGCCTTTTCATCTCGACTTGTGCCTATACCGGACCTGTGCCCAGTTTGCAGTGCCCTAGCACTCTCTTTTACAACAGGTCCCTCCTGGTCCTTCTGTATACCGATCACTAACTCCGAAACCTTGTGTTGTGGCGGATGGAACGACCCACCAACAACGACCTGGGGTACCTCGATGATCTCACAACTCCATGAACCTGAAGATGATTCATAACCCCTTACATTCGTTCCAAAACTAGAACCTGATCTTTTTGAAATGACTTTCAACCCTCTACGTTTAACGTCTGCCGACGAGTGAACTTTTTTTCGCCTACCACCAGTGGCGCGATCCACACGCTCATCTACCACACTGAAACAAACAGATTCACAATCTGACCGGTCTGCCCAATGTAGTTTGCCTGATGACGGTGGCGTTTCGGCTGAAACGACTCCAGCTTCAACATCCTGGAACTCCTTCTCCTCCTCCTTGTTGGGAATACATGCCGCATAATTTCTATGACAGTCCAACACTGTCACAGAACCGCAAAACGGTGTTGAAGGAGTACCTACTCCGATGAAGCCCCCTGATGGCTCCTGTTGGAGTTTTTTGATTCTTCGCAAACTGTGATTTTGTCTGCGTCCTTAGCTGACGTCTTACGACGCGAGATTTTACTCGCCTGTACGGTATTGACCGTATGTGCCTTATTGGCCTGATCTAACGGTTTTGTTCCCGCACTCTGACGTTTGGGACCGTTCTTGTTGTCATTTTGCTGAGGGCAATCTTTGTTCCAGTGAGCTCCCCCGCAAGTGAAACATCCGCTCGAAGGAGCGTTGTTTCCTCCAGAACGCCTCGATTGATCGTAATTCTGGAATTTAGTGCCATTGTTATTGAAGTTACTGGACCTAACATGGTTCGGACCCCTGTTGTCCTGTAACTGTCCCTGAGGACGTTTGGGTGGCACATCTTCGGCCTGATGAGGACGGTTGGTGTTCGAAACAAGTTTCGGCCCTGACTGTACACTTTGGCTGGTGCTACGAAGTAGCGTCTCGACAGCAACAGCTTTTTGTGTCAGCTCTTCAATAGTTGCAAATCTATGCAATTGCAAATGGACTTTGATATCCGGTCTGATCCGGTTCAATATTAATCGCACAACCCTTCCTTCGTCCATCTCTGGGTAGAGCCTCTGTGAAAGACTCCACTTGTTCAGGATGAAGGAAGTTATTGACTCTCCCTTCGGCTGGTCAGTGCCAAAGAACTCCGCTTCTGAGCTCGAGACCAACAGATCGTTATCGAACCGTTCCTGGAGCCGATTTGTGAAAAACTGCCAGTTTAGGCGTAGGTTTCGATATGGAGCATACCACTGCTGGGCTGCTCCCTTGAGCCACTGAGCTGCAACGCTCACCCAGACGGTTGGATCAAAGCCCCCTAGATAATCCTCAGAGGATTGAATAAATTGTATTGGATCTTCGTGAGGAAGCCCACTGAAACTGGGATGTGGTTTGTTGTTAATTAAACCCCCATCAACACCGTTTAGGGTTCCCCGACGTCTATCCTCCAGCAAATCCGCGAGTCGCACGAGCACGTCGTCGACCCCCGTCACTGGTCTTCTGGGATTCTCCTGAATCCGGACTGTGGGCACTTGCCTCCTCGATGGGTAATATCCACTCCTGTGGACATCACCGGGGTTGGAAGCGACGTTTCGAGCAACTCGAGGGACATCCTCAGATTCCCTATAATGCCGATTCCCGGTTGGCAACCGGGTAAACGTGCCATATGGGCGCCAAAGGGTTTCCGGTTCACCCATAACCATTTCATTAACTGGGAGTCTCTCAGGAGAGAGATCCCGAACTCTAATTCTGTTTGCAGGAGGAAGGCTACACCCGCAGATCCCTGAAGACGGTCTGTCTTCAGCAGCCCCACGTTGGGCGCCATGTCTCGTAATAAGGTGTGGATGGTCGGCTTCCACAAAGTTTCGGATTTCTCCGAAACCCTCTTCAGCCGCCCATCGCTCTGCTCCAAGTGACCTGGAGGGCAAGGACGTCGTCACCCAGGGATTTCGGGTGGCAACTTCCGTGTCCCAGCCGACACCTGATTCGAAATCTGCCTTCGTAGCTCTTGTTGCTTGAATTGGCTGTGCATAATGTGGTATCCCTTGGGAGGTACGCTGAACCCGCCCCTGGAGAGATATGGGAATGCGAGCATTCCCAACTCCCTCCGAGAGCCTTCCACCACCCCCTAGTTCTTCCACTAGGGCCTCAGCATCACCCGGTTCCCTTAGGGTATGCACATCTATATCCGGCCTCCGCTGTGGTGCGTGGGGCACACCCGATGACCCCGGAGCGCTTCGGCGCATTCCGAGGGGGCGTACCTCACGAGCTTCGCCAGCACGGACTCCTTCGTAGCCCTCCGACCTGCAAACAGATACATTTCGGGTTAGTCGAAATTGCTCAAAACGGGCTTCCAAAGGTGGAGTTGTGACAACTCCCGCGGAATCGATTACTAACCCTACCTGAGCCGACGGGGAAGGCTGCCTCCCTCCGTCTAAGCTCGACTCTAAAGTACCTTGGTCCAGCATACTTCTCGGGGACAAGGTAGCTGACATCGTCAACTCACGGTATTCCCCGGTAGTACATACCTGGGGGACGTCTCCGTCGAGGCGTCGCGACGCTTCGGGGAATAGACGCCTGGCGTCTAAGTCACCCGACGGCGGAGGTGTCCGAGAAAGCCCAACGCCGGCGAACACGGCTTGGGTATTCTCCTCCGCGAGCATATGAGATCTCAATCTCATATTCGTCATTGCTCTAAAGGACAAACAATTACGGCTGTAATGTATTGTCGGGCTACTTGCGTGTGCAAGTGTGTGGCAAAGGAGAAGTTCACTAAAATCGACCTCGCGTCGACCCAACTCAAGTGTGACGATGAGAAGGGTCACCCTATAGCTAACTAACCTAACACCTAACAAGACCTCGCCGGGAAATGGACGAGGGAGGAAGGATTCACGGTTTAGAAAAACTATCTAAATAAAATTTCCTAACTTCAAAATTGTGTGAAGCACCAAAAAGGAAAAATTAAACTTGAAAAATTTTTACTTCAAAAATTTACAACTGGATGTGACAAAAACCAAGATAGAGATTTGGGTAAAAGGATCACGGAGCCTAACCAGACTGTCTCAGGTGGAAAAGCCGAGAACAGCCGCAGGAAATAGGTATGGGAAGGACGCGAAACCCCTAGGTACCACAGGAAATGTGGCTCGCCAACGACAAAGTCGCAGCTAATGATGTCTTGACAGGCCGAGGAATTTAAGCTCGAACGATACAATCTTCGTGGAACTCTACGATCGAGCCGATTGTATCAGGTGAGATCTCGTTTTGGTGCCTGACCCCTTTTCATACGATGGGGATTTTTCGTCAACGTCGCGTACAGGTATTAAGTCGGGAAATAACTTTGATGAAGTTAAATCCCTAAGTGTCCGTTGCAAAAGATCACTTTACACTGATTATTGCTCGAGAGTTAAACTACCTATCAACGTACTTTCGTAGCGCGAATAAAACACCTGTAAACCGTACAAGTGAGTCTAACCCCTTTTAAGATAGAAACAAAACGTTATGAATCTACTGTGAACTGAATTATTATTACCGAGAACCTGACTCTAACTGCTAGCCAAAACGATGAATTGCAGAGACAAAAGGCAAAGCCAAACAAACGTAAGTTATTTAACGGAAACACGAAATTGATTATTACACTGCAATTCGACAAGAAAGAGTGGCTATCTGCTGCTTCGCTGCTTGCATATTTATGCAATCCTGACTGCTGAATCCGCGACACCCATTGGCCTAGAGGGCCAAAGTGGGCGTCGCCCTTGGCTGAACAAAACCCTAGCTCGCGAAAACGCGCGGGATTTGGGCAAATGACCGTTAAAGTCCCGTTACCTGCGTTTTCTAGGGAGTATTTGACAAAAGTCACTAAATACTCCCCAGATCTAGGGAGATATTGAAAGTCAGAATTTCAGATATCTCGATTCCTAGGGCGGTCCGATATTCGGAGAGCCCCGAGAAAAACCATAACCCAACGTGATTCTTGAACGCCGAAGAAATACACGTATTCCTTCGCCGAGGAATCTATACCCGTTTTCCGATTTGGCCAACCTGATGAGAAATCGAATTGAAATAAAATAATTTGTGAAAACAAATGGAGCCACGGAATCTTTCCACCCAACAAGAGACTAGCGTGTCGAAACCTTGCTCTAAGTGTTCTGTATACCGGGTGCTCGACTGTTTGGGGCCACAAATTAATAAAATTGAAAACTAGTCAGGAATTTCCGGTAATTCGGTACAACTACGTACAGTGGAGTTCCACTGGGTGGAGATTGGGACTTTACATCATACAGGGTGAGACTAGACTAGTGACCTGAATATAATGCAAAAATCTAATATTATTCGACTGGCTTCTAGGTGAAAATTGAGAGTTATTAAGTGTAAAAATGGCTCACTAAAGGTGACCATACACAAAAAAAAATCATCGTAGGAGCGCGGCGAGCCTGCCCTGCGACAAGTCTTTAAATAATATTATGAGGGTTGGACGGAAGACTGAACGGTAAATCAAAGGAGATGTTCTTATCCTATGAAGAAAAATCCTCATCACTCAGTTCATTCCCAGCAATTATTGAAGATGGACGGAATACGATTATTTTTTGGTCATCAAGCTGTTAAGAAAATAAGGCAGTTGAATATCAAAAATGATCTGATTCAACAGTGGTATTATGATAGAAAAATCTCATGTTACATTATTTACATCAACGATAAACCAACAGCATTTGCGTTACTATCAACCATAAATTTTGACCCTTTGAAGAAACATTCTAAGCCGAAAACCCTCAATTAAATTCATACGTTGGAGGAGTACCGTAGAAAAGGATATGCAGCTAAACTCATCAATCACATTAAGAATCACGAAGAATTTACAGTGTTTTGCAGTAATAAGGAATCTGAACTGTTATTTGAAAAATGTGGTTGTACTTATTGGGGTGAAATAATATGTCCAATGTTTAGATATCCATAATAAAAGATATACAAATTTTTGAGTTTTTTTTCCGATAATATTACACAATTTTAATATCAATGCAGTATATGTTAGTTGAGCTTTGCGCCGTTGGTTATGAGTGGTTTGGTAGGGTGTAGTTACGCAAATATAGACTTGTTGAAGTGTAGCGAATTCAGATGCATTCAATATGTCGTATAACACAACATCCAATTTATGCGCAGTGAACAACCCAATTCCTAAATGAAACGGAATCTCAGATCAGCAAAGAATGATCGAATCTGACACATATGGATATGTTATTGGCAATACCCCTGTACAATATGAAAACGATGAACTTATTATTGAAAATAAACATTTTACTCTTACGAAAGGACTACTTCAACTATTATTGAAATGTGGTCCTCAATATTATACTGCCAAAGACCTGTGTGTTTACGAAAACATTTTGATACTAACGAATGCCTACAAACAGAGATATAAATCATATGAATCAGTGAACGCCAACCGCTCATGGAAATAGCGAAACATTATTTCATTATTGTTTCCTTCCAAAAAGAAGAAACACTCATAGCAAGCTCCCAGTTATGTTGATAATATAGATCAACGAAATGGTAACGTAGAACAACAAAATAGTTTATTAGCAAGCGGTTTCAGAAAAGAAAATGAACAAATTACGAATCATAGATTATGTAGAGGTCCTCTTGTAGACAATAGGTATTTAATATCATTCAAATATATGTTTTATTCCATTCCAAGTTCACCGCATTAGCCAAGAAACTAGCGGTCATTCAACTTGAGGATGGAGAACACATCAACTCTCTCCCCCTTTTAAAATTATTGATATCAATTATTACTTTTCAAAAAGAAAGCTTGAAACCATCAACCTCACAAGATTTGAAGTTGTATATAGTACAAAAAAACAATAATGCCCACAGTATGAAATTATGAGACTCGCGGATATTGTATTGGTAATATATTTTATATTCCTTCTAACGTCCCTAACAACGCGTGCTATACCTAAACGAAATTGCGATAAAATTGGTTGCGTTAACTATGAAGCGACCTCCTCAACACCCCAATCTAAATCCTATAAATGATATGACCCTCTCACCACCCTGCTTTGAATCCTTTCAATAAATTGTAAGGCAATAACATTTTTTTAAATTTTTAGATGAAACAAATGGGCTGATATCCTAAAACATCTCAACATTTTTTTCAGTAAGAATGGTCACTTAAACATGTCGAATCTGATGTAAAAGAGATGACCTTCTCAACACCCCGATTTAAATTCTATTGAAAAATTGTAAAGCAATAACAATTTTTTTAAATTTCATCTGAAATAAATGGGGTGACATCCTAAAACATCCTCAACTGAATCTTGAATTTTTCAGTATAAATGGCGACCTAAACATACCGAATCTGATATAAAAGAGGTGACCTCCTCAACACCCTGATTTATATCCTATTGAAAAAAATTATAGGGCAATAACAAATTTTTCTATATTTTCAACCGAAATAAATGTGGTAACGTCCTAAACATCTCAAACTGAATCTTGAATTTTTTCAGTAAAAATGACGACTTAAACATGTCGAATCTGATGTAAAAGAGATGACCTCCTCAACACCCTGATTTCAATCCTATTGAAAAAATTATAAGGCAATAACAAATTTTCTAAATTTTCAGTTGAATAAATGGGGTAACATCCTAAACATCTCAAACTGAATCTTGAATTTTTCACTAGAAATGGCCACTTAAACATTTCGAATTTGATATAAATATTATGGATCAACGCTGCATGTCAATATAATTATTTGAAACTCATAAGGGAATGCTATATCAAATCGCTGGTTAATATTCCGTACAATTAGTTGTCACTAGTTTTACGAATGAAATATATCAATAAAAATTCTAACCAAGATGAAAAAAATTATGTGTAGAAACATATGTGGATCATATCTACGAATATAAATGCTTCGGCGAATTAAATATGTCAATAAAAAATGGTCGGAATTGAACAAACAAAAAAATATTGTATGGAAACATTGCGTGAAAATGTATTGAAACACGAGTTTATCTAAATGAATAATAAACATTTTCCAAACGGTGAAAAAATGTTGTATAGAAACATTAGTGAATCATATTTATGAATATAACCTTAAAAAAAATATTGTATGTAAGAATGAACTCTTTACCTACTAACGAAAAATATTGTATGTAATCACGAGTTTATATGAATAAATTGAATTAGTAAAAATTCTCCAAACGGTGAAAAAAATGTTGTATAGAAACATTAGCGAATCATATTTATGAATATAAGTTAAACAAAAAATATTGTATGTATGAATGAACCCTTTGCTTACTAACGAAGAAAAATGTTGTATGGAAACATGAGTTTATTCTCATGAAATATGGATATAAACACGAGTTTACCCGAATGAAATATATCGAAGATAGGTAAAAATGCAAACAACTAGAAAAAATACAGTTCTTTGATAGCCTCCAGGCAACAATTTCCCCTAAACGAAAAACACTGTTTATACCTGACTTTTTAATGGTGATAACCCCAGTTTCAAAGAGGAAATACAGACACCAAAAGTCGGTACTCTCCCCTCGTAAGGGTACCTGGCGTGCTTTGTTGTGGGAAAAGTCGACCGTCTTTTCATCAATAGTTGTGTTGTTGAAAAAAATATCTGCTATTGTTTTAGTGAGACAAGACTACATTACCGTGCAATAAAATCAATTTCATTTTAATTTTATGATTAGCTATTGAATCGCTTCGAATTGGAAATCGTTATGAACTTTCAAAACACGCAAAAGAAAACGTACAAACACTTGAGCAAAAGTGAAAAAACTCAAACACTTACTTTGCTGCACAAATCGTTGAAGTATTATAAACTACTTCTATCACTGTCAAATAAAATATTTTTCAATCAATGTAATCAGAGCACTAAATAATTATGAACTGCTGCCAGGACGATCACAAATAAACTAGTTTCCTGAAACCCGCAAAATACTGATTCTCATGGCGATATTTGCTTCTCTGTGGTTCAGATAATAAACAATTGTGTTGAAACTTCTAGTGTTTGCGGTTTTTTCATAACTGATAACGACAATATTTGTTTTTCTGCGGCTAAGATAATGACCAAATACGGATGGAGCGTCCGGCATCCAAGGTTTTCCATAACTGATAAAAACAGCTCGAATGCCGCTTGTAACGGATAATAATAGTCCAGTACGTCTTGGAATAATTTTTCATGAACTGTTTGGAAAATTAAACAAAATTCAATTTACTAACATTGACTGTCGTGAAACGTATTGTTTTCCATTCCTATTACATGACCGGATACTTCACACATATCGTCATGAGTTTTGCTTAATTCGGTACGTTCACTTACAAAACATAATTGCTGCTTGCAATCAAAGCTATGGAATTTTTTTTCGATAACGGAGACATATGAGGTTGGATTCTTCATACTGGATATATCGTTCCTGACATACTTTAGTAAGTATGGTAGTAACAATATACATATTTCGAATTCTTGGATGAAATGCTATGCCAATAGGGCTTTTAGATCCCCTATGATGCTCTGCGTCTAAAGTCAAACTGACCACGTTGGTTATAACTAAGCTACAGCTTTATTGATAGTGAAGAAGCATTTGGTTGAATGAAAAACATCTATTTGAAAATTCCTAAAGAAAATAGTTTACAAAAATATAAAAATTTTCCTTATCACACTCAGATCTAAAACTCCTCAAGATTAAAATACGATGAGAGATTAAACTATACCTATAGGGTTCTTAGGTCTCCTATGATGCTCTGCAACTGAAATCAAACTGACCACGTAGGTAATAGCTGAGCTACAGCTTTATTGGCAGTGAAGAAGCATTTGGTTGAATAAAAATCATCTGTTTGAAAATTCCTAAAGAAAATAGTTTACGAAAATATCAAAATTTTCCTTATCACATTCAGATCTAAAACTCCTCAAGATTAAAATGCGATAAGAGATTAAACTATACCCATAGGGTTCTTAGGTCTCCTATGATGCTCTGCAACTGAAATCAAACTGACCACGTAGGTAATAGCTGAGCTACAGCTTTATTGGTAGTGAAGATGCATTTGGTTGAATAAAAAATCATCTGTTTGAAAATTCCTAAAGAAAATAGTTTACAAAAATATCAAAATTTTTCTTACTAGACTCAGATCTAAAACTCCTCAAGATTAAAATGCGATAAGAAATTAAACTATACCCATAGGGTTCTTAGGTCTCCTATGATGCTCTGCAACTGAAATCAAACTGACCACGTAGGTGATAACTGAGCTACAGCTTCATTGATAGTGAAGAAGCTTTGGTTGAATAAAAAACATCTATTTGAAAATTCCTAAAGAAAATAGTTTACAAAAATATCAAAATTTTCTTTATCGCACTCAGACCTAAAACTCCTCGAGATTAAAATGCGGTAAGAGATTTAACTGTGTCAATAGCGTCCGTAGGCCCCCTATGATGCTTTGCAACTGAAACTATATCGACTACTTGGCCAATAAATGAGCTACAGTATTTAGACTATAACTTTTTAACGGAAAGACTAAGAACAATGATTGAGGTGTCAAAATATAATGCTTTTGTCTGGAATATATGGATTCAGACAGTCTTGGAGAAATAACTGGCCGCATACTTGCAATAGGCAGAAATTAATCAGATTGGTTTCAATTAAACAAGTCTTATGTCGAGAAGAAATTAAAGTTGCCTGACCCTCTCCCCCACCCACCTGATAATGAATACCAAAAAAAGAAACAGAGTCAAACTACAAAAATGTGTCCAAAATAGACGTTTTTCACGTTCCAAAAAACAACTGAAAATTGAAACGCTCAAACACGCAAAAATGCGACCACAATAACCGTTTTTCGAGTTCTAAAAAAACAGCCTTAAATTAAACCGAAAAACTATGTTTCTTATGGAGATTTGACATTTCAAAATTGCTCAAAATACACGTTTTCGCGTTAGAAAAAACAACTGAAATTAGAAACGCTAAAACACGTAAAAATGCGACCGCAATAACCGTTTTTTTGCGTTCGAAAAAACAGCTAAAATTTGAAACGGTAAAACATGCAGAAATGCGACTAAAATAGACGTTTTATAAGGTTAATTCATTCTGCTTCGATCAAACTATCTGTCACTCTACCTATCTGTCAATCTGTCTGTCTCCTAGCTCCTATCACCGATACGGTTGCACGAAAACGGTTGCGCAAAACGGATGCATAAAAACGGTTGCACACGTGAACGGTTGCACGAAAACGGTTGCATACTAAAACGGTTCTGTATCGGTAAGTAGTTGTTTTGTGCGGGGGTGGGGGCTGACGTCCATACTCCATCACTGTCACGTTTTTTTTCTTTCTTTGATCACTCAACACATAAAACGAAAACATTTTGAATCCACATATTCCCAATGATGCGTTTTTCTCTGATGGTTCAACAACCGAAACGAAAACAATTTGAATCCCCATATCCCCAATGATACGATTTTCTCTTCCTCATGCACCCATGTTTTTTTTCTCTTAGATTATTTATTGATACACCTGGTATACTAAATTTGATGACATGTTATTTTCTATCAAATTATACGTTCTGAGACAACCTGTTGTTTTTTCTCTTAAATGATGTGGTACACCTTTTATACTAAATCTAACGAGCAGCCGCCATGTTTTTTTTCTCTTTAATGGTATGTTTTGAGACACCTGATATACCGAATCTAACGAGCAGCCGCCGTGATTTTTTCCCTCATAAATTTTATGTTGGTACACCTGGTAAACTGAATCTAACGAGCACCCACCATGTTTTTTTTTCTCTTAAATGGTATGTTTTGAGACACCTGGTATACTAAATCTAACGAGCAGCCGCCATGTTTTTTTTAATCTTTAATGATACGTTTTGAGACACCCTATACACATAGCTTGTTGAAACGCTAGACCACCGTTGAATCGCCATTTTTTCACATTCATTCCAAACATCATTATTATTATCAGACTCACAATCATTATTTTTTTTTAATATTCAAACAGCGTCTGGAGAAATATATACCCCACATTTGTACATCAACTTGTACGAAGTCGCCGTGGAGGCATGGTTAGCGTCACTCGCTACCAAGCAAAAGGACGATGGTTGAAAAATCTTTTTTCTTTTTAAATTCAATTCAAAATATGTGTGCGCGCTCTATTGACGAAATGTTATCAATCTAAGGGATCTCTCTCGACTACGTCACACGATGAACGCAGACCAGCGACGCTCTAATTTCCCCCCCACCTCAAAAAAGAGCAAAAATTGCAAAACGGATCTTATAAATACTTATGGCAATTAACATGTAAAAATGATCAAATTGATGTAGAACTCTTGTATCCTATTTACTTTGTTATTATCATACTTTTTGTTTTGGTTGTATTTAGTTTCAATTTATTTGTGATAAGATAATCATTAACCTCCTTTAGTGCAGAATTCATTTTTTCAATAGCTTTATCTAAGTTATAATCTGCAAATAAATTTACGAAGTCTACATTAACAAACAGGTTTATGTCATTTAAGTATAAAATGAAAAGCAGTGGTCCTAAAACGCTATCCTGTGGAACGCCCTTATTTATACCAGATTCTTGTGAGATGTCACCACGGACTCTAACTTTTTGCTTTCTATAAGATAAATAATCCGCTAACCATTGGTAAACATTACCATCTATGCCATTTCCTCTTAATTTCATCAAAAGCATATTACGATCAATCGTTTCAAAAGCCCTTTTTAGATCAAGAAAAACCACTACCACATATTTATTGTTATCAATTTCTCTTTTGAACTTAGACAGGGCTAGTTGTAATGCAGATTTGCATGAATATTTCTTTCGAAAACCATATTGATTATTTATTAGAATTTCATTTTTTTCAACGTGTTCTAAAATCTGCTCGTAAAGAATCTTTTCCATTGGTGGTAATGTATTTATCGGTCGAAATTCGCTTGCCTTGATTGTATTACTTACCTTTGGTATAGGAATTACAGTACTAATTTTTAAAGAAATTGGCAGTTTTGAAGTTTGAAGAGAAGTATTTATAAGATTCAAAATTATATGATCACAAGTTTCAAAGATTTCTTTGAGCATTTTTGCATTTAAAATTTCGTGAACACTATTTTTGTTATCTAAGGATTTAATCAGTAGACTTAGTTCATTCATGGTTAATGGTTGAAATTCGGAAAAATTGTGATATAAATTATAATTATACAATGTCCGTTCTTGAACATAATCAATACTATCAACAATCTGGTGAATACTATTAATAAAGTGATAGTTAAATTCGTTCACTATTTCATTTTTATTCCTCACTATATTTATTTGGTTAGTTGAATTAAATTCTATAGAGCTTGGAAAATATTGGCAATTTGAATTTATTAGTTTTTTTAATGTTTTCCACATAAGTTGAGAGTTGATTTTATACCTATCTATTTTTTCGAAGTAATAGTGCTCTTTTTTCTTTTTCAATATATTTACAACTTCATTTCTTTGTTTCTTAAATTCTTCCCATTTAACATTTTTATTCTCATCCGTAGTTGATACAAAATCTTTATATGTTCTATCACATTGCTTTATTTTTTTATGAATTTCATTGTCAAACCATGGTATGTTATTTTTGTAATGACATACTGGAATTGGTGCTATCTTATTTATGACTGCTTCACAGTTATTGAAAAAATTTTGATATATAGCATTAACATCTGTTGAATTTAAATTCCAATCACATGAAATTAAATCTAGTTTAATTTTATCCACATTCTGTTCACTGAGATTTCTATACATTTTACTGGAAGTATTTTCATGTCTGTCATTATTTTTGAGACAAATAGATATTAAAGAATGATCACTTAATTTAGGAGTATCATGAACAAAACATTTTGCAAAATTATTATTTACTAGTACATAGTCAATTAGAGTTTCACTTTCATTTGTTATTCTGGTACGGTCAAGTACCAATTGATCAATTCCATATTGTAAGAACATTGCTTTGATTTTATTTACGTAAAAACGGTTATTTAAAAAATCTAAATTAAAATCTCCCACCAAAATACAACGCATATTACTAGCAAAGAGATCATCGCAAATATTTTCAAAATTTTCCAATAATACCGCATCGGAGCTAGATGGAGAATGATAAAGGCACCCAACTAACAATTGACACCCACCAAAGTTGACCTTTACCACCTTACACCAGTAGTTATCCTGTAATATGTAAGACTTCTTTGTTGAAAACTGCAGACCATCTTTCACATACATCACAACACCTCCAGTATGGCGATTTGGGGAATCACATCTGATATGACTGTAACCATCAAGTTTGATTTCTGAATCTTGAATTTCACTTGTTACTCTTGCCTCACTAACTAGAAGTATTTTTGGGTAGTAGCTCATAATGCTTATTTGAATTTGATCGATTTTATCTACTAAACTCTGAGCGTTCAAGTAGATTATATCAGTGTGGATATTTATACTAGGGTTATTTACATGTTTTTTCGTTGTGAGGTTTCTTTTTTATCGACTATTGTTGGCTTATTGTTGATAAATTTTATTGTTTTTGTTTCGTCACCATTTCTTTTATAATATCCAAAACCATCATGAAGGTAAATCAAACCACCTGGGTGTTGACGAAACTTTTGCAAGAATAAAAGAAAAATATTATTGGCTGAACATAAAAGAATCTATTCAAACATTTATTAATCAATGCGTTACATGACAACAAAGTAAATACAAGCGAAATCCCATCAAAATGAAGCTCAACTTCACCTCCACAGCAACAAAACCTTTCGAGATTGTACATCTAGATACATTCACTATTGAAAACACAAAATATCTTACAATCATAGATAGCTTTTCAAAGTACGCGCAGGCATACCTTGTTAATTCATTGACAGGTACAGAAATAGCTGATAATCTCATTCAATTATTTTCTCATCATGGTATCCCCAAGCGAATATCGTTGATAATGGTACCGAATTCAATAACTTCCTTATTTCGGAACTCCTGGCTTTACACAAAATAGAAGTCCATTTCATATCACCACATCACCCGCAGTCCAACGGAATGATAGAACGGTTCCATTCTACTATTTAAGAACACATTCGCCTACTCAATACTCGAGAATTTTTGAAAACCCCTCCAAAATTGAAAATAATGTATGCAATATTGGCGTACAACCATTCCATACATTCGGTCACAAAGTTCAAACCAACTGATATCATTAGTGGTCATATTTCAACCAATGATCCTTTCAATATCGAAATTGATCGGAAATTACTAAATGATTACACTAACGATCATAAAGAACGATCTAAACTACTCTATTCGAAGATCAACTCAGACCTAATCAAGCAAAAAGAAAAGATAGTGGAACGGGAAAATAAAAAACGTGATTGTATTCGAAACAAAAGAAAAAGCTTATGTGAAGAAACATATAAGGAAGAAAGATGAGAATAAATTTCAAAAACCAATTCAAATCAAAACGGTTGATCGTATAATGAAAACGGTATCTACGAAAAACCAGCAAAAATTCACATGGACGATTTAAAACGCCCCCTCAAAAAATACCCACCTCCTATTAAAAATTAATTAATTTTTCGGATTATCTGAAACTCTCGGACTCCAAGAAAAAACATCTAAACAAAACCTAAAGAACAACCCAGGACTTATTCCACTCAAACTTGGAACAGCCAAGGTAGAAACACACGTGTATTCACTTATTCATTATTACGACTTGAATCCAATAATTACTGAGGTGAATAAATTAAAATTCCACTCTAAAAACGTGAGGACACTTGTAGGCGGTCACAAAGACTACTCATGGGATACATCAAACTATTTGAAAATATTACAATTTTAAGAAGAAAGAGTGACTGACAGACTTACCAACATTTTACCACATCCACTCAGAACAAAACGCGGTCTCATAAATGGTATTGGATCAATTTTCAAATCAATCACAGGAAATTTAGATTCTAGTGACGGAGAAAAATACGATCGTCTGATAAATGAATTAAAAAATAATCAAAATGATCTAGTAACAAACATCAAAAGGCAAAATTCACTTTCAATCTCATTAATTGATCAGTTCAATAGTATAGTTCATCAAGTGAAACATAACGAACAGCTTTTAGAGTCAAAAATAAATCAAGTTGCCAAAATTGTTGAAAATAAAAAGTATAGAGAAAACTCTATATTCATCAAAGATATCACGAACCAGACAATCAACACATGAAATCATAAATTCAATTTTACAGGATGTCGAAAACTCGATACAGTTTTCCAGATTGAATGTTCTTCATCCCAGTATTATAAAAATGAGAGATTTATTCCATGAACTGCAAAAGTTGAAGAAAATTATCACAAAGACCAACTACCAATTGAAATAAGTTTCTAGAATACTTTGCTATTCGAAAGAATCATAACTCTCGAAAGTTATATATCAAATTTCAGAATAACCTATATTTCACATATTCCAATTACTCATTCTTCAAAATTTGATTTTTATCATCTATTTTCTATTCCAACGTTAACTAAGGGTCAGTTTAAGGCTGTTGTACCTCAAAACAAGTATTTGACAAAAACTGAGAAATTGTATGCATTCTTGAGTAATCCTTGTTTGGAGATCTCCCACCAAACGTATATCTGCCCGTCCACTAACATCAGGGAGCTGACAGAAGATGATCCATGCAAAATCCAGTTGTTCAATGTCCAAAACACCTCCACTTTTAAGAAAACAACCATCCATCTATCAAGACCAGCCATCAGACAACTAGACAACTCAAACAAATGGGTTGTCCTCCTACCAGACGGTTGAGACCAACAAACGACCAAACTTAGGTGCCAAAACCAAAATGAAATTGAAAACCTGCTACCTGGAAGTTACCTATTTGACATTCCAATTGGATGCCAATTATCCTGTGGTGACCAAATTGTAATAAACGATCACCAAGTCACCAATAGTGAACCAATCATCCTACCAGACTTAGAAGAGAGGAAGTCAGAGCCACCCAAACCAAGCATAGGGATCCAACTTGATGACTTGAACCTAAACAAACTCCACTCAATAAAAACAGCAATAATGGAGAAAGACGTAGCACACATTCCAAGTTTTCGGACGATGTTCGTCTACCTGGTCATAGCATCGATTTGTGTATACATGATGCACAAAAATATTGACTTCAAAGGCTGCAGAACCAAGGGACCAAACGAACAACCACAAGAAATCGTGATGTCTAGGGTTCAACTTCCTCGCTAACCCTCCTATGTTGAATCTACAGGAGGAGGAATTATATCGCCCATTCCCGTGTGAACCGCTGACTATGCTGAGGCAGAATCTCGCGATTCCAGGAAACTGATGCACAAGCATCTTCATCTTTATGAGAACATTTATTTCATTATTCAGTCATAATTTAGCTCTTGTACTGTTCAGACGTATTTTTATCAATAAAATTAGTTTTTAAAAAAGGACTTTGACTTCCGAAAGTTATATATCGCTTGTCCGTAACGAGAAAATGCATCGATTATAGTGATAAATGCGTCATGATTCATTCGAAACATATCGACGTGAACATGTTCGAAAGGTCTAGATGCTGTGAGTGTAAGGTTGAATTTTATTACAGGGGGCTTACGATCGTATTTATTTTTCTGACAGATTTCGCAGTTGTTAATATACGTTTCGATGTCTTCCGATAATTTTGGCCAATAGAACCTTTTTGCCAAGGCTAATTTCATTTCGTTCATGCCTCGGTGGCAAGTTTTGGTCGTGTAGTATAATGTCAGTTTTTCTTTTTGATCGTTGAGAACTTGAATGTCCTCTAAGAATTTTACACAATGAATTATTTTGTAGGACCAGATTTGAAAAATGTTCTGAATGGAATTATTTTTGAAAAATAATGCGTAAAGTTATTTCGGATCAATATATTCTTTCAGCATACGAATCATATGTGGAATGGGATCTCTTCTAGGAATAGTAATATATAATCGTTTATTTTCGAAAACTTTTTTCCGCCTGATAATTATTTTATCCACGTCTCCTCCCGTGATTATTATTTGATTTTCATACATATTCACAGGTTTTTCCGAAATGGGAATTTCTAAGGTTGGATTTTCAGTTGACGAGTGTAGGGTTTCTAGGTCTGATTCAGGGTTTTCTTGGGGATCAGGTATTTGATTTGAAAGTCAGAAATGATATTGAATATGGGTTGATTAGGATCGGTGTTTAAAATTTCATTTACTGTCGATTCGTCTAGAATTCGCAGGTCTTCCGAGTTGGCGAGGAAGTCATTTATTATGTCGTCTGAATCGCCTGGG
The DNA here is from genome assembly GCA_958502065.1 of Chrysolina americana. Taxonomy (NCBI): domain Eukaryota; kingdom Metazoa; phylum Arthropoda; class Insecta; order Coleoptera; family Chrysomelidae; genus Chrysolina; species Chrysolina americana. The sequence goes on along the minus strand of OY293415.1, from coordinate 61,515,311 downwards.
TTGTTACATATCGAGTCAGTTTCCAACGCGTTAATATCTACGGGGTGTCTAGACTCTCTTTAAATCGATTGATATACATTTATCAGTGGGGTTTTGTATCTCAAGAATGGCGAAACCATTTTCTGCGTAGGAAAGAGCACAGGGAATATTTCAATAACCTAGTTTTACCGAATTTATTATAACCTCGCCTTCATAGACACTAACCGGAATATGTTTCAATGTTTTTTCATTAGCATTTATTGTGATTGAAAAATTTACCTGACTTGACTCTCTATATTTAAAGGGTATTTCGATATTCACTCCGATCAGTTTTTTATTAATCAAATCGATATTGAGGTTAATTTCAATGAGGTCGGATAAACCTATGACACCATCTAAATAGTCGTGGAAGTCGAAAAGGATATAGTCTATCATTTTGTTGTTGCCAAATTCTGAGAAGGCTGGAATTTGCGCTTGAAATTGAGTGTTTTCCTTGCCTATTGCTTTTTAAATAGTGTTGTTCTGTCGATAGATACAATTTGGGAAAGAAGTTTCTGCTATTGTGGGCCTCAAAATAGAACGAGAGCTTCCGGTGTCTACTGATAATTTAATTTTGGGGTGTTTAATCTGGATGTAAGGAAGGGCATTGTTAGAAGATATATTGATTTCGATTAGGTCTGTTTGTTTGAAGGTCCTATTACTTGAAAATTTTCAATTTCATTGATTGGTTCGGTATACTCGTTATTGTCGAATTAATTTTCAGAATATAGAGCATAAACCAAACAGTCCAAGTCAATGCGGCTTTCAAAGTTTTCCAGTCGGTCAATTCGGATCGATTGCCAACCATAATTTCTTCTCTGTCAACTAGTTTTTCCTGAATACAATCAAATATATGACTGTTCAATTCGGGATCATTTAAATTTGCATGAGTATCTATCAAACTTTCACACCTCTTTATGAATTTGTTCAGAGCATTGCTGTCCCCATCAAATGGTTTAATGTTATCCAATTCGGACCTGAAAAGGTTTCAATTCATTTTGTTACCTTGATTTTCGTTTGACATTTCTACTGGATTGAGGGTGAGAGAATTTGACGATAGATTGGAAAGTTCGTCAATATTGGTCATGAATATATAAATAAAATATTTTTCAAATCAAATTGAACTTAATATTCTTCGATAGACTGGACAATCCTAATTTGTGCGTGCAATACACTGCCTAACTGTACCAACCGAGTACCTTAAACAGAGGGTCGGGGGTGCAAAAGGAATGGCACTTACGCTTCCGTAGTCTCCTTTCCCTTCCGATTCTTCGCCCTGGCTGCTGTATCCTTGATGGCCTCCCGTCGCTGGTCCTTTCCTTGATTGCACTTGAGGGCTTGAAATCCCAAGTAGTGGATTGAATTTCACAGATTCAAAAATATCCCAAAAATCACTACCGCACAATCCTACCGACTGCGCCACTTAAGAACTTCGAACGACGGAAAGTCTTTTTAAAAAGATTTATTTTCAAAAATAACAGACAACTTTACTCGACTGAGCTATGACAAAGAATAATCCAAGGAAATAATACAATACAATAAATGAAATGGAAAGTGAATAGTTGCAGTTTTGAGATTCTTCTTATCTCCGGTTCAGAAAACGATGACGGCATCGTCAGCTTTACTCGTGGTAGGCGACTACCTAACTTGTCTTTCTTATTTTTCAACGACTTGCCTCTATTCCTTATTGTTGGTCTGTTTTTTTCAGTTTTTTTTTTGGTAATTCGTTTGCGATAAAAAATCTTCGGTTAATTTGGCTATCTATAACTTTTATACGTGATGTGTTATTAGTTTTTTATCAGTACTAAGGGGAATTGTGTTCGTTTCTGTTATCGGATCCTTATCTGCTACTGTCTTTATTTCATTCCTCTAGGTAGGAGTTGCAAAGGATAATTTTCAACCTTATATAATAACTCTGTCTGCAAGTTTAACTAAGGAACCTTTGAAGTTATAGGATTAAAATTTTCTACAGAGGTATATAAACGGCCAATTTATGCTGTTTGACTAATGATAACTGTTAATCTGAAAGAAAACGCTAAAAAAAAGGGTCTAAAACCATCCAAATTTGAGGTTAATTCATATACTATTTACTATATTATAACATCATTTTTCGAATGTCATCTCGTAACTTGATAAGAATGCATAAGTACAAAGTCTGGAAAAATTGTCTGGTTTTCAAGTATTTTATACAGTACTGATCGTGTGTGTAGGTACGCAATTGCCTGTGTTTTTGCTAGAGGGAGATTTCACTACGGGCAAAATCATGAATGAATATTTGAACCCTAGTAGTACGAAGACATTATTATTGTGAGAAGAGAATTTGTGAGGTTGCCAAATCTCACAAGTCATTATCGTATTCAATGAATATTTTCCAAAATAGTCTATTTAGTAACTCATTTGCACTGCAATGATAGTATATGTATGTACATACGGTAAGTCATATAAATAAATATAAATATAGCTCAATTATATGTAAAATGAAAAACACAAGTTACCACGAAAACAAAATAGACAACCTAACACAAGAAATATATTAAACTAACTTTTTGTTTTGTTATGAATATTCTTTTTCTGTCAAATTAAAACCATATTTATACGAAAATAAAAAGACAGCAGTATAATACAGGAGACAGATTAAAAGCTGAACAAATTGCAATGGATCGTCCAAATATTCTTGATGAGAATAATAACATTTTTCAATGAGCAGGCATTTTATTTTGTTAAAAAATATTGTCACATTCATAATTCGTAATTACCGCTGGCAGTTTATTGTAGAAACTTAATGCATTGTAGGGAGGAGAATCTTCGAATTTTGTAGTTTTGTGGATTGGTATTCTCAAGTAACCACCGTGACGTTTGTGGTAAGCATGTGAAGAAGCATTAGTTTCGAAAGATTTCAAGTTGTTTCGTATGAATTTTACACATTTCAATATATATATATAGATGGAGCAGTTGGCAAATTCTCTCATATGAAAACCTTCGGATTGGCAACTGTCTCGATAGTCCGTATAAAGAATCAGTCTCAAAATACGTTTCTGAGTCACAAATACTCTGTTAAACTCTTTTTCACAACTGCATGACATAATGTTGAGAGAAATGTGTGGGTATGTCATTGCGAAATAAATGCTAACAAACTTTCTACGGTTACACGAGTTTTCATCTACTTAATTGCAAAGAATGCTGAATTTTGTGTTTTGCACATATGACTCATATGAAGATCTCAGTTTAATCTTTCATCGAGGAATGTTCCCAAAAATGTTATCTCTTGCAACGTAACTATGTCATCAATCTGCATAATTCCATCAGGAATATTATCATTCCTATTGTAGAATTTCATGGATAAAGACTTTTTTGTATTTAAGATCAGTCGATTTCTATCACTCAGTGACGTGAATGATTCTGCCCACATTTACTAACAAATCGTCTGGTTCAGGACTAGCAACTGTAATCGTTGTGTCATCAGCAAACATAGTTATATGGCAATTAGTAACATGTTAGGGCAAGTCGTTGACAAAGTATACAAAAAGTAAGGGTCCCAAGACTGACCCTTGCGGAAATACTAAATTGACATCCCGCTCACACGACATGAAAATGTTATTCCTCACAGTCATACTATTCAATATACTATGTGGAAAAGAAAGCATTTTCAACGGATTACTAAAAGACTCGAAAGATACCGTGTCAAATGCCTTTGACAAATCGCAAAACAGACTCATTATGCAGATATTGAAATATATATCAGAGTAAAAAAAATTAGAAACTGGTATGATGCTGTTTCAACAGAATGGTTTTTCCTAAAACCATGCTGGTTACTACACTGTTGGTTGTTTATTTTCAAATAATTTATCATTCTAGTGGTTACTACTTTCTCGAACAACTTCGATGTTGAGCAAAGATGGGATATTTGTTCTTAGTTATCCATTTTTCTATTATCTTCTTTTCTGAGCAAACCAATTACTAATGCCTTTTTGAACCCAGTGGAAAAATATCCTCGCTGGTAGGACTGGTTCAGTTGGTAAGTGAGTGGATATTTTATCAAATTTATTATACCCGTGATTGTGATTATAGAGAGTTTATCTATCCCAGACGACTTTTTATTTTTCATCATTTTAAGTGATTCAATTATTTCTGTAATAGATCCATTTTGAAACGGGTGAATGACGTCGACATTTATACCGGTGGTACAGGGAAGAGTTCAATTTTGACCGAAGTGTTCGGCCAATGTCGATTCAGCAGCCTTCGGAATGTGATCAGCAATCAATTCTGCTACCCCCTGCGCATTTTCGATAATATTTGAGATGTGTTTGAGAGAGATAATATCTCCGTTAGAAGATGATTTCTTTTCCCCTGTGAATTATATTATATAAAACGAGAAATTCAATAAAATGATGAAAAATAATGTGGTTTTCTGATATTTTCTTGTGGTTTACATTGGTTTTAGAAAAACTTTAAACTTTAACACCCTGTATTTCGAAAACTAGTCATAGGATCGAGTTGGACTGACTCCTACAAAATACCACAAATTTGGGACATTTGACAAAACGCCATTTTATGTAACAAAAAGTGCGGGGTCCTTTGAAAATGCAATACAAAAGTTTGCCTACTGAATGAAGAATATCTCTTTCCACCAACTCAATGCATGTAACTGAAATTGTATTGAATAACAAAAGTCTTCCTATAGTGGCACATAAAATTAGAAAAAAAATAGTTGCGTGTGATACAATTCTCGATTTATTCACTTTCGGAACCTGTTCAATCAAACAACTGTTGAAAAATTAATGTTCAATAATTATAAACTTACCTACAATATATTTGATAATTAAAAAATTACAGTATATTAGGTAGACAGTCTGGTATATTTTCATATATTCTGTTTATGATCACGTGATTCCAACGGACTTCAATCTATAACATGCCTTTAAATAGTGCAGCGCTATGCTGGTTTATAATATGTATTGACATTTATACATTATGATGTTTGTAACTAATTATTTGGGAAACTTTCCACTGCATAATGAAACTTTTATTATTACAGTTGTTCGACAAGTTGAGGAATGAGAACAAAAATTTCCTGGACAAAATCATACCTGTGAATGGTAACATCAAAGAACTTAAACTGGGTAAGATATAATATTACGGCCTACTATGTACAGGTAACGAGTACGTTTACAATATTATTTTTCCTGTTCAAAAACGCTTGTGAATATGGACTCAATCCATATTCATCAGCAGAGAAGCAAAATCTCCGTCTTGTAGTTCGTTATATTAAACAAACACAAGATCATAATATAATTAAATAGAATTAAATTATGGTAAAAGTGAAGTTCCCATCAGAAATTACAATTCTATCATTTCAAAATGCAGACACATTCTGTAATAACAATGAAACTGGCTACTGACATTGTTCTTCATCATTTAGACAGATTCATATTCGTTATAATTATAAGAACCAATTTTCAATGTGACGTTTCGTTTCGTTCATTAAATTACATCGCCAACTTTATTGTTTCAAATATGGGCCTCCAGTATGTGATGAACGTCATCATTGTACAATTTTAATTAAACGTGATTGAAACGAAAATCACTAATTGAGCCAGATTCCGCGTCCTGCGAAATCCGGCCCAATAATTAAATAGCAGACCGTGAAATTATTAAAGATAAACTCAATTAGGAGGAGTCGGCGGCGACGAAAAACCAATGATTTATTGTTTCTATTGAATAATGCCGCCTTAAAAGTACCCAATCTGCTATGGAATGACCCCTCATTACAATGTGGTCATTAAATGAATCGCGACTACTCATCAAATGCACGTGCTTGTCGGCATCGGCTTCAAAGAGATACAATGACTTTTGCGAAACGTATATAAGCCGAAATCCGAATTATTCAAGAAGTTCAACTGTACTCTCCGTGCAATCAAGTGCTCCAATGTAGTAATGGTTTTGTCCACGAGTGGACATGTCGATATCGAGAAAATAGATAAAGTGTAATTATTTGTGAAATATATAAGTCGTGGTAAAGTATGGTTTTCGATAACAACTGCAGCTTATTATGCCGATAGTGACGAAAAAGCCACGAACAAACAACCCGTCATTCTCATACAGATATCCTTCCGCGCGAAAATATTTACTTTGCGACAACCATCATTCGAGAAATGCGAAGATCTCCTAATTTAGAACACTCTTTTCCCGGTCTATTTAAATAAGGACAGAGAAAATGCATTTTGCATTCAGTAAGTTGGTTACATTTAATATCCTCCGAACGTTCAACCTCGTTTAAGCAGTGTTATCTATGAATGGAGAGTAATTTATTGCCTAGAAAATATGCGCTGTTCTGATATCGGTCATTGAGTGGCGATTGTTTCGGATAACCGATAGTTGATATTTTTCTGTTTTATGAACAAGATGGTCTAGGTTAGTAGAATATGTGTGGTGTATACTGTTTATTTGCTGAAATGTTTGAAGGTTACATGCAGTTGATGGTTATGCACCATTCAACATTGTTGTTTGAAGTCTGATTTGTGTATATATATATATATATATATATATATATATATATATATATATATATATATGAATAGTAACTTGTGACATCTACAGCATTTGGTTAAGGCTTATAATCGAATATATTGTATGATTTTTTCAACTACTCCACGAGTGTTTCCTTTCACACCAAACCATGACTAAACTTAGTCGAGCCCTATCGAATGGTTCCCCACTAGGGGCTGAGGCAGCCGCTCGACGAAGCCCCGCCTTTGGTGGTCGGTGTTGATTCACCGGTACCAAGGAGTCCCAGTTCGTAACAAGTATCTCTCATCAATTTTTTTAGCCACTGTTTCAGCAAATTCAGCTATCAATCAAAATACATGTATTTCTCGCCGTTTTTTTCCGAAAAAACATCATCAATAATTGGTCAAACAATTTCCATTAGTGTTGTCTGAATAAAGTAGAAACCAAAATCTTAGAACTCGAAGATTCAGCACCTCCACACATATTTTAAAAATTTGAAGACGGGAACGCCTATGCATTCCAGTTTTTTTTTACGAATATGGAAGAACTGTTCAAAAGCAAGTTTTTATGGGACATAAATTTTGGAGAAGGAATTTTGAGAGTCCTGAAATAAATTGATATTTTCAAAGAGAGACATATATAAGATGCCTAAAAACCCTGGTGTGCTGACTCATACCTGTAAGACTGTAGAATAAAACGCTGGACATCCGCTAGCTTGATTATGAGAAAACAAATGATATCGTGGTCTATTTTCCAAATATCCCACGTTATTTGCGTGAACTGCCACCGTTGGTTTTCTTGTTATGGTACATTTTCATGAACAGAAGTTTCAAGTATTGCGCACGAGCATAAAATGAATAAAACAACATTATCATTCAAATTTACGGAATCATTGTCCAAGTTTTCAACTTATTATATTATTTTTGTTCTGCTGAACTGAAATTTACTAGAATTAATAATAATCACACATTTCACATTGGAGTATGGAAATTCAGATGCATGGAAATTCACCATTACAACCTGTCAACCTTGTGCCTATCTGACATCTGTCAAGCATGTGAATTTTGCGAAAATTAAGTACTTCGAACGAGAAAACGATATTTTTAAAAACAATTTATTTGTTACAAAAGATTGTTCGACTGTCTCTGACAAAAAGAATGAAACAGTTTGCTCCCAGAGATCCAAGATGAGTAGATTCCCGGAATACTGCCTGGTCAGCAAAGCTTCGTCAGCATCTTCCATGAGAACTGGGATTTTGTGGGAACGGTGGCTACATAACTCCTCCCTCATTAGGACGAGAAAATAAGGGAGTTATTTTGTTGGGTTGGAACCATTTCTGCTCTTGCCCATCTTCTTCTTTTTTGACTACCTTTGGGCGGCACCATCTGGTTATGTTCCATTTCTGGTTCAATTTGATTGCCAATACCAGGAACAATATTGATATTATCTGTCCAAGGAGAATACCAGCTATTACAGTACTACTATTGTTGAATTTTTCAGATTTCTTCATCGGCTTCAATCTATTCACCATGTTGTTGATTTTATATATTTCATCTATATTGAGCTTGTCGATTTTATATTTTCGAATTGGAATTTTGGAAGAATTAGTAGTTTACCCTGTCGAATTCTCACGTCGTTGCTGAACCTTCTTGTGATTTACTTGAATTTCACCAGCGTGTGGAAATTTGACGAGAGTTGGAAGGTTAATTTCCTTATATCGATCGGATTTGCATTCCGAAAATATTATTTCCTCTTCGACTTGGAATATTTTCAATCCATTTTCAAGTTTTTCCTGATTTTCATTGAGTATTTGAACAGTTTTATTGTAATTATTGATCAATTCTTTTGATACAAATATTTGCATGTTGACTTCTTGAATTATGCTGTCCCGATTTTGTTCTAAAATCGCGATGCTTTCATCAAACCGTTTTCCATCGTCGGCGTCAAGGGTGCCAAAAAGCCATTTATCTATTTTTTCAATGCCATTTATCAGGCCTCTTTTCAGACGACTATGGAGATGAAGATGATATAGGGTTGGTAATATTTTCCTCAATTAAGTTATTTTTAATTGACCTAAAATATTTATATAAATTAATCAATTGATTTATTATTGAATCCAGATCAATATAGTGTAAAAATGTATGTTTACTATATACAATTTTAGTATCTACCAGTTTTATGGGTAGGATAGGGTTGTTTAGTAGATCACCTATGAGACTGTTGGGACGGAAGTGGTCAAGGTCACCGGTCAGCGAAGTCAATCAAGTCGGTGTTATCTGTTATCTACCGCATGCCGGCTTCGATCACTCGAATATTCAAAAGAATAATGATTGTAGATGGAATATTCAGCGTTTCAAAGTGTGATAATAATAATGATGTTAAAAAAATGTGTAAAATTGCAAGGAACCGAGGGTGTAACATTTGAAGGTGTGATTCCAATGGGGAAAGTATACAGGGTGGTTCAAAATGCATAATTCAAGAGAAAAAACTTGACTTCTGCGTGTGTGTCAAATGTCATGAGGGGAATGGGTCATTGGGGCGATGAGGGTAGCGAAGTATTCAGCAATAGTATATACAGGACGTTTTACATATTATTTAAAAGAAAAAACATGGCGACTGCGATACCCAATGAGTGCCAGTTTGACTCTGTTTCTTTTTTGGTGATAGTAGATAGGAGATAGAGAGATTGACAGACAGGCAGAGTGACAGATAGTCACTTGATCAAAGCAGAACGAACTACTGAACTAACCTTATGAAATGTCTATTTGAGTAGCATTTTTGCATGTTTTAGCGTTTCAAATTTCAGTTGGTTTTTCGAACGCGAAAACGTGTATTTTGAGCAATTTTGAAATGTCAAAATCTCCATAAGGAATACATGTAAACATACAGCTTCTTCGGTTTAATTTTAGGTTGTTTTTTAGAAAGCGAAAATCGTTCATTGTGGTTGCATTTTTGCGAGTTTAGGCGTTTCAAATTTTAGTTGTTTTTTGAAACGCAAAAAAGTCTATTTTGATCACATTTTGATGGGGTCCGTCATTTTTAAAGTGCGATACCCAGTATGTGCCAGTTTGACTCTGTTTCTTACTCAGTGATAGGAGATAGGAGACAGATTGACAAACAGGCAGAGTGCCAGATAATCACTTGAACAAAGCAGAACGAACTACTGAACTAACATTATAAAACGTCTATTTTAGTCGCATTTTTGCATGTTTTAGCGTTTCAAATTTCAGTTGTTTTTTCGAACGCGAAAACGTGTATTTTGAGCAAATTTGAAATGTCAAATCTCCATAAGAAATACATAAAAACATACAGTGTCTTCGGTTTAATTTTAGGTTATTATTTAGAACGCGAAAAACGTTCATTGTGGTTGAATTTTTGCGTGTTTAGGCGTTTCAAATTTTATTTGTTTTTTGGAACGCGAAAAACGTCTATTTTGATCACATTTTTGCAGGGAATCGCCGCCGCAGTGAAGTCACCTCGGAGCGCTACGGCAAATAATAATAATCTCCGTTCTCTACTTGCACAGGTTACGCCTTTGGGTACACTATATGAGTGTTTATGAGGGAGTATTATTAATATATTATAATTATTATAATACACAACTTTTCATTAATGCATGACTTTTCAAAATCAACCATTATTGAAAGCCGTGTACACATGGCCTTTTTCTATACATTATTTCAGTTTCTCTAATTCTACCATTACAAAGGTCAATTATTCAAATAACTAAATGATCATTAATGATTGTAATGATTGAGTTTTCCATTTCATGCTAAGATTTACTTTTCACGTTTCAGACACCCGGCAACAACCATTTTTATCGAACCAACACCAAAAGAAGTTTGAGTTTACGCGTTAAATTTTCATTTAAGCTAGAAAGAAAAATTTCCTACGTATTGGATCTTTGGGGCATACCACAGACTTGAAATAACATTTTTAGATATAATATGTGACGTATTTCCTGTTGCAACTTCTTATCACACGTCCTGTTGATTGTGGGGTCCAAAATAAGTTTATCCAAAGTATCACCAATGCCGAGGTGAATAAATACCAGCAACATTACTGTTGTGTGTAGGTTTGTGAGTCAATAACAGTATAATCTGTAACAAGGTTAGAATGAAAATTCGATGCGAGTGGAAAGCACAAGCATCATACCATCTGAGTCATCCAGCCTTTAATTAAAATATGTTTGATAAATATTATATTACCGGCATTCTTTTCCACGAAAACTACGAGTCTCAATTATTAGGGTGTTTTGGTAGTAAACTTTCCAGTATATTATTTGTACTCTGTAATTTCAGGTGGTGTATTTTCACACTCTGATTCTGAATCACTGGATAAATTCATGATACTTGTTATATTTTCGAATGAAATCGTGACAGCAATAATTTTGACACTACTGAAGTTTGCCACTACGGTGACAATCAACTGCGTCAAGGCTAATGTTATTATTGCTAATCAGTGTGAGAATATTATTCTATTACAAGATAAAGCATGTAAATACATTTAAATTGTATGGGGGCAGAGGAGTTGCAGAATATTTCTTCAATCTCAAGAGAGAGAATTCCAGCATTCTGTAATCAAATTTCATTTCAGAATTCGAAAATTCTGTGATGATCGTGGAGAAAATATATTCTATAATTGAGAAGTTCAGAGGATTTTGAGATAACTGAGTTTAAATAGAGCATTGCAAGTCGTGACGAAAACTGTGATAATTTGTTAAGTTATACTTCTCACGCCAACACTCGCGATGAATTTCAAAGGACATATGAAAATTCATATTTTCTTTAGTATTCAAAAGAGGTGTCAAGTTATTATATGAAATATGTTTCAAACTATAAAGTGTATGAGAAAGCAGTATGAAAATTATGTGTTATGGATGCAAATCAAAAAATGCAGGAACATTTCCAAATCCAAATAAGAAATCGTGAGTATTTAAAATAGGCGTCAAGTAAATATATGAAATATTTTTCAAATGTTACGGAATATGACAAAGTATTGTGAAAAATCATGGGTTATGAAAGAGAAAAAATTTCAGGAAATATTCAAAGTTCGAATGAAAAAATTATATTTTCGTTAGTATTGGAAGTAGGTGGGAAAAAAATCACATGGGTAAACAACAGTGTTTCTAAATACGTCGTTAGAGAAAAAAACATGCCGGTTCGAAGGGAGTCTAGCATTCCAACTTGCGATCCCAATGAGAAACGTATAAAGGGTGTCTCAAAATATATCTTTTGAGAAAATAACGTGTCAGTTTAACGGGGTCTAAGGTTTCCACGTGCGATTCCAATGAGGAACTTATCCCGTAACCACAGACGCGGAGTCAAATTGACGCCGTCCAGTTTTCGAAATACTCATTTTTTCGGACATACACCATCTAGGTGCCTTTGGGCTTCGGTACCTTCTCAGCTCTCATTGTGAATTCGGCAGCCGAGACAGCGTGTTGATTCTGTGAATAATTACTTAACAATCACGTGCTAAAATTTCGCAGTGGTCAAATTGACGTCAGGTCTGTATTTACGTGATATTTTTTGTTTTAGAACCGAGATTATTCATTTGATTTGTAGGCCCAAAAGTGAGTAATAATGATAAGCCGGGTCCCTCAAAATGGCTACGGACGTCTGTAAGATATGCAGATGAACAATACGAGGAAACGCTGTTGCAACGGTATGAAGAGGACAATGTGAGTGATGCAAGTGATGACTATATACAAAGTGATCATGACACCGAATCCGAAATTGAATCGGAAGATATTGATGAAACTGATGAAGCTGACATACCAGATCCTACTCCCAACACAAGTATCTATTATGGTAAAAATAGATACAAATTGTCTAAAATTCCTCCATATGCTAAGAATACGCGTACTTTGGAACACAATGTCGTGATAACATGCCCAGGATTAAAAAATCGTACTGTTCCTGAAGAAGAGCCAGAAAAAGTATGGAGCACTCTCTTCAATGATGAAATTCTTGACATTATTCTTCGTTGGACAAGTACACGTATGGAAAGACTCAGACTGAAGTACAAAAATGAATCCTCAAGTGATCTTCGTGATTTGGATATCACAGAAATTCAAGCTTTTATAGGTTTGTTATTGCTTACTTCTATCTTCAAGTCCAATCATGAAGATATACGGTCTAGTTTCGCTACTGATCGAACAGGTCATGACATTCAGATGCGTTTCAAACGCCAACCGATTTGCAATCATTCTTTCAGCACTAGAGTTTGATGATCCTGAAACTAGAGTTGAACGAAGAAATCAAGATATTCTTGCTCTGATTGCAGACATTTTTAATACTTTCATTCGTAATTGCCAGAAAGTTTACACAATTGATACTTGTGCTTGTATAGATGAGATGCTGGTCTCATTTAGAGGTGGTTCTAAATTCAAGATGTATATGCCTAAAAAGCCTAGCAAGTACGGCATTAAAATAATGGCATTGACAGATGCATATATGCATATATTTATAGCGGTAAAAACTCAGACGTGTCGTATAAAGTAGACAACGTGACAACGTCGCATCTACACCAGCTGCATCGGGTCGACACACTGACCTACAGGCAACTGACCTACGACACGAGCAGTATAAAGGACGCATGAGAGGAGACATCGTCGGTCCAAAACCCTTGAAGGTAAGTCTCTCTCAATACCACATACAACATGGTGACAAGCGGTTTAAGTTGTCATTGTTCTCTCGTGAAGTTCATTATCGAATCAGTGAAACATGACCACCGAAGAATACAAATCCCAACTTCTAGAGCAACAAAAGCTGATCACCCAATTGATGCAGATTCAACAACAACAACTGACAATGAGTGGAAACGCAACAACGACCCAAGCCTTGAACACAGCTCAAGTTACAATCCCACCTCCAACGGAATTCTCATTTCAGGCGGAGGACTGGGAAGACTGGAAGGTAAAATTTCTAAGATACAAACGAATAGCTCTAGCCAATCTGAAGTCCGACCAACTTGTAGACTATCTCATAGGACACCTAGGCACGAAAGCAGAAAACATTTTAAAATCTTTCAAGCTGTCGGAAACTCAAATAAAAGACTTTGACGTAGTGCTCGGAAAATTCGACTCGTACTACAATTTGAAGAAAAATTTAGTATTCGAAAGAGTGAATTACCTTCAAAGAACACAGGGCCCTGACGAACCTTGCGAATCTTTTCTAACCGATCTTACAACTATGGCTCAAACTTGCGAGTGGAGCATGTTGGAATCAGAAATGATAAAATTAAGAATAATAGCAGGTTTGGCGTATAGTCGATTGTCTGTTCAACTACAGTCGCGCTCAGATGACAATTTAGATGAGGTTATCCGTAGAGTTCGACTAGCAGAGTCCTTGAAAAAACAGCAGGTCGTTATTCGCTCGAGTGCACCTCCCCCCGCAAATTACAGTAATGTGGAGGCGCAAGGAGCAGCAGCGGTGATAAATTTTGTCAAAAAGGGGCAAAACCAAAATACTTTCAGAAATACAACCAGATCAGTATTAGTTCTAATTCTAATCACGCTAAAAGTGATTCAGTTGGCGAGCAACAGGAAAGACAGTGTCGAAAATGTGGATTAGCTCCCAGGCACTCATTCGTTAGTTGTCCTGCACGTAATGATACATGCAGAAAATGCAACAAAAAAAGGCCATTAATAATAATATAATAATAATAATAATAACGTTTATTTATCAAGTTTTACAGGTGGATGCTTCCTATGTTTGATATAAACGTTGGAATATATTCGCGAGTGTCAAGCGCTTATAAAGGATAAGCACTAAACACCGTGTGCGAAAACATAATACATATTGAAATAAGATAAAAAGAATCATTTACAAATTTATGATAAAAATGGTATGTTGTGTAATATAACAATATCTACACATACACCCGTACACACATATAACGTATTTAATACACACATAAAAGAAAATATAAAATTAAACATAGAAATATAAAATACAAAATATTGATCACGAGTTAAAGTATAAAAATATAAAATATTAAATCTTAAATATAAAATTTTGCATCAAAAATATAAAATTGAAGTCTAAAATATAAAATTTGAAATGTAAAGTAAGACCTTAGGAATATAAGCATATGATATGCACAGATAAATATATTTTTCAGTTATTTTTAGTGTCTATAATTTTTTCTATTTTTGTTTTATTTTCTGTTACGAATTTTTTTAGTAGCTTTTTGAATTTAAATGGAAGATGTATATTAATCATTTCGTTTGGAAGCGAATTCATAATTTTGGGGCCTAAGTAATTTAAACTCCTTTGTCCAACAGTTTTATTCATATGTGGGACAGAAAAGGGATCTTTTTGTCTGGTGTCATAACTGGAGTTGTGAGCAATCTCAAGAGTGTGTTTGTTTTTAAACAAGTAATGAGTAACGTTATAGAAATATATTTGTCTAGGATTGAATAGCTGAATTTCATTTAGTAACTGGTCTGAAGAATAATTTTGGGGTTTTCTTAAAATAATTTTATAAAAACGTTTCAATAAATTTTCTAATTGGAGCAAATGGGTTTTCAGTATTCTACCCCAAGCAATTATTCCGTATGTGAGGTGTGGTACTACCAAGGCATTATACAGGGAAATCAGATCATTTTGGAAAAGAAATTTTCGGGATTTGTAGAATAAATAAATTAATGATCTAAATTTTTTTGTGATGAATTCTATATGAGTATCCCATTTCAAATGACTATCGATATACACACCTAAGTGTTTTACACTCGTGGCTGAATTTATCTCAAATGTTTTGTGATTTTCCTTGATTTCTAGAGTGTTGAAATTTGGCAGATTTGTTTTGTATGAGCTAAAAGGGGTAAAAAAGGTTTTATCAAAATTCAAAGTTAGAAATTTATTTTTAAACCATTTTTCAATTTGGAGGAAATCTTTTTCTACTTTCATTTTAAGTTTTTCCCAGTCTGAATCGTGATAATATATAACCGTATCGTCTGCAAATGTAATAATTTCCCCAACTGTATCCAAGAAAAATAAGTTATTCACGTACAGAATGAATAGCATGGGACCTAAGATCGTTCCTTGGGGTACACCGTATTTTAGAGTTCCTGGAGCACTGAGAGATCCATTTATGTTCACAAATTGAGTTCTATTCTGTAGATAGTTTTGAAATAGATTCAGTTGTAAACCCCGTATTCCAATATCCTCTAAGGATTCGGTCAAAAGTGAAAAAGTTACTGTGTCAAAAGCCTTCGCTAGGTCTAGAAATATAGCTAGCGAGGGTTTCTGTTCATCCAGATCATGATATATTTTTTTCATCAGGTGTGCTATTGGATCCTGGGTTGAGATTCCTTCTTGGAATCCATATTTTTTGTCGTATATTATTTTGAATTTTTTAGATAACACCACAGTCTTTGTTTAATGATTTTTTCAAATATTTTAGCAAAACAAGTTATCAGGGATATAGGCCGGTAGTTAGTTGTAATTAACTTATCACCTTTTTTTTACCACTGAGATTTTGAAGATGGACGGAATTTCTCCAGTATCAATTATAAGATTGATAAGAAAGGCTAGTGGCTCTGCAATGAACTGAACAATTTGTTTTATTGTTTCTGCTTTTAGGTTGTCATAACCGGTTGCTTTTTTATTTTTGAGATTTCCAATCACTTCCATTATTTCTTTTTCATTTGTGTGAGAGAGATACAGAGAATGCGTTACAAATTTTCTGGTTTATAAAAAAATGTTTTAATCAAAAAGCTGGTCTTGCCAAATATCGCGGAGTCACTAGCGGAAATCGGGCCTAACGCGCGCGTGTTTTCAAAACTTGACGCAACGGCCGGGTTTTATAAATTATCTTTGGACCAAGAGTCACAGCTGTTGACAACCTTCATCACTCCCTTCGGTAGATATGCTTTCAAAAAACTCCCGATGGATATAACCTCAGCCCCAGAAAGATTTCAACGGGAGATGACAGAAGCGCTCAAGGGTTTAGAAGGCATCGTCAATGTAGCGGATGATACTTTAGTTTTCGGCTGCTCCAAAGAGGAACATGATAAATGACTCAGAGAAGTGTGAAGCGTTGTTCAGAAAATGGCATGAAATTAAATAAAGATAAATGCGTTTTCGGAGTTCCAAAACTCATATTTTTAGGGCATGTCATCTCACACAGAGGTATTGAAATCGATAGAAAGAAACTATCCGCGATTTTGTTTGAAGCTCAAACCAAGCAGAAGCATTTGAAAAAATAAAAAATGCTTTGACTAGCGCACCCATTTTAGCTCGCTCTGTACCAGGTCGTCCCACTCGTGTGGTTGCTGACGCGAGCACGTATGGACTCGGAGCAATACTCGAGCAGCAACAATCCGAAAACAGTTGGCGCGTGGTTTATTATACGCCGAGAACAATGTCTGACGCAGAAAAGAGGTATGTGCAAATAGAGAAAGAAGCATTAGCATCTACATGGGCATGTGGAAAATTTAAACAATTCTTGATTGGAGCAAAATTAACCATTTTAACTGATCATAAACCATTGGTCGAGTTGTTAGGTTCCAAACCAATAGCAGATCTTTCGGCAAGGATCCAGAGATTTATAATGAGGCTAATGGAATTTTCCTACGATGTGGTGTATATCCCTGGTAAGCAAATGATAACAGCCAATATGCTCTCGAGAGCTCCAGTGAAATCTTCAGATCGAGGCACCGATGCACTTCTAATTGAAAGCGTCGAATTTTTCGAAGATCACATAATTAAATCGACACCAATTCCACACTCTAGATGGGCACAAATTGGTGAAATCCAAAAATTAGACTCGCAGTCTTGCAGATTTTTTAAGTATATTCAAGAAGGCTGGCCGACATCAGGAGAGCTTCCGTTGGAAGACACATTTTTTTACCAATACCAAGGAGATCTAGCCATTCTAGATGCACTCATCACGTTTTGCAACAGAGTTTATATACCACCTACCCTGAGACAAGTAATGTTAGAAGCCTTACACGAAGGACACTTAGGGACAACAAAATGTCGCAGCAGAGCCAAAGAAACTATTTGGTGGCCCGGGATCAATGCACACATTGAGACCAAATTTATCACTGTGAAAAGTGTGTCGAATTTGGGACACCACCAGTGGAACACCTAAAACCTTCTACAGTACCCATTACTCTTGCCAAATAATTGCAGTGGAACTGTGCGATGTCAGAGGAAAGAATTATCTTGTAGCAGTAGATTACTTCTCTCACTATATAGAGGTGGCCATCTTGAATTCACAAACAGCAAAAGAGGTGATCGCCAAACTAGTACCTTTTATGGCACGTTGGGGAATACCAGAAACACTAAGATCAGACAACGGACCTTGTTTCGACAGCCATCTATTCAAGAGTTCAGTAACAAGTATGGCTTCAAACACACTACCAGCAGTTCGTTATATCCAAAGTCAAATGGCCAGGTGGAGGCTGCAGTAAAAACAGCAAAGAATATCCTACTGAAAAGCAATGACCCAAACCTCAGACTCCTGAGTTACCGAACCTCCAAATTAGAGTGTGGATTTTCCCCATCGCAGTTGATCATGGGCAGAAGCCCTAGAACAACTTTGTCAACGTGCAAAGCTAATCTAATCCCGGCTTGGACATACATTGGTGAATAAAAACGGAAAAATGCAATCGAAATACAAAATTATACTGCACAAGGGGTCATTTTGACAACACGTCTGGGATGGCGAGATATAATTTTCACATGTGTGGTTACGGGGCTAGGTAATTCAGAATACTTCAGTTGAGGAAAAACATGCCAGTTTAATGGTAGTCTGACGTTTTAACATACGATTCCATACATTCCATAAACTGTCGAAAAAGACGTAGCGCCCACATTTTAACATGCGATAACTATATACTGCAAATGAGAAACATAGTGATTGGAGATTAACAGGGCCTTATTGTTTCAACGTACAATAGTATTAAGTTCATAAATGGGACAGTCTATGAGGAAACATTATGACAAATATGTGTTATGGTTGAAAAAAATGTCCAGAAAAAAGTCCGAACTTCAGGTCTCAAGTTAGCATGGGAAATATTTTTCAAATATGTTACGGTATATGAGAAAGCATTGCAAAAAAATCATAGGTTATGGATACGAAAAAATATGGAAATTTTGGGTGATAAGTTCACTTGACTGACCGTTGGGTATGCTTGTGAATCTCGATGTCATGTATGCATACACAATAATTAACAACAACAACGGAATGTTGCAGACTCCCTACTCACGTTCTTCAAGTGAATTATAACATTTGAAATCAAATTCAAGTAGGTTATAATAAAAGTGAGACATATTTCCATTATTTATTCAGCATATTTTGTGTTATTCTGAAGTAAGGGTGTTACAGCGTTCATCAATAAATTTCTAAAATCACCCAAAAGCTTATTGTTGGGGCATGCAATATTAAACATGTTCCAATTGGAGTCTCCTACTTCAATAAGTCTTCTTTGAAACTCATTGTACTTAAATTACGTACTTTCCTTGAAAAAATACATATGGCTGAAGTGATGTCATTGGGGATGTCTGGGAAGGCATCTTCAATACGACCCCTAGTGATAATTCCTGCTGCAATAATATTCACTCCATCAAATTCAATGAAGGAAGTATTATCATAAAAGATAAAATATTTTCCTGCATGTGTTTGAAAAAGGGCATTTATTTTGGCGTTTGGAGGTAGAAGGGGGATTTCTACATATTTATCAATTTTTAAGGTGGGAAATAAACTTGAATGTATTCTATTTTTGCTGGCAACCAATAAATTACCATTAGCAGTTTGAAAAACGTAATCTACACCTAGGGTCTTAATTCCTTCGGTAGATAATTCTGTAGTTTTGCAGGTTCAGTGATTTTCTTCTTTTCATCATTATTATCAAACTTCCATATCATATCCTGCACAATAACATTCAATCGATAGATTGAAAAGCCTGGAGCGTACGCCAAAAACATATCTGGTGGAGCTTTAACTTCATATGAATTTTTATTGAATTTAGTTGAATGATGAAGGTGTTTGCTTGTAGTATGAATTGGGAGCGTAGTTTTGAGGGGAGTGGTAGGTATTTGAGTAGTAGTTGTATCTACCGGTATATACTCATACCATATAGTACCTCAAGTCCATTAATGTCATCTTGATGGATGGGGCGCATTTTTGATTGATACCATGGAAACATAATTGCGTCTTCCATTAACCTAAAGAATGTCCAATTTCATGAACGGCTGTCATCAATAAATTCGAATATCCGTAAGGCGTTTCATTATATTCTGTATACCATTTTTCTTCATCCTCAAAATGAATTTCTATACAAGAGTTGTTATGTGCTTCTGGAAAAAAAGCATGACCTAAGACTGTGCCAGGACCATCAAAAGGCAAAGGACAATATGAAACACCCATACAAGTCCTTCGATGTTGATGATAACTTTTAAGGAATATTATCGTGATATCTGAATTAGGTGTCGTTAAAAATGTTAAAATTGATGCATTCTGCCACATTTCAAAAGCTTTTTTTAATACTGCAAGGTATTCATTATGATTTTCGTTGAATGGATTGCGCAGATGAGTTTCATTCCATTTTGTTGAAACTGTATACTCGGTTTCGCCATGTTGACATTTGGGTCTCGTAATAAGCTCCATTGTTTCAATATTCAAAGTTCCATCTACAGGTAAATTATAACGTTCTTGCAAACAGCTGTTGAAAAATCTGTCAGCGAACTATTATCAATATACCCATATGTATCTAAATACTGTTGTAGAAAAGTTGAATTTGCATATTTTTTGAGTGAAGTGTGTGTTATTTCAAATACACCAAGATGGTTAAAACATTCGGACGGAAGTTAAAATATGCCAACGTGCCATCAGCATTTTGAAGTTATTCGTCTCGTTGGTGATGCCTTTCTCACGAACTTGTTCACTTTTCTCGACATAAGACTTGTTCAATTGATACCTGAATTTGCCAAAGTAATGGCTATCTGAGAGTGGTTTTTCAAGTTCTTCATAGGTGGCGCAGCGAGCGATTTACTATTGGTCGCTGCTTCTTCATCTGTGAAGAATTGTTACTTAAATGATGGATTACGATCACAGTCATTTGTGTATAAGACAATAATGATGAATGAGGTAAATCATACCCATGCGGACACTGCTTTCTTACCATTACTAGCAGCAAATTCAACTTTTCAATTTGGAAACATATGGGTATATTAATAATAGTTCGCTGACAGATTTTTCAACAGCTGTTAGTAATTTCCAAGAACATTATAATTTACCTGTAGATGGAACTTTAAATAATGAAACAATAGAGCTTATTACGAGACCCATATGTCAACATGACGAAACCGAGTATACAGTTTCAACAAAATGAAATAAAACTCATCCGCGGTGATACCTATCTCGCTATCCACTCAACAAAAATCATAATGCATACCTTGCAGTATTAAAAAAGCCTTTGAAATGTGGCAGAAAGCATCAATTTTAACACTTGAGATGGTAACGAAACCTAATTCAGATATTACGATAATATTCCTTAAAAGTTATCATCAACATCGAAGGATTTGTATGGGTATTTCATATTGTCCTTTGCCTTTTGATGGTCCTGGCACAGTCTTAGGTCATGCTTTCTGTCCAGGAGCACATAACAACTCTTGTATAGAAATTCATTTTGACGATGAAGAAAAATGGTATACAGGATATACTGAAACGCCTTACGGATATTCAAATTTATTGATGACAGCCGTTCATGAAATTGGACATTCTTTAGATTTAGGTCACTGCAATACGGAAAACGCAATTAAGTTCCCACGGTATCAATCAAAAATGCGGCCCATCCATCAAGATGACATTGATGGACTTGAGGTACTATATGGTCGAAAGTACCGATTAGTTGCTATACCTAAGTATATACCACCAGATACAACTACTACTCAAATACCTACCACTCCCCTCAAAACTACGCTCCCAATCCATACTACAAGCAAACAACACCTTCATCATTCACCTAAATTCAATAAAAATTCATGTGAAGTTAAAGCTCCACCAGATATAATGTTTTTGGCGTACGCTCCAGGCTTTCCAAGCTATCGATTGTATGTTATTGTGTAAGATATGATATGGAAGTTTGATATTAATGATGAAAAGAAGAAAATTACTGAACCTGAAAAACTACAGAATTATCTACCGAAGGAATTAAGACCCTACGGTGTAGATTACGTTTTTCAAACTGCTAATGGTAATTTATTGGTTGCCAGCAAAAATAGAGTATATTCAAGTTTATTTCCGACCTTATAGATTGATGAAGATGTAGAAATCCTCCTTCTACCTCCAAACGCTAAAATAAATGATTTTTTTTCAACACATGTAGAAAAATATTTTATCTTTTATGATAATACTTCCTTCATTGAATTTGATGGAGTGAATATTATTGCAGCAGGAATTATCACTAGGGGTCGTATTGAAGATGCCTTCCCAGACATCCCCAATATCATCACTTCAGCGTTTCGCTATATAGATGGCCATATGTATCTTTTCAAGGAAAATACGTACTTTAAGTACAATGAATTCCAAAGGAGACTTATTGAAGTAGGAGACTCCAATTGGAACATGTTTAATATTGCATGCCCCAACAATAAGCTTTTGGATGATCTTAAAAATTTATAGATGAAACTGACATTTTTTATGAATAATTTTATAAAATATGCGTACGCTGTAACACTCTTACTTCAGAATATCACGAAATATGCTGAATAAATAATGAAAATATGTCTCACATTTATTATAACCTACGTGAATTTGATTTCCAATGTTATAATTCACTATTAAATAACGTGAGTAGGGAGTCTGCAACATTCCGTTGTAGTTGTTGATTATTGTGTATGCATACATGACATCGGGATTTGCAAGCAAGACGACACACCCTCAAAATCACACCCAACGGTCAGCTAAGTGAACTTATCACACAAAATTTCCATATTTTTTCGCTTTCATAACCCTTGATTTTTTGCAATGCTTTCTAATATACCGTAATATTTTTGAAACATATTTCCCATGTTAACTTGACACCTAAAGTTCGGACTTTTTTCTGAACATTTTTTTCAACCGTAACACATATTTGCCATAATGTTTCCTCATAGACTGTACCATTCAAATATTTCCCATTTATGAACTTAAAACTATTGTACGTTGAAACGCTAAGGCCCTGTTACTCTCCAATCACTATGTTTTTCATTTGCAGTATTTAGTCATCACACGTTAAAATGTGAGGGCTACGTCTTTTTCGACAGTTGATGGAATGTATGGAGTGGAAACGTCAGACCTCCGTTAAACTGACATGTTTTTCCTCAAATGAAGTATTTTGAGATACCTAGTATAAGTTCCTTATTGGGATCGCACGTGGAAACGTTAGACCCCGTTTTCTGAAAAGATATAGTTTGAGACACCCTGTATACGTTTCTTTTTGGGATCGCACGTTGAAATGCTAGTCTCCCTTCGAACCAGCATATTTTCTTTTTCTTTAACGACGTATTCAGAAACACTCCATATATATTTTTTGTTATGTTTATCCACATGATTATTTTTTCTGGAGGATGCCATAATTTTTTTTCTCTCAACTGACAACCATCATTATTTTATCTCACTCTCATACTCTGAATATTTTATCTACTTATTAATATTTTTAAGAAAATATTCATGTATTATTTTTTTTGGATGCATAACACGTAATTTTCATGATTTTTCCTCATAAACTGTATCATTTAAAACATTTTTCATCAATAAACTTTCCACCACCTACTTTTCAATACTAACGAAAATATAATTATTTCATTCGAACTTTGAATATTTCCTGGGAGATTTTCTCTTTCATAACCCATGATTTTTCATGGCACTTTTGTCATATTCCGTAACATTTCAAAAATATTTTTCTTATATTTACTTGACGCCTATTTTAAGTACTCACGATTTCTTATTTGGATTTGGAAATTTTCCTGCATTTTTTGATTTCCATCCATAAGACATGATTTTTCATACTACTTTCTCATACACTTTATAGTTTGAAACATATTTCATATAATAACTTGACACCTCTTTTGAATACTAAAGAAAATATGAATTTTTACTTGTCTTTTGAAATTCATCCCGAGTGTTGGCGTGAGAAGTATAATTTAACAAATTATCACAATTTTCGTCACGACTTGCAATGCTCTATTAAAACTCAGTTATCTCAAATTCCTCGGAACTTCTCAGTTATAGAATAATGCTCTATTAAAACTCACTTATCTCAAAATCCTCTGAACTTCTCAATTATAGAATATATTTTATTGAATCACAAACCTACACACAACAGTAATGTTACTGGTATTCATTCACCTCGGCATTGGTGATAATTTGTATAAACTTATTTTGGGCCCCACAATCAACAGGACGGGATAAGACGTTGCAACAGGAAATACCTCACATATTATCTGTGGTATGCCCCAAAGATCCATTGCATAGGCAATTTTTCTTTCTAGCTTAAATGAAAATTTAACGCGTAAACTCAAACTTATTTTGGTGTTGGCTCAATGAAAATGGTTGTTGCCGGGTGTCTGAAACGTGAAAAGTAAATCTTAGCATGAAATGAAAAACTCTATCATTACAATAATTAAGATCATATAGTTATTTGAATACACTTATTAACCTTCGTAATGGTAGAATTAGAGGAACTAAAATAAGGTACAGAAAAAGGCCATGTGTACACGGCTGTCAATAATGGATGATTTTGAAAAGTCATGCATTAATGACAAGTTGTGTATTATAATAATCATAATATAATAATAATACTCCCTTACATAATAATAAAAGTAATAAAAACTTCATTCAATAAAAGTCTAATGTTATTACAAGGAAACAAAGCGAACAAAGTGGGACAAACGATGAGTGCTAGTGCACTTGTTTCGTATATATAAAAACAATAGTCGTAGACATCGCTTGAGTTATGTGAATAAAATAAAATGTAATACTAATAAGATAAAATACACTATAGCTGCGGTACAATATAAATAATAATAATCGAATTGAATTGCTAAGTATATAAAACTAACACAAACACAAACAAACAGGAACAATCGATAAGTGATCAAACACTTGTTTCGATATAAATAAAACATATAAATGATTTTAATTGAAGGCGTCACATGGTTAATGATTACTTAATACACAGAACAAACATATGAATATGCACCCTCGTAAGAATGAAATGAAGTGAGGTTAATAAATCTGATATAGGAATTTTTGAGTTTCTCTCGTAAATAATTTCAGTTGTTTTTTGAAATAGAATAGGCTAGGTATATTTCGGATTGTTTCGGGCAAAGAATTGTACATTTTCGGAGCATTAAATGAAAAACTAGTCATTCCGAGTGATTTTGTGATTTGTGGAATGACAGTTATTTTTTTGTCAGGTGTTGTACGTATGTGTTGGCAAGTCTCCTGAGTGTTTTAAAGTATGGTACCGCATAGTCACATGGTAGTAATAAAGTTGTTTTATATTAAATACCTCTGTTTCTGTATGAAAAAGGTCAGAAGGATATCTTGATGGCTTTCCCAAAATAATTTTGAGAAATCTTCGCTGTTGAATTTCGAGGGGTCTGAGGTGCGTTTTCAAGGAACCGCCCCATGCAAGTATGCCGTATCAAAGATGACTTTCAACGAGCGCAAGATACAATGTTAATAATTGATGTGTTGGTAGAATTTTTTTCAAATATGTCAATATATAGAGGATGAATTGTAATTTCTTGGTGATGTATTTTATGTGTATGTCCCATTTCATGTGGCAATCTATCATGACTGCCAAATATTTAACATTATTTTTAGCTGTTATTATTAGGTTAGTTGCTCCGTCAGATATTTGAATATCGGTGAGAGGGGGGAGATTTGTTTTATTACAGCTAATAGGTAAAAAGTTTGTTTTCTGAAAATTTATTGATAATAGTCTGTTTTCAAGCCATTTCTTGATCAGAATAAAATCCGTTTGTACGATTCTTTTCACTTCTTTCCATGAATCAGCTTTGTAAAAGATTGCGGTATCACCGGCAAATCCAACAATGTCCCCTTCACTCTTCACAAAAAATAAGCTATTCAAATAGATGTTGAAGAGTAGTGGTCCAAGGACCGTACCCTGTGTCACCCCGTATTCAACAGGTAAGGCTTCACTAATAACATCGTTTATTTTTACATACACTCATAGAGTGTACCCAAAGGCGTAACCTGTGAGAGAACGAAGATTATTATTATTTGCCGTGGCGATCCGGGGTGACTTCACTGCGGCGGCGATTTCCTGCAAAAATGTGATCAAAATAGACGTTTTTCGCGTTCCAAAAAACAACTAAAATTTGAAACGCTTAAACACGCAAAAATACAACCACAATGAACGTTTTTCGCGTTCTAAAAAACAACCTAAAATCAATCCGAAAAAACTGTATGTTTACATGTATTTCTTATGGAGATTTGACATTTCAAAATTGCTCAAAATACACGTTTTCGCGTTCGAAAAAACAACTGAAATTTGAAACGCAAAAACATGCAAAAATGCGACTAAAATAGACTTTTTATAAGGTTAGTTCAGTAGTTCGTTCTGCTTTGATCAAGTGACTATCTGTCAATCTCTCTATCAATCTGTCTGTATCCTATCTCCTATCACCGAAACAGAAACAGAGTCAAATTGGCACATACTGGATATTGCACTTTGAAAATGACGACGCAATCAGTGGTTGATTTCTTCAATAACAACAACAATGCAAAAATGCTACTATAGGGTTAGTTCAGTAGTTCATTCTGCTTTGATCAAACTGACTATCTATCACTCTGCCTGTCTGTCAATATACTGTCTGTCTCCTATCTCCTATCACCAAAAAAGAATCAGTCAAACTGGCACATACTGGGTATCGCACGTTGAAAATTACGGACCCCATCAGTGGTTGATTTCTTCTCTTCATATTTTTTTGATGATATACTTCAATATGTCCTACAATAGCCTATAGTTTTTGAGAAGGTTCGGAAAATGCTAACAGGGTTTTCTGAATTTTCTTCCGATGTCAAAATTCGAACGTTTATTCTTTGGGAAAACCATCGAACTAAACTGAAATTTTAAAGTTGCAATCGATATCCCCAATGCTACGTTTCTTCTTTGAAAATAAAAAACGATAAATTTCGTAAGAAGTGGCTGGATTTGATGACCCCTATTACTAGGGTGTTCGAAACTCCGGCATATTGGAAACCGGATGATTATCAACGATTTTTTTGTCCTCAGATGCTGTTCAACAAGGGGTCTATGAGTATCATACTCGATTGTTTTCATCTGGTTCCATCACGAAATAATTCATATTTTTTCGCGTGCTATGCAACATAACCGTAATACTTAACTAACCGTAACTGAACCATACCAACCATACTGCGCTAAACGTAACCATAGCATACCGCACCATACCTTACCATACTGCGCTAAGCATAAACGAAACCGATTGTACAAAAATGATTGCACAAGAACGGATACACAAAAAGGGTTAAATACTAAAACGGTTACACTAAAACGGTTGCACGGAAACATTTGCATGAAAACACTTGCACGCTTGTAACACACGCGTTGAAACATCACTTGAAAACTTGAAATGCGTGTAAAACGCACGTTATCGGGAATAATCATCCCTAAAAACGTTATATCTGCTTCTACTGAAAATAATTAGGAATGTAGGCTTTCACGGCTGTTATAACAAAATTACATTATTTCCTCAATATCAAATGAAAGTTGTCTTGTTAAAGTACCCGCACGTCGTTGTACCTTCGTTAATAATGAAGTTAGCCTCCTATGCCATTTTGGCATTGGAAAATGCTCAAATATGTTTCTTGATATCGAAACACACCCATTGATACCAAAATTATCGAAATCGGACCACCGGAAGTGGAAACTGGAAGTAATCAAATTTGGACTCTCCTCAATGTGAGCAATTCGAATTCACTATTACCTTATGTTTTGATGATTCGCATTTCAAATCCCCATATCCCCAATTATACGTTTTTCTCTGCCCCAAGCAGCCATGTTTTTTTCTCTCAAATGATATGATTTTTTCTGAAATTATGCGTTTTGAGACACCCTGTATACTAAATCTAACGAGCAGCCGCCATTTTTTTCTTCCCAAATGATATGTCTTGAGACACTCTGTATACTAAATAAGACAAGCACTCACCATATTTTTTCCTCTTAAATGGTATGTTGGTACACCTGGTATACTAAATCTAACGAGCAGCCGCCATGTTTTTTTTCTCCCAAATGATACGTTTTGAGACACACTGTATACTAAATAAGACAAGCACCCACCCTATTTTTGTTCTCTTAAATGTTATGTTGGTACACCTAGTTTACTAAATCTAAAGAACAGCCGCCATGTTTTTTTCTCTTAAATGATACACCCAATAAGACACTCTATACCCATAGCTTGTTGAGACGCTAGACCACCGTTGAACCGCCTAGTTTTTTTTTCGAATGATGAGTTAAACATATTTCATAACCCTCCTGCCGCCATCCGCTATCACAACTACATACTATTCACCTTCTTTAATCAATATCCTCCGTGGTCTAGTGGTTAGATCTCCGCCTGCCAACTTATCTAACGTCACCTGATGATGAAAAACGAAAACGCAACGTTTTGAAAACGCAGCGTTTTAAAAAAACGAAACGGTTCAGTTTTGAAAGTCTGATGTAATTCCTTCTCTCTGTATAGGCAAGTAATTGTTTCGAAAAATCTCCACCTCATACTCTCAATGATGTGTTTTTTTAACATGTTTTTTCTCTTAAATGATATGTTGGTACACCTGGTATACTAAATTTGACAAGCAGTCGACTTGTTTTTTCTTTTAAATAATATGTAAAACGTCCTGTATATACTATTGCTGAATACTTCGCTACCCCCATCGCCCCAATGACCCATTTCCCACATGACATTTGACACACACGCAGCAGTCACGTTTTTCTCTTAAATTATGCATTTTGAAACACCCTGTATACTGTCTTCATTGGAATCGCACCTTCAAACGTTACACAGATAACTCCGACTCGACTTCGCTGACCGGTGACCTTGACTACTTCCGTCCCAAAAGTCTCATAGTAGATCTACTATGTTTATGGTGGTAATTTGAATGTCTTCAGAATTACAATGTACTTGGAGTATGGAGTAGGTACGTGAAGTAGAAGGTACGGGGTCAGTAACTTCATTGTCGTTATTTTCCTGTAACTAAGGTTTTTCGTTAGTCTTGGGTATTCTAGCTATACTTTTGTGATAGGTTCCTTTGTCGGTTTTCAGTTTGGTTCCCAAATCTTTGAGAATTGTTGTTTTCTTGCACTTGGGTTTGTCTTTGTGTCGGGCTTTGGTTCGAATGTATGCTTTTTGTTTTGTAAAGTCCGGGGGTTCATTTCGTTTTTCATTTCTATCGGTTATGATTTTTTGTTTAGTTTGTTCGTTTGTCTGTTTTATTGCTTGATACAGTTTTTGGACGTTTTCTTTATGATTTTGGACATAGTCAGAGACAATAATATGATCATTCAAATCGAATGGATTCGTGTTATTGATATGACCTTTGACTAATTCGAATGGGGTGTATTTAGTGACACTATGAATTGAATTGTTATAACCAAGAATAGCGCGTTTCATCAGTTGATCAGGTGTGTAGTGGTTTCCTTCATCATTCAGAAATCTATGTTTGATCAATGTCGAATGAAATGTTTCAACCGGAGAATTAGAATTGCTATTTTTGGATGTTGTAAAATGGAGTTCGATTCGATAGATTTTGCAAAAGTTTTCTAAATCCTGATTTTTGAAATTTGTGCCAGAATCGACGGTTATTTTTTGGGGTAATCAATGATGAGTGATGAAATTCACGAGATTTTCTACCACTAATACTCCAGTTAAAGCTTTCAGAGGGTATGCTTGGCCATATCGAGAAAAAGAATCAATAATTGTCGAAAAACTCTCATTTGAAATTTTGAATGTGTCGATGTGAATGTGTTCGAATGGTTTCGAAGTGGTAGGTGGATTCCGATCATATTTGTTTTTTGGCAAGTTTCGCAATTATTGATATAATTTTGTATGGATGTCTGCCATTTTTGGC
Source organism: Chrysolina americana (assembly GCA_958502065.1). Taxonomy (NCBI): domain Eukaryota; kingdom Metazoa; phylum Arthropoda; class Insecta; order Coleoptera; family Chrysomelidae; genus Chrysolina; species Chrysolina americana. The sequence continues at coordinate 61,485,671 of OY293415.1, read as the reverse complement.
CAATAGAACCTTGAAATGAGGGATAGTTTCATTTCGTTGATACCTCTGTGAAATGTTTTTTTCACATGATAAAAGTTGAGTTTTTCTTTCTGTTCATCTAGGGTTTCAACATCGGTAAGAAATGTAGGACAATGAACTATTTTGAAGGATGAATTTTTGAATAAATTTTGTACAACGGTACTGAATATTCTCAACATTGCGGGGTTTTAAAATGCGTGGCATATGTTTGTTTTGGGTTTATATGTTCTTTGAGAAGTTTAACGATGTTTTCGTTCATATTTTTGTTTGGCAATGTAACGTATAATCGAAAATTCGTTTCATTCTATACTTAGTCTCGTTTATGTCTCCAATGGCAATGATACATACAGGGTCTTCAAGGGAAGTGTGGACCGTTTACGAATATCTGATAGTATTTTGATCTTAGGTTGTATGGCTGGGGGATCTAGAATTTCTTGAAGAACATTTTCGTCCAAATTCGGAAGTTTTTCAGGGTTTGTCAAAAAATCTGCACTCAGTTCATTGACATCGCCGAGGTTGTTTTGGACAGATGAAGTTTCAAGTGCGTTCAAGTCAATATTGCCTGCTTGATTGCATTTGCTTTTTTTATATTTTATTATGTAGTCAAATTCTTCAAGTTTTAGGCGCCATCGCACTAATCTAGAATTTGGTTCCTTCAGTGAGAAAAGCTACTGAAGAGGTTTATGTGAGAAATATCGTGAACCTTTGTCCAAACAAGTATGGTCTGAAAAATTTGCAGCTCCAGACGATAGCAAGAAGCTCTTTTTCGATAGTTGAATAGTTGGCTTCCGCAGGGTACAGTGTTCTTGAAGCGTAACATATGGGGTGGTCATTTTGGGACAATATGGCACCAACGACGTAATTTGAAGAATCTGTGGTCAATTCGAATGGTTTTTCGAAATCGGGATAAGCTAGGACGGGTTCTGAAGTGAGAATAGTTTTACCTAAATTGAAACATTCCATAAATTCAGAAGTGTGTTCTACTTTCTCATTTTTCTTCAGACACTTTGTCATTGGTTCCGTCACCTTGGCAAAATTTTTAAAGAATATCCTATAGAATCCCAATAATCCCAGGAAGGATTTTATGTCCTGCTGAGTTTTTGGAATGGGAGACTTTTGGATAGCGATTATTTTCCTAGGATTGGGTTTAATGCCTTCAGGTGTTATTACGTGGCCTAAAAATTCCACTTCCTCTCGGAGAAATTTGGATTTATCCAGTTGAATTTTCAGGCGAGCTTCGCAAATAATGATGCCATCCATATACACCATGCAGATTTCATTTTGCAGGTCTTTCAGGACTTCATCCATCGTACGCTGAAAGCTACAGGGAGTGTTCTAAAGGCCAAATGGCATTCTTAAGTACTCGTAATGGCCTTGCTCCACATTGAAAGCAGTTTTTTCAATTGAATATTGGGCCATCTCGATTTGGTGAAATCCGCTAGCCAAATCAAGAGTTGTGAAATATTGTAAATTTTTCACATAGGATGAAGGTTCTTCTACTCGTCACAGAAGAGTACTTGCCAGATACTTGGAGAGGTTTTGGGTTAGTGATACAAATGCACTGACGATAGGTCGGAGTGGGATATCAGGCTTTTGTATTTTTGGTAGTCCATAAATACGAGGGGAGCGTGAAAACTTTTCTCTAGGAATAGTGGGTTTCTTGGTTTCGGCTAGTAGTTCAGAATTATTGATAAGTTATTTTTTTATGAGGGAATATTAAATTCTTGATCTATGATAATGATAAACATCGGAGTGTCACATCAAGTAATAATTATAGCCGTTCTCTACCCGCACAGGCTAAGCCTTTTGGTACGCTCTGCAAGTATTCATGAAAGTATAATTATTATTATCATCATAAAAAATTTATAAATTAATTCTCTTTCCCAATGAGGATATTTCAATAAATTTATAATTTATGCATTTTCTCGTGATGTTTCAGGAATCAACGAAGAGGATAGGAAATGCATTATAGACAATGTCAGTATTATATATAACTCCGCTGCTTCTGTGAGATTTGACAATTCTCTTAAAGACGCTGTTCTTTCTAATGTGAGAAGTACTCGAGAACTAATGAATTTGGCTCAAGAATTGAAAACTGTTGATGCAATTGTTCATATTTCCACGCTATATGCCAATGCAGATCACGAAGTATTAGAAGAGAAGTTATACCCAAGGCATGACTGGCAAGACGTCATCACTATGGTTGAAAGCTGTGACGAAAGTGTTTTGCAAGTTTTGACTCAAAAATATATCCATCCACTACCAAACACGTATACCTTCACAAAATCTGTTGCTGAATTGCTCGTGAATGACTACTGTGACAACAAAATACCTTCTGTTATAATAAGACCTTCGATCGGTAAGTGACTCTTATTTGAAAACGTCAAATGAGTACACTACGAAATTAGGACTGTGTAACATTGGTTTCCGCTATACTGAACGGCATTCAACCAACACATCACGCAAATAGAAATTTTCAATTTTAATATCCGTATCATTTCAATCTGAAAACTGCTTATACAGTGCGGCTTTTAAATAGTCCTCGTCCTCTGTTGAGTTTTATCGTACAAACATAAAGAAAACCCGTTTGGTAGGTATTATCGATACATTTTTTTAAAATAAATGAGACGTATAGCGCGGGGGTGCACATCAACTTAAAAATTTTGAATGGCATGAAGGATTATGTGTCACATCGTGGAAAAAACAAATTCAATTCTCATTCGAATTTTTGACGATCAATCGAATATACGATGACATGACGACACGAGGACATGACAACACGACGACGGAACAACACGACGACGGAACAATACGACGACAGACACGACGACCGACACAACGACAACAGTATGACACGATAACACAACAACATGACGACATGACACGAAGACACGACGACACATTAACACAACGACAAGACGATAATTTTTATGAATGATTTTTTTCAGTTGCACCTACTGCCTATGATCCTTTCCCTGGTTGGGTGGATAACTTCAATGGACCTGTTGGATTGACTGCTGCTGTAATAAAAGGTATGTACAAAGGTTATAAATGTACTCAAATGTCAAGTCACCTAGGTTGTACGTAAAATATTCAAAAACACGAGAAGTGTCAGGTATTTGGAAAATACAAAATTCAGCTTATCGAAAAGTACTGATGGATCACGCTGGTAATTTTTTGTTCGATTAGTAGCAGTTAGTATATCAGTATTTGTGATGCATGCTAAGGCAGTGGTGGTGTTGCATTGTTCCCTATATTCACTTTACAATCTTAGGAATATATATTTTCATCAATAATGAAAAATGTGATCACATTTTTCGAATTTTCCATGGAGATCATATAAGAGAATTGGTAAGAGGCTGTGAGTTCAAAAGAGTGGAAAATCTGAAGCATTATTTATTTTTGGACTATATAAAACTATAACACATTTCGATAAATGAGAAGAGACAAAATCTGACATTTTTTTGTAATACATTCACTTTGACAATAATAGCTTTTGATAGTGTTTATGAAATCCAAAACTTACTATTATCGGTGTTTCTGAAGATTTCCTCGATATATAAAAATATTTCGCCCAATTGGGTTGACAAATCAATTTTTAATATTTGAAATTCGAAGGACCAATGTTACGCAATAGAAGGTTTAGTGAGGACTGTATTTCCACTAGATATAAGTAAATTGTGTTAATGATGATAATCCCCTCATATTCTGACTTTTTCTGATGATGGTAACTGGAAAGCTCTGAGATATTCGACTTCAAAGATACCAGCGTCTATTGCACCGAAAAGCCACTTGATGCCTCCTCTACCATACTCGATAGGCTGCAATTAGAATGTAGAAAAGGAAAGGTGAAGAACTCAACCTTCCGCAAGGTCTGTAGCTCTGTTGAATGACCTGGGCGGAAACCAAATTGTTCGTTTGGCAGAATATTCCGTTCAATGACCTCATTATTGAGCCTTTCCAGCACAACTCGTTCAGTAAGTTTCCCCATCGAACTGAGGAGGCTGATAGGTCGATGACTTTGCAGAAACTGAGGGTCCTGCCCCTGCTTTGGGATCATAACTATCGTAGCATGCTTCCATCTACTGGGGAAGTGCTTGAGTGAAGTGACTTGACTTGCCGGGAGCATCTTCAGCACTACGTTGCTGATAGAATCGGCTCCCGGTGCTTTCTTCCTTTTTAGCGCGCGCATGTGCCCCTTAAGCTCTTCCTCAGTAGCTGGACGGATCTCGTCATCGTCATCATCCCGAAGCAAGCGCCTCCACAAACTCATTCCTGTCATCATCATCCTTCTCGTCAACGTTGAGGACAAACTGACGCTCCATTGTGTCTGCAAAGGCTCTCGCCTTGTCAGCCGAAGTGTAGCACATGCTGTTAGGACCGTGAAGGGGTGGAAGTGTCCCCTCCCCTACCCTTTTGCCTTTTCACAACTCGCCATAGCTCGTTGTGTCCAGGCTTGAGAGCGGAGAGAGTTTCGTTCCACCTTTCATTTCGATAATCCCGAATCGCGTACCTTACTTCCGTAGCCTTATGGCTGACTCTTACCTTGTCTCCAGGGAACAAGGTCCTCTGATAGATCCTCCGGAGACGATTCCGCTCCCTAATAAGGATTTTACGTAGACAAAATTCTTGGGGAATCTGATCATCGCCCAGCCACAATATGACTGGGTTATGATCTGAATCTAACTCAGACACTGGATAGATCTGGCGTTTAAATCCCCAGCGACTATTATCGGCACATTCTCTTCCATTAGCACAGAATTCAAGGTATCGGGCAATAGCACGTTTTGAGGCCGGTTGTAAGCTGAGACCACTCTATTCGTTTCGATCTCAATGCCTACCATCTCAGTGCCGTGACTCCAGCCATCACCAATGCCGTATTGTGAGACTCGAAGGGATTGTTTAGCCAAGATGGCGATTTCCCCTCCACGTCTCCCAATACCATCCTTTCTGAAGACTCTGTAGTTTGGGACAGTAATAGCATCATTGTTAAGGTGAGTTTCTTGAAGCAGCATCAGGTCGACGTTATGGCGAACGATGAACTCCTCCAAGTTCATCTTCTTATCTTTGAAACCATTACAGTTCCAAAAGACAATCTTCAAGGAACTGGGCCTTCGACGGGTGTCAGTCATTAATTGATGGACGGGATCACAGCGGGACTGGGTACAAACATGTTTTGTAATCCAGGAAACTGGGTGAACAGCATTTTTATCTGTTCGAGGGCGGCAAAGATATCTACCGGTGGCTTGCCAAGACCTGCTGACTTGTTTAGACTGCCAAAAACACTTGCAAAGGAAGTCTCCTCACGGACAACCACAGGTTTTGCAGTGGTCGCTGCCTGCCCTTTCGGTGCAGCTTTTGATGCTCCCCTGGAGCTAGAAGGCGGCCCTCTTCCCGTCCCTCCAGTGTTTCCACTCTTAGCCTTGGGAAAGCTGGGGCAACCCCTATAGTTGGCCGTGTGAAGGCCCCCGCAATTGCAACATTTAGCTTTTTTAGTTCGCGAAATTGCACAGTCGCGTGACAGGTGTCTGCCTGCGTAGTTCACGCATGCCGGAATTGCCATGCAATTTTTCTGGGCATGTCCAAACCTCTGACATTTGTGGAATTGGCCGACAATGCCTCTCGTCCTCTGCGATTCGGCGGTTAATCCAACATTTAAGATGTTGGTAATCTGGTAACTAAATCCAGAACGAGGGGCATTGGCGTGCCGTCGCGTTTTCGTAGCTTTGCTACATTTGAGGGGTTGAATCCCTTGTTAAACAGGTCGTTATCAATGTCCTTTTGTGAAAGAAACTCTGGCACGCCTCGGAGGATAACTCCGGAAACGAGTACCTGTAATGCGGAATCTTATCATCGTCTAACAGGTAAGTTAGTCGACGATAGTCCTCCGCTGTCTCGGGCTGGACCCTTATTTCATCCTGAATATTTTCCGCACGTGTGAACTTTATCTTGCACTCTACGCACTTGCGATTGATGGCTGTCCAGCACTCCTTCTGCCGGACAGTGATCGAGGGAATCACAGTTTTCTTAGGGGGGGGCTGCGGCCTCACCCCCAAAATTCGACGGCTGTTGGCCGTCCTGGGGGTCGACTTCTCCTGTATTTACAACAGTAAGGGCATCATCATTGTTAGTGTATCCTGCTGTTTGACGCAACAGGAGGTCTAGCATATCTCCCCGTAGTTGGGAGGGTCTAACTCCATGTCGTTATCATCATTATTATTTGTGAGAGTTTGACTGCTCTCTCCTCCTTCTTTGTTATTCAGAAACGATTTTTCCGATGCGACTGAGGCACCGGAGGAGCCCAGCCCATCCTTGCACTTCTTCTTAGGCCTGCTGCCTAGAAGAGGGGGAGAATCGTCTTTACTCAACTCTGAATTTTCCTGATTGTCAGAATTAGCTGTGAGGATTTCTCTGTGTCGGAGTAACCTTAAAGCGGAGTGAGAGGTGCTCCAAAAGCTTCATTAAGCCCCCCTTACCTGCATTTTCGAGGAAATTGTCTATTTCCTCGAGCATCAAGAACGATTGTTTCCGATATTTTCGAACAAACCGCAAACCTAGTCTTACTCACCTAAAAACTATTCACAACACCGCCCCGTAAGCTCTTACGGGGCCATTAGATAAAACACCTAAAACACTTCCGTTTGTTATGCGAGACAGAGTGTGAATATGTTGGTTTGATGGTAGATGAATATTTCGAATGAATGGTTCATGAGAAATATATAAACAAAACTTGGAGATGTTTTGAATATGAAAATTATGACTATGGTCTATCTATAATGCATTATGTTAATAAGCAGTAAAAACAGGGTCAGAAGAACTGAGCAATGGATTGAAAGACGTTTTGGCTATTCGATACACTATCAGTCTTGGGGAAAAAGCACCGATAGTTTCACTTGATGGTGTGTCAAGCAGTGAATTAATATTTATTTTCTATCTGCTTGTTCAAAAAATGCATAACTTCACATCTGAAATGCCACGCAATAACCAAATTGTACTAACTTTTGCAGTTGGAAGTAAATCGCACACAAAGGTCGGTGTGGTGCTATGGTTGGTGCATCTGACTCTTGGGTAAGAATAAAACAAATGATAAAATCGTAAATATACCCAAGCGCAGAGGATTATCGCAGGCTGAGTATATTTGACCTTGTTCATAACGAGGAAAGCTTCAGTGTGTTTCGAATGTGCATTTTTAGATCGTGTACTGAATTTCATAAATGACAACAATATTTTGAGTCCCATGCAACATGGATTTCGTATGGGTAAATCTACTCAAACTACATTGATGAGTCTCTTAACCGAATTAGTGGAGACTATCGACATTGACGAATGCCCTGCTGCAATATTATGTGATCGTGTGGCGTGAGAGAAATATCGAATTACTGGCTATCTTCTTTCCTCAATAATCGTCGTCAATGCGTTTGTGTTGAATTCGAAGTCAATGAACACATTTCAACATTCTTATCTGAAGTAGGCCAAGTCCAGTTGGGGGTTTCTCAAGGGTCCGTATTAGGACCAATTTTATTTTTGACAATCTTGAAATTGAAATGATGCATTCTGAATTTATCGCTAATGCAGATGATATATTTCTACTAGTATCGGCAAAGAACACCGATTTTTTAAAAAATTAACGTGAAGTTGCCTCTAATTTTTTCAGTGATCACGACCTATTGAATCCACAGAAAACTGAGATTGAGATTATTCGTTTCCATGATTACCAGAATGAAACTGATTCATTTACAGTGAATATAAAGGATAAAACCATATCAAATATCGATACCATAGTGAAATTTTTAGGCTTGCATGTTGACGAACATCTGAATTGGCATACACATTGTGAAAATTTGATCTCTCAATTGAATTCTATTCAGTATTCACTGGGGAACTTTGAAAATGTATTAGACAGAACACCACTCTGTAATATATACAATGCAGAGGTTGAATCGAGATGGTATCTGCTTGTGGGGCAACTCAACCATGGCCAAAGTTATTTTATCAAACGAAAATATATTTTACGTTGTATTTTTAGTGCTTCCAAAATGACTTCATGCAGGTCAATCTTTACCACGAATGGAATTTCAACCCTTGTCAGTTTATATATCTATGAATCGGCAGTTTATATTTTCAGTAATAGAAATTATTTCAAAACAAACAAAGACTTGCACAATATGAATACTTGAAGGAAAAATTAAATTTATACCCTTGTTACCAGATATGAAATATCGCAGAATTCTCCCAACTATATCGTTCCCAGAATATATAATCATTTACCACATGACATTAAAACATCTTGTAATGTCAAATAATTCAAATGTATGTTGAAATGATTTCTGTTAGAACATTATTTTTACTCAATAGGCGAATTTTTTTTCATTCAGGTCTGTATAAGTGACTGAACATATTTTATTTTATTGTGACTTATTACTTTGTAATGTATTTTCCTAATCTGACTATTTCTATACAAAATGTACTTTTGTCGTTTGAAAGATAATTTATTGATTTGATTTTGAATTCCTGTTTTGTTTTCCTCTTCACAACTTGCCCTATCATGTGGCCTCTGTTGATGTGCCTGATCTTTATGCATATTGGTCGGAGTATAATAAGAGAATAACTGACTTATGTTCAATAATTCTCAATTATGCTAGTAGTAACATTCAAACTAGATCACTTGATGTAGTAGTGTTTCGAACACGTGTGAACGTTATATTAAGAGCAAGTCCTACCGAGCCGTCACTTTATCGTCTCTCTCCCATTCTCGTCATTACTTTCTGGAGCGGAGACAAGGAGTTACAGATCGCCAAAAAAATAGGGGGTCAAAACCAGTGATATTTCAGGTACATTAAAATGGTTAGACTGATGAAGGGTGGTGATCTAGTTTGAATGTTACTGCTAGTATAATTTAGAATTGAACTTTCTCAAGGAAAGTCGTTTAATTTTAATCTCTGATTATACCACGCAGTTACATCCAAACTAGATCACTTGGTGTAGATGTTTGAAGTTACAGCGATCTATAACTAACTGAAATAACTATAGTCTAAGAGCCAGTGAACAGAAGATTTGAAATATTTTAGGAAAGCCTAAAATTTACCCAGAGAGTCTGTTGTACCTATCAACCATGAGATTGGGGCTAGTTAAGCGCGGCCGCGATGGGCCCAGCTACACTCAGGTGCAACAGGTGTGATAATTTCTTAAACTCAAAAAGTATTTTAGGAAGGCTGCCGTTTGGATATGTCAAAATATAGTATAATAGCTTTTTAAAAAAAACAGCAGACGATTATCACGGTCCTAAAGTGGAGTCAGAAATTTAAAAAATTTCGAAAAAAAATGTGTTTTAAAAATATTTTAGGAAACTTGAAATTTATATATGTTGTTCTTTCAAGTATCAGAAGCATCTGAAGGCAGAGTACGTCGGTTCCTATGGCCTGGCAGACAGTAAAATCTTCCTCCACCACGGGTATACCTGGGTGTAGTAGATACGTTATATTATGGGGAATAAAAGAATTATTGTTCTTCTTTTTCAATGTTTGATATAATACTGTCGTATTCTTTCTAACTCAAGGTTTATTTTGCTGCCCTCTTATGGATATAATTGAAACTAGTTTGATAGACCGGTAGATGGTGACAGACTCTGGTTGATGATTTTCTCGTTCATGCCTCTCAGAGGACTGAAACATATAAAAGTGCTGACAAAATTAATGGAAAAATTGAACAGTTCCCGCGTGGCTTTCATATGGAAAATTCAATTTTCAATTTTCCACAAATTTTCTGATACTTCGGCATCGGCAGACCTTATGACAATTTTTGTCATGATGTAAACTTCCATTCTTTCAATTGGCAGCAACTAGAAAAACACCTAAAATTGTAATTATTTTTCACAAGTTGTGAAAAATAATTAAAATTTTACGCGGTTTTCTTTCTTTATTTTAAGAAATTATCACACCTGTTGCACCTGAGTGTAGCTGGAGCCACCGCGACCGCGCTTAGCTAGTCCCAATCTCATGGTTAGTAGGTATAACAGACACTCTGGGTAAATTTTAGGCTTTCCTAAAATATGTCAAATCTGCTGTTCACTGGCTCTTAGACTACTAGTAACAAGAGTTGTATCTATAATTCATTAATACAACCAATAATTTGTCGACATTTACAAAAAACAATATTTAATTAATCATGTTGGGAAAATTTCGAATACACTTTTGGCAACGCTGTTATCTGGAATCGTAACTCAGATATTCTGAATGTAAACAAAATTTGTAATGTTCAATATCTGATGATAATGATGATATAATAATAATACTATCTCATGAACACTCATAGAGTGTACCCAAAGGCATAGCCTTTGCGGGTAGACGACGGTTATTATTACAATTTCCTGTGGCGCTCCAGGGCGACTTACTGATGTTTTTGGTGGTGTATTCACTTTTCACCTCGGGTGATCGGTGCGCACTTCAAGCTAGCACCATACGTCGGGATTGGCATCTATTAAACACGGTTAACTGGGTACGGGGAGTCAACGAACCTGTCTGGCCCTGTCTGGCCCCAGTGACCCCTTTCCTACTGACAAATAAAAAACTTTACAACGATCATCATCTATTGTCTTCTATTCTGCACTGTATGTGTATACATAACTTCTACGATCAATGCCACTTCTATGGAGGATTTCAGACAAAAAACTGTTTGACTCATCACGGCTAGCTTTCAAATTTTTCAGGTGCATTTGCACGTAATAGCCAATTACTCATTTGATTTTCGGTAATGGCGGTAGTTCGCTATGTACGGAAACAAATTTCTGATTTTCCAAAGATGTTATGTTGGTAGTATCGAAAGATTTATCGATCTCGTGGATATTGTATGTTCAAGTTTGAAAAAATGCCAATAAATGATATTTTGGACTATCAATATAAAAAAGATAATTTCTAAATTGGGCCTGATCAAATGAATGATGTTTTCCAATAAGGGTGTATTGTAATGCCTCATGTTTCCCGCAATATATTGAGTTTCACATTTCTGAGCGAGTTGTTGATTTCAAAAGGACCCAAGCAGTGAATAAGCACTTTTTGTGTAATGTAATGAAGATATCGAAATATTTTCAGGAATTATGAAGACAGCATACTGCAATCCGCAAGTAAGAATGGATTATGTTTTTGTAGATAATGTGGTGAAATCTGTAATTGTAGCAACCTGGAAAAAATCACTCGAGTAAGTATTTGATTCAGAATTTTGATAGACCCTCAAAAAACATACGGATAATTCAAATGCAAATTTTTGGTGATTATATCTCAGGTCATAGTTTTAAGCAATTTAGAGGGATGTTTAGCTCCGTAATTAAGGTTTCCGGAATTCAAATATTTTGTGCATTTGGTATTAGTCAGGTTGGTCAATGGGTCAATGAGTATGCGTTAGAAAGCATCCTGTTACGGAAGAATTTCGTCTCACTAAGATTATACCGCAAAATCTAATGACATTTGTACTAACCTTCAAGACTCGACTATAATCCCTATATCATATATCGTCAGTCCAATGCCAAAGTCACGAATGTGCATATTTGATGTTTTGAGAAAAATGCGTTTCAAATATTCAAGACGTTGCTAAAAATAAAGATATCATTTTGGGTTACTGAACTACCATTGGAAGGTTTTCTGTTGTAAAACATTAAATAATGATATCTTTATTTTTAGCAACGTCTTGAATTTTTGAAACGAATTTTTCTCAAAACATCAAATATGCACATTCGTGACTTTGGCATTGGACCGACGATATTTCACTGTCTGTGATCTAAATCCGGCAACCAATTTTCTGATCACGAGGAACTTCTGGTTTATAGAGCAAAAAATTTACGGTTTGCTAACGGATTCGTGGATCACCCACAACGGCAGGAATTGATTGAAAATGGAATCGATAATAATGTATGTGACGGTAGACACTCAGAATCACCAACTATCTTTATACGGCAATAAGACTTATAACACTACAGAAACCCTGAAGGCAAATATCAAACATGCTATATAAACAATGTGAAAGGCAGATGAAAAACGTACGGAGGAGTCGAGTTGAATCAAGAAGTGAGCGATTTTCAAATCGGTCTCCTATTACTAGGGACGCGTAGCCGTCGTAACGAACCGTAGCGAATTGAATTAAAAACGGAATAACGTCTGTTCTGACTTTCTGATAACTTGTGAACCCAGCCTCTACAAACATAAACTCAGGCCCAAAAAAAACTGATCGACGCGATAAATGAGTTGAAATGAATACTTCACCACGGCAATAAAGAAACCAATCAGCCAATTGTCCCGTCACAGCCCAGTTCATCATGACCATGTGATAAAGATTTATAATGATAATAAGTGAGGTCTAACGAAGCATACTATGGGCGGTATTAATCATGTAAAATCAATCTAGCTGTTAGAATGCAGGTATATATTTATCTTACAGGGTGAATTTCCTAATGTCTGGCAACTACCCAGACAGATGCAAAAAATGCTTCGTTACATCCCTTCTTGCTTCCGGTAAAGAAAATAGAAACTTCATTTATTTTATTTTTTCATTCCTAACATAATCTATCACAACTGATTTTACCATACAAAAAAACTACATTAGACAAGTTTCTTGATCCTGAATCGGGACCGACGATCTAGCATCCGGACAGGGAGCACAAAGTCGATACGACTCGGGTTCGATTCCCGGTACTGGAATAAGGCAAGGTGCCGCAAGTGGCTACATAGGGCTTGGATTTTCTGGACTGACGGCTGTGCAGATCTCTTTGGTATATCACGTATATCCGCAGTGCCAGCTCAGGTTCCGTTTCACCGGCAGGTACATGTGGTCGGAATATCATAAGGAATCTCTGGGGTGGGAGTCGCGGGAGTCTTCTCGAGAGAGGCCAACGGTATCGTTATATATGCGTTTCCCGGAAATGGTCTCTACTTGGGATCTTGAGCGGTGTCCGACATGACTTCTTCACTAGGTGGTGCCTCCTTCGGGGAATTGGCCGCAAGAATGGTGACCCATACCCAACGCTCGGACAAGGTGGGTAACCGGATACGAATGCAGCGATGTAGTAACGCATTCGTCGACCGTAACTGTTGCATTACCAACCGCAGGTTGGGGACCATCCGACGACGGAATTACAGCTGAGATTGAATTTGAATTGGTTCCCACATCAGAACTCCACCATCGTGGCGGAAGTATGCCTGTGACGTTCAAACAGCTCCAGGGTAACGTGCCCTACTCATTGAAGCCACCGCTAGCCGTTCGAGTATATCTAGATACGTTCTCAACTCCTATTCGGCCATTCAACTTGATCTTTTTTTTTCTGGCGGGTGGTCCCACCGTTCTCTGATAGTGTGGGAGTTGCACCTACCAAAACCACCTCGTTTTTACCCTCTCTGGTCCCGGATCTATCTGTGTGAGACATAACACGGGGAACCAGCGGTAGTCTTGCTTCATGTTTTTCACCCCTTGTGAATCAGACTTCGGTCTGTTCCGTTTCCCTCATATCCTTCTCTTCTTCACTCATCACTTCCCTGACGTAGGCATGCATTTTCCTCCAGCTCTCTTCATCTTCTATCATGATGTCGATGATGTTTCCTTCGTTTATGCCCCATTTCGATTTCAATATTACGCCTACACTCTTTCCATCTCGTGCATCCAAAGATGGTGTGCCTGGGGTTGTTAACCATGTTACAGTATATGCATGTGTCGTCGGGTGTCTTTTTGATTCTGTGTCGTGAATGAGCCGTATCCCGTCAAGAATGATGTCCTATATTCGGTGTTTACTGTCACTTAACATTTTCGTTTGCATCTTATAGGCATGCTTTGGTACTTTTCAACTCTTGTTACTTCGTGCCAGGGGGCTCCATACACTAATATTGACTGCACCACCATGTAGAGCAAGTGTCTTTTTGTGCTACCTGTTTGGCTCAAATTAGGAATGAGCCTAGTGAGGGCCGAAACCAGAGTTTCCGCTTTCATTATGGTCATTTCGATTGAAAATCAGCCTGTCATTTAACCATACCCCTAAATATTTTATTATTTATGTTTTGCTTGAAGCGATTATGGCTTCTCCCAGTTTGGAGATTATGTCCTCCCGTTTTCTAGGTCCTTTCATTATTGAGGCCTCAGTTTTTGCAGGTGCCAGTGTTAGTCTGTGCTCCGTCATCCAATACTGGATTATTTTCAAGACTCTTGGCCTTCTTCACGAACAAACAAGGATCAGCCCCGCTACATTTCATGCCTTGGTTTCGCATGAAAACGAAGAATCTTTTGCTCCAACATCTTAGTGCCTGTTTTAGTCCATATAAGCTGCGATTGAGGTTCCACACGCGGCTCGTACCATCATTATATCCATCTGGTTTTTCCATATAAACTTCCTCTTGTAGCTCATCGTATAAAAAAGCCGTTTTAACGTCGAACTGCGACAGGAACAAATGTTCTGAAACTGCTACACTCAAGACTGAGCGAATTGTATCGAATCGTGCAATTGGAATGAACATCTCCTCAAAGTCGAAAACCCTGTTTCTGAGTATAACCTTTAACCACTAATATGGCTTTGAAACGATCAAGACTTCCATCAGCTTTAGTTTACATACGAAAAACCCAACGATTGTCAATCACCTTTTTACACTTCCATCGATTGCCAGGTATGATTTTCGGCTATCGAAGAACGCTCTTCTTCGATATCATGTCTCCACTGCTCCGCCTCTTTTGATTCAATTGCAGACTCGAAGGAATCGGGAACTTTCAACTCTGCAAACAGAACATAATCGTTGAGATATGATGGCATTTTTGTTCTACGGTTCTACGTTGGTTTCTGCTGGACTCCTCGTCCAATTGATCTTTGGTTCTGTTTCATTCAGATCGGAAACTGTCTCCACGTTATCGGTTGTATTACAATTGACAATTCTATAACTGTTGTCATTGCTCTCAGTACTACTTGATTCAATATCCAATTTGAAACTTCTCGATTTGAAGTCATTTTCATTTTCTGAATTATTTCTTCAGTTTTGAAGAGAACGTCGCGACTTAGGATGATTTGATTCTTCTCCGAATGCCAAATTCGATATCCATCCTTTTCTCCGCAGTATCCAACGAATTTTCCTTCGACACTCTTCCTGTCCAGTTTCCTTCGATTTGCTTTGAGAACATGCACAAAACATATGGTACCGAAAACGCGGAAATATTCAATATTCACAGTATCACGCTTGAGCCACAGTTCAAATGGTGTCTTATCTACCACTGAAGTTGGACCCGTTCTATTGATGACATGAACAGCTGTACTGATTGCCTATGCCCACAGTTTCAGTGGTGAGTCTCTTGCGTAGATCATTGAACGTGCGCTTTCGACTAAAGTGCGATTTTCTCATTCCGCAGCACCATGCTGTTCTGGAGAGTACGGCATACTTTTACGGAAATTTATACCTTTCGAATGGAGAAAACTCCGCACTGTTTCATTGTCGAATTCTTTACCACCATCACTCATAAATTCTTTGATGGTGCATCCAGTAGTTTCAGCTTCATTTGCGAAAGTTTTCACACAATCTGCAACTTCAGATTTCGATTTCAAGAAGAAAACTCGACGATATTTTGAGTAATCGCCTTTGAAACACAGAAAGTACATCGCACTACCAAAAGATTTTTCCTGCATGGGTCCACAAACATCAGCATGAATGATTTCTGCTACAGCTGTTGGTCGATTTTTCCTGGTTCCGAAGCTAGCTCTATGCTGTTTTCCATAAATGCAGCACTCACAGAATTCTTCTTTGACATTCACATCGATTCCGTATTTTCGTAAAACTTCCTTTACGTGGCTTTTATTCTGGTGACTAAATCTCTCATGCCACAACTGCACGGTATTGACTTCTGATGCAACTAATATCTCTGCTGCCTTTTCTGGAACTAGCACCGTCATATTCAATGCATAAAGTCCTCTTCCGGACCTATTTCCTGTCATTCGTATGATACTGTCCTTGGTAAAAGTACATCCTGTCCTATCGGCTTTGAAGTTGAAACCCTTTTCAATATTTTATTGAAAAAATATTTCGCCCAACTTCAGGAACATACCACACATCAGTTAGATGGTTATGTTGCCACTTGCCATTTATGCACATTTCCACGTTGATGGTTCCATATCCGTATGCATAAATTATTTGTTACCCACTTGCATGGATTTTGGTATAACGAACGCCTCATTAGTGATGATATACTGTTTGTTACTAGTCATATGGGCTGATGCACCGGAATCTGCTAACCACAACACCTCTTCGCTGATATTCTTGAATGAACAAATGAAACCAACACCAGAAGTTTTATCTCTCTTTCGGGAATTTGAAGGTGAAGTGGATTGAACATCAGTTCGCTTCATTGGACAATATTTCGCAAAATGTCCAACCTAGTGACATTTAAAACATTTCTTCTCCTGCTTTGTAGGCTTTTTCAAGCCGCGCTTGGCAAAAAGAGTAACAGAATCATTTTGCTTTGTTGGTAAACGCATTTCTATCAACCGAAGACATCCCGTAAATTTGTTGACTGTGCGATCTTCAACTGGAACTGATTCCCACACACTCTTGAATTCGAAATATTCAGGAGAGTAGATGATCAAAGGGGGTTTTGGGACCGCATGCGCAGTACGGTCGAGCTTGCCACGGGCCATCGGAAATAGTCGTGGTTGGGTAGAGGAGATCGGTAGAAGTCGGCCGTCGCTGGTCTGCGTTCATCGTGTGACGTAGTCGAGAGAAATCCCGTAGACCGATAGCATTTTGCCAATACAGCGCGCATCTTGAATATTTTTAAATTGAATTTAAAAAGAAAAAAAGATTTCCGAGAACGAGGTTTGAACCAGCGGTTTAAGTTTGGTAGCGAGTGACGCTAGCCTTGTCTCCACGGAGACTTCGTACAAGTTGATGTACAAATGTGGGATATATATTTCTCCAGCTACCAGAGCACGGTGTTTGAATATTTAAAAAAAATAATGATTGAAAGTGTGATGATAATAGTGGTGTTTGGAAAATGGGGAAAAAAAACATGGCGGCTATCAAATGTTACACAGGTCATAACATAATATTTAAGTGAAAAAACATGGTTGCCTCGGCCATTTGTCGAAGAAAATACCATTGGGGGTATGGGGGGGATTCAAAATGTTTTCGTGAGGGGGTCAGTCATTTTTAACGTGCGATTTGGAGTGAAAATTAGCATTTTAAATCTTACTCGTTTTTTGAAACGCAAAAAACGCTTATTGCAGTAACATTTTTGCACGTTTTTGACGTTAAAAATTTTAGGTGTTTTTTTGAACGCGAAAAACGACTATTTTGTATGCTTTAAAATGTCAAATCCCCATAAGAAATGAATGTAAAAAGTGTATTTTTACCGCTTCTAATTTTACTTGTTTTTTGGGGCGCTAAAACGCATATTTTTGTCACATGTTTTATGCGTTTAAGCGTTCGTATTTTTAGTTGTTTTTTGGAACGTGAAAAAAGTCTATATAGATCACATTTTTGTGCGTTTTAGAGTTTCAAATTGACCAACCTAACATTTAGGTAAAAAATAAAACAGTTTGAGGAGAAAAATTTTATTGTACAGTTTCATTTTGGTAACATATCACATAGCCATTTGTATAGAATATCTACGTTTCGGAGACTGCAATTATAGTTCCGGTTCCCAATGTGATGCATACAAGGTGATATACATTCTGTAAATTTTTCTTGAGGATGGAATCTAATTGATGATATTCCACAAAGCCAGAGGAATACCTCAATCCATGAACGTTTCGCTCCAAGAACCAGGCAGTACGTTTATCTGCTCTACTCAAAGAGGAAAATGGTATAGTTGGCAGCAGCAGAAAATTACTACATTGAATTCCAATCCTAATGGCAATCTCCTTAGGATGGAATTGTTGCTCGATGGTAAAGCCTTGAATATCTATAACAGCTATTCTCATGTTGACTCTGTGATTGATACTGAAGTGACAAGCATATGTTCAGTTTAATTTGTTAATGATTTCGCTGAGTGGGAGGTGCTCAATAACAGTGTCGTGCACAATGATGCAATAGGCTCTAGTATTTTGAGGAAATCCTTCAGATGCCTCGATTTCGAGTTTCACATCAACAGTGGAACTTTTTATGCTCTCATCCCTTCTGGAACAATCGATGACAAAGAGAGTCTTGCCAACAAATTCGGTGGAGCTCAGCAGAGGATTATGTTGATTAGTAATTTTGTAGCTGAGACCGAATTGTGCATAGTTGAAATAGGCCTGCGAAAAATTCCCCTTTGCGAAATTCAGATGCATATTCTCTTTGGGATAATTCTCGCCGTTTAGAGTGAGCGTTATATTGGCGATATTCAAATGAGCGAATATTGTTGGATCATTGTTGAATTTGGTGTAATCACGGTCTTTTTGGAAACATACAATCACATAGCGAGGACTTTCGAGAAACGAGGAAGTCTTGACTGCCCATATTTCACTTTTTGCACCATGTGTGAGAGCAGGCAACATATGAAGTTCCCATTTTCTGAACGGCATGAGAATAGGAGTAACAGCTTGGAAGGCCTTCAAGAGTTGCAATTTAATTTGATCGTGCGGAAAGATTCTCTTAACTTTGAGTTCAATATTTTCAATTTCCAACTTGACTGCTGTCGTACCAGCCGGCGATCCAGCGGTCTCCTCTATTTTGAAGCAGTTGCTATCATCTGCAGCTCGTACAAATCGGATGGTATGTTTGCCATAGGAAACACATTGATAATCATTGAAAATATTCAAAAAATGCTTCATGGGTATGAGCATATTGAATGTTAGATCAGTGGTGTTGATAACCCCAGCGTTGCTGGGAAAAGTCCAACTTGAATTGGCCAAGTGCTTGATATCTTCGTCGGTGTAGGTGAGAAAGCCTCTGACAGTACTAACAATTCCAACTTCACGAACCGTCTCCAACTCCTTACCGCTCTGTTCATAACTAGCAGATTGAAACATGAAATCACCAGCATTGTTTTCGAATATTACACGACCATCTCCTTTGGTTTTCACAACTTTTCCACTGATGAATAACAGACTATCATACAAAGCATCGTAAGCGTCAAATTGATTGATATTGATTTCAATGACGTCATTGTTGCGAAAGGACTTGACATATGGGTAGTAAGTCCGCCATTCCACCTTCTGTATGGATTCATCGTTGTGTGGTTTTCGAAAAATGTTGAACACTTGATTGGACAACATGATAACCGAGAGATTCCAAAAACAGTTTATTTGCAGGTGACAGCAGTTGACGCACGTTGAAGGTCTTGGTGAAGACTGAGGTGGGGTATGGTGGTGAGTTATTCTTATGAATAGTTAGCACCATATTTTCTCTTCAATTCCAAACGAACGATTATTTCTTCGTTTCGAAAATCAACCAGTTGAGAATTTTGGTCGAGCACTCGCAGCGTAATATTGTTTATTTCGTCTCTATGAGCAATGGGTAGATAAATGAGGTGGTTGGGTGTTTCGTCAATTGCGTAACCAGGATCAACACCAACAGCAAATTCGTATATCGTATGAGACGGTACGTCGTTGTAGAATGCTCCAAACGTAATGTTGCTATCTATGTGTACGGTGCATAATTTAATAATATCCACAGGTAGATCTGATGCGTAATGCAAGTTGGGTTTGAGAAGGGTAGACGAAAACCCTAAAATGCGAGCCAAACTGTTTTCAGGTCGGAAATCAATTGAGTGTTTAAGGCAGAATACTTCGCTTTTCAGCGTATTATTATTCGGTTTGAGATAGAAAAATTCCTCGGGGTTTTCCTTGTACGTTTTGGGTGTGATGTGTTTGCTAATCAAAGCCTCGATATCACCAATTTCGTAGGAGCCAGCAGGAATATCGATACTCTGTTTAGTTTTGCCACCGTTTTCAAAGTAGTGGAATTTCGTATTTTCTTCAATGTTTGGTATACTGTTGTACGAATGGAAGCTGAGCAAAGCCAAACTGTATTCTGAATCAGAATCCAATTGAATGGGCGGATTGAAATCGATGGAAAGCGTTGAAGAACGACTCGTTAACGTCAATATCAGAGACATGACTGATATAGTGTCAGAAGCAACACACTTTAAATAATAAACAACTTGGATGAAAAATCATTTATTACAATAATAACATTCATATTGTGAGCTAACTGGACCATGATACTCTGCTTCTTCTAGTGATTGGGCTGACAATCCACACTCATTTTTGTAATGAATGAAACACGGTAGACGAATCTGCAAAGCGAATCGATTTGTGTAGTCATGTGGTAATCTATGCCATACATCCAGCAACTTCCAAGGTCCTGCGTTCCCAATCAAATATTCGATTGACAAAGCTCGCAGTTCAGCATCGGTGAAATCTCTCAAAGATTTATATTTATGCATTTCAGCCAGCGATTTATACATCTCAGCGGTGGACATTATGAAGTAGAAACTTTAGGCAAAGATGTCCACAGTTACTCTGATTGTAATTTTGATATTGACTATTGTTATATGTAATTCTTACACCCCTCCCAAAATATCTTGCCAATTCCATTGGAGGTTTGAGATTGCCGAAACTATCGAAATATTGTGCGGCATTGCCGTTTTTATTGTAAGCTATCCAATGAGTGCCCGCATTCAAGTGAGAATCCAAGTTCAATACAGCGCATTCTCGCAGCCAAGGACCACAAGTTGGCAACGTATCACGCATAAAGACTCCACGAAAATGCGGTATTTTCATCTGACGAGCACATTTTATAAATTTCCGAATCGTATAGTGCTCTATGGGGTAGCTTATCTAGCAGTTTTTTTGTTTCTTCAAATAAAGACCTCGTCCTTTGCGTTGTTGTTTTTTCAGGAACAGTCC
Organism: Chrysolina americana; assembly: GCA_958502065.1. NCBI lineage: Eukaryota > Metazoa > Arthropoda > Insecta > Coleoptera > Chrysomelidae > Chrysolina > Chrysolina americana. Next base: position 61,464,817 of record OY293415.1, on the reverse strand, counting down.
AAATCCTCGAGGGGTTTTGCGCAGGTACAGACCCGATCCTAAATGTTCCATGGCTTTATTGTGACGCTGATCTTCTTCCAGCTTCTTTTTAGCATTTTTTGCGTCTATCACGGTTTTTGCGATGGCGCTCGCTCCGCCTGCCATCGTACCCAAAGCAAATATAGGTATGAGGGGTAGGAGTCCTCCAGATTTGGCATCGAATGGAATTATTCTAGGAACGCGTATTTTCTTACGTCCTCCAGCTTGACCCAATGCCATTTTAGCAGCTCGCAAAGCCGAAGCACTAGATTTCTTAATATTAGTAGGATTGTGTTTCCAATTTTTAATAATTTTTTGAAGCAAGTTACGGCGAAAGGACACGCCCATACCTAGCTTACGTTTGGCTTTCATGGTGGAAGTAACAAGCCAAGCTGCAGCCCGTTCCCCAAATTTAGCGTCTTTAGATTTAACTCGTTCCCAAGCTCTATTTTCCAACACTTGATCTGCTTTATGACGGTCTTCTAGAGAGTCGGATTGAGAATATGCAATATCGTGCTCTCTGCAGCTTTCGTCCAAAGGATTCACGCCAGTTTCTCCGCGTTGTAATCTCTGCCTCAATTTGGTGCCTGGACCGCAAAACGAATAACCTGGTAGATGTAATTCGAACGGGAGCTTATTGATGATTGAATTGACAACACCTGCACCAGAGTAAGTCAACATTGATATTGATGAAAGATACCTTCAATGCGTTTATTTATAACCATGGCGCACTCATGTTTTTTCATCACATCATGGAGGTCGTTCAACAAGACAAGACACTGCCTATTGAAAATTTAGATTTTTTGAATGGAGACCTCGATAGCAGTATGGCTGGGAAGCATGGTAAATTATTACCGAATTCGTTTCGTGCAATTATTTGCGGACCAAGTGGTTGTGGAAAGACAAATGCCATCTTAACACTGTTATTCCACCCGAATGGAGCAAAATTTGAAAACATCTACGTATATTCAAAATCTTGGTACCAGCTCAAATATCAGGTGGTTCAAGAAATTTTGGGGAAAGTCAAGGGATTGGGATATTATCCGTTCAGGGAAAATGAGGAAATCATAAGCCCTCACGAGGCCAAATCAAATTCCATATTCATTTTCGATGATGTTGAATGCGATGTTCAACAGAAAATTCGAGAATACTACTCCTTTTGTAGACACCGAAATATTGATGCTGCATATCTTTGTCAGACATATTCAAAAATTCCAAAACAATTGATACGAGACAATTGTATTATGATTGTGCTTTTCAAGCAGGATGAAATGAATTTGAAACATGTATTCGATGAACACGTTTCCCCAGACATGACGTTCGAAGAATTCAAGGAAATGTGTGCAGAATGTTGGCGACAGCATCGATATGGAACCGTTGTGATTATGAAAGATTTTGATATAAATGCTGGACGTTATCGTCAAGGATTCGATAAATATATAAGTATACAGAGGGATTGATGTATCCCGCAGTTATCATCATGAAACCGTTGAGCAAAGAAGTTGATGTTATTCGAAAGACTAAAAACAATGAAACTGCAAAGGCCATTCGAAAAAAATATTTGGCTTTGAAATTGGGTAGATCTGAAGAAGATGAGACGTTGCAAAAATTCTTTAAACCTGTATCTGTCCCATTGAGGAAAATAGCAGCAATGCCGCCGCCGACATCGCAATCTCCTACTACCACAATGAAAAGTGAGACAAAATCTGAAGTCAAACAAGAGAAAGTGAAAGAGCGTGAAACGTCTCCATTCGAAACAACGACTCCATTCCAATCCCTCGAACATGTTGCAGGTACAGATGATGCTGATGATGAGGATATCTTTAGCGTAGGCACACAAGAGGAACAAGATAAGAGTTTTGTGTCAGACATGAATGAAGAAGTTTTACAGGAATATATCGATCAATATCCTATAATGGCTCAACCGTACATTATAAAACATTGGAGTAATGACAAAGAAATTGATAAAGTATACGGTCCTGTATATGATGGTGTATCTTCAAAATGGTTCCTAGGTAACAAAGAAATAGATTTCGACAAACGCAGCGTATACATTAAAATGGGTGGATATCAGTGGAGAGCAATACCCGGTATATATGAACTCATATTTTTGAACACACCTGAAAACTATAATAATGAAGATATGCAGGCATACAAATCAATTGTAGATTTGTCGAATATTCACAAAAACTCCCTAGGCTATCCGAAAGGTAGTAAAAGATACAAATATACCGAAATAATTAAACCGATGTTTCCCCCAGCAAATCAACGTAAAATATCGACACGTACCGGTTCATCTAAAACATCTGCAGCAAAAGGTAGCGGTTTGCCTAAAAATATACCTATTGCAATGACATTCAATACCAAACCTATGGAGTTTGTTTATTGGGATGACCCAAACGAACTATGCGAACGCCTCAAATTATTGATAGCCTCTCGGGATGCTGGAAATACTTCGCATGACAATGAGATTATTGCCATTTTGAGTGAACTTAAAGAGGCAAATATAATCGTATAAGATAGTGTACGTTCCTCCATTTACACATTTTCAAAATGGTTATCGACAAGTTTGGACGTAGCGACAGCACCGCCGATAAGAAGCGAAAATTAGCCACGCCCTCTGGAGGCAGCGGCTTGCTGCACACTCCAGATGGTGACATCGATTTTGATAATTTGAAATTGAGTAATGTAAAGAGGCCCACCAAAAATACTGATGCTGCCAATAAACAATATGTTGATGAAATTCATGAAAAAATTACTGCAAGTATACGACATCAGAGTGAACAACACCATTCGGAAATAGCTCAAGTGAATGATGAAATGGCAAAAATGCAACATGAAATCAAAAATGAATCGAATAAAACAAACAAACAGCTGAAAAAGAGAATTCAAACCCTCAATCAGAATTTCGTTCAAATAATGCAACAGAGTGAGGTACGCTATAATGAAACAAAGTAATTTTTCGAAAAATTCAACCTACAATAAAACACTGATATTGAAAATATTCGTGGAGATTTGTTGAAAAAAATCGCCGAAATAACCGATTCGATTCATTCGCACAATTTAAAATGGGATATCAAGCACGAGGAAACGCTGCTAACCAAGAATGAACTAAACCAATTTCGAATTGATATTTTACAGCAAATCACCAAAATAAATTCAGATATAGCGAGTGTAAAATCTGCTGTCGAGGAAATTACTAAAAGACAAAATGTTGTGTTTGCATCACCATGATAAAATAGAAGGTTTCACAGTTACGTCATCACATACGTATAATGGCTTCCACAGACAAGATTCAACTTGTCCGTGAACTGCATAAACCTGTTAGAAAAAATTATCCTCGACGTCGCACCATTATTAAAGGCTTAGATGATTTATGTCAAATGGACTTGGCTGAAATGAGACCGTACGCCCATCAAAATCGAAATTTCAAACTCATTCTAGTTGTTATAGATTGTTTTTCGAAATTCGTGTGGACTCGCCCGCTGAAAACGAAAACGGGTGAGGAAATTACTAAAACGTTTGCAGATATTTTGGCACACACGAAACGATGCCCGAAAAATCTACAAACCGATCAGGGGACGGAATTTTACAACAGTAAATTTCAGAGTTTGATGAAAAAACACGAGATAAATCACTACAATACGTACAGCATCCTCAAAGCCTCTATGGCCGAACGAATTATAAGGACTTTAAGAGAAGGATTGTACAAGTATTTCAGTTTGAATGGCACCTACAAATGATTGAATATATTACCTGAAATCACAAAATCTTACAATGATACGCGCCATTCAAAGACGGGTATGAAACCTTCGGAAATTGATAAAACCAACGAAAAAGAAATTCTCAAATCAACATACTCACACTTGAAAATAGCTGGACCGAGAAAATTCGCTATGGGCGATGTTGTGCGGATTAGTAAGACAAAGCACTTGTTCGAAAAAGGTTACACACCCAATTGGACTACGGAATTATTCAAAATCATCAAAGTCAATATCACCAACCCTGCCACCTTCATGCTGGAAGATATGCAGGGTGTTCCTATCAAGGGTGCTTTTTATGCAGAGGAATTACAAAAAACTGCAAATCCAGATATATATCTCGTAGAAAAAGTTCTGAGGAAGAAAGGCAAAAAAATGTACGTTAAATGGCTCGGTTTGCATAACAAACATAACAGTTGGATCGAAAACGTTGATTTTGTATAGAATCTTATGGAAAAGAAGCACACTCTGCAAGACTATTGGGAGGGCCTTTCAAATATTTTTTCACAGTCAACAAACATGCAACAACAATTTTAAAATTGACCACGTGATCTGAAGCTATAAAAGCGTATGCAAGCACAGACGAATATTCAGTTTGAAAACGAAAATGTCTCAAGATAGTGGTTACGTCAGTGAAGTTGAAGTAATGTACGATAGTGATGGAGAAGATTAAAAAGAAACTCTAAATGCCATCGACAGAGCATTGGGGCAATACGAAATGGCAGCTCGGAACGAACATCAGTTGATGTTGATGGTCTTCCCTATGCCATCCTACGAAATTCGATGTGGCATAAGTCCATCCAGAGATTTTAGTCCATGCATCATTTTGAAGCAGCAATTCTTCATTCGAACCATCAATTTTGATTCTTTTGAATGGGCAACCCTCATTGACATCCTACAAGAAATAAAGGAAAATTTCTTTGAATCACAAATCGATGAGTATGTAGATGAGTATGATCCAATCACAACACGTTGCGGAGATTATATTTACATCACACAGTACATCGAAAGTAATACCAAACAAATTTCCATTTCCAAGGATGTCACGAACATGGAACTGTCCCAACAAGATGTAACCGACATTCTAAATACACACTTGGGGGTGCTGTCTGGCCGTATCGCTATGCTGGATGCTATGAACTTTTGTGACTATTATCGCGGTGTTTTTGATATTATTCAATCATGGTTACGCGATAATAAGACTAATTTAAGTTTGGAAGAAATTATAGAAGGTTTTTGTCAAGCCTCATCTTTAGATAGTATGTTGGCTAATGCTTTACGTGAATATTTATTTTATTATAAACAAAAATTTGTGTATGATTTATGTAATAAATGAGAAAAAGAAATCAAGTTTTTTATTTCAACAATTATTTGTTAAAAAACAAGTCAATGAACTGTCGAATTTTTTCAGTTTTGAAGTGGAGGCATTTTGATTATCAAACGAATTATAACTTTACCGGGAATTGAAGAAAAAAATATTCAACTTACCTTATTTTGCTCAACACTGTACAAAGCCTGGTGCTGCTTCATATTGTTTTTTATCACTTTGGAGGTGTAGATGAAATATCTACTCCTTATATTTCTAATATGTTGGAGTTTGGACCGTAGACGTTTCATCTACGGTCCAAAAATTGCTCCATTTTTTCATTACTTTTTCAAAAAAATATTTTGGAAATAAAAAACAAGAAATATTTTTTGTTTTTTCTATATTAAAAAAAAATACCCTCCCTAAAATACAGTAATAAAAGAAAAAAAATATAATATATATAGAAACATAAATGAAAAATGAATTGTTGAAATATAGTTGAAAATAATGTTTCTTATCAACATCACAAATAGTTGGAGTAAGCTTAAATATTTTTCAAAAAAATTTCTCCCTTTTCGTTCTATGTAAATGATCAATGCATTCATCTTTATTTTGTAAAGTGAAAAGAACGTGCTTAAAATCATATTGACACCAATATGATTTATCTTGGTAGGCATTATGTAATTCATTACTTGTGAAAACTTCATGTAAATGTTTAACTTCAAAATTTTTTATTTCGTCACACCTGCATATTTTAAGCATACTTTGGATATGTTCAAAACAATCTTTGCACAATTTTTAGTTAAAATCAACAACTTCGTAAAATTTCATCCAAATGCAGTATGAATCATGACGAAAATATGGTTCCAAATTATAAATGTTTAATAATGCTGCACGCATTTGTTTTTTTCGTGTACCACCAAAAAACCTCACACCATATTCGAAATTCATGAGAATGTCCTCATCCTCATTATAAGCATATTTTTGACCAATTTCGAGATCCGTGAGAATGTCATCCTCATCCTAAACAATTTCTTGACGATTAATGTTTAGCCATTTGAAATGGGCATATTTTTGAATAATTTGTCTTGTTAATATTGAAGGTAAGGATGAATGTGAATTGATGAGGAACAAGGTTGGACTCTTGATATTTTCGCAAACGGTTTTGATGCACAACTGTTGCAAATTCATTGTACCTGCAAACGGGAGAAAAAAATTAATTTAGAACAAAAATGGTGAAAAAAATTAATTTAGACTATAGTGTCCCCACGGTAATGTATCAAATGATTTGGGGATAAGATAGCGTTTATCGTCATACAGACTAAGAGCTATTTTCGACTGCTCGATACTAAACACATCGTGAGCGAATGATCGGAATGTACACTGAGTAATTTTCTTTTGCTTGCAATTTTTCAAACAATCCACGTAATCTTCGAAACTTATTTTATTTTTAACGACATTATATTTCACTCCTTTCGCTTTTTTACATACTTTGCCTCCCTGCACTTTGTAGGTATACATTTTTGAACGTAGCCCTGCAAAATGCGTGATAATTTTGCCATTTGCTTCATCCTTCATTAGTCCAGCTACCTTTTTATTCACAAGTGGAATGTTAAACTCGTTATCTTTTGAATAATCAGACGTATCGAATTTGGAAATATGTTTTTTGATAATTTCTTCGAATACATCGTTACACGTTAGTTCATAAATGAAACTATCTGTATCGGTATACATTAACTTGGATTTTTCCACACCCATAGTGGGAAGCATAAATTCATAATGAAATTTGAACATGCAAGTTTTTGACAAATCCAAAATAGCCATCTCAACATACATTGGTTTATTGAATACAAGTTCGGCTTTTTTCAGTTCAATAGCCATCAAGTTTGAATCGAAAACTGTACGATTATGAAATCGAGGGCTGGAAATGAGATTTTTTGCTCCATATCTACCCTCGTAGGAAGAAACTAATTTTACGATTCGGTGCAACCGGATGTTTTCCATGGTTTTACCAAAAATAGCATTATTGGCCAACTTGAATTGATTTTTTTCGAAAGAATTAGTGGCTGCAGTCCTCAATCGAGTATTCAGCTTGATATAAGGGCGCAACCACGCAGATTGTTCAAATTTCAAAACTTTATGGATTTTAGTTAATTTCAAGCCATGTTCCAGAGCTTGTTTCAAGTTCCTATAACGGAAAATCTTTGTGTAAATCGTGCAGGTGTGCAGGGTACTCTAAATCAACTTGTTGAATATAACCTTCAGGGCTGTCGTCGGGAATTTGAGTCACATCAATATTCGTATCAACCCATTCGAAACCTCCATATGGTAGACATTCTGACATTGCCCACCCATACAAGTTATTCACATCGAAATACATGATATATTTGGACGGTTCTGTAGGATTGTATGTTGACATATACTTGATATTCGCTTCCGAATATCTATTACAACAAACTGAAATTCCGCCCCTTATACCATTTTCCACAAACATACCCATATCAACATCTTTTAAAATTTGCAATTTACACCCTGTATATTTCAACATACAGTCCCACGTATACCCCGGCATGGTATAATACCACGAAGGATCCAGCCAATAAGTTTTCAAGTCAATTTCACGAAAATTTTCGAAAATGTCTGCCAAAAGCAATATATCTGTTTTCATGTATAAATCACTGTATTCCCCCAAAGTTTCAATATCAAATTGCTGCCAAACATTTTGAGCATGAGCATACTTCTCATCATCAATTTCAACATCGTTGAGTTTATTATAGAAGCATTTTTTGGATGGTAGCTCGGTGTCGAGGAGTTTTTCCATATTATTAACATAATCGTAAGGAAATACCCCTTTCTTAGTGAGAAGCCTAAATTTTTCATCATCCAATTGCGCAAATTCCTTTTTCAAAATTTTAAAATTTTTTGCATCCATTGTGGAAACCAACTCATCAAGACTAGCTCTCATAAAACGATAAGAATCTATAAATCTAAATTTAATGCTGGTTTCACTATCGTATTGAGTAAATGAAATGTATTTCTCTTTGTTGATGGGAAGTATGCTCACACACCCCTTTTTTGCTACATCCCGTATAATAAAATGACTATCATATCCGGAAAGGTTGTGGAATATAATGGGTACCATAAAAAGCTTCTTAAAGGTAAGATTGCAAGATTGGTGACTCCAACCCACGAACAACCCCGAAAAGTGACAATGGTCCCTAACGATAATATCCTGCTTGGAAAATGGCTTCTTGCAAATATGGCACACTCTAGCTTTAACAATATCGGGGTTACATATCATTGGTACGATATTTTTGATTTTGGATTCAACAAATTTGGCAATACTTGCCATTTCATTTGTAAACCATTGGATGCAATCGTTGCCGCGATGACTATTGAACTTGGACAAGCTGTCATCGTAAGAGCATTTCAAGTAGTAACCTGCACTGAATGCCTTGTGCTTTTGTTATTTTGTTGATTTATCAGACATTTTTTCCTCACAATTTTCCAAAGCGGATTCAAAATCGGCATATATAACGAATGGACATTTTTGCTTATACACATAATTTCGAAATTCTACATAATCAAATTTTGGAAATGAAATTTTACACTCGTTAATATTCTCACACAACCCGATATGTTCTGACAATTTTTGTTCGCTATGAAAATAATTCAAACATCTATCGCAAAAATTTTTTTCAACTATATGCTTGCTCAACTGACTTGATAACAATCTAGACATATTCTTAATCCAGCAATAATGATATTTAATTTGCGAATCATCTGTATCCCTAGGTAAGGCGTCGTACCCGTTCAATTTAGGGAAATATATATTTTGAATTAGTAGTAAATTAACGTGTTTATTCAATTTATTTTTGGTCAATCGTGCAGGTACTACTTCGTAAAATGCTTTTTCTTTGACAATATTCATTTATAAACTATATACATTTACGGAAATATCATTTTGTTTTTCAAATTTTGTAATGTGGTGAATTGGCATAGGAATTTCCAAACCCCTTGTATTCAAAACCGTGTCATAATTTGGATATGAAGATGCACGTGAAACATTTCCTTTGGGAGGGTACAAAGCACTCACGATCGCTCTAAAAAAACACGCATCATCTTGATTATCAATATTGATGCATGCATGCCTAATTTGAATTTCTTCAGGTAACCATATAAACCCTGAACCGTTCCCTATTCCGTTTTTATTTATTGATACCTCAAGCAAAAGAATTTTACTCAACGCCCACCCCGAGTCTTCCTCTTGAAATTCTTCTAATTTGTTCAAAATAACATCCACAACATGTTTATTGTACCAAGCCGTCAAGTCCGTACCCAAATCAATGATTGCATTAGGGGTATTGAAAAATTTTCGATCAACTATTTCGCCGTCATTTGACTTTTTGATGAAATCCCCCAACAGTGTCACGTTCACCTTGAGGCATTGCATCTCCTTCAAAATTTTGGAAATTCTCGATTTGAAAACAAAATACGCATCGCTCAAAAATTTTCGCACTTCTTTGTGAGCTAAATTTATTATTACACCCGTCCTTACTCTACCATTGAAAATTGCATTGATATTTTCCCATTTAACCCTACTGCTTCTATTCAAGCCTGATCCAATATACTTATAATTTTTCATAACATTTATTATACATCTAATACGTTTCAATTCCCCAATTTTACTAACAATTTTCTTTTTTTTCCCCTATTGAAAATTTAATTTTTTTCATTGCCAACTCACATTTTCTAATATGCCTACTTATCAAATTCAGAGACGTTCGTGCAATGGCACTTGAATAATTTTGCTTGATCGCTTCAAGCAATCCATCAATTTGTGATAAAGTTTTTGAAAACACCATTTTCAACAAATATTTCAACTTACTACAATTTTTCCTAATGACGATGGCGGATGGTTGGGGGCAACGGCTGTGTGTGTGTGTCGGCGGCGGCAAACGGATGCTTGCAGGGTGCGGTGGCAGCTCGGTGATGATGCTGCAAACTGAAGCTTCCTGGAATGGCGAAGTGACGAACGGAGATGATGCCCAAAGGGAAGCTTAATGAAAAATGCTGCTGTTGTGATTAAGGAGGGTATAATATAACTATCTGAAAATGAAAAAGAAATTGTTTTTTATTATCAAACGAATTTTTGTCACATACAAAGGAACGAACCCGAATGGCAAAAATAATACTAACCTTAATTTTCCACAATCTCAAATGACGCCGCTGGATTGGCTTTCCCAGTGTTCATCAGTCCTTTGAATATCACGGAATATTTGCTGCTCGAGAACTCTTCTGTATATACCCGATATACCTCGGTTACTCTCTGCGGCAAAAAGGTGACGCTCTCCCCCAAATCCAGCAGCACAGCCTCGGACTATCTTCGCACTTGATATCCTTTGCGGTGCCCCCACAGGTAAATCGGATAGTTTGGTGATTGGTTTCCTGCTCACGATTGACCCGGCGGTGTTCAATTTTTGTAGATCCATCTGAGGAAAAGCATAATAAAAAGTTTTTGTTATAACCCAAAAAAAAATACACAAAAATCAAATGCACCTTTGAACTATTAAACCACTTTGAATTGGAAATTACAATGAATTTTGAAAGCGCCCAAAGACATGCACAAGAAATGGAAATTAAACGAAAATTCAAAAGGCAAACAAAACATTTACGTAAATTCATCTGAGTAAAAAGCTAAACTAAAAACACACAAATTTTGAACCGAAAATTAACCAAAAAAGGCAGGCCTAAAAATAATTGAAAATTAAATGAGAAACTCAACAGACACATATAAAAACAATTGAAAACACTTTTCAAATGAAGTTGGCAGACTGGTAACTTGCTACTAGCACAATCAAACATTAAATGATTTTCCTTCGTGTCTCGCTGTGTGTTTAAATACCAATTCTCATGTACGCCTTGCCGATAACCTTTGGTCGTTGCGGTCTGCATACTTCCCGTGTGACAACCTCAACTCGGCCATCAAAGTGCTTATCGCATATTAAATTTCCTGTTTGAGGCGGTTTCTCATTGCGATAGCGCTGGCTCGAATTGCGCGTTTCACAACTGATAATGGAATGAATAACGGATGTTGATATCAAGCTGTTTGTTCATATATTCACTAGCGAAAATATTAAATGAAATTCGATTTGTTTTTTTGCAATTTTTATTTAAACCAAATACTCCATTTTTTATCAAATTCTACAATTATTTCCTGTACAAGCCTCATTAATATACATGCTAATATAGTGGATACTATAATGAAAATTCTATAAAGATCAAATTCAAATTTTGACTTGCTTTTCTCTCGCCCTGCTGGAATAAACTCCTCAGTTTTTGTGTCTATTTCTCGAAGATCTTGAAATATCAGCTTCAGCTCATACTTGAATGCTGTATTCTCTGGAACATCACTGGCAAATACTAGTAGCTGTCCATCATTGACTGATGTTACTCGCATTGTTTTCCATTGGGTCCGGTTGCATTCAAACTCATCGGTTTTCACGCATATTGCCATGTATTTCACACCAAATGGCTTATTCACGTACAAAACATTATTTATTATTGCAGTTAAAAGTACAAAATTTGTTTTCAACAGCGGAGACATATTCTGCACTCTGAGGTTGGATTCTTCGTAACGGGTATCTTGTTTGAGGTAATTTTCGCATGAAAACTCTGTCTTGAATGTTTAAATTATTCAACTGCTTCCAAACATTCCCTTTTTCTTCAAAAAATTGAATGTCTTTTTTTAATTCCTGAAGACGTCTCTCAAATTTCTCTAATTTACGTCTGTATTCTGTCGATGTCATTATGCTACTGATTATTTCAACTCTGCTCAATGCTACCTACATACTTCCCAAAAATAATGTTTCCTAACCCCCAAATTTCTCTGAATGGCAACACTCTTTCCCCCTAACTTCACGCTTAATTTTACAACTGGCAACATCGAGCGCTTCATGTAGTACAATCAGTTGCTGGATCTATTTCGATTACGTCACAAATGAACTTAGACCGTCGAGCGATGATTTTTCGTAACACTGACAACACCTATTTGCATCAATACCTTGATTCATAGCCTAGTGTGTTCAGTGGGTGCTCCATAATCAGCAGTTCGACGGTTCAAACCTCATTCTCGGAAAACTTTTTTAATTTTTTTAAATGCAAACAATTCAAAATATTCAAGTGAACTCGATAAATGGACGCACGTAGAAAATTATTAGTATGCAAAAATGTAAAATTGGATATAAAACGACTGAAATTTGAAAAGCTCAAACATGCAAAAATGTTACTGCAATAAGCGTTTTTTGCGTTTCAAAAAACGAGTAAGATTTAAAATGCTAATTTTCACTCCAAATCGCACGTTAAAAATGACGGACGCCCTCACGAAAACATTTTGAATCCCCCCCATACCCCCAATGGTATTTTCTTCGACAAATGGCCGAGGCAACCATGTTTTTTCACTTAAATATTATGTTATGACCTGTATAACATTTGACAGCCGCCATGTTTTTTTTTTCCCATTTTCCAAACACCACTATTATCATCACACTTTCAATCATTATTTTTTTTAAATATTCAAACACCGTGCTCTGGTAGCTGGAGAAATATATATCCCACATTTGTACATCAACTTGTACGAAGTCTCCGTGGAGACAAGGCTAGCGTCACTCGCTACCAAACTTAAACCGCTGGTTCAAACCTCGTTCTAGGAAATCTTTTATTCTTTTCAAATTCAATTTAAAAATATTCAAGATGCGCGCTGTATTGGCAAAATGCTATCGGTCTACGGGATCTCTCTCGACTACGTCACACGATGAACGCAGACCAGCGACGGCCGACTTCTACCGATCTCCTCTACCCAACCACGACTATTTCCGATGGCCCGTGGCAAGCTCGACCGTACTGCGCATGCGGTCCCAAAACCCCCTTTGATCATCTACTCAGGAGGAAAAGTTGACATTATGCGACTCAACAAGAGAAGATCAGGCAATTCAGATCTCGGTTCGGTTCAAAGCTCCTTAACGGTACTTGACTTCATATTCGAACCGCTGTAGGAACATGGCCCAACGGGCAATAAGCCTGGACGGACTTTTTATGGATCTGATCCACTTGAGTGATTGATGGTCACTAAAAATGATTACCTTCAAGATATGGCCTCAACTTACCCACTCCTCACACAATAGTTTCGCATTCTTTCTCGGTGACAAAATAATTTTTTTCTGGTGACAGATTTCGGCTAGCATTAGGTATTATATGCTCTTAGCCTCCTACGGTTTGCGTTAGGGTGGCACCTAATCCATATTTGGACGCATCGTTCTTCAAGATATACTTCTGCGTGAAGTAGACATCATCATTTCGGACTATTTTAATGACAACCTAAAACTTATCTGTATGACTGAAACCTGGTGTGGAGTATGGACAGCGTAGAAAGTTTTGTATTTACCATTGTAGAAAAAGGTACAGAGGTGGAGGAGTGAGTATTTGGTGTTAAATTCAACTGAATATCGAACCAATTGACATCACATCATACTGTATAGATAAAGATATTGAAGTCACTGGTGTAACTTGGAAAACAAAATTTAATGAAAATGCGATGTGGTCGGTGGCTTAGCGGTCTAATGCACAGGCCGTTCGAAACTCCAGCATAGCGATAGTCGGTTCAAGCCCGATGTAGTACAAGATGATTTTTATATCGGATCGATAGGCGACCACATGCCTTGTTGAAAAGCAAGTGTATTGTGAGTTGTCTAGATGCCAATCTCGTGTAGTGCTAGCTTGGAGTGCACACCGACCACCCGAGGTGGTACAAAATATCGAAACCCACTTTTTAAACTCCGCAGGCTTCACCCAAATCATTCTGTTAAAATGGTGGTTCTGATCTCTGAAAAGAATACCGGCTTGCCGTAATGCAGCAGACTTACTGATTTTTTTTGGTAGTATATCGATTTTTCAGCTGTAGAAAAACCCGGAACAACAACACCACCCTGTGTGGTCGGTGTGCACTTCAAGCAAGCACTAGACGTCGGGATTGCTCTACAAAAAGACATGTGGCCACCTAAAGAAACCAAAATAATTGAAGAAAAAAATTTTCGAGTACTGAGGCCTCGAACCTCTGTCAGAAGCGAGTCAAAAGTTCCATGGCCAAATACCTTAACCGTTGAGATACCGGTCACCCTACGTATTTTCAATAGTTTTTTTTTGCTCACAGTTGGAATTTCCTCTATTTTGATATTGGAAATATTGATACAATTCGTCCAACAATGAGTGAATGGGTCGTATGCCTAAACCATGAGCAAATGCTTTTTCTTGGATTTATTGAAGCAGATTTATCCATTCTGTTCAGTTATGAGTATTTGCTAACTTTCATGAATACCACCAATGCATCGAAAGCAAAGTTGACTTACACAGGATGAACAGGCATCACTTGTATCCACAACATGCACTTTCACCATTTTTTTTTAATAAAATAAATACTTCAGATTTTGAAGTATAAAGAAAGACTCACACCAACTACTTATATTACTTCTATATTTATTGCCATTACTTTGAATATATTTATTTGTTTTGCAGGTTCAGAAACCAAAAGAAGGATATAATGGTGTGTAATGTCTCGACCGATGTGTACATTCCTCTCACTGTCAATGCATCATATCTTACAGTAATTTCGAAAAACCCACCAGAGACGTATATAAACGTACATTCTATCAGATATACAAATTGCTGGTACTATTTTTGTTTCCTTATGTTATTTCTGCAGATTCTTCCAGCTCTACTCCTGGATGTATTACTAGCGGTGTGTGGGAAAAAATTAAGGTATGTTCAACTCGTCCAGACTTGCTAACGACCCTACAGATTACTTGAATATAGTTGGAAATGAAAATTTCGGATTTTTTATGTCTTTTCCTTAGTCACTTCATGAATATTGTAAAAATGGTATGAGAATGTTTTGAATGGTTCCACATAAACCCTGCAAATGGTGTTACAATTTTTTTTTCACAAAATGGACTAAATTTCTATTATGTTACAATTGCTCACATCTACAATCGTAAAAACCTTTGAACAAGAAAAAATCCAGTAAGCAAATGATCTAAAATCTACAAACATAACGTTTCATTTGGGAAACTATAAGTTCATTTCTTCGGTATCGTCAGTTACAATTGTCATTCTCTCAACTTAATGATATGCTATGTAAATACCATTTCATATTGATAAAAAGTATTTCTCAGTATACCTACGATCTTTATCAGTGTTGACCTCCAATTTTTGAACAAGTATGATATGAAATTGCTGAATTCATTCCATTTATAATGGTGAACTATTTTTTGGTTGACCTTTGTGAACTATTCAAAGTCTTATCTTTGTATGTTATCTGAATACCTTTGTGAAAATGATGGCTTTTATTGTTAGAAACTGAAGTATACAACCCTTTCAAGAGGCAGGGTTCAATTGATGAACTAAAAATTTACGAAATCTAATTATATTAGGGATGTGACTATCATACCAGAGAGTACTAATTCATTAAGTCGCTACTCTCATCGCCGCTCTTATCGTGTATCGCAGATCCAACATAAATACATCCTAACGGTTAGAGGATGTATGAATAGTCTCAGACCATAGACATTGGGAGAAGAAATAATAGTCGAACAAAGCCAGATCTGGTGGATAAGGGGTGTGTTCGCCTAGCAACATGCGATTTGTGTGCAAAGGCATTGTCCTGCAAAAAACAAAAATCTTCTAAGAAATTTTCGCGACTTTTCTTATTACCATGGTCTTTTATTCGAATGAAAGGTAAAATGTGGATGAACAATAATAACTGGAAAGGTCTTACTTTTTGTTAGCTGGTACTGGGCTAGCTTCTTCTCCGTCTTTGATACGGGGTTATAAAAAAATACTGCAGGACATGAAAATTCCCTATATAGGCAGAGCATGCAGTGTAAGCAACTGGGTGTATCAAGCGGCTTGGTATAGGGGTTGCGTAGCATATACAGGAAGGCCTAAAATAGTGTTCAGAATTTATAAGAGGTTCTAATATGTTGAACATATACAAGAGGTACTTTACCTTAGGTAGAGGTTGGCCTTTCGGAGATTTTGACTTAGAGTCGACAAATAGCAGTGGAGGAAAATTATTGTAGTAAAACTGCACTAAGCTAATTTTTCTAATTTATTTATACACTACTTAATCAATAATTCACTAAAACATTGACTTTACAATTTCAAATTTATATCTACTGCGAACTCTCGAACTGTATTCGTAAATCTCTGTGACTGTCTCTGACTATCCCGCTATCTGATACACAGCGGCCTATATACTCGTATTTACAGTTTTCGATAAATTGAGTCCACAGAACGATGGCTCTCTCTAGAAACTTCCATTTCTTAGAACGTTCGCGCTTCTTCCACGTGATTCATGTGTTTGTCAGCGGAGAACTTGTTTACATTGCCAGTGTGCACCACTAATTGGATGATCAGGACCGGTTTCGGGGCCGGTCTCGAAATCGTTACGTTCTTAAAGACGTTTTGTCCCGAAACGTCATTCTTGGAGTGTGAAGATATCTGCAAGATTCTCCATATCTGCACCTGGACGTTCGATGGAAGTAGCACTCCACAGTCTTCAAGTTGGGTCGAGCAAGATGGTTGCAGCACACCAAAATCTTGACGCCGCTGGATCTGAATATTGTCTCCAACATGCTTCTTATAACTCTCCAGTCCAGCCCATCAATCCCACAGGCCAATTTTGGGATTGCCAGGTCCACAAGATTTTGGTCAAGTATCATGTCTCTTAATATGGTGAGGCTCTTCCAGACATCCTCATTAGTCGATTTATCTTAGGAATGCTTCTTGGTAACCAGATAGTAGATGTTTCTCTGGTCCTTCCTCAGCTGTAACACCCCTCCAACTTCCAGGTTCTGTTCCTGCAGTTCTTGGATTCGACCGAACTTCTTGGAGAAAACTACGGCAATGCCTCTGGACATTTGGAGATATTCCGCCACACAGTGGGCTAACGCGTAATCGGCAGGCACCTTGAAAAGGTCTAGTGGTGGTTACCCCATGTTGAACTTTCTGTCCGTTCGAGTACAGGGACATGAACCTCTGATATGTCATTTCATCCTCCGGTGGTCTGACGGTGCGGACTTGGTCGTGGTTTCCGGCGTAAGGGGACAACCTATTGAAGTGGACTACCCTAGGTTTTCCTCGTGTTGGCTTATGAATTCAATAGACAAGGTCGTTTATTCTTTTCCTGATCTTATATGGACCTTCCCACGAGTTCCGAAGTTTCGGTGATAGTCCACGGCGACGTTTAGGGTTGTACAGCCAGACACGGTCACCTATCTGATATCCGCCAGCATCGGCCTTGATGTCGTGCCACTGGCACTGTAGGTGTTCATACCGACTCGTTCGTGAATGTCGTCCATCATCTGTCGTAGTTTGTTGACGTTGTCATCTCCCGAGCTGTCTTGTCCTGGTGGTGTCCCAAACTTCAGGTCACAAGGAAGTCGCAGCTCTCGGCCCATAACACTAGCAGGGGTTTGGGCAGTTGACTTGTGAACTTCGGAACGATAGGCATCAGGAACAGATGCAGGTACTGGTCCCAATAAATCTGGTGGTCAAAGAATACCTTGGACAGGTGGTGGTTTATCGTCTCATTCATCCGCTCCACCATTCCATCGGACTGTGGATGTAGAGCTGTGGTTCTCGTCTTTCGGATATTTAGCATCTGGCACATTTCCTCGAACAGGTTTGACTCGAAATTCCGGCCTTGATCCGAATGCAGCTCTAACGGAACACCGAATCGACAAATCCACTCCTTCACCAAGACGTCGGCAACGGTGATGGCTTCTTGGTTAGGCAGGGCATAGGCTTCGGCCCACTTGCTGAATCAATCCATTGCCACAAGGATGTACTTGTTCCTGTGATCAGATTGTAGGAACGGGCCAGCGATATCAATGGCGATCCTTTCGATTGGACTGCCCACATTGTACTGGCGCATCGGGGCCTTAGGTCTTGTTCGAGGCCCATTACTGGCAACGCATACAGCACATTTTCTGCACCAGTTCTTGACGTCAGTTCGACAATTGGCACAGTAAAACCGTTGCCTAACTTTTTGGAGGGTCTTCGTCACTCCCAGATGTCCTCAGGTGACCCCATCATGGATTTCTCGGAGTACTTCATGTCTTCTGCTTCTAGGAACTACTACCTGACGTCTTTCTTCCCTGCCATCCTCCGACTCAATACACGTTTCAGGAATCCATTAACCAAGGTAAGGAAGTTCAATTGGGACCAATAAGACTTGACGACTGGATAACAACTGGCTATTTCCTGCCACGACGGTCTTCGATCACTCTTCTTCCAGCCGATGACTAAACCAAGATCTGGATCTTTCTCTTGGTCTATCTGGATCTTGTTGTCATCCCAGTTATCATCCACCACCGTAGTTCTACAGAGCGTCGACTCTTTCTCCTCTGCTCGTCGGCAGTGCAAACAGTCATCTGGGCATGGTCTTAGCGACAGGGCATCTATATTCTTATGGCTGGTTGCCGCTCGATGTTCGATCTCAAAGTCGAATTCTTGGAGCCTCTCGATCCAACGTGCCACTTGACCCTCGGGATTTTTGAACTGTAGGAGCCATTTGAGAGCTGCATAATCAGTTCTCAATAGGAATCTTCTCCCATACACGTACTTGTAGAAGTTTTTTACTCCTTTGACAACAGCCAACACTTCCCGCCTAGTAACATAGTAGTTTCACTCCGGTTTACTGAGGGTCTGGCTAAAGTAACCGATGACCTTTTCTTGTCCTTCTTGGATCTAAGACAGGACAGCTCCAAGTCCCACGTTACTAGCGTCCCTGTCCAAAATGAATTTCCCGTCCGGAAGGGGACAGCTCAGCACTGGTGCGTTGATCAATGCTCCTTTCAGCTTCCAGTACGAGTCTTGGCATTTTTCATACCACTGGAACTTTGTTTGCCCTTCTGTGAGCCTGGTCAGCGGTTTGGCGATGTTGACGAACCCCAGTACATATCGGCGATAGTAAGTGCACAGGCCAAGAAAACTTGGTTGGAAGCTGATGTATGTCTTTTGGAATGGGCCATTCCTTAACAGCTTTGATCTTCTTCTCATATACTGCCACTCCTTTTCTAGAGACAACGTGGCCAAGATATCGTACTTCCTTCTGGAACAAATGGCATTTCTTGGGACTCAGCTTCAATCCGGAAGTTCTTAGTCGTTGGAATACCTCCTACAAGTTTTTCACGTAGTCCTCGAACGATCTGCCAACAACAATAATGTCGTCGAGATACACCAGACAGGTCTTTCATGATAGTCCCTTCAAAACCGTCTCCATCAATCTTTCGAACGTGGCTGGAGCGTTGCAGAGCCCGAATGGCGTAACTGTGAACTGCCACAATCCTGAGCCGACGGTGAAAGCTGTCTTTTCTCGATGTTCCTGAGCCATTTCTACCTGCCAGTATCCACTCTTCAGGTCTAGGGTTGAGAAAATCGTAGATCCAGCCAGCGTGTCTAGCCTGTCGTTGATTCTTGGTAGAGGGTAACTATCCTATTTCGTCTCGTTGTTTAGTTGACGATAATCAACGCAAAACCGGGTTGAACCATCTTTCTTCTTTACCAGTACTACTGGAGAGGACCAGGGACTATCAATCATGTGATAGTCCCTTCTTTTTTCATATCACTGACTATTTTGTCAGCCTCTTCTTTCTTGGCAAGGGGAAGTCTTCTGGCTGATTGCCGGATTGGTCGGGCATTTCCAGTGTTTATTTTATGCTGAATCACCTTTGTTCTACCACTTCTGCCTACTCCTTGACTAGTTCCCTCAGTTTGGTCTTTGGTGCTGGCCCCATGTCCTTGGACGAGATAGCAACTAACTTCTCCAATTCTACTGGCATGTTACTGGCTTGGCTAACAGTTCCTCGTAAACTCCTAATCACAGAGGAAATTGACGAGTAGTGCCCCAAAATAGTTCCCATCTTCAAGATCACCGGGAAATAATCGAAGTTCATTACCCTTACTAGCACAAATTCATCAGCACGCAACAAGGTCTTCCCTAGTGCGATTCCTCGTCCAATTTTCTCATCATGGTGCTTGGGCTCAAACATCACCACATTTCCATTGCTCGCACCCCCATCCAGGCGAGCCTCCAAAATGGTTTGAGCCCTTTCCGGTACGCTCACATCTTCAGTTAACAGGACAGGAACCATTTCTTTACTTCTCCCATGAATTACCAGTTCTTCTCCGTTCACACGTAAGACGCCGTCTTTAAAATTTAGCTCGAAACCTCTGGAATTCATGAGGTCCATTCCAATTATTACATCGTCCTCGATATCTGCTACTAGAGCCCGGTGTTTCAATTTGGTGCTGCCTGAAGTCAGCTCAATTGGGAGTTCACCATACACAGTTACCGGCTCTCCTATTGCTGTGCGGAGCTTCCAATTCGACGATTCAATTTGCTACGCACATGCCCAAATTTTCCTCAATTCCAGCATCTTATCGGTCTCTTCTCAGGCATAACTTCCTTCATCACTTTTCGCATCACAGCTTCCATATTAGTAGGCTACTGTGGGTCTTCCTCGATCATCCTGATTCTACTCTGGCTTTTGCAGGATTGCTTTGCTGCTTCGAATTCCAGAACGCTTGCCAATGCACCTACGAGATGTGTGGGGCGAGCTAGTGTTAGAGCTTGTCGGGTTCCTTGGTCAAGGAGTCCACAGGTTTGCCAGTGAGTCACTATTGTCACTATTGGTCACTATTTTAAAATCGTGTCACTTTTCTCACTATTTTCGAAATTTGGTCACTATTGTCACTATTTCAGAGCTTAGAATTGGTTATAATAAGGTGCTCGTTAGAATACTTTGTATCATTAAAAATCTAAAACCAAGAGCACTTGCAATTACCAATCCAGAATACCACCAAAAAATTTAGAAATGTTAAAAAAATACCTTGTAAAAAATAATTAACAAACATCATTGGTCAAAAATAATACTAAGCGAAAAACAAAACACTGAAAAAACGAGTAGAACAACAAAATCGACATATAACAAAATACCATATGTAAAAAATCTTTCAGAAAGACTTGCAGCGGATATTAAAGATGAACATTCAAAAATAGCGTTTGAAAATAAAACACCATTGGAAGACATTTCTCTTCACACCAAAAAACAAAAACATCAAATTTGGTTAACCAAATTAAGTGTGAGAATTGCCCTCAGGGCTATATAGGACATACTAAATGTTACCTGTAACACATCACAAAAAAAGATCACAGTTTTAACTTTATGACACCCATCGTTTTTGATACGCAACCCTTTTTATCTACTATGTGAAATTATTCACATATTCAAACATAACGGTGTCAATACCAGAAGGAATTGAAGGTTCAAACACAATATTTTTTAGTTTGAAGTTAATCATATATTCATGTCTTTGATGTTTTTATTTCCCCTTCTTTTTTAGTCCGTTTTATAAAATTTTCAGAAAAAAAACATTTGTACTTGGCTCTCAGTATTCGTGTATGTGTTGATGTTTTAATTGTTCAAATAATCTTGAAACGTTCGTTTTTGAAATTATTTCAAGTATTTTAAGCAGAGGAAAACAAAATTTTCGTCAGTCCTCCCGAATATCCAAACTTTTATTCTTGTCGAATTTTAGTACATGGTGGCAAGTAAAACAAATTTTCAAAAAAAAATCCGTTGTTACAGAACCGTGATGATGATTTAAATATAGTTCGAAACGTTGGCCAAAGAAAAAGTTTTTCTTTCCAAAGCTTAACTTTGAATGATAGGTAGAAGTTTCAGCGAGTTTTTAAGTACAATTTTCGAAGTACAGATTACTTCAATTACTTTAATCTTGATAAATATTCTTATCCTCTTTTTGTAGTATTCATCTTCGCCTTCATTTACTTCCCATATCCTAAAAATTGAGTTCTGGAAAAGGAAAATATGACCAGCTTTCATAGAAGTTCCTCAATTGGTTGGGAAAATGTCACTATTTAGACAAAAAATCCAATAAGTAGTCACTATTTCTGTGAAAATTAAGTCACTATTCTACTATTTTTCAACCTCTGAAGCGCTGGCAACCCTGGGAGTCCATCCAAAAATGCTTGAACCGCTAGTCGCTCCATTACATTTTTCGGTGTAGCTGGGTACGCAAGACGAACCAAGCGTGCAATATCGGCTTTAAATCCTTGCAAGGATTCGCTTGATTTCTGGTATCGATTCTTCAGCTGTGAATGGTATACGTGTTCTAGGTAGGCCTGACCATACCGTAGTTCTAGATGTTTAATCAGCTGTTCATAGTGCTCCTGTTGTTGGGCGGTGAGGGTCTGTGAAATGTTTGAGGCAGCGCCACGCAATGCCAGTGTCAATGCTAAAGCTTTATTCCCAGCATTCCATCCGTTCGCTTTGGCAGCAGCTTCAAATTTATTGTCGGCGGTAGTTTGCCCATGGAGTATTTCCGTTGAACTGAGGCGGTTTCAATGAGAGCTTTCCTGGTTCAGTAATATCCTTAAAATCTTTTACGTCTTTTTGATCCTCCTCTAAGTTCGTATCAGATCCGGCATTGAATTTCTGTTGGAAATGTCAGGGATGTGCACAGAATCCATTTGCTTTTCTAGCTCAATAAATTTTTCTTTTATTTTGGTCTCGAAATCATCTTTGATTTTTTCTACCCTTGTGTTCATTCTGTCTAGCTCTATCTCGACGTTTCCCATTCTTCCTTCCAACGGATTTGCCACACTACAAACTTCTTCTTTCAAGCTTTTCGAATTTTCTAAAAGCTCCTCCTTCAGATTGTTTGAATTTTCCAGAAGCTCTTTTCTCAAATTCTTCGAGTTTTCCAGAGGCTTCACTTCTAGATTTTTCGAATTCTCTTCAAGCTTCTCTTCTAAATTTCTCGAAAGTTCTTCTTTCAGAGTATTCGAATTTTCTTGAGGTTCTTTCAGACTCATGGAATTTTGTTGAAGTTTCTCCTTCAAACTCTTCGTGGTTTCCTCGAGTTTGTTCATTACAGCATTCAAATCGATTCCAGAAACTTCGAACAAAAATGTTTCGGGGTCTTCTCCTTTTTCAATCAGTCCTTCTGAAAGTCATTTCTGGAGTACGGCCTTCTTTCCAATTGTTTCTAACTCACGCTCCTCTGACTCTTGCTTTAATTCACTAACTTTAAGGTCAACTAGGTGAATTCTCCTCGGAAACATTTTGTCTTTTATTGTCCTTAACCGAGATATTAGTCTATTATTTATTTCACACAATAAGTTTTCAGTTTATTCCTGCGACGCGCAAAACTGTTCTGCAAACACTTGACTGTTCAACGGGTCACTAGTCTATTAGGCGCGATAAATGTCTATCAGTTTTTCAACGCGGCGAGCACTTCAACACTAATATATTTTAAACATCCTACTTCAGACACCAAATATAGTAAAACTGCACTAAGCCAATTTTTCTAATTTATTTAAACACTACCTAAACAATTATTCACTTAAACATTTACTTCACAATTTCAAATTTATATCTCTGCGAACTCTCGAACTGTATTCGTAAATCTCTGTGACTGTCTCTGACTATCCCGCCATCTGATACACAGCGGCTTATATACTCGTACTTATAGTTCTCGATAAATCGAGTCCACAGAACGATTCGTTTAGATGGCTCTCTCTCGAAACTTCCATTTCTTAGAACGTTCGCGCTTCTTCCAAGTGATTCATGTGTTTGTCAGCGGAGAACTTGTTCACGTAATTATGACGGAAACCATCGCAAGGCATCCTATCTATCTTCACAATATTTGTTTCAGTGACGAATGTACATTTTTTCTAAACGACAATGTTCACAGACAAAATTACCGTTATTGGAGTGACACTAACCCTCACGTTTTCCGGAAAACTCATACTCAATATCCAGAAAAAAATATCGTTAGGGCAGAAATTGAGAAACAATATTGTAGTACCTCTATCCATTAAACAAAACAGGGAAACTGTATTTGAATATGATGGAAACTACTGTTGATCCTCTAATCACCGCAATCGTCGAAGCGAATTCTAATGAATTTGATATTGTATCCCAACAAAATAAAGCACCACCACATTACCCAGACGAGTAAAAAACTATTTGGATAATACTTTCCCCGGTCGTTGGATTGGCCGTCGAGGTACTACCGAATGGCCATCCTGCTAGCCAGATTTGATACCTCAAGACTTTTTTCAAGGGCTTTCTGAAGCAAAAGGTGTACGAAACTGAACCTGCTTCAATATTGGATATACGGCATAAAATAATGAACATTTGTAGAAATATCGACGTTACTGTATTCAAAAATGTTCGTCGTGAAATATCAGATAGGCTGTTCTCATGTCGAGCAGTTCAAGGCAACCATTTCGAGCATCTTCTGAACTAACCTCAGCTCATTTTCTCAAATCATGAAGTTGAACGTCGATGTATTCAGGCAATGGCAGGCATGGACGATATCGCTCCCGCCAGAGAGCGCTTGTGTGAGTGGAGGTCATGAGTAACAGTAAAAACAAGTAATAATATACAATAACACTTTAAATTAGTTGCTATTATGAAAAAATACGGCCCTATAAGTGTAAAAAGCCTCATTTATGAATTGAAAAAAGGAAAATCAAAAACTTCCAGCCGTAAAGAACAGTTGATACGAAAATGAGTGGATGGAATCGGTGCATAAACGTCAGTTTGTAGGTTAACTTGTCTATATTTGGTGAAATTTATTTACTGGCTATAAATCTTATTCTTTCAGATTACTCGATTATGATAGGAATAAACTTTTCATGTCCGTTATGCACTTATCAACTACTCCAATCTGACATCTACGCTAAGCTTGCCAGAATACATGCCATTATTAAAAGTTCCGCCATTTTGTAGGTGAAAATATTGACTTTATATTTCAGGGTTGTAAAGTATTCGTCAGAAACTTCAGAAGAATGTATTCAAATGACGTTTCCTGATATACTACTGCAAAAATTTTAGTAGAGAAATTTTCACACAAATGGCCGTAATTGGCCTGATCGAATATCTGATAGCAATCGTTAGTGTAGTAGATATTTACTCTTCCACCACCACCATTTCTACCAGCACTCAAGTATCGCAACAGTTCCACAGGCGGCTTCAAGTTGCCGAAAGTTGAAGAATATTTCACTGTTCTGCCACTCATCATGTAAGCTACCCAATGCATTCCACGATATTTTATCGAGTCCAAATTGATGATGGCGTACTCTTTGTAATTACTTGGGCGTAGACTGATTGCATCGCTCATGTAAACCCCAATGAAATGAGTGTTTCAGTCTTACCTGAAATATCGACGTTACAATAATAATTCCGATTCAAAAGGCAGAACTTTAAATATTCTTTTTTTATTTCAGTGTCTAACTTATATTTTTCAACAACATGTAAATTTCCATTTCACAGGTAACTATCCACAAATTATAAAAATTGAACAGAACAAATATAATTGATACAATCAAATTGGGTAAATCTGGAACATATCTCCCCCTTAGTAATTGAATTTCATATACAATTACTGAAACTTCTCTTCTTTCCGCACGTCTAGTATGCATAGTTTCGGCACTGGACGTCGCAATTGACTACCATTCGCCGTGATAATGTCGACAATCCTTACTTTTCCATCTTTAGCTGGATAAAGCTTGACTATTTTTCCTTTTGTCCAAACATTTCTAGGGCCGTTGGGGTTTACTATCAAAACTATATCTCCCATTTTGATATTTGCGTGATCCTTATGCCATTTCTTTCGGTTGACTAAGGCAGATATTCTTTTGTCCACCTCTGCCAGAAGAGGTTGGTGATCTTCTGGGCAGCTTTCCATTTAGACAAGAGATAAATATTTCCTGTGTCTATGTCAGCACATGGCAAAGCAGAATAGGAAGGTCCAACCAGAAAATGATTCGGTGTCAGTACTTCTGGGTCGTCGGGATCTATTGGTACATAAGTCAGTGACCTGGAATTGAGTATATTTTCTATTTCAGTGAAAACTGTTCTCAAAACATGCTCCTGGGGATATTTTGACTTCAACACTTCCTTAATATTTTTCTTAACCGATTGTATGAGTCTTTCTCAAGATCCTCCTATGTTCAGTGCACATGCTGCATTCCAAATCCTTTTGATTGACTTCAAAGAACAAAATTTCATAATTTCAGATTGATTGAGTTTCTGGGGATTTTCGGAAAGTTCTCGATCTGCTCCCTTGAAACATGTCCCGTTGTCACTATAAATTTTGTCAGAAAATCCTCTTCTGCATCCAAATTGTCGAAAATCATGAATAAATCCATCTATACTTAGGTCATGCGCAATTTCTAGATTAATTGCTCTGGTGACCATGCGAGTGAATATCACCCCGTATCTTTTGACATGGCTCCTTTTGATGGTCACTTCCATCGGTCCAAAATATTCTATACCAGTTTTCATGAAAGGTCTTATAGTAGATTCCAAACAACAAACCGGCAGTTGTCCCATCAGAGGAACTTTTGGTATTGATGTCCTATTTTTACATTTCTGGAAATTCGCCCAACAACTACGTACAGCTTGTCTCATCATTCACAATAATATCTTGTCCATGATGGTTGACTTCTTCGTGGTAATATTTTATAATAAGTTTCGTTATAGAATGTTTAGGGTCCAAAATGATTGAATGTTTCATGTCTTCATTGAATCTCCAATTATTCAGTCTTCTCCCCATACGTATGAGTTTATCTTTAGTGTTAAAAATGCAATTGAAAGTATATAATCTACTAGAAACCGGTAGGTTCTGATTTCTTGATAAAATCGATACTTCTTCCTTGACTTTTTCTGAGAAGTGCATTTTCCGCTTGTCTTATTTCGTCGACATCGAGTCCACCTCGTTTCTTTTGAGGGTTTCTGCAATTTTCGATAAATCTTCTTATCCATGCTATTGCTCTTAGAAGTTTCGTCCATTCAGAAAATCTTTCTGGTAGCGGTATCTCCAAACACTCCCTTGTGATATTAAGAAATACAAATTCTGTGCGTTCTTCTATGTCAATAGACTCTACCGAAGAATTTTGGATGTTTTCGGTCGGCCAAGATGAATCCAAAAGAAAGGAAGGTCCATTGATCCATCGACTGTTTGAAGAAAATTCAGAATTTTTCCAATATTTGGTGGCCTCATCAGCTACATTTTGTTTCTCCTACGAATCTCCATTCACAGGAATTTGTCAATTCTTGAATCCCTCCAAGGCGTTGAGCAACAAATACTTTGAAACGACGTGCCTCTGAACGAATCCAATACAGGACCGTTTTGGAATCTGTCTAATAAAATGTTTCAGAAATGTCCAAGGTCAAGTTATTTTTCAAACAGGTTTCCATTCTTGCTCCCGTAAGGGCAGCTTGAAGGTCAAGCCTTAGAATGGATATTGGTTTTAAGGGTGCAACCTTAGTTATGGCATTCAGGAAGCAAATTTTCACATCATCCATATATTCCCATCGAAGATAGGCAACACTTGCTAATGCTTTTTCGGAGGTGTCACTGAATATATGGAGTTGAATTACACCATTCTTCCTATTTGTCGAACAGTACTGCCTAGGAATTTCGAATCTAGGAATATTTCATAAGATTTCAATATAAATTTCTCATGTTTTGTTCAAAGTGTCAGTGATTTCGTCGTCTCATCCTATTTTGCTCCTCACTATATCTTGAAGCAGAATTTTGCCCTGTATCATAAAGTTTGCCAAAAATCCAAGAGGTTCAAACACAGATATTACAACCTTAAGTAAAATGTCCCTTTCTGGATTCCACCAAACTCCCAATATTCGTTGATGCGTCAGTATTGTTTCCCAAATACATACACCATATAGTGATGATCTATAATAGCCTTGGTAGCATCGGGATACTCTTTTGCGAAATCCTGTGTATTTCGATTTTTCGCCTCTTGGGCCAAACATGGTCCACATATGGAGCCGAAGAATACAACATTTATTTCATAGATGTCGGGTTTTCTCTGTCTTTCCATTCCACGAAATAATAGTCGCTGGGCTGAACGATCTCCTTTTCTTACTCCTACTTGTAGAAACACTTCTTTAAAATCTGCCGTGAAAGCAATGTTTGTGATACGAAAATTCAATAAGAGAATTGTACAGGTCAGGTCCAGTCAAGAGACAGTCGTTCAAACTCAAACCATTCGATTTAGAACATGCGTAAATACAATTCTCAATTTATTTGGTTTGTTCGCGTTTATTATGCCAAAATAAGGTAAATATCATAACTTTTTGAAATTCTCCTCAGTCTCGAATGACGTTAGCTTTGTGATGTAGCCCTTTTTCTCCACAATCACAATACATCTTTCCATAGATCACATCCTTATCCATCTTTCTCTCAGTACACATTAGTTTTCTCAAAGCATTCTTCTTACTTTCCGGCAAACTGAAGTTGACATTTTTCCACAAAAGACCTGTTTCAAATTTATTTACCATTGTCGTATCCATAATTATTTGAGCTCGCACATCTTCCTTGGACATTACTCGAGTTTGA
Organism: Chrysolina americana; assembly: GCA_958502065.1. Lineage (NCBI taxonomy): Eukaryota > Metazoa > Arthropoda > Insecta > Coleoptera > Chrysomelidae > Chrysolina > Chrysolina americana. The sequence continues at coordinate 61,436,221 of OY293415.1, read as the reverse complement.
CTGTTAAACGAATCCAGTTTCCATTGATCTTTGACTAAGTCATGTAATATGTCTAAATGATCCTTGACTATCGTGTCGGATACTAGTATCATTAGAAACTTTGTAGTTACCATGAAGTATCCATCCGAGCAAAGTTTTACTCATCGCTGGACCATTTCAAGGCCCATTGATTACTTGTCGACGTGTTGCTCCTGTCCGAGACGGGCATCCAGCAGGAGCATAAACTCAAATTCGGGGGATTCACCACCATCAGGCAGGACCGCCCTGATGGAGCGAGAGGGAGAGGAGTAGCTATTCTCATAAAGTCCTGTGTACCGCATGTACCCCTGCCCCAGAGGGCGAGCACGATCGAACACGTAGGAGTTCAACTCGACTCTGGGGTGAGGTTATATTCGGTATACAACCCCCCGAGGAACAAAATCACGGATCTGGATATGGATATTCTCTGCAGCAGCGGGCACAGAGTGCTGCTGGCGGGGGATTTCAACGCGAGACCCCCGGAGTGGAGTCTAGCCGGTAAAACGGAAGCCAACCCGAACGGAAATGCGCTCTGGAAGTATTCCATGAATAATAACATCATAGTGGATCATCCGGACACGCCCACGCATTATCCCTGGAACGGCAACGCCCCGTCGATCCTCGACCTGGTGGTTAATAAAAACGTCACAAATATCTCAGAGCTGAGAACCGCCTCTGAGTGCATCTCGGATCACGACCCTGTATTCTTCACAATCAAGGGTGGAGAAAACCCGAAAGGGAATAGAACCCTGTATGATTACCCCACCACTGATTGGGGAGAATACAGGAGGATCCTAGATGCGAGAACGGTCGTCACCCCGCAAATAGCGGAGGGTGACATAGACCGGGAAACCCAGAGGTGGATCGAGAATATACAGGAAGCCAGGGAGAGAACCACCAGGAAGAGGGTCGTGCGAGAGGACAGAGATCCCCTCCCAAGCTTCATCCTGGACTTAATAAAACTCAATAATAAAAAGAGGAAGAAGTGGCAAACCTCCCGAAACCCGGTTCATCGTGAAAACATGATGAGCCTGGGCAGGGAGGTAAACCAGCTTATTAAAAGGCACCGGGATGAAGTTTGGAAGAGGAAACTCGAGAGCCTTAACGCCAACGACGGTTCTCTGTGGCAGATGACAATGATGACTTCGCAGGAAGCGTAATGTCATTCCAGCCATGGAGAACGGCCGGAGGCAGGCGATGACCGATCCAGGGAAGGCCGAGATGTTCGGGGAATACTTCCGGAGTGCCTTCCGAGCGGGAGCGGACGTATCCCAGGAACACGCTGAAGTAACCAGGGGAGCTAAGGACTTCAGGGACATACCCAAAACCCCAATGGTGGACCGAGCCTTCTCGAAGATCATGACGAACTTCGGGGAGGTAAGGGAAACCATAAAGAGGCTCCCCAGGAACAAAGCGCCTGGGATTGATAAAATCGACGCGACTTTGCTCCGGAATCTCCTGAGGAAGTCCCTTGTACAACTTTTATACATTATCAACGGTATAATAAGGTGGCAGCACTACCCGACGTGCCTAAAGCAGGCGGAGATTATCCCTATCCTGAAGCCGGGGAAACAGGACATGAGGATAGATAGTTATCGCCCCATCTCGCTGCTCAGTGTGGTGGCCAAGGTGGTGGACAGAATTCTGCTGAAGAGATTTAGCGATCTCGAGGAAGAGCTGGAACTCATCCCGGAGGAGCAGTTCGGCTTCAGGAGAGGTCATTCCACGACCTCTCAGGTAGCTCGAATTGTCCACGAGGTGAAGGAAGGCTTCAATCGGGATCGCAACATAGTAATGGTCCTGCTGGACATACAGGAAGCGTTCGATACGGTTTGGATAGAAGGACTCGTCATGAAGATGTTACGGGCAGGCATGCCTGTTCAAATGGTAAAGATATTAGATTCGTACCTCGTGGGCAGAGCCTTCAGGGTTAAAGTGAACGACACCAGCTCCTCGATGAGGAGAGCCGAAGCAGGAGTGCCGCAGGGGTCGTGCTTGTCACCACTCTTGTACTCCCTGTATACGTACGATTTCCCAATGCACGAGAACACCAAAACGGCGATATATGCAGACGACACCGCGGTCTACGCGCAGGAGTCCACCTCGAATGAGGCGGCCCTGCGTGTGAAAGATCACCTGCAGGGGGAAATCGCCCCGTATATGGGAAAAAATAAGATAGTGGTAAACTCGGCGAAAACAGAGCTCATGAACTTCACCAAGAAGGTGAAACGTGAAAACGTGGAAATTCGAGGTGGATTCAGGGCACTAGGCGCCGAGATTGACGAGTCAGCCACCGCGCGGTACCTGGGGGTACAGCTGGACCGTGGACTGACCTTTACTAAACTTGTCAGTCTGGCATTAAAGCGAGCCGCCGCAGCGGTAAAGAGGAATTACCCCCTCATTGCGAGAGATTCCAGACTGGCTATGGAGACAAAAGTGTTAGTCTACAAGCAAGTCATAAGACCGACTATGACATACGCATGTCCAGTGTTCTGCAGCGTTCCCAAGTCAACAATGTTGCGCTTGGAAACGATGCAGAACAAAATACTCCGTATCGTCACGAAAAGTGATAGATACATTCGGCAAGACGCATTGAGAGAGCTAGCCGATGTTCCAAAAATCGAAGAATTTATCAAACAACAGTCTGATAAATTCTTTCGACACTTCATCCTTGGAACTAAACTGACCAGGGGTATGACGACAATAAGAGCCCGTGACAACTTAAGGTTGAAGCACGGGCTCATTTACAAAGCGCTGGATATTTTCCATGAGTCTCTGGAAGAGGAGTGAGTAATCACACGTGCACCATGCTCAAACCCGGTTTTTTTTCGTCATTTTTCCGGGAGTGTAAGGAAACCTCGACAATACATGGTCCCGATAATCCTATGTCTGACAAGTAACATAATAATACCCCCTGTATAACACGAAGGAGACAGGGCTGCAAAACCAGGGCAGATGACTCACTCACAGCATACGAAGGCCTACACAACAACGTAGGGCTCGCCTCGGTGAGCGAAAGTAGGTTTTGCCTGCCCCCTGTATACACAGGAGGGCAAGGTAGAAAAACCCCATTCCCCCCACCCTATAAAACCCTACCCTATACTCATTTCCCCACTGCGGCTAGTGATGGTTTTAGGAGGGGTTTTATCTATTTATATGTTGTGCGGTTAAATTTTTTATATTATAAATTCAATATCAATATATTTTTGGATTTTTGGATTTTGGACTAACCAATAAGGGCCAAATGTCTAGTCCTATCAGAATCTTGGGTTCAGCCTGAGTCATAGAAGTCGTTCTATTGTCGGTATAAGGGTATACCCGCGATATGTCTTCAATATTTATAGTCTGTCTAGGTAAAGCAAGTCCTTTTTATCGTTCTTACGTGTCGTAAATAATAGCTTTTGTCGTGATTTGCCCTAGAACAAATCCTTAAACTTACCACTCTAGAATCATCTTGTTCATTTACCTGATTATTGGTCTACTGTAAACATAGCGATTGTTTAGCTCCGCTAAGTTTCAACTTATCAGCCAAATTTTGATGATTCAAAGTAACAGTAGAAGCATCGTCTAATAACGCATAAGTGTTCATTCAATAATTTCCATTTGAAATAACAACCGGTATAATTTTCATCGTCTAGTAATGCATAAGTGTTCATTGAATAATTTCCATTTGAATTAACAACAGGTATAATTCTCAGAAAAACCTTTTTATTCGACAATATATGGCAGTTATTTTCAACGGGTAATTCATGTGAGGTAGATGGATGTTGTTCAGTACTATTAACTATTTTATGGTGCAAAAGTTCATGATGTAATTTATCGAAACCATCTATTTCACTTTTTTTTTTCTGTCTGCAATCTCTGATGCCGTGATAAGGTAAAAGACATGACAAACACATTTTATTAGAGGTTATGAATGACCACCTTTCATCAATAGAAAATGATCTAAATTTTGGGCAAACACTCAAATGATGAATTTCACTGGAGCAACATAAATATTTCTTAGTCATACCTTTTGTAGTCAAGGTTATGTCTCTTTTCAAGTTCCGTATCTTTGACGTTTCATTTTCAAATAAATTGTCAAATTTCGGAATTTGGAGTAGACAGGCTGCATTTGATTTAATTTCTAGCCAAGAACTAAATTCAATGAGTCATTCGCAAATTTAGAAATATATTCTATCCACGTGAGTTGTCGGAAGTTTGTCCAATAAATCATGCAGTCGTTTTCTCCCAAGACTTCTATGCTGGCCACAAGATTTTTAATTTCGTCTGAAAAATTTATGAGCATTTCTAATTTGTCTTCTTTGACGGTAAGCACCTTTTTTACTTTATCTAGTAGAAGAAATATAATATGTTCAGGACGCCCAAAACGATTCTCCAGAAGACTCATGACTTTATTAACGTTTTGCGGTAAAATTAGTAAAGACTGGACAACCTTTTTTGCGTTTCCTTGTAAGCATTTTTGTAGTCTACACTGATTTTCCTGATTAGAGTAGCCACAAAGTGCCGTCGAGTTTCTAAATTTAAATATAAAATTTGTCAATTCAGTGGCGTCTCCACTGAATATTGGTAAGTCTTTTGGAATAGACTGTCTAGTCAACAATTTCGTGATATGTGGATTAGTTGCCTGACAACGATAAAAGTCATTTGATTTGGAATAGGATATATTTCCTGTTCTATAGAATGCAAATCACCTACCTCATTACATCCATTAGTGGAGTTTGTTTTCGCATGTTTTGTATTCCAGGGATTTTCTCCTGTCATCCAATTAGCAATATTTGGTTTTCTGCTCACCATTGACTCATTTCCAACTGACCTACTCATTTCTTCATCTATATTGGACTCTCCCTCTTCCTGAATCTTTGCCTTTTATAATGCAAATTGTAAATCCATTATTCCTTCCTTCATTTTCAACATCTCTTGTTGTATTTCTGTCTTCTTTTTCTTCATTTCTATTTCGGCTTCTTTCTGTCTTCTACTTGAAGTTTTAGTACTTTTGCTTGATTTCTTAGAGCAGCTTTCATTAACGGATTTATGCTTCCTGCTGTCTGCATTCACGGATACGTTGGGACTCTCAAGCTTTTGTTCCAATTCAGTTTCACTGGAAGCTCCTTTTTCCCATTTTTCTTCTGTAGCTATAATCGATACCAGATCTCTTTTTTCAGCAATTCGTGCACTTCGTCTAATCTCTGACATCGTTATATGGATTCAACTGAATTTCAAAGTGCTGATTCAATAGTAGCGATGAAGGACCAGATATTTAGTCTTACCTGAAATATCGACGTTTCAGTAATAAAACCGGCTCGAAGGACCAGATGTTTCGGTCTTACCTGAAATATCGACGTTTCAATAATAATTTCGGTTCGAAACGCAGAAATTAACTTATATTTTTTTTATCAACAACATGTAAATTTCCATATCACAAGTAACTATTCACAAATTATAAAAATTGAACAGAACAAATATAATTGATACAATCAAATTAGGTAAATCTGGAACAATGAGGTAATTTAAAAGGTTTGACATACTTGAGCAAGGTCACATCGTACAAGGGTTGTTTGCTATTGGGCAACTTCACTAGGAGTTCGTTGCATATTTTTTGAGGGTGAGATAGTAACCGCCGCGGAATGTCTCGCAAAGAAACAAACCGGATTCCTGCTTGAGTAGTGATACAGCATGCATTCCAAGCCAAATGAGTTCAAATGAGACGGTGCAAGTTTTGAGAGATGGGAGGGTGATGGTTGATTCGATTTTTTCAAGACATAGTCAAAGCAGATCTGCTGTTTGATTCAATGAGAATTAAGGAAAAAATATTCTTCATCTAGGGTATCCTCCGACATACGGAGTCTACATAAATAAACAGAGGCTTCTATTTGACAGTTGATATTCAATAATTTATTTGAGTTAGTAATTCATATACTCCAAGAGGGCTCAGCAGCAAAAAGGATCGGGAGGACGCAAAGAGAGCCGCTGTAATAGGTGAAGTGCGTATAATCCATGCCTCCTACAAAGTTTATGCAGATCGTTCGTTTGCATTCAATGTAGATACTGCTTTGTCCGAGTTTACTCTGAGGCTGGTTGTTACGAGCTCCGCACGGAACCAAGTTGAGTTGCTGCGTGTTCCAGCTAACATCTAGGGTCCCTATGTATCCGATTCTTTCTATATCTAATGGAAAATGTCCAACGATGTCCAACGATTGGTTTGCGAACTTTTGAAGAGGTGAAACCTGATACAAAGTACCTTGTTCTGCATCCTGTTCAACCTTAAAAAAAGAGTCCTGAGCAGGCTGCATAACGCTGGCCAAGCATGCAACATCACAGGCCGTATGATCGTCTTATAAATTATTATTTTGGCCCCAAGCTTCATATGTGAACCTCTGGCTATCAATGGATATGTACATTTCACAGCTGCCACAGTCCCCTGGATAGCTGATTCGATATGCTTGTGCCATGTTGTACGCTTGTCAAGCTATATCCCCAGGTACCGCACATTGGTCGGGACATCCAAGGCTTTGTCATTGACCTTCAGTCTCTGATGAAATTTCAAGAATTTGATATACCATTCTGGAATTACAGAGAGATTCACTCCCGGGTGTCTGTGGTATAAAGTTGCAACCGCCTGAGAAGAAATAACAGGATTCACTCTTGGGATCAAGTTGGTTCAAGTTGAATATCGGTTCAGCCTTTCAGGGAGGTTAACTCCCTGGTGCATATTTACACATCCACACACAACGGATTATGATCGAATATCTCCATGGGCTCAACTACACCTTTTCCATTTGCTTTTCAGAAAACAAAAACTTTATTTCAGAATATTTACTTGGATTTTGGAAGTATCAGTTGTATTTCAGAATAGTGACTTGAATTTCATAAAGCGCCCATTGATTTTCATAATAGTGAGTTGAATTTCACAAAGAGTCAATTGGATATCAAAAAAGTCATTTCGATTTCAAAAAAAGAAAATATCATTAGGAACTGTGCCTATTATAATACATCTTCCTAATATCGTACCCTACTATATTTTCCTGCCCAAACGTATTTTAACGGAAGTGATACAACATCCTAAATTGTCAGTTTCACGGTTATACTTTCCCAGACAACGGGGAGGTCATGGACTTTTGAGTTTGGAGTGTCTACACAAGAGAATTGTAATGGATGGATCCTGCAAAGTTATCAGGAGTTCAGATCCCCTTCTCTGCTTGGTATGCGACTATTAAAAAACAGGGATTGGAGCAGTCATTTCCAATACAGCAACTCGTGCAGCTGTGAACTCGGTCTTGTATTCGACACAGAACGGACGAACCCAAACTTTGTTACCTAGTTGGAACCCGTTCAGCAAAAAGCCCACGTCAAAGCTGTGGAGTGTAAATGTCTCCTACAGCTACATAGGTTTGAGCTCATAAGGTCTCTATATCCCCTGTAGATGATGACTTTTATCGTCATGTACCAGGTTTCCCAGGTGGGCCTGACCTCGACTGTTTGTACTCTCTAGGTCACGGCTGGATTGTTTGTTACCCTAGAGTCAGGAAAGTGAGTATCCTTCCCCTGATTTGTTGGCTCGCATAAGCGTCCCAACTAGGTTCACCGGATCTTTTGATAAGATTTTGTTGTGAGCATTCAGCCGTGCTCTCGACTTCTTCGCAGATATTTTTTCACGCCATCCTTTCGTCTCTTGGTATGGCTTTTCTGTACAGAGATAGTGTTTTATTGTATTTGCCCCACTGCTTTGTTCTGTAGACCTTAGGAAAGAAATATCTGGTCCTTTCTATCAAGGTTTCAAGCTCTTTGGTCCAGAATTGGACCATGCTATTCTGTTTCTTTCTGATATAGAGGGAGCTTCTCTGGAATGAAAAGACTTCCACATCTTGAAGACAGATTGCCGCCCCCTCAACCCCCTCAGTTCCTCCTTTGAAGAATTTCACAGACTCCAGGTTAGCCTTCCAGGAGCTTCTTGACATCTCCCAGTCGATTTTACTCGGGTTTCTGAAGACCTTTACTGCTTCTGTCAATAAGGAAGCTTATGTGCCGGTGATATGATAGAGATGGTTCGTCGGAAACGTGCCATCCTTGGATGTATATATGGACTGACCTGTGAGGTTGCTCAAGTAATTGTCTATGTCCTCGGATCTAAAGCGGTTAACAAAAGTTGACTCATTCTCCGTATTCATATCAACAAGTTTTTTTCTCATCAGGGATTCTGAAATGAACTAACCTCGTCTGTTTGTGTCACTGCTGCCCCATAGGCATTTTGTTGTGGGCGTTGACATCACACCCCAATACTAGAGGGGTTCGAGTGTCTCTGCACTAAAAAAATTATTTAAAATTGTTTTTTCCGCTAACCAGCCTACGAACGACAGCCCTCAGAAGTCGAAACTTGTGCGAGCTAAGGATTAACAAGGTCATACCTTTTAACGTGCTGGAAATCGAACCCACGTCCCTTTGATTAATAGACTAGCGCTCTACCATCATGACCACTGCGGCCCATAGATCGTGAACTCTTCTTACTCTTGTGGAAAGGGTGTGCCCTCAAAGGAGAGATAGGCAGAGCTAAAAATGGCTTCCACCTCCTTCTAATCCAGTACCGGAAGAACGGTCGATCCAAGCAGAGCCGCTTACTAGGACAAGGCTAAATACTCCAGTTCACCTGGTTTCCGTGACGTGACCGCCAGTACCATACCTGCTCCCGAATTGGTTTGGGGTTGCATATCCAACTTTGAACGAGTTGACTGGGATAACCCATTCAGAGTACGTGAGCTGGTCAGTGCCAGGTGCCTGACACGGGAGAGGGAGGAATATGTGGGTAGTAGAATCACAAAATAGCCAATAAAATCAATTTTTAATTTTCTAGAATAAAGCATTTATCATCTTTACCATTTAGGAGATTTTTATCATCTATCTAGCTATCTAGCAATCTAAGTGGAATTATTATTAATTGATATCACCCTCCTATCGTTATGGAAGGAGCCGATGTACAATTGGCTCAAAGATTACTTGGCCTTGGGGTAGAGAATCTGATTACTAGAAATTCTAGGAGGTGGGTGCGTTTAGATGCTGAACAGTTGAAAGAATATTCAATCCTAACGATTGATTCCATGAAAATGCTCACAATTGATATTCATCAAATATAGTTGAAACCATCTAATATCCAAGACAAACTACAGAGGGATCACGATGAAGAAACTTTGAGAGCTATCAACAGACTACCACAGCCAGGATTTTTACGAGTTAGAGTATTCTCTCGTTTTGAAAATTCAGATATAAGTATCAGATGTGGATTTCATACCAACTAACAAGTGATGAAGTTATAATTTATAACAAGGAAACTATAGATGTATATTACTGAACCTGTAAATCTGGTGCTCGAACTGTTGGTACCTGCGCACCTATTGCTAGTGTAATATGTTTTTCGGCGTACGCACGTCTTCAACGAAACATACGCTACCTACCCCTTAACCCAATTGATAAGATCCGTTCAAGATGGAGAGAACAAATTACAGCCACAAAATATTGTTGAATGGGTTTTGTTTTTCATTTTATGTTAAATTCTCATGATGCCTATGTACGTTGCAAGTCTATACGATCTTGTACAAACAATAACATACAAATCTTAGCATCGGCTCGTTTACCCTATGTGAATATCCTTAGAACTTTTCATTACAAGATCCGTACAAGATGCAACAAATAAACAAGCGCCACAAAATATTGCTCATATTATATTTAATTTTCTACTTTGTTGTTTTTCTGAATGTTTCCAGGAAAAATAAATATAAATCAAACTTAAAAAGACAATATTCAGTGACCTTCGTATAAAGGTGCATTCCATTTAAAACGAGCCACCCTGAAAAATAAAAAAACCCGTCAACCACAGTGTATACTGGGAGACACATTTTGACATTCACATTTGATCTAACTTTCCCTATCGCATCCCAAGAGCATGTCATCAATTATTTTTAAATGGATCACCCTATATTGTTCCGCATTATCAGATGCTCCATGATGTGGCCCCGAAGCGCCACGGCAAATAATAATAATAGCCGTCCCCTACCCGCACAGGCTATGCCTTTGGGTACACTCAATGAGTGTTTATGAGGGAGTATTATAATTATTATTATAAATCATCTTCGTTCAATTCATGAACTAGTCCAATCTTATATGGATGAAACAACTTAGTACGAGATTGCGTATTAGTCCAACGTGCCCTAAAACTGCAATAAAAATAGCTTCATCGTTGACACCTCCTGAACGGTTATGCTTTTTATTGTTAACAGAGCCATAAATTGGTTCAATAATTCCGAAACGTATTTGTGTCGTAGATTTTTTAATGGATGATTATCATTGAACATATGGGCATAATTTTTTGCTTCCAAACTATGAGCGTCAGACCATAATGCAAAACAATATAAGGTGATCCATTAAAAGAAAATAGTGACATGCTCTGGGGGTGCGATAGCGGAAGTAACATCAAATGTGAATATGTCAAAATGTGTCCCCCTGTGTACTATTGTTGATATGTTTTTTTATTTTTCCTGAAAATCATTGTACCAGAAGTTATTCAGGGCGGCTCGTTTTGAATCGAATGCACTGTATATTGATGCACGTAGCTGTATTGTTTATCTTCTTATGCTTGAAATTATTCTGAATATTTCCTCGAACATTTTCTTCAAAATATTGTTCATGGTTTTGTTTCATTGAGGCTCCAGTGAGTTTTTTTGTGCCAAATAAACAGGAAAAGTTGATAATTCAGAACTAAACCTATATTATCAATATTTACTATTTCATCGAATTGTTCAAGAGTGTCGGCACTTGAAATTCCTTCGAAATTATTGTCCGAATTGTGTATCTATCTATACTTTATGCTCAACTTTTTTTTAATCCCTGTAACCGGTATACTTTCTACAAATATCTATTATTTTTTACCATTTTCGTGTCAGTTTATATTCTAATATTAGCTAGACCGATTAAGTAGTACAACTGGCTTCATTTGATATTGTTCCTAGAATGCTAATTTTGATCAGCGCTGCAAAGTTTTATATCATTTCGATTGCAGGATGAATTTGTCAAGTTAGACATTGAGGTTCTATAATTCGATTGTCCGATTACAGAATCTGTTGAGATTGGGAAATAAAACTAATTTGATTGGAAGGTAATTGTACTATCAGTTATGGTATCTAAAGGAGGGTTGTCTACTGACAGGGCATTAGAAGAATCCTATAATCAAAGATTTCGTTCGAATTTATTATATAGATAATTGAACAAATTAAAATTCATAATAAAATGTATTTTTCCCAATCAGGCTCGTAGTCATGAACTTATTCTATTCTCTATTGAATTGAATAACTCACAAATAAGTAAAACGATGACACTAAGTTTAGTGAACATTTATTGACTGATTTATCAATTGTCAGATACATTGTCAAAGTCTGATACATCTTCGAATCTGGTAACCTAATTGATGTACAGAGAGAAATACCTATGCATACCACCTACACCACTAAACTTTTAATAATTTGAGAAAATGCAGCAAGAATATTCAACATACTTTTAACATTCTGCTTAACTAAAATACAGCAAGTAATTTTCAACATCCTCTTAACATTCTACTAAACTATCGAGGGCTTTCAATTATTGACTTTTTCTCCGCAGCACTCTACAGTTACCATCATTTTGCTTTTGTCTACCATCGATATATTCAAATTAAAATTACTATTCCTGTTTTGTTCATTAATATTCACTTCACAAAATCTGAAATATCTAAAGTCGAATGAGGAATGATATCGACGGCATTTTTTTCACTACTGAATACGTCGTTAGTTATTTCTGGTGAGTAAAATCTTTTAATTTGATTCAGATGGCGTTTCCATATTATTCCTTCATCTGTTTTTATCACGTACCTACGTTCTTTTTCCCGAAACGTCTGTGATGATTCCCTTATAGTACAGGCTAGATAGGATAAGACCCAAAAAAAATTGGGCCCTTTTGATTTTCTAGATTGTGGGAAGTTTTGGGGTACCGAATAAGTCTAGCAACTCTTCATAAAAGTACGGGCACGGATTTTCGAAATTTTGGGACTTGAATCTCAAAAATATTTTGAATCGTGAATAACTCGAAAACCATGAGGAATTCGAAAAAGACTGCCGTGACAAAAAATGTAAAGCACAAAAAAGGTCTCCGGTCATTTTTTCGTTGGAGCCACTATTTCTGAGTAATTCTCTCTCAAAGCCGAAAGCCGGAGCACCCGCTCGCGAATTCCCGCCAGTGCGAATTCAAGCAAATTTACATCCCAAGCGCAAATTAAAATTGCTCTAACTCGTTGAAAACTACTGCGTTTTCAAAGAATCAAAATGCATAATGATGGGTAAGTTCTCTATTTTGTACTCCGGTAAGGTAGCATAATTTTCGACTTAGGAAATTTTCGAAAATCTTGCGAGATGAAGAGGTATATTGGCCACACAAGCACTTGAAGTTTCAATGAATATATTCCATCACTCGCAATATAAACAAGCAAATCCAACGAGAGATTTGTCTCATTCTTAGTATGATGTATCCTCATTATGAAGATTTTGAAAATGCATAGAAAGGTCAAAATGTCCCGTTTTTCCGTAAATATTTCCTTAATTATCCAAGAGTAAGTTTCTTCGAAAAATTCATTTTGTATTTGTGAAAACACGTTACAAAGAATCGATTGCGGGTCGTTACACTGTATTCAATTACTTGGTTTAAGAATACGAAAGCTTTCTTTTCGTCTATTTCCCGCGAAAAATTCGGCAACCACAGCCATTATCACCGATAACCACGCACGTGTGCAGACCACAGAACTCATAATTATATCATAAGATATATATCATAAGATATAATTATGAGTTCTGTGGTGCAGACGACGTGTTTTGTGTAGTAAACATTTGTCAAGTTTATTACCAAACAATACTCCAAGATCTTCCTTATCTTCCTATCATATAATACTTTTTTATGCAATTTGAACAGGCCATATCAAACTGATCATAAATCTAATTGAATCAAAATATTTTCCTAGGTTAGGATAAAAGAGAAACCTCTCTTGTACTGAATTTTGAGCTCTAAATTTTTGTTGAAATCCTCATAGTTTTCGAGTTATCCGCAATTCAAAGTGTTTTTGAGTACATGAACCCATTCTACGATGAAAATTTTGAGGTTAGAAAACATTTTTAGGGACCAATTTGTAGAAAATTTTGTGCTCTAAATTTTTTGCTCCGGGTTTTAAGGTAAAAATTTTGAGGTTAGGAAAAAATACCTAGGATACTTTTTTGTAGAGAATTTTGTGTTTAACATTTTTTACCACGGCATTTCTCATGGTTTTCGAGTTATTCGCGATTCAAAATATTTTTGAGTTTCAAGTCCCAAAATTTCGAAAATCCGTGCCCGTACTTTTTTGAGTTGCTAGACTTATTCGGTACCCCGAAACCTCCTAGAATCTAAAAAATCAAAAGGGCCCAATTTAATTTGAGGTTTTAGCTCAACATCTCCTAATATACCTTTACTATTACTCCAGTTGTCAACACCCTGTCGAAAATCGCGAGCCCAAATACGATCGTTTGCCTGGAAGTTCTTCATTTCTTTTACCCTTAATTTTTTTGTTTGTGAATTTTGATTTTTCCAAACATTTTTCTCAACAGATGGAATCAATAAATCAAACTTACAACGTAGTTTCCGACCAATTAATAATTTAGCTGGAGTTTCCCCTGTTGTGTTATGAGTGGTGTTTCTGTAATGAAACGAAAAGCGGTTCAATATAAGGTTAAAATCTGCAGATTTGTTATCATGATTGGCTTTCAAAATAGCTTTTTATACAATTTTAACAAAGCTTTCGCCTTGGCCATTAGCTGCGGGGTGGTAGGGTGCACCAGTTTTATGTTATATGCCACTGATACCAAGAAAATGTTAAAAAGATTCTGACATGAAAGTTGATGCATTGTCAGAGCAAAGTTGATGAGGCAAACCAAATCTTACTGAAAGTTCTCTAAAAATTTGTATTGTGATACTGGATGTGAGGTTGTACACTTCAGAACATTCAATCCATTTTGTTGACCAAAAAATTTTTACCAAGAACTGGAACAAAAAAATCGGCGTGAAGTTTAGTCCAGCTTTCTTTGGGCCAATTCTAAGTTACTAATTTTTATTTGGGTTATTTTCGTAGAGAATACAAGCTTCACACGATTTAGCGATATTTTCAATTTGGATATCTATTTTAGGCCACCAAAAATATGAACGCGCTAATGCTTTCATTTCAACTTTTCCCATATGTGTACTATGCAGTTTTTTCAAATTATCTTTCCTGTATTCGTTTGGTATTATCAACCAATAATCCCACATCAAACATCCGTGCTCTAGAGGGATTTTTTTTAATGAAAAATGTGAACTCTTCAGAAAAACACCGTTCTGGCCAGCCGTTAGTACAATATAGAATAATTTTGCTCAAACAAGGATCAACAGCTGTGGCATGTTTGATTTTTTTGTCCTAATTGAAATCTGATTCTTTCAAATATTTCAAGTATAAAATATTGGCCAGCGAATTATCTTGTTTATCGGAAACTGTTGGTAATCTAGATAAATAAAAAGTCTGCATTGTTGCTTGAAGATTTAACATATCGTATTTCATAATCAAATATATGCCCATCGTTGAAAAAGATTTGCGGAAAAAATTTAAATACCTTGATTATCGCCGAATATTGTTATGAACGGTTTGTGATCCATGAATAGCAAATTTTTTTTTCCAATAGGTACTTACTGAAAAAATTTTTTAGACCAAAAATCATTGCGGCAAAGTTAACAAACGTGACGCAAAATCTATAAGTCTTTCTCCTTCATTTTCATAAACATGAGTCATCGAAGCTCCTAAAGCAAATTGAGATGCGTCAACGGGTAATTTGACAGTTTTTTCAGGATCAAAATGAGCCAAAACTGGGGCTGAAGTTATTTTTTTTTGCTCCTTCAAACGATCTACAACATTCACTTTTCCTAACCCACTCTGTATTTTTTTTAACAGAGAATACAGTGGGTGAAGAATTTCGGAAATTTTGGGTAAAAATTTGCCGTAAAAATTCACACTTCCCAGAAATGATTTCAACTCAGTGACAGTTTTAGATATGGAAATATTCTTGATTGCTGAAATTCTATTTTCAGATATTTGAAGTCCTTCCTTATCAATGACATGTCCTATATATTTAACTGAATTCTGAAACAAAAAACATTTACGTTTCTTATCAACTTTGAGACTACATTCTTGCAACCGTTTCAGCACACGCTCAAACGTTCAGTTTGTTCGCTATCATTCTTCCCTGTTACGAGGAAGTGGTCCAGGAAACAGACAACCCCGGGCATATACTGTAGCATTTGTTCCATTATCTTCTGGAAACTAACTCCAGCACTAGTGATTCCATAAGAAAGTCGAGTATAAGAAAAAAGTTCCTTATGTGTTGTAATAGTGACTAGTTTTCGAGAATCTTCATTCAGAACTACTTGCTGATATGCTTCAGATGAATAAATTTTCGAAAATTTTTTACCATCCTTCAACTGCGAAAATAAATATTCAACAGTTCTTTCTTGTTAGTAAAATCGAAGACCATTTGAAAGTACCCAATTTAATAACATTATTGTCTGCGAGAGCATATGAAGTATTGAAAACTGAGATATATCCCTCAACACCAGAGAAGAAGGAGTATAGCGAATTAGTAGCCGTGCTGAAATCAAAATATGTTCCAACTAAAAGTATGATCATCGAACGTTTTAGATTCCATAATCGAAAACAGGAATATTTCGAGTCTATTAGCCAGTATATTGGTGTTATCAAAGAATTATCACGCCATTGTAAATTTGATAGTTTTTTAGATCAAGCGTTACGAGATAGATTGGTATGCGGAGTGCATAACATTTTCATTCAACAAAAACTTCTGGGTGAAGAAGAGTCAATGTCATTTTCGAATGCATGTAAAATTGCAATAAGTCTTGAGACAGCTGAAGCCCAGAGCAAGTTAGTCCAAGGAGAAGCATCATTAAATGTGGATACGCTTCAGTCATCAACTGATAAGAATAGTCATAGACATAAAGATGGTCGTGAATTATTTTCAGAAAGAAGGTCACGGTTCGAAAGTTCGAAAAAAAAGCTGTGTTATAGATGTAAAAGACAACATGATCCGGAGAACTGTCCAGCAAAAATGTGGTATTGTTATCGATGCGGAACTAAAGGTCACACATCATTCGCTTGTAACAAGGGAAGAGTCCACCAAGTTGATCATTGTGAAGAAGTTTCTGACCAAACTGAGCAAGGAGATGATTTGCTAGATTTGGGTTTCATTGCCAGACTGAACAACAGAGATCAAGAGAAACCCTTAGAAGTCAACCTGGAAGTCGAAGGAAAACTCTTGGAAATGATTACAAGTATTATTTTCCTGGTTTGAAACTTGATCTAGTCAATTTTAAATTGAAAGTTGTAACCGGAGAGGAAGTCAAAATTTTGGGTCAAATACAAGTTAGGGTATTGTTTAATAATACATATTATTGCCTGCCATTGGTAGTGTTGAGTAGTCAAAGGAAATTCATTCCTCTTTTGGGTAGAAATTGGATGAATATTCTGAATACTGACTGGAGAAATGCTCTAGGTTGTAAACATTTGTTGTCTGAAACAAGTTCTTTTTCCAAGCCTGAAAATGAGTCAAGTCTCGATCAAGCAAATTTTGATGAAGTAAAGAACCAGACAGTCAATGAAATAAAAAAAAAATTTCATAATGTTTTTGATGATGTGCAGAGGTCTTCTATCAAAGATTTTGTAATAGAATTGAAATTGAAAGACAATGCGAAGCCAGTTTTTCATAGAGCTTATAGTTTGCCTTATGCATTGAAGCCTGCAGTGGAGACTGAAATCATGAAAATGGTTCAGTCAGGTATATTAACAAAAGTAAGTTGTAGTAATTGGGCTAGTCCAATAGTAGTCGTTCCCAAAAAAAATTCGAAAGATATTCGAATCTGTGTTGATTTTAAGCAAACCCTGAATAAGGCTATTGAAACAAGTCATTGCGTATTACCTCTCCCAGAAGACATTTTCGCAAAACTATCTGGTAGTAAATATTTTTGTGTAATTGATTTGAAGGGAGCATATCAACAGCTTCAAATGGGGGAAAATTCTAAAGAACTGTTAACAATTAACACACACATGGGGCTATTCAAATACAATAAATTGACTTTCGGGATCAGTTGTGCTCCAGGAATTTTTCAGTCTGTGATTGATACAATTTTGTCTGGTCTACCTGGAACCAGTTGTTACCTGGATGATATTTTGATTTCGGGGTCAAATTTTTCAGAGTGCAATAAAAATGTTTTTGAAGTCATGTCACGGTTGAATGATTTCAATGTTAAAGTAAATGCGTCTAAATGCAAATTTTTTGAATCTAAAGTTGAGTTTTTAGATCACATTATAGATGAATATGGTATTCATCCTACAAATGAAAAAATTGAGTGTATTCAAAATGCTCCACACCCACAAAATTTAACACAGCTCAAATCATATCTAGGGTTACTGAACTATTACAGTAAGTTCATTCCTATGTTGTCTTCAAGATTGAAACTTCTTTATAATTTGTGTAGAGCTGATGTAGAATTTATTTGGTCAGCAGAGCATGATAAGATAATCGAAATGAGTAAGAATTTGATCACATCAGATCAGGTTCTTACCCATTATAATCCAAATTTACCGATTTATGTCAGCTGTGATTCTAGTAGTTACGGAGTTGGTGCCGTACTAAGTCACAGAGTAGATGGTAAAGAGCGTCCAGTTCTCTTTGCTTCTAGTACTCTATCACCAGCAGAACAGAAATATTCCAATATTGAGCGTGAATCGTTGGCGCTCTTATTCGGTGTTCGGCGATTCCACAAATATATTTTTGGTAGAAAATTTGTTCTGATTACTGACCATCAACCACTTCAATTCATTTATGGAAGAAAGAAACAGATACCCGTAACAGCAGCATCTCGAGTTACTCGATGGGCTTTAATTCTTTCAGCATATGACTATGATATTGAATACCGAAATGGAAGTCTACTTGCTAATGCAGATGCTCTATCACGATTGCCTGTAGAAGGGGAAACAAAAGTTTGTGATAGTTTATATTCTTTTAGTATGACGAATGACCTTCCATTAAATTTTGAAGACATTGAAAATGCATCCAAAAATGACATTTTGCTAGGAAAAGTGATAGAAATGACTATAACAGGATGGCCACATAATGTGAATGATCTATTCAAACCATATTTCAGTCGAAGACACGAGTTATCTGTTGAAAAGAATTGCTTGTTATGGGGTTCCAAGGTTGTTGTACCAACTTCTTTGAAAAATAAAGTTTTAGAATTGTTTCATGAAGATCATACTGGTATTGTTCGATCCAAAATGCTCATACGTTCATACTGTTGGTGGCCAGGTATCAATGAAGATATCGAAAAATTTATCAGCCAGTGTGACATTTGTCAAATGTCACGAATTTCACAAAAGCTGCTCCACTTTTACCTTGGCCGAGTACTGTTTGTAATTTCTACAGGGTAAACATTGATTTTTTTCACAAAAATGGTTATAATTTCCTGATTCTTGTAGATAATAAAAGTAAGTGGATTGACGTTAAAATAATGAGTAGAGGTACTTCGGCACAAGAAACTATTTTTGCATTAAAAGAAATTTTTTCTGTTTTTGGATTACCAAATGAATTGGTGTCTGATAATGGACCACCATTCTCTTCATCTGAATTTGTGAATTTTTGTTCAGCAAATGGTATCAAAGTCATTAAATCTCCACCCTATCACCCTGAAAGTAACGGGATTGCTGAAAGGGGGGTTCAATCTGTAAAAAAAGGTTTGGAGAAAGCGTTATTCAGTGAAAAAGTGGATATAACACTAAGATAGACTGATAAACTTTTTATTCAGTTATCGGAAGAATACTCCTTCAATCATAACGGGGATATCTCCTGCCGAACTCTTACTAAAAAATCGCCCACGATCTAGATTTGATTTACTGAAACCACCTATTGAAATAGAACAGAAAACTATACTCAAAGAATCACTTGTAAGATTTAATGTCAATGAAAATGTTTTTGTCAAAAATTTAAGATCTCGCCAATGGGAAAGGGGTGTTATAACAAAAGTGGTAAGCGTCAACACATACCTAGTAAGAGTGGGTGAAGTAGTAAAATTCATGCACGCCGATTGTTTGCGTAAAAATACAAGCAGCACTCCATATACTACTGATATGAAAGAATCTTTGAATGTTGACAGTGACTTTGAACAGAACCCATCTACCAAAATATCTGATAGATATTCATCTAATAGTTATACCCAAGAACTTGTTACACCTCCTGCTCCAACTCTCAACCAAGAATCTAATGATGAACATACAAATGATGAACATACCACTAGGGCATATGTGACTAGATCAGGAAGACGTATTGTCAAACCAGAAAGATTGGACTTGTAATTTAACGAGGGGGGAAATGTTAGATATTAGTTTCGTTCATATAGATCGTTTTCATAGATCGTTTTGTATAATTTCCATAGTTGCTGAGTGAAACAAAAACAGACTAAGATTATTGATGTGACTGTCATAAAAATATGTATGTCATTAATAAAGTTTACTTTTGAAACTACTTAATTTACTGAAAATACATAACATTTGCAAACAATTCTGTTTTTCCACTGAATGTATGAACCTTGCGTTGAAACGAAATATACTCGTCGCCAATGTTCAATTCGCTATTGAATTGATTAACTCACAAATAAGTAAAATGATAACACTAAGTTTAGTGAACATTTATTGACTGATTCGTCAATCGTCAGATACATTGTCAAAGTCAGATACATCTTCGAATCTGGTTAACTGATTGATGAACAGAGAGTAATACCTATACTGCTGTGCTTAGCTAAAAGGCCGTATCTAGAACAAATATAAATATTGAGATATTGGATACTGAAGAGATTGGATTCTTTAGGTTTGAAAACCTTTAAATTTTGCGTTTTACCAAGCAAAAATGATGTATACTCCAGGTTTATAGCCAACAAAAGTTTGAGAATTTCCTTCGTATGAAGGTCGGATTAACAGAATTGTGAGCAAAATTGCGGATGCAGATGCGGCGTTTTTGCTAAGGACGGCAGTATACATAACAGAACTATTGAACTAAAAATAAAAAATAATGTTCAGTATACCACAAATTATTACATGCATTACATGCCTCAATCTTTTACGAAAACTTTTGAATTTCCATTAATTTTTCGTTTGCAATAGGTACAATGGATATTCCTTGTTTGTAATACAATAATTACATTATTTTTTATTTTTTTATTCCATAGTTCATGAATAAAAGCCTGTGTTTGAAAAAAAAAGATTATTCTGGTTTATTTTTCACTCTTTAGTGCACTAGTTTATGAATGAAAGCTTTTTTAATTTCTTCTACGTTAATTTTTTCTAGGAAAGCCTAGAGACATATTGAGTTGTTTCTTCTGGCTGCAGCCTACAGCCTGATACAATCTGGTTGTTGAATCATAAAACAAAGTGCTCAATAATGATTCTGATATAACATGTACATTGTCCTGAATATTTGTAGCATAGTATTAGTTTTAAGTAGGTACTCAATAATTTTTATATCGAGAAAATCTTTACTTCATCTGAAAATTTAAATTGGTCAAATCATATATTCATTTCAGTTTTATTTTCAGAATACTGAAAATTCAGAGGCGGATATACATCGAAAATATGGCAATGTTACAATTCGTCATGAATGAATGGAACAGCAAGAATGATAATTACCTTTCTCTCGATGATGCAGTATCAGGCATTGATGAGAATAACTTTTCATTTTTCCGTCAGGATAAAGACTTTGAGTTAGATAGTATGACTGACAAAAGTTGGCAATTCATCAAAGTGTTTCTCCTGAAGGAAAAACAACCAATAGCTAACAAGAGTGCAGTGAAAATATATCAATTGTAAGTATTGATTCAGATAACTAGGTTTGTATATGCTAGAACCATCCCATAGCAACATTTTCGAGATACCATCACTCGAATTGGACATTATCTAGCAAAACCACTCAACAGCTGGGGTCATTGACGTGAAGTAAATATTTTGGTCAGATTATTGTTGAAACTGTCTTTTTCAGATTACCGATCATTTCAGACCACTTCAAATACCAATTTCCTTCCTAATTTTCTTCCTTTGATTTCCTCTGTAAGTATATAATATTATTCAGCTAAATTTTCTGGAATAAGACGAGCTATTTGACTTGCATCTCTTCTAGGGGGACCTTTCAATATGATTATCGAACATGCACCAACTCTCGGCAATATTCGTATTTTGGATGTGCAATTGAAAACGAAAAACCATATAACAATAATAATAATAATCATTCGTCAGCCTGAGCTCAATGAACTGTGCAATCCAATAACCCCGGAAGAAGTTCGACAGGCCCTCAAAGGCTCGAAGAACATTGCTGCTCCAGGTCCTGATGGACTAAATAACTATTGGTGGAAAAAATTTCCATGTACCCACCACCATCTAGCAAGAGTTTTCAACTCTTAACTAGATGGGGAGCAACAGATTCCGGATTGGTTTGTCGAGGGGCGAACCGTGCTAATCCCCAAAATAGGAAATTTGTCTGATCCAAAGAACTACAGACCGATGCTATAAGATGTTTACACGCATTTTATACATGCGAATACTCTCCGCAGTTGAGTATGTGTATAAACGGATATATGAGCAAAGAGGGTCAAAGAAGGGGATCGCGCTGGCTGCAAGGAGAACCTGCTGATCGACATATGCATCACACAGGACTCCGTGCAGTATGAGCGTAACCTTTCAATGACCTGGATCGACTATCGCAAGGCATTTGATACATCGCATGTGCTCATCATGCATTTGCTCAGATGCCTTGCGGTACCCGATCAAATAGTGAGATGCATTGAACAGCTGATGACGCTCTGGAGGACTCGCTTTACCATAATATCTGGTCGAATCAGAGTCCAAACAGAGCACGTTATCTTTAGAAGGGGGTTTCAGGGAGACTCCCTCAGCCCTCTTCTCTTCTGCATCTCACTACTGTCATTGTCCGTTGCACTACGGAAAACCCGCGGATACAACTGCGGCACCCCCAGCAACCGGAGGCATAAGGTCACTCATCTGTTTAACATGGACAGAATCATCAGTCTTTGATGGTGGTGCAAGAGTACACGCATGCTATCGGAATGGAGTATGGGATCGACAAATGTGCCACGGTTCATCTCAAAAGAGGACGATGCAAGGAATATGAAGAGGACGTTCAGCACGTAGACGGAAGCATCCTACATTATCTGGATGCCGGAGAGACATATACCTACCTAGGGGTGGAACAACGCCACACCCAAGAAGTAGCTACTGTCAAAAACTCTCTCCGCGGCAAGTATCAGCACAAACTCCGACAGATCTGGTCATCAGAACTGTCGGGGAAGAACAAAGTTGCTGCAACTAATATGCTTGCCGTTCCTCCTCCTTTGGAGTAATGAAATGGACACAGGAAGAGCTGCGACAACTTGACGTAAAACCTCGCAAAATGATGCATCTTCATCCTAAATCGTCTGTTCCACGGTTATACTTCACCAGACAGCGGGAAGGCCGTGAGTTTGGAGTGTCTACACAACAGAATGGTACTGGATGGAGCCTGTGAAGTCATCAGGAGTTCAGATCCCTCTGCTTGGTATGCGATCATGAAAAAGCAGGGATTGGAGCATTTCTTTTAAAGGCAGCAACCCGTGCAGCCGATGAACTCGGTCTCGTATTCTAAACTGAACGAATGAACCCAAACTCTGTCAACGAGTTGGAACCCGTTCAGCAAAAAGCCCTCATGCAAGCTGCGGAGTATGACAGGCTCCTACAGCTACATAAGAATAAGCCAATGCATGGGTCTTCTTCAAGAACATTGAAGACCTTGGCTTATCCAGAAACCTGCTTTTCTTAGGGCAAGTGGGCTGAAGTCGGAAACTGAGAGATTCATAATGGCCTGCTAGGATGGTGTCTTCAACACCCTCGTCTACCGTAGTCGCGTGACACTAGATGCAAAACGTGTCGTGGGGCAGCTGAGATCATAATGCATTTGCTGTCAGCTTCTCCAGCTCATGCGGTCTCAGCCTATATCCACAGGCATAACGCGGCCCTAACGACACTCGTATGGTGTAGACGAGACACCGGTGTTGCCTTATGCTCCGGGAGATATTGAGTCCGTTGTGGAGAATGAGAAGTGCCGAATCTATTGGAACTACTCATTCCCCACCCTCAGGTAAATACAAGTCAATAAGCCTGATGTAGTCGTCCTCGATTATCAAAGTAGGACCATTTTCGTCATTGGGTTCTCAGCTCCTGGCGAAACGAACATCGTCCGAAAGGAGGAGGAAAAACGGACTAAATATCGAGATCTTCTCTTTGAACTCCGCAGGCTTTATCCAAACCATTCTGTCAAGATGGTGGTTCTGATAATAGGGGTCCTTAGTGGAATGATGGACACACTGCTCTCAAACTTGAAAATCATACCGGCTTACTATGATGCGGCAGACAACTTGGCCGGACGAATGCAGAAGGCCGTAATTCTTGGTTCACTCCGTCTTCTCAGGGCACATGACTCTCGGACCCAGTAATCACTCACCCCACGGACGTGGGGAGTGTTTACTGGGGATAATTACTACCAGCGCGCCCTCCGGTTGTATCGGAGCTCCGGAGACAGGGCCTGACTGGTAAATTCCTTTTGAAAAAAAAAATAATAATACCTTTATTGCTTCCTAAAACATCGTTTTATAGCAAGAGTATGTTGCACACCTTTCAATATTATTTCAATTTCTGTACTTGTGTACTAGTAGAGTAGAAATTAACACACTTTAGTACCTGAAAATTTGTGAAAACAAAACGATCTTTTTAACATAATTTTAAATTAACATCCTTCATGTTTGACATAGAATAAGTGATAGATACAAAATATGTATATTCATTCCCAATAACACAATAATTCAATGAGGTATAAATAGTGTAAAGGGTTGGGCAAATAGGTCTTGTGAATCTGAATATATCATAAAACTCTTCCATTGTTCTGATTATGAAAAAAGTTTCCCAATACATTTCCATTTAACTCACAGTAAGGTTTTTGCCGCGTTTGGATTTTCAATTAAGTGTGAACCGTTCTCAAGCGTTAATAGGATTCAAAACGAGTGCGCACTAGTTCTGCGCAGTCCGATAACGATCCTTGAACATTTCTAAAATTGGAAACCCATTGAAGCCCATTGTTCAGCAAACACTGCTAGAAAGCTGTCGCCCTCATTCGCCCTCATTCACTAGGAACTGTGAACAAAATATTCAAACCCAAAATTGTCGCTAAAATTTGATGTATCAAACCTGGACAAGGTACATCACCTTCCCATACTTCAATGTATCTTTCACATTGTCGTTAAGTACACGTCCTTCGTGTTTGGCAAATGTTTCCGATGATGAAACGCAACATTTTGCACCCCCTCCACGTAAACAGTGTAAATCATTTCACTGATTGAATGTACTTCTTTTCGCCGGCGGGAAAAGAGATTAATTTCTCCGGGAGCAAAAGGACAAAAGTGGCGTATTATTCCCTATGGATATAATGTAAATATATTTCTTCTCCCTACTTCATATTATTATTGGACAATTATAAAAGTAATATTATGAATGCATACCTAAGAACTCATTTATTTATATTCACAATAAATGAAACAGTAGCACAATTACTGAAATTAATATCATCTGGAAAATCACAATACTTTTTCATTGGATGTGACATTTATAGTCTTTTGATTGACACACGTGCTGGAACTTACACCTTGGAGGACCCGGAGTGCAATATCTCTTTCATTTTGAACTGAATCTTGAATGTAACCCTCGGCTACAGCCGTGTCGTTTTCCGATCAGCTCCCGAGTCTGCGAGTAAAGACGCAGAAGATCTGCGTAGATAATAACTAGTGTACCTCAGCGGATCTGATAATTCCAAGTAGGTTACTACTATGCTTGGTATCTTTCCAAAAGTTTTTTCGCTTACTGGTTGAGAAGTGCATTTTCCTTTTTTATGAAATACAAATGGTTGACATTGGAAGGACGAAGTCTTACATACTTCCGATATAATGTAATGAAATTTATTGTTCCTTCTCTACCAGTAATTACAAACTTTCTCTTTATTTTTGTCTTTGTATTTGGCACCTTGACAATAAGAGATATATTCACATCTGCAATATTGAATACTCTTTATCTTCGGCTGTTGACAAGGAAGTTTCAATTTGGTCTCTCGTTAAAGCCTAGTTCATGTGAACGTAAGATGAACTAACGCAAGAATGGGAAAAATTTGAACTAGTGGAATTGTACAGACACGCAAAAGTTAACCAACTTTTAACTTTCTGCGGTTACCTTACGTTTCATAACTTTCCATGCGTTTGATTATGAACGTGTCTACAGATCGATTATTTTATCTTCACCCATGCGTCATCAATTTATGATCAAAGAAATCACACACCTCTATCGAACAACTCTTTTTAACAACCGCTATGAGCGAATCAAAGTTCGATAACATTTGTCTTCTAAGCTAAGAATTATGGTATTGTGATGATCGATTATAACTCAAAACAGTGAAGAGAGATAGCCATAAAACCGATAGTCTTTTACATTTCAACTAAACTTGCCAAACATTGTATTAGCTAGCGTGTACCATCAATTGCGTCATTGTTTTCTGTCATGTGGGTATTGTTTATCGCCAGTTTTACTTTGTTTTGCAGTCGAATATATTATAAAAACAGTTTTTTTCAAAGCTAAACGTCTCTTGGAATCATTACTTTCAAAGTGAGTACAATACAATGTGATTTATTCACAAATAATCTTCAAAATATTTAACCCCACAATTGACATTTGTGACTATAATTCCGTACTACCGGGATATTAACACAACAATTATTCTTAGTGTGGAAACCCTATTGAGAGAAAAAACATTACCTAAATCTATAAGTACAGGTCAAAATCATTCATAATATATTTTAATTCTTTTTTATATTATGCCTGGAACTATCACACTCACAAGCACAACAATTTGTGTTGAACTTGTGCGAGTATTTTGAAAGGGAAAGAGCGAATGGTGGACCTTTTTTACCACTTTCATCTATTCAAGAGGTAGAAATTAAAACCACAAAAATATGTCATAACTTTTCTTTACTGTATTTTAGAGAGTTGCAGATGCACTTAAAATATCTCGAAAAACGATGTACAACATCAAAATAAGAAACGAAAATAAACCCATTCCATCAAGTTCAGGAAAAAGTAGATGTCGTCTCAAAAAGAAAACAGCTGATTCATCTGAAGGACAGAAAATGGCAGTACGAAATACTTTGTACGATATGTATGAAAAAAATTAGTATATCTCCTTATTACTTGGTGAGGGAAATGAAGATAATATTGATTGTTGATTCGATGGACGTAACACTGACTAGTAGGAAAATTTCTGAACAAATGTAACCGCCCCATTTTCATCAATCACAACTTCATCAGGAAAGTCATTGAATTTATGTATATTAGTTGAAAAGTCAAACTTTATTGTCACATCTAGTTTTTTTTTTTATTTTAAACTTCACTTGTATCTCGTTTTTGAAATGCAGTTATAATATCAGTCCTATCGTATGAATTTTGACATGTGCCTATATTTATTTGAATTTTTTTCTTTCAGAAAAACATGTTACCCTTCATTCCTTGAACGATGAACTGAAAAATAAGGAGATTGTTTCGATGTGCAAATCATCTTTGAATGTTTTACTGAAAGAGCTGGGATTTAAATTTGAAAAAGATGATAATCGAAGAGCTTTAATTGAAAAGACTCATATTGTTTCACAAAGAGCATATTTTTTACGTAAATACCAAGAAAACTGAAAGAGTTTATATCCACGAGAAGTGTTTTTTTTTAGATGAAACATGGATAAAACCAAGTCTTGGCAGAATGATAATGTCAAAAGTGTACGCTCAACCGAAGGATATGATGGTAAACGATTTATTATTGTGCATGCTGATTCTGCGAAAGGGTTTGTTCCAGAAGCCAGTTTATAAGATGAACCGAAAGGAAAACATATATATTATAAATGAACTGGTACGAGAACATGGGCATGAAGTATTAAGATTACCACCTTATCACCCGGACTTTAATGCTATTGAATTATTGACATACTACAACAATCATATTGGCAGAGATGAATACAGTGATGAAAAAGTATTGGGTATGTGGAATGAAGCATTAGAAAAGTGCAATACTGAATCCTGGGCAAAATGTGTAAAACACACCGAATCGCTCATTGAAGAATGGTATGAACGAGAAAAGCTCCTTTGTGATATGGTTATTGAACCCATTATTATAAACATTGGTGACAGTTCTGAATCAGAAATTGATTAAATATATAAATTTTGTTTTTACTTTCATAAATGGTACATAGTTCTACTTGCTAGCATTACATAACTGAATGTATGAATACATTTTTTGTTAATCATGTGTTGAGTATTTCATTAACAAACATATTTCAACAGGTGTTTTTTATCTCTCAGATATTCATTTATTTATAATTATACAGTGAGTCCTTGCATCCATGCACGAATAGGTAATTGAAAAAGTTTGAATACCTAAGTCTAGAAGATTCCTTTTCTGAGTTTTAGTCATGTAAGTATATGTTTATTGTACATAAGAACAATTTATTGTTGACAAACAGCTGAGTTATGAAATATAATAATAAATCAATAACATCACATCTACAAAATATTTATAATTCTAAAGTAATAAAATACGAAAATATAGCCGACTAAAAGTAGTGCAGGCGTGTAGGTGTATATATAATGAATAATCATGGCTAAAAAAAGACATATGTTATCAAATATTTAGTGAAACATCAGGATGTGTCGTCATAAAACTCTGCCATGTTTGGAACCTCATAATGCTATTTTTCACTAGGTGCTTTGTATTACACATTTCACCTGGAAAAAATCTTGCATTTCTATCCCTTGGTGTATAATGTACTATTCTATTTTACTACGAGACGGAACGATTGATAACAAATTCAACGAGATCGAATGACTGCAAATGAAAACCGGAAGTGGCAACTTTGTTTCTAGATATCATAATCTGTTGTCTTGACATGATTTTAACAAACCTGAAGGTTTTCTTTCATCCGATATCTGTCTGATGTAATTCATTTTGATGAGCAGCAAAAGTAGTTTTTTCTATTCGTAACTAGTGGATTTCTACTGCACGATAGTGGGGTCTATTCGGTATCATAGCGATATTCCGTTCTTCCATTCTTCCATCCTTTCATCCTTCCGTCCTTCCTATATTCGTTCCTTCCATCCTATCTTCGTTCCTTTCATCATTTCGTATTTTTAATTTTTCATCCTTCAGTTCTCTGGACCTTCGGTCATTCCGTTCTTCTGTCCTTCCATCTTTCTGTTCTTTTATCCTTCAGTCCACATTCTTCTGGCCTTCCGTACTGCGATTCTTTCATCCATCAATCCCCACTCACTGTGTTTCATATACATTTCGATTCAATTATTATTGATTCTATCAAAATTCATTCTATTGTAAATCATTCTTCAGAACATTTTGTTTCAGGCTCCAGTTGGCAGCAAAAATTACAAATTATGCATTCCTTGGATTGATAATCTACCTCGTGACCTGGAAATATACGTTACCAACCAAGATATATCAGATGTTTTACAATTATATCAGTAACCTTGATGCTTGATATTACCATAATTGGATGAATAAAATATGTTTCATCATCATTAGAAGGCTATTATTTTTGTAACTTTTTAGAATGAACCATTTTTAACAACTTTGCAAGAGCTCTCTGAACAAAGAGCAGGACTTCACCCGATTCCTTCAAAGTAAGGATCTTTGCACATGTGCCTGACAGATATAATTCAATATCTGTCGCGGTATTAGCCAGAGAAGTAGTTGTTTTCTGTCAGACATATGCCATACATACTATACAAAGTTATAGTTACTTCCTAAAGGATTGTTATCGACTGTTTCACAGTAACTTGAACATTATTTGCTCCTTGAAACAAGTATTTCACATATCCTGTAAGCAATTGCAGTATTTATCTCGGCGGACGGTGACGGGCAGTGAGACCTCGCGTGTATACAATTGTGGTAGCCTGGACTGCACTGATGAGGGACAACATTCCGAAACCGGTCTGTAGTTGTTTCTTCGTTTGAATTGGGTGAAGTCCTGCTGTTTGTTCAGAGAGCTCTTGCAAAGTTGTTCCTTCAAAGTAAGGATCTTTGCACATCTGTCTGACAGATATAATTCAATATCTGTCGCGGTATTAGCCAGAGAAGTAGTAGGTGTTTTCTGTCAGACATATGCCATACATACTATCAAAGTTATAGTTACTTCCAGAATATATAAAAACCTAGAGGGTGGTAAACCTGTATTGGCTGTGTTTCTGGATCACGTGGAAGCATTCGATACAATATACTCGATTGTTAGACACACTCCATGCCGCGGGATTCAGAGGCACATCACATGCTTTGATGAAGAGCTACCTAAAAGATAGAGAACAACGCGTCGAAATAAATGTCAAACTCGGTGAAAAAGAAACCATTGAATATGGAATTCCACAGGGCACAGTTCTAGGACCCATCTCATTTATAATTTATATGAAGGAGAAACATGGAACAATTGAAAGGAAAAGTCGTTCAAGATATGAAAGTGATTATAAACTCGTTACGCTAATAAACTCCCAGAGTTGGAATCACTTGTTATCCAGAATGACAAGGAAGAAGTAGAGATTAAAAGAGCCGATAAAATAAAATATTTTGCGTTATATATCGACAAATATATGAGATAGAATATTCACATTCAGCGTACGGTACAAACCCTGAGATCGATTTTGTTTGAATTTAAATATTTCGAAAGTATTTTGGTTGAGATCCACTTGAAACTTATGTATCCGCGCCACTTCGGGTGAAACGTTTTGAACCCCCCCACCCCGAAACTCTTCGGCGAACACGTCATCTTCTTCAGCACCAACCCTCCACCAACGGCAAGAACTCGATGGACGCGGCCATCGAGAGATACACCGTGTGGAGCAACCTGTGTTCTGCCTCATGAAAGTGAGGCAGAACCCAGGTTGTATATCTACTATTAGTATATATGAGAAAAAATATCATTTTCCCCCCCACAACACAAATAATTTGATTCGTAGATGCGCATTTCGATAACCATGTTATTTCCATCAGTAGGATTTACTAAGCCGTTCAGTAAATCCCAATTATTTCTGAGAATGTTATAATGACCATAAGTACCCATGGCCCCTTCTGTCGTATTATTTTCTTTCCATTCACCCAAAATCGTATCTTTCACCGTTTTCAATATCCCCATGGTCTTATATTGAACTCATCGTATAACAATTGCTACAGTTGAAAAACTTTATAAGCATATTTCCATTGATGTTTTATTTTCTGTATTGTAGTATTGTATGATTTTGTTTTTGTTGTGTTAAACCAATTTTATGGGTTTATCAGAACAAACTTGCTGAAAGTCCGAATGGCTATTGAATTCTTCGAATGTATGCAAGAAATTCATTTCTTATTTGAGCAGTAAGAGAAAAGTTACTGAAGACCAAAGAGATCGAATACGTTAATTTTTCACAAAACACACAGAGAAAAATATTCCACCAAGAAAACATGAACAAAAATTAGGTCAAAATAAAATATTTTATTTATAATTGTTATAATTATGAATTACTCCACTTGAACATTTTCGTATTTAATAACTCTATCATTGTTGTAATGTTCAAGAACTGACAGCTATTTACACATTGTTCCATTAACTTCAAAAATAGTTATTTATTGGTTTTCTCTAGAGCTTATCAAAATATCCAAAGTTCATCCAAAGATTAATTGTTAATTTGAAATTGATGCCGTATTTTCATAAATTTGAATGTTTTTTAGTTTGTTAAAAAGTTACTCATATCCAAGACTAGAGCACATATTCTATCAAAACTCCTTCGGTCTGTTTGTATTTTCATTTGTTCCTCATCCTGCCCAAAATAAGTGTTACATATCATTAACCACCAGATTTTATCAATAGATACACGGGTCAAGTGCTCCCAGGAAGGCCTGTGGACCAAAAAAAAAGACGGGTTAAAGAAGCCCTCCGTTGAAATGAGAAACAAAATGAAAAATTGCCGAAGAGCATTTTATTAATTTAAGAAAATTAAGACAATTTAATAACTAGAAATTGCTCATCAGCAACATTTTATGGAAAGCCTGTAGAAAAAAAGCATATCTCCTGTGACAATTCGTTAAGCTGAATTTAGACGTGTAATTGTAGAGACTACTCTGTTGGAAATTCCCAGTCCATGACATTTCTAGCCAGTCCGCAAAATTAGACACACATTTTGTGACGGGTTTCACAAAGTCGGATTCATTATTGGATTATAAATTAGCCATAATACTGACTTTGTGAAGCCCCCGATATCTAGCATGTATGTTGCCAAATCAAGGGCTTAACAACGAGCTTAAAATGTTGTGAAATATTGGGGCTCATCTACGTAATAAAATTATTAATCCGTATATTGGTACAGTGCCCTCTTCTGTGAATTCAGAACGAATTTGCTTCAGCACCACCAAAAAATCCATTCAGAAATATATTTTATAAATTTTGTGTTCAAGTTATAAACAAAGTGAGTTTGCCAGTCTGCATGACATGACTGCAGCCTGAAGTTCTAACTTTGGAATGATTTGTTGTCTCAATGGTGCCACTTTGTAATTAGCAGTTACAAACGAGGAGTTAATGTCACTACCGTTCCTCGATATCAAATAAGCAGCGGCAGCGTGAGCTTTCTCAATTGCATTGGAAAACCTATTCAATTAAAATTTTGTTGTTGCTAAAATTGATGGGAAATAACACCGATTGACTGTTACTGGTGCTAAAACTTGAAGTTTTTGAAACCATCATTTCCCAGTCAACATTACTTCGCCATATGTTCTGCATGAGAATACGTGATTTGATCATTAATGGGGCCAATAATTCAATAGGATCAAATAAAAGACATTATTATTCGAAGAACTCTTCTCTTGCTTGTAATTTTTCGATTCATCATTTATGTTGGATGGAATTTCATTCAGATAACTTATTTTATCAGAATAAGAATCAGCATCCCCAAAAACCCCTCAATTCACATTTTTGAAATCTCAAGAGCTGATTTGAGCAAAAAAAAATTAAATTCACTTTTTTCATGAATACACCTGAATATCTGTTATTATAAATGCGATTTTCTTGAGATTTTGGTGGTGATTTTATGTTAGAAAAATTAATTATTTGGCATAGTGATCATATTCATTTACCATTGGCGTACGCAGTTTGAGGGAGATAAAAGGCATTTTTTTGAGAAAAGTATATTAAGGCTCATTTTAGACAACTTTTCTCATTAGATTCGGAATCAACTTCCCCAAAAACCCTTTAATTCATATTTTCAACATTTCACGAGCTCATTTGAGCAGAAAAAAAGTTCAACCCTTTTTTTAATAAGTCCTTAATTTGTAACAGGTAACAAAATAACGAATTACTTTATTTTAGATACTTGTGTTTTCAACTTTACCTTCTGAATCAATACACTTTTCAACAATTCTTCTCAAACGTATATTCACTTTTCCTAATGTTTGGGGAGTTATTTCCTGACACTCTTGCCTAAATGCATTTTCTCTATTACGTGGCCTAGTAGTATACACTTCATTCTTCAAATGCCCCCACAGAAATAAGTCACAAGGGGTATTATCTGGCGATTTAAGGGGCCATGGTCCTGAAGGAGAATTTCTATCTATCCACTTCATAGGGAAAATTGCATTTAAAAAGTTCCGAACTAACAGACAATTGTGTGCGGAGGCACCATCTAATTGAAAGGTTAAGTTTTGTCTTTGTGCTAATGGCAATTCTATTAGAAAATCATAGAGATCATTTTCTACAAAATTTTGAAAATTTTGTCCGGTCAGGTTATCCAGGAAATAAAGGCCAACAATCCGTTCGTTAAATACTCCACACGTTAACTTCTTCACTGTATTGGTTTCAACAATGAATTACCCAATTCGGTTTCCAGCTGCCCAAAACCTACAATTTTGACTAAACGTTGTTGTAACCGTTGTCTCGTCAGTATACATCGTGTTCTTCAGAAAAAGTCTGTCGTTAAGATACCTACCCTGCAACCATAAGCAAAATTCAAACCGCCGTCGTTCAAAACCACCATTCAACAGAGTATGTAGAAATTTTGGTTTAAATGCCCTAATCCTGTTGCGTTTCAAACATCTCTTCACTTTGTTTTTCGTTAAATTCATTGTCCTCGCAACTGCCCTTACAGTACCATTTGGGTTGTTTCGAAATTCTGCTAAGATACGTTCGTCGTCTGGATAGTGTCTTTGATTTAAATTGTACCTCCCTGGTCTTATTTTGAAAACTGCTCCAGTCCTTGCGAACAATCTGATGATTTTGGTAACGGTATCGTGAGAAATTAGTTCTCGATCATGATGCCTTCCATTGAATATTCCAGCAAAATGACGAGTAGATCTTTCATTATCACCAAATAATCGGATAATCTCCACTTCTTCTCCAAGGATATTAGGGCTGATTTTAGAAAACTTTTTTTATCAGATTTAGAATCAGCGACCGTAAAAACCCCTCAAATAATATTTTCGAAATCTCAAGAGCTGATTTAATTAGAAAAAAATTTAAATTAACTTTTTTCAATAGATTGTTTATTTCAAACTTTCTAATTCGAATGCCCTAATCCTATATTGAATTTCAAACACCTCCGTTTCGTTATATTCAGTATCCTCTGCAACTACCCTTATAAAACAATTTAGGTATTTCCGAAGATACGTGCGCTTTGTAACCGTTGACTTGCCGATTTGTGTTTTCAAGCAAATTAATGAAAGAGTGCTTTGAAACAAATGTTTTTGTTTGACATTCGGTAATCAGTACGAAATGTCAAAAAGTCAAGCAGTGTTACTTAACTGTTAATAAGATGGCACACAACCGAAGAGTAGTTTTTACAATTGGAGGAAAAGTAGAGATTATCCGATTATTTGGTATTAATGAAAGATCTACGCGTCAGGTTGCTGGAATATTCAATGGAAGGCATCATAATCGATAACCAATTTCTCACAATACCGTTGCCAAAATCAACAGATTGTTCGCAAGGACTGGATCGGTTTTCAAAATGAGACCAGGGAGGTACAATTAAATCAAAGACACTATCCAGACGACGAACGTATCTTAGCAGACTTTCGAAACAACCCAAATGGTACTGTAAGGGCAGTTGCAAGGACAATGAATTTAACGAAAAACAAAGTATGGAGATGTTTGAAACGCAACAGGATTAGGACATTTAAACCAAAATTTCTACATACTCTGTTGAATGGTGGTTTTGAACGACGCCGGTATGAATTTTGCTTATGGTTGCAGAGTAGCTATCTTAACGACAGAACATGATGTATACTGACGAGGCAAACGTTTACAACAAATTTTGTGGTATCTAGTCAAAATTGTAGGTTTTGGGCAGCTGAAAATCCGAATTGGGTAATTCATTGTAAAAATCAATACAGTGAAAAAGTTTACGTGCGGAGTGGCATATTTAACGAACGGATTGTTGGCCTTTATTTCCTGGATAACCTGACCGGACAAAATTTTCAAAATTTTTTACAAAATGAAATCTATGAATTTCTCATGGAATTGCCATTAGCATAAAGACAAAACTTAATCTTTCAATTAGATGGTGCCCCCGCACACAATTCTCTGATAGTTTGGAACTTTTTAAATGCAATTTTTTCTGGGCACTATAAAAGCCTTCATCTCCTGGATGGAACTATCAGTGCCTTCTCTCAAACTCTTGTTTATTGTTTAGAAAACGTTGCAAACCTAATTGAAAACAAGTTGGGATTCAAAACGTAAGATTTGTATAACCTACTTACTGAATAATAATGAATAATTTAATATACGGTATGTTCGAAACATTTTTGACAAAATGAAACTTCCATCTACTGTCATATAAGCACCGATCAAAACGGTGTGCTTTGATAGTAGACAGTTTCTTCTTTTCCAGTCGGTGAGAACCATCGTCAAGGGCAACCAAAATTCCAAATAACAACGGATAATATACCTTCTTACCTAGTATGACATAAATGTCAGACTTCATGTGTATAAATCATCAGGTATAACTATTGAGGAATTAACTACAAAAAAACTTCCTTGACTCCGTTGGTCAGTAGAATTACCTCGATTATTACAATTATTATTACAATACTACAGAAAATTTTGACAGTAATTTTGGAATCGATCAAATCACTTTGAGGCAATCACATCGCTATAATTTCTGAGGTATACAGTGGAAAGCGAAAGCAAATTTATGCGAATAAATAAATCAAAAATAATATGAAAGCCTTTCCGCAACATTACTGCCCCGCAAAAAAGCGACAAGCCTTTTCCAAAATGAGAAGAAAAAATTTAATACCGTAGTACTGCTATGGCTGTTTCTGAAACCCGATTGAATGCAAGAAAGGATGTTTTTTTGGTAAGATATTCTTCTGAATTTTTATTATTCTCTCAATTATTTGACATTCAGCCCTATGCTGTATCACTTCCACGTAAATCTTTGAATTCTTTGGGGACAGGTTTTTTTGGCAACACTAATGACGGCATTTTTCCAGAAAGATGGAAACACGTTTGTTTCGAAACAGTATTTAATGATATGCCGGATATATTTTAGGATATGTGGAATGCCTAATTTAATCATTTTCAAGTTGATGCCTTCGCAACCTGTTGCGTTTGTTTGAATCAACAATATCGTTTTTAAAATGACAGACTTATCTATTGCTTTGAATCTAAATTCTGGATTTACGAAGAGTGATTGAGTAAGTTATCCACGGTATTCATTACAGGTAAGGAATTAATTAGGAAGTCGTTTATTTCTTGTGGTTTTTTCAAGTCAATTGGTAAACTCTTATTATTATTAGGTAGCATAGCGTTATTACGTAAGATTTTCGAACGATCTCTGTTTGAAGAATGGTTTAACTTGTGAAACAAAAATCCATTTTCTTTTCTCTGACAATTGCCTCAGTGGTGAAGTTACGTAGCTGTTTATAATATTCCCAGTCAACCACATTTTTAGTCCTTTTGAATTTACAAAGAGCCGATGTCTAATGTTCAGATGTAGTTCAATGTCCGTCGTAGTATAAGCAAGGCAAGTAGTTGTTTTCTGACAGATGTTTGCTTTATTTTTCCACTTGGTGGAAATACTTAAAGAGAAGGGTACCCAGTATTCATTATTTCACATTGTTGAGACCTCTCTGGCACAATATTTTCGAACTTCGTTCGAAAAATTACAGTTTACCCTTCCCGGAGTCTGTGCTACTTGGAATTGTATTATATTGTTCTTGATTTCCCGTGCCGATGGCTCTGCGATCAACTTTGGTGTGGGTCGTAGTGTCATCCGTGGGGAAATATTAGTTAAACGGTTGATTATTATTCATTTGGCAGGGACAAGATAATTATAATGTTATCCGAACTACCCTGTCACTGATGAGAGGCAATAAACCTCGAAACATGCATATCTGTATGTATTCATTCCCAGCCAAATGAAGGATAATCACGAAACAAGCACTTGCAATTGGGTCTTCTTGGAAGAACGTTGCACAAATATCTGTCAGATGTAGTTCAATGTCCGTCGTGGTATTAGCTAGGGAAGGGTATTTGCCTCTATTTTTCCTCTTGGTGAAAACGCTTAGGGAGAAGGGTACCCCGTATTCATTTCAATGACAAAAAATTATATTCCCAAATATATGAGTGTCATCATCGTATAGAATTCTCTATAAGTGAGAATTTGAGCCCCAATCATTCGAATTGAATGGGATTTGACACAATTGACACTTGCTTTTGCCAATCCGTTAAAATGGGGTGCACTAGCAGGGGTAAGTAGTATGAAAAGTTATATTATCGTGGGAGGCTGCAGTAGCCAATAAACGATGAAGTTCGTGTTGTGCAACAATAGAATCATTTATAAAATTACTGTAGATATGAAAAATGCATCCACGATGAGCAATAAACCGTTGAAGGCTTCTAGAAAGACGTCGGTGAATAAATCACCTGCAAGTTCAAGGTGAACTGCTTTCGATGAGAAGCACACGAGAATGCAATGAAACGCTTTCACTATTTTCATGCTACGATGGCGGTGAAACGTTATTAGAAAAGGACCTTCAAAGTCACCTACAGATTGCGAAAATGGTTTGACGTGAGAAATACGTGACATGGGTAAATTTTTCATGGGCAGCTGAAAATTTTTCGGACTAGTTTTCCAACATCGCATGGAAAGTACTGTATTAATAGCCCTTTTGGGAGATAATATCCAGAATTGTTAAGCATACGAGATTGAGGATGTTTCAAACGACCTCCCCATAACATTGTTTTCAAAGAACCTACAATATTAGCAATTGAAGCAGAAATAGTGTGTAAAGGTATAGAATTGGAAAAGAATAAATCAAAATACTTTCCAGAATATACAAATATCAATTTTCCCAAATGAGAAAAACTCTAAACAGTAGTATTTGTCAGTCAGGCATATTCACCTAACCTAACCTTTGTTTATTTTGTCGATGTGTATCTAACACTCAAATAATTTTTTCCCTTTATGTCAAAGAATACTTACAGGGCAATTATTTCATCAAAGAACGAACTTGATGGCTGAATACCTGCATGCAACAGGATACTTTCATTTTCTTAATTTTGTATTTAATAACATACTAGGTCAGTGAGTGAACATATCCTCTTTTCTTCAGATGAATCTAGAAGGTAAAACTGCTCAATGTATTCCCATTTTGCAACCATTCTTTCACCGTCTACAGTGAAATGAACGTTTTTCCATTATGTTCATAATTCCAGATGTTGATGGAGTGATCGTTAAGCATGGTTGCTCCAAATATATTGCAACTTGTACACCTGAAATGAAGCTACTTATTTTCATGTTAAAAATAAGAAGCGTATTTTGAGAACAAAACAAGGCTGAATATGTAAATAAAATCCGATCTGTAATTTGTGAATATTTTTTGGGCTACTGATTTACTGAAATTCTATTAGGGAAGTTTCAAGTGCACAATATATTTACATTATCAATATGTTTGTATGAAATATTTTCAGTTGTATGGCGTAGAGATAAATACATCTTGAGTTAAAATTACAGAGAAAATGAAACTACTGAACACAAATTAATATATACTGTTATCGCTAACATATGTTTCAACACACTGTTAGCACCGTGGCTTATATGATGACAGGGTGTGTCGAAAAACATATGTTAGCTATAATAGAATATATTATAATATAACATATATTATTTTGTGTAAATTGAAAGTTTTCTCTCCTCTCTTTTCTCTATTATTGTAATGGCTATTTAATAAATTTTTCTATGCTTTAATACAATATCAATAAAGGCATGCATGTGTAAAGATTACCTTTGAACCATGAAAACAAACCAATTGCAAAGTGTGTAATCTTTGAGAATAAAGTTTATAAGGTGGAGTGGGGTAAGTGAGGATCTGGGGCAAGTGAGTATTTTTTATAATTTGAAAAAAAACATTAAATTTGGGAACTCAACTCGGAGAAAAATATTCTTCAGATCGTAATTCAGTTACAACATATTGTTTATGACTTCCAAAGCCATTCTGAAACAAGTACATGGTCATTCTTGAAGTAGCTGAATTTTATCGAGAAATTTTCCCAATAGAAATTAAAAATATTGTCTTAACCATAATAGATCACTTGGGACCAAATTGTCAAGTTTGTTCTTCTTTGTCTTACTAATGCTACTTCTTGTAATTTTTTGATTTTTTTCGCATTCTTTTCGTCACTTTTATTGCCTTGATTCCCATTTGCAACGCAACTTTCGTTTGGGGGACAAGTGGGAAATATTTCTTCTGGGGAAGTGGCCCCAATACCAAACTTTATGTTATGTTTTACTTATAATATTTTAACCCGAAGATTTCTCATCACGTGATCAACGCAATAAAATCAGTGTTGTTAAAGTACAAAAAGTGACTGAAAATGTGACAATGGTGCGTAATCATTTACGAAAGACTGATAGAGCCAACAGATACTCCCAAGATGATTTACAAGCTGCCCACCACAGGTCAATTGACATCCTATGCAGTGTCGAAACGCTTCAATATTCCCACTGGCACCAGATCATTTCTGATCAAGATAACCCCTCCATTAAAAAGTTCATAACTTTGGTAATTTTGCTGATATTTCAAATCTAAAAACAGCAAATTGAAGCTTGAAATATGTAGATCCATATGGAAAGTATAAGCAACGAACCCACTTGCTCCAGATACTGAGGCAAGCGGGTTCTACAGACAGGTTTCTATATAACAATAAAATTTTCGAAAACTTTTTTTTAAGACGAAATAAATTAAATGGGATGTTGTGTTCATAACACAGCATTTCCAGTTCAAAGCGCACTTCTTTACATCAAGTTTTCTTGAAGTTATGTGGTTCCAAAGTCAACCTTTGAAATTTTAGTCCCAGCCTACCCCACTTCACTATATTAATTGATTGACTCACCTGGCGGAAATAACTGTGGGTATGCTTTTGCAATCAATCCTCTCTTCGAGAAGAGTTTGAACTATTGGGAGAGTGTCTATTACACACATAATACATTTTATATATGTGTT
This sequence comes from Chrysolina americana, assembly GCA_958502065.1. Lineage (NCBI taxonomy): Eukaryota > Metazoa > Arthropoda > Insecta > Coleoptera > Chrysomelidae > Chrysolina > Chrysolina americana. Next base: position 61,396,427 of record OY293415.1, on the reverse strand, counting down.
TCAATAATTTCTCCACAAACAATGGATTTTTCACTTGATCGATCCAAACTTTCAAGAAATTCTCATCAGATTTCAGGAATCTGTGGGGTTTGCTGCAATTGTGCTTGGGAACGCAACATTTCTTTGAATATTTTGCATAATATTTATATACAAATTGAATTGGCACTTATTATAAAACATTGATTAAAACTTTCACTAAACACGTCACAGGAAAAAAAACATTTGTGCCTTTGTAATTAGGGTTGCTCGCATGCTCGCATTTCAGGAAAACTAGTCACTTGCTCCATCTACCCAGTATTCAAAACATCTGGAGCAATGTTGGTTGCCTAGAATTTATAACAGGGGCAGTCCTATAGAGAGTCCTTTCACTTACAAGGTCCGCCACTGAACGTTGTGGGTCATTTACCTATGACGGGTGACAATTACGCGATAGCTTATAAAACTTTATATGAAAGGTATTCAAATCGTTGAATGTGCGCTCAGTTGCCTTGGGCAGGACTTGATAGTTCCTCCAAAGTTGAGGGAGAGAATTCCTCTTCGTTGAGAACATTGTACGTATATAGCACCTAAGAGAGTGGCCAGTTTCTAATACCTCTAAACAGTGCACACTATAATACAGACAACAAAAAACGTCAACAACAACGTCGAATTATAAAGGAGACCATATACTACTCCGAACGGTACAGTTTAAAATGATAGATCTGGATGCGGCAATCAAAAGTATCAGAGAAGAAATTTCAACAACACGCACCGATATAAAAATCTGTATAGAGGCTAGTGAAACTAGACTCCTATAAAAATAGAACAACTCAAGAGCACAGTATCAAAACTTGAAACCAAAAATAACGAACTTAAAGGAGAAATAGAATTTCTCAAAAGAGTACAAAACCAGAAAAATATTTTAATATTTGGGCTAAATAAAAAACGAGAGGAGGTTACAGCGGGAAATCTATGTAAAGATCTCAAGGACTTGCTTGATATTGAGCTGAAAGATCACGATTTTAGCGACGTTTATCCATTGGGAAAATTGGAAAACTGCCCCATAAAAATTTAATTCAACTCAAATTACAAGAAAAAAGAAGTTCTGAAAAATTGTAACAAACTGAAAGGGAAAAATATATCAACAGCCAACGACCTTACCCCCAAGCAAAGACAGGAAAATAAAATATTGAGGAAACACCTTCTCCTCGCCAGACAAGACGAGAAATACGAGGAATGCTACATAAAAGGAAATAAACTTATTGTTGATAGAATTGCTTACGGAATTGAAGATCTTGAAAAAGAAGAAAACTCAGAACCTAACCAACAGTGCACCTTGCACTCCTACAGTGGAGCCTATGAAGAAAATCGGAACAGCCTAAAGTCTCTATCAGCACGCCAAAGGTTCATACAACAAAGAAACCAACCCAAATGTTTGTAACACAGAAAACAACACAGGAAAAGCCAAGAACACGGTCGGTCAACAAAGACAAAAAAGACTCTTGTAGTAAGACTCTTATCTTAAATCTATTTGCCGTGTTTTTTCATGTGTTATTTTAAATTTTAATCCTTCAAATATTTAAAACAGTTAATTTCGTTGTGCCTTAGTGAATCAAAAATGGATCAATATGTAAGGGACTTTGTTATTGACACAGTAGAAACATACTCATTAGAATACCCACAAAGAATGCAAAGAAATTTTAGAGATCAACAATGCTTTTCTCAATTTCAAAATAATTCATCAAAACATACGTTGTATAAATAAAAACCTAGAAGAATTCAAACTACTCCTAGAAAATATATCTACAGAATTCGATTGTATAGTCTTGACAGAAACATGGGCAATATAAAATACAGATCTTTATAATCTGAGTGGATATACTAAATTATACAACGAAGGAGATTTTTATCAAAATGATGGCGTCGTTGTTTACATTAAATCTGAATATCCTTATACCTACTCAATTATTCCTCTTAGTGGGATAAAGATGTTCCAAATCAAAATCTCTCTGAACGATAAAAACCAAATTCCCATCAATGCTATTTATAGGTCCCCAAACAGTAATCTCCAACAGTTCATTAATGACCTACAACATTATTTCGAGGGTCCAATATTTCAACCTGAAAATCATAATATTTTCATTGGTGACCTCAATATTGACTTATTAGATGATAAAGAACATACCACACAATACAATAATACCTACCCTAAATGAATTCGGATATGTTTCTGCAATAAACAACGCAACAAGAATTCAAGCTGAACGCAGTTCTTGTATCGATCATATATTTGTAAATACCAAACCTAACACACTGGATCAGATATTACCAATGATATTACAAACCGACATTATAGATCATTTCTCCACGATCTTACAGCTTGTAATTTAGAAAGTCGAGAACACTAAAGAACAGAAACATGCGGAATATATCGATCATATGAAACTTAAAAATTTACTCAGAAACCAGACTTGGGATTCAATATATACTGAACCAGATCCAAACTCGGCGACAGACAAGTTTATTGTAACACTTCATGAATATATGCACAACTCTACCTTCATAAAAATTGTCAAAAGGAAAAACACAAAAATCACTCCCTGGATGACAAATGCCTTAATTAAATCAACGAATACAAAAAACAACATGGATAAACTAATAAGAAAAAACCCAAACGACAACAACAAATGAGTTAAAAAATTATAGGCCAATCTCGATATTATCAGCTCCTGGAAAATTATTTGAAGCTATCATTACCTCTGAGTTATTTTTCTCAGCAAAAAATCTTATCGATGTAAACCAACACGGATTTTTCCAAGGTCGCTCCGTACTCACTAATCTAGCATGCTTTACTCAGAACATATTGAACAAAATGAACGAAAGAAAACAGGTAGATGCCGTGTATACCGACTTCTCGAAAGCCTTTGACAAATTTCACCAAAACATCGGTGTACACGGCAACTTACTGAGATGGATTGAGAGTTATATAACTAATAGGACCCAGACTGTAACTATGAATAATTGGTATTCTGAATCAATAAATGTAACGTCCGGTGTGCCACAAGGGTCCCACCTTGGACCACTCCTATTCAGCCTATTATTGGTGCATGTTTTAAATATTCTGGCTTCTGTCTGTACGCTGATGACTTGAAAGCATTCAACACTATTAACAATGTCACCGATTGTCATAAGTTGCAGTCTGATCTTAACAGGTTACAAGTTAATTGTGTTACTAACAAACTACAACTGAATACTAATAAATGTAACTCTATTACGTTCTCTAGACTACACAATAACGAATCCTTCGACTACACTATCAACAATGCTAAACTAGAGAAAGTCGACGTCATAAAAGATTTAGGTGTCCTATTGGACTCCAAATTAACTTTTGAACATCATATTGAATCAATTGTTAGAAAGTCTATGCGTAATTTAGGGTTTATTTCACGTGCAATCAAGTCATTCACAAATCCCGCCACATTATTCATTTTGTATAATGCATTGATTCGTAGCCATCTTGAATTTGCTTGTATAATCTGGAATCCTTATTACCAAAAATACATTGATCGAATCGAGAGGGTTCAGAAAAAATTCATCAATATTTTGAACTATAGATTCAATAGACAACAGTGTCGTCAGGATTACGAAGCAAGCTTAATACACTTTAATCGGCAAAAACTTTCATCAAGACGACTGGTTTCATATATTCTTTTCCTCTACAAGATTGTAAATTTCCATGTTGATAGTCCTTATTTATTGAGTAGTCTTAATTTCAATACTAGACCCTATGTCACTCGTTCACCAAATTTATTCCACACAATAAACACCAACACTAACTATGTACAAAATTCACCAGTAGTTGCAATTCAAACAACGTATAATCCATACTTCATCCACATCGACCTATTTTGTCAATCGTTTACAATATTTAGAAATCAGGCTTATCGTGTTCTTGCTGTTTGATTAAACATTATTTCTTAACATACTTTCAGCCATGTACCTACCTAGATTTAGTTTTAGTTTAGTTAAATTAGAAAAAAAAATAGTTTTAAATGATTCATCTATTTATTGCCATACTTGTTTAATTACATGTGTAATTCCGTAATTGGAACATTTGTTCTGTTGAATTACCTTATACAAAATAAATAAATAAATAAATAAACAACCTGAGAAACCAGTATAAAAAATATAGAAATAAATTGACAACCCTCATTGAGAAAACTAAATTTGAATGTTACAAAAGTAAAATCGAAACCAGTAAATCAAACGCAAAGGCTCTATGGGATGTTGTGCAAGAAGTAAGTAACACAAAAAAAACAAAGATTAAAATAAATGAAATCAAAACTGAATTAGGTATAACGTTGACAAATGATAGAGGATTGCGAACGAATTCAATGTAACTTTCAATAACACTGGAAAAAAACTTGCAGAAAAAATAAATCGCGATCCAAACTTTAAAACAAGTAGACCGTCTCTTCCAAATTCGCTCATACTCTTACCAACAAACCCGCATGAACTAAAAAGCCTTATTAATGAATTGAAAAACCATAAAGCCGTAGGGCCGGATGAAATTAAAGCGGAAACTCTGAAAACCGTCACGTCATAATTATATAATCGATCCTCTCACTCATATTTTCAACAAGTGTATGGAAACTGGTATCTGGCCCAAAGCTTTCAAAGACTCCATCATTGTTCCAATATATAAGAAGGGCGACAGAAAACTAGCGGATAACTATCTCCCACTTATCAAAAATTCTTGAAAAGTTGTTGAAAATCAGACTAGAAAATTTTATAAAAAAATGTAAAATAATTTCCGAACGACAGTATGGATTCAAGCAAAAAACTTCCACATAAGATGCCATCCTCTCCTTGACAGAAAAAATTCACAACTCTTTAAATGAAAACAAATCATGCCTGTGTGTATTCATTGATCTATCAAAAGCCTTCGATACCGTAAGCCATGAATTACTCTTTTAGTCTTTAGAGGATGTAGGTATCAGAAATACTTCATTAGATTTATTCAAAAGCTACATCACGAACAGACGTCAAACAGTTAAAATAAACGATGTTATTAGTGAAGCCTTACCTGGTGAATACGGGGTGCCACAGGGTACGGTCCTTGGACCACTACTCTTTAACATCTATTTGAATGGCTTATTTTCTGTGAAGAGTGAAGGGGACATTGTTGGATTTGCCGATGATACCGCAATCTTTTACAAAGCTGATTCATGGAAAGAAGTGAAAGGAATCGTACAAACGGATTTTATTCTTATCAAGAAATGGCTTGAAAACAGACTTTCAACAATAAATTTTCAGAAAACAAACTTTTTACCTATTAGCTGTAATAAAACAAATCTCCCCCCTTTCACCGATATTCAAATATCTGACGGAGCAACTAACCTAATAATAACAGCTAAAAATATTGTTAAATATCTGGGAGTCATGATAAATTGCCACATGAAATGGGACATACACATAAAATACATCATCAAGAAATTACAATGCATCCTCTATAAATTGAAATATTTGAAAAAAATTCTACCAACACATCAATTATTAACATTGTTTCTTGCGCTCGTTGAAAGTCATTTTCGATACGGCATACTTGCATGGGCGGCGCCTTAAAAACGCACCTCAAACCCCTCGAAATTCTACAACGAAGATTTCTCAAAATTATTTTGGGAAAGCCATCCAGATATCCTTCTGACCTTCTTTATACAGAAACAGAAGTATTTAATATAAAACAACTTTATTACTACCATGTGACTATGCGGTACCATACTTTTGAAAACTCAGGAGACTTACCAACACATACGTACAACACCAGACAAAAAAATAACTATGTCATTCCACAAATCACAAAATCACTCGGAATGACTAGTTTCCCATTTAATGCTCCGAAAATGTACAATTCTTTGCCCGAAACAATCTGAAATATACCTAGCCTATTCTATTTCAAAAAACAACTGGAATTATTTACGAGAGAAACTCAAAAATTCCTATAACAGATTTATTAACCTAACTTCATTTCATTCTTACGATGCATATGCATATATTTGTTCTGTGTATTAAGTAATCATTAACCATGTGACGCCTTCAATTAAAATCATTTATATGTTTTATTTATATCGAAACAAGTGTTTGATCACTTATCGATTGTTCCTGTTTGTTTGTGTTTGTGTTAGTTTTATATACTTAGCCATTCAACTCGATTATTATTATTTATATTCTACCGCAGCTATAGTGTATTTTATCTCATTAGTATTATATTTTATTTTATTCACATAACTCAAGTGATCTCGACGACAATAATTGTCTTTATATATACGAAACAAGTGCACTAGCACTTATCGTTTGTCCCACTTTGTTCACTTTGTTTCCTTGTAATAACATTAGACTTTCATTGAATAAAGTTTTTATTATTATTTATTATTGTTGGATACTTTCACTGAAATGTGGCTGCTATGAAAGCTATGAAGTTTCCTACTGATCAGTGGGACTTTTTTGTGGTCATGATGATTTGGAATAGTCAGATAACGGGACAATCACTCGATTTGAAATGAAACATAGGTCCACAGAGTTTCCAACTTATGGAAAATTTTAGATACATTGAAAATTTCTGGAGGTCAGTCAAAAAAGTCCAACGATATTTCAAATACAAGAATCAAACCGTTCAAACCGCTGCTAGTTGGACAAGTTCGACATCCTTATTTGCTAATAGGTAACCTGCTTCAAACTGTATTTTTTGCCAGGAAGGTCACTCGTTGTATAAGTGTTCTGCATTCGCAAAGCAACTTATGAACGTCAAAATTTTTGCAAAGCGACTCATCTTTGTTTCAACTGTTTGAGCATTCTTTGTTACATTTTAACAATAATGATGATTATAAGAGGAGTTTACTGGCGGGTGGAACTCCTGTGGGTCCATCGCCACTTCTGCTGTACCAAACTTCTCTCAGGCTCAAGGTCGCACCGATTCCAATCTCTCCGCTACCAATATACTCCCTGGATCAAGTTTGACCGCAAACTCTGCATGTATTTTACTAGCTACCGCCCGTTTTGATATTTTGGATTGCACAGGAAATTATCAACCGCTACGCTGTTTGCTTGATAGTGGCAGCATGAGTTCTTTCATTACACAACGAGCTGTTTCCAAAATAGGACTCCCCAAACAAAATTTTAATATTGAAATTAATGGACTTGGTGCAATGAAATCTTCAATTAGTTCGTATTTCCAAGCATAAAAATAAAGCAAACATCTGTCAGAAAACCACTACTTCCCTTGCTTATACCACGACGGACACTGAACTATATCTGACACAAATATCCCGGCACCTTGGTTAACTGATAACATTAGAACTAAGATGAACAGTAGAGATCGGGCTCTTTGTAAATTCAAAAGGACTAAAAATGTGGTTGACTATGAATATTATAAGCAGCTACGTAACTTCACCACTCAGGCAATTGTCGAATGATCCGCTGCTCAGATATTAATATGATGTTCAGGATGATATTTATGACTCCGTCCCAAAGACATTAACAGAGAATAATTTGGAGGTTCGATCCGTATCAACTCCTTCAAGATTACCGTCTTCGAGTTCTAACATATGGCATGAACTGCTCGCCTCACATCTCTCTTCGTGTTCTCAAGCAGCTGAGCATTGAAGTAGCTCCTTTCCACTTGCCTCACGTGCTATAAGTTCTTGTTGTTACATCGATGACTTTGTGATATCCCCACCCTCTCAAGCTGAAGCTCAACAACTTGAAGTCGAGCTTATCACTCGTATGCGAAAAGGAGGGTTTGAACTTCGAAAGTGGTCGAGTAATGATCCCAACCTACTCTTTCTCATTTACAGATGATTCATAAAATTCATTTTTAAGATTAAGTTGGAATCCATCCATTGTTTTCCTTCCTCTGTCAACCTGCTGAAAGCTCGTGATTGTACAAAACGCACATTACTGTCAGAGTTCGTATATTATGACCCCTTAGGTTTCCTGTCTCCTGTCACATTTTTGCTATCTGGTGTCAGCTGGAATGAGACTCCGAATAATGAAATCTCCCGCATATGAAATTTATTCCATGTTGAACTTCCTTCTTCGAAAAACTCAAAAATTCCCAGTGTATTCATGACATCCACTCAGGATTGTGAGCTCCATGGGTTTGCTGATGCGAGTGAGAAAATATATGCAAGTGTTGTTTATCTCCGTTCCGAGAAAAATAAGCAATATTGTTTATGCAAAATCGAAAGTTGCCCACACCAAAAAATCACTATTCCTCACTTGGAATCATGTGCTGCAGTTTTGCTTGAGAAACTTATTACCCTACGTTGAATCTATTCTTCCTGAAAGTTTTAAATCAAAAATTGTGATTCATAAATCACCTTGCTATGGGTCAACGGTCATCCGCACAGATGGAAGACATTTGTATTCAATCTTGTGTCATATATCAGGGAAAGGGTTAGTTATTATGTTGATACCGCTAACAATCCCGCTGATATCGCATCTAGTGGTTCACTTCCCTCCATGTGATATCACACTCGCTTCGGTTTGGTGGACCAACTTTTCTTCGTGAAACCGTAGACACGTGACCCCAATCTTTGCTTTCTCCTCTCAACCCACCTGTTGAAGGAGAAAAAACAATTTAATTTCTTGCTTCAGCTACCGACAATCTTCTCAAAACTCAACTTATTGACCATGTCTCCTTTCACTCCTAGCGAAATGTTGTAGTTTATGTGCTACAGTTCATTCACAATGCTAGAAAACCCTCTGCCAAATCGCTAGGCCCAATTCAGTACAGTTAGCGTCAGAAGGCCCTTGCCCTCCTAGCAAAGTAGGTACACTCAGTTATCTCATTTCGACTCCACAATTAATAATAAATGATCGTTTGAAACATCATCAATCTCGTATGCTGCCAAGTTTCCTATTCCACTCCCACGCAAGAGCCGACTCACTCTTCTCCTCATGAAGTATTTCCATGGAAAGTACTTTCACGCAGGTTTACACACTACTCATCTCTTGTTGGCTCAACAATTCTGGATATTATCTCCCAAAAGGGCTATCAATACAGTACTTTCCAAGTGTATCTGATGTTGGAAAACCAGTCCTCAGAATTTTCAGCTGCCCATGGAAAATTTACCCATGTCACGTATTCCTCAAGTCAAACCATTTTCGCAATCTGCAGTTGACTGTGAAGGTCCTTTTCTAATAACGTTTTACCACCATCGAAGCATGAAAATAGTGAAAGCGTATCTTTGCATTCTCGTGTGCTTCTCAATGAAAGCAGTTCACCTTGAACTTGCAAGTGACTTATTCACCGACGCCTTTCTAGAAGCCTTCAACGGTTTATTACTCATCGTGGATGCATTTTTCATATGTACAGTAACTTTGTAACTGATATTTTATAGGTGCACAGCACGAACTTCGTCGTTTATTAGCTACTGCAGCCTCCCACGATAATATAACTTTTCATCCTACCCCTGCTATTGCACCCCATTTCAATGGAGAAATAGAGGCAAACATCTGTCAGAAAACAACTACTTCCCTGGCCAATACCACGACGGACATTGAACTACATCTGACAGATATTTGTGCAACGTTCTTCCAAGCAGACCCAATTGCAATTGCTTGTCTTGTAATTAAACAGAAGATTATCCTTCATTTGGCTGGGAATGACCACCTGCAGACATGCATGCTTCGAGGTTTATTGCCTCTCATCAGTGACATGGTAGGTCGACAACATTATAATTGTCCTGTCCCTGCCAAATTAATAATAATCAATCGTTTAACTAATACTTTTCTACGGATGACACTACGACCCACAACAAAGTTGATCGTTGCGCCATCCGCACGGGAAACCAAGAACAAGAACAAGACGAAACAATCCTAAGTAGCACAGATTCCGGGAAGATAAAACTGTAAAAATTCGAACGAGATTCGAATATATTGTGACAGACAGGTATCAAAAATGTGGAAAAATGAAGGCAAATATCTGTAAGAAAACAACTACTTCCCTTACTTATACCACGACGAACATTGAACTATATCTGACACAAATATCCCAGCACCTTGGTTAACTAATAACATTAGAACCATGATGGACAGTAGAGATCGGGCTCTTTGTAAATTCAAAAGGACTAAAAATGTGCTTGACTGGGAATATTATAAGCAGCTACGTAACTGCACCACTCAGGCAATTGTCAAAGGAAAAAATGATTTTTGTTTCACAAGTTGAACCATTCCTCAAACAGGGATCGTTGGAAAATGTTACGTAATAACGCTATGCTACCTAATAATAATAAGAGTTTACCAAGTGACTTGAAAAAACCACAAGAATTAAACGATTTCCTAATCAATTCCTTACCTGTAATGAATACCCCGGATAACTTACTCAATCACTATAGGAACGATCTCTTGGTTAATCCAGAATTCAAATTCAAAGCTATAGATGAGTCTATCATTTTCAAAACGATATGGTCGATTCAAACAAACGCAACAGTTTGCGAAGGCATCAACTTGAATATGATTAACATATATCCGGCATATCATTAACTACTGTTCCGAAACAAACGTGTTTCCATCTTCCTGGAAAATTGCCGCCATTACAGTGTTGCCAAAAAAACCTGTTCCCAAAGAATTCAAAGATTTACGTGGAATAAACATTCTACCAGCAATGTCAAATGTAATTGAGAGAATAATGAAAATTCAGAAGAATATCTTACCAAAAAAAACATCCTTCCTTGCATTCAATCGGGTTTCAGAAAAGGCCTTTGCTGTAATACGGTATTAATTTCCTTCTTCTTATTTTGGAAAAGGCTTGTTGCCTTTTTGCGGGGCAGTAATGTTGCGGAAAGGCTTTCATATTATTTTTGTTTTATTTATTCGCATAAATTTGCTTTCGCTTTCTCCTGTATACCTTAGAAATCATAGCGATGTGCCTCAAAGTGATTTGAGTGATTCCAAAATTACTTACAAAATTTTATGTAGTATTGTAATAATAATTGTAATAATCGAGGTAATTCTACTGACCAACGGAGTCAAGGAAGTTTTTTTGTAGTTAATTCCTCAATAGTTATACCTGATGATTTATACACATGAAGTCTGACATTTATGTCATACTAGGTAAGAAGGTATATTATCCGTTGTTATTTGGATTTTTGGTTGCCCTTGACGATGAGTCTCACCGACTCGAAAAGAAAAAGCTGTCTACTATAAAAGCACACCGTTTTGATTGGTGCTTATATGACAATAGATGGAAGTTTCATTGTGTCAAAAATATTTCGAACATACCGTATATTAAATTATTCATTATTATTCAGTAAGTGGGTTATACAAATGTTACGTCTTGAATGACAACTTGTTTTCAATTAGGTTTGCAACGTTTTCTAAACAATAAACAAGAATTTGAGAGAAGGCACTGATAGTTCCATCCCGAAAATGAAGGCTTTTGCGGTGCCCAGAGTTAGTGAGGGCAAAGGAGGAAGTTGGTAAGTACAGAAATTGAGTTCATATAGAAAATGGTTCGAACCCGTAACTATTGTAAGTATAATATAGGTCTCTTTAACTTCATTTATCAAAAATTGAACGAGTGATTCATTAAATGATTTCCATCATTACTGAATTCAGAATTGTACATTGTTGAATAAATATTGTTTTCATATTTTTTCAAGTGATTTCAATCTATAAAGGATCATAATCTGTCCAGTTAGTCCTTAACAAGCCCAAATCACGACATCATAGCGATGTAAATTATCATATTTTCCATTCCAAAAATCTTTATGCACACGATACTAATAAGAGATTAGGATCTTCACCATTCCATTGCAAAAGTGTTTAGTTGTTGTTCTATTCCCCATTATGATTTATCAATGGTAAGAAATCACTCAAAGCATATGTTCATTTTCAGAATTGAAATTATTTTGTAAGAATTATTTTTTTTAACTTGATATCATTGACATGTCTTGATTCTTCATGAATAAAATTGATTTTTCTTGTCCTTTGGGGTTATAGGAAATTGTTGAAGCTAAATTATTTTACCCATTACACGATACATTATTTTGTTTATAGTTTCGTTACCATTCTTTGAAATATTTGATTTGATGTCAGTTGACAAGAATGTATTGAAGTAGTTTTAAGTAGGTTCGATAAAAAAAAGTTGGTGAAAACGGTTTGTTCTATATTAAAAAAGTTACATTGGTCTTACGAACTATAAAGAATGAGCTATGGAGAACAGTAGAAGTGAAACGTTTGGGGAAAAAACTGTTTTCATTCAAAGAAGTACCAGGTGTAATCAAGGAGTTCTAGATTATGTGGCTGTACGTACCGTGAATGCAGTTGTTGCCACCAAACAACATATAATGGATTCAATTAGTACCCAAAACTTCCCAGAAAATTGTTTTTCAAAAAATTCTTCCAGAAAATTTTATGATTATGAAAAACGCCAGACACCATCTGAAATCATATGTAATTCAAATTCAAAACGATTGAGTACGTAGAAGAAGAACGAATATGTGAGTTCCAGAATTTTAAACGTGTCAAAGCTCTATTTTGATTCACTCATGATACAAAAACAAAAAGAATTCGATGCAGAAGAAGCGATGGAAATGCTAAGATCGAGAGAAAACCAGAAAACTTCAAAGAACAAGTGGAAACTCAAAAAATATACTAGAAGTGAATGAAGACGTAGATGGTAACTATCATAAAGGCTTATATACAAATCATAATGATTCAAACAAATAGGTAGAAGCTTCACAACATTTTGTGGATGACAATCATCATCAACTCAATTTTTATTCGTCTGCTGATGACATGTTATTAGATATTGACAAACAGTGCAAACAGAATTCGTCAGATACCAACAAAATCTTATAACAAAAATGATAGATTTACCCTATTTTGGTGCTGAGCTCACATAGTGGCTTATTTTCATTAGTGAATATGAAAAGTCAACAGAGCAATACAGGCTCAACGATGAAGAGAACTCAATTCGTTTAGACAGGGCTTATAAAAGGTAGAGCCAGGGACACAGTAAGGTCTCTGTACTGTTTCCTACTACAATATTTAGGATCTGGCAAGAGTGCGAAGCACCTCAAGGTGAACATTCATTGGTTAGTTAAAAAAATCAGAGTGACGAGCAGAATCGACAAAAAAAGCGTATTGTCAATATATGTCATATTTCTGTCAAGTTGTTTTTCAAGTCATTAATACATTATTTGCTTTCTGAGTATCCTGCATTATTATCAGTCAAGCACAAGCATCCCATCATCATTCAAGAATACCATTTAAACCACAATCAACCAGTAGGTCAACTGAAAAATCTCACGAGACAAAACAGGCTCCACTGACTTATTCCAGCAATGTAAGTAAAGTAATCAATATGTTGCATTGGAATTTCGGTCGTTCAGAGTGAATGAAAAAGTCTTTGGTGGATTAAGTTAGAAGAATATCCTATGTGAAAGAAGAGAGGCTTGTCTCTTGCATTCATTTCTCACTCCTATGAAGAATATTGATTCGCCTATGTATTTATGCATTCCAGTATTATTATCAAATTTGGTTGAGAAACGTTCCCCCCCTCCAAAAGTATAATTGGAAAAAGTTCAAGTATGAAAGATAAATTCAAGGTGAACGAACCTCATCAGAACATTTTGCTGATTGATATGACGAGGAAATGAAGTCGATGGGAGCTATCAGTTGTATTTTCAGTAAAAATTGTCCCAGAAACTATAACAAAGAGGAAGCAGTGATGATTTTAAAAATGTCCAGTCAAACTTCTTCTGCGTGTTTTCTGCAGAAATGAAGGCCACTCAATTTCTGATTGTGAAGAATTCTCAAATGAACTGGTGACATGAAGACGGGAAATTGCATTCAATACAAAACTGTGCTTTTCATGTCTGGAACTAGGGCACCAGATTATTAGATGTTCATCAAATAAGCGCTGTCGACGAGGAGACCATTTTCACTACACGGTGCTTCCGTATGTTCTCCATCATTTTGCCAAATACTACATTATTGGCTAATTTGTAGCTATTTTCACCGAAAGAAGTTTTTGCTTCAGCTCGAAGTTTCGTATTTATTTCGATGTAGGGTTTGAGCCAGGCGGACTGCTCGAATTGCAATACCTTGTGAATTTTCCTGAGTACAAGTCCAACTGTTAGCACTTATTCCAAGACCCTGCAGTGTACAACATAATTTTCCTTGTTGTACAGGGTGGTCATTAATTTGTGTTTTTTCGAGCCTGGTGGAGTACGGTGTTCAGCGCACAAAGCAAAATTTTTGTGCTTGTCATGTAGGTGTACGCGATACTCCCAATCGACTTCGAGGATATAGTCGATTGGTGAAGTGTCTGACACTTCAAGCACATCGAAATCGGTAACATTTTCTAGCCATTCGAATCCTCGGTACGGAAGATATTCCATCATGGCCCAACCGTACAAATTATTCACATCGTTGGCGTCATACCTGTCACTCATGTATTTATTATTAGCCGTGGAGCGCCTGTTGCAGCACTGACTTATGCCGCCGCGAATTCCTCGTTCGATGTATATAAGCATGTCGATCTCTTTCAAATTCTGCAACTTACACTTGGTGTACTTCAACATGCACGATCACATGTACCCCGGTAGGGTATAGAACCACACGGAATCTAGGCCATATGTCTCGTGACCGATGTTACGAAAATTCTTGAAAATATCCGCCAAGAGCAATATGTTTGTTTTCATGTACAGATCAGAGTATTCGCCAAGTGTATTCAAGTTGAACGTTTGCCACACGTTCTGCGCATGTTTGTATTCTGCCTTGGTTATGTGACAATCATTCAACTTGTAAAAATGATGTTGTGCAGGTACACTTATAACTTCAACTTTTCCACCGAATCGATAAAATCGAATGGAAATATACCCTTTCGAGTGAGTACTGGGTGAAAGATATGTATTTTTCTTTACCGGCAACAAGCTAATTAGCGATTATTTGCATGGTACACAATAGTCACCGACTATTCAGCATGATATTTATATATCAAGGAACCTGTGCATCTGACGGTACTCTAGATAATTGACTAAAATTCATATCCCAAAATAATTTCCGGTCAACGGTGGCCACTTCTGCTGGTTGTAAAAAATCGAAAATCTTCATAAAATAATTTCGATATTTTACATGCACTGCTGCTCAACATGCTGGCACTTTTTCCTCTATTGGAGTCGATCAAAAAATGATTTTTGCCTCAATAATTGACTAATTCACGTACCAAAAAAATTGCCGGTCGCAGCCGGCAACTTCTGCAGTTGTATAAAATCGAAGATCTTGATAAAAATATTGCGATATTTTACATGCACTGCTGCTTAACATGCTTGGAGCTGGCACTAAATGATTTTTGCATCAATAATTAACTAATTCACATCCCAAAATAATTGCCGGTCAAAGCCGGCCACTTCTGCGGGTTGTAAAAAATCGAAAATCTTTATAAAAATATTGCGATATTTTACATGCATTGCTGCTTAACATGCTTGGAGCTGGCACTAAATTATTTTCGCATTAATTATTGACTAATTCACATCCCAAAATAATTGCCGGTAAAAGCCGACCACTTCAGCGGGTTGTAAAAAATCGAAAATCTTGATAAAAATATTGCGATATTTTACATGCATTGCTGCTTAACATACTTGGAGCTGGTACTTTTTGTCCGATTGGATTCGACTAAAAAAGGATTTTTGCATTGACAATTGACTTATTCACATCCTAAAATAATTGACGGTCAAAGACGGCCACTTCTGCTGGTTGTAAAAAATCGAAAATCTTTATAAAAATATTGTGATATTTTACATGCATTGCTGCTTAACATGCTTGGAGCTGGCACTAAATTATTTTCGCATTAATTATTGACTAATTCACATCCCAAAATAATTGCCGGTAAAAGCCGAACACTTCAGCGGGTTGTAAAAATCGAAAATCTTGATAAAAATATTGCGATATTTTACATACATTGCTAGAAACATTGTCGAAATTTCTGAAATAAATGCAAGAGTTGAGGATCTTCAAGAATTACCTAATATCTTTGTCGAAGTTCGTGAACAACTACGTAAAGCCTGTGATCGAAATACCAAAACAAATAATCTCAGGAGATGTGATACTAAATATAAAGTTGGTGATAGAGTTCTAAAGAGAAATTACGTTTTATCTAAAGCAGAAATTGCCTTTGCTGCAAAACTTGCTCCCAAATATATTCCGTGCATTGTAGATAAAGTTCCATCTCCTCTAGTGATGGTTCTGATTTAGGTAATTGGCACGTAAAGGACATGAAAATGGATCCAGCTTCTCTAGACTCAGATGATTATTCAGATCCAGAAGGGGATCAGAATTCAGATGAATGAATTGTTTTAAGTATTCCTCTATTTACCTATTTATCGTTATCTTTTTTTATAATAAATCTGTCATTATTGTATTTGCTTACTTAGCATATTATCTTGTTATTGCAGTCATATCTTTAATACTAAGTTATCTATTATCTTTATCTTACACTTAACCTACCTATTGATAGCTTTTTGCATAAGCTCTCAATTGATTATCTTTGAGTAATTTATCTTTGTCAATGGCCTTTGTGAACATGGAAAAATAATAGTGGTTGAAATTTAATTGTTGCTAAAATTACATTTTCGAAGCTTATCTTTTGATAACTCCTGAAGGAAAATCTGTTCTTTGGAAATGTTTTTATTAATTTACAATTCTGATCACTCCGAATTTTTTCTCTTTATAAATTTGAAGAAATTGGTCCAGATCTCACTTAATTGAATAAAATATTTCTACTAATTTTTTTTCCAGTCTCACACATGGCTTACCTATCTCGGACAGAATATCTTTATGGAACCTCTCTGTCTACTTATCTTTAATGAAATATTTGATTTCATAGCTATCTCAGACAGAATATCTTTATGGAAGTTGATCCTCACTACCTTTCTTTCTACTTATCTTTAATGAAATATTGATTTCATTGCTACCTCTGACGGAATATCTTTGTTGTTATCTTTGCTGTGAAAAGCAAGAACAACAAATCGAGTATGAGCTCAACCTGTGTTTTAGATACCTTCAATAATTATATCTTTACCTTTTATCTCTTAATGATGACTGTTGACCTATGGCCACAACGTACCTTGGACTTAGATTATTATCTTTACTGTTGAACTTTCCCTTCCTTTCTATGTTTTAGGCTCAGTGGAGTGGGCCTAAGACTAACTCCACCATGGAATTTACCAGATGGTAGGTAAAACTCCTACAATTGGCCACTTTTCAGCATTTATTCTATTCTTGCAGAGTTCTGCTCACGGTGATAGCCAGCTGGAAGGTTTGGGGTAATATTACTCGTTGCAGTAGCTACTTCACTTGGGCTGAAATTCCATATCTTTGTGCCTAGGTGGCATTATTTGATCAGTGTGATCTTATCTAGGAATTTCCGGTTTCAAGATGATGTAGTTGTACTCATGCATTTATCCTAAATGGGTCCTGCTGCTGTCATTGACAATACCTGCAAAACTTCTTTCTCTGTTTTAGGCTCAGTGGAGTGGGCCTAAGACTAACTCCACCATGGAATTTACCAGATGGTAAGTAAAAATCCTACAATTGGCCACTTTTCAGCATTTATAATATTCTTGTAGTTCTGCTCACGGTGATAGCTAGCTGGAATGTTTGGGGTAATATTAGTCGTGCAGTAGCTGCTTCACTTGAGCTGAAATTCCATATCTTTGTGCCTAGGTGGCATTATCTGATCAGTGTGATCTTATCTAGGAATTTCCGGTGTCAAGGTGATGTAGTAATACTCATGCATTTATCCTAAATGGGTCCTGTTGCTGTCATTGAAAATACCTGCAAAAATTTATTTCTCTGTTTCAGGCTCAGTGGAGTGGGCCTAAGACTAACTCCACCATGGAATTTACCAGATGGTAGGTAAAAATCCTACAATTGGCCACTTTTCAGCATTTATTCTATTCTTGCAGAGTTCTGCTCACGGTGATAGCCAGCTGGAAGGTTTGGGGTAATATTAGTCGTGCAGTAGCTACTTCACTTGAGCTGAAATTTCCATATATTTGTACATAGGTGGCATTATTTGATCAGTGTGATCTTGTCTAGGAATTTCCGGCTTCAAGGTGATGTAGTTGTACTTATGCATTTATCCTAAATAGGCCTGCTGCTGTCATTGACAATACCTGCAAAACTTCTTTCTCTGTTTTAGGCTCGGTGAAGTGGGCCTGAGACTAACTCCACCTTGGAATTTACCAGATGGTAGGTAAAAATCCTACAACTGGCCACTTTACAGCATTTATTCTATTCTTGCAGAGTTCTGCTCACGGTGATAGCCAGCTGGAAGGTTTGGGGTAATATTAATGGTGCAGTAGCTACTTCACTTGAGCTGAAATTCCATATATTTGTGCCTAGGTGGCATTATTTGATCAGTGTGATCTTATCTAGGAATTTCCTATTTCAAGGTGATGTAGTTGTACTCATGCATTTATCCTAAATGGGTCCTGCTGCTGTCATTGACAATACCTGCAAAACTTCTTTCTTTGTTTTCGGCTCTCTGGAGGGGGCCTAAGACTAACTCCACCATGGCATAACCAGATGGTAGGTAAAAGTCCTACGACTGGCCACCTTTTAGTATGGTCATAGTTCCGCTTACAGTGATAACCACCTGGGAAATTTTAGGTAATGTTGTTCATGCAGTAGCTACTTCACTTGGAGCTGAAATTCCATATCTTTGTGCCTGGGTGGCATTTTTTGATCAGTGTTGATCTTATCTAGGAATTTTCGGTTTTACTGTGCTGTAGTAGTACTAACGCATTTATCCTGAATGAGCCCTGTTGTTGTCATTGGTGATACCTGCGAAACAGCAACATTTTTACCATTTCTAATAGAGGTAAAAGTCCTACGACTTGACATTTTTTTAGCATGGAATATCTTTTCATGGTTCCGCTTACAGTGATAATCAGCTGAGCAATTTTGGGTAATGTCGGTCATGCTGTAGCTGCTTCACTTAAATCTGAAATTCCATATCTTTGTGCCTAGGTGGCATTTTTTGATCAGTGTTGATCTTATCTAGGAATTTTTGGTTTTACTGTGCTGTAGTAGTACTAATGTATTTATCCTGAATGGGCCCTGGTGTTGTCATTGGTGATACCTGCTCAACAGCAACATTTTTACTATTTCTAATAGAGGTACATTTCATTCAGTGGACTTGGATTATATTCCTAGCTTGTTATCTTATCTTTCCTAATATCTCACCTTTTTCTTATCTATGTGATCTGGACAATTAACGTTATCTCTTAGTCTAGGTAGTTTCAAAATTCAGCGCAGATTTAATTTCCTGGTACGCTTTGGAATAATCAATATATCTTAGCAATGTATGAAGATTAGCTAACACAACAAAACATTTGCTTTCACTTCTTTTGAAAAACATAGACAATTCTAATTGTATCTTCTTTATTGACTTATCTATACCTTATTATCCTATTAGTTGACTCTATAACATTCAAAAGACTCTAGAGATGCTGGTTGCCTGCTTGAAATTTCATGTACCTTTTGCCTGCCTGAGTAATTACAATCTAGCCTTTCTGACCAAGTCACAGCATTGTTTTCTGAAAATCTCTTCAGCTTTGCAGTCTCTTGTTTAAAAAATTTACAAATTGTATTTCCTTGATATTGTTGCGTTTTTCAGGTTCAATAAGTGGTACACTTACTTATAAACTCACCTTTATTGTCACAGAACAAATAATACAATTGACAACACTGTTTGACACTTTGCAGTTCAAATAAATACTTCAAACTTCACTTGGTAACGTTACAACAGTCAAATGTTAAAAAGTAAACAAAACCCAAAAACTTCCCAAACTTGGCAAATCTGATCGTATTTATAGGATAACATTATTCTAGAAGCTATAGAACTTTCAACAGAACATTCCATACTAAGTTCTCGAATAAACTTTAATGATTCTAGTACATTCTAATGGGTTTCTAGAAGGTAAACAGAAGGATTCATGATTTTTCTATCTACTACCAGGTTCGTAACAATATTGGTAAGAAATATTCCTTTCTCATAATAGAGAACTTCAGCCATGTAAATGCTAAAATTTACATATTTTATTTCCTTGATATTGGTAATTAGCAGTATTCCTTTCTCATAACGGAGACTTCAGCCATGTAAATGCTAAAATTTACAAATTTTTTTCCTTGATATTGGTAATTAGCAATATCCCTTTCTCATTACTTTCCTTAAGGATTTTTGTTTTGAAAAATTTGTTATACTTAATAATTGTCAATGATGTTACTTGGGCTAATATTCTTCAAAAAAAATCCAAACACTTGTTTGAATTTTTTTTGGGGAGTAACAGGGATGTGTAACGAAAATATCGTTACTTTTAAATTTTTCAAACTTGTCCATCTAATTCCAAAATCGTACTAGAAGCGACATCTAATAACGAACATGTAAACTTGTCTAAAGAGTAAACAACATAATTCTCTCACTAGCTAAGACGTCCAGTGACAGCCGATGGCAAATAGCTGAACTTGTCTAAGGGTAAATTTCATTTGTAGACAGACCCATCATATAGATGTCACTGAGATGATGTCGGAAATTCAGTTCGAGAATTGGAGAGTTGGGATGAGGCTCTTCTTAGTTTGACGGTCGAGGTGTTAACAACTAGCTTGATGGTGTGAATCAGGTGACGGAATAAATCTAAATCCATATGAATTGATGCGATCATAAGTATTTTTGAATGAAGCTCGAGTGAATAATACTGGGAATTAGATTGTCAATCAACTCTAATCCTGAAGAAAGTGCCAATTGCAACGGAATTATTGATCTAATAACCTGTTGATCAACCATCGATGATGGCCTTCTAGTTAATTGGATCCAGGGTTGCGATGATAAGCAGTTAATAATCACCTAGGGCAAATTCTGATGTGTGATCACGTGGAAAAGAATCTACCAAGAAACCTGTAAGTGTCGGATAAAATATTTATTTGTCGATGCAAGTTGCATACCAGAAAGCGAAACCATTTTGTCAAGCTGACAATTCTAACTTTTCGTTTACCGTCAAGTTAAATATTTTTAAGTTTAAAGTTTAACATACATATCGGAGTGCTAACCTCAAAACGTCAATTTTGATTTTCGGGACAACTAACCTCAACACTTGTGGACTTTGAATATTGACATTTATTAATCTTTATTTCTACATCTTTTTTCTATTTGTATCCATATATATATCATATTTTCAGTAATGATTTCAACTAAAGTTTTTCATGGTGCACCATTAATATTCTACTGTTAAGATTATCCTAGATCTAAGTACTCATACATCTCAACTCCTGTGTTGAGGAGTACATCATTTCATTAAAGTGCAATATTATATCACATATTCAGTGAGTAGGGTATCGTATAGTGTTGACTTTCAAATCTGTGATAAACTAACATCTATCAAACCTTTAAAAATTATGCAAAACTCAATCATATCAATTGTTCAATGAACATTTTTCATGATAGGATTTTAGCCGTAGAACTCCAGCTTGTGCAGCAGTAGTTCATGGTCAACACAGTCGAAGGACTTCGAGAAATCGCAGAACACTGCTGCAGTTGCTTCTCCATCATTTAAAGTCATATTCGTTCGAAACTCCAGCCTAGCGATAGTCGGTTCGAATCCGATGTAGGTACGAGTATCTTTCTCAACTACTTTATATCGGATTCCATAGGCGGCCGCATGCCTTGTTGAAAAGCAAGTGTATTGTGAGTTGTCTAGATGCCAATCTCGTCTTGTGCTAGCTTGGAGTGCACACCGACCACCCGAGGTGGTGCTGTAGGTTTTCCCGGTTTTCCTACAGCTGAAAAGTGAATACATCACCTAAAACATCAGTAAGTCGCCCTGGAGCGCCACGGCAAATAATAATAATAGCTAAATTTTCATCATGAAAAATATTTAAATATTTCTCATGTGGAACTAAGAGTACTTGACGAAAGGCAATAAATTTCAAAACAAAATTTGATTATAAAAATAATCCAGCCTTTCGCAAATTTTCCTATACAATAGGATTGTCGGCAAACGTCGAACAGAAATAATTCAAAAGCCCCATACGACCGCCGAATCACGTCTATTCAACGCCTGGCAAAGTTTTCCTACAAGGATATACTTTGCAATCTTCCTGTAACAACCACCAACTGGCAATCAAAAACATGCGACATCTGCAGACCGGTTTCACGATTCAACTCGCTCATCAGTACAGACTCGGCCACAATATGTAATTGATTTCCAATTGGTTCTGTTAACAGGCACTACGATATCTCCGGCACCCACTAAGAAAGTGAGCAGCAGAGCCATCTGTAGAAACCACAGAAAGATTCCGACCAGTACCACGACTTTATTTGAGTCGAATATCTAAATTTTCATCATGAAAAATATTTAAATATTTCTCATGTGGAACTAAGAGTACTTGACGAAAGGCAATAAATTTCAAAACAAAATTTGATTATAAAAATAATCCAGCCTTTCGCAAATTTTCCTATACAATAGGATTGTCGGCAAACGTCGAACAGAAATAATTCAAAAGCCCCATACGACCGCCGAATCACGTCTATTCAACGCCTGGCAAAGTTTTCCTACAAGGATATACTTAGCAATCTTCCTGTAACAACCACCAACTGGCAATCAAAAACATGCGACATCTGCAGACCGGTTTCGCGATTCAACTCGCTCATCAGTACAGACTCGGCCACAATATGTAATTGATTTCCAATTGGTTCTGTTAACAGGCACTACGATACCTCCGGCACCCACTAAGAAAGTGAGCAGCAGAGCCATCTGTAGAAACCACAGAAAGATTCCGATCAGTACCACGACTTTATTTGAGTCGAATATCTAAATTTTCATCATGAAAAATATTTAAATATTTCTCATGTGGAACTAAGAGTACTTGACGAAAGGCAATAAATTTCAAAACAAAATTTGATTATAAAAATAATCCAGCCTTTCGCAAATTTTCCTATACAATAGGATTGTCGGCAAACGTCGAACAGAAATAATTCAAAAGCCCCATACGACCGCCGAATCACGTCTATTCAACGCCTGGCAAAGTTTTCCTACAAGGATATACTTTGCAATCTTCCTGTAACAACCACCAACTGGCAATTAAAAACATGCGACATCTGCAGACCGGTTTCGCGATTCAACTCGCTCATCAGTACAGACTCGGCCACAATATGTAATTGATTTCCAATTGGTTCTGTTAACAGGCACTACGATATCTCCGGCACCCACTAAGAAAGTGAGCAGCAGAGCCATCTGTAGAAACCACAGAAAGATTCCGACCAGTACCACGACTTTATTTGAGTCGAATATCTAAATTTTCATCATGAAAAATATTTAAATATTTCTCATGTGGAACTAAGAGTACTTGACAAAAGGCAATAAATTTCAAAACAAAATTTGATTATAAAAATAATCCAGCCTTTCGCAAATTTTCCTATACAATAGGATTGTCGGCAAACGTCGAACAGAAATAATTCAAAAGCCCCATACGACCGCCGAATCACGTATATTCAACGCCTGGCAAAGTTTTCCTACAAGGATATACTTTGCAATCTTCCTGTAACAACCACCAACTGGCAATCAAAAACATGCGACATCTGCAGACCGGTTTCGCGATTCAACTCGCTCATCAGTATAGACTCGGCCACAATATGTAATTGATTTCCAATTGGTTCTGTTAACAGGCACTACGATATCTCCGGCACCCACTAAGAAAGTGAGCAGCAGAGCCATCTGTAGAAACCACAGAAAGATTCCGACCAGCACCACGACTTTATTTGAGTCGAATATCTAAATTTTCATCATGAAAATAATTTAAATATTTCTCATGTGGAACTAAGACTACTTGACGAAAGGCAATAAATTTCAAAACAAAATTTGATTATAAAAATAATCCAGCCTTTCGCAAATTTTCCTATACAATAGGATTGTCGGCAAACGTCGAACAGAAATAATTCAAAAGCCCCATACGACCGCCGAATCACGTCTATTCAACGCCTGGCAAAGTTTTCCTACAAGGATATACTTTGCAATCTTCCTGTAACAACCACCAACTGGCAATCAAAAACATGCGACATCTGCAGACCGGTTTCGCGATTCAACTCGCTCATCAGTATAGACTCGGCCACAATATGTAATTGATTTCCAATTGGTTCTGTTAACAGGCACTACGATATCTCCGGCACCCACTAAGAAAGTGAGCAGCAGAGCCATCTGTAGAAACCACAGAAAGATTCCGACCAGCACCACGACTTTATTTGAGTCGAATATCTAAATTTTCATCATGAAAATAATTTAAATATTTCTCATGTGGAACTAAGACTACTTGACGAAAGGCAATAAATTTCAAAACAAAATTTGATTATAAAAATAATCCAGCCTTTCGCAAATTTTCCTATACAATAGGATTGTCGGCAAACGTCGAACAGAAATAATTCAAAAGCCCCATACGACCGCCGAATCACGTCTATTCAACGCCTGGCAAAGTTTTCCTACAAGGATATACTTTGCAATCTTCCTGTAACAACCACCAACTGGCAATCAAAAACATGCGACATCTGCAGACCGGTTTCGCGATTCAACTCGCTCATCAGTACAGACTCGGCCACAATATGTAATTGATTTCCAATTGGTTCTGTTAACAGGCACTACGATATCTCCGGCACCCACTAAGAAAGTGAGCAGCAGAGCCATCTGTAGAAACCACAGAGAGATTCCGACCAGTACCACGACTTTATTTGAGTCGAATATCTAAATTTTCATCATGAAAAATATTTAAATATTTCTCATGTGGAACTAAGAGTACTTGACGAAAGGCAATAAATTTCAAAACAAAATTTGATTATAAAAATAATCCAGCCTTTCGCAAATTTTCCTATACAATAGGATTGTCGGCAAACGTCGAACAGAAATAATTCAAAAGCCCCATACGACCGCCGAATCACGTCTATTCAACGCCTGGCAAAGTTTTCCTACAAGGATATACTTTGCAATCTTCCTGTAACAACCACCAACTGGCAATCAAAAACATGCGACATCTGCAGACCGGTTTCGCGATTCAACTCGCTCATCAGTACAGACTCGGCCACAATATGTAATTGATTTCCAATTGGTTCTGTTAACAGGCACTACGATATCTCCGGCACCCACTAAGAAAGTGAGCAGCAGAGCCATCTGTAGAAACCACAGAAAGATTCCGACCAGTACCACGACTTTATTTGAGTCGAATATCTAAATTTCCATCATGAAAAATATTTAAATATTTCTCATGTGGAACTAAGAGTACTTGACGAAAGGCAATAAATTTCAAAACAAAATTTGATTATAAAAATAATCCAGCCTTTCGCAAATTTTCCTATACAATAGGATTGTCGGCAAACGTCGAACAGAAATAATTCAAAAGCCCCATACGACCGCCGAATCACGTCTATTCAACGCCTGGCAAGGTTTTCCTACAAGGATATACTTTGCAATCTTCCTGTAACAACCACCAACTGGCAATTAAAAACATGCGACATCTGCAGACCGGTTTCGCGATTCAACTCGCTCATCAGTACAGACTCGGCCACAATATGTAATTGATTTCCAATTGGTTCTGTTAACAGGCACTACGATATCTCAGGCACCCACTAAGAAAGTGAGCAGCAGAACCATCTGTAGAAACCACAGAAAGATTCTGACCAGTACCACGACTTTATTTGAGTCGAATATCTAAATTTTCATCATGAAAAATATTTAAATATTTCTCATGTGGAACTAAGAGTACTTGACGAAAGGCAATAAATTTCAAAACAAAATTTGATAATAAAAATAATCCAGCCTTTCGCAAATTTTCCTATACAATAGGATTGTCGGCAAACGTCGAACAGAAATAATTCAAAAGCCCCATACGACCGCCGAATCACGTATATTCAACGCCTGGCAAAGTTTTCCTACAAGGATATACTTTGCAATCTTCCTGTAACAACCACCAACTGGCAATCAAAAACATGCGACATCTGCAGACCGGTTTCGCGATTCAACTCGCTCATCAGTACAGACTCGGCCACAATATGTAGTTGATTTCCAATTGGTTCTGTTAACAGGCACTACGATATCTCCGGCACCCACTAAGAAAGTGAGCAGCAGAGCCATCTGTAGAAACCACAGAAAGATTCCGACCAGTACCACGACTTTATTTGAGTCGAATATCTACATTTTCATCATGAAAAATATTTAAATATTTCTCATGTGGAACTAAAAGTACTTGACGAAAGGCAATAAATTTCAAAACAAAATTTGATTATAAAAATAATCCAGCCTTTCGCAAATTTTCCTATACAATAGGATTGTCGGCAAACGTCGAACAGAAATAATTCAAAAGCCCCATACGACCGCCGAATCACGTCTATTCAACGCCTGACAAAGTTTTCCTACAAGGATTTACTTTTCAATCTTCCTGTAACAACCACCAACCGGCAATCAAAAACATGCGACATCTGCAGACCGGTTTCGCGATTCAACTCGCTCATCAGTACAGACTCGGCCACAATATGTAATTGATTTCCAATTGGTTCTGTTAACAGGCACTAAGATATCTCCGGCACCCACTAAGAAAGTGAGCAGCAGAGCCATCTGTAGAAACCACAGAAAGATTCCGACCAGTACCACGACTTTATTTGAGTCGAATATCTAAATTTTCATCATGAAAAATATTTAAATATTTCTCATGTGGAACTAAGAGTACTTGACGAAAGGCAATAAATTTCAAAACAAAATTTGATTATAAAAATAATCCAGCCTTTCGCAAATTTTCCTATACGATAGGATTGTCGGCAAACGTCGAACAGAAATAATTCAAAAGCCCCTTACGACCGCCGAATCACGTCTATTCAACGCCTGGCAAAGTTTTCCTACAAGGATATACTTTGCAATCTTCCTGTAACAACCACCAACTGGCAATCAAAAACATGCGACATCTGCAGACCGGTTTCGCGATTCAACTCGTTCATCAGTACAGACTCGGCCACAATATGTAATTGATTTCCAATTGGTTCTGTTAACAGGCACTACGATATCTCCGGCACCCACTAAGAAAGTGAGCAGCAGAGCCATCTGTAGACACCACAGAAAGATTCCGACCAGTACCACGACTTTATTTGAGTCGAATTTGAGACGTGATTCGGCGATCGTATGGGGCTTTTGAATTATTTCTGTTCGACGTTTGCCGACAATCCTATTGTATAGGAAAGTTTGCGAAAGGCTGGATTATTTTTATAATCAAATTTTGTTTTGAAATTTATCGCCTTTCGTCAAGTACTCTTAGTTCCACATGAGAAATATTTAAATATTTTTCATGATGAAAATTTAGATATTCGACTCAAATAAAGTCGTGGTACTGGTCGGAATCTTTCTGTGGTTTCTACAGATGGCTCTGCTGCTCACTTTCTTAGTGGGTGCCGGAGATATCGTAGTGCCTGTTAACAGAACCAATTGGAAATCAATTACATATTGTGGCCGAGTCTGTACTGATGAGCGAGTTGAATCGCGAAACCGGTCTGCAGATGTCGCATGTTTTTGATTGCCAGTTGGTGGTTGTTACAGGAAGATTGCAAAGTATATCCTTGTAGGAAAACTTTGCCAGGCGTTGAATAGACGTGATTCGGCGGTCGTATGGGGCTTTTGAATTATTTCTGTTCGACGTTTGCCGACAATCCTATCGTATAGGAAAATTTGCGAAAGGCTGGATTATTTTTATAATCAAATTTTGTTTTGAAATTTATTGCCTTTCGTCAAGTACTCTTAGTTCCACATGAGAAATATTTGAATATTTTTCATGATGAAAATTTAGATATTCGACTCAAATAAAGTCGTGGTACTGGTCGGAATCTTTCTGTGGTTTCTACAGATGGCTCTGCTGCTCACTTTCTTAGTGGGTGCCGGAGATATCGTAGTGCCTGTTAACAGAACCAATTGGAAATCAATTACATATTGTGGCCGAGTCTGTACTGATGAGCGAGTTGAATCGCGAAACCGGTCTGCAGATGTCGCATGTTTTTGATTGCCAGTTGGTGGTTGTTACAGGAAGATTGCAAAGTATATCCTTGTAGGAAAACTTTGCCAGGCGTTGAATAGACGTGATTCGGCGGTCGTATGGGGCTTTTGAATTATTTCTGTTCGACGTTTGCCGACAATCCTATTGTATAGGAAAATTTGCGAAAGGCTGGATTATTTTTATAATCAAATTTTGTTTTGAAATTTATTGCCTTTCGTCAAGTACTCTTAGTTCCACATGAGAAATATTTAAATATTTTTCATGATGAAAATTTAGATATTCGACTCAAATAAAGTCGTGGTGCTGGTCGGAATCTTTCTGTGGTTTCTACAGATGGCTCTGCTGCTCACTTTCTTAGTGGGTGCCGGAGATATCGTAGTGCCTGTTAACAGAACCAATTGGAAATCAATTACATATTGTGGCCGAGTCTGTACTGATGAGCGAGTTGAATCGCGAAACCGGTCTGCAGATGTCGCATGTTTTTGATTGCCAGTAGGTGGTTGTTACAGGAAGATTGCAAAGTATATCCTTGTAGGAAAACTTTGCCAGGCGTTGAATATACGTGATTCGGCGATCGTATGGGGCTTTTGAATTATTTCTGTTCGACGTTTGCCGACAATCCTATTGTATAGGAAAATTTGCGAAAGGCTGGATTATTTTTATAATCAAATTTTGTTTTGAAATAATAATAGCCATCCTCTACCCGCACAGGCTATGCCTTTGGGTACACTCAACTAGTGTTTATGAGGGAGTATTATTATTATTATTATATAAGTACTTTCGAGCAACGAGAAGATTGCGTCATTTGTGTTTTTTCCGCTTTGAAATCCATACTGAAATTTGTTTATTATATTATTATTCATTAGATGTTTCATCATTCTTTTTTTTGCTAATTTTTCTATAATTTTTGATAATGTTGACAGAAGTGAAATCGGTCGGTAATTTGCGGGTTCGTCTGAGTCACCGCCATTATGGAGAGGTATGTATCATGACTGCTTGTTTTAGACAGGATGGGAATTTTCCCGTTCTGAAAGATTTCTTAATTGCATCCACCAGAACATGAAGAGCAAAGTCAGGGATATTTTGAAAATTTTTTACTGATAATCCATCTATACCTGATGAGCTTTTATTGGTTATTTCCTTGAGGACATCTTTTAGCTTGATTATATTAGTATCTTCAAAGTAAAAGTTATCTGCAATGCTAACATACATTAGGTAGTCTAAAGGATCCACCTGTGGAGTTAAACTGCTTGTAAGTTTATGACCTATTGAACAGTAGAAGTTGTTGAGGATGTCTGGATCGATATTTATGTTTCGCGATAGTGAGTTATTTTTACCTCTTAGTTCATTTATTATTTTTCAGTTTTCTTTTGTTTCGAGACTTATATATCCTCTTATTGTAATAAATCTCTTTTGCATTACGTACGACTCGCCTATATATACGTTTGTAGGAGTTGAAATATGATGTGAGAAATTCAATATATACATGCTTCTTTATGGTATGTAGAGACCTTAAGTTTTGTGCAGATTTTTTAATTCCATTGGTTATCCAAGGTTTTTTATTTTTTATTTTTAACTTTCTTAATGGAAAACTATCCTCGAATAAGGTTGTTAGATAGTTATGGAATGTATTGATAGGTTCAGTGACGGATTAACGTATAAGCACTACAAGCACGTGCTTGGGGCCCCTGTTCTTCAGGGGCCTCCATTCTCTGTGCTGACGTTTCATTTTATACCTACATTTTATCGAGATTCACCCACATGTCCGAGATCACAAGGCGCAACCGAGTGCGCAACCCGCCCGCGGGGTACAGGCGAGACCGTGGACCGCGTCTCCCGCCTCGCCTGTATGTACTCCTGCGGTGTTGCGGACGAAGTTGTCGAGCTATAGTTGTCAGTGTTGCCAATCTGCGTGTAATTACACGAAATTCGTGTAATCTGTCTAATCTTGATTGGCAACACTGATAGTTGTCTTTGCTTTGCAAATGATGGCGCACGTACGCATATAACACATACCACACGTACCTACTTCATTTACGAAGTGGCTTTGATTGAAACTATACTTATCATTACCCCACACAAAGTTGTCAGGTAAGTTCTATAATTATGCTTTCACCATTGATTACTTACACGTACAAAGAAATTTTTAATTATAACTAATTTATTTTAGGTAGGTACGCAAGCACAGTACATATACAGAAGGTGATATTTGTTATTGATGCTAATAATCAACATTAAAAATAAAACCCCATCATCTCAGTGGAGCACAAAAACGCAAACAGACAGAACTAAAGAAGAAAAAAACAGATGCACTCCCAAAATTGACATCGTTTTTTATTTCAAGCAATCAGTCAGAATCTGGCAAAGATAATAATATATGTCAAGAATCTCAATCTTTATCATCTGTTACAACACAAATTGATAAAAACAGTACTATAGGCCCCTCAGATGATCATTCTGATGACGATGAAATAACTGGCGAAATTAAAACACCTTTTCCTGTTCCCGATAAATCTGAACCTGTTATTGTTGCGATTCCTGAAGTTTCAGAAATTGAACTCGTTAATTCTAAAGACAGATGCTGGGCTGTGGACGGAATTGTCTAAGGAAGAAATTTGCTATTGGATTGATCACGGTCCAGAAAGTTGTCAGCACCATCAGGGCCCATTTCATGAATCACGCCGTACATATGCTAGTGGTAGTGGTAAAAGTGTCCGTTTTTGCACACCACGACTATTTTTCGGTAAAAAAGCCAACGGTGAAACATTTTAACGGGAATGGTTATTGTATTCACAAACAAAGGGATCTTTGTATTGCTGTTTGCAAGTTGTTTGGTAACAAATGTATCGCCACAGCGCCGAGCCAATTTGCAGCTGATGGATTTAGTGATTGGCGAAACGTAATTGCAATTGAGCACTATGAAAACAGTTCAGCTGATAAGGACTTTATGCTAACTTATTTGAGTCGAAGACAAGGTCTAGGGATCACCAAAAATCTAGAGGCACAAGTAAAAGAAGAAAGAAAATATTGGCAAAATGTATTGCAACGAGTTATTGCAGTTATACAAACGCTTGAAGAACGTGGTTTGGCCTTTAGGGGACATGATGAGTCTTTTGGATCTATACGCAATGGGAATTTTTTGGGTTTACTTGAACTTGTGGCTCAATTTGATCCATTTTTAGCAAGTCATATTGCAAGATATGGAAATAAAGGGAAAGGCAACCCATCATATCTATCGAAAACAGTATGCGACGAGCTTATCGATTTAATGAGTAATAAACTTCTACCTGAACTTTTGTCGAAGAAACACAATCAGCTGGATACTTCAGCCTCTCAGTGGACTCTACGCCTGATCTATCACATACGGATCAACTAAGTAATATTTTGAGATATATATCGCCGTCTGATGGTAAGCCCGTGGAACGATTTCGAACGTTTTTAAATTTAAAAATTCATAAAGGAGAAGAGATGGCAAATATGGTACTCAGTTATCTAGACTCTAGAGGGTTGCAAAATAGATATTGCAAAGTGTAGAGGACAATCATATGGTAATGCTGCTAATATGTCAGGACGATACAAAGGGATGCAGCAAAATATTTTAGAGCATAATAAATATGCTGCATTTATACCTTGCGCTGCACATACTCTAAACTTGATTGGTCGCAGTGCTGTTGATTGTTGTACGATCGCAGTGAATTTTTTTTCAACTGCGCAGTTGTTATACACTTTTTTATCGGCTTCTACTCACCGGTGGGCAGTTTTAAAGAAATTAGTAGGCAACGATAGCGTTCTAAAGTCACTGTCGGAAACTCGTTGGGAAGCTCACGCTGTAGCTACGAGTGCAATATTACAAACCTATTCGAAAATTTTAGATGCTTTAGATGAAATTGCTGAGGACAAACCAAAAAGGGGAGACTAGGCTAGAAGCACAAAATATTTCAAACAAAATGCAAGAGTTTGAGTTTATATTTATGCTCACTTTGTGGATTGATATTCTACAAGTTTTTCGTAGCACCAGTAAAGGGCTCCAAGAAGAAGGATTAGATCTTAAAACGTGTGCTAATTTGTATCATTCTTTATCAGATCATCTCGTTGAAATGAGGAATCATTTTGAAATATTCCTCATGGGGAATATAAGGAAACTCGAAGACAAACTAAGAAAAAACAAGTAAATGATGGAAATGCAGAAGTTGATTTGAATCCTAGAGACAAATTCCGCATTGAGACTTTCAATGTAATAATTAACACACTAAATGCTCAAATGCAAAGAAGTGGGGTATACCACGAAGTTTAACAAAAGTTTTCATTTCTTGCGGATCTAAATAAATCATGTTCAGAATATGAAAACGATATCCAATTACTGATAGAAGCTTACCCAGAAGACTTCAATGAAAACTTCCTCGGCGAATTTAATCATTTTCTTAAATATGTTCGAATTAAATATGAAGCTTCAGAAACAAAGGTCACCCATTCCGATCTATATGAAATGATTATTAAGGATAAAGTAAAGTGTGTTTTCCCAAACATAGAAGTGGCATTTAGAATCTTTCACAGCTTAATGATTACTAACTGCTCTGCTGAACGATCCTTCTCACAACTGAAAAGATTAAAAAACCCACAAAGAACAAAAATCTGTCAAGACAAGCTCAATTCTTTAGCATTAATGTGTATTGAGGCAGAGATACTCCGTCAGATAAATTTCGACGATGTAATCTCGGAGTTTGCTCTGAATAAGGCAAGGAAAAATATGTTTTAAGTTTTAAATTAAACCTACTACATTTTCTATTTTGATGAACTTTCATTTTATACTTCCTTCCAGCAATAGAGGGCCTACACAGCCTCTGTGCTTAGGGCCTCGGAAACTCTTAATCCGCCACTGGATGAGTTCTTCAGATTTAGTAACAGAGTCCCATAATGTCAACTGGCATTTCCCACGAAATTTTTTGTGCTATAAATTCTACCGGATCTATATTTCCTTTCATTATGATTGAATTTTAAGTTAGATTTAAAAAGTACCGCTTCATGGTCAGATAGGCCTGCAGGAATAGTGCAACAACTAATGTTTTGCTCATCCAAATTTGAGCATATATAATTAATAATTGTAGCAGATGGGTTGGAGATCCGTGTAGTATATTCGACATGCATTGTTAAGTTAAAACAAGACAACAAGTTTCTCAAATTACGCGTATCTGAGGAATTTTCAGCGAAATTCACGTTCAAGTCGCCAGCTAGTGTGATATGAGAATTAATTAGTAGCTTAGATAAAAGAGTTTCCAATCGTTCTAAAAAAGCATTCACATCGGAAGCAGGTGCTCTATAAAGGCAAATGATAAATACATTATAATTGGACTCATGCACAAGAGAGAATTCGAACTCTTTTTCAACAATTAGAGAGTCACGAATATTTATTGCAATAGGTCTAAGACCATTTATCATTTTTTTATTAACTAAAATCATAGTTCCACCATTTTTGTACTGATTTCTGCAACTTTTTGCAACCACGGCGTAATGTGGAATATAGCAAGGTTCATTTTCAAGCAGCCAATGTTCTGTTAGTAAAACAATACAACACAAGTATAAATTTCAAGATAAAACACATTACAACAATAATATCAATCAAACAAGATAGAATAGAGACAAATAGTTTGTCAATTGACCATCATCACTGCTGGGAGTAGCATTGATTCATCAAATATCTCTTTAACTTAATTTTGAATATATTTGGTGAATCAGCACCTCTAATGTCATTTGGTAATTCATTCATGTATGAGGCCTTTGAAGAATACCAAGTATTGCGTTTTGCTTTTCCCAAATAACATTACATATTAGAGTATTTTCCAATTCGGCATGCAAATGACATCGATATCATGATATTGTTATCTCTAGAAGCCAAGTACCTATCTTCAACAACAAATTAAATCAATGCAGTTACAGTATAACTGATATCAAGAATCGGTGGTCAGAAGATTCAACAGATTGAAAGAAGTCAGAACCAAAGTTTTGCACCCCACTTCCAACAGTAACCCGCAACAAGATGCTCTGGAGTTCTTAAGATACGTGCTGGTAGTTTTCATCAAGATGTTAACAGATCATTGCAGAAGCGAGATTTTATTTCAACAAAATTATTTGAAAATGATACAGAATCGTGGTCTAGAACATACCTGATTTTTCAAAACGGCTTTAACGTTGAATGTGGCAATCAATATGTAAATTCTATATAATACATAACTCAGTCACAGCAAGACCATTTCTTGCAGATAGCAATGGTTCCAAACCTGAAGAAACCCCTCTTCAATTTTGCCCCCAGTGTGGACAATAGTTCGTCTCCTGAACGTAAATAAAATATTTATTGAAATTATATATCCGCGCTTTTCCCTGAAATACTCTTGCTGAACTTTTAAAAAATGAAATATTTGAAAAACACTAGATCTTTCATAATTGATTGTAAAATCTTATAAATCAAAACTAAAGATCCAACATGTAAAGATATTTTTCAAGTTAGTTGAATCAATATGGCGGAGGCATAGAATAATTTGATATGAATTACGTTAAAATATTTGAACTTTCTTGCGGCATGTTTGGCAGCCATTTTATTCGCAGAAAAATCGCAAAATTCGCAGGGGTATGGTTTCGCCTTACTCGCCGCTCACGCCTCAAACTTTGTTTGTACGGGACATCTTGCTTTACCGGCAGTTTCGTGCGTTGTTCACAGAAATATTGAGGTTCAATAAAATAGAAATTATAGAAATGAAAACAAATATTTCGTACACCGAAGAATACCTGTCTCTCCACACAATTCCACAAAGTGGAAATTTGGGCAAATATCTGACAAAAAACAACTACTTCCCCCTACGGATATTAAATTATATCTGTCGTCCATTTGTGCAACGTTCCTTACGGACACATGATTGCAAGTGCAAGGCCGCAGTGGTCATGATGGTAGACCGCTAGTCTATCAATCAAAGGGACGTGGGTTCGATTCCCAGCATGGTCACTGGTCTCGTGCTAGGTAAAAGGTAAGACCTCGTTAATCCTTAGCTCGCACAAGTTTCGACTTCTGAGGGCTGTCGTTCGTAGGAGGATGACAGCTGGTTAACCCTAAAGGCCTAAGAGGCTTATTCAGTAAATTGTTGTTAGAATACAATATCGTTGAGCTAACGACATTTTCGCCAACGACATTCCTAACGATAAATTCTTAAAATACATTCAGTATCGATGTCGTTAGAACAAAATCTGGTAACATAGTATTAAATGGATTTGGTAAATGTTGGTACCTACTTGTAGTTTAAAGTTTTGTGACCAAAAACGTTGGTCGATACTTGTGCGCGCGTTTGAACGAAGTTGGCTGCTGTCAGAATGAAATTTTGTTACAGTTTGAATAAAATATACGTACATAATGATAAACAATTTAATATAATCTGTGATAAATAATGATTGTTTTCATCCAGACTTGACTATGACTACAGCCAAACCGATAACAAAAGAAACAGCGGGATATGAATAAGAGACGACTAAATACGAGCCAATTTGAAATGAAAACTAATGATTCTGAAAACTAGGTGAAACAATTTTTATATGGGTGCAATCTATACATCCTATAATTCCTGGTATGTTTCATAAAGAATCTGTAAATTCATCAATTATTTGTTATTATTAAACATCTGCTACATACTCATGTTTTGTGTGAATATTTCATCTCTCTCTCCACATAATTCCACACAGTGGAAATTAAAGCAAATATCTGACAGAAAACAACTACTTCCCCTACGGATATTGAATTTATCTGTCTTCTATTTGTGCAACGTTCCTCACGGACACATAATTGCAAGTGTTAATTGTTATAAAGCCATATCAACAACCTCGTGAACAGATCTGCTGACATTCGGTTGAGATGGAGTGTTGTGTCTGTCTGATCCTACAGGCTTCTGGTAGCTGCCATGCACCAGAAATAATAAAATGTGCTAAAAAAACTGTGAACATACAAATGACACACTCGAAATACGGCATCTATTTTCATCTCACCCTGATAACAGGAGCTGATCCTGCGTTTCTTTGTGCTGGTAACATGAACATCACAACTTCTTCGAATAATTATTGTGCTGCCTCTTCATTCGATCTGTACATTTGCCGAAAAAGAATATCTGGTAACTTAATCGGGTTGCTTGTGTCCCTCAGTATTCCGAGTCGCTGTTGTCTAAAATTGTTTAATAGATCATTTTTGGACGTTCATATAATAAGTGTTGAGAATATCGTAGTATTCATGTATTCCACACAGGCCGGTTCTT
This sequence comes from Chrysolina americana, assembly GCA_958502065.1. Lineage (NCBI taxonomy): Eukaryota > Metazoa > Arthropoda > Insecta > Coleoptera > Chrysomelidae > Chrysolina > Chrysolina americana. Next base: position 61,360,080 of record OY293415.1, on the reverse strand, counting down.
TTATCATGTGGTAACATTGCTATATTCTAAACCGTAATAGATAAAAGACGATTAAATGGGAAAAAATGTAACTATTGTGGTGAGCAGTACATTGGTCAGAGAAAATCTACGGGGACTCTCGCCCTTCCCGACTTATACAGGGAAAACTGAAAATGCTGTTTTCGGTTTTTTACGAATAGAATGGTTATTTCAGAAAATATAAAAAATTAAAGAGGAAACTTTTATTGTATTCAAAATGTACTAGAACTACGTAATAATAAATTTTTAATTAAACGTTTCGAGTCAACACGGCCACCATCAACTATTTTTTTCAAATACGGATCTGTCTATTTCATCACAAATATTGATAAAGCGATGAAATCACAATTCAGTGGTATAAAACACTTGACATTTTTATAGCGTTTCATATAAAATAACTGGCATCATCAGTGACAACAGTTTTTAATTACGGTCCTGTCGTTAGTTCTTTTGTAAATTGTTTTGATTTCTTCAAGACTCATTCAACTATTAGGATACTTCAGTCATTACCCAATACTTTCGATAGGAAGATACCCCAACACAACGAACATTCGTATTTTTCCTTTTTGGGGATTTTTGTATAACAGTAATCCTTGATTCAAGGCTGATTTCTCCTGTATCAATTTTTACACGGATTATTTTCATAATTCTCAAATGAAGTAATGAAAATATCAGGTTTTGATCAAAATACAAGTGTTGTCTAATTTGGTACAATTAAATAGCATCTCACTTCTTTTACCATATTTAAACACGTAGTCTTTGCTCGATTTCTGTGGCAGGTAAAATAAATAAGTTGTAGATATCTGTTAAGAACTGTCAGACATTTAAGCACTCGGTTACATATTAAAGATGTATTCGAATGACGAAAGGACTGATATGCTATTTACTTATGCAAAATCAAATAGAAATCCTCTCTTGGCAAGAAATATGTATGGTGAGCTATACCCGAATCGTCGCATTCCAAATATTCAAATGTTTAGACTTTCTTTGAGAGACTGTGGTGCATTTGACAGAAATAAAACTAGAAAAGGTGTTGTTACTGGAAGTATAAGGAACCAAATAAATGTTTTGGGTAAGCAAATATTACCTTATAAAGACTAAAAAGTGAAAAATAACGTCTTTTTTTTAAATCTAGGATTGGTCAGTTACAAAAATATTTCTAATCAAGATTGTTTTTTACGAGAAATTTGGGATATCTGTAAAATCTACCAGAAATATTTTGAAAAAGAACAAATACAAATGCTACAGGATACGCAAAGTTCATCACCTTAATGAAAGGGATTACGGAAGGAGAGTACGATTTGCGAAATGGTTAAGACGTAGAAATAGTGAAGTTCGAAATATTAGTAAAAAAATAATATGGACGGACGAATCAAAATTCACCAACAATGGTTCGTTTAACAGAAACATCCATTATAGGTGGAATAATACGAATGAACATTTACATTGAGAAACCAATTTCCAGGAGAGGTTCGGAATAAATGTTTGGTTGGGAATGGCAACAATGTCATGATTTGAGGGATTACATTATGAAAAGATGTTACCTTCAGTATTATTTGAGTATTACTCATCTGGGTTGTGTTACTTGATCGGAGCATATTTTGATGTTACTCATTAGTTAGAATTCTTTTCAGTAGTAATATCACAAGAGAGTGAGAATAAAGTGAAAATAATTTGACAGATTTTTCGAAAATTTGTTGCCAGGCAATAGACACGAGAGCCCGAAGGGCTCGAGTGGCTATTGCCAAATGGCAACTAGTTTGAGAAAAAATCTGGAGAGTTATTTTCTGCTTTATCGAACTCTCGTGTGGTATTCGATACATTATTTTTTGATGCCCCAATCATAGACCCATTCTCTATATAACATTTTTATTTCAACAATTCACTTGAATCACTATAAACAGAATGAAGTATGGATATTTTGTCCTTGGCTGGAGGATTTCTTAACATTGTTTTGTTCTGTTGAATTGAAAGTTATTGCTTTCTTTCTGTCCCTTATGTTATCAATTGAAATTGTTTCCAAATTGACACGTTACTCAAAATAGTATTCTTACATTTTCGGTGATTTTCTTACAATTCCATCAAATGATGATGTAGATACTAAACCGTTTTCGAATAATTTTTTACTTTTCATGAGAACTGATGGCAGATGTCAAATCAAAATTATCAGTTGTCACCCAATAAAAACAAAACACCACAAAAAATTCCCGCGGCAATTTTCAAGGCAGAAAATTCCCACTATAATAAAGCTGTGATTGGCCTGAACGTACATGAATGCTTTGAATTGTCAAAAAATAATCAGTACAATAAAAAATTAAGGTAATACCATAGATTCCTTCACAAAACTAGTCTGATAATAGTTGATGATCAAGATCCTTTGCAGCCCTGTGAGGGTTTCCTCTGAGTGGTTTCTTGTTTGAATTCTCAAGACGTGTGGTTGTTCTCTTTTTAATGGCCGTTTCGTCAGCGATACTCGATGTTGCCGATGATAAGGGTTTTTCTTCGGTTATGGAAGGGTTCAGTTCCAGCTCTGAAAGACTGAATTTTGTATTATTCACAATCAGATGATTGCGTCTTATCGTAGCTTGAATCAATGCCCTCATCACATCCTCATCACACACACACACCAAGAACCGAAAGGGCCGAGAGAGTTGCCAAGAAACACCACAGAACACACGTAAAACCAAAACAGAATACAAACACGAAAAACAAAACAACAATGGCAAACACTATGGGACACATCAAACAGAGGATGCCCAAACCACATAATCTTCCCGATAGTACATCCGGAAATGATAAATGTCAACTGGAAGACGACACAGCTCATCACCGGACACGGTCACTTCCCAGGCCTACTACAAACGCTTCAAGCTAAGCCCTCTTTCACACACGACTTTTTATCTATCTCGTGCAGAGATCGTATCGTGGAAGAAAAATATGCTTGTATTCAGACAGGCGGTTTTCTGTGGGAATCGTATTAGGAAATAACTTGCGGGGATCATAGTATGATTGTTTTGGACGCAACGCTTATTGACTTATTTAGTTATTTTTGAAAACGCATTGTTTACTACGATGTACGATGGATGAAAGGAAAAGACGAATGTTGTTGATAATGTTATGGCATCAACGTAGAAAATTACAAAAAACAAGGAAATACTGAATTTATCCACTACTTGAAATAACATATTTAGTAAGCGAATTTGAAACACTATTCCACGATGAAATCCTTCTTTCAATTCTCCACAAATGTGTTTCCAATACTCCAGGGTCTTGTTTCTATTTTTATATTCTTCTGCGATTTTATCAACAAACGCTTTGACACTGCTAAGAAATTTTCTAGCTGAAAAATCTTCCGTAAATAACCGACAGAAATCAACTGGACGGACCATGCTAATGCAAATCAATCAATGGTACTGTGCGACCTCAAAGACTGACCCAGAAAACACAAATACAGCTGTAAATGTAGGTGTTAACCTTTCTTACTTTTTACACTATTATTTTCTTAGGCATAAATATGGATAGTACGACAAACACACATGTATTCTCCGCAGCGTAAAACTCAAGCTCCCTGAATACATCCTAAAACGAAAAATTAAAGGCTTTTCTTTCAGGTTGACCAAGTCCAATGTACGTACAACGGGGAACACGTACAGATGTGGTCCTTTACTCTACATTTGATGTACATCTGAAAACGAACAATTGTAGACGCCTCAAATATAACTGGTGCTGTATGTACGAGGGTGAGCATACAAATGTGGTCCAGTATTATCCTACATCAAGCATACATCAGAAAACGTACAATAAAAATGTTTCAAGTTGACCAGGTGCTAATCGTCCCATGTACGTAGAAGGGTGAATGTACAAATGTGGTCCAATATTCTACATTCAGTGTACATCCGTAAATGAAAATTAATGGAAGTTTCTTATTTATGTTTTACGTCCATTGCTCATCCTTCGGGCGTACAACACAGAATGTACAAAATAAATCAATACTCAAACGTCCATTGGGCATTCATATCGAGTCCATGGACGTTTGGATCAATCTTGGACCCAAAATGGACATCCAATGAACATCCAATGGACGTCGTGTGCTATATGGGATGTTGCTATACATCTTGTCACCTCCTGAATCGGGATAAGATGGACTCTTTTACACTAGTGAAATTTTCACCAGGTACCGATTGCAGTTGCTCTACAATGAGGAACTGTGCAGGGGTATTGGGATTAGGATCGTTAGGATCACTGGAGGGGAGATATAAGGCCTTGAATTCAAACAAGCCTCAACCTGAGGCAGAACAGTGTAATAGTTGAAAATATGGTTGATATTGTTATTTCCGTCAACCGGCAGCACCCTTACGAGAACAACCCTCAGAAGTCTTCGATAGACTTGTGCGAGCTAGGGAAGACGTAGCCCGTACCTTTTAACGTATGATGCCATGCACAAGATCAGTGACCATGCTGGGAATCGAACCCACGCCCCTGTGATTGAGAGGCAAGCGCAATACCATCACGACCACCACGGCGAATACTCTTCAAAAGTTAAATTCCATTCCCCTATTACACGTTTGAGACAATGTTTGACCGATTCGACACCAGCCTCCCATAATCCTCTAAAATGCAGGGATTTCGGAGGTATGGGTATGAAATGCCATTGAATACACTCATGATTTAATTATTATAATAATCCTCATAAACACTCATAAAGTGTACCCAAAGGCATAGCCTGTGCGGGTAAAAGACGGCTATTATTATAATTATTTACCGTGGCGATCTGGGCGACTTTCTGATTTCTGGTGGCGTATTCACTTTTCAGCTGTAGGAAAACCCGGAAAACATACAGCACCACCCCGGGTGATCGGCGCGCACTCCAAGCAAGCACCAGACGTCGGGATTGGCATCTAGACAATTTACATTGCCTATCGACTCGAATAGGAAAAAATGTTCCCATTCCCAGGATTCGAACCTATCCAAATGCAAGCGGAAGTTCTGAAGACCGGCATCTAACCGCCTCGCTACCGAGCACCCAGTATGAATATCTGTATTAATGAATCTCAAAAATTGTTTAGGCTCTGCATTGACGCTAACAAAATTGGTATTAGCGTATTAGCACTAATATGTGCTTCAGCTCTTGGGGACTAAGAGGTCCACTATTATTGATTGATTTTTGACATGAATCATGTTTAAAACGTAATATATAAGCCATGGTACGTTGTAGTCTCGCAAAACCTGAAAATAAATCAAAAATTGTAGAAATATCTGAATATCTGAGTTGACATGTTTTTTCACTTCTGTAAAAGAGGTATTGTATCAGAATTTGATTCGATTGGCCATTTATTGGATTTATGGCTCGGCCAATCTAAACCATACCACCCACTGGCAGATCTGAGGGGGGGGGGATATATTGTTGATATTTGTTCAACAACCAATCAAGTTATGCAACTAAACTTTGATTGATTTTCAACAAGAAGAAAACCCCCTCCCACGATCGAAGAAAATGCAGTGTTTCAATCAAAATTAACATCGAGATTCACAAAATGAATCTTAATTTATTTACCTATATATGTATTTAATTTCAGAATGCATCTGTTAATTTCGTTAAATTACTTTTTTTTACTCATATTGAATTAAAAAAAACTTAATCTTGCATCCTTTTTTTCCCACCTGTATGATACCCTACTCACAAACCCAACTATCAATTTCAAAGGTACCTGACCTTGAACAAAAAAAATTCGCCTACGGCGCTTTTCTATTTTCTACTTCCATAGAACCAAGCTGTATTCGCGCCTATTTGGTTACAAATTTCTATTAACTCATGCCCCCCTGAAAAACTCCTCAGATCCGTCAGTAATGCCACCACAACTTATTATGAATAAAGTTCTGTGGACTGTGGATCAAGACCCCTAGAAATCAAGTCTAGAGTTTATCCATAGAAATATATATTATATACTTACTTATATAAGATATATTTCTTTGGGTTTTTCCAAGAAGTACCGTGACGTCGAAACGCCAATCTTTTTTGTTTATTAACGACTGAATATGTGACAGTCTGTTGGCTACAAAAACCTTGCACGTTGCGGGAGTTCCGTTAATCCAACCTAAAACAGTTGGGGAATCACACCGGAAGAATACTTGATTGAATGTGATGTCCATGATTTTAGAGCGCTTGTCTCTTAACCTAAGGGTCATGGGTTCGATTCCCAGCATGGTCATCGGTCTCGTGCATGGCATCACACGTCAAAAGGTAAGGGCTGCGTCTTCCTTAGCTCGGACAAGTCTTTCGAATACTTTTGAGGGTTGTACTCCTAAGGGTGTGCAGCTGGTTGACGGAAATAACAATTTTAACAACGTTATATTTCATGCCGATTTCAATTGATCAAAAAGTTTTGCTAGAAGTAGAGCAGCACATAACTCCAGCTTTGGTATGGTTGAGCCCTTGAGTAGTGCAACTTTTTTTTAAATTGTTGTTTCCGTTAACCAGCTGTCATCCCCGTACGAACGACAGCCCTCAGAAGTCGAAACTTGTGCGAGTTAAGGATTAACGAGGTCTTACCTTTTAACGTGCGATTCCTAGCACGAGTAGTGCAACTTTAGATATGGAACATAACAAATTGTAGGAGTAGCCAGCGGATTTTGATATTAAATAAAAAAGTATCTTTCTAAAGCATAACTTTATTTTTCTACACCTTTTGACTTCCATCATGTCTTCTTGTTCTCTCTCATCAGTGTTGCCAACTAACTGAAAATTCTAGTGGAACATAAGAAGGTGGGAATTTTAAAATTGACGCCTACAAAATTTTGACATAATTTCATTGGACCAATAATTCTAATGTAGATGCATGAATCATAACCTGATTCACAATAAGCGTCAGCAAAATCATGTAAAACGTTTGTCATTACTAGTGTAAGTATATAAATGTATTGAAAAAACTAAAGTAAAAGTAATTTTCTTGTCCTATAAGTCCACTGTGAGTTTACTTTGAACTAGTATTAAATCGTAGAAGCATGTCATGTTCCCCAATTCCATAATCAAACATATATTGGGGTGTTACGCCCTTAAATGATTCCAGGGTTGATAACTTGAGATGAGCTGGTGAGAGATAAATGCACTGTATGTGTAATGAATGAAAAAATGATCACTAAAATGAACCGAGCCAAGATCTTACCTCATGTCTGGCAGTCCTGTCCGTCTTCGGGTAGTCTTTAGTCGGCCGACTGTTGTAGGTGGAAGAGCTGATCTTCAATTCAATTTTTTTGATGTTCACAGTGTTCACACGCAAAATGGTTTTCGCGATGATAACAAGACTTGTAGGGCTTGTGTCGATAATCTCGTCGTTGTTCTGTTAGACGTACTGGCTCGATCTGGCTATGGTTTTTTGGTTGGGAATAAAAGTATGATATGGTATGTACCGGAGAAAATGGGCGGTCGTTAATAATTAATTAATGAAGATGAAATATAAAGGTATTCAGTCTGATGGTGAATAAATAATAGTTTATGAAAAAAAACAATAAAAACATAGCAATAATAGCGGGACGCGACATATACCTAAACTTCATATCAAATTCCTGGATTTTATTCATTACCATCTAGGGGTGACTTCGTAAAACTAACACTGTTATACATTTCAAAATCTTGAGTTCAACATCAACTGAATGGTCCACTTTCCTTCGATGACTAGAGCGTTTTCCTTGGATATCCATTCAAATACTTCACCTAATTGTAGCATGCTGCTGAAATTCTAAGGTAGAAAAATTGAGAAAATTCTCAATCGGGATACCAGGATTTTCAATTGGACTATGAATTTTGATCTGCCTCATATGAGTGTCTCTTCCATTCTGATGATTACTAGTTACAGCAATCTGAATCATGAATACCCTAATTGGTTTATCTCTGATATCTTTGATAGGTATGTGCACCCAACCTGTAAAATACATGCTATGATCATTTTCAACTACAACAAAATATTGAAAACATCGCTATGCAACATATAAAAATACACAATACTTTCAAAATGAAATTTATAGATAATACACAGATGTGATCCAGTTTCCTCCTGCTCGTAGAAAAAAACTTATGCCTTTCCGCCCAATTCAGAATTAATAGGTAATACACCAGCAGAGTCATTGTACTCGTGCCACTGGTGTGTAAAAGGGTATTTGTAGTGAGCCGTGTAGTGTCCAAAATCTCTCAGATTAGATAATGCATTCACAGTAGTGGCTGTCTGAGGTAACTGGGGGCTCTAGGCGCAAGGCAAATTTGGGGCACCTTCTTTCTAAGATGTGTGAGTTGTATTTGTGCCAAAAGCGGTTTTTTATTAGATCAAGGTCGCGCATTTTCCTGATACTTCAAAATTGGTTGAAATTTTGACTTCACCCAGGTACAAACAAGGATGAAGTGAGATTGATACACTACATTTTTATTCATATAATAGGAGCAATCAATAAATATCTCATAAATGTCAAGAACAACTAGAACAACTGGCGGAATATCACAGTTACTGAGATAATATTATTAATGTGATGTAATATGAAAAATATATAAAAAAACTAAACATGAATACATCAAATAAAAAACATTTTCGGGTAACGTGGGGTAACAAAATAAAAAACATCAGGCTGTAAAATGAAAATAACAAAATGAAAAATATTTCCTTGGATGATTACTATTATTATTATTAGATGGCGGGGCTATCCAGCGGCTGAAATGCAAGTAGTTCTGTATATAACCTTTCTGCACCCCGCTGTCAGGTCTATCTCGTGAGTACTCCGGATCTTTTAATGAACTCCAGGAGATTCCTCACAAGGTTTTCCTGCGGGATGATATCTTCTGCACCGTGGTGTCCGAAGATGTCCATCCTCATGCGAGCCAGAGCTTCGCATTCAAACATTATGTGGGAGGCTGTTTCGTCCTCTTCTTCACAAAATCTGAATTGTGTGGACTCTTGATGTATCCCCAACCGTTCCAGGTGTTTTCTCAAATGGCAGTGGCCTGTCATCATTCCTACCACCTTCCTGAGGGAGTCTCGGCTTAGTTCAAGAAGGTGTCTTGATAGCCGGTCGGTTGGCCCCATCATCATAATTTTTCCGTGAGTATTGCCTGAGACACTCTCCCAGATAGATTGATGATGGTTTTGAACCCATTTTTTTGTGTCCTGCTTAATATCCCCAAACGGGATTCTGCAGGCAGGTTCTGGTCCAATGAGAGTTGTTGCTGCTCCCGCTCTTGCTAGGGCATCTGCGCTCTCATCTCCCTGGATCCCCCTACCCAGACTAGTTTTACCTAGTTTTACCCTGTTCTGTGCTCCCAGGTCGTTAAGGTTTTGGTGTGCCTCCAAAAGCAGTTTGGAAGTGAACCTGCATGAACGCAGGGCTTTAATCGCCGCCTGACTGTCGGAGAGAATCGTTATGGGTTGGTTTCTAGGGCCCCTCCTTAGAATCTCTCACGTGCAGACGGAGATTGCCGTTACCTCGGCTTGGAATATAGAGGCTTGAGTACCGAGGCTTAGGCTGATGTCTTTCCTCGGTCTCTCCCCGTATATTCCAGCCCCAGCTCCTTTGCTAGTCTTTGAGCCATCCGTGTACCAGATTTGCCCTCTTGACAGCATTGGTATAGCCCTTGATGTTGCTTCCCCATTGTTCAGGGAGAGAAGGGACTGTAGTGGATTCCAGTAGAGCGGTTGTGGCAATATCAGAGAGCAGATTGGTTTCTGATACAAGGTTTATTCGGAAAGGTTTTTTATATTTGACAATATTATTTGACAAGTTTCAAATCTTTCAATAACATATGGAAACTCATTCAGATATAAATATACAATATGTTCAGAAATGGTTTGAGATATAAATCTCAACACCCATCTTCTATGATGGTGGTGTATGTTCCATCAAAGGAGTATGTTGGAGTCATTTGGTCCGACGGCATCTCAAACGTGTCGATTCTTATGACCTCCAGTATGGTGGAGTGGCCTTGGTTATTGCCTCTCCATTGGCCCAGACATTTTAGCCTGGATGCTTCTATCCTCGCCTCCGTTGCAATGTGCAGATGCAGGGGAGGGAGGTTCAGGATTACCTCCAAGCTAACTGTCGATGTGCTGGACATAGCACCAGTGACTCCGAGCATGGCCAGTCTTTGTAAACTAGCCAGCTTTCCCCTTGTTGTCACTTGTACCTTTGGCCACCACAGCAGGGCTCCGTACGATATCGAGGGCCTAACAATTGCTGTGTATAGCCAGAGGGACTGTTTGGGTCCAAGTCCCCATGTTTTGCCAAAAGAGCGTCTGGCCATCATTAATGATGTCCTTGCTCTTATCAGCACTTTTTCCAGATGTTTGTTCCAGGTGAGCTTTGAGTCCAGGTTCAGTCCCAAGTATTTCGTCTCTCCTGACATCTGCACACTTTCACCAAAGATTCGAAGAGCTCTTTCTTTGGATGATAGTAGTGATAACAAATAACTGAAAATGAATATAAAACCATTTAAGTATGTGAATAATTCGCAAAGAAACTTTTCTTGCTTTGGATTTGACAAATTTATCTATCATAAAATTATAATCAATTCCTTTGGATGAATCAGATTCGCTAAACAAAATCGCTAAATCCCTCTTCAGTGCGGAAAAATTATAGATTGATAGATATTTTATTGGAATCTCTACATATTAAAATTTTAATAATTCGCACATATTTTTTCCTCATCCAGAAGACCAAAAGTGTGTCTGGAGAGAGAGAAAAACAATTTTGATGGATGATTACATAATTATTAGAGAGCCAACCCCAGTAAGTAAGTAATTACTTGTGGCTGGGTTTGAACAAAACAAAATAATACAATTAAAAAATTTAAAATCAATAATTTTAAACATTTTTAGCTTAGTGATTGAGTACAATATATTTTGTAACTTGAAGGGTATGTCTGTTAAACATTGATGGAAAACAGATGTTTAATGTCAGTTTCCATTAAATATTCGGTTATTTTCCTTGAATATTGGCTGAATGTCATTGTACAATTCAGAAACAGGCTTTCTGGGTCACTGTTCTTAATTCGGGGGCCTAGCGAGTAAAATGATTTCTGTGTTGATGTTTTGGTAGCGCAGGGTACGGAGAGAATGGACTTTCCTCTGGCGATATTTTTTTTGACAAGTCTATGTGTAAAGAGTGCTCGTACCTCTTCAAAGCTTTACAGATATTCATACAACAAGTTTTTCTGACGTTACATATCTTTAGTGCCTTAAAAAGTGATTCAGAGGGTTCTCTTCGGTTTCGCACCTTAGCAGCAATTCTCACGAAGGTTTTTTGTAGGGTGGTTATACTTCTGATGTTACTTTCATATGTAGTACCCCAGACAGATATACTGTACATGATGAGTGAGTGTACCATTGTATGATAGAACATGCGAAGAACATGGGAAGGAAAAAATAGCATATTATAAAATAAAGGTACAAGTTTTCTCAATTTTGATGCAGTTTCCTGGATATATTTTTTCCAATTCATATTTTCATCAATAAATAATCCAAGGTACTTAATGCAATCCACTTGTTCAATTTATCCACACTTACAATTTGAGCAATTACTTGAGTTATGAATTTTTACTGGACTTTCAAATGAAAATATTTTCCTTGTACCGAAGTTGACATATTTACTTTTTTTTCATTTACGAGCATCTTGTTTCTGTTAAACTAGGTTTTAAGTCTTTTCAGATCATGTAATATATTTCTGAACGTATCATTTTTATTTTTTTGTGAGTGCAGTGACGCAGTGTCATCCTCAAATATATATATATTTTGCCTCTCAGTGGCATATAGCAGAGATCGTTTATGTAATTAGAAATAAAATTGGTCCTAAAACTGACCCCTGCGGTACCTCACTGAAGGTTTATCTAATATCACTGACTTCATTTCCTACTTCAACTAATTGCTTTCTGCCTGTCAAGTAACTATGGAACCACTCATTACATTCTCCTCTAATGCCTGTCAGTCATTTTTTCCAATAGTATCGTATGAGAAATGGTATTAAAAACCTTGCTAATATCGATGAAAACTCCTGTAGTGTATTCATTTCTCTCTATCCCCTGCTGTATTTCAGTAGTGAAATTTAATAAAGCCAACTCTGTTCCTTTACCTTAGGGAAATCCGTATTGATTTTCAGATAAGAAACAATTTTTTTTGAGGAACTTAGTTGTCTGCGCCCAGTCTTTCGAATAATTTAGATATAATAGAGAGCAAAGCGATAGGTCGGTAGTTGTTCAAGTCTGTTTTTTGACCGCCTTTGTGGACAGGGATTCTGATGCATTTTTTAGAATGTCTGGGGAAATTCCTTTGGATATTGAGAGGTTGAATAGTTTCGCTAAAATATTTTTGATATTATCGACAAATGTTTAGTACTGTGTGTAGATTTTGTATCATTCTCTATATAATGTAAACGGTTCATTGTATAAATGAATAACCTCTCCGTATACGTAGTTTTCGAACTTTCTTCGATTTATTATTTCGTGCATGATTAGGCTTATCCTATTAGAATAACAATCTGAACAAAGTCATTTATGTTAGTTATTGATCTATCATTTATGGGCTGTTTTTTGTCAACTGATTTGAAAATATTGTAATAAATTTGCCATAAGGGTTGTGTGTAAATGAATGAATTAAAATTCTGTAGTTTCTGCTTTTATTTCATTTAATTTTGCTATTATTTTCAGTAATGTTCTACAACTTATTAGTTTTTAGAGTTGTCAGATTCAAAACAACAAACAAAGTACTCAGATATTATCATCATCAAATCTTTAAAACACAAATATGTATAAAAAACTATTTAAAAGTTTCATTTTTAATTTTCAGCATTAATGAATGTGATTTTTAATTCTGATCAATTTCATACAAGCAATTTTTTATATTGTCATAAATAAAAACACAACTGTTGTCACAAATTCATACTTTTTTACATTACACATAAACCACAGACAAATTTTAAGATTTGATTATTCAAAATTAGGTTTGAGAATATGTAGAACTTCTTATGAAAATTTACTTTGTTTCTTGAGGCGAAAAATAAAAAAGTTTTTCTTATGTCACCTAGTTAAGTGGACACACTGTATAAGTTGAAATGACACAAGTAAAACTCATTGAGACCATCCTTCTCTTTTGTAGAATCCATTTCAAATTGATGAGGTATTATTTTGTTTTAATCTGGCAGGCAATCGATCAATCAATAATTATAAATTAAATTAAATGAAAAATTCAATAATTTTAATAATTCCTGTCTCTGGATTAATTATCTTCATCTGATAGCTCGAATTTCAAGTAAGTAGTGATCTTTATTTTCAACAGAATCATTAGTAATTTGTTTGTGAGATGAATGTTTTATTCAAAGATTTTATGATCTATTATAATACCAATGAAAACATTTTTCATACGATACGAGTCTGATCAAATGCATGTGAACCCTTAGGCTAATAGCTCAAAATCTTCGATTCAATTCATAATTCACACTATTCAAATGAAAAAGAGGCAGAGTTATAGGTTCTACAGTCTTCCGTCGAGGCACCACCTCCCGGGACCCAGTTTCAATGGAACTCTAATAGATGTCTCTAGCGATTGCCATCCAACGATTTCTTCATGGGCATTGACTGACTATACTATATCAAAAAATATCTATATTATTGAATATTTGTTGTGTGAAGTGTTTGGCTCACATTCTCAAATTACTGATCCTGATGGCATCTAAAATACAAAAAAAGATTTGTCCATGATAGTGAATCGAAAGAAGCTACTTCTTTCATGGTTTTTGATGGTACAAGACTGAACCACACAGGAATGACCACGTTTTCTTATTTTTTGTATACATAAAATTAAGTTCAAATTTATACACATCAATAACAATCAAATACATGAAATGCTTTCTGTTATATAAATATACAGATTGGCCACTTTTTTAATGGGATTGTATTGGTAACTTTTAAACCGTAAGAGTTAGAAGGTCGGTCAAATGGAGAAAAAGTTGCATTCAGAGAAGCATTGTCAAGCAGTTCAAACAAATGGAGATTATCAGGGCCGGTTATTGAGAAAAGTAAATTCTGTCATTTTGATTTTTCTTTTTTTCCCACTATTTTAAATATTATCAAAATATGTTGCAGGAATTTTTTATTCGACAGTGAATTATCCTTAATTTGACGTAATCAGAATAGTATCTAACGTTTCGTATTCTCTGAGCCACCCTCAACCTAATTTTTTTCAATACAGACCTGCATATTTTATGACACTTTTCGAAATATCTTCTAACGCTAAATTCAACGATATACCATACAATATCATTCAAAGTTGATTTTCAGGTGATTTTGACCCTTACCCAAATTTCTTTGGGTCGGATCTGTATTATAATTTACCTTTAGTTTAATTAACAACATGCAATACATTTCGATAAGAAAATCAACTCACTCATCTTAAACTGAATGGAACGTATCAGAATCAAAGCAAGAAACACACGGACTATCTGAATCAAATTTTTCCCGATTCATGGATTGGAACAAGAGGTCCAGTAGCATGGCCTGCCAGTTCTACGGATTTGAATCCGCTGGATTTTTATTAGTGGAGATATCTCAAAAACTATGAACCCGACAATAGAGATTCTTCGCGAGAAGATTGAGAATGTATTGGAAGGTATTCAAGGAGACGAAATAAGCAAATGTATAAGAAGTATGGGTTCCAAAGCCGCAAAGTGCATCTTACAAAATGGTGGCATTTCGAACACTTACTTCATTAATTTTCATTTACTTTCGAATACTCATTTAATTTTTCTTTCATTAAATGATAGTTTCGTTTAATTATCATAAATTAGGTTTTTCTCTTCTTGAAATATGTAAATAATTATTACCTGTTTCTTGCGTTGTTTCTGATACGTTCCATTCAGTTTAAGATGAGTAAGTTAATTTTCTTATCCAAATGTACCGCATGTTGTTAATTAAACTAAAGGTAAATAATACAGATCCGACCCAAAGAAATTTGGATAAGGGTCAAAATTACCTGAAAATAAACTTTGAATGACATTGTATGATATATCGTTGAATTCAGCGTTGAAAGTTATTTCGAAAGGTGTCATAAAATATGCAGGTCCGTACTGAAAAAAATGAGGTTGAGGGTGGCCCAGAGAGTACGAAACGTGGGATACGAAATCTGATTACGTCAAATTGAGGATGATTTACTGTCGAATAAAAAATTTCTGTATCATTTTTTGATGATATTTGAAATAAAGTGGAAAAAAAATAAAAATAAATATGACAGAATTTACTTTTCTTATGATATCTCAATAACCGGCCCTGATAATCTCGATTTCTTTGAACTGCTTGACAATGCTTCTATGAATGCAACTTTTTCTCCATTTGACTGACCTTCTAACTCTTATGGTTTGAAAGTTACCAATACCATTAAAAAAGTGGCCACTCTGTATTTCTATTGATTTGACTTTTTCAAAAATGAATCAGCTGTTGCTACAACGCCATTTTACCAAAAACCCTGCACACTAGAAAACGATTTTCCCCCACCACAGATATTGTCACTTGTTGTTCAGTTATGTAGATATTCTTTGACTACAGACTCTTAGACAATACTTCTACCAAACGACTGATATTTAGCTGATACTTTCTACAGCTCTCGTTAAATATTCAACGCTGGTATTGAGAATCTTTCATTTAAATATGAGACGAAAAGTTTTCAATGTTGTCATTTGAAAAACTATATGCAGCTTCATTTCTAGGCTGAACTATATCTTCATCACATCTCTACAAGTATTCCCAACCTTTATTTATACATTAACTCCATTAATTTCAAGTTTAAACACGATTATTTGGATAATTCATAACTTTTCAATACGACAATATGAAAAGAGTATGTTGTCATTTGAGAAGTGGTAGTTTTGAGCAATTATTTATGGGTACTACTCCGTTTTGAGGAAATTTTTGATATTTGTTGGAAAATATGGTTGCTGCAATTTCATGAGAAGCCCAATTTTCAGTTGTATCTTACCTCGAATCTTCCTCTCATAAATGTTGAGGCTGTTTGTCAGTTGTAATGATATGAGTTTGATGTTCATGGCCAACTTTGTTCGATTGAACAATCAACTGTATCTCCGCCATTTTTCAACCTATTTTCAATTTTGAAGAACGGTGTTATCACAAATTGCGTGTTCTTCCGGATAATGAAAAAAATTGTACAGGGTGTCATTTGAAAAAAAAGTTTGGAGCCACTTCCCGTTAAACCGGAACTGCTGAATTTTCGTTAATGAAGTCAAAATATGTGTATTTGAGCAATATATTGACGTACCAAATTTGAAACCTATATCTTCAAAACTATAGAAAAATTGGGGGATCACCTCACCTCGTGGTCACCCGGTATATTTATGAAATATGTCAATATGTGTACAAACATATATCATTATTTGTTTCCAATCAAAACACTCATGAATATGAAACTAGATGCAAGCATTTATTGGTACAAGATGTACACAGGTTTTCATTTTATCAAAGAAATCTACAATATATGGACTATAAAGTCTTCAACTCACTGGCTGAAGATACCGGGTGGCTACGGAAGTATTGCCTACGGAATATCTCAGTTATTGTATGAAGTAGGTTTGTGAAATTTGGAGCGTCGATATAATGACATAAGAGCTAGAATTTGAGCATATTGACATGTCGAAGTTAACTTCCGGTCTGACCGGAAGTAACATCAACTTTCTTATTTTAAATAGAAACCCTATTTTTTTTTCTTTTCGCTTTATTCAGCATTCAATTCCCTTTCTAATGACATATCACAAGTTGGTATCTAACCAGAAACTAGATCAGAAAAAAATTATTATTGAAATTCACCGAGTAGGCCGTGGAAGCAAAATGAAAGCCAAAAATTGAAAAGTTGGCTATGGAAACCATACGTCACTTGATAACAGTTGCTACTACTGTGATATTTTATTTTCATTCAGTCGCCGTTATAAAAAGTCGCCAAAAAAAATATTGGAAACATTGGGAAAAAAACAATACTCTGTAGGTCCATAACTTAAATAGGAACATACAACTTTTTCTTGCCTGTACTATTCAGCATAACCATTCCTTTCTAATGATATAATAGAAAGTAATTTTTTGAAATGAAATACCAAAAAATCCAATTATTATTCTTCAAATAACAAAACAGATTCTTTTGAAGATCTTTTGAAATGCAGTTGAACTTGAATTCAATGTTCTACAATGGAATTTTTCAACAGCTTTTCGTCGATATAGGGTTTGTGGGGTTTACTATGTGAAGTTTGCGAAATATGTTGAAAATAAAAAATGTGGATGGGTTTTGAGGGATCTAGTAGGCCGCTTTCGTAAAATTTGACATATTCTTGTAATGTCAATAATTGTACACGTCGAATTGTTAAGAATGAATTTCACTCGCCAAGAATTAGTGAATATGGTCTGGTGTATTGGCGAAGATGACAGAAATCCTTTATTAGCAAGCAGCATCTATCATGAAAAATATCCAGAAGCAAGAAAAACATTTTCTTTTCATAATCTTAAGGGTCAAAGTCAAACTTCACGAAAGCGACCGACTAGATTCCTCATCCACATTTCATATTTTTCAACATATTTCGCAAACTTCACAAAGTAGACCCCACAAACTCTATATCGACGAAAAATGCCATGCATTGGTGCAATAAAATACAGTGTGTTCCATTTGAAAAAATGGAGTTATTGCCATTTGTAAAATGTCATTATAAAAAAGTCATAGTAGGCGGTAGAACATTGACTTCAAGTTCGACTGCATTTCAAAAGATGTGCTGAAGCTCAAGGAATCGTCTGGAAATAAGTAGGTTGAGTGATCTTGAATGGTTCTGAAGTTATGAATTTTTCTGCGGCTCATAAGTCAAAAAGTACTGCAGATAAGTCGATGAAACTGAGGTGCGTTATATTGACAATTTAGTGGTGAATCCAAAAATATAACAAAAAAGGAGGGTTGTCATAAAAAAAAACAGAACTTAGTTGCGTATTTCAATTTGGGACATCCTATATATCAATGAAAATATTTTTAGAATGTTCTCATTGTTGAACCTAACATTTGAAAATTAAAAACCAAGTCAATTGCTTGCTTAGAAAAAAAGTTATGGGCCATGTACACACCCCTGGGTCACCCTGTATTTACTTCAAAATTAAGGAAATAAAAATTAATATTATAATTAAGCAAAGGTGATATCCTAGTATGCATATCCTTTGAAATTTTAATAAATTGATTTTTCAAAAAACCAAATTTTTTTTTCTTGGTATATTATTTTTGCCAGAGTTGAAAGAATGGAAGTAGGGTGATAGTTCATTCTTGTATAGTGGTTAAACTGCTGGTGTCTTGAGTGCTTTAGAAAACTTTCCTGTTTCAAAGAATCTATTGATTAGGTAAGAGAGTGGAGCTATAATGATATGTGATACACTCGTCAGAATATTCTTCCTTATGCTGTCAAGTCTAGGAGTTTCTCATCTTTCAGTGATTTGAGAACTTCCATTGTTTCAATTTCACTGGTTTTGGTGAAAAAAAATTATTTTTTTTGCTGGAAGTTCTTGGCTTCTCCACAGTGGTAAGTATTTTTAATTATTTCAATTGCAAAGTTTTTCCCTATATCTGAAAAATATTTTTTGAATTCACCAGCCATGCCTTCTTCATAATTAATATTTCAATTTCTGATTTCTATTGTTTTTATTTTACTTCACAGTTTTCATTATTTCACTCACTATTCCCATAGGCCCGTTGTATAATTTTTTTGTTTGAAGAATTGGTGTCGGTAATAATTTTGTTTTGCATATTTCATTTAATCATTCAATTTATTCCAAAATTTCTTGTATTCATTTTTTATACTTATATCTGACATTTTTTTTTTTTTCATAGAGTTATTAGCGATTTAACTCTTCCATGCCATGGTTGTTTCTTTTTGTAACAAGACTTGAGTTCTACTGTTTTGGTGATTGAATGGGTGTTTTTTGAGTTTTTCAGTGAATATATTTGTAGCATCCTTTACGTTATCACGAGTATAAATATCTTGCCACTCATTGCTATTTATGAGAGATTCATATGAATAAGGAAATGAAGGAATACAAAACACACCTTACCTGATGGTTCAGTAAGCATAATGACTTCGATTTCTTGAATATCATTAAAATGTGTCCCAACTCGTATTGAGATCCGACTAGGAGTGTAGCTTTCGTCGAGCTTGTAATCTGTATAAATATAAATGTCGCTTATTGTGGACTTCTTTTGAAACTGTATATTAACTAGATGAGGAAGCTGACCATCAGATTGCCAATATGTATCTGCTCTATCATCCCTAAGTTGATCCACTCCAAAACCTGTTAAAATTGAAAATTATAATTTGGAAAACAAAGATCAGAACTTAAATATAATGAACCCATAAGTTTTCAAATAATTTTACCAGGTTTACACGAGGACAGACTCCAGATCGCTTGTGATCCTACTTCTCTGACAATACCTGTTCTTTCGTTTTTTATTGGGTCCACATCTCCAGAAGATTTCAGCGACATTTTAAAACGTATTTAAAAAAAAATAAAATTCTCTACTCTTTACTCCATAACTTTAAATAAATGACACTGACAGTACTGACACTGACAACTGACAGTGCCGGAACAGAAGATGTCAGTGTGTTGAGTAAAGGGGAGTTCCCAATACATCGTTTTTGCTTTTCGCGTCGCGCATCACGGACTCTGATTGGCGAATTTCCCGACGCTCGACGCTATTCGCCAATCAGAATGCATGAAGGCGTGACGCGCGACGCAAAAACGATGCATTGGGAACTCACCCTAATCCTTCTTCTTATTTCATATCTCTCTGCTTTGATCATGGAGCAATTTGCCAGTCTTAAGTGAATTGATTATCATCCACCCTACATATGCGCTTACTGTTCACACTCGCTATACGATGATGGGTCCGAAAGGACCGAAAGTACTATTGGTTGATTATTTTAAACTATTTGAAATTATTATTTAAAATTAACCAATAGGAACCCGGAGATAACATCGGATCATCGTATCGTCGGATATCGTGAGTGTGAACTGTAAACTATAGACTTGTTCCCTCGCAAATATTTGCAATTTTTGGGCAATCCAGAATTTTTCGGTATTTGAAGAAAGGGGTTTTTTTTTTTTTCCATTTTTCCAGAATAAAACATGGAAGTAGTTGGCTGTAAAGTGTATTGTGTATTGCTAAGTCAATATTTTTCCTAGATAAAATTACATGTTTCGAATATAATTCTTAAAACGGAGTATTTTCCAATTCTGCATGCAAATGACATCGATATCATATTATTGTTATCTCTAGAAGCTATATAAGAGGCCTATTCTTCAATGCATGACTATGTCTTTATAATAAACGATAATCGGTAGTTAACGATATTTGGGATTCTGTAGCTAAATATCGTTATCATTTTATCGTTATTCTACGATAAAATCTATCATTTGTATAAGACGTCGATGGAGGTGTCTTTATATTGTATATTTGAAATTAGAATCTAAATATTAGGAAAGAGGAAATAGAAAGAGTGGTTAGCACAAATTTTGGGATATTTCAAAGTGTTCCAGAAATACAACTTTAAGTGTAGAAAAATAAGTGTTGGTAAACAATTAGTATAAGCTCCACCCTGTATACTAAGAAATAGAATATGTATATAAGGGGGTTATAACCCAGTAAACATAAAAACATAACTTAAACATAACTGTTTTATCACATTGTGACTTAGTGATGTTATTCAGAGGTATGCTTGATGTTACAGATACGTTGTGTCCATTTGCCTTTGTGCCTCTTTTAAATATTACAATGTAATGTTAATTACTTAACATTACATAAATGTATCATATTTTGCGCAACTTTAATGTGACTTTATTACATACATATAATGTTACTCAAAACATCTATGCAACATTTGTGAAATGTAACATTGTAACATCAGGGTGGAGCATATACTCATTGTTTACCAACAGTTATTTTTCTACACTTAAAGTTGTATTTCTGGAATTTCAGTAGTCACTTTTCAGTAGATGAATAACAACAATAGCAATTTACAAAGTTATTCATCTACCAAAGAGTGGCAATTGAAATTCCAGAAATACAACTTTAAGTGTAGAAAAATAAGTGTTGGTAAACAATTAGTATAAGCTCCAACGTGTATACTAAGAAATAAAATATGTATATGTATATGTATGTAAAACGTACCAATCAATCAAAAAACTTTATTGTCAATGATTATAAAATCTCATGGATAAAGCGTTATAAAACAAGACAGTTACATCATTAACAATTAACAGTATAAAAAATATAATCTTGAGTCACTATGAACAGACCAAAGTACCTAATAATATGACTTACCACCTGAATCAGATGAAAAATTTATTGATAGATCTACCAAAGTTAAGTGTTATTAGAAGAATAATATTGAATGAAAACCTATTTCTTTTGAAAAATAAAAACAGATATCACTGAATCAATAATTATATGGTAGTTGTCTCGGTCACTTCTCCTTTCTATTTAGTTTCTGCTCTGCTAATGTCATCCAATCCATCACTATGAGTCAAACTCTTTATCTGTGATTGAACTGCAAACATCTTTTACATATTCTGAAAATTATAGTCATTACAGTCACTGAAAACTCATTAATCTTTATGATATAAGAAAACGACCATCCAGTAATTATTAATAATTCTATGTTGCCCCTAGAGGTAAAAGTAAAATAATTACTTACGTTTCAGTATGTCCATAATTATCAATTCCAAACTTTTGGATTTTTTTTTTGCCAAGTCCAGAAGGGCTCATCTTCGATTAGTTCGGAAACAACAACTGCTATTTAAGTTTTTGTAATCTGATCATTCAATATAAGTACCAGTTTGTACATCAAAACGGAGAGAGGAATGTGAAAGGACACTATCAAACTGAAAAGAAAGAGAAAATGCAGTTAGTTTATTGATAATTTGTATTAAACAATTAAAGTGATTTCTCTACAATCTCAAGAAACGTAAATATTATCATAGATTAATGAAATTAAGAAAGATCAGAACACTCTGTATAAAATATATAGTTTTGAGTTCACTTACAAATTAAGCAGCTCCAATATTGTTGTTTTAGCAAGCTAAATTCATTGGTTTCAGTTCCAAAAATTCCTTGATCAATCGGTTCATAATAATTTGACACAGCTCCAGATGTCAGCAACCATTTCCATGCTGTCCAATATCTGATTAGCAGGAACCACAACTGATAGCTTTTCTACTATTCATAGCATCATATGTAGATACTCTCTAATCAATAGTAGATATCAATACATTCACTACATAACCTAAATGCTAAAATAACAATTAGTGGATGGAGTAGTGGAAAATCATAATCTTACCATGAAAATTATGAGTTTTGCAATCCTATTGATTTCAATCACTTTTAAGTAGTTTGAATTATACTTTAATTCTATGAATTCAAAACTCATACCATGACCGCCATGATTATTAGGATAAAATGAACGATGGCGTCAGTGATATATTTATTTCATATTTACTGGGTAATAATGTTTGAACGTGGATATTATTTTTTTAAGTTACGTAGATGAATGACGTCATGACGTGGTCATTACCCAAAAATTACATTTAAGAAACCTTTAAGATAATATTAATTCAAGGCTCCCTGGACACATGTCAGTAATGTTTTGAGAAGGTTAGACAAAAATATCGAACAAATAACATAACTATACTCTGTCTAAGACATATCTGGGCAATATATAATCAACATTATATGTATTATCTAATGAATATTTTGATGTTACATAAACATATAGTTGAAAACACTGTGTTGGAAACGTCAAGAAGACATTAATATAATGTTAGTTTGCCAATATCACAAAATTGCACAAAAGTTATATCTAGATAATATTTTTGTTATGTATCATGTTTAGTGGGTTGGACGGTCGCAGATGGTCGGTCATGGTTGCTCAGTGTGCTGGCTGCCTGAGGTCTATTCTGTAACACATAACGATGTCGTTAGTGAACGATAATCGATAATTAACGACATTAGCGATTCTGTAGCAGAATATCGTTATCGTTTTATCATTACTCTACGATAAAATTTATCGTTTGTATACGACGTCGATGGAGGTTAGATAGATAGATAGATATTTTATTGGTTCTTCAAGATCATACATTGCATATAGAACAAGTCGTAATATTCATATAAATAAAGTCGCTTTACATAAATAACTTACAAAAAACAAGATTACGAAAAAAATACACCTATACCATATATCTACATATATATAAAATTTTATAATCTATTGATCGTATATAAAACAAAATATACATATTAAAATAAAATAAAATACAGGTACCTATACGCAGTCCCTAGTCACATATCATAGAAAGATATATTTAAAACTTAAAACTATGTTAAAATTGTAAAAATTGTAATAATTGTAAATATATATAAATCGTCATACGAAGTTTTTGTCCTCAAAATATTCTTTCAGTGAGTATAGTATACCTTTTGTGTCAAAACAAATTTTATCTGTCTATTGAATTCAGTCGGTGAATACTCTTTGAAAGAATTTGGTAAGTGATTGAATATGCTTATAGCCATGTACTTTGGACAGTATTCAGTGCTCTTTAGTTCATGTACAGATTACACCCATACAAAAATTGTTCTCATTTCGATGAGAAATGCCTCAAATTGGAGAAAGTGACGGAACAAATTATTGTTTATCTTTTATTTTTTTTCACTGTGGAAGCCACGAATGAAATCAACAAAAAATTGTTTCTACATATAGCAAGATTCTAGACGTCATTTTTCCAACATCCATATACAGTGAGGACCAAAAGTCCGTCGCCCCCCCTGTAACTTCTTTATTCTACATATTACAAAAAAATGTTAAATACATAAGTTGTAGGGTTTCATTCGATCTCTTTAATGGTTAAAGTTTCATTCATACAGAGTGTCTCAAAAAAGCACGGTGACTTAGAAGTTAATTTTTTTAAATGGGACACCCTGTATTTCATTGCATTATTACATTCTACGTTGAGTTCTGAACAAGTTTGATAAATGGTTTTCTATCAAAAAAGTTAATAATTTTGGACTTATGAACACTTGTAAATAATTATTTCGATTACTTTTGCACCAGTTCACGAATAAATTAATGAGGTAGGCTATGCACGCTAGGCGCGTTTATTTTATCCATGACAACAAAAAAAAACTCTTATCTGTTTTTGCCAAATGTCATTGACATTTTGTAGGTTTTCAAAACTTTGTTTCAAACGGTTTTCAATTTCTCTTGTTGATTAATATGGCTCGTTCAGTAGCAGACAAAGTTGAAGCCGTTATCATATTTGGTGAAGCTAACCGAAATTACCACGCTGCTATTCGCATTTTCAATGAACGGTTTCCAGAACGTCCGATGTGTCGAAAATATCTGCAGAAATTGGTGGCAAAATTTAACCAAACTGGCACCGTGAAAGATGCTCCGAGATCTGGGAGGCCGAAAATAATTACGGAAGATGTTGAAATTCAAGTACTAGCCGAAATGGTGAATAACCCACAACAATCAACTAAGCAAGTAGCTGAGACATGTGATGTTTCTAAAACATCAGTAAAGAGGGCTTTAAAACAAAATAAATTCCATCCTTACAAAATAAAATTTTTGCACCAATTGGTTGAAGATGATCCAGACCGGCGACTTGAATTTTGCGAGACCATGGCAGAAAGAATTGTTGCAAATCGACTTTATTTGCAACACATCTGCTTTAGTGATGAAAGCACTTTTTACCTAAATGGAAATGTGAATACCCAGAATTGTAGATATTGGAGTGATGAGAATCCCCATGAATTCCGCGAGGGGCATACTCAGTTTCCCCAGAAAATTAATGATTGGGCTGGTATTTTAGGTAACCACATTGTAGGTCCCATATTCTTGGAAGAAAATTCAAATGGTCCCAGATACCTCCAAATGCTGCAAGACACAATAAGTCCCAGTGTCGATGAGATCGTTGCGCAAAACCCATATGAATTTTACTTGGATGTAACATTTCAGCAAGATGGAGCGCCACCACACTATTTTCGGGAGGTGAGAAATCACTTAGATGAAAGGTATCCAGGTAGGTGGATTGGACGTCGAGTTACAACAGAGTGGCCAGCTCGCTCACCGGACCTCTCACCGCTTGATTTCTTTCTCTGGGGCTATGTGAAATCCGTAGTTTTTAAGACAGTTTGTGGGTCGTTAGATGAACTGCGCCGTCGTATTATTGAAGTGTGTTCAGAAATAATACCTCAAACCTTGATTAATGTTAGGGAAGAGTTTACAACCCGACTATTTATGTGTCAAGAAATGCATGGTGGACATGTC
The DNA here is from genome assembly GCA_958502065.1 of Chrysolina americana. Classification (NCBI taxonomy): domain Eukaryota; kingdom Metazoa; phylum Arthropoda; class Insecta; order Coleoptera; family Chrysomelidae; genus Chrysolina; species Chrysolina americana. The sequence continues at coordinate 61,334,697 of OY293415.1, read as the reverse complement.
GAATATCTTTTGAAATAGATAAAAACTCACCGTATTTAGTTATCAATTAAAATATCTCTTCAGTTTTTAATAATTCTTGATCTGTATTTATGGACTACCTTATTTATTTATAAAATGTTTCAACTTCATTTGTACTAGTTTTTCGTGAGATTCAACAACTCTAACAATTGTAAAATGGTACGACGAGGTAAGTTACACATGGTGCTATCAGCAGTTTGCAACATTGGATAGCTTTCAAAGAGTTAGGATAGGAAAGTGGAATACATTGTGATCCATTTGTTACGATTTTCTCATTGAACTGGCGCAAAAGTAGTCGAAATAATTATTTACAAGTGTTCATAAGTCCAAAACTATTAACTCTTTTGATAGAAAACCATTTATCAAACTTGTTCAGAATTCAACGTAGAATGTAATAATGCAATGAAATACAGGGTGTCCCATTTAAAAAAATTAACTTCTAAGTCACCGTGCTTTTTTGAGACACTCTGTATGAATGAAACTTAAACCATTAAAGAGATCGAATGAAACCCTACAACTTATGTATTTAACATTTTTTTGTAATATGGAAAATGAAGAAGTTACGGGGGGGGGCGACGGACTTTTGGTCCTCACTGTAAACGACTGTCGGGGCATATATATAAATTAATTTTCATCCTTTCCCATCCCATCAGTTCAATATTAGGATTTTCTGACTCGTTCAAATATATTCAATATTAAAATAATTGTTGTCACTATGTTTCGTACATTAAGGCCGATTCATATACATGCGTGCCCATGCAGGGATTTTGAAGCACTGGCGGTATAAACGCCTTTTATTAACGATTCTATTACAAGAACATATTTCATTTTTGGTTTTGTGTTAATTTTATCAATGCTGGAGTAATGCTATTCGAGTTTCTCAAATAATCTTGATCTATTTTTCACTGCCTTTAAGGCCGTTTCAGAGACATGTGTGCCATTCTGCATAAGATAAAAGATACAATGAAAAATACATCGGGATTATTTGAAAAACTCAAATAGAGCATTACTCCATCAGTAATGACAGAATTATTACAGAACCAAATAAAAATATGTTCTTGCGATGGAAACGTGGGTAAAAAGGCGTTTAAACCATCCGTGCTTCAAAAACCCTGCATGGGTACACATGTATCTGAATCTGCCTTTAGTTGTTTTATTTTATGAAATTCGGAATTACTTATCAATAAAATTGCAGTTGCCAAGAAGGGGGGAAACACGCCACTGATCGATCGGCAATGTTCGGAAAATTTGGCAAAGCTTTGAAGTTTGGATGCGGCTAACTTCACATTAGTTGTGAGTTGTGCGTTGTGCGGTTGTGCTGTTGCTGTGACAGTGTGAACACTGTGACCAGTGACTGCTGTGGCCTGTCATACTGCTGTGGTGCTGTGTGCTGTCAAAAATACTCCAAAAGTACGAAGCATGGCGTCGATTTTGAGATCTTCAAAATTTGTAAGATATATTGCAGGCTTCGCAAGAAATGTGGTAGTGAATACACCTAGAGAATTTGACGGAAATTTAGTAAATAGTTCACAATGCATTTGTGGAGTTATATCCAGGTTAGTAGAGTTATTGATCGAACCGGCTAGTTAGTGATGCAACATTATTTCAAATATTTTTTCTACTTCAAGCAATTTTGCCACACAAACTTCTGCTTTAATAGATCAGAATTTGGAGAGTAGTTTACGAAGAATAGATAGTGATGTGAGAAGATCTGGGCGAATTTCGCGTAGAGACATTGAAGATGTCTTGGAAGAAATTCGAATAGCACGATCAGCTACGAGTTCGCAGTCGCTATTGGTCATAAGATGTTGCGGCAATTTAGTTCCTGAAGAGTTGCCAGAAACGAGAACAAAACTAGTTCAGGAAATATGGAATACCCTCAATAAACTCAATGTACCAATGGATGTATCTCACTATAATGCTCTTTTAAGGGTATACTTGGAAAATGAATATCCGTTTTCACCCACAGACTTTTTAAGTGACTTGGAGAAAAATGGCATTGAACCTAATAGAGTCACTTATCAGAGATTAATAGCTCGTTATTGTCAAGATGGAGATATTGAAGGGGCCACTAAAGTACTTGAGTTCATGAGAGAAAAACAAATGTCTGTTAATGAGAATGTGTTTAATGCACTGATTATTGGTCACTCCAAATCTGGGTAAGTTTGCTGAATTTATTTCCTGAAATTAATAGTAACATGGTTTTATTAAAATGAGTGTCCTTTTAATATGAATATATTTGGTAAAATTCCGTTAACGCAACCGATTTTCAAAAAAATTTTTTTTGAGACTTATCCAGCTCGGTGTTCTGAACAAAAAATCCAAATTAAATTCTCGGCGGTCTCAAGTAGTTTTGGAGATACGGCCCTTTCTTTGGATGAAACAGGCATTTTCTAGCACACGTTTCTGCTGTGAACAAACACTCACAATGCTTCCTTCTTTTTGTCAACACCATGTACACACCCTAATTCACCTGTTTAATACATTTTTTTAAATTAAAAACTATTTTTATTAACAAATTCTTCCTTCTTTATAGACTGTTACAAACGACATTTTTATTGTGATTCTGATAAATGACAGCCAAAAATCTAGTGTACTTTACTCATGTTGGGTTGGTAACGGTACTCTCAACCACCGCCAACTTATGAAATTCAAACGCGAAGAAACAAATTTTTCTTCAAAACGTCAATAAATTTAATTTCACATTATTAAAAAAAATACTTAAATAAAAGGAAATGGATCTGAGATACAGATTGAAAAAAGCCTACGAACCGGAATATAGACCAAGTAAATAAACCTGTTATTATTTAAATTAACTTATTTCTAAAATTACAAGATTTTAGATGATGCTTTATGGCTGGTCCAAGATGCTATTGGCCATTCTGAATCATGGCCTGATTTTATATTGAATGCGTTGAATACATCAACATTTAAATTTGAATTTAAAGTTGGCGGTGGTTGAGCGTACCGTTACCAACCCAACATGAGTAAAGTACACTAGATTTTTGGCTGTCATTTATCAGAATCACAATAAAAATGTCGTTTGTAACAGTCTATAAAGAAGGAAGAATTTGTTGATAAAAATACAGTTTTTAATTTAAAAAAATGTATGAAACAGGTGAATTATGGTGTGTACATTGTGTTGACATAAAGAAGGAAGCATTGTGAGTGTTTGTTCACAGCAGAAATGTGTGCTAGAAAATGCCTGTTTCCATCCAAAGAAAGGGCCGTATCTCCGAAACTAAATTTTTTTTGAAAATCCGTTGCCTGGCGTTAACGGAATTTTACCATATATTTAAATACACAAGATATGTTCGAATTCTGTTGACTAATAGCCATAAGCCATTATAACTTTTTTTTTGGATCTTACATAGTTTTGTGGTCTCGAATAATTTTGTAAATATTGGTCCATTTTTGAGTGATTACTGGCATTTTCTAGCACATTCCTACCGCGAAAAAAAAAACACTCAAAATTCTCTCTTCTTTACACTAGCATAAGAAAAGCCACGTTGTCAGTTGTTTTCAAATTTCTGCAAACCAAGTGAAAATTTCATTTGTGTCGTGATCAGTTTTCAAAAGTATGGGTGATTCTAGAATCTGTTATTTTTCAGATATTAATAATGAAAAATATGATTTATAAGTACGGATCGACCGATATAGAAATTTTAGCCGATATCGATAATCGGCCATTATCGATATTTCAAATACCGATATATTGGTCTATCGGCCGTTCATAACTTAGATATACAAACCAAACCTAAAATTCCACCAATGGGATATGGTTCAAAAGTGTTACATATGAAACGCTCGATGTGAATTTCTTGCAAAGACTAATAGCATTTTTTTTTGATAACGACGCTTCTAACAACAATTCGTTGTCATAGTATAGCCGATACATAAACAATCTACTTTATCGACTGGTTACAGAATGCTGTAATGTTTCGATATTTATACAACACCACCACTATATCTAAACATTACAATTGACAATACCTAGTCTATCTAAACAATTATAATGCATTATTGAACCTAAACCTTTTGTTATAACATCAGCAGGCATCTCAGATGAAATCAATGCAATTATTATTAACAGCCTCTCTCAAAAAATGATACCATATATCAATGTGCTTCGATATATTGTGAATTTTCGAAAGCAATTGGGCACCTTGATTATCATTAAAAATTATTTTATAATTTGTATTTCCTGTGATTTCAAACAAGTTTCGGAGATAAATTACCTCTTTGCAAGCCTCACTCATTGCCATGTACCCAGCTTCAGTGGTTGACAGAGCCACTGTCGCTTGTTTTTTACTTTCCCAGGAAATAACAGAATGTGAATCCTGTATAGGATTTTCTATCTAACACATTTCTCCCCCAATCAGAATCTACAAATCCTTGTAGTTCATTTACATCTCTTGTGAAATGTAAACAAAGATTTTTTTGTTCCTTTCAAATACCTCAGTATTCGTTTTACACTTTTCCAATGATTTTCTGTAAATGAAGTATTGAACTGACTCAAATAGCTCACACTGTATATCTGGCCTGGTAAGTACTGACAAATACATAAGGCTACCAATGAACAATTGATATGGATCGTCAACCTGTTTGCCATCGCTTTTTAACAAATCAGCTTTAATATCAATGGGTGTTTTGACAGGTTTACATTCCACCATTTAAACTTATGCAATAGTTGATCAATATACATTTGTTGAATCAATGTAATAACCCCTTTTTCTTTTTCATATTTTACTTCCATTCCCAGACACTGTTTGATTCTGCCAAGATCTTTAACTTTAAAATTTGAAGGTAATTGTTCTTTTAAAAAACATGTTTCATGATCATCATTAGAGAATAAAATGAAATCGTCAACATAAAGATCAGATTGTTATTTTACTTCAGGTAAACACATGTTTCCAAATCTGACCTTTTGTAACCTGAATTTATTAATATACTATTCTCCCTTTCATTCCACATTCTAGATGCTTGTTTCAACACATAAACTGCCCTTTTCAACCTTAAAACTTAATTTTTATCAACACATGAAGAACCTTCAGGCATATACATAAATACCTGTTCTTTTAAGTACCTGTTCAAAAAATCAGTTTTCATCAAGGTGGGTTACTTTTAAATTCAATTTCACAGCTAGAGCCATGAGCAACACATGGCAACAGGTGAAAATGTTTCCTCATAATCAATTCCAGCTTTTTGCACCCTTAGCAACTAATCCAGCACTATGCCCACTAATCCAGCACTAATGCCCACTTGTTTTCCACAATCGTAGCACTTTCTGGTACATCCACCAATTCCCACACTTCGTTCTCTTCAAAAGACTGCAGCTCCTCGCTCATCGCCTTCTTCCATTCATCAGCATCACATCTGCGCATGGAGTCTTTCATATCCACTGGATCATCTTCAGTTGTGCCAGCAGTCAAGTAGAGAAAATAATCATCAAATTTCTTTTCCTTCCTTGGTCTTTCTGATTTTCGTATATTCTCAGGTATATCAACTGGTCTTTCTGGGATATATTCATCAACATCATGATCAGATTCTTCTGCTTCATAAAAAATTTCAGAGACATTATTATAATTTTCTTTCCCCACTGAAACCCGTCTCTCTCCAAGACTCTTTTTACTGTCATTATTTGTTGACTCCTCAGTGACCAGTTTCATATCTTCACAAGTCATAAGTTATCAGGTAGTTCCATTATGATGACATCATGACTTGTTTTCACTTGTCCTTCTTCAGGATCATACAATCGATAGCCTTAAATATTCTCACTGTATCCAACGAATATTACCTCCTTGTCCTTTTATCCCGTTTCAATCTGGTTTGTTTAGGAATATGCATCATAGACCTACTTCCAAATATTCGAATATGGCTAACATCAGATTTCATATCTGTCCAAACTTCATAAGGAGTTTTGTTTATACCAGAAGCTATTGAACGGTTTCTCAAATACATTGCTGTGTGTAATGCTTCTGCCCAAAATTCCTTTCCAAGCTGTGCATCAAATATCAAGCCTTTTCAACTATTGGACGGTTAAGCCACTCTGATACGCCATTTTGTTCAGGCGTATAACCAGAAGAATGTGAATTCCGTGAAACAGTCACAAACCTGATCATTCGATTAAAAAAAATAAACAAATCCCATTCGACTATAGTCATCCTCAAATATTAGAAAATATCTTGAACCACCAATTGAAATCTTCTCCATTGGACCCGCCACATCAGCATGAACAACCTCCAGAAAGATTGATGCTCGTGTACCTTTCTTGAATGACAGTCTAGACTGCTTTCCTTCACAACAGGTGACACAGTCTTTCTTTCCAATATTCATGTCATCTTTACGGTGTAATCTTACAACAGCATTTTTTTTTTTTCGTTTCAGGTCAATGTGTTTAATATGACCAAAACGTCGGTGTCATGTTTGACTAGACACCGCTGATGCAGCTCAATAACATTTTTTCGGAGTTTCCAACTTGTAAACACCATTCACTGAGCAAGCAGTAGCAACAAGTTCTTTATCCTTGTTAAAAATCTTGCATTAGTCCTTATCAAATACAACTTCATTTCCGTTTTCGATCAATTTGCTTACCGAAAGCAAAATCGTGGTCAAACAAGGAACACAGACAGTATCCTTCACAGAAATATCTTAATAGTTCCTTCCAACAACTGTCGTCAGCATTACATCGCCCACACATTTCACGGGAAGTTTTTGACTATTAGCAACAGTAATTTCCGCTACTTCAGTGCAGTCATGCACATTTTTCATACATTCTTCTTGAGAGGTAAAATGTGAGCTAGCACATAAATCAACATACTGTAACGATTTCGAGACCGGCCATGAATCACGCCTAGAAGAAACGCGAATTTGCTGATGAACGAAACCGAAGTTTCGAGAGACATCTGACTGGATCGACGTGCAGTCCCGATTGATCGAGAACTGTAAATGCGAGTATATAAGGCGCTAGATAGCAGATGGCAGACATAGTCACAGATATTGTTCGAGAGTTCGCAGACAGGGAGCGATAGTCAAGATGAATTTGAAATAGTGAAGTCTATGTTTTAGTTGAATAATTGTTTAAGTAGTGTCTAAAATAAATTAGCAAAATTAGTTTAGTGCATTTTTACCACATTTGGTGTTAGAAGTGGGATGTTTAAAATAAATGAGTGTTAAAGTGTCCGTCGTGTTATACACACAGACATTTATCGCGCCTAATAGACTAGTGACCCGTTGTAGATTATTGTGTCTGCGTAGAGTTGACAGTTTTGCGCGTCGCGGGAAAATAAACTGAATACTTAGTGTGTGAAATAAATAATAGACTGATATCTCGGTACAGACAATAAGAGTCAAAATGTTTCCGAGGAGAGTTCACCTAGTCGACCTTAAAGTTAGTGAATTGAAGCAAGAATTAGAGGAGCGTGAATTAGAAACAACTGGAAAGAAGGCCGTACTCCAGAAAATACTTTCAGAAGGACTAATTGGAGAAGGAGAAGATCCCGTAACATTTTTATTCGAAGTATCTGGAATAGATTTGAGCTCTATAATGAATAAACTCGACGAAAACACGAAACAAAATTCGGTGAGTCTGGAGGACAAACTCCTAGAAAACTCGGTCAGCTTGAAAAATCTGAAAGATACATTTCTTACATTTCTGGAAAATTCGAATACTCTGAAAGAAGAACTTTCGAAAAATCTAGAATTATAGCTTCTAGAAAACTCGCATAGTTTGGAAGAAAAATTTCTAGAATAATAATAATAATACTCCCTCATAAACAGTCGTTGAGTGTATGCCTTTGCGGGTAGAGGACGGCTATTATTTTTTGCCGTGGAGCTCCGTAGAACATTCGAAGAACTTGAGAGAAGAGCTTCTGAAAAATTTAAGTGGTCTGAGGGAGGAGCTTCTAGAGAGTTCACAAAATCTAGAAGTAAAACTTCTAGAAAAATCTGAAGGCTTAAAAAGAGAACTTTGTGGTGTGGGGAATCGGTTGGAAGAAAGAATGGGAACTGCAGGGTTGCCAGTGATTCACTATTGTCACTATTGGTCACTATTTTAAAATCGTGTCACTTTTCTCACTATTTTCGAAATTTGGTCAGTATTGTCACTATTTCAGAGCTTAGAATTGGTTAGAATACCTTGCATCATTAAAAATCTAAAACCAAGAGCACTTGCAATTACCAATCCAGAATACCACCAAAAAATTTAGAAATGATAAAAAAATACCTTGTACAAAATAATTACCAAACATCATTAGTCAAAAATAATACTAAGCGAAAAACAAAACACTGAAAAAACGAGTAGAACAACAAAATCGACATATAACAAAATACCATATGTAAAAAATCTTTCAGAAAGACTTGCAGCGGTTATTAAAGATGAACATTCAAAAATAGCGTTTGAAAATAAAACACCATTGGAAGACATTTCTCTTCACATGGTTAACCAAATTAAGTATGAGAATTGCCCTCAGGGCTATATAGGACATACTAAATGTTACCTGTAACACATCACCAAAAAAGATCACAGTTTTAACTTTATGACACCCATCGTTTTTGAAACGCAACCCTTTTTATCTAAAAGACTACTATGTGAAATTATTCACATATTCAAACATAACAGTGTCAATACCAGAAGGAATTGAAGGTTCAAACACAATATTTTTTAGTTTGAAGTTAATCATATATTCATGTCTTTGATGTTTTTATTTCCCCTTCTTTTTTAGTCCGTTTCATAAAATTTTCAGAAAAAAAAACATTTGTACTTGGCTCTCAGTATTCGTGTATGTGTTGATGTTTTAATTGTTCAAATAATCTTGAAATGTCCGTTTTTGAAATTATTTCAAGCATTTTAAGTAGAGGAAAAAAAAAAATTTCGTCAGTCCTCCCGAATATCCAAACTTTTTTTCTCGTCGAATTTTAGTACATGGTGGCAAGTAAAACAAATTTTCAAAAAAAAAATCCGTTGTTACAGAACCCTGATGATGATTTAAATATAGTTCAAAACGTTGGCCCAAAAAAAAGTTTTTCTTTCCAAAGCTTAACTTTGAATGATAGGTAGAAGTTTCAGTGAGTTTTTACAATTACTTTTTTACTTTTACAATTAATTTTCAATTACTTTAATCTTGATAAATATTCTTATCCTTTTTTTGTAGTATTTGTCTTGTATGAAGGAAAATATGACCAGCTTTCATAGAAGTTCCTCAATTCGTTGGGAAAATGTCACTATTTAGACAAAAAAGCCAATAAGTAGTCACTATTTCTGTGAAAATTAAGTCACTATTCTACAATTTTTCAACCTCTGAAGCGCTGGCAACCCTGGGGAACTGTTGAAACAGAGATGGAGAAAATCAAAGGCGGAATCGAGACAGAAATCGGCCGAATGAAGGAAAAATTCAGTGAATTAGAAAAGCGAATGGATTCTGCGTACACCCCAGAAACTCAACAACAGGAGGACTATGAACAGCCGGTAAAACACTTGGAACTTCGCTATGGCCAAACTCACCTAGAACACGTATACCATTCACAGCTGAAGAACCGATGCCAGAAATCAAGCGAATCCTTGCAACAATTTGAAGCCGATATTGCACGCTTGGGTCTTGCGTACCCAGCTACACCGGAAAATGTTATGGAGCGACTAGCAGTTCAGGCATATTTGGATGGGTTTCGTGACCAAGAAACGAGGCAGGCATTGACATTAGCTCGTCCTACACATCTCGTAGATGCATTGGCACGCGCTCTGGAATTTGAAGCGGCAAAGCAATCCTGCAAAAGCCAGCATAGAGTCAGAATGATCGAGGAAGACCCACAGGAGCCTACTAACATGGAAGCTGTCATACGAAAGGTGATGAAGGAAGTTATGCCTGAGAAAAGAATGATACGATGTTGGACTTGCGGAAAAGTTGGGCATGTGCGTAGCAAATGCCCAACATTCAAAGAATCGACGCAGGAAATCCAAAGAAGGTCGATGAGGAGGGGCAGTCATCGGCCTGTATCCAGCAAGCCCCGATTAACAACAACGCATATGTCGCCATTCTTCAACGACATAACAAAGGTGTCTTCGTAGACGGTCTCATTACCAACCAGCCTCGCGCCATGCTGCTAGATACAGGTGCGACTAGGACGATTCTTGGGCCTACGTTTGCCAAAACACCGGCAAGAATGGAATCATCAAATTGGAAGCTACGCACAGCAACAGGAGAGCCGGCAACTGTGTATGGTGAACTTCCTCCGGTTAAACTGACTTTGGGCAGCGTTAAAGTGAAACACCGGGCTCTAGTAGCGGATATCGAGGATGATGCAATCATAGGAATGGACATCATGAACTCCAGAGGGTTCGAGTTGAATTTCATAGACGGCGTCCTAGGCGTGAATGGAGAAGAGTTGGTGCTTCACGGGAGAAGTGAAGAAATGATTCGTGTTCTGCAGGCAGAAGATGTGAGCGTACCGGAGAGAGCTGAAACCATATTGGAGGCTCGCATAGATGGGAGTGCGAGCAGCGGAAACGTGGTGATGTTCTAGCCCAAGCTCCATGATGAGAAAATTGGATGAGGAATTGCACTAGGAAAAACCTTGTTGCGTGCTGATAAATTTGTGCCAGTGAGGGTAATAAATGTCAATTTTTACCTGGTGACCTTGAAGGGAACAATTTTGGGGCACTGCTCGTCAATTTCCTCTGTGATTAGGAGTGTACGCGGCACTGTTAGCCAAGCCAGTAACTTGCCAGCAGAATTGGAGAAGTTGGTTGCCATCTCTTCCAATTATATGGGACCCGCACAGCAGCCTAAACTGAGAGAATTAGTCAGACAGTATCAGGACGTCTTCGATACCGGAGTAGGCAGAGGCGGTAGAACAGCATAAAATTGACACTGGAAATGCCCGACCAATTCGGCAATCAGCCAGAAGACTTCCACTTGCCAAGAAGGAAGAGGCTGACAAAATAGTCTGCGATATGGAGAAAGGTGGAGTCATCGAACCATCCGACAATCCCTGGTCCTCCAGTCGTGTTGGTGAAGAAGAAAGACGGATCAACACGCTTTTGCGTTGACTATCGACAACTAAACAACGTGACGAAAAAAGGACAGCTACCCTCTGCCAAGGATACACGACACCCTAGACACGTTAGCCGGATCTACGATTTTCTCGACCCTAGATCTGAAGAGTGGATACTGGCAGGTAGAACTGGCTCAGGAGGATCCAGAAAAGACAGCTTGCACCCTCGGTTCAGGTTTGTGGCAGTTCACAGTTATGCCATTCGGGCTCTGCAACGCTCCAGCCACATTTGAAAGATTGATGGAGATGGTTCTGAAGGGACTCCCATGGAAGACGTGTCTGGTGTATCTCGACGACATTATTATGGTCAGCAGATCGTTCAACGACCATGTGAAAAACTTGGAGGAGGTATTCCAGCGACAAAGAACTTCCGGATTGAAATTAAGCCCCAAGAAATGTCATCTGTTCCAAAAAAAAGTACGATATCTCGGCCAACTCGGAGGAGGTATTCCAGCGACTAAGAACTTCCGGATTGAAATTAAGCCCCAAGAAATGTCATCTGTTCCAAAAAGAAGTACGATATCTCGGCCACGTTGTATCTGGGGAAATATTAGCAGTTGATATGCAGAAGATCAAAGCTGTTAAGGAATGGTCCTTTCCGAAAGACATACACCAAATTCTAAGTTTTCTTGGCTTGTGCATTTACTACCGCCGATAAGTGCTGGGGTTTGCTAACATCGCTAAACCACTGAACAGGCTTACGGAAGGACAAACAAAGTTCCAGTGGTCAGAGGAATGCCAAGATTCGTTCAGGAAGCTGAAAGGAGTTTTGATCAAAGCACCAATCCTGAGCTATTCCCTTCCGGACGGGAAATTCATTTTGGACACGGACGCAAGCAATGTGGGACTTGGAGCTGTCCTGTTACAGATCCAGGAAGGACAGGAAAAAGTCATTGGTTATTCAAGTAATACCTTGAGTAAACCGGAGCGCAATTACTGTGTCACCAGGCGGGAGCTGTTGGGTGTTGTCAAAGGAGTAGAACACAAATTCGTGTATGGGAGAAGATTCCTACTGAGGACTGACCATGCAGCTCTCAAATGGCTCCTACAGTTCAAGAATCCCGAGGGTCAAGTGGCACGTTGGATAGAGAGGCTCCAAGAATTCGACTTTGAGATCGCACATCGAGCGGGGACCAGCCATAGGAATGCGGATGCCTTATCGCGAAGACCATGCCCAGACGACTGTTCACACTGCCGACGAGCACAGGAGAAGGAGACGACACTCTGTAGAACTGCGGCAGTGGATGATAACTGGAATGACAACAAGATCTAGACCACCGGCCCTGATCATCTAATACATTAAACATTCCTAAGCTCGCAAACACATGAATCACGCCTAGAAGAAACGCAAATTTTCTGATGAACGAAAACGAAGTTTCGAGAGACATCTGACTGGATCGACGTGCAGTCCCGATTGATCGAGAACTGTAAATGCGAGTATATAAGGCGCTAGATAGCAGATGGCAGACATAGTCACATAGACATAGAGTTCGCAGACAGAGAGCGATGGTCAAGATAAATTTGAAATAGTGAAGTCAATATTTTAGTCGAATAATTGTTTAAGTAGTGTTTAATATAAATTAGCAAAATTTGTTTAGTACATTTTAACTACAATACCAATCATGTTTATCAAAGGCTCCCGTTGAAAATACAACACTGAAAGCATGTGATGTTTTGCTTTCTCCAGGGGAGTTTTTATCACCATCTAACACTTTAAAATTTGGACATTTATTGTGAAAGTGCCCCTTCAGTTCCAACATGTGATATTGTTGTGATCACCTTTTGGGTGTTTTTGTTTGCTGCTGTCAAAACGGTTCTGTCTCAAGGGTCGCGTGACCAAAGTGCCACTACTCCTACTGTTACAGACATCTGTTTCCATGTCAAGCAGTTTTGTTTTGATAGAATCCGTAGAGATGTCGACACCGGCATGTTCAATGGCCATTATCATTGGAGAAAACCTTTCAGGTAGACCCTCAAGCAAAATATGGGTGATCCATTTGTCGTCGATTCCAAAACCCGTGCTGTTTAATTTCTGTCCAAGATCAACAATCTGATTTACATAACTAGTCATTGAATCATGATTCTCCAATCTTGTAGAAATCAGATTTTGAAGTAAACTGATCTTACGTGTACTTAGGTCCTTGGTCGTCGAACAAATTCTTCAGTTTTTTCCACAGCAAATCACATGTTTTCTCATCCTTTATATGAACATACAGCGACGAATCGATTGGATGATTTTCGCTTTTGCATCACCATCAGCAACCTCCTCGGTAATGCATTTTGACAAGCCTTCCCAACAGAAAGTTCTCCACAGCAAATGTCCAATCATGAACGGCCTTTCAGTTTAGGCACATTTACTAAATAATTCGCAGCCATCACGCGCAATTACACACTGAAATTTGCTCTACTAACACTTAAAACTCAGTGACGGGGCCTATAACCTGTTACAAATGAAATGCTCAATATGAATTTCTTGCAAAGACTAGCATTTTTTTTAATAACGACGTTTCTAAACCCAATTCGTTGTCATAGTATAGTCGATACATAAACAATCTACTTTATCGATTAGTTACAGAATGCTGTAATGTTTCGATATTTATACAACATCCCCACTATATCTAAACATTACAATTGACAATACCTAGTCTATCTAAACAATTATAATGGAAATAATTAAACTCTCAAGTAACAGGGAATGTTGCATATCAGAGGTGATACTCCTAGTTAAAACATTAGATTCGTACTAAAGCAACCATTCAAAAAATGCCGTAATTTCTGGTGTAGACACGTTGAGGAGTGATCTACAAAAAATCTTGAAAAAACGGTTAAACCATATTTTCAATGATGAAAGTTTTACGCTGGCCCACATTGTTGGATCTACGTTTTTGAGAACAATATAAGAAATTTTAAAAAGAAAAATGATTGTTCAAGAGGGAGTCAGCGGCATAATCAAAACTATTGTAATTAAAACAGTCTAAATGTTTAAAATCTAATTTATTTCCAAACACTTATACTCAAATACGAGCTCGACTTAAATTAATATTCAAATATCGTACTCCGGCTGATTCCTAAAACTTTCGTCTCGCCGTGGAGACTTTGTACACTTATACGGGCCACAGAGATTGTCGGCCAATCTAAAGTTCACCGCACAACAAATCAATTTCGTCCCGATCACAGGTCTGTTTCGCGCGAAAGAAGTTCAATTGTCCTCTGCAAAGCACTTATTTTATGTATCAATTAAAACAGTCTAAATGTTTAAAATCTAATTTATTTCCAATCACTTATACTCAAATTTATGTTAACAAGCTTGACTTAAATTAATATTCAAATATCGTACTCCGGCTGATTCCAAAAACGTTCGTCTCGCCGTGGAGATTTCTTTATATAGCGTGCTGAACGAGTTCCGGAAATCTCTCGAATTTCTACTGGCGACTAGATGTCGCTTCTCGAATGATCTTGTGTCAATCGCCAGCGGCGAAGTTAATGGTGTCATCATCGGCTATAAATAGCGCTCGGCTATAAATAGCGCTCGGCTATAAATAGCGCTGTTTTCTTTGCTGTTTACCGGCTTGAGGAGAAATCGTCACATTGCCCCCTTCTTAGAAATATTTCGTCCCGAAATGTCATCTTTGGGGTATGCCGATATTTGCATGATTCTCCGTATCTGCACCTTGCTGTTTGATGGAAGTAGCACTCTACCGTCTTCAGTTTTGGATGTGGACGATGATTACAGCATACCAAAATCCTGACGCCGGTGGATTGGAATATCGTCTCCAACATGCTCCTTATATCTTTCCAGTCCAGTCCGTCGAGCCCGCAGGACAACCAACATGTCCCATCATGTCCCTTAATTTCGCAAGGCTGTGCTGTGTCTTCATAGGACGGTTTGTCTCGAGACTGCTTCTTGGTGACTAGATAGAAGATGCTTCTCTTGCCTTTCAGCCACTGTAGCACCTCTCAATCTTCCGGGTTTTGTTGCTGTAGTTCATGGAGACGACCGTTCTTCTTGGAGAACACCACAGCGATGCCTCTGGACATTTGAAGATCTTCTTTGAGTACAAGGACATGGATTTCTGGAACGGCATCGCATTCTCCGGTGGTCTGAGGGTGCGGACTTGGTCGTGGTTTCCAGCGTAAGGGGCCAACCTATTGAAATGGACGACTCTGGGTTTTCCTCTAGGTGGTTTTTTAATTCGGTAGACCACGTCATTTATCCTCTTCAAGATCTTATAAGGGCCTTCCCATGAGTTCCGCAATTTTGGTGATAGTCCACGACGACGTTTGGGGTTGTACAGCCAAACCAGGTCACCAACCTTAAATCCTCCGGCATCGGCCTTGATGTCATAGGTCTCTTTCATTCGGTCGCTGGCACTCTGGATGTTCAAACGGACTCTTTCTTGGATGTCTTCCATTCTCTGCCGAAGTTTGCTGACATAGTCCTCACCCGCAGTGTCTTGTCTTGGTGGCGTCCCAAACTTCAGGTCACATGGTAGTCGCAGCTCTCGGCCCATAATAATACTAACAGGGGTTTCGCCGGTCGGATGTATTTGTTCCCGTGGTCAGATTCTGGAAACGGTCCGGCAATATCGATAGCGATTCTTTCAAATGGGCTACCAACGTACTGACGTATTGGGCCTTAGGTCGCGTTCAAGGTCCATTACTTGCGGCGCATACAGCGCACTTTCTGCACCAGTCTTGAACGTCTGCCTGACAATTGGCCCAGTAAAACCGTTGCCTCACTTTCTGGAGAGTCTTCGTCACTCCCAGATGTCCTCCGGCGACCCCATCATGAATTTCTCGAAGCAGTTCCGGTCTTCTGCTTCTGGGTACAACTGTCTGACGTCTTTCTTCTCCTCCATCCTCGGACTCCAACACACGCTTCAGAACTCCGTTGTAGAGAGTACGGGAGTTCCATTGAGCTAAGTAGGAATTGATGGCTGGCGAATAACCTGCTACTTCCTGCCATGTCGGTCTTCGGTTACTCCTCTTCCAGCCGATAACTAAACCAAGATCTGGATCTTTCTCTTGGTCTTTCTGGAGCTTGCTGTCATTACAGTTATCATCTACCGCCATTGTTCTACAAACTGTCGCCTCTTTCTCCTCTGCTCGTCGGCAATGTAAGCAGTCACCTAGACATGGCCTTCGCGATAAGGCATCTGCATTCCTATGGCTGGTCCCTGCTCGATGCTCTATGTCGAAGTCGAATTCTTGGAGTCTTTCAATCCAACGTGCCACCTGACCCTCAGGATTTTTGAACTGTAGAAGCCACTTGAGGGCGGCGTGGTCAGTTCTCAGCAGGAATCTCCTGCCATACACATACTTGTAAAAATGCTCTACTCCTTTGACCACAGCCAGCAGCTTCCGTCGGGTGACACAGTACTGGACAATTTACTGAGGGTCTTGCTGAAGTACCCGATGACTTTTTCCTGTCCATCCTGGTTCTGAGACAGGACAGCTCCAAGTCCCACGTTGCTGGCGTCCGTGTCCAGAATTAATTTTCCGTTCGGAAGAGGATAACTTAGTATTGACGCGTTGATTATTGCCCCCTTCAGCTTCCTGAACGAATCTTGGCATTCTTCGGACCACTCGAACTCTGTCTGTCCTTCCGTGAGCCTGGTCAATGGTTTGGCGATGTTGGCAAACCCTAGCACGTACCGACGGTAGTAGGTACATAGGCCAAGAAAACTCCGAAGCTGATGGATATCTTTGGATATCTTGTCATCGAGGTATACCAAGCAAGTCTTTCAGGAGATTCCCTTCAACACCGTCTCCATTAATCTCTCAAAAGTGGCTGGAGCGTTACAAAGTCCGAATGGCATAACGGTAAATTGCCACAGCCCTGAGCCGATGGTGAAAGCTGTCTTCTCTCGATCTTCTGGAGCCAGTTCTACCTGCCAATATCCGCTCTTCAGGTCTAAGGTCGAGAAGATTGTAGAGCCGGCGAGTGTGTCCAAGGTGTCATCTATTTTAGGTAGTGGGTAGCTGTCTTTCTTTGTCACATTGTTCAGTTGTCGGTAATCTACGCAGAATCGTATTGATCCGTCTTTCTTCTTTACCAGTACAACTGGAGATGACCAGGGGCTATCAGATGTTTCAATCACTCCTTCTTTCCCCATGTCCCTGACTATTTTGTCTGCCTCTTCCTTCTTGGCAAGAGGGAGTCTTCTGGCTGATTGACGGATTGGTCGGGCATCTCCAGTATCGATTCTGTGCTGGACCACCTTTGTTCTACCCCCTTTTCCTTGTCCGGTGTCAAATACGTCTTGGTATCTCCTCACTAAATCTTTTAATCTGGGCTGCTGTGCCGGTTTTATGCCCCTCGATGATATGGCAACTAGCTTTTCTAATTCTGCGGGTAGATTGTTGGCTTGGCTAATGGTACCGGGTACATTCCTGACCACAGAGGAAATTGGCGAGCAGTGGCCCAAAGTTGTTCCTTTCTTCAACGTCACTGGATGGTAATTAACATTCATGACCCTTACTGGTATAAATTTGTCGGCGCGCAGTAAGGTCTTTCCAAGGGCAATTCCTCGTCCGATTTTCTCATCATGGAGCTTGGGCTCGAACATCACCACGCTACCGTTGCTCACTCCGCCATCCATACGAGCCTGCAGAATGGATTCAGCTCTCTCGGGAATGCTCATGTCTTCAGCCAACACAGCCCGGATCATTTCTTCGCTTCTCCCGTGAAGCACCAGCTCTTCTCCGTTGACACGTAGGACGCCGTCTTTGAAGTTCAGCTTGAACCCTCTGGAATTCATTATGTCCATTCCAATGATTGCATCGTCCTCGATGTCCTCGACCAATGCTCGGTGTCTTAGTTTCGTGCTGCCTAAAACCAAGTCGATCGTTAACTCGCCATATACAGTGGCTGGAAGTAGGTCCGAGAATTGTTCTTGTCGCACCTGTATCTAGCAGCATGGTGCGAGGCTCGTTGTTAATGAGACCGTCCACGAATACACCTTTGTTTTGTCGTTGAAGAACCGCGACATATGCGTTATTAACTGGGGCTTGCTGGATACAGGCAGACGATTGCTCCTTCTTGACCTTCATCGTTGATGTCGATTTTTTCAATGTTGGACATTTGCTACGCACATGCCCAAGTTTTCTGCAATTTTGGCATCGTATCAGTCTTCTCTCAGACACAACTTCCTTCAGCACTTTTCTCACAACAGCCTCGACATTAGCGGGCTCCTGTGGATCTTCCTCAGCCATTCGGATGTTGTTCTGGCTTTTGCAGTATTGCTTCGCATCCTCGAACCAGGACGCGTGCCAGTGCATCTACGAGGTGGGTTGGTCGAGCTAATGTCAGTGCTTGCCGGGTTTCTTGGTCACGAAGTCCATCCAAGAATGCCTGTACGGCTAATCGCCCCATAACATTTTCCGGTGTAGCTGGATAAGCAAGACGAACCAAGCGTGCAATATCAGCTTCGAATTCTTGCAGGGATTCGCTTTATTTCTGACAACGATTTTTCAGCTGTGAATGGTACACGTGTTTTAGGTGGGCTTGGGCGGTTAGGGTTTGTAAAATATTCGTTGCTTCTCGCAACGCCAGTGCTACAGCATTCTCTCCTGCATTCCATCCGTTCGCCTTGTCCATGGAGTTTTTCCGTCGAACTGTGGTGGCTTCATGCAAAGTTTCCCTGCTTCAGGACTGATCTTGAAGTCTTGCATCTTTTCTTGGGTTTCATCCAGATTTGAACTTATGTCCAGCAACGAATTTTTTTTCACAGTTTATGTGGTGTGGACGGTTTCCATTTGATTTTCCAACTTACTGATTTTCTCTCTCATTTTGTTGATTTCTGCCTCTACTCCGCCTTTCAATTTTCCCATTTCCTCTTCGATTTCATCTTTGATATTCTCTATCTCTGTTTCAACGGTCCCCATTCTTTTTTCTAAACGATTTGCCACTCCAGAAAGTTCTTCTTTTAGACTATTCGAGTTTTCTAGCAGCTTTTCTTTCAGATTTTTCGAAATTTTTAGAAGTTTCTCTTGAAGTTCTTCCTTCAGATTATTCGAATTTTCTAGAAGTTTCTCTTGAAATTCGAAAGAATTTGAATTTTCTTGGAGTTCTTGTTTCAAGTCGTTTTTTAAGCTCACGGAATTTTGTTGAAGTTCTTTCAAGGTCACTGAATTTTGTTGAAGTTCATCTTTCAAGCTCACTTAATTTTGTTGAAGTTCATCTTACAATGATTTGGTTGTTTCTTCGAGCTTATTCATAATCGAGCTCAAATCGATTCCAGAAACTTCAAACAAAAATGTTGCGGGATCTTCACCTCCTTCAATCAGTCCTTCTGCAAGTCTATTTTGAAGCGTTGCCTTTCTGCCCGTTGTATCCAACTCTCTTTCTTCCAGCTGTTCTTTCAACTCCGACACCTTTAAATCGGCTATAAGAACTCTCCTTGAAAACATTTTGTATTTCAATGTCTTTGAACGAAATATTAGTCTATTTCACACAAACAGTTTATTAGTTTAATCACCCGTGGTACGCAAAACTGTCCACTTTGTACACTTATACGGCCCACAGAGATTGTCGGCCAATCTAAAGTTCACCGCGCAACATATCAATTTCGTCCCGATCACAGGTCTGTTTCGCGCGAAAGAAGTTCAATTGTCCTCTGCAAAGCACTTATTTTATGTATCAATTAAAACAGTCTAAATGTTTAAAATCTAATTTATTTCGAATCACTTATACTCAAATTTATGTTAACAAGCTTGACTTAAATTAATATTCAAATATCGTACTCCGGCTGATTCCAAAAACTTTCGTCTCGCCGTGGAGATTTCTTTATATAGCGTGCTGAACGAGTTCCAGAAATCTCTCGAATTTCTACTGGCGACTAGATGTCGCTTCTCGAATGATCTTGTGTCAATCGCCAGCGCGAAGTTAATGGTGACATCATCGGCTATAAATAGTGCTGTTTTCTGTGGTGTTTACGAGCTCCGTCAGGACCGGTTTGAGGAGAAATCGTCACACTATTACGGATGGTGAAAGTGATGATGAGGAGGGCAATATGCCACTATTAAAATTGCTAGCTAAAGAAATGGAATCAAGTGCATCAAAGACTGTGCGCGATTTATTTTGGAAATCTTAAAATCATTTTGCTGGTGAAGGCACCTTAGGAAGTTCGAAACAAAAAGGAAAACATATATCAAAGTTATCCAGTAATTTCCAGAAATAAAAATCCCGTTCAGTGGTGGAACGACAATAAATCAAGATTTCCCAATCTTTTTCCGCAGGCTGCCATATACCTGTCTCCACCAGCTGGAAGTGTCTCCAGCGAACAAGTTTTTTCTGAAGCTGGTAATGTATCAGGCTAACTCCTGATAGGGTAGAAAGCTTATTATTTTTGTACCACAACCTACCAAAACTAAATTATCAATAATAATCAGATATTTTTGTATTTTAGCAAGATGAAATAATTCCACCTTACAGTGTGCCATCCGCATCAAGTTTAATTTTATTAATTTTTCAATTTCTAGTCAAAGAATTCGGTGGATTTTACGTCGCATACATTTTATTGTCAATAAAGATGTTATTTTTGATAACAGAATTTGTTTCATTTATTTTTCAAATTTAATAATATTTCCCAACAAAAAATATATCGGTCTATCGGCTTTTGATATCGGCCGATAGGATAATCGCTCAATGAGGCCGATATAACCGATAGGCCGAGAGGAATATCGGTATCGGTCGATCACTATTTATAAGATAATATGACACATCATTTGAATATTAGACACGCCAGTCTTATTTCATTGATTTGAAAATAAGGCATGCTTTTGGTGCATCTATATCTTCTGGCTGCCCACTTTTTTGGCCATTATTTCTCATTAAGTATAAGAAAGGGACACAAACTTACCTAACTCACATAAGTAACCTAGCTATCCAAGTTGTTGGTAATTCGTTTACTAATTGGTATTAAAAAGTGAAATTGAAGCAGATGCTCGTTGTGCTCGCATTTTAGAAATTACCATAAGACAATTTCACCTTATCATATTTTGTGAATTCCTAAAATTAGGCAACGTCGCATTTTCAGTTGACTTTGTGAGCTGCCAGTCGTTACCAACCTGACAGGAATAAAATCTTTCTGTCATGTATGGAGATCACTATGAGTTTGTTCTTTTTATAGAAATATACGAAAGATAAGTTTTAAACAGTGCCATTTTCAATAAAAAAAATAGTGTAAAACAGGTGAATTGGAGTGTGTACGTTGTGTTAGGGTAAACAAGAAATAATTTTGAGAGTTTTTTTTTTGCTTTAGAAATGTGTGCTAGAAAATGCCAGTAATCACTCAAAAAATAGCCGATTTCCCGAAATTGCCTGAGATCGCCAAAAATTTGATGTGGATTTTTGTTTTGAAGGCATAATTTTGATAGTTCGTGGCTATTAGTTTAGTAACAGTTTAGTAATCCTACTGATGAAGTTAACTTGGTTAACGAAATGCGCATCTAGGAATGAAATTACTAGTTTGATCTCATTGAGTGACACCACAGGCGTCCAATACCCCATTTTCTAAGTATTCGTTGAGTAATTTTTTGAATTTGTTGATAGTATCATAACCTTTAATATTTTTAGGAATACTAATTATTTTCAAAAGGTCAAAGCTCCTACAACTGATTGAATAAAATTTTCCTGGAAAGTTATATTAGGGGGCAAAATTGGCCCAAAATTCCTTCGGATTCGTGTTTAGATGTCATCCTACGTGCAGTGTCATACACTGCACGCCAACAGCGATGGAACCATACATTTGTCTGGAAAGTTATATTAGGTGGCAAAATTGGCCCAAAATTCCTTCGGATTCGTGTTTAGGATCCCCAAATTACTACTAATACACCTGTCTCCTGAAAAAATTTCGGTTCTGAAAAATTCTAATTTATTTCACTTCCCATGGAAATGCCCCCGTGTATATCAGGTATGATTATATCAACGAAAGTTCTCTGTCCATCAAAATGGGTGTTATAATCAAAAAGAATTTAAAGGACAATATTCATTTCGTATGTGAAAAATTGAAATGAAGGATTTTACTGGTGCTCGTTGATAGCCACCTATTTAAAAGATCCTGAGACCCTTTTGTTTGCATGAAAGTTTTTATCTGAAATTTTGTTGTTGTGAAGGAAAAAATCTTAGGCAATTCGAGCGATATTTTGGGGTTGCTCTCCCAATGATTACAGGATAGAATTTGCCGAAAATACGTTGGCAAAGATGTTAGCCTTTTCCTAGGTATCCATCGGTATAGGTTCCATTACGATCAAGTTTAAATGAACCAGTGATTGTTTCAAGATTACTAATTGATGTTCTCAAATTTGGTGTTAAAGTCTTTCATGTATGCCATTTCGATCTTGTCACAGCTACAGTACCATCACAAATTCATGAAATACTGAATTGTCCAAACAAACATTTTCATTCACTTTTGAGATTTCAGTTTGTTTGGTACTAATTTTGGGATTCTGAATACGAATCCAAAGGAATTTCGGGTCAATTTTGCCCCCTGATATAACTTCGCTGTTGGCGTGCAGTGTATATCACGTAGGATGACACCGTTTGTGTAGTGAGTTCATTTTTAGTGTATCCATGAGAAGTGAAAAACACTGTACAATCACAATGAGAGTTCATATTTGATTCCTTGTCTATCATTACGTTTCCTCGTGCTTTTTTAGATCATGTGGGATATATTCTCATGTTTGAGCTTACTGACCTCTGACCTCTGTAAAGTACCAACATGGCAATTTATAGTTATACAAACTTTGAATTTGTTTTATTTGAATCTATTCCTATATTAAAAGATATTTTTTTACAACTTGGCCAGGACCATATGATCATCTACAATAATTGAAGATTGACCATTAAAAAGACATTTTTTTTAGTGACATGGACTCAGCCCAAGGCATAATAAATGTTATGATCCAAGCAGGCTTGGAGCCAAGTGCTGATACATACACCACCCTTCTTACTGGCTATGCTGCAAAGGGAGATATCGAAATGGTTAATAAAGTAATTGCCGAATGTGATACAAAAGAAATTTTCCTTCTAGACAAAGATTACCTTGACGTAGTTTACTCATTAGCCATAAATGGTCACACACAACATATTCCCTTGATCTTAAATAAGGTCCGAAAAGCTGTAGGATACAATCAAGATGCAATTAATGTAATTTTGAGGTTGATTAACAAAGGTTATGAAGACGCAGCATTTATGATTTTGATGTCGATGCAAAGAGGAACTAGAGACAATGGCTCACCTGCTCCAACTGGTTATTTTTTCATCAAACAGTTAGTAAAAGCAGACAGGCCTTTGAATGTGATTCGCGATTTTTGTACTAAATTCGAAAAAGAAGGAATGTATGACAGAGCATTCCTTTTAGCTGCAGAAACAAGCTTGCAACTTGGAAATGACAAATTAGCATATCCCCTATTAGAAGAACTACAGGCTCGAGATATACCTGTTAGACAACATTTCTTTTGGCCTCTTATAATTTCCAAAGGAAGTGATCCAAGTGGAAATGAAATCATAGAAGTTCTCAGGAAAATGCAAGATTTTGGTTTAACTCCAAATAATGAAACTATTCGAGATTATGTAATACCTAATCTCAAAGGAAACAGTAGTGATATATTGGCCTTACTAAGAGAATGCAATGTGTCAGTTGGCAGTGCTGCCTCTTCTTTGGTCCATTTTTTATTGTTAAATGATAAAATAAGAGAAGCGGCTACGATTGTTACAGGAGTACAAGCCTATTACCGCCCTGAACTTATTCGAAAACCTCTAACCACTTCATTTTACAGAACAGGTGATATCAAGTCCTATATTTCTATTTTGAGGGCTATTTATGAAAATTCAGATCGAAAGAGTACAATTTTCGTTAACAATAAAGAAGAAGATATTGATGAAGAGGAAAGACAACAGGAGAAAGTTGACAGAACAGAACTTTTGGGCAGTTGTATTTTAGAACTGGCGTCAAATCCCAGAAAATTTGCTGAAAATATTGAAAATATCTTGGAGGCACTTGTGGAACAAGGTTTGAGTATTTCAACTCCAACTGCTGAAAAAATTCAAGAGAAACTGGGCGAGAAAATGACTGATCAAATTTCATGCCTTTTGGGCAAACTGAATTCTGGTGAACTAACACCAATTCCATGGGAGAAAAATAAAAAACCTATGTACACTCCTTCACATCAAATGAATATACCACAGTTGGAAAGGTTAATTGCAAATTTGGAGGCAAAACATCAGGATACAAAGGGTTTGAAAAGGCAATTGTTGAATTTGTATTATCGTGCTAAAGACTTGGAAAAAACGGAAAAGTTATTGGAAGATTTGAATAAAATTGAATTTGCTTTTACTACTGGAATATACGCACAACTGTTGGATCTTTACGTTCACCATGGCAACCTGGAAAAGGCACTTGAATATTATGAAAAAACAAAAGAAATAGAACAGGACAATTTTTCTCTCGATAGTTCTAAAACGGTCGCACTTGCTCAACTCTTGATTAAATCCGGACGTTTTGAAGACGGTATAAGTATCTTAGAAAATACTCCGAAAGATAGTAAACAGTTGGAGTTGAAAAACTATAACTATATTGCTTTTCTTTGGAGGTTCCTCAATAGCATGGCTGAGGAGGGTAAACTGGAGGAGCTAACCAAAGTGTTCGATACTTTGGTGAAAAAGGAATTCATGGAAGTCAACAATATTCTTTTGGGGCCTTTGGTGAAAGTCCACTTGGTTAGGAAAGAATTGGAGGAAGCTGTACAAAAATTCGAATGGTGTGTGAACCAGTTCAAAGCTACCCCCTGGAAAAATGAACTGGCTTGTCAACTCATTCAAGCTGAGGATGCAGAAAAGTTACAGAAACTAACTGATCTTGGTACCATCGTGCATGGAGAAGTAAACAGTCTTTATGATCTTGTGTTCGCATTTGTTGAATGTGGTCGTATAAGGCAGGCAAGGAAAATTCTGGAAACACCTGGGCTTCAGAGCCGCCCTCGTAGGATCAATTCTGCTTGTGAACGTTATCAACAAGAAGGTTTGATAAAGCCACTGGAAGGCCTAAAAGATGCCACAAAAGACCTCAATCACATAGATCGAACTGACATCTACTTTCAGTTGTTGTTGAGTTATATGAAACAAGATGATACTGATAAAGCACTGGGGCTGTGGACTCAAATGCAGGAAGAAGATATGGCACCAACTGACACCTTCCTGAAAACTCTAGGAGATTTCTTGCAAAGAAAGGGGCAACATGTTCCTTTTGTTGTTCCTGGAGTTTCGTCGGCTGCTCCTGTCGTTGAAATCAGCCCACAGATGAATCTTAAAGAAAAGCTCAAAAAAGGAAAACTTGATGAAGCTCTGGACATTAAAACCACAACAAAAGACTCATTCTCTATAGTGGATTTATCGAATTTGATTGAGAAGTTATTACAATCCAATCGAATTCAAGATGCTGCAAAAATGAGTATAGAAATAATAGATAAAGGCAACCTCCCAACGAACAGAGTATTCAGGTTTTTACTCAATAAATTAGCAAGTAATGGTGATGTAAAAACTCTTGATATGATTGGGTCAAAAATCAATTCAAATGTTAAGAGGATGGTGTCGTTTGATAATAGGTTGTGTCATGCAAACTTGGTTGCTGGCAGAGCAGGTGAATATTTGCAAAATTTACATAATGGTATTGAAAACGCAACAGAGGAAAATTTGGAAAGTCTGAGTGAACAATTCCCTAGAGGAGGAGCCTATGGGATTTTAGAAAAGTACCCTGATCTAACAGAACAATGTAAGTATTGCTAGTGACTGAACCTTGAATGTAATTATTGAAATGGTCATTACTATGATTTTTGTTTAAATTGTAAATACCGAGGAGTACACAAGTTTAAGTAGGTCTCGTTTAAAATTTATTGGATGTAATTTCTTCAAAGTTAGAACACACAGGCTTTGAATCGAAATTATAGTGAGATTCATTGACTGAAAGGGAACAAAAAAACAATACTTACATTATTTTGCATTATTTTGAGGGCTAAAAGGGGGTTTTGTGTTTATTAATATGGAAAAATAAAATAACAATAATAATGTGGGCAGTTATGATTGCTCGGTCCACATAAGAAATAAATTTTTGCTGTTTTATCATTTCTGCATGGTTTAATATTTGAGCCCGGTTATTAGTAAACGGATATTCAGTGATTTATATTGATGCGTAAAACCAATCTATTGTATTCAGTATTAAATTTTATTCGCAGTTTTTTCCATCAATTGAAAATTTTACTCAAACGGAGTTAGCAGGTTAACACTCTAAGCCGACGATTAGCTTCTACTAAAGTTAGTATGCTTTCTCGAACTCATTCCTCACAGTTCTGTAGATCTAAGGCAGTTTTCATTGTTTTGCATTCGTTTTATCTTAGTGGTGAAAAATATAAGTGAGAATATAAGTATGGTAAAGATTCATATTACGAAATGAGATGAAACATTTGTCAAACGAGGCCTTAAGGCCGAGTTTGATGATCTATCGATTATCGTAATATGAATTTATGATATAAGTATTATACAATATTTTACCTACCAACAATAATTCACAATATCCACTCAAAGATAGTTAACAATATTCTTCTATTAGAAACATGCAACAATCAATGTTGTAAGGCTTTGGTTACCATGGTTTTTATTGTTGTTATGGTTATCATGAGAATTGTCAAAATAGAACGCATCAATATCAGTTAGTTACTTCATCATGAATGCTATCGACATTAGTTCAGATCCTGACAGTATCGATTCAGATATAGAACAATTAGCAAATGCTGCAATACAAACATTAATACCTGCCAAGTCCCGCCAGAGATATGAAAAAATATTCAATCCTTTATTTGATTTTAAAAATCCCAATTTTGACATTTTCGTCAATATCAATAAATTCATCACAAACTCTCAGTGTCGTAATGAAGTAACAGTGTCGTAATGAAGTTCCAGTGGCGTATGAACCTCATTATGAAACTTATATCAGTATTGTTATGATTGACATTACATATTGATAGTAGGTAAAGGCAATATACACAATTTCGAAAAAAAAGGTGTAATAAGATGAAATGGACTCTATAACACCTAAAATGAAATGGTTTTGCATATGTATCCAACTCTATGATAAAAACTGTATGTTTTCACAGAAAATTTTATTCCTGCAAAAAATTGGTGCATTGTTAAAAATCTACCTCGGATTTTCAATAAGTTCAGAGTAGTGTAGCAATAAGCAGAACATTGCAAATATTTTCAAATTGATCACGACAAAATTACCTCTATTTTTCAAGATATTAACAATTTTTTAATGTAAGTAGTTCCAAAGAATGGCAGTACCTGCCCAGATAATTTGTATAATTTAGTGTCCTTATTTCTTCCAAAGATAAGAATATAATTAATTTGAGTTCATAACTAGATATCTAGTGAAAGCAACCAACAAATGTTAACACAAGTAAGTATTCAAGAAATATATCTTCTAATAGCACTTCAAGCATTATTATCATTACTTCAAATCCAAGGACACCTTCAAGTACTCTTATGCTAGCGTTTATGAGGCATTATTATTATTATTATTTTATTTCCTTATGGATTTTGTCATTACCCAACAACCATCCCCATGTTAGTGGTCAGGAAACTACTTGTTGAGTCCGAAAATCATAGGCTCTGAGCAGATAAACTGTGGCTAATATTACAATATTTTTTATCTAGGAAAACAAAGTTCTTGTTTACTCCATCATAAATGAGTCAAGTATTCATTTATTTAATGATATGGTAAAAAGAAGAATTGAATTAATTGATAATTTACGAATTTATTTTGATATCCTTGTATTGTACAACATATTTTAATAAGTCATGATAAGCTTTGTCACTTGAATAGTTTTTTTAGTTTTCTTTCTGAGTGTGATAAGAAATCTCTCTTTGATATCATTGTGAAGTTTATTAAACATTCTGACTCCATTATATGTATATCAATGAATCTTGAACAAAGTGCGTTTTCCGGATTAGAAGCTTCCGTTCATTCGACTGTCTTGTGGTGACATGTGGTGTAAGTCTTATGAAACTATGCAATGACTCAATTGCTGGCATTATGTGCTACATAACGCATTTAATTATGGTATTCTTCGCCAACATCTTCAAATAACTTTAGTGACGGCGATAGGGAATGATTTGAAAACTACCGACCTGTAATAAGTGTTTTACCCTGTTTTTCAAATATGTTTGAGATGGCCATGTGCGATAGAGTGCAATCTCTTGAATTCTGTTCAGCACGACTATCAAAAGAAAGCCAGTGGAAACAGCAACTATGTAGTTTACAGAAACTATTGTGACTCATTAAAAAAAAAACTAAAAACTCCTCGAAATATTCTTAAATGTACTCAAGGCTTATGATTGTCTGAATCATAATACTTGCTGAACAAACTCGAAAGATATGAAATTCAGGAAAATGTATTTAGATTTATTCAAATCATACTCATCCAAATGCTAACAAAGAACGAAAATACTAAAGGACAATCAAACATTTGAGTCTAATTTGAGAATAAGTAGTGAGTTATTCCACAAGGAAGTATAACAGGCCCGTTTCAATGATAATCTTTATGAATGATATTCTGGAAATTTTTAATAACGATAATAATGCATATCATATCACTAATTATGCTGATGACACCAATCTCTTAGTTTCAAGCATAAACTATTCAAATTTATTGAATGAATCAGACAATGATGAGTAGAACTGAACACTGGTTCTTAACAAATTGAAACTCCAAAAACAATTGAATTACTAAAGCAAAAAATTAAAGTACAAAACTCAACCGAATTTGTGGGTATTCATACAAATGAACAGCTGCGTTGGCATACACATATTATCAATATAGGGAAGAAATTGAACCAAACCATCAGGATTTTTAGTAGTATCTTAACGAAATTTCAATGAAAACATGTATTTTTCAAATGGCAAAATTTGGAAAATTTTGGGGAAATTATAGTAATTATATCAGACGTTTTGTTGCATCCAAAAAAGACCACTGATGATAATTCTCATAATAAAGTATAGTCAATCTTCTCGAGGTTTGTTCAAATCAAAAAGCATCATGACAATATATGCACTCTATATTGATTTATGAATGTGACCTTTATTTCTTCAAAAATTGAAGCAAGAGAAGGACTAATTTATTTAAAATGGTTGCAAGATGTTCAACCATCTACCAGATTATATAAGGGATATGGCCAACACTGGTCATTTAAAAAAGGCTGTGCATGTGTAACTATGTGATCGACCTTATTATGGCCTGGAAGAATTTTATTCTGATACTTTTTAACCTTTGACATTTTCTGTTTCAAATTGTATAAATTGATCTGTAATCTCAATATCATGCTCATAACTTTACAATTATACAGTGTGAGTCTTCATGAAGTGCACATATTGAAATGAGGGAAACTATGCTTAATTTTATCGACGGAAAACGTATTAAAAAAATCGAAAAAAAAAATTTGCATTTTATATGGAATTTAAAAAAAATGTTCGCTACCGTGACCCCTGTGTGAACAACAAAACGCTATATCTTTTGAACTAATTGACCTATCACGATGATTCGAAGTAATTGGGCGTCCTCGCAAAATGAAAATTGTGGAAAAAAAAATACCCCCAATTGAAAATAAACATATTTCTTTAGCAAAAATCTGTTTGTCATCAATTTTTACAAAAATCGTAATTTTTTTCAATGAATTGCCCACATTACATAAATTTTTTAATGCTTTAAGTTATACTTCATCGTATTATCTACCTGAAGGTAAAAATTGCATGTTTATAATTCAATTGTAACATTTTCTAAGGGTATCTACCTGGTAAACAATAATCCCTAGGCGTGCGCTAGGCCGTTCTTGAACAGTTAGTTGATAGACAATGTTATTAACATGAAATTTTTACCATTCGGTAGATAATACGATGAAGAATAACTTAAAGCAATAAAAAATGTAGGCAATGTGGGCGTTTTATTGAAAAAAATTACGATTATTGTAAAAATAGATGAAAAACAAACAGATTTTTGCTAAAGAAATATATTTATTTTCAATTAGGGATAGTTTTTTTCCACAATTTTTATTTTGCGAGGACGCCCAATTACTTCTAATCATCGTGATAGGTCTGTTAGTTCAAAAGATATATCGTTTTGTTCACACAGGGGTCATGGTAGTAAAACAACATTTTTAAAATTCACTAAAAAATACAATTTTTTTTAATTTTTTCAATACGTTTTCCGTCGATACAATTAAGCATAGTTTCCCCCATTTCAATATGTGCACTTTATAAAGACTCACACTGTATACATTTCTTTGTTTGTGTATATTTTTAGTGTCATAACCGTGTTATATATAGATACAATTTTAGATTAATGTAAGCACTTTTGTCCATAAGAATTTATTTCTTCTATGACAATAAAGTAAGGTAAGCTCGGGTAAGTGTGAATTTGGGGCAAGTGAGAGTTTGCTCGCTATCTTCGCTAACCTGGTCGACAGCCCAATGCCATCTATTGACGAATAGCCTACACTCATAATGAATCCATAACCATCATATAAAATACAAAAGAGATCTTGTGAAATCCAAATATTTTCCCCAATTTTCTAGCCTACAATTCATCAACCCGAACGAGTATAACGAGTTTATTTCAAGCTTTGAGTGTATTGTTAAAATCTAAGGTAAGAATCCATTTTAAACACTTTTCTTCTGCCTAAACAATGAATCTTACTATATGTAGATTGCCGTTTTTTCATAATTTTTTTTTTTTTTTTTTATTTTTCCATTGCATGTCACACCCCGAAATTAAATTTTATTGGCCCTATCTGTCGGGGTAAGTGAGAACCTGGTTCATTTGGCCAATCTAAACAGTAATATTTTTTTAGCTATAGCACGAAATTATTTACGGAAATCTCAGAGAGCCAAACAATATTCCTGGCCAGATGTGGAAGACATTGATACACTTTCAGAGGACGAAATAACAACTGTGCTTCCATCACCACTCGTCAGAAGATGGGGATCAATGAAATTCTCATTCGATTTTTCAGATTTCTACCTGTAAATTTTTCTTTTCAACAAATGTTCACTTTCACGATTATTTTTTGTTTTTTTCCAATGGGGCATTTCAAATTCAATATTAAAAAGTTCCTAACTATGTTTTGAATAAAGATATCTCTAAACAAATAAATTGTGGTGAAAGTTCCTTTACTGTTTACTCACACCTGCCCCAAAGAGAGATTTACGTGCATTAATATCTTTAAATTTGGCCAGAATCACACTTGCCCCAAATTTCCGGGGAAGTGTGACCTATGGAGATGTATATCTGAATATATAAATAAAATTCATAGAATACGTTCTTCAACAGTTTTCTGTGGCGTATTACAAAGACTGACCTTCGAAGTAAATACCTGCAAAAGTTCATTGTTATATTAGTTCAGGTTCATCAGATGGACTAAATTCAATGTGAACTAATGAAAATCACGGTAACACTTACCCGAGCTTACTATATACTTTCTCTCTCTCACATTTCTAGTATCTACTGTAAATCACTCGTTGTAGTTTTGATTGTTATTTTTTTACATAAAAATACTATTGCTCTGATGAGTCGTTTAAAATCTACGTATATTACCTGTTGTCAATCTTTTAATGGCGAGGCTCTCTTAATTGAATCGAAAATACTCTATTCACTCAAAATACATAAGCTATATATGAGGATAAAATTAGTCTACCACATTCTTATGACGTGGTGACATATTTACAATATTAATCTGGAGTGTGGCAAGTGGGCTGTCTGGGCATAACCCCCAGTACGTTGGAAGAAGTATTGTAGGTTGCATATGCTTTGGTTCGTGTTGATTGGATATTGTTGTGCAGAATTCAAATTTCAAACACTGTTGTTTTTTTGTGGGATTTCTGAAATACTTTCGTGTTTTTATATTTCTTATCCGTTTCACTGTTTTTTGGAGGCATGAGTGGTTAAAATACTGTCTTATGATTTTGATCGCCTGCATGTGAGTACCGATGATAATTCAAAGTATTGACGGTGTTAACCCAGAAATTAAAAATTATTACATCTGATTGTCATTTGTCAAACGGTTGAATGGTGGTGTTTGGTCATTCTTTTAGGTGAGTGTTTTTAGGAAATATGAGGTCAAATGGTTTATTGGAAAATTATAAAGATAATAGCATGAAAAACTTTTAGATATTTTGAAGTCATTGTATTTGCAACCAGCTACACAACAACAGCAAGAAACAAATTAAACATTATCAGAGCGGTATACTAGGGGTATTTTTCTTCCTTTCCAAACGATTCCCGCACTCAGCTTAGCCACAACCCAAAATCTGTTTTTTCACAATCCAAAACATAGCACCTACTGGGAACCAACCATTAAACGTATAATTAAAAAATTACCTAACAGTATCAAAACCTGTAAAAGTCTCAACAAATTTTGAAAACTTGTTAAAAGTTCCCTAATTAGTTTGGAAACCGATTCTATTCATGAGTATTTAGATATGTGAATTATTTGATTATTATCAGTGTCTCTTATTTTTCTGAAAATATTATGGAGTGGTGTATCGCTATAGATTCATACTTTCACTTAGTTTTGTTTCCAATATGAATATTGAAGTGATAGAGGTTTCTAGTTTACAAAACACAAACTTACATGAATCCCGTCCATTCGCTCTTTTCCTGCAAGACAAAAACCGAATGCATAAGTTGTTTACTACAAACTCCCAACAAGGGTATACCAGTCTTAGATGAGAGTATTAAGGCATAGTACACCACTTGAGCTTCAGCAAACCCAAGTTCCTTTGCGATTTTTTCCTGATAAATGTAATATGCTGAGCAATTTTTCAATTTTAGTCTAAATAAACTCTCACTTTTAAGGTGGAGCTATTTTATCATCTAAAGAATATGCTATGTTACATACTATTCCTTGGATCAGTAATAGTATATAATGGTAGACTTCGGTCCAAGTTGCCAACCTAAAAAATTTTGAAATATTCTACCACTGGGGAAGGGAAATTTCAGAACAAATTTAACATGATCAGGTAAGGGTTACTCATAATTATTCGTAAACTACGACTCGGCTCTGATAAACAGATAATTGAATCAAAATATTGAAATATGTAATGACCGTAGGTGATTGGCTGAAAGTTGTGTCGGTGCTCCTGTTTCACATTCAATTGTCATTGTTAATGTAGTTTTCGTTAGCGCGTTAGCGGTTAGTTGAAGTTTGAAAATCATAATCCCAACCAAATATAGAAAAATGTTTGGGTTGTCATATTAAAAAAAAAACTATTAATTCAATTTTTACTCAAATATGGATGGCACCGTATACTTTGGCTGATTAAAAGAATGAATTTCCAAGTGCAAAATAATCTGATGGGGTTATAATAGATTTGTTCCTTCTGTTGGGAACTCACTGTATGTCGAAATCATGATATCGGATATTTATGAATTTTTTCAATGAAATACTTAGAAAATAGAATTTTTTTATCCATGATAGTAATCAGAAAAAAACAGTGCAGATGTAGTTAATTTACTCGAATCAAAATGATTTCACAACAAAACATGCACTTAACAAAACTTGAAATAAAATAAATTAGCTAAAAATACACAAAAAATAATGTAAAACTCATAAATTGTAGCTTTATTGATAAATCAAACTTTTTACAGTACACTTTTACATGGGTATATGTATAAATATTAAATTTCATTTAAATAACCACACCTATCAGATAAGATAGGATTCAAAAGAATAGGCCACTTCTTTGAAAATATTCTCCAGGCTTTCATTCTACCATAGCTCTCTCAACATGTATCCTGGCTTTAGCAATTTTTTTTGTTAACTCCTCTTTCCCTGTTAATCGTTTCCTTTTCATTAGTAGTGGTGGTGTATAAATTTTCTTTTCTTCTCATCACATAAATCTTGAATCAGAAAACCATAATCTGCCATAATGACATCTCCTTCCTCTAGAAAAAATGTCACTTTTCTCAAAAAACTCTTTGTCAGAAATTGACCTCTCAAACCCCTCACTGACATATACTTTTGCTCCAGATGTGCATATCCCTAATACTTACTTTCACTGTATTTGAATGTTTACAGCTTGAGAATGTATTGTTGACGAAAGTTTGATGGCGTTTGCATTGCTATTTCAGTACTATCAATAACTAAAGTTATAGAGTTTCTTTCAAAATTTTTTAAACAGTATGGTTATGGTTTATTCTTCATATGTCTACCAGCCCAACACGTTTTATTTCTAATGCTTGATATCTGACAGTACATAAACTGTATCCAAGTTTAAAATATCACAGAAATATTGCTTCTACCTGAACCAGTTAAGAAGGAAATATCATCCAAAGTAAAACCACGCCTCAGCCTGACCAACGTTAAACACAATCTATCACAGTTAGATAAGTAGCATTTATTTGTGTTATATCGAATTCTTTTAGCTTTGTATTTATGAAAATAAGTCATTTTATCCTACTCGGAAGGGTCCAAGAAATTATAAAGGGTATGTAGCCATGTTAAATATTTAAAGCGTTTCTCGTTTTTTTTTAAGGTTAACATATGAAAATATGGAATCATCTCTCCTATCAATCTGAGTAGCTATATTATTACCACCAGAATTATCATGGGGGATAGAAGCAAAGTCTTGGTCGCAATCAGTTTGAGCATCTATTCTAGAAATATCATGAGGGATACTAGCCAAGTCTTGGTTGAAACTTGAAATTGGTTGAGCATCTTTTTCGTAATGATCATAGGGAATACTATCTATGTCTTGGTCGAAATTATTTTCATCAGAGTCTACATTAATTGGCGAAAAGGGGTTTGGATTCGAGTTATACATAAATTTTCCAGAAAAGTGTTTACTGCATACATATACGAATTTTTATCTACATTCTCTAGGGTTAACTTTTCATTTCCACACAGTCTTATCCATTTGAGGCATTTCAACAAGTTTTTTCTTTTGGGAAACGGACGAAACTTGATTTTTTTGTTTTTTCGTGAATCACTTTCATAATGTATATAGGAACATAGGAACACCTCCTACATTACATTATGCATTGACATTTGACATTATTGACGTGAAACCAGTAGCTCCAACACAACTTTTAGCCAATCACCCATGATCTTTACAAAAATTTATATTTTGTTCCAACTACCTGGTTTACAAGGCTGAGTCGTAGTTTACGGATATTTATAATTAACGCGAACCCGATTATGACAAATTTGTTCCGAAATTTTCCTTCCCCAGTGGCAGAAAATTTCAAAATTTTTTGGGTTGGCAACTTGGATCGAAGTCTCCTATTGAGACGTGTTTTAGACGTGGCTACAATGTTATGTGCTGTTCCCATAAACATGTAACTATTAAAACATATCAGACTATCCATTTCAACATATATGCGCTTAGACATACAGATAATGTAGATATAAGAATTACAGAAGTAATTGCTGAATCAATATAAATAAAAATATATGTAGCATCTTCAAACTTACACTCGCAATGAATGACTTATGATTGAAAATTTGTTTTATTTTCATTGAGTGAATGAAACAACAAATCCTTGATTGATCTCATTTTTCAATGTTCAATAGATTTTCAGGTATATATAAAATTTGACTGGGCTCTAAAAATGAAAGATTGTATATGCAGTTGATAGCTTTATTTTGTATTTTTTTTCAAACTGGGATTAAACAATAAAGTTTTAAATAAATTAGTGACAAATAAATGTTTCTCAGATATTTAACTGGAGTATACCGCTACGAATTTTAAAAAGAATACCTATGGTAAATTTTTTTCCTTATATTTTCAATATGTTTTCTCTAAGATAACGTCTCATCAATGAGTTGACCAAGAAATGTTGATGTGCTGCTGTACTTTAGAGATTTTATTCTCAATTTAAGGGTATGTGTGTATAATCATTGATTCATTTATACATGGAAGAAGATATTTTTGAATGTAGTTTTCAATTTTCCTCTCAGTATTTTCAAAATATGTAATAGTCACGTCGTCGGCATATAACTTTAAGGATCCATTCGATTACAGATAACAGATCGAATTGATATATATACAAAAATAATAGAGGCCCCAATACAGATCCTTGTGGAACCCCACAGGATACGTCTCCAATATAGTCAAATTGTTTTCAATTTTTGAGATAACAACAGAATTTAATGGTTGACTGTATCAAATGCCTTTCGGTTTTTATAATATTTGTCAATCTTGCCGAATCTTCATCAAACCACGGCATATAATCTTCCTTCATCTTCATGGTCTTGATGTATGAGCACTAATAGGAATCCTTATAATCTGAATATTATGATCACTTAATGGATTCTTGCTGATAATTAGGTTATAAACTTTTTTTGGAGTCGGTAAAACATGATCTTCAAACTATTTTGACTATTTGGATTGTTATCATTACACAGACAAAAGTTATTTGAGGAGCAGATATCCATTATTCTTCTTCTATCTTCATTATTTCGAAAAATGTTGATATTTATATCGCCAACCTTTATACATTCAGATTTCATTTTGTTTAAGTAATGTTAAAAAATGCTTTCTTCTTCAAATTCTGAGGGCGATACAATCGACTAAGAACAATACTGAGCGATTCAATTTGAACTGCCAAATAAGAGAGTTGATTTTCAATTTTGTTGATAATCACAAACTACAAATTTTCATTAATGAATATACCCAATCAACCACCTCTTCTCTGTCGACTTACATAAACTGAATTGAAATTTTTGAATTTGTTTTGTATTTCTTTCTTATTCATCCAAGTTTCAGTAATAACTATGATTTGAACATTTTCTTTATTTGCCAAAATTTCGATTTCATCAATTTTTTTCTTCATTAAGATACAAGATTTTCGTATATATCATATTGCTCGATTCGTATTTGTTTATTTTAAGGCTATTAGCTTCATAATGAAAGTCGATTATTTTATTGAATTTTTCATTGGCACCGAAGCAATGTATGCAGGATGGACGTTCCACTGTACAATTTGCGATTTGATGGTTTCCTGTATAAAAGGGACAAGTTTGTTTTTCTCTTTGATAATTGCAAATCTTTTTCTAACATAGTGATCAGATATACAAGGTTCTGGGCATGGATCAATATGTGAAAAACTATAAGTATGCCAAATTTGTAAATTTAGTAGTTTACTATTGTTGATATCTGGCTGAAATATTTTCAAGAATGTGGCACTTTCAGTTGTACCGGAAGTTGACCCCAACTTTCGTATTTTAAATAGGACCCACTGTAAATTCTCAAATTTTTAGATTCTATAGTCTTCGAAACATTTCAAATTTTAAGATACAAACGGGAATTAATTTTTTTAAATTTTTGTAGTAGAATCCATCCAATTCAGTAAAGTTCTCATATCAATTCTATAAGAATTATAAACGATCTTTCCATAAAATGACAGATGCTATTGAAATATTTTCCTCTAATGCATATTGCCACTTTTTTTATTGAATCTTGGATTATTATTTTTCAGATGAAGATTTGGCTATTAAATATGCTAAAAAAGGAATAATTGGCCCCCTCAATGTGTTCTGGACTCACCTTTTCATTTGCGGAAATTACCAAAAAGCTGAGCAAATTTGGAATGAATATTTGAAGACCTCACCCAGAATAATGTTTCAAAAAATAGTACATACAGCGAGAGATGATAGAAATGAAGACCTGGCGAAAAAGCTTATTGAACATTTGAAAACTAGTAACGTGACAGAAGGTGCCATTGGAAATGCTTATAGCTGTTTATTGGATGTGTTAGTTACTAAGGAAAAATATGAAGAGGTAGTCAGTACATTTGAACAGGCAGTCAAAGATGTATCTATTAAATATATTAACAGGACAGCAGTTATTAGAACCAAAGATGTTTTTGAAAAATTAGATAAACCTTTCAATTACACCATACCCCCTAAAACGAATAAAAATTCACAACACAACGATGTGGATGAATAAGTAAGATTAGATTGTATTTTTGTTTATTAATGTACAGTTTATTAGAGGTTAGTTACATTTTTTTAATAAAATATGATCACAGGACTATTGTTTTAAATAATATTTTTCAGTTCCAATAATTTAACCACGGCTTTTATCTTAAGGTTCACAAAGAATTAGTATTCTGAAGACATCTTGGGAACCAAGAGAAAGAAAGTATGAATCAGCCATTTTTGAATGGTGCACAGAATAATAATTTTGACAATTATTAAAACTCCATAGAAAAAGTCAACAGGTAAATAACGTATACATATCTAGTTCTCACAGTGCTATGAACATATGAGAAAATGAATTAGAATAACTATTGCCGATCCCCCGCCTAATGAATAACAAAAAACGAAATTCAATAAATTTTTGTTTCTTGACAGGAATCATCGACGATAGTTGCCGAAAAATTCATATGATATTGCCATATAACGAATATCAACTAGTCAAACACTACTTACCTTCGTAATCCGTGCACTTTTTACAAACCAGCTAATTTCGCGTGTGGAGTTGACAACAATGAACGACATTGGTTCATCGTCGGACAATTATCAATTCCTCTAATATTTAAATTATTCCTATTTTGTAGTGCTGTGGGAAGTATTGTATACTTATACAGTAGAAACCAGGCGAGCGCGAACATAGGCCTAATGTAGAGGAATTTGCCAACTGTTGTCTAGCTTAGAAATTGAACTGACATCTGCATGGTGCGATCGTGGCGTAAATCAAAGTACCCACCCTGTGAAATGGATCAATTCTTTTACACTTTATTAATCATTCTACAGTTTATTATGTATGACCTTGAATATTCATATCCTCTAAAGGTAGCCTTTCGATAATTGCGGCCGCGACTTAATGCAGCTGCGACTGACGACCAATGCGATCTGTCGCATCTATACCCCCTTTTCGAGAGCTGCGACTTTGTACGGCACGACCTGAACGATTCGGTATATCATCAGTTGTTTGTTGACTTTCGGTGTATTCAGCACAATTAATTCTAATAATAAGTTGAGATATTGCAT
The DNA here is from genome assembly GCA_958502065.1 of Chrysolina americana. NCBI lineage: Eukaryota > Metazoa > Arthropoda > Insecta > Coleoptera > Chrysomelidae > Chrysolina > Chrysolina americana. Next base: position 61,295,588 of record OY293415.1, on the reverse strand, counting down.
GTTATTACTGGAAGAAGATGACGATGTAATCCTCCTTCACGTATTGGTGACTAAAAAAAAGAGGAAAGCAATGACAGGTGAAGGTTCATATAACGTGCTCATTGAAAGGCATCTAAAATATGATAAGGAAATATTTCGAAAATACTGCAGACTAAATCATGATCAATTTAATTGTGTGTCTAATTTGGTTTCTGTGGACTTAAAAGCACACTAAAAATGTAAATTCTTGCTTCTCAATGCATGCGTCCATTACGGACAATGCGATCTGACTGCTCCTTGAGCAGTAGAGTCGTATGGTCGCCTTGGTCGTCTCTGTCACACTTGTCGCGGTCGGATGCTGTTAAAGGAGACCTATCTTAATACATTAGATCGGTATAGATACGACCGGCCGCATTGTCGCATCAATCGGAACGGTTGTACTGGCCGCGACTATCGAAAGGCTACCTTTACGTGCAAAACGGTTGCAGCAAAAATACGTAGAGGCATACTCAACTGGTTTATTTATTTATTTACCAATTCATACATCGATATAGGCTTTTTCATCTCAGTTTTTTTTGTGCGCATGCGTCAGTGTCAGCCATCTTTTTCGGACTGTTTTGTACACAAACGTGTTGAAATACCCGAGTACAAATAACCTGATATTAAATAAACCTCATTTACTTAAAAAATTAAGTAAGAAATAAATAAAATAATAAGTGTCCTAGATGAATAAAAATAAAATTAAGTTATTATTCGTAATGGTTCCTGTACGAAAAGAAACGATAAAATGGTTTAATTATGGAGAGTCATTTAAAGCCAGTACATATGATTTTATAATCTTTCCAAAACCTTGCTTTCAATATCTTAGAAAAATAATTAAATCGTAAGGCGAAGTATATATCAAAACATTCAAAATGCAGAAAATGTGATTTGTAACTGTAAAAATGTGGCCGAAGTGACAGAGGATTTCAATCGATTTATGATTTAACTGAATAATGATAAATATTGTTACGAGATTGATATAAGCCCCCTAACTGTGCCGCTGAGTCGATTCCGCGGGCGCTTTGTCGATAATAATGTTCAAGAAAAGGTTATTCTGCCGTAAATAATCTAGTGCGGAATCCGGAAGGATCTGGTTGCACGGCTTGAGTACATAAAGGGAAACATTTCACTGGGAAGAAGTTTTATGGAAAGAGCTTATGAAGAAGTGATCGCAGTTTTTGAAGAAGTATATAAGTGTTTGGAATATTTATCTAGTTGTATAGATAAACAGTTTAAGTTGTGTGCTCGGCTCATTATTTAGCAAATTGTAACAATATAGATCCATAGTTGAAATTTTTTCGCACATCATTTGAGGGAAATGGTTGCTAAATTTAAGGGAGAATTAGTTTTCTTTAGAATAAGAAATGTTTTGTATAATATTTCTTTTCTTCAAAATGTCAATTTCCATCTTGTCAAAAGCTGAGTCAACAATGGTAGGTAGATACATATTAATTCGCATAGCATTATCAACAAATATATATCATTTAGTATCAGGTATACAATATTTCTCCAATACTTTCACCAGTATCTATCGTACAATTGAAAATTTCGAATTTATAGCTCCTTTTCAATTATTTGTATAATTAATAAAAATCGTGATGAAGTTTCATGTTAATTTAAATGTTTCTGCAAGTGCTTACAAGTCGCATTGTAATACCATATTGGAATACAATACGATTATTATTTATTTTATTTTTCATTCACTTAAAAGGGATGTACTAATGGCTAACCTCTCAATCATCTCAATTTTTTTTTACCTTTTTGCGAACGCCCATGACCCTTTAGCCACCTTTTTAACTTTTCACAATTATGTGCTGCTATTGAATTATGAACGAGTAAAACACCATCAATAATTATTTTCAGTAATAGATTTTTTGCGAAGATATTACTGCTTTTCCAGCCATCATTGAACAAAACAGTACGAAAATTCCCGCTCATTCAACAATTATTACAAAATAAATTAATATTTCGAAAGGAATAAAATGAAACAGTCGGACAGTTTTGCTATGGGCCGTGATAGTCGTGTGGTAGAGCGCTCGCCTTACAAGCATAAGGTCGTGGGTTCAAAGCCCAGTGTAGCGACTATGCAGTCGCTAACACTTTGTATATCATGAATATCTATTTGAATATCAATAGCCCTTCTGGCGATGTTCAGTTTTTGTTCATGAAATGTTTTTCAGTAATAAAAAAGGTTGTCAATAAAAATATATTGAGTTTTGTCATTAAAACTTCGGGGTCACCACTTTGGAGGTGTATGAGTTCCTCCTATTTACTTATGGCTCTTCCATATTAAAACTTCATGCCAAATTTTAATGACAAAACTTAATATATTTTTATTGACAACCTTTTTTATTACTGAAAAACATTTCATAAACAAAAACTGAAAATCGCCAAAAGGGCTGTTGATATTCAAAACAATATTCATAATATACAAAGTGTTAGCGACTGCATAGTCGCTACACCCAGCACAGCCGTCGGTCCCGGATATTTTCCTTGCTCGCACAAGCTGCTAGGAACTTCTGAGGGGTTCTCTCTCGGAAACCTGGAAGATTCCTAATATAGTTACGTAAAACTGGTATGAAGGCTGTTTATAATTTGAACATTTCAACAATTATTATTAAACTAAGAAAAGAATAATGCAAAAAAGGTACACAAAGAACAGTTGTTATAATGATAAAACATAAAGGAGGCTTTGAATATCACAATGTTATATTGATAATAGAATATATTTTTTTTGAGAAAGCCTGTACTTTTTCAATCGATTTTTGAGTGGTATGATGTTATTAGAATTCTTGATGTCTTACGGTAATCTATTAAAATTTGACAGAGCAGATTGTGTAAACCTTTTTTGTCCAAAAATTGAGCTAGCAGCATCGATATGGAACAAGTTATGTTGTCTAGTATGATAACTATGTATTTCAGAATTTCTAGTTAATATGAAGTTTGATTTCACGGTTTTATTCACGATAATGAAAGACATTTAAAAAGTTTCTATGGTATAGAATTCTTGAAAATTTTTCTGTAATTTTGTAGAGTTGACTCCTTGGTGTATTGAGGCGGTACTTCACTTGGCGTAGCGTATTCGTGTAGCGGTTTCGCTATATTTGGACAAATATTTTTTGTATTCTCAAATATCCCAAACATGCCATCCACACATTGAACCAAACCAGCAAAGAACTCAAACATGCCAAATATATTTGCTCACCAGTGAACGCAACAGTAATGGAAATGTCGACAGCGGCAGCAGCTTATTTTTACCTGAATGCATCTCACCTATACATTCTATATCTACGTAAGTACAAAGTTACTGAAAGATCATGGAAAACAAGGCAGTGGTGGATGATTTCAATGCATAGGAAACGAACTTTTATGTCCACCACTAAGTACGCTACTGAGCGAACCAAGTCTGGACGGTCGACGCAAATATTCGGCTCATTTGAGTCCTTTGATGTGTTATTAAATACGGACAAGTGGACGGAAACGCGTTTTTGCCTATTTGCGTTATTTGCCTTAATTGTACAAATAAGACAATCGTAACAAATAGTTTCTCTACACATCGTCTTTTTGGCCAAATAAAGCAAATACGCTACGCCAAGTGAAGTGCCGCCTATATATAGAAGACGATACAAGACTTTCAATGCGTTTTTATATGAAGTGGAAATTTTCTTGAAATTATTTTTAAAACATGTTCCCCAAATCTTTATGAGATAGGTGATTCTATTTCTAATATGAGAATGTAAAATAATTTTTGCAATTTTTGGATCGAGTTTGGGACATCTTCTCAGGGCCCCAATGAGTGGAGACATTTTTTTCATAAGCACTTTGTCCCACTTCAAATTTGCATCATTCCATATTTCTAGATACCGTATCTGCGAGGATTGCTTTGAAATTTCGTTTTTTATTTTAAAATTGAGATGCATTTATTTATTTGGTGGAAAATTATATACTCATTTATTTGTATTTATTTATACAAGGTACGAATGAAGCCATCTTTCATATATTTTATTATCTTCGTTGATTATAGTTTCTATAATTAAAGGATCGCAGTTCTCATATAAAATTACAGTATCGTCCGCGACTTTGTCAAGTTCTTCCCGAATTTTATTAATTACTTGTAAACGCTGCTGATATAATGAAGAATATTTATAAGAATAATGTTAACTGTGTGACTCGACATAACAAAATGTCAGAAAAATTTAACAAGAGAAGGATTAAGACAAGTAGGAGGACTAAGTCCATTGCTGAACACCATATTTTTTGTAGAGGAGATAATAAAAAAATTTTTTCACAAAAAGTTAAAAAACTATATATTGAATATAGGCACCTACAGAAAATAGAAATATTAGAGGGTGCTTTTGCAGATGATCTGAAATTATGAACAAGAATGAGAACGAGATTTACAAAATAATCTAGAGATATGGAATAGAATGTTTGAAGAATATGAGATGAGAATGAACAAAACAAATCAAACGTGATGGTGATTTCTAAAGAAGAAAGAAAAGCGATAAATGTACAAATTGAAGGAAATTACAAGGAAATGTAAAACAAGAATTAGAAATCAACAATGAAATACAAAACACATTAAATCTATACTACTCAATGAATAAAATCTTTATAAATAAAAAATAAATTTCTAAGAAAACTAGAATGAATGTTTTCAAAACAATATATAGACCGATTTTGATATTTCGTTGCGAGTCCTGGGACTCACAAAGACAAAAAGCAGAATCCAGGCTATTGAAATGAAGTATTCAAGAAGAGCAAAAAGAGTATCAAAAATGGGCAAACTAAAAAATACAGATAATAGAATTATTTTGTTTTGTAGTGTAGTGTTCATGTCATTCATAATTTGGAATCCATTACTTTCAATCATATTTTTATAGTTTATAACATCACTAAAATCTGATAATAAATCTAAATTGAAATCTATCAAAATTAATTTTCGTTTCAGTTCCATCAAGTTATCTATAGGTGTAGTAGAAATTCATTAATTTTTGAATATAGTTGTAATTGAATAATTTCAATTGTGATATAATCCTTATTTATATTTTTTTCAATTTTCTGATATTTCAATCCATTTCTCAAAATATATTGCTACACCACCTCTCTTCACGACAATAATGAATACTTGAAAAGTTAAGGATATTAAAATACGCACTTTTATTCGATTTTAGCCAAGTCTCTGTCAAGACTAACATTTGTGTTTCTTTATATTTTTTTAGTAATATATCTACTTCGTTTAATTTGTTTACTAAACTTCTAATATTCATATAGAGAACATTGAAATTATTTAGTTTTGTAATGTTTAGTTTTGTAATGTTAGTTAGTTAGTGTAATGTTAGTTGTTATTGTATTCATTACTTGTTCTTTCCTTGGCTAGAGCAATGTTTTTCTGGAAAATTGGACATTTATCACTTTTAGAAATGTGGTCCTAGATATCCAGTCAACACACGGACATTCGATGGATATCTATTGGACATTCATTTTGGATATTGTTTATATCCGGTGGATATTTTATGAACGTCCGGTGTGTAACATGATGGTTACTTATATCGAGTTTCAGTTCCTTTACTAAGAAGAACAGTTGCTGTATATGATTACAATGAAAACAAATTCTAGGTGATTTCAATTCACATGTTGTAATCTCATAGTCTTTTCCGAGTTCCTATTTCGTCACGTCTAATAAACGTTTAATTTCATCTGCAGAATTTATTTTTAGGAACACGCCCCCTTTGGTAATATTCTGTATTTTTGTAATACTTTCCTTTGCGAAAATTGGATTGACTTTAGTTTGAATTTTTCCTTTAGTTTTTTGGCATGTCTAATGGTTTTTAGGTTTTGTGATTATTGAAAGAATATTATTTGGAATATTATAATTGCTTTGTTTCACTCTTGAGTACATCAGCATAAAATGTAGTAGTTTCACAGTTATTGGTCAACATTACTTTTTTTTATTTAAAAGAAGACCGCATCAACCATTTCAGGTTATTAGCGGAGGTATACAGTGGTAATAATAACAATTTCAATTAATGCATATAAAACAATTCTACATGCTTCAAGTGTTGAAAGAGTCTAGATTGGTCCAGTGGAGGTCAGATGTGGATGTCAATTCTGACCATCTTCAGAAAGTTTATGAGGTTCTGCAAGTTGCGTTTGTCGAGGTTCTGCTGGAGGTTGTTCGTTAGGCCGTTGAGTTGTCGTTCATGGGAGTACCTGGGACATTCCGAGATGATATGCTTTACTGTGACGTTGACCTGACAAATTTCGCATTTCTCGGTTTCTTTTTTGGTAAGAAGATGTTGGTGCGTGAGTTTGGTGTGGCCAATGCGTAGTCTAGAAAGAATGACCTGATTTCTTCTATTTATTCCATTGAAGCTGTAAGGTGTAATGTCAGGGTTGATTTTTCTTAGTTTATTGCTGGTGGTTTGCCACCATAGCTCTCTTGTATAACTCTTGATATGGTCCTTGAAATCGCAGTAAGGTATGTCTTGTATTTTCTCCGAGCTAGGTTCAGTAGATGCTTCTCTAGCAGCGGTATCTGCTATTTCGTTTCCAGTAATGCCGATGTGTGAAGGTATCCAGGCAATATCCAGTATTCTTTTTTGGCTTTTCAATGCGTCTATTTGTGATTTGATGCGTTGTAGAATCGGGTGTTTTTGGTATAATTGGGAGATGCCATGTATTGCACTAAGGGAATCAGTGAATACAACCGTTTTTTCGCTGGTTGCATGTGTTATGGCTTCCGCTATGGCATATAATTCACCTGTGTATATTGTGCAGGTGGATGGTAGACTAAAAGTGTACTTGGCCGCGTTGGTGATGACAGCAGCTCCAACATATTCACTACCGCTGGTTTTTGAGGCGTCAGTAAATATTTCATTGTAATCTATGTACTCAGCCTGGAGTTCAAGGAATAGTTGTTTGTATACAGTAGCGGAAGTTAAGGATTTTGGATATTTTGCGAGTAGTAAGTTGTAGGGGGGGGGGTTTGTGGTCCATAGTGGCGGTTGAGGAGGCTGGAGGGGGATGACATCAGAGAAATTCATTCCATGTTTTCTGAGTCGACGGAAGTATGGTAATGTTTTGTTTGGATTCCATGCGAAAAGGTCTTCGAAGTTGATACCCGTGCTTCTTGACCAACCTTCCAAATTTGAGATTGTGTTCTGTAGAAGTTGCGTAGATGAGTGTATGTTGTTGCTCATAATATAAAGGACTAGGTCGTCTGCATACATACCAAATCTAAGTGGGGGTTTGATATTTTTCGCTATGTCATTAATGGCAATTAGGAAGAGGGAGACACTCAAAATTGACCCTTGGGGAGTGCCGTTCTGTTGAGTTTTCAGTTCCGAAAGCTCGTTATTGGCTCTTACTTGCAAGGAATCCATCAGGCAATTAGAAACGAAACTCATGAAATTTCTGTTAATTCCCCAATTACTCATCTTGTTCAGAATGTTATATCTCCACGCGGTATCGTATGCCGTAGAAATGTCAAAGAATACAGCGATAACCTTACGCTTTGTTGCGAAAGCTTCGTGAATGTGAGTCTCAAGGTTAACAAGATTATCCAGGGTGCAACGGTGGTGGCGGAAACCGCTTTGCTCTGGAATGAGAAGGTGGTTTGTTTCGAGAAAGAATTGAAGCCTGCGATTGAGGATTTTCTCGAGTAGTTTGCACATGGAGCAAGTGAGAGATATGGGCCTGTAGGACTGGGGATCTGATTTGGGTTTGTTTGATTTGGCGATTGGGATTATGGTGACATTCGACCAAATCTGGGGAAATTGTTGGTGGGTGAATATGTGATTGTATATTTCGAGAAGAAATAGTCTTGCATTCATAGGAAGTTTGCGGAGGAAGATGTACGGGATGTCATCGGGGCCGGGGCTGGAGTCGTTCAAAGAGGTTATGGCATCCTCGAGTTCATAGGCTGTTATCGCAACATCGATTGGATTATTGCTATCTTCTATCCGCGGGATTTGTTGGTTTTCGGCATTTGCTTTATGCGTAGAGAAGTATTGATCGTAGGCTTTATCACTGGAGTGTTCTTCAAAAATACCAGCCAATACATTGGCTATTTCCTTGTTGTTTTGTATAATGGTTCCTCTGAAAGTTAGGGCGAAAATATTCTGGTTAGTGTTTATGCCTCTGATTATTTTCACACGTTTCCATACTTCAGTTGCGGGGGTGAAGCAGTTTATAGATGAGGTATATTCCTCTCACGATTCTTTTTTTCTTTTCTTGATGATGTATCTGCATCTGGCTCGCACCCTCCTGAAATTAAGTATGTTTTCTTCCGAATTATGTCTTTTCACTTTGGACAGTGCTTGGTTCTTGAGTCTGATAGCGTCCTGACATTCCCTATTCCACCATGGGACTGGAGTTCGGCCAACGACACTAGTGGTTTTTCCAATAGATTGAGTTGCTGCCCTGATGATAATTCCAGTAAAGTTTTCCATTGTCACATTTATATCTTCTTCGGCGGGATATCTTTCTGGTATGTGGGTTTCATAAGATCAGCGAACTCCTCCCAGTTTGCAGTTTTTAGCTTCCATTTTTGAGGGAACGTTCTTGTTGGATGGGTGTTATTTATTTCTATAGCAATTGGGAAGTGGTCACTGTCGTATAGGTGGGGTTGAACATTTCATGTAAGGTGTGGGAATAGCGTGGGATCACTGAGAGTAAGATCTAGAACTGAGAAGGTGCCTGAGTACGAGTTGAATCTCGTGCTTCCTCCTGAGTTGAGGATATTGAGGTTGGATGTATTAATTATATTTTCTGATATGAGCGTTGAAATCTCCAAGAATGATTCTTGGATTTGGGAATTGTTGCAATAGGCTTTCCATGTCGGTTTTCTCTATGTCTGCATTTGGGGGAATATATACATTGCAGATGCTCATTTTGAAGGGGATTGAGATAGAAATTGCAATGGCCTCCATGTTCGTTTCAAGAGGAATTTCTTTCGCCTCTGTTGATTGCTGCGCATAAATGGACACTCCCCCACAAGCTGGGTTTGGGTTGACTCTAACTTTATGAAAGGCTTCATAATTTTTCATTTTGTATGTGTGGTCCTTAAAGTTGGTTTCTTGAAGGCAAATAATAGTGGGGTTTAGTTCGTTCTTCAACAGTTGAAGCATTTCTAAATGGGCGAATAGCCCATTAATATTCCATTATAAAATGAATGACATCCCAACGTATATTAATGTATGTGTGGTCTTTAAAATGTTTCTTGGGACATGTCACTTTCAGACTCTGAAAGTGATACATTTGAGGTTGAGTCGAATTCACTGTTCAGCTGGCTGAGTATTTGCTTTTTGATTCTAGTGATTCTTGACTTCATACGTCTTTCGGTTGTTACTGAGTGAATCAGGGTCAGGAGTTCTAGTAGGCCGTGGATATCTTTCGTGTATTCTTTCGCGATGGTTAATGGCTCAGGAGATCCGAAAGCATTATCTAAGAAACTCGTCACTTGTTGAAAGTTCAGGATGGTAGGAGGAAAAGCTTCTTCTATGACGCTTTTTGCAGACATAATTAAGGGTTCACAAGATTCCGGAGTTACTACTGGAGTGCTGATTTTTTTTGGGTTTTTTATTTTTGGTGTTAAGAGGTTTCGCAAAGTTTGGTTCAATTTCTGGGGTGGATTCGGTAGAGGGGCTAGAAAGTGCTGAAATTGTTCGTTTAAGAGCATTGTGCTGTGTGGATATCACAGGATCTTCTTGGGGTTCGTCTTGTTGAAGTTGGGCATCTGAATTTTCTGGGGTACGGGGCTCGACCACAGGCTCCATGGATGGGATTTCTGGACAAGCTGATGCAAGGTGACTCTGTTTTTTGCATCTGTAGCAGTTCATTCCATCTTCAGACAGAAATATGCGGTATAAAGTGTCGTCATAATTGATCAGGATTGAATCTGGGGTAGGATTGGAGTCAGTGGGGGATATGTAGGTTTGACGGCGAAAACTGAGTACATGATTGTATTCCGGGATATTGAGGCCAACCCGTAGAAAGGATTTCGAAGAGAGTAGTTTTATACCCAGGTCCTTTAGGTGTTGTTCTATTTGGACGTGAGGTATCATAGGACATATATTAGACAGTATTAAACGAGTAGCGGGGACAATTAGTTTTCGTGCCTTGACAATGTGATGTTGAATTTTGATTGCACCTGTGTTGGTTAGAAATTCTTCAACTTTTTCCTTACTCGAAAGGTATGCACATACTCTGTTGTGTGAAATGCGTGAACAGAAGAGTATATGTTTTCGTTGTATTATTGCTCCTAAAGCAAGGATGTAGTCCTCTAGTTTGGTTTCTTGGATGGATGGAAAGATGATTGCCTGTTCTTTGGTTGGGAATTTGAAAGGTTGTTGGCTGACTGCATTGGAGTATGAGTTGGATGAAGTTCCTGGTTGACTATTTGGGACACCCCTGTAGTCAGAAGTGCCCTCGTGAGTAGAGTAATTCATATATATTTTTTCAAAGTGAATTGTGAGATTTCATCTTGTTGCAAATTTCGGATATTTTCCGTCAGTTCTCTTTCAGCACCTCTAAAGTTCTGCCCGTTATCACTGAAAAGTTGTTCAGGGAATCCTCTTCGGCATCCAAATTGACGAAGAATAATAATGAAGGAATAAGTGCTCAAATCATGAGCGATTTCGAGGTGTATTGCTCGTGTCACCATACAAATGAAAATCACACCATATCTTTTTTTCCTACTTCTTTTTACTGGCACTTCAAGGGGTTCGAAATAATCCATTCCAGTTTTTATGAAAGGTCTCATGGTATCTTCTATTCGACAAGGTGGAACTTGTCCCATTATCGGTAATTGTGGAAGGGCTCTTCTATTTTTGCAATGTTGACAGTTATTCCAAACACTTTTTACAGCTTGTCGCAATCTCAGGATCCAAAATTTATGCCGTAAATTGTTTAAAACGGTTTCTTGTCCATGATGGTGTACGTACAAATGATAATTTTCAATCAATAATTTGGTAATTCTGTTTTGAGGATCCAAAATTATGGGTTTTTTCATGTCTTCGTTTATGAGTGCATTATCTAATCTCCCTCCCAATCTAATCAAATCATCATCTTCTGAATATATACAAGACAGTGTGTATAATCTGCTCTGAGGAGTTAAACATTTTCCTGTCTTCAATAAATTAGTTTCATTGGAGAATGCATCTTTTTGTTCTTTCATAAAAAGTTGATTCTCTGCTTCACAAATTTCGGTTACGGTTAACTCTTCTTTATTTTTCCTATCAGTTTTCAAAATTTCAATGAATTGTAATACGTAAGCAGTTGCATGTACAAGTTTCGTCCATTTGGAAAATCTGGTCGGGTCCGGAACTATAATGTTTTTTGTAATACAACTTACCATAACTACCTACTTAATTTTTTTTGTATTCCATTATGTCGATATCAATTTTTGTAATATCATAAAACTAAAAGTTCGGGTTGAACCGCGTCTAGAATTTGTTGAAATTCAACGTTTCGGCTCCGATTTTTGAGCCATTTTCAAGAACTGAAAAAGAAATTATGAAAGGTTGAAACGTAATTCTACGTCGGGGTCTCAATCTGCCTACTCCCCATGTCTCGTCACTGGTTCTCTCTAAGGTCTCAATCTGCCTACTCCTTCGAAGAAAGAATGTTTTAATATTGACATTGGGTACGCATCTCAAAATGTACAGCACCTCTCCTAAAACTCGTCCTACATGTCATCATCCTTCTTGCAAGATCTGGCTGATTTCGTGTGGTGTGAGGGGAGCCATTAGTAATCGATTCCTCAGAATCTCCCTTCGTACTTGGCACCGCCTATGTATGGTGTCAATGTACAATTTGTCCAAGCCTCTCTTATATGATTGCTCCACATACAAAAATTTACTGTTAACGTAAGCCATCAAATCAGTATTTTCTGGAAGTATACTCATGGATGGCCTGATATACCGTCCTGCTTGTCTTTCGGCTACAACAATCCTTGGGTGTAAGGTCTGCCATACTTCGACGTTGCATAGCATTTCCCTCTTGGTAAGCATTAACGGTATGATTTTCTGCTCATCTTCGACTACTAAGTATTTCTCATTCGTTAACTTACTGGATATCAGTTCTGCTTGAACCTCATATAACAGACTTAAGTGATTGTCACAGGTTGTATAATTACTGTCCCATACACTTTCTCCAAGTACGGTGTCGAAATAATAACATCTCATGAACGGACAAGTTATTCCCCCCTGCATACTTATCTCGTTGTCATTTAAATTGACTTTTGCCGTGTAGTCTCTCGCTTGAATATTTACGTTAGCTAAGATAACCACATCCTTCCAGGTTCACCCTCTTTCATGATAGGTTGCTCCTTTGCAGGTCCCAGTGCTGTCTAACGATCCTGTTAAAATAAAATATCTTTTGTTGTGTTTTGTATTTAAAGTATATTTAAATGTATTGGAACATTTCATAATCTAAGTTGGCAACGATGTTGTCAGCATTGTAACTTCATGCAATAGAGTAGGACAGGAATATATCGTCGTTGCAGTTGTAATGTATCCTCATCAGAAAACCTTTGTTTATTTTTTTTGTAACAGTAAATTATCCAAGTAATTTTCTTGTTTCTTAGAAAGCTGTTCAATAAACCCAAACTCAAACAGGTTATGGGCCCAGTGGTTAGTGTAAGCAGTTAATTTACACTAAAGTTGATCAGTTTTGATATTGAAAGACTTTGCCGGTTGGCGTGGTCTGATCTAATCCAAGAACAGAAAATGGCGGATAAGTTAATGGAATATAGCGGCGCAATCAAGTTCGACGGTTCGAACTACCAACAATGGAAGTTCCAGGTTAAGTGTGCTTTGAAAGCCAAAGGAGTCTATAGTTGTGCTGATGGGACATCCGTTAAACCGAGCACCGGTCCAGAGCTCGAGACATGGGTGAAGAAGGATGCAATTGCTATGTTCACCCTAACGGCGGCGATGGATCTCAGCCAGATAACCCTGATTGAGAATTGTGAAAGCTCCAAGGAAATACTTGAGAAGTTGGATTCAATATACCAGCAAAAATCGGAGACTAATAAAATGTTGGTACATTTCATCAATATAAGATGAACACGACCGACAATATAGCACAGCGTATTGCCAAAGTCGAGAGCCTTGCGAAACACATAAGAGAAACTGGAGAACAGTTAAGTGATACAGCTATTATCACTAAAATTTTAAGTACATTACCTTCCAAGTACAGAAACATTCGACAAGCTTGGCTATCTCTTGATGAGAGCAAGCAGACAATAACAAACTTGACTTCCCGTTTGATTGATGAAGAAGCTAGTTTAACGAGTCAAGACGAAGTGGAAACAGCACTTGCAGCAATTTCATTGAAAAATGATGAAAATTCCCAGCATAAACTCACTAGAAAGTCTGAAGGAATAGTATGTTATAACTGCAGTAAACGAGGCCACATCGCAAGGTACTGCAAAGCCCCCAAAAGAGGTAACAAGAACAAATCAGGAAAGACAGCTTTCGCAACAAGTAGCAGTGACCCTGCACCTGGAGGAAACGAGACTGCCTTCAACATCAGTACGAGTAACATCATACAAAATGACTGCTGGATTATGGATAGTGGTGCTTCAGCGCACATGAGTTACAGAAGAGATTACTTCTCAAGTTTAGATGACAGCTACTCATCTACGGTTACCCTTGGAAATAATCTAGTACTAAACGTTAAAGGAAAGGGTACAGTTAAAGTTGAAAAACTTGTTAACGACCAATGGCTGAGCGCTACCATAAATGATGTCCTTTTTATACCAGAGCTTCGCAAAAACTTGTTTTCGGAAGGAGTGGTCACTGAAAAAGGAATGAAAATAATAAAAGAAAGTAACCATGCCCTTATATACCAAGACACTAAATTGGTTGCATGTGGAATCAAAGAACAAAATAACTTGTACAAAATGTTATTTCGGCAGATTGTTCACAGTGCAAATACAACCACAGATGACTCGCTTCGTATGTGGTATGAAAGACTAGGTCATATAAACACAAAAAGCACTAAGGAAATGATTCATAAGGGCTTAGTAAAAGGTGTTAACCTAACTGATACAGATAAATTCTTTCGTGAAAGTTGCATGTATGGGAAGCAACACAAACAACCGTTTAAGCAAATTCCTCATGTGAAAATGGAACCTGGCGAAAGAATCTATAGTGATCTGTGTGGCCCAATGTCAACGCCATCAGTACAAGGCTGCAGATACTTTCTTGTGTTCAAAGACGAGTCAACTGGTTATCGAGTTGCATATTTTTTGAAACATAAATCTGATGTGTTTGAAAACTTTAAAGTTTACAATGCGAAAATCAAAAATAAGTTTGGGCGATCCATAAAAGTTTTGCATGTCGATAATGGCAAAGAATATTGCAATGTAGAATTTCGAAGGCATCTGGACAAAGAAGGGATTGAACTGGAAACAACTGCACCCTACACACCACAGCAGAATGGTCGTGTGGAAAGGGATAATAGAACCATTGTTGAGAGTGCACGATCCATGTTGTATTGTGCTGGTGCACCGAAATATCTGTGGGCTGAGGCAGTCAACACTGCCATTTACTTGTTAAATCGAACATCCACATGTCAAGCACAAAATTCCACACCATATAAACTGTGGTGCAATAATAAACCAACACTTGGTCATCTAAGAACGTTTGGATGTGAAGCTTACTCTCTTGTACCAGATATTAAAAGAACTAAGCTAGATCCAAAGAGCCAGAAGCTGATTTTTGTTGGTTATGACAATAATTCAACTAATTACAGACTGTTCATTCCAGAAACAAAGAAAATAACAGTGTCCAGAAACGTAACCTTCAATGAAAAGTGCAGGTTAGGAAGTGAAAAATCAAATTCCCCATTGAATACAAAGAGTGATGATATCACAGAATTTTTCTCAGAATGTGAAGAAGAAGATATTCAAGAAAAAGTTGAAAAAGAAGAACAATTTGACAGAACAGATGATATTAGTGACAGACAAGAAAACAAAACAATTCCTGAACTACGTCCCCAAAGAAATGTGAAATTACCTCAGCATTTTAAAGATTTTGAACTAAATTTTGTGGAAGTGGATATTCCACAAACTTATAAAGATGCTCTCGATAGCCCCGAATCTAGGCAGTGGAAATTAGCCATAGAGGAAGAGGTAGCTGCATTGAATAAAAACAGAACCTGGGATATGGTTGAAATGCCACCAAACCGAAAGCCAATAGGGTCAAAATGGGTGTTCAAAGTGAAAAGAGCTACCGATGGGACCATTACTAGATACAAAGCCCGCCTTTGTGCCAAAGGCTGTGCCCAGAAAGAAGGGGTTGATTATTCTGAAGTTTTCTCTCCGACTACAAGATTTGACACAATACGTGTACTCTTAGCAGTAGCAGTAAAGAATAAATATCTTATGAAACAGTTTGACATTAAAACCGCTTTCCTTTATGGTGAATTGCAAGAGGAGATATTTATGACTGTTCCAGAGGGACTCAATTGTAGTGAAAATTTAGTATGCAAACTAAATAGGTCACTACATGGACTTAAACAAAGCCCAAGGTGTTGGAACACTAAGTTCGATTCATTTCTTAAAAGTTTCGGTTTTCAGAACTCTCTCGCTGATAAATGTGTTTACAATACTAATATTGAAAACTCAAAAGTGCTACTTATGATATATGTTGATGACGGACTAATATTTTCGCGAAGTGAAACTGCTATTAACATTATGTTTGAAAGACTACATCAAACGTTTGAAGTTATATCCGGTGAGGCTAACTATTTTGTTGGTCTTCAAATAACTAGACATTCTGATGGTACCATTTTTATAAACCAAGAGACTTATGTGAAAAACATCATCAGACGATTTAACCTCAAGAGTGCAAATGTTGTTAATGCTCCAGAGGATTGCCATACAAACCCAACAGCGACAACAGGTATTTATCTTTCTGAGGGTGAAGTGCCATATCGACAAGCGGTGGGATCACTTATGTTTGCAGCCATAGTGAGCAGACCCGATATTATGCATGCTGTCGGAGTGGCTAGTCGTTACTTAAATAACCACACTCAAGCACATTGGTTATATGTGAAGAGAATAATAAGATATTTACTAGGAACCACAGGATATGGAATATCTTATCATGGAAAACCTGGTGATCCTCATTTAGTAGGTTATACCGATTCAGACTATGCTAATGACTGTGAAACTAGACGATCCACTTCTGGATATGTTTTTAAGATAGCTGATGGACCAGTAACGTGGTCTAGTAAAAGGCAGCACAGTGTAACACTGTCTACAACAGAGGCAGAATACCTTGCTGCATCTGAAGCTACAGAGGAGGCTTTGTGGCTTAAACAATTACTCAAAGACATTGAAGAGTGCTCAGATGAACCCATTCCTATTCACATTGATAATCAGAGCACCATAAAATTAATAAGGAACCCAGAATACCATCACAGAACTAAGCATATAGACGTCCGGTTTCATTTTATAAGAGAGAAGTATGAAAATGGAGACATCATTCCAATTTATGTGACGACTATGGAACAGCAAGCGGATATCTTCACAAAAGCCCTACCAAGGCCTATTTTTCAAAGACAACTGAATCTTCTTGGAATATCTGAAGATAAACAAAACATACAAAATGTGGGAGTGTTGAAATAAAACATCTTTTGTTGTGTTTTGTATTTAAAGTATATTTAAATGTCTTGGAACATTTCATAATCTAAGTTGGCAACGATGTTGTCAGCATTGTAACTTCATGCAGTAGAGTAGGACAGGAATATATCGTCGTTGCAGTTGTAATGTATCCTCATCAGAAAACCTTTGTTTATTTTTTTTGTAACAGTAAATTATCCAAGTAATTTTCTTGTTTCTTAGAAAGCTGTTCAATAAACCCAAACTCAAACAGATCCTAATAGCGTTAACGTGGAGGTGGTTGAGCCATTCATGAGTATTTGGCCGATGTCCTGTCGATAGAGCTTCAGTGTCCTGTAACGATGGAGTAATCTGCATTCGTCGGCTCCCAATCTGTTCACATAACTAGACAAACCTCCTTCCACCAATGAAGTATGACTATGCAACCCACAGTGATATATCAATCTGGTAACTTCTATTGAACAAGTCCATACGTGCCGATTCCGAATCTCGTTTCGCTGCATTATCTTTACCGAAATAGAATCGTTCAGATACGCGGATACGGTGGATATGGTAGAAATGTTCACTCTCTCATTACTGCAATCGTACGCAATTATTCCGGTTACCGGTACAAAATAGTGCATGACCAGCAAGGTAGTAATCATTAGAATAATCAAGGTCGCGCTGCCTTTCTGCATCTTATTGACCGTATCTGACGAGGGTTGTGTGGACGCTCCTACCTAGATCAAACGTTAGTCGATCAATAAAGTTCAAGAATCAATACTTTCATTATACAACTATTTTGACGACTCATGTTTTTATCAACACATATTTACGCTTACCATTTTTATATTTCTTTACGTCTTTATTTTTATATGTATAAAAGCTTTGTCAATAAGAATTCATTCTTCGGACAATAAAGTATATTTTGATTTGATTTGGTTGTCTCCTGTAGCTTCACCAACGCCTCAGCCTTTTCTAAGTCTAAATTATCCTCCCGCAGCAATAAAACACCAGTTTCTTTCATAAGGTCCTTTCGTAGCCCTATCTTAAATTGATTTAATAAAAGTTCTTTATTTTTCCTTTTTATTCCTGCCTCCTCGTCCACGGTAGCTCCACCTAAATCTTCCTTGAGTAATGTCACCAATTAAGTCCTTGGAGGGTAGACTCGGCCACGGCTTAAATGCATGGACTTTAGAAGGTTTGAAGGGATTAAATAACATCAGCAAGGTTTTAACAAACCAAATTTATTAAATTACTAGTGAGGCGGAAAGTTGAGACAACAATGACAAAGAACTAAATTAATCAATGAAAGGATTTTTCGTCTGACTCTAAACGGGAACAATATCGAGATACTCTCCTTAAATAAAAGACAATTCCAGCTAGAGTTATTCCTCTCAACGAATCTAGATGTTTACACTGATTGTAAGTAGTTATCAAAGCTCTAATGTTAATTTTAATGTCTAACAAACGGAAAATCTTGCCCGAGAAAAACAGAAAAACAATTATTTTTTAAGTAATATATGCCCTCCCTGAGATCTATTATAAACCTAAATAAAACTATCTGAGCGAGGAAGTTTTAAGAGGCCCGCTTAAACACTCCTCCCTGTATATTAAATGTATCTACTGCTAGCTATAATCCTAATTTGGAAAAAGGGAACCCAATTCGTTGTTTAATCTGTTCGATAATTCAAAACCAAAAAAAATATATATCTGACAGGAATATGCACAAAAAAAAGGTTCAAATACTCTCACCACTGTTCGACGCTCGTACTCTTCCTGTACCCCAATTAAACGAGCCACTTTAGATTAGACGATCCCAAATCTTGCGAAATTAAGGAACTCAAAATGTTCCTACGACTTGACAAAATTAACAAAAGCCGCCACAAATTACTAAGGCAACACAAAAGCCTCTTCGCAAAACAGTGACTTGAAATACCTGGTATTTCAATCCACTCCCGATCTTCCGAAATCGACTATCAGACCAAACCGGCTTAAATCCCGATTCGTACGCGAGTCCCCGAACAAACTGACTCAAATCCTTGCTCGTACCCGACTCCCTAAAACTTCTCTCAAAAATTCAAAAGCTTGTCAATTTCATTCCACTCACGAACTCTTCACAGCCAATCAAATGCTCTCGAATTTGTTTCTGGACTGTGGTACTGTTAATGCCCCCCCTCATCTCGAATAGCAAGTATGCGACAATTATCCGATAGAGCTCTGTTACTCAGGTCGACTAAGAGGTTGACTATATCTACCCCTCGACTCTAGATGTCGCGACTATGCTATATCCGTACAATTATTCCAAATACGGCACGGCGAACCCTTATCTTTTAGAGATTGATTTGTTACACAAAGCCTAGAGCCCTGGAGGGGTACTTAAACTTTTATGATGTTTGAAATCGTCTAGCGCCCTTCGACCTTCCCTTATTAAAATTGGAATCTTTATTGCATTTCTTTGAAAAATATCTAAACGATTTTATGGTGTTCATGTACTTTTGACCTGGTTAATTAATAAAGTTGAAGTTTTTGTTTAGTCCAGCTTAAAATATCAAGTCGTTATTTTAATTTCAGTTTTATGTGGTTTGCCCTATTTGACCCTAAAACCGATACTGAATCCGATATGAGGTTCCCTTTTCCAACGATACAGACTTTTAGAAATTCGTTTTACACAAACAAAAATATATATCTGTACTTTGTTACACAAGCAGTTGCATGTACAAGTTTCGTCCATTTAGAAAATCTGGTCGGGTCCGGAACTATAATTTTTTTTGTAATACAACTTACCATAACTACCTACTTAATTTTTTTTGTATTCCATTATGTCGATATCAATTTTTGTATGTTCTTCCTTTTCTTTAGGCCAATCTTCTGGTGATAACACCAGAAAGTCGGGTCCATTCATTCATCTAGAGTTTTTGGAGAAAGAAAATTCAGTTTTTTTTTGGTTTCCTCACCAACCACATTATCCTTTGTGTTAACATATTTCCATTCAAATACATTTGTCAATTCCTGTATTTCTCCAAGTCTTTGTGCGACAAAAACTTTGATTCTCCCAGCTTCTGAACGAATCCAGTGGAGGACAGTTTTAGAATCGCTCCAATAATATGCATTACGGATGTTTAGTTCCAGGGAGTTTTTCAGTGTATGCCCTAACCGAGCAGCCAAGAGAGTTGCCTGAAGTTCCAGCCTATAGGAATTGACAATGGAAGTTTCAAGCTGCAACTCTTGCCTTTGCACTAACAAAACTGGTTTGTTTGTACATGTACACTTTGATCAATCCTGAGATATGCCACAGCGGAATAACACTTCTTCGAGGCATCTGAGAATATGTGGAGCTGAATATCACCTTCATGTCGATCGAGAGTAAAATATTGTCTGGGAATAGTGAAAGAGAATATTTTTTTCAAATCTATCAGCCAAGTCTGCCAATTCTCATTGAGACCATCAGGAATTGTATCGTCCCATCCAATCTGACTACGCCATATATCCTGCAAAAGTACTTTACCCTGTATAAAAAATTTTGCCAAAAATCCTATAGGATCAAAGGTAGACATCACAGTTTTTAATATTTCTCTTTTTTGTAGGCCCTTTGTTATCGTCCAAAATATCTCTTGGAACTTTATGAAACTTTGTGTGAAATTCGAAAGTATCTTTTTTAGAATTCCAGAAAACACCTAATATTCGTTATGTTGCCATGTCGCTGTTTGTTTCCAAACTTTTTGCACCTTCAGACAACAGTTCATTTGGAACACTTTCAAAAAGGACCCCGCACCAAATACATGGGAAAATGGCGTTCAGCCAATTTTGATAATTTTTTGGGATATTGTAGTACAAGTCACTAGAAGTTACCCATGCAAGTTTAAATTAGTTTCTATGTCCAGTTTCGGAGATACGAATTTTTGAAAATCATAAAAATTGCTGTTTTACCAAAATATAGCAAGGTTCACTCATCCAAAAGAATTACTTTTTATATGATTAGTAACAAAATAGTAGCATTGTTGGTTTGAAGAAAGTCGAATTGCATGTCAGTCAGTCGGTCGTTGCGATAGAAGAAGCCACCTATTATACAGGGTGGTTCAAAAATTGCGACAATTTAGGATATTTTGCCAATCTTTATCAACGGTCCCATTAGTGAGACTGAGCATTTTTCATTAGGAAAATACCTATTGGGATTCTTTTCTTATGACAAGAAGATTTTCTGTAATAGTTTCGACTTTTTCACAACACAGTAATTTTTTTTCAAATGTTTGTTTTTTATACTACATGTTTTTAACAATAGACACACAAAATAGTCTTTTTGAGTCAATAAATCCGCTTTGGAGCCAAAACTATTTGAGAAAGACTTATGGTAATTGCTCGACATAAACAGCTTCAAAAAGATACGATAACATTTTATACGGGGGCTGTTTACAAATATTAGTTGAAATCGGTTTTGTACGTAATATATATGTTTGTTAATTATTTTTGAACGGATCTCCCAATTTGAATCATATTTTTCAGTTATACTTCCAAGTAAATTACCCTACACTCGGGTAAGTTTCATTCATTTCCTATGTCTGGTTTTTGAACTATAAATTAAAATTGATATTCTATAGAAGATATTATCCAATCTTATTTCTTGATGAAATAAATATGATCTTGCAGCGCAAATCAATTGCACCGTTAAAAACCGCAAGACCATCATAAACTGTGTGACTCTCAACGGCGTGACTATTGACACCTTGGTATGCGGTTTTGTACCAGCTTCGCAAAAATTCAGTATCAATATCTCTACGCTTCGTAACAATTCCACGAATATCTACAAATAGTAATCATAATGCCTTCCCACAGAAGCCTATAAGGTATCATTGTATATCCGGTGTCGTTTTCTGTTAACGAATTTTTTTTAAGAGGGTAAAAAACTACGCAGGTATTCGAAGTGGAGTGTTTGAATAGTAGATATGTCCCGAAAAGCGTCTTGAGTGGTACGAATTCCACTTCTTCAATGATTTTTGTAACTGAGATATATATTTTCATCATGGATAGCCATGACCATAAAACAAGCCACTATTTGACATTACTAAGTAGTTAGTTGAAGGCAAAGAAGCATTGTTTACAAAGTATTTAATGATGCCTTTTAATAATCGCGTTCAGTGCTACTCTTGTAATTTATTTTTTGAGGAAAGATTAACAAATGGATTAATAAATAATGTTGATGATTTTGAATTGAAACGTCAGCTTGCAATGAGTAGGAGGGAAATTCTCAACCATTCTCCACTAGAATTCACTGATGATTGTCGTATTTGCTGGAATTGTAATCGACTTATAATCATTGAAATTCAGGTGAGATCAATTGTCATAAAATGTAATCAGGTTGTGTGCACTTGCAGTCTCAGGCAGTTTTGCGATGTTTTTTGAAATACTGAATAATTTTAATCATTGTATACAAATGCAACTTTGTCTACAGGTTTTACAAGAAGACCCTAATTGTCCAAGGCTAAACGTCCTTAAACAAAGAACAACTCGGTCGTGTTCGATTTGTAATGATGTGCTCAATATCCGCAGAATAACTACCAATTTTATAGTCATTATCTTCATTGAAAGAAATATATACGTCCCGGGCCATCATCGTGTCTGTGATAGACATTTGACTGAAGATGGACTTTTATTGCCAGCTCTTTCACCAGGTTTGGAGTTTGTTAATAGAGCCTATCGGATACCTGGAACTCAATTAACCGATTTGCTTCAAGCTCTCAGAGAAACAATCAAAGAACATAGATTTGGCCACTCAAAGCCACAAGATTTTACCAACGAAGACTTTATACAAGCGACTTCAATTACAAAGGAGCAGTTTGAAATTCTTTATCAATATTACGATCCTGTGTCCAGAGAAAGAGAAAATTCTGTTAAACATGTTTCTAACAAAGACTTACTAACTTTTCAATGTAAACTAAGACAAGGTTTGCCTGATGAATTTCTTAAAGTGATATTAAATTATCCTTCACGTCAGGCAGTGAGCATGGCAATTCAAACAACACGAAAATCATTATTACGGCGTTTTGTGCCGGAATATATAGGGCTTGGATCTATACCCCGAGAAAATTTTATTAGAGATCATGTTACTCCTTTTGCAAATGAGCTTTATAATCCCAATCCAAATGACCCTAAAGCTATTATTAATATTGATGCGACTTACAGTTTTGTACAAAAAAGTAAAAACTTTCACACGTTGAGACAGACATATTCAATACATAAACACGCCTACCTAGTCAAACCTATATTAATTACCGCTCCAAATGGTTACATTTTAGATATATTAGGACCTTACTTTGCCGATAGTCATAACGATGCGTCTTGTCTGGTAAATGAGTTAAATCAAGGGCTGAATCAGTGGCTACAAGAGGGCGATATTGTGATATGTGACCGTGGTTACAGAGATTCTGTACCAGCTTTAGAGAACTTGGGTGTTACATGTCAAATTCCTGCCTTCATGCAGCCTGGTGAATCCCAATTATCAACCCAGGTTGCAAATTATTCTAGATTAATAACTAAGACTAGATGGGTGACGGAAGCTCGAAATGGTCATATGAAACTCATTTTTAAATTCTTCGAGGGACAAATTCAAATGCAACATGTAATAAATTGGGGAATTCTATAAAATTGCTGGTGCTACTATTAATAGGTTCAAGGGACAAATCTACATGCGAGATGCTGATATAGAATTAGCTCGAACAATGCGAGCTCGAGCTAATCTAGACAACGTTTTTAAAAATAGAGTAGAAAATAATAATTTGCAACGTATTCGTGGAAGGTGGTTCCGTTTAACAGAAAATCATCTCCCAGATTTTCCTATCCTTCGAATGGAAAATCTGAGAGACATAACAATGGGAGTATACCAAATAGGTCTTGCTCCTTCATATATTCAAGACAACTTTGAATTGGAAGGAGCAAACCTATTTGAAATCAATGTACGGAATGCTGAACCTGGACTATTGCATTGTAGAATTGCATCCCGGTTCAGGAACGCCGTCAAACATCAACTCTGGATAGCGTATAATTGGGAATTGAACTCGAACGTGAACGAACGGGACAACGAACGTGACAACGAACGTATACTGGGATACTACTGCACATGCAGGACTGTAGGTTCTTGTTCCCATGTTTGCAGTATAATTTGGTGGTTAAGTTACGCTCGTCATCAGGAAAACATAAAATATCCCAGTCAAATGCTCCTAAGGGATATACGTGATGCAAGAAACAGACCAGTTAATAATAATGATAATTAGCTGTTTATTGCATCACTTCTTTCCTCCTGGTATTATTTGCCCTGTTGTAGTTTATTTGCAAAAGGATGTTCTCCCCTATCAACAGCCCTTATTATTATCTGTACTCACTTAATTGAAATAAAAAAAATTACATATAAACATGTAGTTTATGAGAATCTGTTATTTCTGTAGTATGTTCTTCAGTTGAAAATAACAGTAGTTCATTAGCTGTTAATCTTGTGTTGACAAAACACTATAGGCTTCTACGGAAAGGGATCAAGATAACTATTTATAGCTATTCAGGGAATCTTTACGAGGTGTAAAGAACGATTTATATGGATCTGGATACCGAATTTTCATCAAGAAATAAGATTGGATAATATCTTCTATAGAATATCAATTTTAATTTATAGTTCAAAAACCAGACATAGGAAATGAATGAAACTTACCCGAGTGTAGGGTAATTTACTTGGAAGTATAACTGAAAAATATGATTCAAATTGGGAGATCAGTTCAAAAATAATTAACAAACATATATATTACGTACAAAACCGATTTCAACTAATATTTGTAAACAGCCCCCGTATAAAATGTTATCGTATATTTTTGAAGCTGATCATGTCGAGCAATTACCATAAGTCTTTCTCAAATAGTTTTGGCTCCAAAGCGGATTTATTGAGTCAAAAAGACTATTTTGTGTGTCTATTGTTAAAAAAATGTAGTAAAAAAAACAAACATTTGAAAAAAAAATTACTGTGTTGCGAAAAAGTCGAAACTATTACAGAAAACCTTCTTGTCATAAGAAAAGAATCCCAATAGGTATTTTCCTAATGAAAAATGCTCAGTCTCACTAATGGGACCGTTGATGAAGATTGGCAAAATATCCTAAATTGTCGCTATTTTTGAACCACCCTGTATAATAGGTGGCTTCTTCTATCGCAACGACCGACTGACTGACATGCTATTCGACTTTCTTCAAACCAACAATGCTACTATTTTGTTACTAATCATCTAAAAAGTAATTCTTTTGGATGAGTGTACCTTGCTATATTTTGGTAAAACAGCAATTTTTATGATTTTCAAAAATTCGTATCTCCGAAACTGGACATAGAAACTAATTTAAACTTGCATGGGTAACTTCTAGTGACTTGTACTACAATATCCCAAAAAATTATCAAAATTGGCTGAACGCCATTTTCCCATGTATTTGGTGCGGGGTCCTTTCTCTATTATTGGAAATCCAATTACATATGACAAAACCTCCTTGTCTATGAACGAAAATTATGTCTTGAATTAATTTCTTGGCTTCCTCTTCGGTATCAGCTCCTCCCAAATAGTCGTCCATGTAATGTTCTTCAACTATAGTTCTGCATGCCACCGGATATTCATTCTCGAAATATTTGGCATTTCTATTCTTTGCCTCTTGAGCTAAGCACGGTCCATCAATTCGCTTCATTGTTTCATTCAAAATCATCTGCTCTTTTTTATCATCGGGAGAAAGTACTTTTTCCATAGGAATATGTATCGATTCTGACTTCCATTGTTCATTCACCATGTCATGCAAAATATCCAAATCATCTTTCTCTCTTTTATCACATACACTCAAATGACACGATATGTGTGGATTGGTTATTAGTCAAATTCACAAGTAGTACCCACCCTAACAATGTCTTACTCATAACCGGTTAATCCCAAGATCTATTTTTCAATGTCCTGAACACCTGGACTCAATCAGAGGACAGTTGTCTTGTCCAATGATGATTTTTGGTTGAGCATTTTTCACTGAGATGATTCTATTGTCTATGTATGGATACTTATACTCATTATATCTTCTACATCAACTGTTTGAGATGGCAAGGATATAGTCTTGTTGTTCTTACGTGACGCAGTTAAAAACCTCGTTTCGATTCTCTTGAAGATATTGTGAAACTCACCATTCTCGAGTCATTTTGTCGATGAACTTCATCTTCATTTGCCCACTGCAAACATAAAGGTTGTGAATGTCCAGAAAGATTCATAGAGTCTGCAAATTGTTGATCAATCAGTGTGATTGTTCATCCAGAAGTGCATATGTATCAACTTTTTCACTACCTTTACTCACAACTACCGGTAAAATTTTCAGTAAAACATTTTTGTCTGTACCGATATGACAGTTCGTTTGCGTTTCATCCTTTACACCGACTGAACTAGTACTAGGTTTTGCAAAATCATGAAAATCCTTGCGAAGCAATGCAATGTGTGGCTTTTTACATTCATTAATGCCACATAATTTCCTGTTTCTACACAGTTTAACATTGTGAAATGGTTTCAAACAAGAAAAACAAACTTTATTGGATGTTATAAATGACCATCTTTCATCAATAGACAACGACTTGAATTGTGAACACTCTGTAAGGTAATGTTTTTCGTTAGCGCAGAATAACATTGCCTAGTAACACAATTCGTACTACTATTATTCGTTGCTAATGATACATTTCTTTTGACATTTTTGAATTTGGAATTTATTTGACAGCTGTTTTGGTGAAAGGAATCGTCGAATTTCAAAGATTGAACGTGTGATGCAGTGTTTGCTTTATCATCCAACCATTTTCAAAATCTCAATTGGGGATTCTGTAATTTCAAGATGTGATCTGTCCAAGATAATTTATGAAAGGTGGGTAGGTTATTCAACAGAATGGGATTATGCAAATGATCTTTCCCCTTTAGATATTCTATCGCGGCAACAAAATTCTTGACTTCGTCCGCAAATTCAATAAACATTTCGAGTTTATCTTCTCTTATTTGTGGAACCTTCTTTATATCGTTAAGCAACATCATACTAATTTGATCAGAACGTCCGAAGCGATTCTGAAGTAGTTGTATCACTTTGTCCACATTTTTTAGCATTATGAGAAGAGAACGAACTACTTTCCTAGCGTTACCTTTTAGGCATTTCTGTAATCTAACTTGATTCTCTTCATCTGAATATGAACAAAGCGCATTAGAGCTATTATATTCATGAATAAAGTTAGGCCAATCGATCGGATTTCCGTCAAATATTGGCAGATCCCGTGGTAGAGACTGTCGCGTTAGAATCTTCGTTATTTGAGGAAGACTCACTTGTTCAGGGATAGAATTATGACCACTTACCTCAGATTTCACAGTTTTAGTGGAATGTTTTTCATCCTACCTGTATTCCCATGGAACTTGTCCTTTTACCCATTTTTCCATGTTAGGCTCATTAGACTCATGTACCTCCAACCCAAACTGCGTACTGCTATCGCTTTCATCCCCGATTTCTTCCAATTTCAAGGCTAACTCTAGGTTTAACAACTCTTGCTGCGTCTTCAGTTCTAATTGTTTCTTTTTTATCGCATTTTCAATTTCCGCTTTCTGGATTCTAGAAGCTTGACTACTTTTACTTCTTATCGACTTGCTTTGAACGGGCTGAATTGATTCTGTGACTCCAGTCCCATTTACATTCTTCGTCTGACTAATCTTAAGATTACTTTCGGATTGGGCGTCTTTGGGAGCCATTTGATTTTTCAGTCGATCACTGCGTCTCACATAATCGGATTTTGGTGGAATATTCATTGCTCTGATTTATTATATCCACAGAACCACAGTGTTACGTAATTACGAAAAGGACCATATCGCTACCCTAATTAGCAAACCTCGTAACTCCAGTTTTTTGCCAAAGTCACCTTTTTATACAAACCTGTAGAGACAAAAATCCTCTATCACGTATTTCAAACCTCTGAAATCCAAAAATATTTATTAATTTGTTATTTTTTACCTAGCAAACCTCTGAACTCCCTTGTTGCATTTTTAAGTTGGCAGACCTGGTAACTCCCACCTGTTCCTATTGTTTTGCATTACAGCGAAGACAACACGTGTAGTGCTCTACGTTGCTTGAGTAGTTTTGTGACAGTTTTCTTTTTTTACATGCAAAAGACTTTTGATAGTTGAAAAGTAAGTACAAATAAATATTTTTTCACATAATTTTATTGCAATGTTTACCATTCAGGGGCTTAAAACCCTGTTATAATCGTAGTATGGAGTTAAAAGGTTTGCATGTTTTCAGTTTTGAGGTAACATTAGATCTATTGTGGAGTTAAGAGTTTTGATAACTACCAATGTTTCAGTGAAGGGTTGAGTGTTCTCTATCGTTTTATTTATTTTATTTTTCAAATAAGCTACTAACAATTGGTCTACGAAATCTCCGCTTTGTATATTATAGATAGTGATTTGGCTTTAACAGGCTTTTAAGTCCTTCCAGTACAGGCGACCGCTTCTGGTACTTGGTTTATTTTGGGGATACGATATACTAGGTGTTTATGGCAACAATACAAAACCCCTTAAGTTTTTTCCAGAATGTCACGAGGGCAGAAGTGCTGCTGTAAACACCGATGAACCCATGACTTTCATTGTAAACAGCGACGGATCTTTATCTCAAGTTGAAGAAAATTGTAGTGATCCCTCTATTGTAGAAAGCCTTGCCAGAACGCCTGTTAATCAAGTTCAAGACAATGTAGATTACAATTATAGTATCTCTGGTCTCATTATGCCTGATGTAATCGCTGACATAGAAAAAAATGATGATTTGTCCCCTTACCTAGATTTAGAAAATATGGAGGTACTAGAAGCTGTTGACTTTCTTGACCAAAGAAACCTACCTAAAGATGACACTAATCCACCTGAAAATCCTGAGCAAGAAAGCCTATCTCAAGATGACATAAACCCAGTTGAAAACCAACCCGAAGGTGACATTTACATATCTGAAAATCCTGTTGTTATTCCTGAGAAAGAAAGCTTACCTCAAGATGACATAAGCTTAGCTGAGAACCAGGTTGACATTTTTGAGCAAGAAGAATTATCTGAAGCTGAAGACAATTTGGTCGTAGACGTTGATCATCAGGGCATTGATAATGCTAAGAATTTAGCTGCAAAACAGCGAAAGAAACGTCACCAGGTAAAGATTGCTACATGGAAAATTAATGAATGAAAAGAGGCAAGACAGCATGGAAAAGAATACTATGGTAAGAAAAAAAATATTGCAGGACACTATGAGTATGATATAAAAAGAAATGCGCGGAAAATGCAAATGCGTTGCAAATGTAAAAGAAAAGATAATAGTTTGTTACAGTGCGCACTATTAAGTGAAAATGAAAGAAAAAAAACTTTGATGAATTTTGGAAACTTGACTGTCAGAGGAAAAAGGTATTCGTAAAATTAATGACACAAAAAACTGAAATAGCAAGAGCCAGAGGTCGAAAAGATGATGGAAAAAGCAGGAGAAAGTTTTCTTGCAAGTATTATTTAAAAAATCATGAACTAATGTGAGAGTATGCAAAACTATGTTTCAGAATACACTGTCAATTGGAGAATGGATGGCATTACATTGGCAAGATGAAGAAAATGAAGTAAATAATGAAGAAATTCTGGATGACGTTGATGAAAATATTGACATGAATGGGAGAGCTATGGAAGCCAATCGTAAAAAACGTAGGAAGTCAATTCAAGTCGAAGCATTGGAGGAGTTTTTATGAAATTTACCTAATGTTGAATCCCATTATTGTCGTAAACGAACAAATAAAAAGTATCTAGAGCCTAACTGGAAATCCAAAAGAGAACTTGTTTCATAAAAATAAATGGTGTGTTCAGAAAAATGTTGATTCGCTTTCTCAATGTAAATTTGATCAATTCTTTGCAGATCACAACTTAGGTTTGTTTAAGCAAAAGAATGATGCATGTGATGAGTGTGAATCATATAAAGTTGGAAATTTGAGTAAGGAAGACTATGATGCACATATAATAAGAAAAGACGAAGCTAGGATGGAGAAGGAAGCAGACGTAAAGAGAAATGACTGTTTAACTTATACAATGGACTTACAAGCCTTGTTGCTATCTCCTAAGTCCAATGTGTCAGCGCTGTACTATAAAATGAAAATTGCCACACACAATTTTACAATCTACAACTTAGGAACACACGAAGGGTTTTGTTACCTTTGGAATGAAACAGAAGGTGGCCTAACATCAAATGAGTTTGCAAAAATAATATCTAAATTTTTGCAGTCACAACTTCCTTTGCCTAGTGATGGATGTGCGTACCAGAACAGAAGCGCAATAGTAGCAAACGCTCTGTTACACTTTTCGTGCTCAAATCAAGTTACTGTGGAGCAAAAATACTTGGAAGTGGGCCACACCCAAATGGAGGGCGATGCAATGCACTCTTTGATTAAGCGAAGGCTCAAAAACGTAAACATAAATGTTCCAGCAGACTATGTAAATGTATGTAGACAAGCCCGGAAAAATCCAGATGGATACAAAGTTGAATATTGGGATCACACTTATTTCAAAAATTTTGAGACCCATCTATTCTATACAAGCATCAGACCTGACAAATTTGTTGGTGACCCACGTGTTATAGACATTCGTGCTTTGCAGTACGTCCCAGATGGCTCAATCAGGTTCAAGTTCAATTATTCAGAAGAATGGCAGCTTCTACCACAACAAAAAAACTTGACTGTACAAGTTATGGCAATCCAAAATTTGCCAAACCTGTACAAAGAAAGGCTGAAAATAAAACGAAGGAAGTATAATGACCTAAAAGACCTCAAGTCCGTTTTACCAAGAGGTTATTATGTGTTTTATGACAGTATTCCATTTATTTAGGTACTATGTAAGATCATGAAAGAGGGGCGACACCACTTGACGGAAGATCATAAATCTAATAATGAAATATGGTGGATTACGTAATCCAATCTTCCGCAATAAAACCTATACAATAGGTATGGTCGTCGGCAAGTATTCAACAAAAAACAACTACTGCCCCCTACGACCATTGAATTATATTTGTTTAATACTTGGCAAAGTTTTCTACAAGAACCACTTTGCAATGCATTTCAAATATCAAAGCTGAAATTATTTTTCGATTTAATTGGGGGAACACCTCCGTACCGGTTTCATGGTCATTGCCAATCATCAGCGAAGGCTAGTTCGACCCAATATAATTCAATGGTCGTAGGGGGCAGTAGTTGTTTTTTGTTAAATACTTGCCGACGACCATACCTGTTGTATAGGTTTTATTGCGGAAGATTGGATTACGTAATCCACCATATTTCATTATTAGATTTATGGTCTTCCGTCAAGTGGTGTCGCCCCTCTTTCATGATGTTTCTGGCTTCATGTTGAAGTCGACACGTAGTCGGAGTGCATTTTAAACTGGAACCCAGAGATGGCGCTGAATGTATACCTCAGTGTTTGTCTCAGGGATTTCCAATTAGGATGAAAGGATTTTTCGATTCAATTGGGTCGAACTAGCCTTCGCTGATGATTGGCAATGACCATGAAACCGGTACGGAGGTGTTCCCCCAATTAAATCGAAAAATAATTTCAGCTTTGATATTTGAAATGCATTGCAAAGTGGTTCTTGTAGAAAACTTTGCCAAGTATTAAACAGATATAATTCAATGGTCGTAGGGGGCAGTAGTTGTTTTCTGTTGAATACTTGCCGACGACCATACCTATTGTATAGGTTTTTTTGCGGAAGATTGGATTACGTAATCCACCATATTTCATTATTAGATTTATGGCCTTCCGTCAAGTGGTGTCGCCCCTCTTTCATGATGTTTCTGGCTTCATGTTGAAGTCAACACGTAGTCGGAGTGCATTTTAAACTGGAACCCAGAGATGGCGCTGAATTTATACCTCAGTGTTTGTCTCAGGGATTTCCAATTAGGATGAAAGGATTTTTCGATTCAATTGGGTCGAACTAGCCTTCGCTGATGATTGGCAATGACCATGAAACCGGTACGGAGGTGTTCCCCCAATTAAATCGAAAAATAATTTCAGCTTTGATATTGGAAATGCATTGCAAAGTGGTTCTTGTAGAAAACTTTGCCAAGTATTAAACAAATATAATTCAATGGTCGTAGGGGGCAGTAGTTGTTTTTTGTTGAATACTTGCCGACGACCATACCTATTGTATAGGTTTTATTGCGGAAGATTGGATTACGTAATCCACCATATTTCATTATTAGATTTATGGTCTTCCGTCAAGTGGTGTCGCCCCTCTTTCATGATGTTTCTGGCTTCATGTTGAAGTCGACACGTAGTCGGAGTGTATTTTAAACTGGAACCCAGAGATAGCGCTGAATTTATACCTCAGTGTTTGTCTTAAGGGATTTCCAATTAGGATGAAAGGATTTTTCGATTCAATTGGGTCGAACTAGCCTTCGCTGATGATTGGCAATGACCATGAAACCGGTACGGAGGTGTTCCCCCAATTAAATCGAAAAATAATTTCAGCTTTGACATTTGAAATGCATTGCAAAGTGGTTCTTGTAGAAAACTTTGCCAAGTATTAAACAAATATAATTCAATGGTCGTAGGGGGCAGTAGTTGTTTTTTGTTGAATACTTGCCGACGACCATACCTATTGTATAGGTTTTATTGCGGAAGATTGGATTACGTAATCCACCATATTTCATTATTAGATTTATGGTCTTCCGTCAAGTGGTGTCGCCCCTCTTTCATGATGTTTCTGGCTTCATGTTGAAGTCGACACGTAGTCGGAGTGCATTTTAAACTGGAACCCAGAGATGGCGCTGAATTTATACCTCAGTGTTTGTCTCAGGGATTTCCAATTAGGATGAAAGGATTTTTCGATTCAATTGGGTCGAACTAGCCTTCGCTGATGATTGGCAATGACCATGAAACCGGTACGGAGGTGTTCCCTCAATTAAATCGAAAAATAATTTCAGCTTTGATATTTGAAATGCATTGCAAAGTGGTTCTTGTAGAAAACTTTGCCAAGTATTAAACAAATATAATTCAATGGTCGTAGGGGGCAGTAGTTGTTTTTTGTTGAATACTTGTTGACGACCATACCTATTGTATAGGTTTTATTGCGGAAGATTGGATTACGTAATCCACCATATTTCATTATTACTATGTAAGAGCAAAAAATTAACTAATTTTTTACGTAAATAAAAGTCCAATTGTTCTGGAAAGAAAAAAATTGTTTCAATTTTCCTACACCACTTATGTACTTATCATTACGTGTGAAAAAAACTCGTATCTCCAATATAAATGTAAAGAAAAACTCCGAACTCCAAAGAAAAACTCATATCTCCAACGTAAATATATATAAAAATCCTTAACTCCAAAATAAAAAGTTTTATTATTTATTATTTAACAACAATAAGAAACCAATGAGAAAAATGTATTAGAAGTACTTTTGAAAATTTTTAGGCATATATTGAATTATAAACATGTTTTATTGTGCTCCTGTAAAGTTAGACGTTTTGGACTTATGAGGTTTGCTAATTAGGGTAGCGATATGTTGTACTTTACCTATAATCGAATATATTGTAGTAAAATTGCACTAACTAATTTTCTTAATTTATTTAAAACACTATTTGAAACAATTATTCACTAAAACATTTACTTCACTAATTTATTTATTACTGTGTCAGTCTCTCTCTGCGAACTCTGGAACTATTATATTCGTAACACTCTGTGGCTATCTCTGACTATGACTATCCCTCCATCTAATACCCAGTGGCTTATATACTAGTATTTACAGTTCTCGGCCTTTCGAGCCTTTCGGGCGAGTTCTAAGATGTCCCCAGAAACTTTGTTCAGAGGGTTCGCGATTCTTCCACGTGATTTATTTGTTTGTCAGCGGAGAACTTGTTTACATTTCGAGTTAACGATGATCAGGGCCGGACTCGAGGCCGGTCTCGAAATCGTTACATTGCCCCCTTCTTAAAGACGTTTCGTCCCGAAATGTCATTTTTGGAGTGAGGAGATAGCTGCAAGATTCTCCATATCTGCACCTGGACGTTCGATGGAAGTAACACTCCACAGTCTTCGAGATGGGTCGAGGAAGATGGTCAGCACACCAGAATCTTGACGCCGCTGGATCTGAATATTGTCTCCAACATGCTCCTTATAACTCTCCAGCCCAGCCCATCAATCCCACAGGCCAATTTTGGGATTGCCAGGTCCACAAGATTCTGGTCCAACATCATGTCTCTTAATGTGGTGAGACTCTTCCAGACATTTTCATAAGACGGTTTATCTCGAGAAAGCTTCTTGGTAACAAAATAATAGATGTTTCTCTGGCCCTTCCTCAGCTGTAGCACCCCTCCAACTTCCGGGTTCTGTTCCCGCAGTTCCTGGAGTCGACCGAACTTTTTGGAGAATACTACTGCAATGCCTCTAGACATTTGGAGATCTTCTGCCACACAGTGAGCTAACGCGTAATCGGCAGGCACCTTGAAAAGATCTCGTGACTCCTCCCGGGTTACCCCATATTGAACTTTCTGTCCGTTCGAGTACAGGGACATGAACCTCTGAAACGTCATTTCGTCCTCCGGTGATCTGACGGTGCGGACTTGATCGTGGTTTCCGGCGTTAGGGGACAACCTATTGAAGTGGACTACCCTAGGTTTTCCTCGTGGTGGCTTATATATGCGGTAGACGAGGTCGTTTATCCTTTTCATGATCTTATATGGACCTTCCCACGAGTTCCGAAGTTTCAGTGATAGTCCACGGCGACGTTTAGGGTTGTATAGCCAGACAAGGTTACCTGTCTGATATCCACCAGCATCCGTCTTGATGTCGTAGGTCTCCTTCATTCTGTCGCTGGCACTCTGGATGTTCAAACGGACCCGTTCATGGATGTCATCTCCCGCAGTGTCTTGTCCTGGTGGCGTCCCAAAAACTTCAGGTCACATGGAAGTCGCAGCTCTCGGCCCATAATGACACAAGCAGGGGCTTGGCCGGTTGACTCATGAACTGCGGAACGATACGCGGCTCTCCACTGGTATGCGTCCCTAAGACTGGAAATAAAGTTAGACTATGCGTTGATTAAATCCACAGTTACAATCCGCACATTATCCAATTCGACGAATAGATGAAATTCTCAACAGTCTTCGAAATGCCTCATATTTCTGTTCTTTGGATCTGTTCAATGCCTACCTCCACGTGAAAATGGATACAGATAGCGCAAAAAGCCAAACTAAATCTATACACATCGCAGAACATACACAATGAATCGTCTATCTTTCGGAATTAAAACCGCACCAAGCGAATTTAACCAAATTCTAGATCAAATTCTCTATAGATTAGAAGGAACCTTGTCCTACTTTGATAATATAATGTGTTTGGAATATCAAAGGAAGAATGCCAAATTAGACTAGACAGATGTCTTTCACGACTTCAAAAGCATAATAAAGAAAAATGCAAATTTATCAAAACAGAAATTTAGTATCTTGGATATACAATTCGATAAAATCAAATTTCAAGGCAATAGTTAATATGCCCAAACCTACAACCGCAGATGAAGTCAGGAGATTCCTTGGTATGGTTACGTATTATTCAAGATTCATACCAGATTGCTCAACAAAAACGTATCCTCTGAGGAAAATACTTCAGAAAAATTCCCAATTCTATTGGAGTCGGTCATGTGAAGCTGCTTTCCTAAGGCTGAAGAAAGAAATCACCAGCGACAGGGTTCTCGTGCCTTTCGATCCAGAGCTACCGATTGTTCTCACTTGTGACGCTAGCCCTACAGGTATCGCAGGAGCTTTTTCACATATTATAGATGAACAAGAACGTCCAATAGCATTTGCATCTCGTTCGCTTACATCCGCTGAGAGAAACTATAGTCAGCTTGACAGAGAAGCCCTTGCGATCATCTTCTCAGTAAGTCATTTCTATATGTACTTATATGGGCATCACTTTCAACTCTTTACTGACAACCAGCCTCTGATAAGAATCTTCCATCAATCCAATAAACTTCCAGCCATGACATCGGCACGTCTCCTCCGATATGCCTCATGATTCGATTATGAAACCAAATTCAAGAAAGGGTCTGATAACACCATTGTAGATTGTTTGTCTAGAGCACCAGTTGATTCAAACATTCAAACCATTGATATCTCTATAAATCAAGAAGTTTCCGATATCTGCTCATATTCAGTTTTTCAAATTTCTTCTACGACTGTTACTGCAGAGATTATTGTTCAAGAAACAGACAAGGATCCCGAACTTTCCAAAATCAAGAATGACTTCTTCAATAGCAATTGTGAAAATCAAGGTTATACACTCGACGGAGGTGTTCTATTCAAAGGACAAAGAGTAGTAATTCCTCGTTCTCTTCAACAATTTGTATTGAAGGAATTACATAGTACACATATGGGCAGTACAAAAATGAAACAATTAGCCCGAAGATATTGCACGTGGCCAGGTATCGATCGTGCAATAGAAGATCTTTCAAAATCTTGTGAAACTTGCGCAGTCATCAAATCAAGTCCGTCCAAAGCACCAATACATCCGTGGGAGGAACCTGAGGAGAATTGAGATCGTGTCCATATGGACTATGCAGGTCCGTACGAAGGAAAACATTTGCTTATCTTAGTAGATGCAAAGTCAAAATGAGTTGAAGTTCGTGTTTCAAATATAGCACCTACCAGCACAAAACCCATTGAACTACTCGAAAATATATCTTCTCGACACATGGATTCCCAAGAGTCTTGGTATCAGACAATGCCGCTATCTTCTCAAGTGAAATTTTCAAGAAGTGGTGTTCTTCAATTGGAATGTTCCAGAAGTTCAGCACCAGGACACCCGCAAACCAATGGACTTGCGGAACGAAATGTACGTACAATCAAAAGTCGATTAAAGGCTATGGAGAATGAACCAGGTACACTCTAGAAAAGACTCCAAGAGATCCTGCAAATCTACAGAGCAACACCACTTGTGGAGGGAAAAAACCCTGCAGCATTGTATCTCAAAAGAAATATTCGTATCAAGATAATTTACCGGATAACCTGTGAGTCTCGAATAAAATATTTATTTGTGCATGTTGCATACCAGAAAGCGACACCATTTTGTCAAGCTGACAATCGTATATTTTCGTTTGCCGTCAAGTTTACATATCGGAGTGCTAACCTCAAAACGTCAATTTTGAATTTCGGATAACTAACCTTCAAACTTGTGGACTTTCAATATCATTGACATTTATTAATCTTTATTTCTATATCTTTTTTTTTTATTTGTATTTATATCTATTCATCACATTTTCAGTAATGATTTCAAGTAAAATTTTCCATGATGCACCATTTATATACTGCTGTTAAGATTATCTTGGATCTAAGTACTCATACATGTCAACTCCTGTGTTGAGGAGTACATCATTTCATTAAAGTGTAATATTATATCACATATTCAATGAGGAGGGTATCGTATACTGTTGACTTTCAAATCTGTGATAAACTAACATCTATCAAACGTTTTTCATGAACTCGACCCCTATCCACGAGGGAACACAAGGAAATTAGTAGAACCTGGATGTGTAGTCCATACCAGAGGATTGCCTGAAGGGTCATCTTGTTCGTACACAGGTTAGCAGAACAACAATCACAACGTTCCAGTTATCACTAGCCTGTGAATGTCCACACTGTATGAACTAAGGTAACCTGTGTCCTCGAAACAAATTCAGTAATTTCTCACAGATTTGTTATAAATATTTGGCCTAACCTCACAATATTTTTTGAATTCCAAGTTAGTGTTTCTCTAACACTACATGTTATGACTTTATTAATATATATTTGTTTTGACATATTGATTTCTTGTTGTTCTGGTTACAGAAGGAAGTCAATTTATCTCATTTCAATTATCTGATTATCTCTCATAGATTAGGTATTTTGTACTTTTTAACCTGTTGAACTAAAAATTGCTGGCGTCCAAGCCAGTCAAATTCTTGAAGTTCAAAATTTAAAATACTTGCCTGCCACATAAAAAATCCGAAACTGGCAATATAGTCCAAAGAATCTACGCCGTTCTCTGCTGAGCAGTCTGAGCAATCAAAGTAACCCCGGTTACGTTACAGAAGATACCCATGAGCAAGACAACAGAAGTCAACAAGTGAATTTTCCGGAGTTACAGAATCTTTAGCTGCCTTCACCTGAGGTTCCGACGCACCCAGAGCCTCAGCCATCTGAACGTCATGAAAATCCAACAATACCTGCAGAACTACCTCCAGTGCAACGCCAGCCATTGAGACGTTCAGAACGGATTCGCCACCCGCCTAAACGTCTTAATAATTACATTTTGAACATACGAATTTAGGTCCAATTCAGGACCCTGTATTTTCATAGATCTTCAAAGTTGTTCACGTTGTCGTTCTTATTATTTCTATAGATACCCACGACTAATACTCGATCAGGTAACAAAAGTGTGATAGAATGAAGTTGAAAATAAATAAAGTGACGTTTGTCAAAGTATGGTTTTATTGCGGGCAAACTTTCAATAACTATTAAAAAGCCACAACACATTCCAGAGTTATTATTTTTGTATTACAAACTCTCAAGTTCACCACTGTCTTCTTTATGTACATTTTCAGACTTTTTCTCGATGGTTGATATCTTTGGTCAAGTGAAAAGTTACACATTTCTTTTTCTAAATATTTAGGCTAGGAAATGATTCGATTTGACCATTTGCAAAGCCTGTCAATATTATGTTCAGTAACTTTATCGACATACAGCTATCGGAGAAAATGAGGGTTGCAGTATCATCCGTGTAAGAAATCATATGACCGTGGAAGTTTTTAATCTGACTTATGTCATTTATGTATATTAGAAACAGGAGTGGACCAAGAATTTTACTTTGTGATACACCCACAATAACCACCGAATTGTCTATAGCATTATGGATTCTGACTGTCCTATTCTGTATGAACTTACAGTGTTGGACCTCTTATACCGTTGTCTATATCGTGTCTATTAAAATTGTGTTTCAAGAAAAACAGCCAGACACTTCTTAAAGTCATCTGCATTTTGTATAAACAGCTCCGATAGCTTAAGGATGGCATTTTCAGTACTAACTGATTTCGTTTTCAAGATTTATATTATTTTTTTTCATGATCAGATTGTGGAAACAAGCCAGCGATATCTAAGGCGATTCTCTCAATTATGCTGCCAATGTTGTACTGACGCATCGGTGCCTTAGGTCGTGTTTGAGGTTCATTACTGACAGCGCTCACAGCACACTTTCTGCACCAGTCCTTAACGTTAGCTCGGCAACTGGCCCAGTAAAACCGTTGCCTCAGTTCCTGGAGGCACTCCCAGATGTCATCCACTGACCCCATCATGGATTTCTTGGAGCACTTCCTGTCTTCTGGTCCTTGGTACTGTCCGACGTATTTTTTCCTACCATCTTCGGACTCTTAACACAAGCACCAGGACTCCACTGTCCATGGTGACAGAGTTTCATTCGGTCCAGTAGGATTTAATGGCTGGCGAATAATTTCCTACTACGACGGTCTTTGGTTACTTTTCTTCCAGCCAATGTCTTGTTGTTATTTCAGTTGTTATCTACTGCCGTGTGGTTCTACAAACTCTCGTCTCCTTTTCCTCTGCTCGTCGACAATGTGAGCAGTCATCTGGGCATGGTCTTTGCAGAAGAGCATCTGCATTTCTATGGCTATAACAAGTTCGATGTTTATTCTCGAAGTTAAATTCTTGGAGTCTCTCAACGGGTTACGTGATCCTCAGGCTTAATAAACTGTTGAAGCCATTTGAGATCTGCATGGTCAGTTCTCAACAAGCATCTTCTCCCATACTAATTTGTGTCAACAGCTCGCGCCTGTTGACACAATATTCGCCCCGTTACTGAGTGTTTCGCTGAAGTAGCCGATAACTTTCTCCAGTCCCTCTTGGATTTGGGACAGAACAGCTCCAAGTATCACGTTGCTGGCATCCAGGTCCAAAATGAAGTTTCCGTTCAGCAGGGGTGAGGTCAGAATTGGTGCGTTGATCAATGCTCCATTCAGCTTCCTGAACGAATATTGGCATTTCTTGGACCACTGGAACTTTGTTTGCCCTTCCGTGAGCATGATCAGTGGTTTGGTGATGTTGGCAAATGCCACCACGTATCGGCGATAGTAGGTGCACAAACCAAGAAAACTCCTAAGCTGGTGTATGTCTTTTGGAATTGACCATTCTTTCACAGCTTTGATCTTCCGTTCATCTACTACTGCTTCTTCCCAAGAAACAATGTGGTCGAGATATCGTACTTCTTTTTAGAATTTCTTGGGGCCCAGTTTCGATCCAGAGCTTCTCAGTCGCAGAAACAACTCTTCTACCCTCTTTCTTTTTCTTGTCCGGCATCGAGGATGTCTTGGTACTTCCTGACTAATCCTCTGTTTGGACTGTTGAGCTTGTTCTATGCCCTTGGAAGGGGTGACAACCAGTTTTTCCAATTCCGCTGGCAAGTTGTTGGCTTGGCTAACAGTACCACTTACACTCCTAATCAGAGGAAATTACTCATACTAGCGCAAATTTATCACCTCTCAGGTACGCTCACATCTTCAGCCAACAGGATATGAATCACATTTCTTCACATCTCCCATGAAGCACTAGCTCTTCTCCGTTCACACG
This sequence comes from Chrysolina americana, assembly GCA_958502065.1. Classification (NCBI taxonomy): domain Eukaryota; kingdom Metazoa; phylum Arthropoda; class Insecta; order Coleoptera; family Chrysomelidae; genus Chrysolina; species Chrysolina americana. Next base: position 61,255,275 of record OY293415.1, on the reverse strand, counting down.
TAGGACGCCGTCTTTGAAATTGAGCTCGAACCCTCTGGAATTCATGATGTCCATTCCAATGATTGCATCACCCTCGATGTCCACAACTAGAGCTAGGGGTTTTACTTTAGTGATGCCTAAAGTCGGTTTACCTGGTACCTCACCATATACCGTGGCTGGCTCTCCAGGTTGACGGTTCAATTCAACGATTGTCCTAGTCGCACCTGTATCTAGCAGCATAATTAATATAGTCTTTAGATTTTATAGTACCTACATATCAAGAAATACTCCAATTAAACACAAAATCGTTTTTTATTAATGAAAAAACATTCAATAGTTTTAGCATATACTTGTAATACATTTTCAGAAATACTGTATAGAAAAAATATAAATTAATAATTATTTACACCTATCAAAATGCATTTTAATGATCAATGAAGGGCCTAAAGTATTTCTAGATCACAGTGACGTATTTCTGGGTGCTTCTTCTGAAATAATAAATGAAATGTAAAAACTAAATTTGTAGTTGATATAAGTACTCACTCTTAATTTCATCTCTATTCTATCAATTTCTCCTCCCATCATGTCGACTATATTTTCTCCGTGAAGGAGCATAAAATCTTCTAATTTATCAATGTTGTCAATTTTTTTAATTTCCTGAAATTGTTCAAATAACAGTAATTTGGGTAACTTACAGAAAAAAACGTACAATACAATTACCTACTTGACTATATTATTATACATTTTTATTTCAATGAATGCCTGAAAAATAGCGCTGACAGAAATTGATCCCAGTTTTTAATAAAAAAAATTAAAACCAAGACATTATATTAATGATAAGTCAACTGCTGAAAGAACCAACATTCAATGAAAACTAAATATATTACGATGCAATTACCTCCAACAAATCGTTCAGCTCTTGCTTGTCCAAATAAGCCCTTGTTAATTCTCTGCCATCAAAATCTAACTCTGCTTTATATCTAACTAAATAACTTCCCATATCTATCCCTTTCACGTCATGGATCGCCCTTATCATTATATCTTTTTCTAATTCAGCATTTATTTTGTCCAAGCTTTCTTCTGGAATAGATCTGTAAAAACATTCATCTTGCCATTCGTCCTATTCACCAGTTGTATTTCTCACCTTCCTACAAGAGCTGCGACATTAGTATAGATTATAAAAGAGGCAACGGATCCTAAAATGCACCCAACAAGTAAAGAACCCATCGAGTCTGGAATGGGATTTTTTGTTATTGACGAGATTCCCATACAACCAGCTGCGATAATTACACCCACTACAGCTGCAAAATCTTCTAGTAGTACCACGTTAACACTAGGGTCTTGACCTCTGAAAACTGAAGTATAACACATTTCACAAATCGGAAAATAACTTTAAACTAAATATTGCAAATAGTCCAATGAAAACATTTCCGCTTTCATGAATTCAAAGTATGTATAAATTGAATTGAAACAAATTGAGAGTTGATAGAAAATGAATTTGAAATCCACAACAAAAAGTTCGTCGGAAAGTATTCAACAGAAACACATCACCTTACGTCCATTGTTAAACTATACCTGTTACGTTCTTGGTATTAGTTCCAAAGGGTTGAGTTTGAAATCTATTTCTCAGTTTTTCTTCAAATACCTTTCGTTGAGCATTGACAAATATGTACCCAACTTTAATATACGTTAATCGAAGTGCTTTCAGGTTGTACATGGAGATATGCTCACATCACATGTTCATTGTTAGGAATTTCAAGTATGTGGGTATTGAAATGTTTCTAATTATTAAAGGGTTTTCATTATAATTTGTGTTCAAACCTGTACTGATGATTAGGTGGTCCCCGTTTTCGAAGAGCACTTGCAAAATAATGTTGAAAAAGTGCAAATTTGGTATAATTTAATTCATCAAAGGCATGAAATAGCAGATGAGGAGTTGAGCCTGATTATGATAACATTTAAGCAATACAAAATTCCTTATAGTAAAAACGACTTAAAAAATGGATGTATGATTACATACTTAACAAAATTTAAACAAATTTTTTAATAAAATACTGAAATTGTGGGAGATCTTTTGAAGAAGATCAGCTATGGCATTGGGAAGAGAAGCACCAAGAAAGTTTCTAGGAACTGAAGCAATCTTTATGTTCAAAACCGATACTTCACTATTATGATGTAAACAAGCCCATATCAGTTTCGGTAGATTCTTCTCAAAATGCCATCGGAGCAGCGTTATTATAGAATAATTTGCCTGTTCATTACGTATAAAATCATCAATTCACAAAAACTAGTGAAAAAAAGGGTAATTTCCTTCCTCAAGAAATTCAATATACTGAGCTATCATCAGTTCGGATTTCAGACCTCAAAAAGTACGCGCAGGATGCCATCTTTGCATTACTAGAAAACCTCTATCTCAATCTAAATGAACGACATGCAGCTCTGCTGTGGTGGTATTTCAAGACCCATCCAAGGCTTTCGATTGTGTGAGTCACGAAATATAACTGCAAAAGCTTGAAGTTTATGGACTCAGAGGTACTGCACTATGAGCATTTCAGTGTGGATATAAATAACGTCAAAGAGTGGTGTGATGCCAATCTTCTTTCTTTCAATATAAGTGTCTCATTCAAATGTGATATCAAGGAAATTACATTGAAGAATGAAACAATTACGAATGTTATAGACACAAGTTTTTAGGTCTGCATATCGATGGTAAATTAAGATTTTAAAGCCATATCAGTAAATTGTGCAAACGTTTGGCAGCAGGTTGCTATGCTGTACGCATAATGCTAGAAAGGTTTAGTTTTCATTGATTAAAACACATTTCAGATATGACATCTGCTTTTGGGGACTGTGTTCACAGTACCTCTTTGATATGGTCTTTATTTTACAGAAATGTGATATAAGATATTTAGTCAAAGCCAAATATCGCGATTCCTGTCGAGAATTATTTACACAACATCGAAATTTAAACACTGTAATGTCTTTTCATGCTAGAGACAGTATGCTGTATGAATTCTACGGAGACTCATCTACCTGATCCTAAAAATATCGATACGACTTACGATCTGTGATTACTACTTTTTAATTGTTTTTTATCATTTAAGGTGTACTTGTTATTCGCCGATAGATCGATTTTAATACATTTAAACATATTTACAAAAACTTTTATAATTGTATTATTGAATTGACTATCGATAACAAGTGGTTGTGTTCATACAATTTTCTTTCTTTTAACAGTTCAAGAATTTTATTGAAATTACCTTCTTGTATTTATATCCTCAAGCTTTGTCAATGAGAATTGTATTCTTTCGATATTGAAGCATATTTTTTATTTGATTTGAAAGAAAGAGAGAAACTAGGTGGAAAGGGTGGTTTTAGCAGTTTTTTTGGGTTTGGAACGTTCCCGCCTCTCAAGGCGATTATGAAAAAAAATCCTGAACATGTGTCCACCTAGCATATAAGGGATGTTCATTCAAATTCAAAAACATGATGTTGAATTGATTTATAAACTGGTATCACAAATGTACATAGCAAATGCATTATCGAGAGCTCGTAATAAAAACAATAAAGTTGATGAAAGTGAAATAAATTTTTGAAAAAAACCTTCAAATGGATATTGAAGAACCAATAAGTGATAATTTGCAAGTTTCTGAAAGAAAATTGGCGCAGAGAAGTTGGCGATGTGTCACTGTTTTGAAGATATTTTCAAGTAAGATGCTCTTCTGAAATATCATCAATCTTTCCAACAGTAGCGGTTTGATCGAGACTCTAACAATCAATATAATAATATACTTCGAATAATAATCGACAAAGCAGGAAAAATATAAAAAATTTAAATTAAATAAAAATAATTAGATAAGTGAATGTAATTTGGAAAAAAAAAAGATACAATATAAAAGATAAATATTACATTTTTGAATAAAAACATACTGTCAAATAGTCTTGAAAAAGAAGAAAAGCTATTCAAACACAACTCATTATATAAGAGCTCATTATAAAATGAGATGTCATTACCTAAATGGTAACTTACAATTAATAATAATAATTTCTCATAAACAATCATAGAGTGTACCCAAAGGCATAGCCTGTGCGGGGAAAGGACGGCTATTATTATTATTTGCCGTGGCGCTCCGGGGCAACTTACTGGTGTTTTTGGTGGTGTATTCACTTTTCAGCTGTAGGAAAACCTGGAAAACCTACAGCACCACCCCGGGTGGTCGGTGCGCACTTCAAACTAGCACCAGATGTCTGGATTGACATCTGGGCAACTCATATCACACTTGATTAACAACGAGGCATGTGGTCACCTAAAGAGACCCATGTACTTGAGAAAAACGATTCTCGCGTACCGAAGCCTCGAACGTCTGTCTGAAGCGAGCCACAAGTTCCATTGCTAGATACATTAGCCACTGGTCCTCCGACCACCTGCAACCCTCAATATTTATCAATAATTTTGTATGATAAATCAAAATATGGTGTTAACAAAATAAGATATCATGTAACAAATTAATTCACATTAGGAACTATAGTAAGAACTTAATATTATAATATTCCTGTAGGCTATAATAAGCACTCTGTAACAGAGCCATTTTTACAATCTTTTAAAATAATTTATATTTCTATAACAAGCTGGCAGATGATTACGGATTTTTTTACTTTCATACATGATGGAGTGTTAGGTCAGACTAGATTTAGGTGAGGGCAAGGGAACACAACTTTCATTCCTTGTTTCATGTTTTCTTATTTCAGTAGGTGATCCGTATTTTGTGTGATGAGGCATACAGTTTCTAAAATGAATAAACAAGCGAGTGATAATATTTGTTGACTGACCTGTCAATTTAGTATCGAATCAATCAATCAATCCATCAAATATACTTTATTATCCAAGAAATAGTTCTTATAGACAAAGTATATGTTAGTTGTACCAGTTAACAATTTTTGACCGAGGAAGAGTGGTTTGCAGTGATCTTGTATTTTTGCTTATGTACCTGACAGTCTTTTTTTGCAAAACGAATACTGAATACTGAGTTAAATAGTTGTTGACTTCATAAGCAAGCCACAGAAAGCAAATTCATATCTCATAATATAAGACCCACTCAGAGAAAAATGCCCAATTACGGCTGAGGGTTGATCGAGTTCATTTGAAACAACTCGAACTGCATAGCAGCCAAAGGCAATTTTTTTGTGTAAGTTCACTTGTCAAATCTAAATTTATCATCAATGCATACACCAAAATTTTTCTATGACTAGGCCATCAAAAGTGAACTTGAAGCAAACTATGTTTGTTTTATTTGTGTGGAAACATAATGAGTTTGAATCACACCACTGTTTAACTCTAACTCTACAATGATTAAGTACGATTCGGCTTCAATCCCCATTTATTTAACCAATAGCATGCAGAGTTTGTGAGTCTTTGGAGGTTGGTGATGCTTCTTTGTGGATACGAAACTAGTCTGCAGATGGTCTCCCTGTCTGAAGAAAAACAAATTTCTGCTATTTGGTTACAGGAAGCACTCGCAATTGAACCCTCTACAATGAGGAACATTGCACAAGTATTTGATTGATATAATTCGATAGTCGTCATGGTATCAGCCAGAAATAGCGGTACATAATGTTATGTACCGCTATTTTGTTTTGGATAAATATTTTTGTTTAAAATTTTGTTGTTGTGTAGAGAATTGAAATGCAATTCAAACGATGTATCACTCGACCCCCATGGCATTAAAAAAAAAAAAATTAATGGCCGACCGACGTCATTTAAAAAAATATATTTTTTGTTGTCAAAAAGAAGACCATGAACTACCATCAAAACAAAAAAAATTCAAAACAGAATTCCAATCCGTTCAAAAGTTAACATGGGTGGGGTTACTCTAAAAGAGTTCTTACATTATGTACCGCCATTTTGTTTTGGAAGTATAATTTTGGTTTGAAATTCTGGGGACGTATAGAGCATTGCAAGACATTTCGAATGAGGTATCACTCGACCCCCCATGCCATTTGAAAAATTCTTTCAAAATGGTTTCAGGCCGCCATTTTGAAAGATAGGCAATTTTTTCGTCAGAAAGTAGCTTATGAATTGCCATTCCTCCAAAAAAATTTCATGCGAAAATTCCAATCCGTTCAAAAGTTAATAGGGGGGGTTACTTTATGGACACACTGTATATTAACGTATTTAAAAAAAGATGTCAAAACACGAATATTTTCAGCATAATTTATACGACTTGCCGTCTTAATTCTCCGAGCCGTGGTGAAGAAATTTGACAACACGGTGAAAGCGCACTACCATGCGTGCCATCACTAGTCATTGTATTGTGGAATGGTGATTGTTAATAGTCATTTCAGGGTGAGTTATTTGTGTTCTAATTGATGTATGAACGTACGATTCATGTGAAATGGTTTAAGAAATATTGGTATAGTCTATATAGTGTTCGATTTATTAGTAAAAGTGTGTTCAAAGACCATCAAAAATAGTGGTAAACTCGAATACAATGGTGAAGTTATTTACGTATACCAATTTTTGCTTTTCGAGGGAATTTCTACTTCATATATGCCAATATGCCTACTTGTTGTTGTGTGACATGGTCTGAGTCGAATTACGATTCTCAATAAAACCATATCTCAGTATTTTATTTCCAGAAAGAAGAGGAATTGCGAAATAAGTGAAATAAGGCTTTGGAGCCCCTCTAAAAGGTCTGTTGTATGTGCGATTCATTTTCATGATACTGAAACATTTCCTCTACGAAATGGATCAATAAAAAAATAGCTTAATCGTCCAAAATTGATAAAAACTATAGTTCCTTCAATGTTTCCAAATCGAGGGGGAAACATCTAGCTAAAATGTTTACAAGACTCAAAATATTCAAAAGACTCGAGACTCAAGATTGGGACTGAAGAGACTCAAAATCAAATCCAAGTGACTTGAAGACTCGATCAAACTTAAGACTTAAAGACTTAGCCGATGACTGAAAGACTGAAGCGAAGATTTAAGTACTGAAAAATGACACAAATTACTCATAATTTTCAGTTGTACAAGATTTAAAGTAGATGTTTCCCCCTCGTTCCCAATTTACTAAAATATTTTTCAAAACCTGCAACATTATTGAGAACTATCCCCAATGACAGAAATCAGAAATGTTTAGATGTTCATAATAATTCAGTAGAAAAGTTTGATAAGTCAGATGTCATCCACAGTTGGATCAATTACTTAGAGAATATGCCAAAAAAACTACAAATTGGTAATTGGAAAGTTCATCATACTTTATTTCTATCTACTAGGTTTGTAATCAGATGTCTTATTAGCTGATGATGAGAATGAACTGAGAATAACTTCGCAAATTATAATATTGAATGAGATGCAGGTACAAGTTTACCTTGGTAATAATAAGTTGGGATCATTGTATTGACTAGTAGTCATTGTTTTACTTTATTTTGCAGTCGAGTATATTATAAAAACTGTTTTTTTCAAAGCTGAACATCTCTTGGAATCATTACTTTCAAAGTAAGTTCAATACAATGTGTTTTATTCACAAATCCTCTTTAAAAGGACCCCGCACACCTTATATGGGAAAATGGCTCTCCGTCAAATTTCTTGAATTTTTGATATGTTGTAGAATTGATCATTCCGATGAAATGTTTCAACGGGCGCAACACGATCCTATGACTAGTTTTCGAGATACAGGGTGTTGAATATGAGAAACATTCACTTTTCATCACTCTGTATCTGCCAAGTTACGATTTAGTTCGGATTTATCTTTTGTGGGATCATCATCACATCCGTGTATGATGAATTCATGAGAAATTCATTTCCAAATCTTTTCGTAGTACAGGGCGATTTCACTTGAAAACAATGCTATTTTGAGACTTTCATAATTTAGTTGTTTTATAAAGAGAAAATGCGAGAAAAGGTAGAATTATCACATAATATTATAAATTCATTTCATCTAGCATCACAGTTGATACAATTCATACAAGGTGATTCACAAATATGGAAACATAACGAATTTTGTTTTTTGGGACACCTTGTAGTAATAAACCAACCTAAAATGACAAAATTCACTTGAAGAATGTTAAATGATATGTTTCATCGTATACAGAGTCGAATGATATCAATTTGAAAAATTAGTTATACTTTAATAAATAAAAACCTTGATTTTTTAAATCACCCTATATCTCATAAGGGAGTCCGAAAAGATAGCGATATTTTTTCATGGGAGAACTCGAAATACTTTCATCCATATTGTACAAAATTTTCAGCGGAATCCTATGACGGGTTTTTCATATACAAGGCGAAAAATGTATTTTCACTCCAGTTTTCGGCGGGTTTGATGTAGTTCTTCCTCGTCCGGCCGCTTTTACTCGAAATAAAAATATTTCAATAAAATAGTGATCAGTTATTATACCGTACAATAGCGTACCGTATCCCTCGAAAAAAAGCCATAACTCGAATTATTATCTGCATCAGCATCGTCTAGTAGGCGATTCAATGGAAAAGTTATTTTTTCATGCTTAGTGTTTCTCAGAAGTTATATTATACTTATTACATCCGCAGAAGTTCGTTTTTTCGAATTTTCACTCTATAAAACAATAAAATAGTGAAAGTCTCAAAATAGCATTATTATCAAAGGAAATCGCCCTGTACTACAAAAAGATTTGGACATGAATATCTCATGAATTTGTCACATAACGACAATACCACATAGGATAAATCAGAAAAAAATCATAATTTGTATGTAATTATTTCTATCGGCTTATATAGATATATATTAAATCAAATTCTCGGCATATTTTTACACCAAATTAACGTTTTATGTTTCAATTATGTTCTTGTAGCTTCGAATCGTATATATGTTTGTATATAGTATATACCCCCTTTCAGAGAACGTTTCTCTTTCTTTTTCTTGTATTTGAAACATCATCTGAATCATCTTCGAATACCTACTTATTAATATATTCCTCTTATTTCGTAGTAGGCATGGAGAACAATTCAAAGAGGATAAAATCAACAAAATTCTTATGTCAATAGTCGTTTTCTTGTCATAAAGCCCGAGAACTCTTTTTGGGTTATTGGACTAATTGAAGTTTCTTTTTTACTGTTCAAGTTTATGTGATTTTCAGTGTTTGTTGAACTTTGCTGAACAATATGGCCTTCGCAAATAGAGTGAGTTGATATGTTTGCGACCGAAATGTTATTCCTAGACTCTCAATGCGTTTGAATAGAGGAGATAATATTGATGTTTTGCAAATTGCAACATATCGAAGACAAACTGCGGGAAATCCACCTATTGATATTCAGGATGATACAAAAATATGTTTCAATTGTAATAACACAGTAATGAATGACATTATTGCTATGGAAAATAACCCGAATTGCCTTCGTCTCAATGTGTTGTCCCGCGTATCAAGTCGTGCGTGCATTATTTGTAATGCTCGTCAAAATATTCAAAGACTTTCTTTAGAATGTAGAGTGGATATTTTTGTTGCTTCTGATATCTATGTCCCAGATTTCTTGAGAATTTGTGGTCACCATCTTGATCATCAAGGTTTCCTTCCAAATTACTTGCATGGAGGTTTGAATTTTGTGAATAAACCATACATAATTTCCAATCTTCAAAATTTTCTTCAAAGAATGAGGAGATTTGCTAATAGAAACAGGCCACTCCGTAACTGGGAGGATATCAATTGTTTCACTGAAGACGAATTTAAGTATCTGACATCAATCTCAAAAAATCATTTTCGACAATTACTAGAATTTTGTGATATTGTTGAACAAGGTGGCAAGATAAGAAATGTCGAAAGAAAACATTTGCTGACATTTTTGATCAAAATGAAACATGGAGTTTCAGATGAGTTTTTGAAAATATTGTTCAGTTATCCTTCTCGACAAACAGCAAGCTTCATTATTTCTAATGTGAGATTATCTCTTTTACAAAGGTTATATATATTGGATTTAATTCAATAACAAGAGAAAATTATATTAACAGTCATGTATCCCCTTATACGAATCAACTGTACAATCCCACACCAGATATTCCCAAAACAATAGTTTATATAGATTGTACCTACAATAAAATAGAAAAGAGCAGTAACTTCCGGGTATTGAGGCAATCATACTGTTTCCACAAGAATGAACACTTGGTCAAACCAGAGATCATAGTTGCCCCCGATGGATATATCTTAGCAATCAACGGGGCGTACTTCGCAGATGCTAGGAATAATGATGCAAGTGTTCTAAATCACGAATTACAAGTTGATTTGAATGGAATGAAAACATGGTTTCAAGAAGGAGATATTGTGATAGTCGATAGAGGCTATAGAGATTCAATCAATAGTGTACAAGAACTTGGCTTGCATTACTATATGCCACCATTTCTACCGCCGAATCAAAGGCAATTAACGACAAATGAAGCCAATCAGGCACGTTTAATAACCACTACTGGATGGATTGTTGAAGCTAGAAATGGACATTTTAAGTCAATTTTCAAATTTTTTCGTCAACCCATAACAGCAATACATGCTGCGAAGCTACATGACTATTACCTGATTGCTGGTGCTCTTATAAATAGATTCCATTTATTGATAAATATTCCTAAGATTCAGAATATTTCTCGGTTCAGGAATGCTGCTAAACACATGCTTTGGGTTGTTTTCACTGAAAGAGGTGACGAAAATCTAGAAGATCCTGCTCTCCCCATTACGGGGTATTATTGTACTTGTAAGTCCGGTGCTAGGACTTTAGGAACTTGTGCGCATGTTGCTAGCGTGATATGGTTTTTGGGGTACGCTAGATATCAAGAAAACATACATTTTCCATCCAATCGTCTTTGCTTCCAGAGGACATGGATATCGGTCCAGAAATAGTTTAATTTTATTGGTTATTGGTAAGAATCTCCTTCTAATTCGTATTTGATAATGTTTTTTGATTAGGGAAAAATTCAGTTATCCATCATGTATTTTCCTTGTTGTATTGTCATGCACATGCTCGTGCCAACCCAATATCCGAAAGATATATCACATCCCGTTGAACTTCAATATATATATATATGTATATATATATATATATATATATATATATATATATATATATATATATATATATATATATATATATATATATATATATATATATATATATATACATACATACATACATATAGATATATATATATATATATATATATATACAGTGTGTCCCAGCTAAAACTTGTCACCCCCCTAATATCCGAACTCATAAAAAAATGGAAAATCGCTCAGACCCGTCGATTTGTATTTCAAGGGGGAACACTTTCACCAAATACACCATCATTGTGTTGTCAACCCCCTCAACCCCAGCACCCCCTACTTCAGAATTTTCAATGGGACTACTATACTTGTGATACATCATTTTGAAGGGAATTCAATCCCAAATACATCGGTGTACTGAAATTGAGGATCGATCAAGTGTTGTTGAAGTTTTCATGAAAACTAATTTTTTACAGATATTTTTATTTTTCATCACCTAACATGTTATCATCGTATGAAAGGTTCAAAATGTGAACCATTCAGTTCCATACAGAAGTATAAGCGATCTGGAGTCACTGCACGACACTCCAAAACAATTCTCCTGCGTAGATCATCAAGAGAAGTTGGCTGGGTAATATAAACTTTGGATTTCAAATGACCCCATAAAAAGAAGTCTAATGGTGATAAATCAGGAGATCTAGCCGGCCATTCTATTGGTCCTCGCCTTCCAATCCATCGCCCTGTGAAATTGTCATCTAAAAATTGTCGTACAGGTGCAACAAAATGTGGAGGAGCTCCATCTTGTTGAAAGGTGAGCTGACCGTCAAGTAACCTATCATCGTCTTCAAGTAACTGAGTGATTCTGGGGTTCACAGTTGTATCAAGAAGTTCAAGATACGTTTGTCCGTTGAGGTTACCATCAATAAAATATGGACCTACAATATGGTCTCCCAGAATACCAGCCTAAACATTCAATTTCTGGGGAGTTTGTGAATGAGTTTCCCTGTACCAATGGGGATTTACGTCACTCCAGTATCTGCAGTTGTGCCTGTTCACATGTCCATTTAAATAAAAAGAAGATTCGTCAGAAAAGCACACATTGTAGAGGTAATTATTATCACCAATCAATAATTGACTCATGATTTCACAAAACTCTGTACGTCTGTCAGGATCATCTTCATTTAATTCTTGTACATTCTGCATTTTATAAGGATGGAATTTTGCGTCTTTTAGAATTCGATGTACGCTGCTTTTCTAAACTCCAGAAATAGTCTCAAGTTGTCTTAACGATTGAATGTTGTCGATCACTGCATGTCCTACAACTGCAACAGTGACCCCTTCATTTCTCATAGGCTTCTCTCGTTCATGTTTTTTATTCAGCACTGATCCCGACTCCAAGAACTTATTCATCAATTGAAGCACGTACTGATATGATGTGGTGTTTTCTGGATGACTTTCATTGAAACTTCGAGCCGTAGCTCTAGCACATCGTCCATTTTCAAAATACGCAGCTACAATGGATATTCTCTCTTGTACAGTATAAACCATTTTCGAATGTTTTCAAATTGTTGAATGCAGTGACTCGAATACATCAATTACCAAGGCGTAAACAAAGATATGCGTATAAAAACGTCTGTCTCACCTTCGAAACTATTATTTCTGACAGCATATTATTTTTCAATACAGTGGCATACCCACAGTGAACCTTTCTTACGACGCTAACATTTGAGGTGATGAAAAATTAAAATATCTGGATAAAACTTAGATTTCATGAAAACTTCAACAACACTTGATCGATCCTCAATTTCAGTACACCGATGTATTTGGGATTGAATTCTCTTCAAAATGATGTATCACAAGTATAGTAGTCCCATTGAAAATTCTGAAGTAGGGAGTGCTGGGGTTGAGGGGATTGACAACACAATGATGGTGTATTTGGTGAAAGTGTTCCCCCTTGAAATAAAAATCGACGGGTCTGAGCGATTTTCAATTTTTTTCATGAGTTCGGATATTAGGGGGGTGACAAGTTTTAGCTGGGACACACTGTGTATATATATATATATATATATATATATATATATATATATATATATATATATATATATATATATATGAAAACTAAAAGTTCGGGTTGAACCGCGTCTAGAATTTGTTGAAATTCGACGTTTCGGCTCCGATTTTGGAGCCATTTTCAAGAACTGAAATAGAAAGAAAATTAATGAAAGGTTAAAACGTAATTCTACGCTGAGGTCTCAATCTGCCTACTCCTCAGGTATATATATATATATATATATATAGAAGTAAATAGAGTGATTTATGTTTTGATTCCGAGAGCCACCATCATCCATCATAGCCATGGGATACATATTATGTGTGCCATCTGGCAAGGCCGTACAAGTTGTTATGAGTTGAAATAATGTTGATTTCACTTCACTGAATTCCTTACTTTTACGTTTTGAATAAATATCAAATAAGTATCTTCTCAATCACATCAGGAGACTTCAATGGATAGGTAGAGTGGTCATTTATTAGCGTAAAATAGTGAAATATATGGACTTTTTCACAAATTGTTCGCCTTGTATATAAAAAACCTGTCATAGGAATTTGATGAAAATTTTGTACGATATGAATGAAAGTATTTCGAGTTTTCCCGTGAAAAAATATCGCTATCTTTTCGGACTCCCTTATGAGATATAGGGTGATTTAAAAGATCAAGGTTTTTATTTATTAAAGTATAACTAATTTTTTTTAAATTGATATCATTCGACTCTGTATACGATGAAACATATCATTTAACATTCTTCAAGTGAATTTTGTCATTTTAGTTTGGTTTATTACTACAAGGTGTCCCAAAAACCAAAATTCGTTTTGTTTCCATATTTGTGAATCACCTTGTATGAATTGTATCAACTGTGATGCTAGATGAAATGAATTTATAATATTATGTGATAATACTACCTTTTCTCGCATTTTCTCTTTATAAAACAACTAAATTATGAAAGTCTCAAAATAGCATTGTTTTCAAGTGAAATCGCCCTGTACTACGAAAAGATTTGGAAATGAATTTCTCATGAATTCATCATACACGGATGTGATGATGATCCCACAAAAGATAAATCCGAACTAAATCGTAACTTGGCAGATACAGAGTGATGAAAAGTGAATGTTTCTCTTATTCAACACCCTGTATCTCGAAAACTAGTCATAGGATCGTGTTGCGCCCGTTGAAACATTTCATCGGAATGATCAATTCTACAACATATCAAAAATTCAAGAAATTTGACGGAGAGCCATTTTCCCATATAAGGTGTGCGGGGTCCTTTCCAACCTTACAATTGAAATTTGTGACTATAATTCCGTACTGCCGGGATATTCACAAAACTGTTATTCATAGTGTGAAAACCCTAATGAGAGGAAAAAACATTACCTAAATCTATAAATACAGGTAAAAACATTCACAAGCACAACAATTTGTGTTGAAAGGGAAAGATCGAATGGTGGACCTTTTAGACCACTTTCATCTGTTCAAGAGGTAACAATTAAAACCACAAAAGAAATGTCATAAATTTTCTTTACTGTATTTTAGAGAGTTGCAGATGCAATTAAAATATCTCGAAAAACGGTGTACTTCAAAATGAGAAACAAAAATAAACATTCCATCAACACACACTGAATCACTCATTGAAAAATGGTATGAACGAGAAAAGCTCCTTTGTGATTATGGTTATCAAATCAATTATTATAAACATTAGTGACAGTTTTGAATCTGAAAGTGATTAAATATATATATTAATTTTGTTTTTCCTTTCATAACTGGTACATAGTTCTACATGCTCACAAAACATAAATAAATGTATGAAAACATTTTTTGTTAATCATGTTTTGAGTATTTCATTACCAAATATATTTCAACTGGTGTATTTTTACTTCTTAGATATTCATTTATTTATCATTATACAGTGTGTCCTTGCATCCATGCGAATAGGTAATTGAAAAAGTTTTTATACCTAAGTCTAGAAGATTCCTTTACTGAGTTTAGTCATGTTTGAATGGAAACTCATTTTTTGATATTAAATGCAAAGGTTTTGGAAATATTGTTTTCTGAACAACTTTTTTCGTTAACTTTTACCTGAATGGAGAAAAGGGGGGTGTAACCCCCATGAGTGTGTGTCACACGGTATTTATTCTGCTGGAACTAAATAAACTCTCATTGTCTGGTGGTTCGCCATTTCCATGAATTTGAAAATGTTAATTTAGTAATTCATTATCCTCTTATTACTTACAAGTTTTAATTTTATCGGGATATTAGCCACCTCATTCTACATTAAGACTTTATTTTGACTAAAATTTCTAGACTTATTTCATATGCATAACAATGATGACGCACGGGTAAAGATAAAATAATTGAACTGTACCTGATTTTAGCACAGTCAGAATACGGCAGAATACTAATCAGAGAAATGAATCATGTGAATTTTAGGGTATGAAAAAACCGAACTTGACAGTTTTTCCGTTTCTAATTAATTGAATAAATTGCGATTCCCGTTTGTGATGGAGAAAATGAAACAACCACATTATTCGGCGCTCTTTTCTTCACAATTGCATTCTCATATGTTTTTTCCTAGTTATGCAAATAAGCCGATAAATGGACATTAACGAATAAATGGGTTGATCGTTAAATTGATTACCGCGCGGTGTTGCCAATTTCCTCACCATCACGGCTCGGAGAATTAAGACGGCTGTGCTTGAATCCAATAGAGCATGTTAATTATGATTAAATATCTATTTTTATGGCCTGGAAACCACACTGCTTTCAGAATACTGCACATATATGAATAAGAATACGTGATAGTTTCCATCAAACACAATACTCACTATAATCTTTGACAGGCATGTTAACTTCTTTAGCTCCTTTTCTGATTGAATTGAAGGCCACCATCCAAGTAGCACCTTCTGAAACAAGGGATCCTCCCAATATAAAAAACGCCTAAAATAAAAATCGAATGAAACATTGTTTACATTTTTACAACGGAGATATATAGGCAAAATTCATGACTGCACATAGGAGTTACTGTAAAAACAAATACATTGTAAACATTCATGATTAGTTTGTATGACTGATAGGTCAAATTATAAAAAATTAGCTTAACTCAAATAGCTCCTTCATTGTTTCAGTTACAAAGTTTGCTAGCAGATGTCTGCTCAGTGATTTCAGTCTATATTATTCTCACCCAAAAGTAGTCGACAATCGGTGTTGGATTAATCAAACCTGCTATTCCATGATAGAATGATAATCCAGTTCCTACACAAAAAATTCCCACACCAGAAATGAGTGAAGCCACATACTTCATATTCGAATAACCATAGGGGTGATAGGAATCCGCTATCTAAAACAATAGGATGGATATATGTATAGCATTTACCAGACATTGTGTACATGTCGAAAGTTCTTCCATAGATACACAATAAAGAATAAAGTTAATCTTGACTGAAATCTATACATCCTTCCAAACTTATTGCTTCATTCATCTAATGAATTGTAAAATGTATTATCACTCAACCAACGGACACCTTGGAGACTTGGATAGACTAAGGCACCCGATTTGAAACCTTCCCCAAATAGAATGAACTCTTTACAGTAATTTTTTTTTTTTTTTTAATTAAAGTTATAATGTAACTGACCTAGCCAGAGGTGTAACAGGGAGATACATAAGTGTGCTGTGTCTACACATGGACAAAAAAATAAATAATGGACCCAGTTATTTACATCATCAAGTGAAGTCGCTGAAAGGCACCATCCTGAGGTCGTGCTGTTGAGTTAGGCGTCGCCACATCGAGTCTGTGATAATTCTTCAACAACCATGCACCAACACTAGCTTAAAGATTGTAAAGCGATTTCGATTTCACACCCAAAGTCATAGAGAACGCGAATTCTAATTATTCAAAACAAGATAAAATATCAAAAAGTTATTTATGTCAACTGTCAATCTATTATTAATAAAACAGAAGAAATTGAAATCATACTACATGAGCATTGTCCTGAAATAATATGTTTTTCTGAGACGTGGTGTACAAATCTAAATGTTAATTATGTTCAATTCAAAAATTATATTACTGCTAGTAATTTTGTTAGCAAAAATCATATACATGAAGGAGTCATGATACTTGTCAAACAAGATTTAGAATATAAAAATATAGAAGTAATAAATAATACATCAAAAGAAATGCACGTGGAAAGCTGTGCAATACAATTATCAATAGATGAAGTTAAATATTGTGTAATAGTCATGTACAGACCACCAAATGGTGATGTTGATCAGTTCATCACTCAAACTACAATAATTATAGATTATTGTGCAAGCAATTATAATAATATAAAATTGTGTGGAGACTTTAATATTGATTACCATTCTGATTCGCTGAAGAAAGATGTATTCTTAGATCTCATGCAATCCTATAATTTATCGACCAAACACACTGGGCCAACGAGGGTGAACAGAAATACAGGGAAGAATCTCAAGCACAAAACTTTACTATATTTTTACAAATATATCCGAAGAGAGTTATGACGAACATATCCACGACCTGAACTTAGCTGGTCATTAATGGATTAGAGGTGAATATAAGAGTTACGTTGAGCACTAAACAATAAAATCATGTTATTTTCAGGGACACTGGTAAAGACAATATTAAAAGATTACAAGCTTGCTTGCAAGAGGAGAACTTCTCATCTCTGTTTACCCTGGTTGGCATCATGAAATGTATAGAGGTTTTCTCAATATATTGACAAATGCACTCGATTTACACTGTCCAATATTAAAAAGAAAATATGTTAACGGGGCCAACAAGAAAAACTGGGTAAATAATGAAATAATTGAAATGGGGAAAAACTTAAAAACACAATACAGAAGTCTATCAAAAACATGAACAAAAAATTAAATTTTAAAAGAAAGCATTTCATCGAGTAAACTTCGACAGATTCAACAATAACGTGGACAAAGAGAAACATATCTGGAATCTTGTGAGGGAGAAAACAGGTAAACAGAAAAATAATACGAAGATAGAATTAAAAATGGGTAATGACGTTATTAAAGACGAGAAAAGAATTGCAGATAGTTTTTCTGAACACTTTTCGAAAACTGCTAGACTTGCCATTGAACATCCCTTCGATAATAATGAAAATAGTAATTCTTTTTACTTTGTACCGGTAAATAAGTTAGAAATTATACAAATCATAAATGATCTGAAAAAAATAAAATTCAATTGGAGCTGATTGTATATCTACAAAATTAGTCAAAAGTATATCTTATCAAATTGCTGAACCTATAGCGAACATAATAAATTCATCTGTCGAACTAGGTGAATTTCCCGAAGAATTGAAACTAGGAATGGTAACACCAATTTATAAAAAAGATGATCCTCTTTGTATGGATAATTATAGGCAAATAACGGTACCAAGCGTAATTAGTAAAATAATCGAAAGGGCTATGTATAACTGGTTAATATCTTACCTTGACAAATATAAGATCATCAAGGACTCACAAAACGGTTTCTACCCTGGTAGATCGACCGAAACTGACATTTGTAAATTTTTCGAGTATATTTATAAATACCTGGACCAAAAAAAGCTTGTGAGTGCTCTTTTCTTCGACCTCACGAAAGCTTTCATTTGCCTGAATCTGAACCACACCAAAACTAAATTATACTCACTAGGAATTCGTGGAAATATACTGAAATGGTTGATGTCATATCTGAATCATAGAAAAATAATTGTGAAGCTCAATGGAGTCCGATCTAAAATAAAAAATATTGACCTAGGCGTCCCACAAGGATCTATACTTGGTCCCCTAATATTTTTGATGTTTATCAATGATCTACCGGATTATATAGAAACAGACTGCGTCGTTTTATATGCCGATGATGTGTCCGTTGCATTCCATGGTGAAAATCAACGCGAACTTGAAAACTAATTTAACGAACTTTATAGCAGATTCAGCGATTGGTGTTACACTAACCGTATGATAGTCAATCATACAAATACCATCGTTGTGCATTATTCCATCAATAAAAATTATAATTCGCCTACAGAAATCAATATTCACAATTCCTAGGTACGTTTCTAGACTCAAATCTATCCTTCAAAAGTTGCATACATCATATTAGTAAAAAAATTAACAGTGGATTTTATGCCATTCTACAGATGAAGAATATATTTAACAGATATCAACTAATCAACATATATTATGCACTCATATATCCTCATTTAAATTATTATATAATTGTCTGGGGAAACGCAGTTTCATCTCAGAGACTGCTGATATCACAAAAAAGGATAATACGATTAATATTTGGATTAAAACGTACTGAATCCTGCAAGTCATATTTTTTTGAAAATCATTTTCTCACTGTGCCTTGTATATACATCATGAGATCTATATTACTAATAAAAACAAAACTATCTGATATTTTGACAAATAGCGATAACCACAACTACAATACAAGAATTGGCAGTCTTCTACAGATACAATGCCATAAATCAAGATTCTTCGAAAACTCTCCTTCTTATGCAGGAATCCAGCTTTATAATAAATTACCAGAAGAAATTGTAGAATTATCGTACTGTATATCATTAATTTGAACCACTGGCTGAGATACGGAGAATATCTTCTCAAGTATATCTGGTTAGTATGTTCTTTTAATTTCAACTGATTGTCGATAGTTATACCCAAATAAACGAATTTATGTACATTTTCTATATCCATTCCATTCAAATGTATATGTAAGTTTTCATTATTATTATTTTTTTGTTTCTCTAATAACATACCTACTGGTGAGAACATTATCACAGGACATGAAATTATACCGCCTGTTTTATAATCGGATCACATATAGTAATCTACTCAGCCATTCAATACAAAATGAGGCACTAAAGTTTTCAAAATAATCGATTTTGATATCTATTTGACGAACTGTCCACCTGAATTCACATCCTGAATTAATACGATGACTTTGATACTCCTTGTGAAAAAATATTCTTGACCCTAACTGTCTCTTTAGACTCTAGAAGATGCATAAAGGATCAAAATTCCTGGAAGATTACCACACGATCGACACGTCTAGAATTTGATTAATTTATTTCTAACATAAACAAGCAATTATACCATCAGAATAATATGATTTCTTTAGAGGTAATTTCACCACCATCGATCATTTATAGTGCTTCAACGATTATAGACAACGACATCCGATCAAAATATACCAACAGACATCGTTTTTCTTGACTTCGGCAATATTTACTTTTCAGAAGCGGTCATTGAGATATATCAAAAAGTCTTAACTGTAAGACTATTCATGTGCCACAAAATATTAATTGTCACCTGTTTATATATAATGGAAAAGGTATGTATAATTCACAATAATAAAACCAGCATGTACAGAACGGGCCAAATTGGATATTTTTAAAAGGAAAGTCCTGTTTGGAACTAGTTAATTAGATGATGGTAGTGTCAGAGGATCAATTTCAAAGACAAACTTAATGGTGATGACCGCATATCGTTTCATTCTTTGGTTTCGAAAGGTTGATTGACTATTTTACGTAGGCGTAGGTAATTTATCTTTCAGATCAAATATCCAAATATAAAAAAAAATCAGTTTTTCAAACGAGTCAACCTGCATATTCCTGCATATTTCAATAGAACTTGAAATTACCATTACAAAAATGAAGCATACGAGATGTTTTGCTAAAGTCGTTAAAATGCAGAGCTTTTAGTTTTTTTCATGTAGACTAATTTTTACACCACCAGACAGGACCAGACGCTTTATTTACCTATTCTAACATTCGTTATGACTAAGCATTCTCTGATTTATGAAAGTATCAAAGTATACGACCGTCTTACCACTATTCTGAAAAATATTGCAGATTACCAAAAGTTCAGAAGTTCAGTTAAAAATCTTTGAGGAGGAAAGGCCTATTATCCGCTCTACGAATTCTACCGTGATGATAGCCTGTAAATTCTAAATAGTCACCTATTTACATAGAATGTTCACCTAAATTTATCCCTATCTGTTTTTTTGTTCGTAAAATTTTGTTTTGTTTTTTGTATTTCTTATGTTTTCGACATGCATTTTATTCTATGTATAACAAGGTTTTTCAAATTAAGTCAGTACCATTGCCAACTCCGTTATTATTGATGCTACGAATTCGGTTAAGTGCATCTTTAATTCGGTTAGTAGCATTTTTGATGGCCTTCTTGATGCCGAAGACAAAAACAAATTGACAGTCGCGTTTTCAGAATATTTCATGAAATATTTCTTGCAATGGAACACCATATATTTTTTCATGCATTTCGATTCGTAATAACATTCTCAACAACAAATATCATTTTACTTTTTATCGTAAAGGGGAAAGTAAGGCAGTTTTATCAATAGGAAACATTTATAATAAACGGATTATATTAATTATAGTTTTAATCTACATTATTATGTTTCATTTTGTACACCTCATTTTTCAGAAATCCCAAAAAATAAAAATCTAGAGGTGTCATGTCTGGTGAACGAGGGGGCCACTTAACAGGACCATTTGTAACAATCCATCTGTTTCCAAAACAGCCTCGCAGCATTCTTTTTACGCAACTGATTATGTGCTGGTGCTCCATCCTGCTAAATATAGATCATCTGACGAGCGTCCAGATCAAGAACATCGAAAAACTTTTCCAACACTCTTGTTAATAAATTAATGTAACGGGGTCCGTTCAAAGAACCATGATAGAAAAATGGACCGATAAGTCTGTCTCTAAATAGACCACACCAAACATCAATACTAAATCGTCTTTGCGGATTGTGGGGATGGACTAGAAATAGATTATGTCTACTCCAATAATGAAAATTCTTTCGATTATACATCCAACGATTTGAAACATTAGCCTCATCGCTCCATATAATATTTCTATAGAAGTTTGGATCTTGTATGCATTTATTCATAAACCACCGACAAAACTCCAATCGTCTCTCAGGATCACCAGGTTCTAGTATTTGCACTGGTCTTAACTTATGTTTCTTCAGAATTGGTAGAATACCAGACAGTGGAACAGCTATTTCTCTGGATAAATCTCTGAAGGAATTATTTGAATATACCTCAAAGTAGGATTAAAACGTTAATTTCTGTATCTTCAGATATTACAAAACATTTTTTAGTTTTCTTCTCAAAAACTTTTCCATTGTTCCTGAATCGACGATGAAACACAGCAAAAAAACGCCGATTAGGTAATTCACGATCGGTGAACGAATTGCTGTACCTAGTGTTGGAGTGCTCTTATGCTATTTTTCTGGCAAACCAAGTAGGATTCTAATATACCACATTTTTCTTCGTGAGAAAACGGCATTTCAAAAAATATTCAAACAGTAGTTGACAGTTACAATAATTTATGACATTGTCATGATATACTTGACTATTGAATATTTGACAAATAGTATTTCAACAAAGTTTCAAGGCAACTTGATTGCCCATAATGTTTCATCGAATCAAACTCATTTTTTCCAACCACATTCATATGACTCTCCAGTATTTTCTGTTCTGTACAAAAACGGCTTGAAAGTTATCATTACAGCAGACATATTTTGATTCACAAAATAAATGCGGCTAGCGGAATGGCTTTAAGATGGAAATTATCGTTTTGTGCATTAATACCAAATACCTCAGTGGTGTCAATTGAGTGGTGCGACACGATGATCACGGGTTTCACGAATTCACATCCCAGCGCAATTTTTTCTTTTTACTATCTTATTTTGCTATCAGTAACAAAATATTGTTATTCGTATAAGTACCAAAATTGGGTGTTGGACAATCATGAGGTTTTATTTGCCAAAGCAAAGAAATTTTTTTTATAGGGTGTTCCATTGGAAATAATATCATTTTATGAAATATTCTAAAAACGTGACTTTAATTTTTTTTGTTTTCGGCATCGAGAAGGCCACTAAAAATGCTACTAGTTTGCCCATTTAACCGAATTCGTAGCATCAATAATAACGGAGTTGGCAATGGTGCCGGCTTAATTTTGAACACCCTGTATATCATGCTTTGTCAACAAGATCTCTTATCCTTGACAATAAAGTATATTTTGACTTATCTAATGCACAAATTTTGACACATTCGGTCTCCGGAACCAAATAAATCTTCGGATTAAAAATCACATAACGTTCAAAGTGGAATAGGTACCTTTTTTTTCGGATAAACTAGGTACAAGTGGAGTTACCAAGGGGCCTGTTGGCCTACTCCCCTTTGACGGTTATGAAAGTGACCTTGCTCTTCGTATAAAGTCCTGCAAGTTGTTCTTTTCCGATGATACTGAACTATATGGAAATGCCTTAGTTGAACTTCCATCTTTTCAGGAACACCTCAATTCCATTAGTCTGTTGTGTGAGAACGTCGATAAATGGGTCGGGCTTCATCAAGGAAATAACAACATGTCACATGTGGATTTGGAAGTGACTCAATACTGAACTAAATTGGTCAAAACAGAATCCCCGTAAATTTTCTATGACCAATTTACTGCTCACCACAATAGTTACCCTTTTTCCCATTTAATCGTTTTTGTATCTATTACGGTTTAGAATATAGCAATGTTAACACATGATAAAAACGGCATTGTTTATCCAAAAATTCTATCATCTTTTAAAAACATTAAACCAACACATTTATGTAAAATGTTTAGTGAATTTATTTATGTCAAGTTGGTAACTTTGAACTTTGCACATTTGATTTCAATATGAATAGGAAATTATTCACTCACTTTTTTTCCAGAAACCAACTTGACATGAATAAAATTCACTAACCATTTTGCCTAGATTTGTTGCTTATGTGATCATAAAAGAAGGATGTTTTTTCCTAAAAAGGAACGATTTCAATAAAGAGTGTGAAACAGGTCAATTGGGGTGTGTACATTGTGTTAGTTTAAAGAAGGAAGAATTTTGAGTTTTTCTGTAGAAATGTGTCCTAAAAAATGCCAGACATCACTCAAAAATAGGCCCATATCACCGAAATTAGTTGAGACCGCCAAAAATTTCATTTGGATTTTTAGTTCAGGAGGCCAAACTACATAAGTTCCAAAAATTTTGTTGATAGCTTGTGGGTATTAGTTAACGGAATTTTACCTTTTTTAGATTGGACAATACTAAGAGAAAGTCATCTACGGAGTCAACAGATAGGACCCAGGAACTGATTGATCGGAAATCATTGATTCTTTTGGGCCCCCACTGAAGAGGTAATATCAGATTTGAGTTTACATGTTGGTATGATTTTTAGATTAGCCCAATACTACCAATTCAAAGTTTTACCCACATTTATGTATTGATTGAAAACTGTACAGATTCCATACAGATTCATTAGCTACTATGACTGCCTCAGAAATACATACTAATTCAAAAAGAGAATATTACAAGTTTACTGAGTCTCTCTCAGAAATTTTGACTGCATCCGAAATTGAACTAACTCGTATGCTAATCGCCGAAAAAGAAACAGACAGGCCCACAAATTCGAAAAATAGTGAGTAGAAGGTAGCAGTAAACAAAAATTCTTAGTATTCCAAAGTATTCAGGATTCATTTTTATTGAAACATGAATGTTTATCGAAATCACATTGTGGATTGAAAATTTTTCAAAGTATAATGCTTATCGAACTTGAAAATATATTTTTTCTACAAGTGCACTTTTTAACACTTTTTTGTAAAATAATGATATAGTATTTTGATATTGAAAAATAACATACTTTCTGCACACAAAAATAAGTACACTTTTTTTGACAGTTGTGTTATTAATTTGAGTTGAGTTTAGTAGTTATTGAACTATAAAGATTAGTTGTCCTATTTTTTGACAGTTGTAAAAAAAATATTGCATGCAAAACGTGCGTGAAGTATTTTTTTACTCATAGGAATTGCCGCACTCAGCCTACGGCGTCGTGCGTCAATATTTACTACTCGTGAAAAAAACTACCACTTTACTCAATTCAATAATTTGAATATTTTTTTAATTTTATTTCAGAGCTGTTATTGACTTATCTACCAGTGATTTTTCAACACCTCGCAAGGCCAGAAGAAATTTCAGAATCATGAAAAAAAACTACTAGGCCAAAAAAACAAAATAAAACTTTTACAAGTCAGTGCGAAGGCTGAGGTCTAAAGGGACAAATCTGAAATCACTGATAAACCATTTAAAAAGTAAATCTTTGGTGCATGGAGATTGTGAAACCTCATTGAGAGTGAGTTTTCCACGTAGTCAATATTCATTAGAATATAATATAATCATTTTATTCCGACAAGACAGTACAATCTTTAGGTACACATTTAATAACAAAACTTGTAGATCATCAAATAGTCTCTTAATTTCTGAATTAGAATCCATCATGAGACATCCTGTAAATTAGATCCATTCCGAATCTTCCCAACTTCCAAATGTATGTTGCTTTAGACCATGATAATTGGGTTAACAATATTTTTATTTCATTTATGAATTGTAGAATAATGCAAGCCTACTTATGTAATATTTGATTTCGAAGATATGAACATAGCCACAGTTTCATTGTCACCCAGTGAGTAAATTGTTGATATTTGATTGATTTAAAAACTGGTTCAGCTTTGTTATCATTTCCTTTATCTATATATATTTCATATTGCTAATGTGAAAAAGTATGATCTCCAAAATGACTACTAAAAAATATTATCAAATGAAATTCTCTATTCGAAACCGTTGTTTTATTATGCCTCTTGTCTTTTTCAGAAAGCCTTTATAAAGACAAGCTTCTATAGAAATGCATTAAAAATGAAAAAAAAAAAACAATTGCCTTAATTGTTTGACAGGTTATTCTACGAATATCGGATTCAAAATCTTCTCGTGCAAAAATAACTTTATTATATTTGCGGTTAGCTTTTGAATTCGTTATTCGTAGAATAACCTATGTTTAGCAATTAAGGAAATTATTCATTCTTTTTAATCAAATATACCTATTTTGTATTCACAACAAGCTTTCGAATCCCTTGGTCATAAAGTAACCTATGTCAAACAATTGGAAATTATTCATTACTTTTTAGTCAATTTGTATAGAAGCTGCCTGTCTTAGAAAAAATATTTAACAATTTTTTGTTTTTCATGAATTCCATTGTTTAATTGAAATGTGACAGAAATTTGATAATCTTCGACCCCAAAATCTCTCATACCAATTTTGAATGGAATCGGGTGATAATCACAAAATTTGTCCGCCATCTTGGAGCCACCATTTTGTTTTCTCTGACAGAAATGTCATAACGCATTGTCACGGTAGTTATGAACACCTGCCTAATTTCAAGAAGTGGCTCAAAAATCACTTGCAAGATATGACCCAAACAAACGAAGTGAAACTAAATATAAGCATGTGAAAAATTGCCTTTTTTATATTATACGTGCAGTGTAATTTTCTGGACAACTTGTTCCACTGCTTCAAATGTAGAATTTTTTTTTGGATCAAATTATTAAATGAAGACAGTCACATGGGTATTTTAGGAACACATCAGATCGTATCTCACTAGTTTTGCTGAAATTTTCATAATCAAATATGAAATTCCACATATTTTTGTTATTATCAATACCTATATCAATTAAATTGCATACGCCACTGTCGGTGCAGGGTAGGTTACAGTTTATCGCAGATCTCCTCTTTCCTCGCAACACGCGCGCCGAACTGAGCGGCTTCAAAACAAACTGTATTGCAGGTATGGGATTGCAGAGTCCATTATTAATTTATACGTCCATGTGTTTACATACCATAGATTGATGAGTGTGTTCACCAGTATACCATGAAATGGTTTCTTCAGCCCTTTTTTTACAGAAAGAGGAGAAATACTTCATTGTCAAAGAAACATATTCTTACTGACAAAGGTAATGAAATAAAAAATTAAGTACCAAAATATAAAAAAACTAAAAACAGTTTGTAATTTCACCTAGAGTATTTATTATTCAATTAAATTAACTTTGCAAATTCTGTATTATTTGACTTTTATCTATAATGCATCATAAACAAGAACGTGTTCATGGGATAATAAAGTATATTTCATTTGATTTCATTCAATATTATCAACATAAGAAGTCTTTTTCTCTAATACACAATAAAAAATCATTTTTGAATAATTTTTTAAACCTCTCAAATTCCCTCGTATATCGAAATGGTTTGAAGGATGACATATTATCAATCAAGAGTAAACCTATAAGAATTTGTTGAATTTATCCTTTTCATATTCAATAAAAATTGTTCGAGACTGAAAAATGTTGTCATTACATTTAGAATAGCATCTTTTAGACCAATAGAAACTGAAAAAATTGTAACAAATGATTTGAAAAGAGTTACCCAACTATATTTCAATAGATAACTAAAAATAACGACTGGCTTATAATTTAATTTGAAATCCATAATGGAAATAGTATAGTACGTACATGTACTTCCTTTAAAACAATATAAATAATATTAATTTCCATAATTGGAACAATATTACATTTTTTTTCGATTAGTCTCTGAACATTGTTGAAAATCTTCGTTATAAACAAGAATAACATAATTTTTAGGGAAAGAAGTTACCTGCACCGATTTGTGGATTCCATAAGCCAAAATTAATTGATTAACTGTATCGGCTAATGAGTGAATACATTCTGAAAACATGCTATGTGATCCTGTATAAGCCCAGGCAAGTAATTTGAATAAAAAATTTGTTCCATTTCTGAAAATGTTCAAATAAATATTAAACATTTAATAATTCAAATCACCAAGTCACAATGAGATTCAGTACCTATATTGGATGTGGAATAAGTTGGAATATATCATTTTCTTTTTTCAATCGAATATTGACAAAGATTGGTAAAAATTCACAAAATTGATACTGCATTCTTGGTGTGCTTTGTGTCGCACCATATCCATACTCAACTTACATGGCGATGGCAGTAATGACTACTCTTCCAGATCTTCCCATCAAACCAGATTCCTCTTCAGGTGCATCAGGAGATTTTCCCATTTCTCTTCTGAAATCCCGTAATCTTCGTTTCATGGTGAATATATCTAAAAAATATTCACTAAGTACGGGACTCTCAAAACTATAAAAATTTTAAAATGATTAGTAGCCATTTCAGTCATATCAGAGATGTAAGAAAAGAAAGACAAAACTGAGTGTGTCCATCCTACTTTTGATAGTGTATTACTTTACATATATTTACAACTACCTAACAGGAAACTGTTCGGCATTATATGTACATAAAACTTATACAGAAATAGAACCCTCATTGTTTTTCAACCATGACTTGAATCAGTATATAACAATTACCTCTGAGATTAAATCAAATCCAATCATAATAAAAATAATAATAATATATTTTTTTGAAATATACCTAATATAAGAAAAAATATGAATAGTGAATGAAACAAACACCATGAAGTATACAGGCTGATTCACGCTGGATAGCACATTAGACGTTTCGGGCGAACCAGACAACGGATCACTTTGAGAATTTAATGGAGAGCATATTCGGACATTCTCTGCCCAACTTAACAATGCGATGTTGCCACTTGTATCAGAAAGTAGTAGCAACTTTGACTTTTCAAATGAGACTCTATGTAATATAATATTATTTTTGGAACCTCCAACAACTGCCCGACAACTATTCTTGATATCTTCCTACACGTATCTGTTACCGTTTTCTAAATCAAAATTAATTTAAATTTTTTTCTTCGGAAATCATGACCTCTGAAAATACTGATATCTTTGAGAAATACTATGGTATCAAAATTTGGTTTGGAATTAGGTAATACTTGGAGGCTTCCCACACTTCAGCTGAAAGTTGATTATTTCAGATGGAACACCCTAAGTATTATTGAAAATGCTGAAAGCTGCTGAAATTTGCTTTCTTTCTATGTATATCATACCTATACCTAACTAGTCAAGTATATCGTGTTCATGAGCATTTATTTGTGATAATGTCCCTTCAGAATGGTATTTCCATTCGGTATTTGGTAAGCAGGCCATCATTACTATTTGACAGTAACGTTGTGACATTTTCCTAATGATATCGACATTTTCGCCACTTCAGAAGTTGCAAATACCTTCAAAACGATGGAACAAAACTACTCAAACAAAGTTCTCATGAATTTGTTTATTATTTTTGGTCAGTGTGATAAAATTATCAGCAGGACATGTACAAAGTTCAATGAAATGTATTCTACCGCTAATGCACCTCAAGAAATTTATGCGAGTTTAGAGCAATTTCAATATGTAGGAATGTAGGCTTTCACGGCTGGCGTCATTGTTTTGTTTGCTTTCCAGGTTTGCCGTGGTCGTCTTTGGTTTAAATCTAAACGTTTTGACTGCAACTGCGACAGTCATCTTCAGTGGCGTGGTCGAAGCTTGACGTATCAACTGAAACTTTCAGTTGTTCAGTTTTTCAATAAATAATTTTTTGTGAAACCAAGTAGATTCTTTTACTATTTAACAAAAATATATAAATATAATGGAAAACAAGAATTATCTGAAATTAAATTTTACCGTTAACGAACGGAACCTTCGGAGTTTTTTTCGACGAAAAATCGTTGATGATTTCGCTGAAATCCAGTGCCCGAAGTAAATCACTTCCACTGCTCAGGAGATATAGTTTTGATATATATTTTAATCGAATACACATCCTACCACCCTTGTGGTCTGCATAAAAACAAGGAATACTAAATACAATAAAATGAGTTGACAGAATTAAAGAAAAAGGAAAAAAACTGAGTAAACTAATCAATGAACTTATAAAATAAAAAATTAATCAATAAAGTTATGAAATAAATTATTATTTTGTATATATATATGATTTAATATCTCTACAGAGTCTTTGAGTGCCTCTAATCCAATGAATTCAACTGTTTTTATGGGAATTCCGAAAGTCTTCGCAAAATCGACGAAATTTTTTGAAATGGTACCCCTAACCCCGATAAATAGCCCCGTCACTTGAATTTCACCATTTTTTTTTTTTTTGAAATATGGAATAGTGGGTTCATAAATCTCCTTCTTTTCATTGTTCACTTCTGTTGGTTGATTTTTATTGTATTGTAGGATCGATTATGTAAGCTGTGTCATGTTTGCGGCCTATTGATATTATATCAATCCTTCGATTACTCTCGTTATCAGCAATACATTTAATTTCTTCATGCACTTCAAATTTTGCAGCCAGCTCCATTGCAATTACATGACGAATTTTATTATGACTCGTATTTCTGAGAAGTTGTCCAAAATGGCATGATCCCAAGACAAGATGGAAGGGTTTCTTTCTCAGTGCAGTGTCTACACTGGGTACCATCATGGGATCTACCTGGAATTCCCCTCAGATTTACGACGTGACCAGTCATTTTAATTGTTTCTTTCCATTCGAAGGAGTGAGGTCAGCACTAGTTTTCATCCATGATTATGCTGGAGTATATTTTTATACTTTTCTTTTTTTAAATGAGCGCTCTCCAGTGCATTAACCTTGTAAAATTTGCAGAATATTGTATCAAGTACTCATCCGAACTTGCAATCTTTATTCTATTTAGGATACACAAGGACAGGCAAAGAGCTAGAGTGAACAAATATAGATGAGTATCAATATCGCGAAATGCACTGTGAGGTTAAGTGATGGTTTGATTACTGAATGTACAAATATACTACCCTCTTTATCATACGAATACTTTCTCATTACGCATCTCATACGTTTATCGACATTAATAGCTATTAGATTTGCCAAGCTGTAGGCGTGCATGTCGGTCGGTACTCGTACTCGTTAGCTGTAGAAATTAAAAGTACTGCGTATTCTGAAATGTGAAATACAAGAAAATTGTTGAAGTACTGAATACTTCAAAATAAAAATACTCACGATTACTGAGTATTTTGAGTAATCCAATACAATTTACTTGAGTACTGCCCAGCTCTGCCTTCCATAAATCTGGCCCTGCTTGCTTCTCCAAGAGTAGATGCTTTTACATTTTTGAAACGGTTCGATAGAGATGTTTTCAAATTGGCTGGTAAATTATTTAACAGTTTAATGTCCATATATTTTGGACAAAAAAATCCTGAGTTTGATAGAAATGTTTCTTCAAGTAGTTCTTTGTTTAACTCTTCCTGCTTGGGATGACATTCCTCAAATGATAATTCCATACGTTATGGTGGAGTGAAACAAGCAAAGTAGGTGACGTGAATGAAACTTCGATCTATCTATCTGATATAGTAAACATAGACATTCAAATATCACATTTTATTCCATCTTCCTTGGTCATTTTCATGTAATGTAGCTCCAACGGAACGCCAGATCGACAAATCCACTCGGCAACGGTGATGGCTTCTTGGTTGGGTAGGGCATAGGCTTCGGCCCAATTGCTGAAATAGTCCATCGCCATAAGGATGTACTTATTTTCGTGATCAGATTGTGGGAACGGGCCAGCGATGTCAATGGCAATCCTTTCAAATGGGCTGCTCACATTGTACTGGCGCATCGGGGCCTTGTAGTAGGGGAGCCCAAGCGGGGATTTCGGGATTTACTGAAGCGCGGTAGATTAATATATAGGGGGATACCTTGTATCCGGTTAAGTACCTCCACCAAATATGAACCTCATAAATAAGGCCGCGCGTCCAGGATAAAGGATCAGATGATTAAAAAAAAATTGATCATCAGAAATTCTCGAGCGCGTCAGATTAAGGTAGGGCGAGTTAATTTCATGCTAAAAAGTATATATTCTACTAATCTGATAATTTGAGAGTGACGTAAAGAAAGGGGAGGGCTACAAAGTTGTAAAAAAAACGTCATCTCGACATTCTCGAGCGTAGCTGCATTTTTTTTATTTTGAACTAAATAATTCAAGGATAATGAAAAATATATATTCTGGCGATTTCCACAAGTCTAATACGTGCAGCTGCGTAATGCCTATATTCCCCTCTCCGCGTTACTATTTCTCTTTCACACTTTCTCTATCTATTTGACTTGGCCAAACTTAGATTTTGAAAATAATTTGAACCGATTCTTACTGGTAGATTTTGAGAAATCTCAAAAAAACTACGTTTTTTTTGAATAACATTCAAACGGCTTTATCGATCGATTTCAAAAACTAATCAGCTCTTAATATCAAAAAACCACGTCGATCGCCGCCAGTCCGGTCAGAATCAGAATCGTTTGATTCTCGAAGAGCTCAAAAACAAAATAAGTGAAATGTTGAGCACTTAGGTATGGAGTTATCGGAAAGTTGCCGGGATGGCCTTTAGGGTCAACGGTTTTCCTAATTTTTTTTTGTCAGATTAGGCGAATCCCTCTAGATAATTTTCAGCTTAGGAGACAGCACATATAGGACATAAATATGAACCATATATATCTTAATCTGACGCGCTTGAGTATTTCAAAATGGTGTTTTTTTTTTCATATTATAATAATGGCCGCGAGTCTGCGTGCCATCGACATCGTCAGATTATTGCATGGGAGCATTTTTTAGGTTTACTTAACACCCCCTAAGAAAATCTGACGCGATCGATTTTTTTTTTCATTTTCAATCCTTTCCTACGATCAGATTAACATACGTACATTATTAAAAATACGTAGGACATTGATGCTATCAATATCTGACGCGCTCGAGTATGTCCATGCAACATTTTATTACAAATTTGAAAATTTATAGCCGCTTTCCCCACCGATGAAAAGGTATACATTACATAACATTTTTTTCTTCTTATCATCTAAGCTTTGCAACCCAATAGGTTTCTATGACGCTCGAGTACATCCACATTTAGCATCGTGGGCTCCCCTACTATTGGCTCTTGTTCGAGGCCCATTGCTGGCAGCGCATACAGCACATTTTCTGCACCAGTCCTTGACGTCAGCTTGACAGTTGGCCCAGTAAAACCGTTGCCTCACTCTCTGAAGGGTCTTCGTTACTCTCAGATATCCTTCGGTGACCCCATCATGGATTTCTCGGAGCACTTCTTGTCTTCTGCTCCTGGGAACTACTACCTGACGTCTTTATTTCCCGCCGTCCTCCGACTCCAACACACGCATCAAGACTCCATTGTCTAGGGTGAGGGAGTTCCATTGAGCCCAGTAAGATTTAACGACTGGAGAACAACTGGCTATTTCTTGCCACGACGGTCTTTGATTACTCTTCTTCCAGCCGATGACTAAACCAAGATCTGGATCTTCCCCCTGGTCTTTCTGGATCTTGTTTTCATTCCAGTTATCATCCACCGCCTTAATTCTACAGAGCACCGACTCCTTCTCCTCTGCTCGTCGGCAGTGCGAACAGTCTTCTGGGCATGATCTTCGCGATAGGGCATCCGCATTCTTATGGCTGGTCTCCGCTCGATGTTCGATCTCAAAGTCGAATTCTTGGAGCATCTCGATCCAACGTGCCACTTGACCCTCGGGATTTCAGAACTGTAGGAGCCCTTTAAGAGCTGCATGGTCAGTTCTCAGTAGGAATCTTCTCACATACACGTACTTGCAGAAGTGCTCTACTCCTTTGACAACAACCAACAGTTCCCGACTGGTGACACAGTAGTTTCGCTCCGGTTTACTGAGGGTCTTGCGTGCTTCAGTGACCCCAAGGGTCATTCCGGCGGGAGCTTAGCTACTGGTAGGGTTTCCAATAAAGATTCAAAACACAAATGAACTTGAGTTGATGGCGGGTCAACTACAGGACGCAATCACCTCAGCATACAACGACAACTGCCCACCTATGAGCAAGGCAAATACCAGGAGCGTGCCCTGGTGGAACGACGAACTTGATAGGAAAAGGAAACTGGCCAGAAAACTCTTCAACAAAGCAAAACACTCTGGTGAATGGAGAGAGAATAAGAGCTCTCTCACCGAGTACAATAAAGCACTAAGGCTGGCCAAAAGAGAATCGTGGAGGAAACACTGCAAGGAAATAGAAGGCACCCACGAGGGGTCAAGACTCTGCAAAATTATCTCCAAAGAACCCCAACAAACGATTAGAACTGTTAGGGCAGAATAATCAGGGGTATATACGCAGAACGGAAAAGATACCTTGGAAGAACTGTACAGGGTACACTTTCCAGGATCAATAAACACAAATATATCAACTGGATAGATAAGGAGGGCCTAACAATCAGCCCCTCCAAATCAACTATTGTAGCATTCACCCGTAGAAGGAATTTAGATAACTTAGGACCTCTGACCCTTCAAGGTAACCTCATACAGCTGTCAGGGGAAGTCAAATATCTCGGGGTAATCTTAGACTCGAAACTTACCTGGAACACTGACATGGGACTTCTGAGGCAACAAAATACGAGCAACAGATCGGATCACAATGAGATAAAGGAAATCTTACAAGATCGAAGGGAATGGACAGATGACAACATCAGAGGAAAACCTGGAGAGAAGATCTGGTACACAGACGGATCCAAAACCAGGGAAGGAACTGGTTCTGGA
Source organism: Chrysolina americana (assembly GCA_958502065.1). Taxonomy (NCBI): domain Eukaryota; kingdom Metazoa; phylum Arthropoda; class Insecta; order Coleoptera; family Chrysomelidae; genus Chrysolina; species Chrysolina americana. The sequence goes on along the minus strand of OY293415.1, from coordinate 61,220,850 downwards.
ATATACAGTGAGGGGAAAAACTCTCAAATAAGCGTCTCACTCGGAACAAACACCTCCGTATTCCAGGCCATCTTGCAATGCGCGAGAGAAATCAATATGAGGAAAATGCGTAACGCACGGATCAAAATATGCACAGACAGCCAGGCGTCACTGAAGGCTCTTGTGAACCCGAAAGTGACATCGAGACTGGTTTGGGTATGCCGAGAAGAACTCAGTACTCTCACAGAACACAACAAACTAACTTTGATGTGGGTTCCAGGACACTGTGGTATCGAGGGCAATGAAAAAGCTGATGAGCTAACCAGATGGGGTTCATCAACTCCATATATTAGCCCAAAACCCGCACTCGGGATTAACAAATCCGATAGTCGAAGATGCATTCGGGACTGGGTCAAACGAAAACAAAATGAGAGATGGCATGAAGCCCCTCTAATACATTACGGGAAAACATTCATTAAAGAACCGTCAAAACACAAAACTGAAGAACTACTCAAGCTGAGCAGGAATCAAGTCAGAATAATAACGGGCCTTCTCACTGGTCATAGTCCAATGAGAAAACACCTGCACATAATGGGGCTGTACAACGGAGAACTTTCCTACAGACAATGCGGTAAAGGGACAGAAACAGCCAAACATGTACTGTCAGAATGCGAGGCGTTGGACCGGAAAAGACAGGCAATTTTCGGGAATCCCAGACCATCTCCCGAAGAATACAACAGTAAACCGGTGAAGAACCTGTACAGACTGGTACAGGGGACTAGAGTTACGGAGTGGGTGCTGTAGAGGCTGAAGTGTAGCTGGCGAAAGGACCAGCATCCAAGAGGGAAAAAAACCAATGACTTTCTCCTGTCCTTCTTGGATCTGAGACAGGACAGCTCTAAGTCCCACGTTACTGGCGTCCTTATCCAAAATGAATTTCTCGTCCGGAAGGGGATAGCTCAGGATTGGTGCGTTGATCAAAGCTCCTTTCAGCTTCCTGAATGAATCTTGGCATTCCTCTGACCACTGAAACTTTGTTTGTCCTTCCATGAGTCTGGTCAGTGGTTTAGCGATATTAGCAAATCCCAGCACGTATCGGCGGTTGTAGGTGCACAAACCAAGAAAACTCCGAAGCTGGTGTATGTCTTTTGGATTTGGCCATTCTTTTACATAGACTACGTGGCCGAGGTAGCGAACTTCTTTCTGAAACAAATGGCATTTCTTGGGGCTCAGTTTCAATCCGGAGGTTATCAGCCGCTGGAATACCTCCTCCAAGTTTTTCACGTGACCGTTGAACGATTTGGCTGGAGCGTTGCAGAGCCCGAATGGCATAACTGTGAACTGCCACAAACCTGAACCGACGGTGAAAGCTGTCTTTTCTCGATCTTCCTGAGCAAGTTCTACCTGCCAGTATCCACTCTTCAGATTTAGGGTCGAGAAAATCGTAAATCCAGCCATTCTTGGTAGAGAGTAACTGTCATTTTTCGTCACGTTGTTAAGTTGACGATAATCAACGCAAAACCGAGTTGAACCATCTTGCTTCTTTACCAGTACTACTGGAGAAGACCAAGGACTGTCGGATGGCTCGATGACTCCGTCTTCCTCCATATCACAGACTATGTTGTCAGCCTCTTTCTTTTTGGCGAGAGGAAGTCTTCTGGCTGATTGCCTGATTGGTCGGGCATTTCCAGTATCTATTTGTGCTGAACCACCTTTGTTCTACCGCCTCTGCCTACTCCGGTATCGAAGATGTCCTGATACTGCCTGACTTATTCTCTTAGTTTGGGCTGCTCTGCTGTTCTCATGTCCTAGGACGAGATAGCAACCACTTTCTTCAATTCTGCTGGCATGTTACTCGCTTGGCTAACAGTTCCTCGTACACTCCTAATCACAGAGGAAATGCAGTGCAGAGCAGTGCTCCAAAATTGTTCCCTACTTCAAGGTCACCGGACAATAATTGACATTCATTACCCTTACTGGCACAAATGTATCAGCACGCAACAAGGTTTTTCCTAGTGAAATTCCTCGTCCAATTTGCTCATCATGGAGCTTGGGTTCGAACATCACCACGTTTCCACTGCTCGCACCCCCATCCAGGCGAGCCTCCAGTATGGTTTCAGCCCTCTCAGGTACGCCCACGTCTTCAGCCAACAGGACAGGAACCATTTATTCACTTCTCCCATGAAGTACCAGTTCTTCTCGGTTCACACGTACGATGTCGTCTTTAAAATTTAGCTCGAAACCTCTCGAATTCATGATGTCCGTTCTAATTATTACATCGTCCTCGATGTCTGCTACTAGAGCCCGGTGTTTCACTTCGGTGCTTGCCTAAAGTCAGTTCAATTGGGAGTTCTCCAAACACAGCTGCCGGCTCTCCTGTTGCTGTGCGTAGCTTCCAATTCGATGATTCAATTCTTGCCGATGTTTTGGCAAATGTAGGCCCAAGACTCGTCCTAGTCGCACCCGTATCAAGAAGCATAGTGCGAGGCTCGTTGATAATGAGACCGTCTACGAAGACCTCTTTGTATTTTCTTTGAAGGACAGCGACATATGCATTTTTAACTGGGGCTTGTTGGATACGGGCTGACGATTGCTCCTTCTTGTCCTTCGTTATAGTCGATGTTGGACATTTGCTACGCACGTGTCCAAGTTTTCAAAAATTTCGGCATCCTATCAGTCTTCTCTCAGGCATAACTTCCTTCATCACCTTTCGCATGACAGCTTCAATGTTAGCAGGCCTCTGTGAATCTTCCTCAGCCATTCGTATGTTGCTCTGGCTTTTGCAGTATTGTTTCGCATCCTCGAATTTCAAAGCTCGTGTCAGTGCGTCTACGAGATCAGTTGGACGTGCTAATATCAATCCTTGCCAGATTTCTTGGTCGCGAAGTCCATCCAAGAATGCATAAACCGCTAATCGCTCCATTACGTTACTCGGTGTGGCTGGGTATACAAGGCGAACTAAGCGTGCAATATCAGCTTCGAATTCCTGTAGGGATTCGCCCTCTTTCTGGCTTCGGTTTTTCAATTGTAAATGGTATACGTATTCCAGGCGAATCTGACCATACCGTAATTCCAGATGTTTCGCCAGCTTATCATAGTCCTCTAGTTTTTGCGAGGTGAGAGTTTGTAGAATATTCGCTGCTTCACCGCGTGATGCCAGTATTAGTGCAACAGCTTTTTCCCCTGCATTCCATCCACTGTCCACTGTCGGTGGTAATTTTCCCAAGGAATTTCTCCGTCGAACTGGGGCGGCTTCACGTAAAACTTCCGTATTTCAGAACTCGGAACCCTCGTTTCTTCCATTTTGTCTTCCAGTGTATTTACTGAGATATCAGTCTTTTATTTATTTCGCACAAGTTTTCAGTTTTATTTCGCGACGCGCAAAACTGTCCACTGCGCTAACACTAAAATGTTTAACGGGTCACTAACTATTAGGCGCCATTAATGTCTATCAGTTTTTAACCGGCGAACACTTTAACACTTATTTATTTTAAACATCCTACATCAGACACCAAATGTAGTAAAAATGCACTAAACTAATTTATTTAAACACTACATAAACAAATATTCAATTAAAATATTGACTTCACTATTTCAATTTATTTCTACTGTCGCTGTCTGTCTGCGAACTCTGAAACTATATCTGCAAGTCGCTGTGACTGTCTATCTGACTACTCCTATCGCCCTCTGCTATCTAGCTTATATACTTGCAAGCAGATTCCATTCACGGTTCTTGACTGATCGGGACCACAGAACGATTCATTTACATGGCTCTCTCTCGAAACTTCGGTTTCTTAGAACGTTCGCGCTTCTTCTACGCGGGACTCATGTGTTTGTCAGCGGAGAACTTGTTTACTTGTCGAGTGTGAATTATTAAGTAGATAATCAGGGCCGGTCTCGAAATCGTTACAGTACGGTTAAAGGGCCACATTGCTCATATCCGTTTCTCGAGACCAGAAATATCGAGTGTGGCCCAACATGCTTTGGATAACGACCACCGATTAAATGACACAAGTTCGAAAATAATTAGATTTAGAAATTTCAAAATGTAAAAATAGTATGAATGCGGATAAGGACTCAATACCATACAGCCTCTTGTTCAAGTTCATAGTACAGTAAAGAAATAATTATTCATTCAAAAAAATTTCAAGAATGTTTTCATTCATCAGTAATATTTTCCAAGAATGTAATTGAATCCAGTACAAAAGGCATAAATTGATTATTTTTTTTTTGTTAAAAAAAAATTTATTGTTATATCCGTCAACCTGTTGCACCCCTACGTGCAACCCTCAAAAGTCAGAGACTTTTGCGAGCTAGGGGAAGACGTAGGCCTTACCTTTTAATACGTGTGATGCCATGCACGAGACCGGTGGCAATGCTGAGATTATAACAGGTAAACGATAGAGAATATATTTTGTAAATAATTGTAGCAGATTTAGTCAGGTATAGTGTTAGGAAATTAATGCAATTAGCCCTTAATTGCATGGTATTAAATTAACGATAGTTTTTAGTAGTTGGTACGCTTTTTGAACTCCTGAGGATGCCAACTTTGTTGGCGAAACGCGTGTCGAGTATTTTTGACGTTTTGTTTTGGTGTTTTCGGGATTTTCCATTTCTTGAATTTTATTTACACCAAAGGTTCCAATCTCCATTTATTTGACCCATTGTAATAGATGGAATCAATTAGGTTCGTTGTGGGAAGTGGCGATTTTAACCCATTAGTAGGTGTGTCGTGGGGATTGCTGTGAGCTTGGAACATGGGTGAAATACGGTCAGTATTTTTTCTTTGGCAAATTTGAGTTTGCATAACTCACGAGGATTTAGCTTACATAAATATCTGATAGCCGGTTTCTGCAGATTTACAACAGTGTAAGTGCTCTGTTGCAAACTCCCCAAAACAGTATACCATATCATAAATGGGATTGTATTAGAGCGTAACAGACCGTCTATTTGGCTTTTCAGTTGTTTGATATGAGTGTCAAATTTGATTTTTTTATTATCCATACAGATACCCAGAAATTTAGTTTGAGCCTTGTTTTCAATGATTGTGTTATCATTGAACAGAAGGTCATCAATAATACATACTATTATGTTTGTTTTCGTTATATTGAAGGTTGATAAATTTGCGCTGCACCATTCCTTGATTTTTTTGATATCACTGGTTATGATGTTATTTAACTCATTCGAAGTTTTGGTATTCCATAATATCATGGTGTCATCTGTTAGGTTGTTGATATATAGTAAAAATAATATGGGTCCCTGAACCGATCCCTGATGCACTGACATAATTTTCTCTCTGCTCGACAGTTCTGTTGTTCTCACCATCTGATTCCTTCCGGAAAGATATGATTCAAATCACTTGTATGTGGTTCCCTGGAAGCCATAATAGTAGAGTTTTTTTAGGACAATCTTATGGTTGACACAGTCAAACGCCTTTGACAGATCACAAAATACCGCTGCAGCAACATTACGGGAATTCAACTTACTGTAATTATTATACATGTCATGAAAGAAAATATTGCGGTGGATTGAACTCAACCCAATTTCAATCAGAAAATTGAAAACTATCGACTTAAGCCGGATTTTCATGCATCCGTTTATCCGACGATACGATGATACGAAAGTGTTCATATTGGTCGAAATTCCAATTTTATCCTTCCATATTTGAATTTCGACCAATATGAACACTTTCGTATTATCGTACCGTCGGATAAACGGATGCATGAAAATCCGGCCTTAGACAACATATTATAGAAACTTACAGATAGGACGGGCAGACAAGGAACATTATTTAAAACAAAAGCGCAAAATTTAAAGGTCCACAATGACATCTGACATTCAAAGTTTTCAATCTCTGACAGATGTCAGATGTTACAATAATAACAATAACAAGTGTTCTCGATCTCAGTATAAACCGTTGATAAAATCCGTTGAGCATTGTTTATCGTTATTAGGAAAGATATACTATTTACGATTATTGGATTCTCCTTGAAGTACAACGATGAGTGATGAACAGAGTAAAGCAGCTCACAGGGGTGGCGGAGACATTATTGTGTATACAGAAACTGCAGAGATAGTAAAAGCAAATCGGAAATCAAATTACATAGTTTTCCATAGGAAGAAATGAAGTGAGTTAAAACTGTTGAAAAATTGTTAAAATGTTATTGTTGTTAAAAATGTTATTTCCGTCAACCAGCTGCACACCCTTAAGAGAACAACCCTCAACAGTCTTCGAAAGATGTGTCCGAGCTAGGGAAGACGCAGCCCTTACCTTTTAACGTGTGATGCCATGCACGAGACCGATGACCATGCTGGGAATCGAACCCATGACCCTTAGGTTAAGAGACAAGCGCTCTACCATCACGGCCCATAAGTACTCTTTTGTTTATTCAATGACAAAATACTCGCATTTTACCCAGGAACAATCATTAGAAAAAGCAAAGGGTTAGATTCTTAGATGTATTAATTAAATTATTACGATTAACGATAGTGATTTAACAGATTGATGTGTATGTGTTTTCTTGGGATATTTCTAGTAATATGTAAACTGTTCAATTATAAGAAATAATGTTCGTCAATGATTGGTTGGACCGTTATTTCCAACCAATCATATTTTCTTTTGACTTCAAACTGCTGCTCAAATCATACTGATTGTCTTATTACATTAAAAGTGCAGAATATGGTTAGAAGCTTGTGTATAAGAAAATAGTATATTCTTTAACAAGGTTAGAATGAAAATTTGATGCGAGTCGAAAGTTCCGAAGGCGAGCGGGAGGAGCACGAGCATCACGAATTTTCATTCTAACCGAGTAGCAGACTATACTTTCTCCACGATCAAAAATTTTAAAATATTTTTAAATGGAAAGGAACAAAAGATAATTTTCACACAAAATAATAACTATTATTCAAAAACACTGATTATCAGAAAGGACTAATCCTGGACTAACCAGAACTAATTTTTTTAACGCAAAGATGCATTAAGAACAAACTATTGAATTAAAAAAAATTGCCTTGTCGGTGGCTTGAACCCACAACCTCTCGTTTGCTATGCCAATTCTATACCATCTGAGCCATCTGGCCTCTCTTTGAAATATGTTTGATAAATATTCTCATCCACGAAAACTATGAGTCTTAATAATTAATCGGGTGTTTTGGTTCGTAAACTTTTCAGTATATTATTTGTACTCTTTGTAATTTCAGGTGGTGTATTTTCACACTATTATTCTGAATCACTGGATAAATTCATGATACTTTTTATATTTTCGAATGAAAACGTGACAGTAATAATTTTGACACTACTGAAATTTGCCACTACGGTGACAATCAACTGCGTCAAGGCTAATGTTCTTATTGCTAACCAGTGTGAGAATATTATTCTATTACAAGAGAGAGAATGTAAATACATTTTAATTGCATGGGGACAGAGGTGTTGCAGAATATTTCTTCAATATCAAGAAAGAGAATTCCAGCATTCTGTAATCAAATTTCATTTCAGAATTAGCAAATTCGTGATGATCGTGAAGAAAACTCTTTTTCAATATTTTTCTTAAAGGGAGTCAAGAACTCAATAATGATCTCCTTGAAGATGGATTTGATTTTCCTCTCATCCATTATTGGTTCACTCTCAGAAGGTATTAGGTGTTTTAAGTATTGGCGTGACCACAATTTGCGTACTCTTTATTGTCTCGCTGACATACAACCTTAGCTTGCCGCGCACAGCTAGGATGGTAGTATGTTTGGCAAAATTCACATTCGAAGGAGAATTTCACACTTTTTCTGCAATGTCTGCAATCTCAAGAAAGATAATTCCAGCATTCTGTAATCAAATTTCATTTCAGAATCAGCAAATTGTGTGATGATCGTGGAAAAAATTATACTAACACTGGAGTATAATCTTTTAACACTTGTAACTTCTGAAGTAGCCAACTGCAAAACGGGAAGAGCCAATACAAATGGATGCACAACCAAATAACCAAAAGCCATAATAATGTGAATAATTTGCCTTAAACTGCTATGGCCACTGTTGAGGTCATATCAAAGTTCAACAAACTATTTGATCTTTTCAATTCTTCCACGCTATTATAAATGCACTGCATTCAAAACATTCAAAAGTTTCAGCTATATTTTGAACAGAGATAGAATGCTTTCTCAATGAATTAAAAGTGTTCAAGGGCCCAAAGAAAATTTACGTTAAATTCATTGATTGTTGGGGGTTTCATATCATTGCCAGAAAACTGAACCAAGACCCATTAGAAGATTTCTTTAGTTGTATCAGACAGCAGAATAGCTATGCTGAGAACCCTACTTCAATTCAGTTCACTTGGGCATTCAGAAAATTGTTCATTTTAAAAATAATCAAAGCAAAGAATACTGTACTGAGGATTCAGGAAACCTCCAAATCAGAATTTCAGACTTCAAAATACCTGAAAACTCGAATTCATGTATGTTCAGTGAAAATACTAGAAAACAGATTGTACATAATTTTAGAATAGGACATTGTGACTATCAAGAAAAATGTTTTTTCAGAACAAAATTAATTAAAATCTGTATGTGACTATCTGATTGATAAATACTTGAAAATTAATTCATGTTGAACATTTTTGAAGGAGAAATAATGAAGAGTATGCGTAATCCTTATCATGTTTGTTGATTTATTTCCAATAATTTTCTTGATCTACATAAGTACTGATCAGTGCACATTTATTGCAATGGGAAAATAAATATTCTCCAATTGGAATTTTGATGTTATTAATATGATTGGAGATCATTGAATAGACAACAACAATAAAATAACATAGCATCATTACTGGTAGATTAATGATAGGTATAAGTGTTCGCTGACATTCATCAGTAACCTTAACTACAATAAAGCACAGGAATTTTTCTCCAAGTTGTATATGAGGCTTTTATAATATTTGGGTAACCAAACATATCTCATGTCAACTAGGAATAGTATAGTGTTTTTACACAGAGAACATTTGTCAATATTCAGTTTTCTAGACATATTTGTTACACAGTCATAGTGCAAGTCAAAGTCCATTTTTTTGTCCAATAGGTACAACGCCCAGTGTGTCTCATAATCGGCTTGTGATTAAATTCAACTTCCAGAATGTACTAACACCTGTATTTACATAGCGTTTTTTGGGCACCATTTATTTGAGATTCAAATCACGTTGTGTATTCGAAAAGTCTTGGAGATATTTTTTTTTTAACTACCATATAAATGAATATCTGAGAATATTCATGACTTCCAGGCAGTTCTTCACTTACAGCTCTGCAGTACTGAACCGTAAATGAAATTTTCTCCAAAGAATTTAATATTTAAAAAAATCAGTTTATATAAGTATATTAACTTGGTCAATATATTTAATTCTGGAGTTCGGTGTCATAAAACCTTAAATCTAAGATCTTGAACCATTAACACTATGTAAAAAAAGTAAAGCCGATATGAATGGTGATTTTTGTTCACTATGACAATCTACATTGAACTGCAATATATGAAGGCTAATTAAAAAAATTGTTTGAACTTCGCGCTTCTAGACAAATTCCTAAATAGAAAACCATTCAAAATCAGAATTGCCATGAACTGAAAGGCGAAAGGCTTTTGTATGTAATCGGCTTAAGGCTGAAACACAATGGAAGTTTTATGTTTTTAGTTTTAATTTTCATAATTTTGGATTTTTTAACGCGAAACTATCATTGTCATTATTATTCTTATCACGCCTCATAAATAATCTTGTTGGTAAAATTCAAGCTTTATTTTTCAATTCTGTTTTGCATCCTGTTTTATTTGTAAAATTGATATCCAAAATCCCAAAACTTAAAACTTATTACATAAAACTTCCATTGTGTCTACGGCTTTAAGCAGGAACGAATCTAAATCCGCAACCATGTCGACTTGAATTTTGCGAACCGGCAACTCTGGCGCGCAAAATTTAAAGGTCCGAGGTCATTGAGGCGGCATTCCAAACATCAAAGGAAATGGGCGGAGCTTCTTATCGGTAAGTTTCTGTAATCTGTGCTTAGACCGCAAGAACAGTAGTCAAATGCTCATTGCCGTTAGTGTGCAAAATTTCTTCTTCTTTTTTCAGATTATGTCTTTGCGGTCGCCAATGGCACCAGGTGGCGCTTCAAATTTTCGGGATTTTAGACGTTTTGTTGATATTTTTTTGAATACTTGAGCTTTTAATTTTCGTCTTAATTTTGTTTTCTTTAAATTTAAAATGCCTGTGGTGATTTATTTGGCTGAAAATTGTCAGTATTTAAGTGGAAAAAGTAGGCCTGTGGTCGAAGGGGATGCAGTATTCAATGCCAATCATGTTTCATCTATTTATATGTGAGGTAGAGAATATCGATAAGCGACGAGTTTCTGGACTTTGTCTGCAAAGTTCCGCCATGAAATGAAAATTGAATTGGGATCTCCAGATACACCAGTTACGAAGTGGAACTGTGAATGCAGTTGCGAAGGGGGGTCAATCATTCTGTAAACATGTTGCAGTCATGAAGAACTAAACGATTTGAGGTGTACTGATGTCAAGCAAGTTTGGGGCAGAGAAAAAAATGTTGACGGAGTTTATGCTGCTGAAGGAGCAGTGGACTTCTGCCATTTCGAAAAGAAACATCAATATGAATTCAAATCCAATGAAGAAGTTGAAAAAGAGAATTTGAATTTGTTATTAGTGTTATAATTTGTGATTGTGTGAAATAACAAACTTGTGAAATTCTGCAACATCCCGATCCAGTTAGTAATAATAAATTGAAGTATTCATTAACCTTAAATCAATACCGATATGCACATTTTGTTATCCAAGTGCATTTACCTATTGGTGTTGAAATATTGTGAAAGGGTTACTTTATAGGCAACCTTGGCTACTCTAAAAAGTTCATTAATTTTGTTTTTGAGATGGAATGACCCCTTTCATCAATCGTTTGAATGTTTGGCTTCTTGTGTCTAGAAAATAACTGGATAGATTTACGCCAATTATTAAACAAAATATATCCTACCAGGTATGAAATCTTCCAAAATAAAGTATTCGCTGCAAACACACGTATATTTCAGTCTAATTCCCCATTCTTTAGCTAATTTCTGTCACTTTTGGTTTCTGGGAAAAGAGAGCGTGGACACATTCGCAGATAAATAATTCTTGCAATGCGGCACTTAACATTTTTTTGACTTACTAGTTACATCAAAGCTATGCTTTCTGCATCAAACCAAAAAAATCGAACCAAATATAGAATGATAAAGTAATAATCAACAATTTATTAACACGAGATCTTATGGCAAAATGTTTGTTTTCCCGGAGTTTGACGTACATATTTCAAAATGTAGTCGCCTACTCCGTGGCGACCCCGAATATTCTAGCAAATTTTTGTTGTCACCTTGAACATGAGTGAAGTGTTGTGATTTAATAAGTTACTATAGAGTCATCTATGAGTATTCTTTCTTTCAGTTAATTGCCGGATTTTTGAGTTCTAGAGGATTTTTTATTACTTTTTCCAGGCAGTGGCGTAGCCAAGGGGGGGGGCAGATGATCCCCGAAATCATTGAAAGTTTCGACGATTGCCAATTGAAATTGCAAGATGTTATTATGTATTATATTTTTTATATGCCACTGTTTCCAAGCAAGCAGTTGAATATCATTTACACAATAGGCATTCCATATGCATTGGCTCTATTCCAATAAAGGCTTAATAAAAATATGTTCCAAATACTTGTTTATTTTAAGGCTTCATACAGTTTGCTAAGTAGGAAGTTGTATTGGTGTTTTCAGGAGTATATCAGTTATTAGTATTGATTTAATTCTGATACTTACTTTGTTGGTACTTTTTTCTTTCTAGATCCCTTTTGAACAGTTCTTTTTGAAGATTCTCATGAGATTTCCAAATTTCAAGAGCTTTTGCTTCAACATCCCTTCTCCAATAAACGGTAATAGGTGGTTCAGATTCATATGGAGAACGCCTTTTCGTTTTTGGAAGAGATTCCAAATCAGATGGTTTTAATAAAAAATCTGACATTGCTTTTACTGGTGTAATGAAGTTTCTTTCCAAGGACTGTACAGAAAGATCCAAACGCTTTCGTTTCTTTAGTATGGGTTTAGCTAGAAACCATATTGATATAAAACAAACATATTTTGAAATAATACATCCCTTAAAAGTTACTCATAAAAGTGGGACTAGTATGATACAAACGACAATAAAAAGAACAACAAATTTATTTCAAAGGAGAGTCGTCTTCAATATATAGCCACTCTAACTAACTGGTGTGAAGACAGCGGCCACACTTAGCGGCAGCTATTTTCGAAATAATCCAATCACCGAGACCAGTGGCGCACCCTTCCGATTCCATTTTTCAAATCTATCATATGAAATTTCGAATGTACAAGGAAATACTTGTGATTGAGATAAGATATTGGCCGTAAACTTTTTATATAATTTTTATTTTATACACATATTTTTATTGGCCGTAAACTTTTCATATAATTTTTATTTTATACACATATTTTTGCTTAGATTAGTTGTACCATTTGCAATTTGTATTGAATTCTGTAGAGTACTTGATTGAATGAATAAATATATAAAATGCGTTTTCCAAGCAGATATTCTTCATGTAATTTATAAACAAAACTATATTTAGGTTTTACAGTTTTTCGAAAAACAACAATGATTGAGTCTTGTAAATTCAATTCTGATATGCTGTGATTGGTATTATGGAAATGGAGTACTGATTTTGAAACAGGTGTGGATTTTTTTTAAATAATTTACACACGAATAGACGTAAGGAGAGGGTAATGTAAAAATTGTATTATACGTAACTGTTGTTTTAACGTCTTCTCGATAATTTAGCTAAAAGCAAAATTTTTCTTTGCAATCCAAACCCTCTTTTCGCATGAGGCGAGTACCTACCTTCAAAGAACTAGGTCATAAGACATATGGGACATAAAGACAGACAGATTTATTCCCATTATATTAAGTAATTTGTAAACAAGGTACAATATATAAAATTAGTTTGAAATAGGTCAAGAGCAGTGCACTGGTTTGAAAAAATGAAATGTCCGTTATTCTTTTTAAAAATTAAATGCTTTTTGCCAATTTTGAACAAATAAATTTTTCCTAAGAGGGTTTTTGTTCCAATTGGAACCCAAAAAATGTGATTTGAGTATTTAATAATAATAATAATACTCCCTCATAAACACTCATAGAGTGTACCCAAAGGCATATCCTGTGCGGGTAGAGGACGGCTATTATGATTATTTACCGTGGCGCTCCGGGACGAGTTACTGATTTTTGGTGGCGTATTCACTTTTCAGCGGTAGAAAAATCCGGAAATCCTACAGCACCACCCCGGGTGGTCGGCGCGAACTCCAAGCAAGCACCAGACGTTTGATCTATAGAAGGTTGTTTATGTGCAAAAATAATTAATGTTGGAAAATGGATCCCGCCCTGATCTGTTTCTCCTTCGGCAAAGATTTTCACCAAAATTTTAATTTTGAATGAAAGTGTTTTAAAGTTTTCTTGGGAGTTCAAATTCAGAAATGAAACGTTATTTGATACATCTGTTCATGCTCCCGCAAGTATTTCATTGTTTATAAAATGGACTCCTCTGCCCTAAATTTAAATTTAAATTTTGTATAAATTATTTTTTTGTTAGACATTGAAATGTCGCCTGTCATTTCTGTTCTCGAATTCCATGACTGGTCAGACCTAAAAAAATCTCCGCCAACAGTACCAATACCCAATACCAACGAGTTTTGAGTTCGTTCTTCTGATTTTGTAATGCTGATGTGCGCAGCTGAACAGTATAAGACTGACAACAATTTTTGCTACTAATTCTAACTGAAAACACAGAAGCAAAAAAAAACAAGTTAATAAGACTTGGTTATACGCTGCCATCACGAAAAAAGGTAGAGCAAAAAGCCTTTTGTATAAAAATTTATGAGGAGGAAAAAGCTAAATGTTTTTCTTCTGTCAGGACAGTGTGTGAATTTTTCCATTGATGGGTGGTCAAACGTCCACAAAGAGCCAGTAATATGTGCTACAATAACCACTGAAGATGTACTAGTAGTTTTTTACGAAAGTATTGATACTACTAAAAAAAAACATACTTCAGAATATTTTACTGAAATAGTTTGTGAACTAAGTTCTTCTCTGCAAATATTTTGAATTTACTGAGTGAGTACTTACAAGTACAGAACATTAAAGATGTAGTTCAAATTGTTTTAAGTATTTTCGCAATGATCATCTGGCTAGAGCAAAGTTCAGTCAAGCAGGAGGCAATGCTTTAGTACTTCCAAGTGATGTGCGATGAAATAGTGTTGCTGATTGCTTAGAGATGTACATCACTCAGTGGGACGTAATATTTAAAATCTGTAAGGAAAACAAAAGTTTTCAAATATTAGGCTTAAACATACAACACAAAAATTGTTAAGCGTTATAAAACCTGTATCAGTTGCTTTTGATACTTTGTAAAGAAAAAATACTATCTCAGATACTGTAGAGCAGTGTACACATTTGCTATATATCTTAGAGGTTATTGTAGAATTCTCTTATTAAAAAAAATTATTTAAATTTCGATATGAGCAAGCACTCACGTCGTATCATTTTATAGCCTATGTGTTGAGCCCATAAAAGCAAAAATCCCAGTCAACACCAAGAAAAGAAATTGACTTCAGAAACAATTAATGAGTTGCTTGGAAACACTGGACAGTTACCATGCAATAAATTTCAATGCTCTTAGTAATCTATTTAAACATATGTTTATGGGAAAAATAATAGAATATAATGGTTGTTAACGCAAAAGAGTAATAAAACAGTTCCAGGGTGCAACAGCTTCCTTAGCGTCAGTGGAACGAATATTCAGCTCTTTTGGCTTTGTACACTCAGATATGAGGAACAAGATGGATACAGAAAAAGGATGAAAACTAGTATTTTTGTTCAAACAATATAACAAAAATGCAGAAACATTCAAGTTTATATTAGGTTCATTCGTTTGTATAAAAGCGTAGCACTTTCCTACACTCGGTGTAATTTATTATTTGAAGATTAAATTTACAAATTCCTTCGTTTCACTGCACTCGATCCAAAAAGTGGTGTAAATTATACTACACCACACTATACCTCGAAAGTAGAATATTTTTATCAGAAAAATAAGAAAAATCAACTGAAAACATCGTGTGAAATTCTATTCATGCTCCGAAAATAGTTTTCTCAGAAAATTGGGCTTAAATATACGGGTTGTGAAATTAATAAAAAAGACGTCATTCTATATAATTTTTATCTATCAGATATTTCATTACTTTAAATGTTCAACTTTCTATATTTTAATTTCTCAGATATATTACTGCTTTCAATATTCACCTTTCTTTCGTTAGTTAACCATTTTAACACCTCATATTTAATATAATAGATCTGAGAAATGAAATAGGAAGGGTGCGCCACTGGTCCCGGCGTTCGGGTAATTTCGGCCAATACTGCTGTGTGAAAGTAAAGGGCAGTAAGTAACATTTTTGACAAAATGCAGATATTCACGTTGCAGACCTCGGCAGCCATGGCGCCAACTCCACACGGTATTTGGTGTAGATTTATAAATTAACTTGGTCCAAAAATTATTAGGTAAATGGCAGTAACTGACAATGTGACCTCAGTGTTATGGTAACCAGCAGTATCTAACTCTAATAACCAATTACTGCTGTTTGCCTACACAATGAGTTGAAACATATATCAAATTTGAATGAGGCGTCTGCTTGTTTTTATATAGTTACTGCCTTTGGCCTTCACATTTCTATTTAATGTCTGTGTTTTGTCAAGACATTAGGAAGTATGATGCTGGAAAAAAAGTACAAGAAGAATTGTGAATTTCATCTAACATTTGCATTAATGGCAGACGTGAAGAGTAAGAGCATTAAAAAAACATTTCAGTCTCATGGCATGAAGCTGTGCTGGTAGAAAGAATTGCATCTGCATATTGTAGAGCTTTGGTTGTAGAAATAAATTCCCTGAAAAGGTTGTTCTGTACAGACAACTGCTCTGTACAAAATAAGAATAGGTAGGTGCTTATTCACAATTTTTGTCAAAATTGTAAACACGAATATAACTGCCGCGTCTGAAATTACCCTCGAGTATTTTGAGACTGGCCACACATTTATGAGAGTGGATTCTGTTCATCATGGGGTGGAACAGAATAGATCACATTTACGTAGCTGACATACTTTATATGAATCTGGAATGTTACTTACATTTACTGCTTTAAATAACAAATTGATGTTATATTACTGTTAGGACGAACGGCAGTAACTGCTGAATTTTCAGCAAAAGCCAAAGTAAGAAACTTCTGTGGAAAAATATTACTCAATTAATAACGTCAGTGACTGCTCTTTAAATCGGAATAAAAATAAATTGTGCAGAACAGAAAATACTAAAATGGCAATAACTCAAAATAATCATTCTTGCACATACTACTCTTTGCCTTCACACGGCAAAATATCTTCAGCCGCTCTCTTCACACCGGCTGGTAATTAAAGTTTGTTTAGTAATGTGGGACGTAAAATTTCACTTGTTATATTACAAAGAAAAAAATCTTCGTTAACCATACTAGTGCCAAAATGAAATTCAAAATATCTACTATGTACTTTGAATGTTTTACAATGCCAATAATACAAAAAATGTGCTAGGAATCGCACGTTAAAAGGTAAGACCTCGTTAATCCTTAGCTCGCACAAGTTTCGACTTCTGAGGGCTGTCGTTCGTAGGGGGGTAACAGCTGGTTAACGGAAAAAACAATTTTGAAAACTATTTTAAAACAATTATTTTAAATGAAATCTTGCTATACCCCTGTATTTCTAATACTTTCAAATAAGTCTAACAGGACGAAAGTATCACAAATGTAGTGGCGTATTAAAATTCCATAAAAAATTGATGAAATATTTTTGGACTTCTGACGATGAAATAAGTTCAAAGAGGACTTTAAAAATTTTGAATTATATGTCAAAATGTTGATACTACCTTAGAGCTATTGATACTCTACTATTTAGAAAAAAAAATCGTTCAAATCGTATAATAAATAAAAAATTCATAGTTAAAAAATAATGACTAACTAAAACTCAATTGTATGAACTAAATTTTTGTCTCAGCTTCAAGACTTCAGGGTATGAGTAATATACTGAATTTAAATAAGCTTTGAAAAAATTATAGCACAATTCGTTCAAAATACCATAACATATTTTTTTTTCAAAAAGTGTATTTTAATCCAGTTTATTTCTCAGATTACTGACCGTACACAAGTATTAAAGCTGGAACAAAAGCTTGGGTCACAAATTCATAAATAGCTTTTCTTTAAACATTCCAACTAAACATCCCCGTGATTCCCTCAGTTTATAACAATTTTCAGTAGTTACACCCAAAATTAAAAACATTCTGTTCAACAAAGAATTATAGTACTGTTCCTAAGAACTATACCTTTAACTTCGGCGTCCTTTTCTACTTTCCCAATAATTTTATCTTTAAGTTTTTTTATTGGATCCGTCTTAGTCTGTTTTTCAGATTTATCTTCATTTTCTTCCTGTAAACTTTTCTCCTTAACATTATCTAAGACGACCGTCGCTTCTGAATTCAAATTGTTTGTTAAATTTGGTGAGACGACTTTCAGAACAGGCTCCTGTTTTTTCACATTCTCTTTATTTTTCGGACATCCATCTTTATTTTCTTTACTTAAAATATTTGTCCATGACAGATAACGATGGTTGGTTTTACTCTGGATTTTACATATTATACTCAAATGTCTTGCTGAAAAAAAAATCATACAAACTATTGTTGTGGTCTTTGGAATCTTGGATATGAAAAACTAATAGAGAAGGGAAAAAGTAGAAATAAAACATTGTTTACGAAACTTTTGAAATGAAGTAATACTTTTAACATATGACGAGGATTGGGAATTCAGATCTGTCTCTGATACAACCCTGATTGTGTTTCATACTCCGATTTATAAATAATTAAATTTACAACTTGAATCTATGCTCTGGTTTACAAGTTACATTTCGTCACAAACCTAGGCTGGATCACCGAAAATTATGATTTTGGTCTCATTCGATTCGAAATGGCACCTAACAAAATTTTAAGAAGGAAAATTGCAAAAGTTTTAAACGATAACGTAAAAGACAATAGAATGGTTTGGTTTATTGCAAATATTTCAAAAACTATTTGAGGTAAAAAAAATTAAAAAGATTCTGAAAGAGCAGAAAATTTACTGAAAAGAAGTCCGAACTGTACCGACAATATATATAATTTTGATTTAGAGGTGAAAATCGAGCTAGAAACGTTTAACGGCTCTAGCGGGCGCGTCGACCGAATCAGAAGCTTGATCAAAAATAAATTATTTTAAACGATAAAATATAAATATCAAGAAAAAAAATTTTTTTAATTTTTTTTCATTTCGTATTGCGCAGCAATCATAAAAGGTTATTAGCGCGATACGCTAAATATACACATTTTTCATAGTATTATAAATTAATTATTCAGTTCATTATATTTCACTGTAAAGATTGGTGTCCTTCAGGTATCTTATAACATTCTTGATTGTCTTTCATAGCAACAGGAAAATTAAACAAAAAAAATTATACTATCTAAACACATAAATAAACAATAATTCGCCAACAAAAAATGTTCAACCCAATTTTTCAATTAACTATGCTGTCGTTAATTAGTTAATTTTCACCAGTTGAAAGTTAACATAAAAACACTGATTATTTCAGAACTGAAAACCAAGATTTTCTTTCACTTTTTGGAGCTGCTCTTGTAAGGGTTTAGAAACAATACCTATCGGAAAAATTGAAAATTTTTAATTTTCCACTTTTTTATTAACAAGCAAAGCTATTAAAAAATAATGAATGAAAATGAAGCAATAAGGAAATTTTGATTTTATTTTTCAAATAATTTTCAAACATGTAGCGCTTTCTTTATGTTTTTCTTCAATGTTATTGAAATGAATTATAAACTATTGAAGATACGAAAAGAACACTCAATTTCTTTTTATCCCTCCAGTAATCAATGAACAAATTGAGCTTTCAATCATTTTCTTTCAACCATATTTTTTAAATATTATTTAATATATAATTTCCCCGAAATAAGTTGTTTAAACGGTGAAAGAAAACGATTGACGATGACGACATTAATGATGATGATGTTCTTATCGGTTTACAAGGGAGACGATTTAAATAATAATGATGAAAATAGCGGATACAGATTCTTGGGTCTTTCCTCAACAGTATGCCGAAATATTATAAGGAGGAAATTAACACCGTCTTCAAACCAACGAAGAAGATATCGGAATATCTAAGATCAGCCAAAGACAGCAGAGATCCACTCAAATCAGCGGGAGTCTACAGAATTCCATGTAACTGTGGGAAGGTCTATATCGGACAAACGAAAAGGAGCATTGGTACCCGCCTAGACGAGCACAAGCAGAGTTGTCGTTTGGGACAAACCGAGAAGTCCGCAGTCGCTGAGCATACATTGTCTGACGGAGAACACAAGATCCTTTTCGAAAATACCGAGAGACTAGCAACGTCGAATCATTATTCAACAAGAATGTATCTAGAAGCAATAGAAATACACAAACACCAAGAGAACTTCAACAGAAAAGAAGAGAGAACATATTTACCAAGGATCTGGCACACAGCATTGAAAGGGGCCAAAACGAAGCCATGTCACCAGAATCGCGCGGAAAGTGCGCGCGAACCCACTATTACAGAAAGTGCGCGAAAAAACATCACTATAAATAACATGTCAAACTCGAAAGCTTCAGTTTCAGTTGATACGTCTAAGAGTACTTCGACCAAGCCACTGAAGATGACTGCCGCAGTTGCAGTCGAAACGTTTGGAGATTTAAACCAAAGAGAACCACGGCAAAACCCGAAAATCAACCAAAATATTGACGCCAGCAGTGAAAGCCTACATTCCTACATCATGTTCATGTTTTCCCAGATAAATGATTTTATTCAGGATTTCTTGTTTCTAACTTCAGCGTTGTTTTTGTTAGTTTTGAAGGTTTGTTGCCTTGATGTTTGAATTGGTCTGGTTTAATTCGTGTTTTCCTATTATAATCTTAATTATTTTATCTTGTAGATTATTTGTAGGACTTTTAATGCTCATTTTAACGTTTTGCAACATTGTATGTCACGTTTATTTTGGACTAGAGATTGTTTTAGCTCACAGTGCAATGATACAACAGGGCCAGCAGGAGAAAAGATGCTTCCTATTTATGTCACAGAACCACCCAAGATAGTTGATATCTTGGATAATGAATTGCTATAAAAAATCAAACCTAATACTGCTATTTTTCAACAAATCAATATTGAAGTCATCACTGATACTCACAACAACATTAACAAAGTGCAAAGGACCCCGCACCGCATCAATGGGAAATTGACTTTCAGTGAATTTGCTTGATTTTTTTATATGGTATAGACTTCATGATGCTGATCAAATGTCTCCATTGCACTAACGTTCTATATTCAATAAGTTCGATTATACAGGGTGCTGAAGTTTACTTTTCCAAAATTTCAAATAATAACGAATTATGGTGGATTACGTAATCCAATCTTCCGCAAAAAAACCTATACAATAGGTATGGTCGTCGGCAAGTATTCAACAGAAAACAACTACTGCCCCCTACGACCATTGAATTATATCTGTTTAATACTTGGCAAAGTTTTCTACAAGAACCACTTTGCAATGCATTTCAAATATCAAAGCTGAAATTATTTTTCGATTTAGTTGGGGGAACACCTCCGTACCGGTTTCATGGTCATTGCCAATCATCAGCAAAGGCTAGTTCGACCCAATTGAATCGAAAAATCCTTTCATCCTAATTGGAAATCTCTGAGACAAATACTGAAGTATGAATTCAGCGCCATCTCTGGGTTCCAGATTAAAATGCACCCCGACTACGTGTCGACTTCAATATGAAGCCAGAAACATCATAAAAGATGGGCGACACTACTTGATGGAAGATCATAAAACTAATAACGAATTATGGTGGATTACATAATCCAATCTTCCGCAAAAAAACCTATACAATAGGTATGGTCGTCGGCAAGTATTCAACAGAAAACAACTACTGCCCCCTACGACCATTGAATTATATCTGTTTAATACTTGGCAAAGTTTTCTACAAGAACCACTTTCTGATACTGACATCATGAATTGGAATTGATGTTGGTTCCCTACGAAATATCTAAAAATGAATAAAATTCCACCGCTCAATTTTTCAGAAATTACAAACCCGTATATCGTGAGTCCGTGTAGGAATTGATGTACTTTAGAGTGGATTCGACTTGGTCTATCGAACAAACGATGTGAAGTTGATTTGATTGGGATACTAGAAATAGTATAAACACAATGACCATTTGAAATTTTGAAAAAGTGAACTTCAGCACCCTGTATAACCGAATCTATTGAATTTAGAACGTTAGTTCAATGGAGACATTTGATCAGCATCATGAAGTCTATAACATAAAAAAATTAGGCAAATTCACCG
Organism: Chrysolina americana; assembly: GCA_958502065.1. Classification (NCBI taxonomy): domain Eukaryota; kingdom Metazoa; phylum Arthropoda; class Insecta; order Coleoptera; family Chrysomelidae; genus Chrysolina; species Chrysolina americana. The sequence continues at coordinate 61,199,342 of OY293415.1, read as the reverse complement.
AAAACCAATTTCCCATTGATGCGGTGCGGGGTCCTTCAATTATATTATATTTTTTCCATAAGAGAGACCTGTAAACTGATAAAACAACAGTTTCCTTTTAGGGACAGTGGAAAGGAAAGGATATTATGACTCTGTAAAGTTTATTAATTTCATTTATATTCAGCACTCATCTCAGAACATTGTCAGAATCCTTTGCTTTACTCATCTCCTGGAGTCTTCACTTCACTTTGACAAAATCAAACTTATATTTTTAAAGGATTTTTAAGGGAACAGTAGCCATAACCTAAAAAATTGACAAACCTTTTTGACACACAAAGTTCTTTTTGCATTCAACCAATGTCTGGTGCAACACATATTTAGAAAAAATCAAATAATTACGGCTTAACATATTGTAAAAATTAAAAACTGATCATATTACTAAACTACCACCAAATCTTTTTTATTTATCAAGAAGACAAGATGACAAGAAGACCACAGAGACTAGACGACAGCAAAGCATAACAAACCAGTCAAACCACAGATTACGGAATTTCCGTAATCTGTGTAACAAACGCAAGAATTCCTATCCACAACACTTCCCAATTGGCAATCCACGTGGACCAATCAGAACTATCCTGGCCAAGGCGGTATAGTAGTCCCAAGTATTCAACTTGCATAGCAGGGTAAGTTTGGTTAGGTTAGGTCATGTTCCCTTTTGTTAAATTTTCAAACCATAAAAGAAGGGAACATGATCTAATCTAACGATATCCAAGTTGATCCTCAACGTAACCTAAAATTACATTGCATACCACGCAGGCGCAAGTAAAATAGAGTTTTGATTGGTTCATGCGGATTGCCTATTGGGAAGTGTTGTGGATAGGAATTCTTGCAATAACTTTCTCCAAAAACTAGCGCTCCTTTGTGGTTGTTTACGGAATATTGTGTAGTTTTGACAGTTTCAGACAAATATTACACACCCTTTAAGAGCACTCAGGGTCAGTTTATCAATGTTGTTAGCGTACTTTGACACCCGGTTAAATTTAACTTGTGGTTAGAATGAATATGACATTTGCTAAATGGAGGAATCGACTCACGTTCTAACCATGAGTTAAATTTAGCTCGAAGTTGAAGTACATTGAAAAACCGGCCCTCAAACGGTTACAGTTTGAACTCTGTGAAGTAACGATACATACATCCGTCTTAACGGTCTGAGTCGCTAAGGCTAGGAGTTAAGTCCAGTTCATACCCTCGCGAACTTTGCAATTTTTCTGCGAATAAAATGGCTGCCGAAATGGTTCTGCAACAACGATTGGTCCGGCATGACTGGGAGGCATTTTATTCGCAGAAAAATTGCGAAATTCGCAAGGGTATGAACTAGACTTTAGGAGTACGTTTTCAAGTGGGATGAAAAAAGTAGCATTTTCAATTATGATAAAGAGAAAAGAAACGAATAATAAAAAAATCTGAGTATGCCACTAGTTTCTCCGATGATAACGATCACGTGCAAACAAAAATATTCCAGAACAGGGGTATACATGCCTGTGTTAACAATGCCATGATATCGATGTACAAGTGATGTAACCTTGAGTACGTACTAAGGATGTACTCATTTTACATCTATGCGATGTACCTAGGATGTAAAGTTGGATACAATCTTCTTATCATGGTTATTCGCCTTACCAATGTCATGAAATGATGTACATGAGACGAGCACATGCTACATATGTACCTATATGTATTTATACGATGTGCTCTGTAGATAAATACATATATATCTCTACTCTACTCTACACAAAACTGCGACAGATCACTGTTAATTAGTGATGTGGGCGTGGGCTAATGTGCTCGAATGTGCTGTAATGTTCCTTAATGTACTGTGAAGAATAAAGAAGAAGAACAAAACTTTCATCAAAATAAAAAATTATCAAAATCAAAATATTTACGTCATAAACTTTTCATTTCTGAAAATGTTTCAAAATTCTTAGTGATGTCTTCATTTTACAACATATCGAATAATGTAATCAAAATAAATAGATTTTTCAGCACGAGGTAAGTTGATGAATAAAAATTATTTACGGTAAAGTTCATTGAGAAATACTTTTGTGAACATATATCTATCTAATTGGTAAAATATCCAATTGAAAACTTTCATACAGATTCTCAGCACAAACGCAGAACACCTACATTTAAAAAATATATAATCTTCGGCATATTTTAATGGATGAAACATCGATCAATTTGAATATGCCCCTCTTTGTTGAAGTTCTAGCAGAATTTCAACAATTTTGCACAGTATCAAGGGATATATATATATATATATGACGAAAAACTTTACCAAGTCAATTCAAAGAATTCGTTGCCAATAGTTCAAATAATAATACTGACATCATAACAAAATCGTGTATATGATTATTGCGATAATTCTTATAGAGGAAGAATATATTGGAGTTTTATGCTGACTTCAAACTGCTATTTTTACACTTCGACATGTGTTTAGTCACCAAGTCACATAAATTTTTACATTTTTCTGGCAGTTAAGTTTCCATCTCACTCTATTACCACTGTTTTAAGTTGATTGAGGAGTCAGTGTAAGAGTTTTTCAATTTAATAACCAAAGTATATTGCAGATCTATCATTTTTGAATTTTAGTCATAATCTGAAGGTACCAACTTATAGAAGTGGTCAGAGATATCTGTGAAAATAAGAGATATTTGTCCTGAATCACTAATAGAATCGATATTTGTCATTGTACAACAAAATTAGTTATTTTACACCCAATTGGTCTTTATATTGCAACTATTTGTTTAACAGGTAAAAATTCGAACTTTTTTACTTCACATTATGTCACTCAACAAGCTATAAACATAAGTCTGCCACTTCCTAAATCATCACTTATCAAAATTTCTGTCATTCACAATGCCTGCATGATGTACAATCAAAAATATCCTTTTCGTGAAAACCAGAACACAAAAAATAGGACCAGCACATTTTGTTACTGAGCCGCACTAGACCCATGGGACAAGCGATCATAAGCAATTGCATCAAGTCATTATTAAATATATGTTCATGCTTTTGTTGGACCAGCATGGCGCCAGACAATGAGGAACATTTTAGTGTTTGTATTCAAATAGACAAGGTTTTATTTATTTATTATCCACGGGTTCACCTATTTTTTACAAATGAAATATAATACAAATACATTCTTAAAATGAATATAAATTAATTTTAGTAGTATATACTACACCACTTAATGTATGGACACTATTATACTACAAGATTAGATTAGATTAGATTAGTTTTGGGGCTTCTGTGCCATAAGCATCTACACCGCGACCTTTGCAGATCTATTGTGTGTGCCCTCGAAATCGTTTAGAGTTCTTTGTCTAGCCCTGTCTTCATCACGAGACTCCATAGGCTAGTTTTTAGAACTCTCATATATTTGGGAGCTTCTGATTTTTCTTCTCCCAGTATTAGAAACCTCTGCCTTGACAAGCCCTCACAGTGGCATAGTATGTGTGCTGATGTTTCCTCTTCTTCCTGGCAGAACTTGCATAGCATTTCTTCTGCCAGGCCGAGTATGCTCATATGTTTATTGAGCCTACTATGCCCTGTTATAGTCCAACTATTATTCTAGTAGTGCTCCTTCTCTGGCTTAGTAGATATTCTGTGAATGTCAGCAGCGGTTTTTTAATAAACTCTTGGCCTGTCTCATTCCTGGTGAATCATTCCACCATTCTTGAGTTTTCTGCTGAATCCATGATTTGTTGCTGGTTTTTAGTGAAGCTTTTGATATACCTCAAAACGGTTCTGGGCCATTCAGGGCCTGACTTGCTCCTTCTCGAGCTAGTGAATCAGCCTCTTCATTGCCTCTGTAACCTGTGTGTGCTGGTACCCAAGCTAGTGTCAGTCTGTTCTGACTGCCCAGCTCTTTTAGGGCTACTATGCAGTCCCAAACTAGTTTTGAGGTAATTTGCATAGCGTTGACTGCTTTTATTGCCTCTTGGCTGTCTGAGTAAATGACAATGGTTTTTCCTGAGAACTCATGCCTTATTAACTCCTGCGCGCAATGATGTATTGCGACGATTTCCGCTTGGAATATCGTCGCATATTTGCCTAAGCTAGTGAGATTCGTATCTTCGGCTTTTCTCCGTATATGCCGGCTCCTGAACCTTCATCGGTTTTTGAGCCATCAGTGTAGACGGCGATTTCTGCATTGATGAGAGGTCCCTTTTTCCACGCATCCCTATCCGTTATGCTTATCTTGAAAGTTTTGTCAAAGCTATATCTCGGAAGTATACCATCTGATGGCATTCTCATGATAAGGTCGTTTTCCAACTCTTCATTTGTTGTAGTCTCTCCCGTGCATCTTGCTTAAGGGGCGTTTGACCTCTAATCTGCTCGTGACCGACCTGGCTTCGCCTTGAATGTGTATGTATAGTGGTGGCAGGTTGAGCAAGACTTCTAGTGCATCTGTTGGAGTAGTTATCATGGCTCCGGTAGCACTCAGACATGCTTGTCTTTGCAGTCCTCCCAGCCGTCGTACTACCCCTGCCTGCTTTGTCTTTGGCCACCATACCACCGACCCATATGTTATCATCGGTCTGATGACTCTGGCATAAAGCCATGTGGTCATTTTTGGTTGTAGCACATTGTTTTCCGCACATTCTCCTGCACAGGCTACTGAGCTTTTTTCTATCACTTGTTTTGAAGATGCAAAATACTCCTAAGGCTTTCCTTATCCCGTATTTCAGTCGTGGTCCTCTCGAGAGACTCACCGAGTTATACTAAGTATCTTTCCGAGTTAGTCTCTCTTGGGTTTCTATATTTGACTACGATACGTGGTGGGGTAATTAGATCAAATCTAATCTTTCAATTAGAATAAACTGTAATAGTGACTCTCCTCTCGTGTTGATGTCCGTACTCCCCCATACTGTGTGGTGCGCATTTGCATCACTTCCTATGATGAGCTGGCGATTTACCCTGGCCGCATAGGCGATGACTTCGCTTAATATATCTGGTGGGCATGCTTCGTCGCCTGGGAAATATGCTGAGCTGACGATCCATCTTCTGCTTCCTTCCTCTGTCAGCGTGGTTAGGAGACCTGTAACAATATCGCCGGTGCAAAGCACCGGTATCAGTGTACATTCTACCTTATTGCTATTATATAAAATACATGCTCAAGGTTTGTTTATACCTTCTTTATACAGTATCTTACCTTGATTGGGTTTTAGACCCTGGCTACTCTCCCTCCGTGTAGCCAGGGTTCCTGCAAGAGGGCTAGATCTAATCCTTCTTTGTCAAACCTCCTGCATACCATGGCGCTGGACGCTCTGGCATGATGCATGATGGAGGTTCAACTGCAGAACCCTGAGCCTGTGGTTTGGGTTTAGTTCTGCGAACAAACCCTTCTTCTGCCTTCTCCGAGGCTTCCTCCTCCATAGGTGCTGTCCCCTCTTGTGCCATCGGCCTTTTGAGAGGACTTTCCAACGCTCCGGGACGATGTTGCTTCGTCCTCTTCGGTCTCCGGAGTAGGTTCAGCATCACCTTCTCCGGTGCTTTTGCTGGCACCTTGTCTCCCTTTAACTCTGAATTTCAGTCTTCCTAGGTTAAAATAGGGAGACATGTTTTATTTCCTCAAGGGAATCTTTGTCCATGGAAAAAGCCCATGTTTGGCCTTTAGGCGATGGGGTTTTACCCCACACCGTCCAAAGGTGCGTGTTGAGCCCGTGGTTTGAGATTTTCAGCCTATGCAGAATTTTTCCTGCTTCTAGCCTTTGTCGTCTCTCATCGGGAACGTAAGTTGTACAGGCGTAGTTATCGGGTAAGTCATCACCTTCCAACACTGTCAGGGTTGCCCCCTCCCAGGGTTTTATGGTTGGGATGACTTCTCCTAGCCAGTCTGCACTAGTGCGGTCCGCGCACACTATTATCAGGTAACCTGATTTATGTGTGCATTTTGAGAAACGCACTTGGGGCCCCTTGGTGGGGATTTTATCGAGAGCCTCAGAGATTGAGTCCTGGACTATTGCTAGTTTTTCTGGGTTCAGTTTATTCTCTGGGAACTCCTTTGGTACCACAGCGACCTTGACTGAGGAAAGGGCATCTTTGAAGGTGACTCCTTCTTGCCTTGGTCTTTTCCTCAGCTGTGACGTTTGTGGCGGTGTTGTGCTGCTAGAGCGAGGACGATTCACCGCGTTTGTGCCTTCGGGTGCAATGTTTTTGCCTTTCCTGGCCTCTTTGGATGTTCTGTTCACCTTAGATCCCGGTCTCAAGGGCGGTACGGGATCTTTATTTTTTAGTAAGTTTTCCTTGATTACTAGCCTTTTGGCCGTTATGTAAGCAAGGCCGCTTCCCAGGTGCTTTTTCAGCTTCGATTTGGAGGATCCTCCTAGATTTTAACCTCTTTGTCTGATAATAGCTCTAGTTCCTCCAGGGAAGATACTATTATCTTATTTTTAATTTTTTGTGCTTGCCGTGTGGCCTTGGCACCAGACGTCTCCGCCTCTTGCTCTGGGTTTGGTGAGGTCACCTTCGCCCGTTTGGATAATTTTTTTTATTAGGTCCATATATGTTCCCACGAGTATCTAGGGAAGGTTTGGTTCACTACGGCAGAGCCCCGCATGTCGTAGTAAGGTCTGAAATACTCTGGGATTCGACCTATTGTCCCAGAGGTTCCGTTAGTGATAGCATTCCCTGCTACCATTCAGTCTTCAGCACGGATTTCCCACACCTTGACTTGGGGGATTTTTTCGACTTTCCTTGTCTAGATCCGCCGTGTTCTGTTAGAAGCAGGGTCACCTCGAGCAGGATGCGATTTTTCAGCGCGCACGGACGGTCATTGGAAGTAGCATCTTCGAGAGATTTCCTGGTCTCCCTCTGCTACTTCCCTGGGGTCTGTGTGTAGCTGACCCCTTGACCCAAAAAAAAAAAATTGAATTTGATGTTTGTCCAGTAAATTCTGTATCTCTATTACAATATTCATTACCTAATTTGATAAGACGTGACATGTACTATTATAACCATAATTTGTACAATGGTAGGGAATTTGAAATAATTCATGGTTACGAGTAGGCTTGTTTGGAACTTTTAAATCAATTTGATGTAACAATAAAGGACAATCCAATATCAAGATAGTATCTTAGGCTGCGTCCTGACTTGAATATTTCAGCCCGAACGAACAGAACAAGCAGAGCGCGCATGAAAGAACAAGGCGAGCAAATGTTCTTTCCGTTCAAGATGTTCGTGCTGTGTGCGGTATTCATTGCGTTCCCAAGCAGAGCATATTTTAAGAAAATTTAACTGGCAGGCACTACAGCTCGTAAAATTTCTCAAATGTTTTTTTTTTTTGAGTCACTAGCGATATGACAATACAACCAAGGAAAGGGTAACGAAAAATAAATATATACACTCTTTAAGAACATAATATTGATAAAATAATTTCCAAATTCTGGTAACAAAATAAAGAATATATAAAAAATAATTATATACTCTGGTGTCTTTCGCCGTCGACCAACACTTTTTTCGACTTGTCTAAACATACAAATCAATATTTTTCACACTACTGCCGACTTTGTTGTTCAGTGGGGCTAGTGCCATCTAGGAGTGAGGAGAAGCAACAAGAATAATTATTGAAGCGAGGGTTTTTTACCAGCAACAAATATGGTTACCGTTACATTGGATGCGTACTTTGACGACCATCAAGTTGGACGTAGACGGACGATCCAGGTGGTCGCATTGCATTCCTTTAATTGAGACTAGTTTCAGTTCAAACAATATGACCGAATATGAAGAATATTTATTGGGGAACAATTTTTTACGTCTTTTGATGTTGAAAAATTCAAGAAATATTTGGGTGAATGATTTATTCAAAAACAGAGAAGAAAATGGCGAGTTTCACGTATTATTTGAAGAGTTGTTACGCCAACCACATACATTTTTTGAATATTTCCTCATGACGCCTGAAACGTTTAATTATATTTTGTCTCAAATTTCCGTAAGACTTGAAAAACAGTCGAATTTTTTAAAGTGTATTCAACCTGCAGAGAAATTGGCTATAACCACATCTTACGAGCCATATCTTGATTATGATAATCTTTATTTGCGTGATCCCATAGTGCCTTTCTTTCGAACACTCCTAAAATCAATTTTTCTACATCCATGTTTATTATAATAATAAGAAATATTTAGTATACGTTTTGTGCATGGACGGGAGTAGCCGAAAAAAACAAACAAGTTTGAATTTTAAAATCGGACGTGCATACACGCGCAAGCAATGACTACTATTCCCACCGATTTCATACAGTGTGACCCATTTAAGATGGAACCACCCTTATAAAACTTACATTTTTCAACCGATTGGAATGATTTTTTTTTTGTTAGGTAGATATTCAAAAAGTCTTAGGACACCAAATATCATGAATAAATCTCAATTTCCAGGGCCAACTAATCTTATTTTTCAAGGTCAAAAATCTAAAAAAATTACTAGCGATTTTTTTAGAAAAAATCTGACTACACCACTGGATTCGCAACATTTTCAAATGATTTACATGTAAATTACGTTGGAATGCGTCAATCAATAAAAAAGTTATAAAGGAATGAAATTTGAAAAATATGCCGTTTAATCAATCCACCAATTCGAATTCATGAATTTTATGAATTCTGAATACACCACTGGATTCAGGATGTCTTGAAATATCACTAGTCACAGTTTCATCGAAATCTGTTCAGTAATAAAAAAGTTATAAGGGAATGAAATTTGAAAAATATGTTGTAAAATGAAATTTTAACAACGTTCTTACTACACCACTGTTGATTATTGAAAAAATTATTGGGGTGATTATTGCAATGTCGTACAATTATAACATCTGAAAATCATGATGGTAAAAATAGTCTATAGGTATTTCTCGAAGTGGAGTGGATACATAAACAAGTACAATCAGGAGAGAACTCCTGGTTAATCTTCATGAAAACAATTTCAACAATATAAGACAAGTCTAATGTACTCCCAATAGAAATTATAACGAAAAAAATATGCAATGGATAATAATTATTATTATTCCAGTAGGTAACATCAGCTGTGATTTTTTCCTTTTGTTGAATAGCAAAAAATGAGAGTTGCAATTTTAACTGCCTGTTATTCAGAATGCATTAATGAAATAAACAAGTTAGCTGTGACTTACAGTTTCTCATCTATTTATTTGCGCATGAATTGTCATTTTGTTACGCACCATTAGTGAACTGAATAATTTGTGTTTCAAAATAAAAACAGATAATGGCTCAATTGTCAATTCAAGAAAAAATCGAAATTATACGTCTTTCCGGTGATGATTACCGGAGTGAAAGAGAAGTAACTAGAATATTCAATGAAAGACACCCAAATCGTCCAGCCATAAATAACAGCACGGTACATAAAATAAACCAAGTTTTCAATCGGACTGGAGCAGTAACCACATATATTTTAAAGAACAATATACGAAGAAGGAACGAAAATAACCAGACTATATTAGATTACTTCAGAAATAATCCAAATAGTAGTTTGAGGGTTGCCAGCTTAGATTTAAACTTACCTAGGGAGAATATTAGGCGATGTCTGAAGAAAAATATATACTGGAACTAGGTGATCAAGAAAAACGATTGGAATTCTGCTTATGGGCCCAGGGCGAGTATCTTAATGACAGGCAATTTTTAAAGAAAATTTTATTTAGTGATGAAGCTAGTTTCACAACAAATGGAGTTGTTTCATCACAAAATATTCGCTATTGGGCCACTGAAAATCCTAACTGGGTGATAAACTGTAAAAGGCAGTATTCAGAAAAAGTGAACGTTTGGTGTGGAATACTGAATGAAAGGATAATTGGACCATTCTTTTTCGACGGCAACATGAATGGCGCAATTTTCCTACCATTTTTAAGGAATGAATTTTCGGACGCAATAGATGAACTTCCCCTTGCAGAAACAAGAAATTTATATTTTCACTTAGATGGTTGTTCCATACATAATGCGGGAATTGTGAAGAATTGGCTGAATCAAAATTACCCTAATCGTTGGATAGGAAGGGGGAGTACATTAATTGGATGGCCACCAAGATCGCCTGACCTTACTTCACTCGATTTTTTCCTTTGGGGTTATGTTAAACAAAAGGTTTACAAATCACGACCAAGGAATTGAGTGGAACTGTGCACCAGAATTCAGCAAGCTTGCGAAGCAATTACTCCACAACAATTGAGGAATACTTTAAAAAATATTCGTAAGCGATATGATAAATGCATTGAATTGGATGGAAGTTTGGTGGAGTCCACCAGAATATGAATTGCACAGATTGTTTTCCGCTAGTTTGTAGCAATTAGAAAAATGTACTTACAGTTATTTTTTTGTAGATTCATTTGAAATTATTGACACTAAAGTTTGTTGTGATAAACTGATTGATTGATATGGTTCGACATACATATGAAAGGAAATTGATTCTCCCATAAACGTTTCATGAATTTTATTTGAATAATATTTTGTTGAATATTGCCCCTAATCCAGTGTTGTAGTAGGAACGTTGCTAAAATTCCATTGAACAAAATATTTTTCAAATTTTATTCCTTTATAACTTTTTTATTAGCGAACAGATTTCGATGAAACTGTGATCAGTAATATTTCAAGACATCCTGAATCCAGTGGAGTATACAGAATTTTCATAAAATTCCTGAACATGAATTGGTGGGTTGATTAAACGGCATATTTTTCAAATTTCATTCCTTTATAACTTTTTTATTGATTGACGCATTCCAACGTAATTTACATGTAAATCATTTGAAAATGTCGCGAATCCAGTGGTGTAGTCAGATTTTTTCTAAAAAAATCGCCAGTAATTTTTTTAGATTTTTTACCTTGAAAAATAAGATTAGTTGGCCCTGGAAATTGAGATTTATTCATGATATTTGGTGTCCTAATAGACTTTTTGAATATCTACCTAACAAAAAAAAAATCATTCCAATCGGTTGAAAAATGTAAGTTTTATAAGGGTGCTTCCATCTTAAATGGGTCACACTGTATATACTAGATAAAGCGTTCCCATCTATACGTGAAAGCTTTGTTTGGCTGAAAAATAACGCAACCAATTGACAATTTTCCTACGCAACTAGGGAACACCAGCCTACTAGCTCATGCTAACAGAGTGTGCTCATGACACCACCAGTGGCGGTTACTTGAAAAGGAATGATACGCAATAACCACTGCTCACAAAATTCACTGCACTACTGCTGCTTATCTGATAACAAACCGTAAAGTTTTTACATTTCCTTCGTGTTTTCCGCCTAGATGTTTATCGGCGAATCACTCAAGCCCAATATTTCTCGCAATCCTGCGAACTGCGCAACTACTGTAACAGAACCTCCACGAACCGCCACTGTTGAAAAACAAATTGGTTGCGTTATTTGTGTAGGAATAATTAGGATAATTTTTTCATCAGCCAATGTGCTGCGTTATTTGCGTAGGAAAAATCTGAATAACTCTGCATAAATTTGCATTGTTTAGGGGCCACTTTGGTTTGTTTACTTCTCCCTCTATTCATAAGAACTCGTTGACTATTCCTCGTCGAATATAACCGGTTCAATTTGTCAGCCGTTGCTAGTTTCGATCGTCCGACTACGCACGAATACGTCCGACTCGATGGTCGTCAGAGTACGCATCCAATGTAACCGTACCCTATATGTCGACATAGGTTGTTCCCGAGCATGCCCCTGGGTTGCTCCTTTATGGTTATTCTGACCACGCTTATGTCGCATATTGTTAACTACCGTCATCCGTCATATTATTCCCCAGGATCCATTTTTTTGTATTGTTAAGTATTGTTATGGAATAATGAAACTGACGACGGCACAACCACTTTTCACTAGGCAGCACAAACAGGCAGCACTAGTGCCGCCTACTTCATATGTTATTTTATGCTCTATTCCCAAGTTCTTAAACTGTTTGAAGTGAAGCTGTCGAAGCTGCATATTTAAGTTTGGTCGTATATAATTTGAATAGAGACTGGTTGATAGCATTTGGCGAGTTCCTCACCATATGTAGAATATTAAAAAGGGCAGAAAGATCCCCAAGATCCCGAAGATCCCAAAAATTATATCGATGCTAGAATGGTAATCGAGTATTAAATGAAATGGATTACTTACGCATAAAGAATTTTACGAGAATTACTGCTGATGATTTTGAGACATTACTGAATTTACTATGGCTTTTTGGTTCTGAAGAAGAATACCGAACTAAACCAAAAATATATTCATATTTTAATGTCTCAAACGTATTACATGCCATTTCACTTGAAAAGTAGAAACAAGGTAGGTATAAAATATGACGATCTTCTTTCTACAGGGATTCCATACCTTGAATAGAGTGTGAAAAAACTTCATCGATTTCCTCAGATTCCCAAGGAAGAAAACGGAGGCTAGCCCTGCGATTTTTAGCTGCTGGAGACTCCTTAATCAGCTCCGCATAAGCACAAGCCATGCTTTGGGTCATACAAAATATGATATTGTTCAAAAACATCAATTAGTTAAAAACACTTTTCCCTACCCCATGCTAGTTTCAAAAGTAAAATCGAGAAACAGTTGAACGCTCCGAACAGTCTGAACACAACTAATAGCGACAATACCCGTCCAGTAGTATATTCAGCGAAAAATAAATCCCTTTGAGCAAGTTGATTCACCAACAAGCTTCGTTAAAAATATACTGCGCGTTCTATTTGGCTCGGGAAATGTCTTCACTAAGCGAATTTGGCTTGTTCGCCTCGTTTGTTCTGTTCGTTCAGGCTAAAATGTTCAAGTCAGACGCAGCCTAATAGAGAGTAATCAAGTCAGTTTTTGTTCTACTATTTTCCAAGTAGTGGTATTCAAGTTTTTCATATTCTAGTTGAAATAATAAAAGATACAGTGAAAAAAACAACAGAATAATTTGTGTTACTCAAATAGCAAACGATAAAAAGCAACGTTAAATCTAGTCATAAATGTGTGCTCTTCAAACTCTGCCAAATAAATTGAGTAAAGTGATTTAAATACTGTGTTTGATATCGAACTGTTAGGCAGAGTGCAAGCCATGTACTAAAAAAATCAATTTTGTTGAAAACCCAACAACAATTGCATAATCTGCAACAGAAGTTTTGATTATTTATTTTTTCTTCCGATCAAAGAAATCACATGGTACAAAAAAAGAGTAAGCTGATAAAGTAAGTGATGAATGCTGATGTACATTAGTCCAGTGGATTTAGGCAGAATTCCAGATTACTATTAAACTTGGTGTGTACTCTCAGTTCGTGTTTATTACATTTGAATCATTGTTATGTTATGTGTGAAAATAGCCAAGAAGAAGTAAAAATTTGTAAGCATTGCAGAAAAAGGTGTGAAATTCTCCTTCGAATTTGAATTTTGCCAAACATACTACCATCCTAGCTGTGCGCGGCAAGCTGAGGTTGTATGTCAGCGAGACAATAAAGAGTACGCAAACTGTGGTCACACCAATACTCAAAACACCTCCAATACCAGTTCTGAGAGTGAACCAATAATGGATGAGAGGAAAATCAAATCCATCTTTAAGGAGATCATTATTGAGTTCTTGACTCCCTTTAAGAAAAATATTGAGAAAGAGTTTTCTTCACGATCATCACGAATTTGGATCATCACGAATTTGCTAATTCTGAAATGAAATTTGATTACAGAATGCTGGAATTCTCTTTCTTGAGATTGAAGAAATATTCTGCAACACCTCTGCCCCCATGCAATTCAAATGTATTTACATTCTCTCTCTTGTAATAGAATAATATTCTCACACTGGTTAGCAATAATAACATTAGCATTGACGCAGTTTATTGTCACCTTAGTGGCAAATTTAAGTAGTGTCAAAATTATTGCTGTCACGTTTTCATTCGAAAATATAAAAAGTATCATGAATTTATCCAGTGATTCAGAATCAGAGTGTGAACCACCTGAAATTACAAAGAGTACAAATAATATACTGGAAAGTTTACTACCAAAACACTCGAATAATTAATTGAGACTCGTAGTTTTCGTGGAAGAGAATGCCGTTAATATAATATTTATCGAACATATTTTAATGAGAGGCCGGAAACTCAATTTTTTTTTTAATTGAGTAGTTTATTCCCAATGCATCTTTGCGATAAAAAAATTAGTTCTGGTTAGTCTAAGATCCGACTACTGCAGTAGGAGCAATCTACCCCTCCTGCTGGGCTGCGACGCCAACGCGCACAACACCATCTGGGGCAGCACGGACACCAATCAAAGAGGTGAGCAATTGCTAGAATTCATACTCGCGGCTAACCTAAATGTACTCAATGTGGGATGTGTCCCCACCTTTGTAACTAGGGCTAGGCAAGAAGTATTAGATTTAACGCTCGGCAGCCCGAGCATCAGTAGAATGGTAAGGAACTGGAGGGTCTCAGAAGAACCCTCTCTTTCAGACCATAGAATCATTATGTTCAACGTGGAAGGGCTTGAGACACAAACAACCTTCACCAGAAACCCTAGAAACACAGATTGGGAAAAATACACCACCAATCTAAAATGTAACCTAGAACAGATCAAGTTCAACGGCAACAGTCACGTCGAATTTGAGCAGACCCTAGAGGCGGTAAACGGGGCAATTATGGATGCATACGAATCCAGTTGCCCCATAAAAGAAAAGAAATCCCACAGTGGAACCATTTGGTGGAACGAACACCTGTCAAATCTGAGATCCGAAGTCCGCTGGCTATTTAACAAAGCCAAGCGGGGCGGAGATTGGCAGGGATACACCGAAAGGCTGACAAAATATAATAAAGAGATAAGGAAAGCCAAGAGGAACAGCTTCAGGAGCTTTTGTGAGACAATCACATCAAGCCCTGCAGCATCCAGGTTATACAAAACCATGGCGAGGGGCAGAGAGCAAGGACCTATGTCACTCAGAAGAACAGATGGTAGCTATACAGAGGATGAAGAGCAACGAGCTCTCCTCTTACTGGAGACGCACTTTCCAGGCAGCATACCATTTGAATCCGACAGATCACTGGAAGAACCAGGCAGAGCCAAACGAGAAGACTGGGAAGTAGCAAAGACCATATGCACTCCCCAAAGAGTGAAATGGGCAATTGAATCCTTCCAACCATTCAAGTCACCAGGAGTTGACGGTATATTTCCGGCTCTTCTACAAAAAGGGCAAACGGAACTACTGCCGTACATCATTAAAGCAGCCAG
The DNA here is from genome assembly GCA_958502065.1 of Chrysolina americana. NCBI lineage: Eukaryota > Metazoa > Arthropoda > Insecta > Coleoptera > Chrysomelidae > Chrysolina > Chrysolina americana. Next base: position 61,184,136 of record OY293415.1, on the reverse strand, counting down.
ATTTAGTCTGGCACTCGGGTACATACCGAACAACTGGAGAAGAGCACGGGTAACCTTCATTCCCAAAGTGGGAAAGAAGGACCCTACCCTCCCGAAGTCATTCAGACCAATCTGTCTCTCATCCTTCTTACTGAAGACAGTGGAGAAGACGGTAGACAACTACATCAGAACTGAGATACTGGAGAGAGTGCCATTGCACTCCGGGCAGCATGCATATAGGGCGGGCAGATCAACGGAAACCGCTCTGTACGTGCTTACCGAAAGCATCCAGAGATCACTTGAGCACAAAGAAATGGCCATTTGCGCCTTCTTAGACATAGAGGGGGCATTCGACAACACCTCTCATGAAGCAATAAAGAGGGCCCTAATGAACAAGGGAGTGGACAGAACCACATCCAGATGGATGTGCCAAATGCTGGCCACAAGAACAGCTGAAACGAAAGTGGGTGAGAGCAGCTTTCGGATCAGCACAAACAGGGGGTGCCCACAAGGAGGGGTACTATCACCTCTGATGTGGAGTCTCGTAGTAGACGAACTACTCGGAACACTGACCGGGAGCGGAGTCACTTGCCTTGGATATGCGGACGACATAGTCATCATGGCCAAAGGCAAATTCGAAGGAACCCTCTGCGATCTCATAGAAAGAGAGCTAGAGACAACCAGAAGATGGTGCCTCTCTGTGGGGCTGAGAATTAACTCATCAAAAACCACAGTAGTACCATTCACTAGAAGAACAAAGGTTCAGCACCTAAGGACTGTTCGCCTCGACGGAGCAGACTTAGAATGGCAGCAAGAGGTGAAGTATCTAGGACTTACTCTAGACTCAAAACTACTCTGGAACAGACACGTAGAAAAGATCGCTAATAAGGCAAAATCATCACTGATGGTGTGCAGGAACATTGCAGGAAAAACATGGGGATGTAACCCATCAGTACTGCGATGGATGTACACCATGATAGTGAGACCTATGATCACCTACGGGGCAGTAGCATGGCAAGGCAGAACCGAACTCGCCACAACAAAGAAGATCTTGGAAAAAGTGCAAAGACTAGCATGTCTTTGTATAACAGGAGCAATGAGGTCGACTCCAACAGCAGCAATAGAGGTCATTCTGGACCTCACTCCTCTCCACATAATGGTGAAGAGAACTGCTTGGGAGGCAAACCTCAGGTTGGCTAAAGTCGCACTCATAGGGACAGCACACGGCGCGAGGGGCTTAACCCCTACCAACTGTGCACACCTTGCCGACCTCCCAACTGACGAAATTACCAAGAAATTTAGTTTCGAGAAACTTTTTCGAACGGAACTAAACACCAAGCGAGAATGGAACATAGAATCGATTCGAGCACTGGGGAAGAATACCTTAACATGGTATACGGACGGGTCCAAAACTCCCGAAGGAACTGGAGCAGGGGTCTTTGGGCCTCGCACCAAATACTCTGAACCCATGGGCCAGTTCCCCAGCATTTTCCAAGCGGAAATTCACGCCATAGAAAGGTGCATTCAGTTCAACCTCAATAGGAAATACCGGAACCAGGAAATCGTGATCCTCTCCGATAGTCAAGCAGCCATCAAAGCGTTGAGCTCCTGCAACATCAACTCGAAGATGGTTTGGGAATGCCTAGACAAACTTAATGATCTGGGCAGGAACAATAAGGTGACCCTCCTCTGGGTGCCAGGGCACGCCGGAGTAGAGGGCAACGAACAAGCAGATACCCTGGCACGGAAAGGCGCAGCAACGCCACTGATCGGGCCAGAACCATTCTGCGGACTTGGAAAATATTACTTCCGAGAAGAACTCAATAAAGCTGAAGAAGCAATGAGAGCAACATACTGGCTAAGACTTCCAGGGCTGAGGCAGGCCAAAGATCTCCTCGGAAATTTCAACCGAGCAAGATCAAAGACACTGATTAACCTCAGCAAAATTAGTCTAAAGACAATCACGGGATTTCTAACGGGGCATTGCAGACTCAAAGAACACCTGAGGAAGCTAGGCTTAGAGGAGGACAGCACCTGCAGATTATGTGGGGAACACCCAGAAACACCCCACCATATATTGATGGAGTGTTACGCTGTACATCGCAAAAGATTGAATATACTGGGATCACACCAGCTGACCGTGGGAGAAATACCACGAGCAGACCCCCTCAAAATCCTAAAATTCCTGAAGGAATTGGGACTTGAAGGGCTGCTGTAAACAAGAACATCTTGTGACAGCAGAAGAAGATGGGGCACAATAGATCTAATCAGGTCGCAGCGCATCAATCACCATCCATACTCACCAATACCAATACCAATAGTCTAAGATTAGATCTTTCTGATAAACGGTGTTTTTGAATAATAGTTATTATTTCGTGTGGAAATTATCTTTTGTTCGTTTCCTTTTAAAAATATTTAAAAATTTTGGATTGTGGAGAAAGTATAGTCTGCTACTCGGTTAGAATGAAAATTCGTGATGCTCGTGGTTCCTCCCGGTCGCCTTCGGCTCGCGCTCGGAACTTTCCACTCTCATCGAATTTTCATTCTAACCTTGTTACAGAATATACTATTCCGAACTGAAGAAATCCACCCAACACATCCAATTCGGTGGATGAACAGGAAGTTATTCTCGACAAAGTTGTATGTGAACTACAACAATTACGATTGGAAAATGAAAATTTAAATTAAAGAATTGAAGCAATCGAGGATAAAGTAGTAGCTCTTGAGACTCAATCTACGGAAAATTACCGTTCACACATTGTCAACTATGCTGAAGCTACAAATACATCATTATTCCAAACTGAGGAGGCCATTTCTGAATGGGAAGAACGTAAGAAACGTAGCAAAAATATTATAATAACAAATATAAGTGAGTCTACTAAAAACGATAAGACACAGAGGAACCTAGATGAAATCGTTATAGTACAACGGATACTTTCAGTCATTCAACTGCTGGATCGAGGTGTAAAGGTATTTAGACTAGGAAAATTCGATCCAAATAAAATAAGATTAGTGAAAGTGATCTTTAATACAGAACAGGATGCAAGGCAAGTTTTTTTTCAATAAGAATAAATTACCTGGCAGTGTTAAGGTGTTTTTGATCAAAGATGCAAAGGGAATACTACAAGCATGTTAAAGATAAACTTGGAGAGATGGTAGAAAATGGTGATAATTCCAAAACAATCAAATATGTTAACTCTGTCCCTAAAATTGTTAATATAAAAAACAAGTAGAGCCTAATATTCAGAGTCGTTATGTCAGTTCTCCTAGTTTTGATCAACATATTATATATTCCTATGTTGGTAGTTTTTTAGCTCAGAAGGTCGATATTCTTTCGAACATTGTTTGTTATAAGCCCTATGCAATTATTCTTAGTGAAACATGTATCACTGTAGATATAGATGATGCTGACTTTAATTTGAACGGTACCAGATGTTTAGATGTAATAGTACAAGTCTTTATAGGCGGGGAGTTTTAATTTTCGTCAGGGAAGATATTGAAGTTAAGTCAAATAAAACTCATATAATTGACATGTTGTATTGGTGTTGGTTTATAAAAATCAAAAGAGGTAATAATCAATGGAACATTGGGGGTCTCTATATGTCTCCAAGTTCCAGTAAGTCTCTTTTTATTGATGCTTTAGAGGATGTGGTAGAAAAAATGTTTGGTGATGGTAAAAGATTTGTATTGATGTGATTTAAATTAATTTTTTTTAGTAACGGATATTATGAGCAGAAAATGAAAACAATATTTAATATGTATGGGTTGGATCAAGTTGTTAGTGACTATAATAGATGCTGTGGTGAATCAAAAACTTTAATTGATTATGTTGTTACTAATTATGAAAATGTTAGAGCAGCTGTAAATGAACCAAACATGTATGAACATAGCATTATCGATCAATTTATCTACTGAGCACTTTAAGTTGCCTGAAAAACCAATCACTTTTAGAAAGTTTACAGATCAAAAGTATCATAATATAAATTTGCAATTAATCTCTTGTAATTGGAACAATAATTCAGTTGATGTCGATCATATTTTACATGAATTAACTCATAATGTGCCAACAATTGTTAATGAAATTTCCCCTGTAAAATCGATATATCTCAAGAGTAATTACTTTGATGATGAACTTAAAGAAAAAAGGCGTGAGCGTAATAGTGCATATTACAATTTTAGACATTGCGAGGGTGATCTTCAAGAAGAAAGTTGGAATGTCTATAAGATTACTAGAAATATGAACAATTGATAACAATAAAAATAATAGTAAGGAAATGTGGAAGTATCTTAAAGAACTTATTAAGCCAAAACAAGATATGTGCCGTATTCATTTTGAGAATAATCATCAAAATGCGATTTTAAATAAGGAACTAGACATTGCCAATAATTTCAATTCATACTTTATACATAGTATAAATGAAATAAGATCAGTTTTTCAAAATGAACAGCAGTTGACACATGACTACTCCGTTATATCAACTAATTTCACTGAATTCGTGCCTTTAACAATTTATGAACTAAGAAATATTATATTCTCTCTTGATAAAAACAATAAAGCAGAAATTTTAAACAGTAACTTCTTAAAAAAAAGTTTTGATGTAGCTGGTTAAGAAATATTAAATTTATATTAATTGGCCGTGATGGTCATGATGGTAGAGCGCTTGTCTCTTAACCTAAGGGTCATGGGTTCGATTCCCAGCATGGTCATCGGTCTCGTGCATGGCATCACACGTTAAAAGGTAAGGGTTGCGTCTTCCCTAGCTCGGACAAGTCTTTCGAAGACTTTTGAGGGTTGTACTCTTAAGGGTGTGCAGCTGGTTGACGGAAATAACAATTTTAACAATTTTAACAATAACAATTAACACATCACTTAGAACTGGTGTGTTTCCCGATCAATTTAAAGTTGCCACTGTTGTTCCTGTATCGAAAATTAACTCAATTAAAGCTAAAAATTTTAGGCCATTAAATATACTACCTACTCTTGAAAAAGTGTTAGAACTGTCTGTATATAATCAATTAACTCAGTACTTCAATACCAACGAATTGTTTTTAGGAAACCAATCAGGTTTTAGAGCTAGACATTCATGTGAAATACCTCTACAATTTTTAATCACTGAATGTAAAAATATAATTGATAGAAATCAGTATATTGTTGCGATATGACTCGATCTTAAAAGGGCATTTGAAACAATTGACAGAACTATTCTACTTGAAAAATTAAAGTACTATGGGATATCAGGGATTGTTTTTGATTGGATTCAATGTTACTTATTAAACAGAAGTGATGTTCCGAATCATTTTTATTTAGTTTTATGCGCCTTTTTTCAAATCTGGCAACCGCGCCTAAAGACATGCACGGCGCAATGCTTTTGTTTTGGTATCCATGTTATGTTCATAATAATATAAATTGAATAAAAACGAATTACACATAAAATTAGTGTAAACATTAATTCCAACTCAATAAAGCCACCAATTCCTTTGGAAATTATAAAAGGAAAGTGGCAAACTGGGGTAAAGCTAATATCCCCATTTTCATGGTCCTTCGATCCTTGGATATTTATGGAATTATAACGCAACTTCGACGTGACAAAGATTAAGAAGAATCCCATCCAGAACAGCTCATCTATGTGCATGCAATAATCCTAGGTCAGTCCTTTCCTGTTTCCTACAACTATCCCATAACCTTTAATCATTACTATTTGATATAACCCTTTCACTTGGCAGATCGAGTGCAAAAACGTCAGTGTTTCATCAGTTATATTGATAAACGCTTCAAGCGATATTTTCACAAAGAATTAGGTATCAACAAATTTTATTTGTCATACAATTGATTACTTCATTTCACAAATTCATAAACTGAGTTTATACTCTTGAATTGAACAAAAATGTCTGCTGAACACAAAAATTAACTTATAATTCGTAGAAGTAGTAAAAAAAGTGCTCTTACACGATTCGATACCTTCCTAAAAAAGGTTGACGAAGAGGATGATCGTATCATTTTGGAAATAAAAGCACGTTTGGAGGCAATAACAAATATTAATGCCGAATTTGAGGCCATACAAGCAGAAATCGAAAATATTGAACCCGAAAAATGGGATGATCATGAAAAAGAACGCGAAAATTTTGAAAATAAATATTTTTTGCTAGTAGCAACTGCTAGAACAGTCATTCAATCAATACAATCACGTGAACAAAACTCTGTTAAAACTGGAACACACGAATCATTCATTTCTGCCAGTGGCGTAGCAGATAAACACAATCACATTAATGTTAAATTACCTGAGATTAGTTTACCAGAGATTAGCGGTAGTTACGATAAGTGGACGCAGTTCTATGAATCTTTTGACTCATTAAAAAATAAAAACCCGTCACTGACTAATGTTCAGAGGTTTTTTATCTACAGGGAGTATTAAAGGGTGAGGCAGCTCAAATAATTTCTTCCCTTACTGCAACAGACAATAACTATAAAATTGCATGGGATTTACTAACTGAACGTTATCAAAATAAAAAAGCTATTATACATTCGCATCTTAAGAGCATTTTTGAGCTTCCCAATGTACCCAAAGATTCCTACAGCATTTTGAGAAAATTTTTGGACAATTTTTTGAAACATTTCAGATCTTTGAAAAACCTGGGGGAAAATGCCAATGAATGGAATACGATATTAATATTTCTTTTGAGTTCCAAATTGGATTCAGCTTCGCGAAAAGAGTGGGAAATAAAAACAAAATCTCAAGCTTCTACAAAAATTGACGACTTTACAACTTTTTTAACAGAGCGTTGTCAAGTTTTGGAATCTTTAGATACCAGAACCGTTACTGCAAGTAACAATCCAATAAAAAAAACAAATGAAGGTCGTTCATATTCGCATATTTCTGTTAGTCATTTATGCCCAATTTGTAATGAACATCACTCTATCTTTCAGTGTTAAACATTCCTAGACATTCCTTTGAACAAAAGATATTCAAAAACTAAACGTTACGTTCTATGCACGAATTGCTTGCGACTCGGCCATAGCAATTCTGAATGTAAGTCAACGTACTCCTGTAAAACCTGCCAAAAACGTCATCACTCGCTGCTACATTTGCCATCAAATAGTCGCACTACCAACTCCACGTCCTGTGCCAAAACTAATACTCAAAATCAAATCTCCCTGAAACATACTAATTCGATTCAAAGCAATCACAGTCACCCTTCTCCTGATGCCCGATTCGAAATCGTCACAAACTCAAACACCATCCGAAAATCTATGTACCCATACTACGACAAACCAGTCATTTGTTATTCTCTCAACTGCAGAGGTAAACGTTTCAGACAAAAATGGAAAATATTTCAAATGTAGCCAACTTCATAACAAAATCCCAATCCAACTTCATACCAAAATCTTTTTTCAACAAATTAGGTCTACAGGTTGTTGACATACATATGCCAATTTCTGGAATAAGCGAAAAGGTAGTCAAAAGAGTTTCTGTAAAATTCAAATCTATATATGGCAACTATTCCTCACAACAACAATATAACAGGAATTACTCCGCAGCAGTTCATTGACTTCAGTCAGGTAAATATTCCTAGCCATATCAAACTTGCCGACAAAAATTTCAATGTCCCTTCTCCTGTCGATATGCTTCTAGGTGCTGAAATATTCTTCGAACTCCTCAGTACAGGCCAAATTGAGTTAGGTAAAGGTTCACCTTCTCTTCAAGAAACTAAACTAGTGTAACGATTTCGAGTCCGGCCCCGAGACCGGCCCTGATCTAATTAATTATGCACCCTCGTTCAACTACAACAGCATATCTGCTGGCGTACGGATCGCCGAGAACAAGCTGGAATAAATCGATCAATTCGATACAGTTCGAAGAGCCATCTAGATGAAATGTTCTATACTCCATAATAATCGAGAGAGCCTTGCGACTATATAACCGCTGGCGGGACAGTCAGAATAGAGAGTTAGTTACAGTTCCAGAGTTCGCTGATAGATAGCCACAGTAGAAATAAATTGAAATAGTTATTGAAGTCAATGTTTTAGTGAATAATTGTTGTAAATAGTGTTTTAAATAAATTAGGAAAATTAGTTAGTGCAGTTTTACTACATTTGGTATCAGAAGTGGGATGTTTGAAATAAATAAGTGTTAAAGTGTTCGTCGCGTTGAAAAACTTATCGCGCCTAATAGACAGTTAGTGACCCGTTGAACATTTGAGTGCAAAGTGGACAGTTTTGCGCGTCGCGGGACAATAAACTGAAAACTGTGTGTGAAATAAATAATAGACTGATATCTCGGTAAAGACAATAAGAGACAAAATGTTTCCGAGAAGAGTTCACCTAGTTGACCTTAAAGTTAGTGAATTAAAGCAAGAGTTAGAGGAGTGTGAGTTAGAAACAACTGGAAAGAAGGCCGTACTCCAGAAAAGACTTGTAGATGGACTGATTGAAGAAGGAGAAGACCCCGAAACATTTTTGTTCGAAGTTTCTGGAATCGACTTGAGTTCGATTATGAATAAACTCGAGGAAACCACGAAATCCTTGGAAGATAAATTTCTCGAAAATTCGAATAGTTTGAAGGAGGAACTTCAACAAAATTACGTAAGTCTGAAAGAACTTCAACAGAGAATGCGTTGAGTCTGGAAGATAAGCTCCAACAAAATTCGTTGAGTCTGGAAGATAAATTTCTTCAAAATTCGAAAAATCTAGAAGAAAAACTTCTAGAAAATTCGAATACTCTGAAAGAAGAACTTTCGAAAAATCTAGAAGAAAAGCTTCAAGAAAATTCTGTCAGCCTGAAAGAAGAACTTCTAGAAAATTCGAATTGTCTAAAAGAAACTTCAAGAAGAGCCTGGAAGAAAAGCTTCACGAAAATTCGAAAAATTTAGAAGTGAAGCTTCTAGAAAGCTCGGAGAATTTGAGAGAAGAGCTTCTAGAAAATTCGAGAAGCTTGAAAGAAGAAGTTTGCAGTGTGGCGAATCGGTTGGAAGAAAGAATGGGAACTGTTGAAACAGAGATGGAGAAATTCAAAGATGAAATGGAAGAAGAAATGAAAAAAATCAAGAAAACGCTCCACCATGAAATAAAGGAAAAATTTAGTGAGCTAGAAAAGCGAATGGATTCTGTGCACATTCCTGAAATTCCCAACAGAAATCCAATGCCGGATCTGAGTACCAACTTGGAGGAAGTTCAAAAAGACATCAAAGATTTCAAGGTCAGTACGGAACCAAGAAAGCTCTCATTGAAACCGCCTCAGTTCGACGGAAATACTCCATGGTCAAACTACCACCGACAATTCGAAGCTGCTGCCAAAGCAAATGGATGGAATGCTGGGGAAAAAGCTTTAGCATTGACACTGGCATTGCGTGGCGAAGCAACAAATATTTTACAAACGCTCACCGCCCAACAACAGGAAGACTATGAACAGCTGGTAAAACACTTGGATCTTCGCTATGGCCAAGCCCACCTTGAACACGTATATCACTCACAGCTGAAGAACCGATGCCAGAAATCAAGCGAATCGTTGCAAGAATTTGAAGCAGATATTGCACGCTTGGTTCGTCTTGCGTACCCAGCTACACCGGAAAATGTAATGGAGCGACTAGCGGTCCAGGCATTTTTGGATGGGCTTCGTGACCAGGAAACCCGGCAAGCCTTAACACTAGCTCGCACCGCACATCTTGTGGATGCATTGGCACGCGCTCTGGAATTCGAAGCAGCAAAGCAATCCTGCAAGAGCCAGAGTAGAGTCCGGATGATCGAGGAAGACCCACAGCCACAGGAGCCCGCTAATATTGAGGCTGTCATGAGAAAATTAACGAAGGAAGTCCTGCCTGAAAGGAAACAAATAAGGTGCTGGAATTGCGGGAAAATTGGGCATGTGCGTAGCAAATGCCCAACTTTTAAAGAAGCGACACCGACACAGGAAAACTAAAGAAGGTCGATGAGGAGGGGCAGTCGTCGGCCTGTATCCAGCAAGCCCCAAATAACAATGCATATGTCGCTGTCCTTCAACGACAGAACAAAGGTGTTTTTGTAGACGGTCTCATCAACAACGAGCCTCGCACCATGCTGCTTGATACAGGTGCGACTAGGACAATCCTTGGACCTTCATTTGCCAAAACACCGGCAAGAATCGAATCGTCGAATTGGAAGCTACGCACAGCAACTGGAGAGCAGGCAACTGTGTATGGTGAACTTTCAATTGAACTGACTTTGGGCAGCAATAAAGTGAAACATCGGGCTCTAGTAGCGGATATCGAGGATGATGCAATCATAGGGATGGACATCATGAACTCCAGAGGGTTCGAGTTGAATTTCAGAGACGGCGTTCTAAAGAGTTGGTGCTTCACGGGAGAAGTAAAGAAATGATTCGTGTTATGCTGGCTGAAGATGTGAGCGTACCGGAGAGGGCTGAAACCATTTTGGAGGCTCGCCTGGATGGGGGTGCGAGCAATGGAAACGTGGTGATGTTCGAGCCCAAGCTCCATGATGAGAAAATTGGACGAGGAATCACACTAGGGAAGACCTTATTGCGAGTTGATAAATTTGTGCCGGTAAGGGTAATGAATGTCAATTATTACCCTGTGACTTTGAAGAAAGGAACAATTCTGGGGCACTGCTCGTCAATTTCCTCTGTGATAAGGAGTGTACGCGGCACTGTTATTCAAGCCAGTAACATGCCAGCAGAATTGAAGAAGTTGGTTGCTATCTCGTCCAAGGAAATGGGGCCAGCACAGAAGCCTAAATTGAGAGAACTAGTCAGGAGGTATCAGGACATCTTCGATACCGGAGTAGGCAGAGGCGGTAGAACAAAGGTGGTTCAGCACAAGATAGATACTGGAAATGCCCGACCAATCAGGCAATCAGCCAGAAGACTTCCTCTCGCCAAAAAGGAGGATGCTGACAAAATAGTCTACGACATGGAGAAAGACGGAGTCATCGAGCCATCCGACAGTCCCTGGTCCTTTCCATTCGTGTTGGTGAAGAAGAAAGATGGATCAACACTGTTTTGCGTAGACTACCATCAACTAAACAACGTGACGAAAAAGGACAGCTACCCTCTCCCAAGGATAGACGACACGATAGACACGCTGGCTGGATCTACGATTTTCCCGACCTTAGATTTGAAGAGCGGATACTGGCAGGTAGAACTGGCCCAGGAAGATCGGCTCCGGATTATGGCAGTTTACAGTTATGCCATTCGGCCTCTGCAATGCTCCAGCCACGTTCGAAAGATTGATGGAGACGGTTTTGAAAGGACTATCATGGAAGACGTGTCTGATGTATCTCGACGACATTATTGTGATTGGCAGATCGTTCAAGGACCGTGTAAAAAACTTGGAAGAGGTATTTCAGCGACTGAGAAGCTCCGGACTGAAACTGAGCCCTAAGAAATGTCATCTGTTTCAAAAAGAAGTACGTTATCTCGGCCATGTTGTCTCTGGGAAAGGAGTGGCAGTAGATGAGCAGAAGATCAAAGCTGTTAAGGAATGTCCAGTGGTCAGATGAATGCCAAGATTCATTCAGGAAGTTGAAAGGAGCTTTGATCAACACACCAATCCTGAGCTACCCCCTTCCAGACGGGAAATTCATTTTGGACACAGACGCCAGTAACGTGGGACTTGTCTCAGATCCAAGAAGGACAAGAGAAGGTCATCGGATACTTCAGTTAGACCCTCAGTAAACCGGAGCGGAATTACTGTGTCACCAGGCGGGAACTGTTGGCTGTTGTCAAGGGAGTTAAGCACTTCTACAAGTACGTGTATGGAGGAAGATTCCTACTGAGAACTGACCATGCAGCTCTCAAATGGCTCTTACAGTTTAAGAATCCCGAGGGTCAAGTGGCACGCTGGATTGAGAGGCTCCAGGAATTTGACTTTGAGATCGAACATCGGGCGGGGACCAGCCATAGGAATGCGGATGCCCTATCGCGAAGACCATGTCCAGACGACTGTTCGCACTGCCGACGAGCAGAGGAAAAGGAATCGACACTCTGCAGAACCACGGCGGTCGATGATAACTGGAATGACCTCAAGATCCGGAAAGACCAAGATCCGGATCTTGGTTTAGTCATCGGCTGGAAGAAGAGTGAGCGAAGACCGTCGTGGCAGGAAATAGCCAGTTGTTCTCCAGTCGTTAAAACTTACTGGGCCCAATGGAACTCTTTCGCCTTAGACAATGGAGTCTTGAAGCGTGTGTTGGAGTTTGAGGATGGCGGGGAAGAAAGACGTCATGTAGTAGTTCAGAGGAGCAGAAGACAGGAAGTGCTCCGAGAAATCCATGATGGGGTCACCGGAGGACATCTGGGAGTGACGAAGACCCTCCAGAAAGTTAGGCAACGGTTCTACTGGGCCAATTGTCAAGCTGACGTCAAGGACTGGTGCAGAAAATGTGCTGTATGCGCTGCCAGTAATGGGCCTCGAACAAGACCTAAGGCCCCGATGCGCCAGTACAATGTGGGCATCCCATTCGAAAGGATCGCCATTGACATCGCTGGCCCGTTCCCACAATCTGAAAACGGGATCAAGTACATCCTTGTGGCGATGGATTACTTGGTGATTAATGGTGGAGCGGATGAATAAGACGATAAACCGCCACCTGTCCAAGGTAGTCTCTGACCACCAAAAAGATTGGGACCAGTACCTTCATCTGTTCCTGATGGCGTATCGTTCCGCAGTTCATGAGTCAACCGGCCAAACCCCTGCTAGTGTTATTATGGGCCGAGAGCTGCGACTTCCATGTGACCTAAAGTTTGGGACGCCACCAGGACAAGACACTGCGGGAGATGATTACGTCAGCAAACTACGACAGAGAATGGACGATATCCATGAACGGGTCCGTTTGAACATCCAGAGTGCCAGCGACAGAATAAAGGAGACCTACGACATCAAGGCGGATGCTGGTGGATATCAGACAGGAGACCTTGTCTGGCTATACAACCCTAAACGTCGCCGTGGACTATCACCGAAACTTCGGAACTCGTGGGAAGGCCCATATAAGATCAAGAAAAGAATAAACGACCTCGTCTACCGCATATATAAGCCACCACGAGGAAAACCTAGGGTAGTCCACTTCAATAGGTTGACCCCTTACGCCAGAAACCACGATCAAGTCCACACCGTCAGATCACCGGAGGACGTTTCAGAGGTTCATGTCCCTGTACTCGAACGGACAGAAAGTTCAATATGGGGTAACCCGAGAGGAGTCACGAGATTTTTTCAAGGTGCCTGCTGATTACGCGTTAGCTCACTGTGTGGCAGAAGATCTCCAAATGTCCAGAGGCATTGCAGTAGTTTTCTCCAAGAAGTTCGTTCGAATCCAGGAACTGAGAGAACAGAACCCGGAAGATGAAGGTGTGTTACAGCTGAGGAAAGGCAAGAGAAACATCTACTATCTGGTTACCAAGAAGCGTTCTCGAGATAAGCCGTCTTACGAAGATGTTTGGAAGAGCCTTACGAGATTGAGAGACACGATGCTGGACCAGAATATTGAAGACCTGGCAATCCGAAAATTGGCCTGTGGGCTTGATGGGCTGGACTGGAGAGTTATAAGAAGCATGTTGGAGGCAATATTCAGATCCAGCGGCATCAACATTCTGGTGAGCTGCAACCATCTTCCTCGACCCAACTTGAAGACTGTGGAGTGCTACTTCCATCGAACGTCCAGGTGCAGATATGGAGAATCTTGCAGATATCTTCACACTCCAAGAATGACGTTTCGGGGCGAAACGTCTTTAAGAAGGGGGCAATGTAACGATTTCGAGTCCGGCCCCGAGACCGGCCCTGATCTAATTAATTATGCACCTTCGTTCAACTACAACAGCATATCTGCTGGCGTACGGATCGCCGAGAACAAGCTGGAATAAATCGATCAATTCGATACTGTTCGAAGAGCCATCTAGATGAAATGTTCTATACTCCAGAATAATCGAGAGAGCCTTGCGACTATATAACCGCTGGCGGGACAGTCAGAATAGAGAGTTAGTTACATTTCCAGAGTTCGCTGATAGATAGCCACAGTAGAAATAAATTGAAATAGTTATTGAAGTCAATGTTTTAGTGAATAATTGTTGTAAATAGTGTTTTAAATAAATTAGGAAAATTAGTTAGTGCAGTTTTACTACACTAGGTTGGGTTCTAGCTGGACCTATCCCATTCAATCATATCGTTCTGCCCTCCACAAATTTGTGTTTCTTATCAATGAACTCTTTAGAAGATCAACTTCATAATTTTTGGCAAATCGAAGAGAATTATGCTGAAACCAAAAAACTCACGAAAGAAGAAGTCGATTGCGAAATTTACTTTTCGAAAACATTCACCCGTGACGACACTGGGCATTTTATAGTCAGTTTACCTTTAAAAGAAACTTATAAACAGTTAGGTGATTCTCTGGAAATCGCAATTAAACGGTTTCATTACATGGAACAAAAATTAAATAAAAATCCTCAGCTTAAAGCCCAATATTGCGACTTCATGTTTCATAAAGACTCTTTGTCACATGACAGAAATTGATCCCAGTCAGCCCGCGCAATTACCAATATATTATTTGCCTCATCATAGTGTCGAAAAGCAAGATAGCACCACTACCAAGCTACGAGTCGTATTTGATGGTTCAGCTAAAACTAATACAGGTATTTCATTGAATGATTCACTCAAAGTCAGTCCTACAATTCAAAATGAGTTATTCGTTGTACTCCTTCGCTTCAGACAACATAAAATAGTGATGACAGGTGACATTGCCAAAATCTACAGGCAAGTCAACATAAGAATCCCAGAACGCGATCTCCAACGTATAGTTTGGCGCGAAAATCCTGAATACAAATTGTCCCATTTCCAGTTAAACACCGTCACTTACGGTACGGCATCAGCTTCATTTCTTTCAACTCGCTGTCTGAAACAGATTGCTTTAGAATCCCAAAACAAATTTCCTGTAGAATCCAATATAATTCTCATCGATTTTTACGTCGATGACCTACTCACAGGTTCCAATTCTGAGTCTCATTATTATAAAAGAAAATGTAATCAATCAAAGTACGAAACCTTTCGGAGTATTTTGGAACTCTGTTACAGATGCATTCGAGTATAATACAAAAATGACTTCATCCGTTCCCAAATACATTACTAAAAGAACTATTCTTTCCTTTATTTCACAAATATTTGACCCCTTTGGTCTTTTGGGTCCCATTATTGTTTACGGTTCTCAAAACACACAAAACTGAAGCCTGAAGATAGAATATTGACCATCAATTTAACCCCGGTTGAACGGACAACAGCAGAAAAAATCTTAAGCAAACTATCTCAAGCTGAATGCTTCGCAGAAGATTTACAAAGCTTAAAATTAACTAGTTCTGTCAGACCTAGTAGTAAACTTAGCTCGTTGAATCCCTTCTTAGATGAATACGGTATAATTCGAGTGGGCAGACGTTTACGCCATTCAACCTTAAATTTCGATTCTAAATATCCTATTGTACTGCACAAAGCCCATGTCTTCACAAAACTGTTAATTCGATTTGAACATGAACGCAATTTTCATTCTGGTTGTCAAGCTACGCTATCATTTATTAGGCAAAAATATTGGCCACTTAGTGGCGGGAAGTCGTTCGCAGTATTCTTCGCAAATGTGTACCTTGCTTTAGAGCTAAACCGCCAGTTATTTCAAATCAAATGGGTAATCTTCCTGCAACCAGAATAACTCCGTCTCGAGTCTTTGATAATTGTGGGGTCGATTATACCGGTCCTTTTTTATTGAAGGATGGACTGTACCGGAATCGAAAAATTCTCAAGGGTTACGTATGCATCTTTATCTGCTTGTCAACTAAGGCCATTCACCTAGAGCTAGCCAGTGAACTCACCTCCGAATATTTTATCGCGACTTTTAAACGATTTTCCTCCAGACGTGGTTTGTGTAGTCATATGTACTCGGACAATGGCACGAATTTTGTCGGTGCTAATAACGAGTTGAAGCGCATCAGTTCAATTTTAAGAAATTAAGCATTTCAACGATACCTTAATACAAACAATGTACAGTGACATTTCATACCAGCTCGTTCCCCTTATTTTGGTGGAATATGGGAAGCAGCTGTGAAGTCAATTAAATACCACTTGAAGCGTATCGTATCTGGTACAACTTTCACTTTCGAAGAATTCTACACGATTTTAACCCAAGTGGAGGCGGTTTTAAATTCCCGACCTCTTACCTCCCTTTCCTCTGATCCAAATGACCTTGAGGCCATCACACCCAGCCATTTCCTTATCGGCGGATGTTTGAATGCCGTTCCAGAACTAGATCTCAAGAAGACGCCCATTAGACATCTCAAGCGGTATCAGCACATCCAGTATATGACACAGCACTTCTGGTTTCGCTGGACCAAAGATTACTTACATAACCTCCACCAGAGAACAAAGTGGCGCTTTCGACAAGATCCAGCTCACCTGATAGGCAGCCTAGTCTTACTCAGAGAGGACAATCTTCCACCTTTGCAATGGGCACTTGGCAGAATCTCCGATGTTCACCTGACGGCATTGTACGAGTGGTTAACGTAATCACAAAAAGTGGTACTGTGAAGCGATCTTTCGTGAAAATAAGTATTCTACCTATAGACTGAATGACCAGCCGTTTTTTTTTATATTTTCAATATCTCGAACTGATGAACTCGATTAGTATAATAATTACTATTTACTTTTTCAATGATTTTTTTAAAGCATGTTTTCCAAGTGTAATAATGTTAGAATGTAACTTCCAGCATTCTTTATTTGAAAAGCATCCTCTGGATACTTTCAAGGCCGGCGGGATGTTCCGAATCATTTTTGTTTAGTTTTATGCGACTTTTTTCAAATCTGGCAACCGCGCCTAAAGACATGCACGGTGCAATGCTTTTGTTTTGGTATCCATAAAATTAGTGTAAACATTAATTCCAACTCAATAAAGCCACCAATTCCTTTGGAAATTATAAAAGGAAAGTGGCAAACTGGGGTAAAGCTAATATCCCCATTTTCAGAAGACAAAAAACTAAAGTGGGAAAAGAATTGTCAGATGAACTTATAATTGAGAGCGGAATACCCCAGGGTAGTGTGTTAGGTCCATTGCTTTTTATTATTTATCTAAATGATATTAACCACATTTCTGGATAACACTGTATAAATCTTTTCGCAGATGATACCTTGGTCTGTTGCATATATGAAAATCAGGCAATTATTGAAATGAATAGGTCCTTAAATAGCATTGAAACATATTTATTCAATAATAAACTTAAACTCAACGTCAGTAAAACAAAAAGTATGATTGTTACATCACCTTATAAGTATGATCAAATTGTTTTGCAAATGCTGTTATGAAAATGATTAATGATGCCATTGAAAATTTAACTGAAATAAAATATTTGGGATTTATAATTGATACAAATTTAAAACTAAGTAAATAGTCATGCTGATTTTATTTGTAAAAAAATATCCAAAAAACTTTTCTTTTTCTCTCGTATATGTAAAAAAGTGTCCATGTACGCTAGGTTAACTATTTTTATAAGTCTTATACAACCTCATTTTGATTGTTGTTCAACATTACGTTTTCTTCTTGGTAAAAATAAAATAGCATAATTGCAAAAGCTTCAAAATCGGGGTATGACATTAATATTAGAATGTAGCCGTTACACAGCAATTCAATTGATGTTAGAGTGCCTAAACTGGTTTTCAGTTGAGGAACGTATATATAATAATAATAATAATAATAATAATACTCCCTCATAAACACTCGTTGAGTGTACCCAAAGGCATAGCCTGTGCGGCTAATATTATTATTTGCCGTGGCGCTCCGGGGCGACTTACTGATGTTTTAGGTGATGTATTCACTTTTCAGCTGTAGGAAAACCCGGAAAACCTACAGCACCACCTCGGGTGGTCGGTGTGCACTCCAAGCTAGCACTAGACGAGATTGGCATCTAGACAACTCACAATACACTTGCTTTTCAACAAGGCATGCGGCCGCCTATCGATCCGATATAAAGTAGTTGAGAAAACTTCTCGTACCTACATCGGATTCGAACCGACTATCGCTATGCTGGAGTTTCGAACGGCCTGTGCATTAGACCGCTGATCCACTGACCACACTGTGATATTTATATTCAAGCTGCATAAAGGATTGTTACCCAATTACTTTCAAAAGTTCTTAATGAGAAAACAATGAAGTCCATGATTACAATACCAGAAGAAATAACAATTTTTACATTAATAAAACTAATACTAAATTTGGAATGAATAGTATGTTTCATAAAGGCTTAAACGAGTTTAATAAATTACCACAATTAGTAAAAGAATCTAATTCAGTAAACCAATTCAAGTCATCATTAAAGAAGTTTATCAGTAACAGCTCATTGTGAAATTTAATATTTGATTTTTATTTTTCTTTGTTGATTGTGTAATGTGATTTAATACTCTAGTGATATGTATGTACTTATATTTTGTTTTCCTGTAAGTGTTAGCTCAAATGGTCGGTCGATCGTTATATATTTACATAATAGTTACATAATGTTGTTATATATTTATACTTTTATAATTTTGTATATTAGGCTTGCCTACTTAAATAAATTATTTATTATTATTATAACCTGTATATATGAACCATAATGGTATGTATGTATGTATGTACCTGTATGTATGAACCATATTGCAAATTCATTTCAAACACTGCAGACCTCTGGAATTTTTCATATGCATTCTTTCAAATAAATCTTTCAGTAAATTAATGTGATTATATGGTAACCACACTGGTGAAACATATCGCAAAACCGAATATACTCTTGATAGGAATAACTGAAACCCAAAACAGATACATTTTTAGTGTTTCTGGAAATGAAAGCTAATAACTGAAAATATTTACTGACTATGGAGTTAATATATAGATGGAGCCATCTAGAACAATCCGGAATGCGATGAAGACTCATATATACATTCTCAACAAGCCGAGCACGATTATTTATGCATCACTCATGTCTTGGTATATCATTCTTATCATTTGGATCTTGGCTGTGTCTGTACCCAAAATGAAGTTGGCTCAATATTTTAGAAGTTGTTTAATACATTATTTTTCTATATTTCCATCAATATAAACTACCACCTAGACGTCCTTTAAGGGCGAGTTGTACGAAACAAGTTCACCAACAGCTCAAGTGAACCAAGTTCAATTGCTAGGAATTAGCCAATAAAATTTCGAGTACCTTAGCAACTGAACTCGGTTCACTTGAACTGTTGGTGAACTCTTCTTGTATAACTCGCACTTAATCATTAATTTCTTGGTATATATCATTCTTTGGGCGGACTGTACAATATAAGTTCACCAAAAGTTCGAGTGAACCAAGTTCTGTTGCTAGGGATTATCCAATGAAATTTCTATGTTCTTAGCAACTGAACTCGGTTTAGTTGGACTGTTGGTGAACTTGTGTACAACCCGCTCTTAAGTCATCTGGAAGTGCACATAACCAAAATAAATTTTTCAAAATTTCGATGAATATAAACTACCCCTGCAACAGAGTCGGTTTTAGGTGCTTACGGGCCCGAATGGCTCTATTACGGGCTTACAGGCCCTACTCTGGATACAAAAAAGTACCGATGTTGAAAAAAAAATGTGGTTTAAGGAATGAAACAATCTACATATTCTAACAAAAATAAACAAAAATGTGAAAGTTTAATAAAAATGTTGAATAACCTGGTGTTTTAACCCAAGACCAAAAAACTATTTTTAACACCCTGACAACACTTTCATAACCCATCATTTTCTATAGGCATAATATACAGATAATCTCACGAAGAACAGAACATATTAGACAATTAATACGGTCAATTCACTAGGGCCCAGCATTCGAATCGAAAATATCAAAAAACAAAATTCACATTGGATTGACATGAATAATCGGTTATATATTCCTAGGATATTGCCATATAGCTACCTAACAAACAATTATAGTAAATTCTAAAACTATGCACGCTTGTAATCCGTAAACTTCCCACGAACCAGCTAATTTCCCTTATGAAGAAGACAACAATGTATATTTGGATCATCGTCGGGCCATTACTCATTATCAGGCTTATTGGCTTGTATTTGCCAGAGAGTGGGGAATGGGTCGTTTCAATAGATTCGTCACTCCTCATTCTCCACAACGGACTCAATATCCTCCGGATACGAGTGTCGAAGATGGTAGTAGTCGTAGTGTCGCGTTATGCCTGTGGATATAAGCTGAGACCGCATAAGCTGGACAGGTTGACAGCAACTGCATTATGGTCTCGGCTGCCCCACAATACACTCTGTATCTAGTGTTAGGGACCTCTATACCCGTCATGCGACTACGGTAGGCTATTATAAATTCCTCGGTTTACGATGTCAGCCCACTTGACCTGAGAAATGCGAAGGTTGGGTTTCTGGATAAGCCAACGTCGTCAATGTAATTCAAGAAGACCCCATTGCTGCCTTGAAAAGAATTGCTCTAATCTCTGCTTTTTCAAACCATGCAGAGAAGGGGAATTGAACTCCTGATAACTTTACATACTACATCCAGAACCATTCTGTTATGTAGACACTCAAAAATCCACGGCCTCCCTGTTGTCTGGGGTAGTATAACCGTGGAACAGACGTTTCAGGACGCAAGCTCCTATGAATCTGCATCATTTTGCTAGTTTCCACGTCGAGTTGTCGCAGTCCATTTCATAACTTTAAAGGAGTAAAGTAGAATCGGAAATGAAAGCATATAAGTTGCAGCAACTTTATTCTTCCCCTACAGTTCTGATGACCAGATCTGTCGGAGCCTGTGCTGATACTTGCCGCGGAGAGAGTTTTTTTACAGAGGCCACCTCTTGGCAATGGCGTTGTTTCCTCCTTAGGCATCAATATGATGTATGATGCTTCCATCTAGGAGCTGAATGTCATCTCCGTATTCCTCGCATCGTCCTCTTCTGAGATAAACCGTGGCAAAGTTGTCTCAAACTCCATTCCGATAGCATGCGTGTACCGTTCTACCACCACCCTTAAACACTGATGAAGATACTTTTTCTCCCGAGGCATATAGTTTAGGGTCATCCATGCAAAACAAATGCCGCAATTGTATCCGCGGGTTTTCGGTAGTGCAACGGACAATGGCAATAGGAAGATGTAGAAGAGAAGAGGCCTGAGGGAGTCTTCCTGAAACACACCCCTTCTGAAGATATCCCCTGTTTGGACTCTGACTTGACCAGATGTTATGGTGAAGCGAGTCTTCCAGAGCGGCAACAGCTGTTTAATGCATCTCCCAATTTGATCGGCTACTGCAAGGTATCTGAGCAAATACATCCGATGTTGTTTCGAATGCCTTGCGATAATCGATCCAGGCACGGAGTTCCGCGTGATACATCTGTCGATGAGGAGGATCTCTTTTGCAGCCAGCGACCCCCTTCTTTGACCCTCTTTGCTTTTATAAACTTTTGTAAACTTTTGCCAGATGGTGTTGGGTACTTAGGAATTTCTTCCACCACTAGTAATTTAACTCATTTGGGCCTGGAGCATGCAAACTTCTTCGAGCCTTTAAGGGCCGTTCGAATTTCTTCCGGGGTTATTGGATTACGCATATCGTTGTTCTCAGGCTGACGAAGTCTTCTGCAAAAAGCATAGAACTGCGCTAGGTAGCCACGTTGAGTGGTTGCGAAAACTCATAAGTATTCTTCCAGAAGGATTCCACCCGATCAGCCGCAGGCGGAATATCTTCAACACGTGGAGGCTCATAGAATAAGCAAGATTTATCGCGGAACTTCATGTTTTCCGCGATGCTTCTCGCCCGCCTCACTAGTGAATTCTTTGAAGCCACCAGCATTCATATCCTATCAAGTTTAGTGTGTGGAGAGCTTGTCCCGATTTTGCGGCAATTTGACGCACTGTGGGCGTGACGGGACGCGTAGTTCACCACACACTTAATACGAGACGCGTGTTACCTCGCAGACTTGTGAATACGTCGCTCATGCCTCTCAATCAGAGCGGCGATATCCCTCCTCTCATATTATTATTATCATGTCATTTACGTGTCATTACCAAAAAAGAAATCCTGAAAGCTAGGTATTAATAATTTAGATGAGAAAAGGGCCGGGACCTGACAATATTTCCCCTCTTTTTATCAAGTCGTGTGTTGAAACTCTCATAGATCCCTTGTTTATAGTTTTCAACCAACGTAACGAACTACAGACGTATATCATTACTCTGCCATTTTGCGAATATTTTCGAAGTTATTTAGACAAATAACTTGTTCTTTAAAATCAAATTTTCTATCAATCCTAACTAGCATGGCTTCTACGGTAATAGATCAGTGGTTACTAATCTTGTTCCGTTTATTCAAGAGATGCTGGATAATATGAATAAAGTCCTTACTACTCTGTGTACACCGATTTTTCGAAGGCTTTCGACAAGTTTCACCATGCAAGTCTTGTGGTGAGGCTCCGGAACATCGGTGTGCTTGGCAATCTTCTTAGCTTTCTCACATCATATTTAACCGATAGGCACCAATATGTTGTTGTTATTAATGGTTCTCGTTCTGAGGGTCCGCTGCTCTGCAATATATTTATTAATGACATTAATGCCTGTTTTGAAAATACAGGGATTGCTCTTTATGCGGACGACTTGAAAATTTATAAATCTATAGCCTGCGTCGACTCTCAAGATTTTCAACATGATTTGAATTCTTTCTCAGATTATTGCAAAACTAAACTTCATCTAAATCTGAACAAACGTTTCAAAATAGTGTTCACTCGGAGTGCATCTCCCCCCGTTTCTAATCTATATCTTTGTGGAAAACCTTTTAAGGAATCAAATCTTATTAAGGATCTGGGAGTCTTTTTAGATACCAAACTCACCTTTGACAGGCACGTTGAGAAGATAGTGCTGAAAAGTCGAAAAAATCTTGGATTTATTCTTGGAGCAACCTAAATTTTCTCTAAACCTGATGGTGAAATTGCCTTATATATAATTCTTTAAAATTCATTAATAAACCTTACTTCAGATTCAACCAACCCCGTCACCACCTCTCATACGAACAGAATCTGAGATACTATAAAATTGGGAAACTTCATGCGAGACGGAAGTTCCTAGATATATTTATGATTTTCAAAATAGTAAACAATACGCTTGATTCATCGTTCCTCCTCAGTAGTCTCAAACTGCACACAGCACTTTTTCAGGAATATACCTCTATTCGTGGTAGGTCAAAGCTCAACGAATGCACACCTGAATTCGCCAGTCATTAGATGCCTTTTGGATATTTTCTCTACTTCCATCATAAGTTTCAAAAAACGATTGAAGGTAATAATGTTTTAAATCGCCTCAAGGCCGAGACCACAGTTATACCTGCTGGTTTTGTTATTTTTCATTCTGCTGAGTTTGTGCTCAAATTGATAGTTTTACTAAGTTAACTTTACGACTGATGTTGAGAATCGATTCTTGTTATGGATATAACTAAATTTGTTATATGTTAACTCGTCAATTAATGCTCACATGTATTTCTCATCTGAGTTATTATTTTTTTCTATTACATATAAATCACACCTTAGTTTATAGCCAACTTTCACAACTGATTATCATTTTGCCTTATTTCGTGCTATTCTGTAATGGAATAGGTCAAACCATCTGTTGAGTAGCCTACTTATGTAAATAAATAAATAAATATTACATTCCGTATAAGTATATACCTATTTTCAATAATTCAGAATGTCCCTCGGTGCCGAAATACTATTTGCCCATTTCACACACACGTTTTTTTTTTTTAATTTTTTTGCTTCTGTTGAATACGGTAATGACTCACCATCAACGATGAGAGTGTCACACTTTTTTTTGGCAATCCAAGGTTTTGAAAAACTGGTTTCAAAGATGCCTCTCCGGCTGCACCAGTGGATCATCGATGTGTCGATAAATAATCTGCGAAATAAGATTTATAGGTGATTAAAAAATGTTATTATAAAGTCCCTACTTATTTTCGAAAAAAAAAAAAAAAAAAAAAACAATGATAAATCGGTTGTTTGTAACCCACAAGAACAAAGAACATTATGGTTATCGGAGTCTGCATAATGTGCATATTTTCAATAATATATAACCTTTGACTTCAGGGTCCATCGTTTTAGAAGCGTCTTCAGATGTATATTTAGCTAATACCTAACGATATAAGCGGATGGCTGTTTTCTTAAAGCAACGTGCTTGAGATTGTCATAATATTATGCTCGAGGGGTATTCGAAGTATAAATTGTCAATATTTTTGAAGTACTGTTGCTTGGCTTCCTCATTTTACGAGTTTTCAGATGAATGTTGCCTCCATTCGTTATTTCTGATCATAGGGTATAATAATTATATCAAAAAAATAACAATTCAATCTTTTTTTTTCTTGCAGCAATCATTTCAGGAATCATTATGAAACATTGAACGTAACAAGAAATTGTTCATCGAAGGAAATTAGGGATTCTTTTATAAACCTTTCAAAAGAGGTGAGTGATCTTGATTTACCTAGTCAAGTATTAGTGCATTACATTTACGTAATTTAGTTGAAAATTCACCCTTTCTGTGATAATAATTTAGTCGCTCATGTGGTATTTTAGAGTCCTTTCTGCAAATAGCCATTGGTACTGAAGGCTTTCATTTGCAAGATATAGGAAACATCAGCAAGTACTCTGACGAAGATAGTTTTTGTTTTTTGTTTTTAAGGTTGATTCGTGAAACGAATAGTTTGGACAAACTAAAAATCTCTCTCCACTCTATCGTACAATCCTGGAAAATATTTAATAAATATTTTTTCCCCTACGAACATAGTAAGTATAAGATTTGACATCTATTCATTCCTATTTAATTTTTCAATATTTTCAACCATTTCGGTTTCCCATAATTAGTGGTTATCATTTTAAGGTTGCCTTTTGATCAGGCTTGACAAACCGATCCGATATAGGAGCCAGCAGTTACTCGAATGAATATTTATTCAAGTAGCTAACCGTAAAACTGAAGAATTGTTAATGAAATACATTTCTACTACCTGATACATTGGTTCGTCAGTACCTAATCTGAAATAGATATAACGCTATTGTAAGGGGAACCATTCATTCTCTCGTTTTATTTTATATGTTCAATTATCAATTCATATTCTGGTTGAATAATATCTGAATAGACATTATTTTCGACAAGAATACAATCGAATGATGGTCTTGATTATTTAGTTTTGTTGTGTATGTTGAAGAGTATCAGCAAATTATCATTGAAGAAATAGAATAAATTTTATGGAAAGACAAAATCTAAAAGAAATGATCTAGAATTATATATACTGATCCAGAAGAATCTAAAGCGCTCTATGACAATAAAGAGTAATCAAGAATGTTCAAAAATAATAATATAGAATGTTCCGGAATGATTTAAAATACTCGAAATATTCGCAAAATTCTGAAGAATTCGGCCATCAGTGAGGGGGCATGGTATGTGGAACTCTAGTAATTCCTAAAGTATAAGATAGAATAGTTTAGAATGTTCTCGAAAGTTCTGTAAAGTACTGGAAAGTGCTGGAAATTTTGGGAAAACCGTGGAATGAACCAGAAAAGAGACTCCAAAAAGTTCTAGAACGTACTCACAAAACACTCAGTGAGTTGGCGTGGTGGGTGGAACTCTCTGGAAATTTCTAAAATATCTAGAGTGATATCTATCAGTGGCCTCTACTGAGTACTCTCTGTGAATTATGTGGAATTTGCAGTGCCTCCTTTTTGTTTAGTGGAGACAACGGGAACCCTGTTCGAGATCAGTGGCCTCTGCTGAGTACCCTCTGTGAATTTGGTAGAATTTTCAGTGCCTTCTTTTTGTTTAGTTGGTGACCACGGGTTCCCTGTGGTATGACATCAGAGGCCTTTGATGGATGCGGCCTGAAAATTTGGTGGAATTTGCAGTTTCTCCAATTTTTCGAGATTAGTGGCATCTGCTGTGCATTGTCTGTGAATTTTGTAGAATAGACCCCGCAAGTGGTGATGTCAAAACATCATTTGTCGCGTTCCAAACAAATCAGTTTTAGGTAACAGCTTTCGCAAAAACGTTTCCTATGGCAGTGAACCTGATAACGAGCTTGGTTATGGCGATTGCTATTGTTGAAGAGCTTATAAAGATGTAAAAATGAAATTGATTATCATTCACTTGAACTCACTTTTGGAACCGAAACCTAACGGACCCGTGAAGTGACGTCACGCTTGCGGAGTCTATTCCCAGTGGCTCCATTTTTGTTTTGGAGACTCGGAAACCTCATTTTATTAGAAATAAGTCCAAAATGATGAGATCCCCAGGACACATTTTATAAAATTTGTAGACAGGATACAGCAGTTCACAATATATGGTCTCTGCTGCGAACGTCAAGTATTTCCCAGGTTTTTCTGATTCGTTTTGATGTACTTTTTTTCTTTATATTTGATATTTAATTATTTTAATTATTTCTGTGCCCTCTGATTTGATGTAATTGGGGATTTAAGAATTTTCAGATATTCCTTATATTGTTAACTATTGCTCTTACACTCAATGGCTGATGACTGCAATGAAATCCTTTGATTCCAGAACCCGATATCATTAATTAAATGAATAAAATTAATCTGTTGAGCTGTTCGTCATATTTCCTCACACATACACGCCTATGATGTTACGAAATCTGAAAATGCGAACGTGTTTTATTGCATTCTATGCTATTCGGGGTCGCCACGGAGTGGACGACATCTACATGTTGAGTGCCGCAGTGCAAGAATTATTTATCTGCGAATGTGTCCATGCACTCTTTTCCCAGAAACCAAAAGTGCCTGAAATTAGCTAAAGCATGGGGAATTAGACTGAAATATATGTGTGTTTGTAGTGAATACTTTATTTTGGAAGATTTCCTACCTTGTAGGATATATTTTGTTCATAATAAATGGCGTGAATCAATCCAGTTATTTTCTAGACACAAGAAGCTAAACATTCAAACGATTGATAAAAGGGGTCATTCCACCTCAAAAACTTTCAGAAACTAGTTCATCAATGCAAAGAAATGATCTGGGAGACAATGTAACAAGATTTTCTAACTGTAATTGTTTAATGATTTCAATACTTTTCAATGTTAGATGCTGTTGATGGTGCAGAAGTAAAAGGAATTGGAAATGTTTTATCAGTTCAGTGCTTTTCATTGGATGTAGCCAGTTCATTTTCAGTCTCGGAACAGATACAGCAGTATGGCAGTGACACGGAACCACTTTCCATTAAATTAGATGAATTTACAGACAAATCTGTTTGAACACCATTTCGGTTATACAATATCAGTGCTAATCTTCAATCAAACAATAATATGATGTGTTTTACTGGTGCCGATAGAAATATTGTGAAAACTCTAGAAACATGTGAAAATATTCTTAATTCAGAAGAAGAAGCAACACTCAGAAGTCTTTGAGAGATTTGTACGACCTAGGGAAGACCTATCCCTCACCTTCTTGAACGTGTGGTGCCATGCACGAGACCAGTGACCCCACTAAGGTTCGAACCCATACACCTATCGATGATTGGATTGAGAAGCGATTGTTCAACCCGCATGCCACCATGGCTCGTGACAATATTGAAATGCAACCATACTTTTTGCTGACACAGTATTTAGTGATCCTAGTAATATTGTTATCGGTTTTGCTTCATTATTTGAAAGTGTTTACTCAGAGAGCTAGAACCCATAGGCATTTTAATTAAATCTCTAATCTATGTAATGTGTAACAACTGTCATAAG
The DNA here is from genome assembly GCA_958502065.1 of Chrysolina americana. Taxonomy (NCBI): domain Eukaryota; kingdom Metazoa; phylum Arthropoda; class Insecta; order Coleoptera; family Chrysomelidae; genus Chrysolina; species Chrysolina americana. The sequence continues at coordinate 61,156,432 of OY293415.1, read as the reverse complement.
ATTTGTAAATACTGTGACATCAGTATAAACAAAATTAATGAACCTTTTGGGGTAGCCAAGATTTGCCTATGAAACTCATTCATATTGTTACTTCAAACTTTCTGCACATAATTGTAACTATATAAGTATCTGCATAAATTATCCTTTAAATAGTTCTACTGTTGGACAATGAAGCCATTGTTATTGGATACATAATAATGAAAACCTGGAAGGTTAATTGAATGATTTCATATATTGGGTACAGGTACATTTATTTTGTATAGGTAATAGATGAAATAAAAATGATTTCCAAAAAATAGTTAATTTTATTCGAAAATAAATCACAATGAGTGGATGTGTTATGGTGTCGTAATTATTTGTTTCTTTTGATATTGCTCTTTGGATTTGTCTTTTTTGTGCTGAAAGGTAATTAGTACAAACAGTTGGCACAAACATAGGGATGATATGGATATGACGATGATGAATTGTGAAATATGATAATATGATGATGGGAGAATGCTAATCATATAATTTTTCATCAAATTCCATGATTTAGTATGAATATGCGTTATTTCCTTCATGTACTTTATTTAGTATCATACTTTTATATTGTTATAATCTATGATTTTTTTTAAAACATTGATAATAGGTAAACTAATATGTCTCAGAACTGTCACGATGTCAAAGGGGGTATGGATTCCTTTGATGATTGATAATTCTTGATAAAGATCTCTGTTAGGAATAGCATTGATAGGGCATTCAAAAAATATGTAATTCAATGTACGTCCACATTCACAATTTGGACTGTCTACAATTTTAAATCTGAATAAGTTCATTTGAAGTGCAATGGCCAGTTTTCATTCCTAAAATGAAGGTGATGTGGCGGCTATCAATATAAGGAAACTTTAGGTACCATACTTCTCTTGGTGATTCAGAATGGATTTTAGAATAATTGATACCTTTAAATTTGATATCTTGTTTCCATTGATCCATTGATACACCTGACTTCATTCATTAGGTAATTTTAATGTTCAATGGAACATTAAGAATTGATGAGCCAACCTTTGCCAACAAATCTGCTTTTTCATGGCCATTTATATATGAATGCCCTGGTACCCAGGCAAATTCAAAAACACTGTCGTTCAGTGATGCCAAATATGCCGTTTTCCTAATGTTAATTTTTAATAGCTGAACTGACTCGATCGATAAACAGCTGAAATATATTATGAATTTGCTGGATTATGGTATATTTCCACCAAATTCTTAGTTCCAGTTGTTTTTCTCAACATCGATGTGTATAGACTTCCTTTATGTTAGATTCCTTAACTATTTCAATTTGCCTTTTTGTTGAATAGCAAAGAAACGTTCATTTTATCGATTTGTTGATTTCTAAAATAGAAAGTTTCGAAATCTTCAAAAAAAACTTATTCTCGATATATTCAACTATGTTTCAAATGCATTTGTCAAATTTGAGTTCTTTTAGTGTCACCGATTCGCGGTCCAACTTGAAGTAAGAACGCACGCTATTGCCAACCTAACCATTTTTTAATGAAATATATTTTTGTATATTCACGATGAAGAAAAACTATATATATTTTTTACCTGGAACCAAGTACAGTGAAAGAAGAATTAAAAATTCACTTAAAATATATGAATTATTCTAAGAGTTTAAAAATTAAAAACAATAAACATATTTTTTCATCAGACGTCTGAGCAAGAGCTCAGAGTTTTTTTGGAGACCTTCAGGCAACGATATACCGGGTAATGTGTTTTTCAAACAATATAGAGATGCCAAATAATATGTCGACACGCCAATTTTTTCTGCAACAATTTAATGATTTTGTTTCAGTTGTGGTGGTCACAGATTACTCGATAATTTTTAATCTTATTTTAATCTCAATAACTTTTTTTGCAACCAATAGAGTGCGATATCAAATTATTCGTAATAAATTGCTCTTTTTTTTTCTAACCCACAATACACCATTTTGTCATTTGAAAAAAAATAGTTATACTAATTTCAAAGTTCATCTTCGCATAGCTGAAACAGTTCGACCGAAAACAGTAAAGTTGTATGATACATAGTTGTATTCTAAATGCCCTATGGAGACAAAAAAACTGAAAATATACTAGGTTTCCTATTTAATCGAAAGTTTATGTCACTTCCTGTGAATACGGAATTTGGACGAAGTTGAGTTACTTTCAAAAAAATGCAACTTTATGCATTAAACAGATCCTCCAAATTTCATTTCATTATTTTCGAAAACAAAAAAATTATAGGGGCGATCCACTTTCTGTCGACACCCGCTATATACGTATCTTTTTAATAAAATGAAATAATATTTATTGGTGAATAATTATGAAAAAAGTTCTTATAAACATGTGTCCTAACTTGCTTCGTTTCCGATTACGGGGTGTTTCAATAAAAAATCCGTTTCTTTTATTAATTACTCAGAAGCGTTTTCCCCGATTTTTTTGAAACTTGGTATATTTCTAGAAGTAGTTCCACATTTTTAGTATAGACTCATTAATGGAAATAAATTGATATTTGAATACATTAAAAGTAAAATTATTTGTATACGATAGAATACTATTTATGGAATTAATGCTTGACGAAATATTTAGTTGATATTACACTGTTTAATAAAATCTCTAAAGAGCGGTTTCGAATTGTTTTTGGATACATTAAAAATATTCATCCCTGGATTACAATAATCATTGCCTAGTCTCATTAGTCATTTTGATTAGTTGTTTAGGCTATAATAGTTTGTGTGAAATGATATGCTAAAAAGATCAGTATTGCAAGTGATGGGCCGTAGGTGCTTGGGTCTCGTGCATGGCATCACACGTTCAAAAACGTAAGGGCTACGTCTTCCCTAGCTCGCACAAGTCTGACGGTTGCTCGTAACGGTGCAGCCGATTGACGTATAGAACAATAATTCAGACATCAACAATTCTAGTCGGCGTTCTGAAGTTTAATAACCTTAATAGTTCTGAGCATAATATTTCACACGCGCGTGCCTAAGGTCATTACATGAGAGAGGGTAATCACTCTTTTCGGGCATATTATTTTCTCAAGTAAGGCAGGCACTACACAGTTTCAGTGCTCTCCAAAAAATATAAATTACAAGTGTTGTAAATCCAAACCGTTTCTGCACTATGTATGCACAAAGTGTTCAAGTGTCTTTCATAGAAGTTGTTTGTTATCACATATCAGAAAAAAAATAGTTTTTGTGAGTGATAATAAAATAATCTGCTGCACCCGAGACACCCGACCAGGATGAAGAAACCAATCTGTTAAAAAAGACAATAAATGAACTAGTTGATGTAGGTGAGATGAAAAATAAATATATTGATAGGTTGAAAAAAGAAAAGGGTCATGTTCTTCAACAAGCCATAGACATGGAAAAAGATATGAACAAGTTGATAGAAAGCCAAAACAGTGTAGTTGAAGAAATGGAAAATAAGATTGAAGTAAACAAATCAAAGAAAAAGTTCCAGTAAACTCTGTCAGCTTCCAAACTAGTATCAAATCAATTCATAAATCTACAATGACAAATCATAATACCAGTGGCGTCGACCAATTCTTCCTAAAATAAAAATATAAACTTGCTACCAAGATTCACAAGTCATGATAACGTCATCCAACAAAATCAGGACTCTTAGTACAAACTCTGAAAAAAAGTCAAAAATAAGTAATTCAAATAAGAAAAAATGAGTATAATCTCAAACTACCATGGACATAATATGTCGCAGTTCCTTGGGAGACAAAATTTTATGAATGAAAATTATGAAATACAAGCTACAATTGAAGAAACTGTGAATAAGCTGTCAAAGTCAGATAATCTATCTGTACGTCCCAAAGGCGCATTTGTTGATAAAATTAAATTGCTAAGAGATAAGCATGCTGATATTATTGTCATGACTGAACCTAACTGCTCAAATGAAGGAAAAAACTACAAGATTTATGAAAACAATTTATCTTTGACCAAGGCAATTCATTTTATGCAACTACCAAAAACCCATATTTTCGAGTTAACCATCGTCTCTAAAAAACAAACTTCCACAGAAACGGTTCCAACCTGAATATAATTGGCATTCACTTTTTGAGTAAAGCAGTTGCTAACCTCATTGAATTAAAAATCAACGGAAAATCGATGGATAATACGAAGAGACAATTGATTTCTACCAAACAAGTGCCGTTGAAACAACGACAAGAATGAATGTTGAACCAGAATCCGAAATGGCAGATACATCAGAAGCTTTCTGCAGGAGGCTTCGTCAGCCTAAGCTCATTGAACTGCGCAATCCGATAACCCCGGAAGAAGTTCGACGGGCCCTCAAAGGCTCGAAGGACTTTGCTGCTCCAGGCCCTAATGGCCTAAATAACTATTGGTGGAAAAAAATTCCATGTACCCATCACCATCTAGCAAGAGTTTTCATCTGATGACTAGATGGGGAGCAGCAGATTCCGGATTGGTTTGTCGAGGGGCGAACCGTGCTAATCCCCAAAAACGGAGATTTGTCCGATCCGAAGAACTACAGACCGATAACATGCTTGAACGCATGTTATAAGATGTTTACACGCATCTTGTTCATGCGAATACTCTCCGTAGTTGGGCCGGTGTATGAACGGATATATCAGCAAGTAGGGGCAAAGAAGGGGGACGCTGGCTGCAAGGAGAACCTGCTGATCGACAGATGCATCACGCAGGACTCCGTGCAGTATAAGCGTAACCTTTCAATGGCCTGGATCGATTATCGCCAGGCATTTGATACAATATCGCATGAACTCATCACGCATTTGCTCAGATGCCTTGCGGTACCCGATCAAATAGTGAGATGCATTGAACAGCTGATGCCACTCTGGAGGACTCGATTTACCATAACATCTGGTTAAGTTCAGAGTCCAAACAGAGCAGGTTATCTTTAGAAGGAGCGTGTTTCAGGGCGACTCCCTCAGCCCTCTTCTCTTCTGCATCTCACTACTGCCATTATCCGTTGCTCTACGGAAAACCCGCGGATACAACTGCGGCACCTCCAGTAACTGGAGGCATAAGTTCACCTATCTGTTTTACATGAATGACCTTAAACTTTAAGCCTCCAGAGAAAAGGATCTTCATCAGTCCTTAAGGGTGGTGCAAGAGTACACGCATGCTATCGAAATGGAGTTTGGGATCGACAAAAGTGCCACCGTTCATATCAAAAGAGAACGATGCGAGGAATACGGAGAGGACGTTCAGCTCGTAGACGGAAGCATCCTACATCATCTGGATGCCGGAGAGACGTATACCTACCTAGGGGTGAAACAACGCCACACCCAAGAGGTAGCTACTGTTAAAAACTCTCTCTGCGGCAAGTATCAGCACAAACTCCGACAGATCTGGTCATCAGAACTGTCGGGGAAGAACAAAGTTGCTGCAACTAATATGCTTGCCATTCCGATCCTACTTTACTACTTTGGAGTAATGAAATGGACTCAGGAAGAGATGCCACAACTCGACGTAAAAACTCGCAAAATGATGCATCTTCATAGAAGCTTGCATCCGAAATCGTCTGTACCACGGTTATACTTCCCAAGACAACGGGGAGGCCGTGGACTTTCGAGTTTGGAGTGTCTACGTTACAGAATGGTACTGGATGGAGACTGTAAAGTCATTAGGATCCCCTTCTCTGCTTGGTATGCGATCATGAAAATGCAGGTATTGGAGCATTTCTTTTCAAGGCAGCAACCCGTGCAGCCGATGAACTCGGTCTCTTATTTGACCCTGAACGGACGAACCCAAACTCTGTCACCGAGTTGGAACCCGTTCAGCAAAAAGCCCACGTGAAAGCTGCGGAGTGTGACAGGCTCCTACAGCTACATAAGGATAAGTCAATGCATGGTGTCTTCTTCAAGAACATTGAAGACCTTGGCTTATCCAGAAACCTGACCTTCGCTTTTCTCAGGTCAAGTGGGCTGAAGTCGGAAACCAAGGGATTCATAATGGCCTGACACCCTCGTCTACCGTAGTCGCGTGATGGGTATAGAGGTCCCTGACACCAGATGCAGAGCGTGTCGTGGGGCAGCTGAGACCATAATGCATTTGATGTCAGCTTGTCCAGCTTATGCGGTCTCAGCCTATATCCACAGGCATAACGATGCCCTACGAGTGTTGTACTACCATCTACAACACTCGTACGGTGTAGACGAGAAACCGGTGTTGCCTTATGCTCCGGAGGATATTGAGTCCTTTGTGGAGAATGAGAAGTGTCGAATCTATTGGAACTATTCTTTCCCCACCCTCAGGCAAATACAAGCCAATAAGCCTGATGTAGTCCTTATCTACCACCAAAGTAGGACGATTTTCGTCATTGAATTTTCAGCTCCTGGCGAAACGAATGTCGTCCGAAAAGAGGAGGAAAAACGGACCAAATATCGAGATCTACTCTTTGAACTCCGCAGGTTTTATTCAAACCATTCTGTCAAGATGGTGGTTCTGATAATAGAGGTCTTTGGTGGAATGATGGACACGCTGCTCTCGAATTTAAAAATTATACCGGCATGCCGTGATGCGGCAGAAAACCTAGCGGGAAGAATGCAGAAGTCCGTTATACTTGGTTCATTCCGTCTTCTCAGGGCACATGACTCTCGAACCCAGTAATCATTCACCCCACGGACGTGGGGAGTGTTTACTGGGATTAATTACACACCAGCGCACCCTCCGGTTGTATCGGAGCTCCGGAGACAGGGCCTGACTGGTACATTCCTAATGGAAAAAAAATAGTTCATTGGTTCTTTAGATTATGTCAAGGATAATATAGAACAAGTCAGTATAGTACAGTATCAGTTGAAAAGATTCACATAAGATGAATTATTATTTTAAATATTTTTCAAAAATTGTGGTTAATATAATTATAATACTTATTAAACTAAGTGCACGAAAGCATGCAAAAAAGGAATACAATTTATAAATAAATGTATATTTACAAACATATGTATAGTTAATGAATAAAATAAGTACTTGAAATATAAATGGACATGATTGAAAGAAAAAAAATTAACATCCAAGCAAATTTTCGACGATACAAATAAGAGACTTATATTATCTGTGTAAATTATAAATGTATATATTATGAGTTTGTAGTAAAACTGCACTAACTGATTTTCCTAATTTATTTAAAATACTATTTACAACAATTTTTCACTAAAACATTTACTTCAATAACTATTTCAATTTCTACTGTGGCTATCTATCAGCGAACTCTGGAATTGTTACCAACTCTGAATTCTGACTGTCCCGTCATCTGCTATACAGCGGCTATATATAGTAGCATTTACAGTTTTCGATCTTTCCAGTCTGTTCGGAGACTTCTTAGAGGTTCCTAGAATGTTCGGTTAAAACCTTCGCGTCTCTTCCACGGATGAGTCATGTGTTTGTCAGAAGAGAACTTGTTTACATTTCGAGTGTGGAGTATAATTGGATGATCAGGGCCAGACTCGAAATCGTTACAAGTTAATAAATTTTATTTATTATTTATAAAAAAAATATATTACATTAAAATCTGTGTTTTTTTTCTAAACTTCGATAGCGCAACTAGAGAGAAAATAAAATGGACGTTTTCACTATAGGAGCGTAAAGAATGACATAACCAATACAATATGAAAGATGCGTTAGCTATTCGAAAATGTGACAATCACTGAACAATCTTACCTTCTTTCCGGCGATGCTTCAAAATATGCCCAAATTATGTACGAAAGCGAGATAGCGAGTATAGTTCAAAAGTAGCGTAGGAGAAAAATGAACTCCTAAAAGATTTGATCTCTGTAGCGATAAATCGAGTACTGCCTTTTCGCGAACCTAACAACCTGTATTAACCAAATACTCATTATTGAGTAAGTATGCTTTTTTAATAAGATATTTTTGAATACTATTTTGAATTTATTTCAAGGAAGATCTTTGTAGCAATTTGGTAGATGATTACACAGATTTATTGCCATGTATTTTGGACACCATTGTTTTTGGAGACGGTGACTCGGAACTTCCAGTATTGCAGAATTTCTTTTGTGATATCTACTGTTTCCCAGCGCTATGAATGAGGCCAGCTCTGTTTTGGCATATATCAGGATATGCAGGATATACAATGAATGGAAAGTCAGGATTTTCAGCTGTGCAAAGATATTCTTACAACTTACTCTCCTGCCAACTCCAACGATATTTCTAACAGCTCTTTTCTGGAGTTTGAGAACCCTATCGGACTCATGGTATACTCCCCATAAGATGATCCCATATGTCATGACTGACTGAAAGTGTGCAAAATATATTGTCGTCATCAATACAGATTGTTCGACAGTATTCCTGAATTGGTGGATAAAACTTTGGAGCTAATTTTTTGCACACTTCATTTATATGAGTAGACCATGTACAGTGTTCATTCAAATGGAGCCCAAGAAACTTCATAGAAGGTGTTTGAGTGATAGATCTGCCATCAGATCTTGGCAACAAGCTGTGGTCGATTTTTTTATTTGACTGACTAAATCTTATACACTTTGTCTTACTCATGTTCAAAGCTAATTTATTTGAAGAGAACCATTCTTCAGATATTTTGATTACTTCATTGGCCTTCAAGACTGTTCGCTCTACATTGCTCCCTGTAGTTATGAGGGAGGTGTCATCTGCATACATTATGCAACTCTCATCAGAAATGTCATTTAAGTATATCAGATATAACAGAGGACCTAAAACAGACCTGGGGAACTCGTATATCATTTATTGTTTTCAGCGAAGTGAGATTGTTTGCTTGAACATATTGCATCCTGTTTGTGAGATAACTTTTGAGCCAATCATGTACCACTCCTCTGAAACCGTACCGCATTAGTTTTGTTAGAAGAATGGTTGACAAGATTGAATGCCTTGCTCAGATCCAAAAAGGTACAGATCACCTTTGTCTAACTCCTCCGAAAGCCTATTCACAAGCGTCAACATTGCATTCGAGGTTGACGTTGACTTGCCTTTTTGGAACCTATATTGATTCGAGTTCATTAAATCAAACCTATCCATAAATTCTGTTATTGCGTTTGTAACATATTCTTCAAAAATCTGAGCAAAGGGACTCGATAGTGCAATTGGTCTGAAATTTTGAATATCTGATAGTTTTACAGATTCGTGAATCGGAATGGATTAATTTTGGCCATTTTGAGGCGTGATGGAAAAGTACCTTATTCAAGAGAGCAATTCAATAGATACGTTAATGATTGTATCAACACATTGGCACACTTTTTCATTAGATTTGTTGTTAGATGATCATCTCCCTTTGAGTGGGAGCTTTTTAGATTTAGAATGATGTTTAAGATTTCTGATTCAGTTGCTGGATTCATAAAGAATTTGAATGGGTAAATTTTTTTGGTTGATTAGGTGTGGAATATTTGTGAAATAGTTATTAAATTGATTAGAAATTATTTCAGGGTCGTTGGTCAAATCGTCCTTTATTTCAAGCGTTATATTCGATGTTGAAGAAGGGTTTTAACTAGTAGTGGGTTTAATTATTTTCCAAGCTGCTTTGTTTTATTTTTCGACGTATTAATTAGGTATTGTATTTAAATTTGGCTTTGTTAAGTAGTTGGTTGTATATTTTCTCTACTCAAAATTCTTTATACCCGAGACTATCCTAAATTGACTTCCAGAATACATTTGTTCATCAACAGCTTTCCCAGACAGACGAAAATCATATTGAAATCAATAAACAAAATGTTTTTTACCCGAGACTATCCTCAATTTCAAATATAACCAAAAATGTCTTGTCCCTCCACACAAAAAAAAACTATCTTTTGCATCAAAACATACAGTGCCTGAGTACTAGTAAAAACGAGCTTGATGTTTTTTTTTTTAACAAACCATAATATTAAATTTTTATGTTTTACTGAACATTGGGGTTGATGTCAGGTGAACATGAACAAGGATTCGATCCACAAAAAACTCATATGTTTTTCGAACCAAAGCAAATGTTATTTATATAAAAACTGTAATATGCATCAAAACATACAGTGCCTGAGTACTAATAAAAACGAGCTTGAGGTTTTTTTTAACAGACCATACCCAGCGAGCACAAAAACATCCCAGAGATGTTAAAAGTACGAGTTTTTAGGACATCAAACTTCTACTGCGATGTTCTGTTCATACATGAATAGAACGTGTACGTATAGCCAAATGTCCGCCGCACGCGCTATTTTCAGGATGTTCCTGGGACATCACAAAAGGTATTTTTTTCTCGCTCTTTTCAAAGACTCGCGATAACATTTTCAAAGCTGTTTGCCTACATTAAATCACTGTATATAAAACATGTCCAAAGGTGTCCCTGGGACAAAATGCAATTTCTTCTCGTTTTTTTCAAGCCGCTTATTAAAAATAGTCTATAAATTAACAATAGACAAAATATGCAGAGATAAACTTATTTTAATAGTAACTCAAAAAATCACTAAGGGACACACATACAAATCAAACCCAAAATATTTTCTGCAAATATAAAATGAATAATATTTCAAAAATATAAATATCACATACACACCCTAGGTAAAAATATAAAACCTAAACTTAAAATATATTCCGTATACAAAAAAATATTGCATTAAAAGATCGAATTATAATTTTTGGAAATATGTCTAGAAATATATTCTGCCTAAAAAGTTAATTATATTTCTTCTGGTCTTCATTTCCGGCTGTCTTCTCTTACTTACTGTTATGCTTGATTTTCAACTCACAGCTGAATAGTAGAATTACAGCATCTACAACAAATTGACAATGTGCTATTATGACAAATCTACTATTAAATAAAAGACATATTGACATTCTACTCCATTTACAATCTTTGTGAAAATCACTTTGCTTTGTTTCCAAAAGTAATTTTTATTCCGAATTTGCATTTGAACCAACAGACTAATTATATATTGTGAGTCATCATCAGAAGACGAGCAAGGTAAATTTTCAGTAGAGTTCAAATTTGCTTTTTGAATAGTTCAACATGTGATATGGAACTGGTAAATCGAATGAAATTTCATCACAAGTGACAGGTGTGAATGAGATCAGTCTGAAGCGTTGTCTGGTTCAACTGAATTTAAATAGAACTTTGTTACTGATACACCCTCAGTAATATACTCCTTTTTCTATATTTACATAAATTATAAATGTGATGATGATTTTACAAGTAAGGATTATCGGTATAAGTTTTTCAGGTTATATATTTCGGAATGACGACCATTCAATACTTACTTTGAGGTCCGTGATCAACTTGATGGTTATTGAACTATGTTATGCCAAGTGAAAACGTACATACATTCATACTTTGTGCACCTAACCGATACATTCCTAAAGGCATTTAAAAAACGCCACAAAAGAACAAAGACCAAACACTGAATATCCTTCGGAGACCTCTTTGGGAAGTACACATTACGTCTCAAAGAAACATCGGCCTACATTTTCGAAACATCTCAAAACCTCCCAAGGATATTTGTGCTCGCTGGGTAGTATTCAATTTTTATGTTTTACTGAACATTGGGGTTGATGCCAGGTGAACATGAACTAGGATTCGATCTACAAAAAACTCTTACGTTTTTCGAACCAAAGCAAATGTTATTTATATGAAAACAGCTATCAATGAATTTGATGTGTTGCCTAAGTTCAAATGATCAACTATGAAATATGAAATTTGAAATTGGTGATTTCTTCAACCAATCTTCAGGATCAGTTAGAACTTCAAACTAACTGGAATGTGATTTGGAACACCAGTTATTCTTTTTTCTTATTCAACTAATTTGAAAATCTGCTCTACTTACACTGTGTTTTGTCATTTATTTTCATATCAAATTTGTATGGCCAACCTGATGATAGTACGAACAATTTCACACTGTATAAAAATATTCGACATGCAGAATTATTGAAATCGAATTTCACTCAGAAACATCAACATTAAATGAAATTCCTATGCGCCATTGAATTCAAATTGTTGAATATATAATGAAGTTAATAATTAGAAAAAAGAATGAAAGGATTCGAGAAAATTTCCAGGAATATAAACTAATGACAGTGCCGACATCTTCGTTTTATCAAATTCAATTGTCTTCCTTTGGAATATTAAATATCTCGATCCGAATATTTTCTTCCGAAGAATCTACTAATTGCGGTACATATTGGATTCCCTAATTATTGTGATGAAGCCAATTTAATAGAGCTCAATTCAGCGATGTTATGATATCTTTCATATCTTTCATTTATTACTTATTTTTGTCTTTTCTCCTTTGTTATGCATAAATTGCTGATTTTGTGTGGGTCGCATAATTGCGACTAGATTTCCGGAGAAATTTCTTTCTTGCTTGAAACCATTTACTCAAAGAAATTAGTAGTTTTTATATATAGTTCAAATATATACAGTGACAATATGTGGGAATTTTTTTATTAATAGACTTACATGATATCGGCAGTTGCTTCGAATTGGACTTGAAATTGGACTAAAATATCATGAACACTTTGACAATTTTTCATTAATCATCAATCTAGGAGTTTCATTAAAGTTTTTCGTCAAAACTCCAGACTTTTCGAATTTTAAAAACTAAATTGCTAATTTATCTGCATATTCATGCACGGCATCACACGTTAAAAGGCAAAGGCTACGTCTTCCCTAGCTCGCACAAGTCTCTGATTTTTGAGGTTTGCTTGTAAGAGTGCAGCCGGTTGACGGATATAACAATTTTAACAACAAAAAAATCTTTATGTTCAGCTCTGTAAACGGTGAGCTCATCTGAGCGATGAGTTACAAACTAGTTTATAAATGGTGTGCGGCTAAATTATGGAACAAATTTGATATTACGCAACCCATGTACTTCGGAAAAAAATCCTGAAACAGGCCAATTTTTATTTTCAAATGCTAATTTTTAAATGAATATTATAAAATGTCTCAGGTTTTGATCTTTCAATATTGCATGCAGCAATAATAATGAATGATTCGTTTGTACAGGGTAAACAAAAAAATAATATTTTATTTCAGTAAGAGAATAGCTTTTTCTTTTTTATCCAGCAAAATATAACATTCGGAATGCCGTACACCAATATCTTGACAATAAGCACATCTCCGGCACATTTCTCTTGTACATTGTGAATAACTTCTGGAGTAATTCTGCGAATTTCGAGCCTAAGTCGATTTAAATTCAATTTAAATTCAAAAGTAGAATCCAAGGATTAATCTGAATTTTTAGATATTATAAACTCTTTTGATTCAGTCATTCTATAGAATATCCCATATCAAAAAGTAATAACAATTATACATATAAGAGACTATTTTCAGATGAATCTATTGCAAATATATCTGAAATTGAAAAACGAACTTGGTATGAGGTCTTCAATGAATTTGACATAAATCTAAAATGGAATACATTTTCAAAAATTTTCCTTTTTATAACTGGTTCCCCATGAAAAAACTCAAAAAAGCCAGTAAATGAGAAGTGGATAAATGATGAAGTCATGATGAATCTTACAGGCTGCTTCTGAACAGAACTAAAAGTGAATATTTTGAAAATATGATTAAAGAGAGTGACAGTAAATCAAAAACTACTTGGAATCCAATAAATAATCTCAATAACAAGACTGCAAACACGAAAAATGTGATACTTGATAGTCATAGTGATTGGGTGAATTTGGCAAATGATTTCAATGCCTACTTCATTAATTCGGCTCCGGTTATTGGTAACCAAGGTTTAAACCAAAATAACGGCATTATGTCAAACTCGATGTGTTCATATACATCAAAAAAGTAAAAGGGGGCGGTATTCACCCCCTCAAGTACGCGTCTGAAACAAAAGCTGGAAAGTCCAGAAATGTTAGGATAGTCTAGTAGATATACTAGGAGAGCACGGCCATAGGGATAGGGAAAACAGTGTGTAAAAGAAAAAGAGTCCGAGCGTGTGCGTGTGTGAGAGAGAGTGCATCGTGTTGGGTGATCGCCTGCGTGCTGTAATCGAAGAAGATCCATTGCAAAGATATGAATTCCTTAGTAGAGAGCGTTAAATGGCTTTTTGATGAATTAAAAACAATAAAAAGTCAATAAATAAAAGTTTCCTATAATGAACATTTGTAGGTATATACTTCATTAATATCATTGCACCGCCACTTCTGGCTCTACTCTTCCCGGGGGATAGGAAGGGATAGGGGGAGGAACGGCATGAGTGCTCCACATCCTCACGACCCTGTTGCCAAGCCCGGGGGATGTGTATGGTGCCAAGTTGATCCATTGGTCCTCGCGAGAGGGCGCTGGCTACAACCTTCCACGCGTCCTGCCTAGCTTATGCGTGGTTTTGGGTCTCACATTCTATGTAAATACTGAAGAATAGATGTTTTGGCAAGTAATTGTGTAGGTATTCCGGAAAACGCCATGAGTAAAAAACTGGCTACCTCCAGATTACGGAGCTACAAACCTCTTTATTAATGTAGATTGAAATGTTCTTCATACGGTTGGAGAATGACTTGCAGTGATACATTTTTTCTGGTTTGTATGCACTGCATACAGGTTAGGTTAGGTTAGATCTGTGGGAAATCTTGAATTTCATAAACGAAGCAAATGATAAGATGCACTATGGGGGACTCAAAATAAGTTATTAAGAAGAAATAAAATACAGGGTTGTTGAAAAATATGTCTGAGAAAAAACGAATCAATGGAGACGTTTACATGGGTTACAAAATGAGCCATTAAAAAAAAACAAATGCATGGTTATTGGAAACTGTAGAGAAAAAAGGGATTATCAGGGACGTATGGAGAGTTTCAAAATGAGACATCTAGAAAAACATTCAGCAGTTTACATAATAAGTGATACAATTACATCTGACGAGTACCGATGTCTTGAGGAATTTTGTAGACGTGTGCGAGAATTAAATGTAGACATTCAAATTTAAGAGGATATCAAAAACACTTCAAGTTTACTGAAAAAAATTTTTGAACGTAATACACTTGCGTAGGATTTGTCTCGCACAACGTACCTTTGTTAAAAACTTAATCCATACTTTTGACTGCAATCATCAATAATATCCTATACGTTAACTTACCGAATGAAGCGAAAAATATCGCAATATCCTGTGATTTTATGGAATTGGATGGATGCAATCGAACTGAGTAGAAGATTGGGCGATTCGATACAGCTAATGATGGAAAACTACCGGTATCCATCGCAGATCTATCGAATAATGAAACTCTCTAAGTATAAATAAAGCTCATATTCCAAGATCGCAGTGTCAGGGATACTGATCAACGGGAAATAATTCAAAAAAATGTACTATATAGAATTTTTGTTATAACATGTATCATACCAACTAGTCTTTGATTTTATTACTGGAGAAAATATTGTTGAAAGTCGGTATATATAGGATATTTACTTCAAATAGAGAAATCTAAACGAAAATTCCGCTTTTAATTTTTCCACTTGTCAGATTTTTCAAATAAGTGTTCAAAAATGGAAGAATATTCATACACAACTAGTTGGTGAGCATACCGTTGAACAACAATAATATTGACATCGGGTCAAAAACATATTTGTTATCTGTATCGAAATAACCAAAATATTAATCAACAATACATGTTAACAATATTAAAATACTGCTTAACATTGTATTACATTGTGAGACAGTAACTCATGCTAGTGAAAGTTAAGAGTAGGTGAATTTAATCGAACAGCGTCAGAATCCGCTCATTTGAAAACATAATTAAATGCATGTAATTGGATTGTGAGGAAATGAAAGCGTGTTCCTACAGATCTCGATACAAATCGTTTAATTGAAAGTAAAGTGAAAGAAAATATTATTTATCATTGTCAGAATTTGCTGATATTAACTGTGAGTTTGACGTCTCTGAAAAGTAAGTTTATGTAGTATTGAAGTTTTTTCCTAGTTTTGTTCAAATGTATTATCTGTCTTTGGGTGTTTCGAAAGTTCATTGTCATTTTCAATTAAAAAGGCTTCAACAATAAAAAAAATATTTTATCTTATTCTTCAAATTAACCTTTTAATAACAATAATTTATATTCTGACTTTTTGGATATAAGGACTATGTATCAATTATCAAAAAAATTACGTATGCACATCAATGTCATTAACCATATTTGACCTATATTTTGTGCAATATTATATTGTACGCTGTATCTCAGGTTTAAAGAATTAATGAAAACTCAAACATATTTTATATTCATTGTTATAATTTCAGAATGAAAATATAATTACGTGAATATAAATACAAATATGATATGTCATTTCTTCCATTGAATGATATTTTAGAAAACAATTTGAATTTGTTTATGCGGTTAAAAAGTTTGCTTCGACTATATTTCGATCTACTGTTCGCTCTGTCAATAACTTTCACACACAAGCCATTTCTCACTCATAAACCTATCTAGTTCACGAAATTAAAAACCTTGATTTTTGAGGCAAGTGAAAAATATAGTTGTACTGTATTTACCTTGCTTGTCCCACTCTTAGAGTCACAATGTGCATAAATTCTCACATAACTTTCAAAAATCTTGCAGTCTCACGTCTGGGTTAAAAAATTAACAGTTTCGAGCACGTGATGAAATTGATAACTAATTCTGACTTTAGTTAGCAAAATTTTATGAACAATAAACATACGTTTTCTCCATAGATGTCAGCACTTCATTTGAATAAGTTAAATATTGTAGTAAAACTGCACTAACTAATTGTTCTAATTTATTTGAAACACTATCTACAACAATTATTCACTAAACATTTACTTCACTAATTTATTTCTACGGTGACAGTCTCTATCCGCTAACTCTGGAACTGTAACTAACTCTGAATTCTGACTGTCCCGCTTAATATACTCCCAAGCAGTTTCCATTCGCGACTCTCGATTATTCAGGAGTATAGAACATTTCATCTAGATGGCTCTTCGAATAGTATCGAACAATCGATTTATTCCAGCTTGTTCTCGGTGATCCGTACGCCAGCAGATATGCAGTTCTAGTTGAACGAGGGTTGATCAGGGCCGGTCTCGAAATCGTTACAATATAAATTCAAAAATACGACAATGAAGGTAAAACTGAAGAAAGTGTAAAAAAAGTGTTACTCCAATGTTTACGCAATTTGAAGTGTAACAACACTTTTTTATTTTTTATTTTTTTCAGATGATCTAAATGAAACGTGTGTAGTGATCTATCAGTGGGAACGCCTCAGAAAATCGTAAAAGCAGAAATCCTGAGGAGCCGTTTGGGGAAGCGATTCTGTTAGATTTGGCGAAGAGATTTACTTTTCTACCTCAACGGGTAACTGAAGAGTTCCTATTTGGACAAATTTAGTACCTGAATATATTCAATCATATTGCGAGGACTAGTTAATACACAAAAGACACATCCAACAATGTCGTTCGGAATAATCGAAAATTTTTGAAATTGTGCAAATTCATTGAGAAACAGAGAGAGGTGAGGAAGAAAGGAAGAAGCATTTTTACCTGTTGAATTCAAAATTATTAATATTCCACAAAAAAGAGACAATTTACTACATTCATCAGGAGAAATAAAAAAAAAATCATTCGACAAATTTACTATTAAATATTAAAAAGTTTGGGTGAATCGTTTGGAAAAATATATGAAATCATGTAATAAAGAAATCCGCAAAATTAATTTGCGAAGCTTCAATTACCCAGATAGCACAATATCATTCATAAAATATTTATAAAATATTTGCCGAGAATATTTGAATATTCACAGAATGTTCTCACGATGCAATACAAATATTCTAGGTATGTTCTATGAACATTTGGAATGGACTGTTTTGAATATTCTGAAAATATTTTCTGGTATTTTCTATAAACGTTCGTAGAATATTACGAGATAATATATTTGAATATTCTCAGAACATTCTGTAAATGTGTGCATTTAAAATTAGTGATATTCTGGAAATATTCCTGGCATGTATAGGGAATATTCTTAGAATGATTATGAAATATTTCTGGGTACTGGTTACTGCAACAATAAAAACTCCTTCAATTCAAAAATAATTTATTTTCTTCAAAACACAGAGTTTTCTTTTCAAAAACATTTAAGGAACGTACGGAAATAAATGGAAACAACATGTCTGCATGAGCTAATAACTAGCTAGAAATATGTTTTGATTTGATACTTACTGTTGATTCCTCTAGTTGTTTAATGTTTAAATTTGGAATTCACACAGTTGACCAAAAACGACACGCTTATCCACGATCACGAGGAATGATTAATATAGTTAATGAAAATTATCTAACTCAAATTAAAAATACACTGAACTTTGTTGTTAGGTTAATATAAATATTTGCATCTGGATGAGACACCATACATCCTATTTTGCAGGAAAGAAGATAATCCTGATTCGACGAACATCTGCAGAAGTTTTTCTGCCAACTCCAACTCTCCAGATGTGGTGTTACACGTTTTTCCGGGTTTCCGCACAGCTGCAAAAGCGAATACGGCGGCCACCATATTCATTTAAGTCGCCCCGGAGCGCAGATTAATTATTTTTCATGTTGATTTTTTACTGTTGTATCCAATTATTGATAAATTACATTTTGACAAAGATCAAAAAACATGACAGAAACTCATGACAAAACTCAAGAAATCACATACAAAGGTCACTTGTCAATGTCAATTGTCAGATACTTTGCGAGCTGAAATGACGGATTTTGCACAGTTGCCGCTTACGCTTTAATCTTAACAAAAGTAAATGCACAATGCTTATTATATCTTAAATGAAAATTATGTCATCAAAAAGTCATCCAAATTATTATTGATTACGTTAAATATACTGATCAAATTTCATAGTTTTGAAAAATGAATGGCTACTGTGAGTCATTCCATATTTTTTATATAAGAAATGTGAGGAAATTTCTTCATGTCTGGCATCACCGCATGTGCTGCTATATTTCAAATTCCAAATTATTATTTCTTTAACAATTATAATACAACTCTGTAGTTTAAGTCATTTCAATACGAAAATAAGGTATGTATATACCTTTATAGATAGGACGGTCAGGACAGGGAAAATATATAAGTAATATATTATATTTTACCTATCTGAGAACGAAGAATAACATCAAAAATACGATTCAGTATATCCTCAGAATATTAGAACCGGATGTTATTAGAATATATGGAATGCAATATTTGCTACAGAATGAAGATATTCCAAGAATATTCTGAGAACATTTCATCAGAATATTCTAAAATAAAGTATATTGGAACGTTGTCAGAATATTCATGGAATATTATGTGCTGTCTGGGTATTAGTAATTTTAAAAATTCCCAAAATATTATCAAAAATAGATATCGCGGCTGGGGGCATGTAATATACTTGGTATACTTTTAATTCCGATATTCAATAATACTTTATATTATTAGGTTCTATGAATGAAACCAGTGTTTTCCCTAAGCCCGTTTATTAATAACTGCTGTACAATGAATTCGAGTATTCGAATCCGAGGAAACCTTAAAAACTGTACAAAAAGTGGTGCGCTTTAGATATGAAATTATACGAGGTAATCGAATATATCACATCATCTTCCCTTTTTGATTCTGAAAATACGGCACTAATATTCCAATCTTTCAGGTGGTTTTCTTTCCCGAGTGCCTCTCCGAACAACCTTTTCCAAATCATTATCAGTATCAATAAGGGGAGATTTCGGTGATCTGAACAATTCTGATATTAGTCCCATAGAATCGTTTTCCGCACTCATAATAACACTTTCACTAATTTGGATATTTTCCTGTTCATCATTTAATTCACCATAATCTAAAATTTGATTCAGATGCCGGTGCCAAGTTTTTTTTAAAATCTTGTATAAGTACTAAATATGTTCGAGGACCTATTTTTTCCAATCTTTCCCTTGATCCATTTTGTTTTCACTGTTCTATAATCATTAACTAATACCACTTGCCCCCTTTGATAAATTTTTGTTCTATTTCCAGAGATATATTTTTGTTGGCGTTGCAAGTTTGTTTTTACTTTTTGTGGTAGCTGATTTTCTAATTTTATATTTTTCATTTCAGGTAATAACGAATCAAATCTTTTTCAAATCCTACGACCTAACATTAATTCCGCAGGGCTTCTTCCAGTTGTGCAGTGCGTTGAATTCCTATAATCCATCAAAAATCTATTTAACACTAAATCCAGATCACGAATTCCTGTGTAAATTTTTTAAAGCCATTTTTATAGACTTTACAGAATTTTCCGCCTGACCATTTATCGCGGGATGAAATGGAGGGCTGTGTTTAATGACAACCCCATTGCATTTAAGGAAATTGTTGAATTCGGATGAAACAAAATATGAAGCATTATCGGAAACTATACAGTTAGGAACTCCAAATCGTGCGAAAAGGCTTCTTAATATCGTAATGGTACCAGTGGAATTTATTTGCTTCACTATGAAAGCTTCGCATCATTTAGAAAATGCATCGGTTGCCACAAAAATTAATTTCTTTTCAATAGGCCTCAAATAATTGATATGAACTCGTTCCCAACAATGACTTGGATAGTCATTTATAAGTTCAGCTTTGGGAGGATCATTTCTAAAAGTACAACAAGAGATACAACTTTTTGCAGATTTTTCAATATCACGATTGAGTCCTGGTCACCAGAAATAGGAACGCGACATACTTACCATTCTCATGTGGGATTTATGGATCTCCTTTAGAATGTCGCCCTGTATACTTTCTGGTATTACAATCCTATACCCAAACATAACACAATCCTCTATTATAGAAAAACAATTTCTATTCAAATGATACGCTTTTAGATCATGTGTTACTTTTTTAGGCCAGCCCATTTTAAAATATTAGATCATGTGTTACTTTTTTAGGCCAGCCCATTTTAATATATTCACTCACTTTTTGTATAGTTTTTTAGGTTTCCTCGGATTCGAATACTCGAATTCATTGTAAAGCAGTTATTAATAAACGGGCTTAGGGAAAACGCTGGTTTCATTCATAGAACCTAATAATATAAAGTATTATTAAATATCGGAATTAAAAGTATACCAAGTATATTACAGTGGCGACGAGTGGAGAAAGGAACCAGAAAAAAATTGCATACGGGATTAGAATTGTGAATCGTGAAACAAAAAGTTTTTTACGCACGCATCATGGCAGTTACCGTACATAGGCTGTTTACGATTGTTTAATCCAAGTGAATGTGATTGGAAAATATAGAAGGGTCAACTCCATCAATATCTATTGATAAATGGAATAAAAGAGGAAGAAAGAAAACGTGGACTTTTGTTGAATATGTGTAATGAGACTGCATTTCAATTGTTGAATAGTTTGTGTTTACCAGCAAAACCAGAAGACCAAGCATTCAAAGACTTGATTGGGTTGTTTGATAAACATTTCACACCGGTAAAGTTGATTTTTCCGGATCGTGAAATATTTTATTCGGCAATCAAAAACAAAGATGAAAATGTTCAGGAATGGGCCGCCCGAGTACGACAGTTAGCTGGAAAATGTGAATTCGGGGATGAACTGGAAGTGGTTTTACGTGATCGATTCATATGTGGTTTTCCTAAAGGACCCATTAAAGACAGACTTTTCGAAGAAAAGTTGGCAGATATCACGTTCCAGAAAGCCATCGAAATAGCCGGAAACAAAGAAGCAAGCAGCAAGAAAAGTCACGAAGTAGTTATAAAAAGTGAACCACGTTATGAGCAAGAAGTCTATCACTTCGGAGGAAAGAGAAGTTCAAGTGTCAAAGGAGAGAGACAGACGTCAGATAACGCAAATCGTTCGGCGCATCGAGAGAGCAACTATTTTGTCAGGCCATCGGCCATCCACATCAACAGCAAGGCCAGCAGCAGGAAAGGCAGCAACGTCATGTGACGTATGTAGTAAGGTGCTTCCACCACCATGCAGGTATCGAAATTTTAATGGTCGAAACTGTGGGGTAAAGGGACACTTCGCGGTAAAATGTCCCAGAAATAATAACAACTCGAGATCTGGATTTCAAAATAGAAGAAATAATAATTACTTAGAATCAACTGATGAAATTTTTTAATTGTATAATTGTTTAATCAAAACTCTGATAATATCGAACCTATTTATGTAAATATTGTTGTCAATGATGTAAACTTTGAATTTGAATTAGACACCGGTGCCTCAGTTTCGGTTATATCAAAATATTTCAAAGACAATCATTACCCTGATAAACAATTAGAATCAACAACTAAAGTATTGCAAACATATGACGGAAAAAATATCACCCCTCTAGGGAAACTTTCCGTGGAAATCCTTTATAAAAGTCATAAGGAATCATTATATTAAATTTATATGTTATAGACAAGGGGGGACCGCCATTATTAGGCAGGGATTTTTTTAGTAAATTTCAACTGACCCTAAATTCTTTAGAAGTGGATAAAGAAATGAAAAAAATTTACAGAGAATTTCCTTCCGTTTTCAGTTCAGAATTAGGTTGTTTCAATAAGGGCTACATTCAATTAGTTCTGAAAAAGGGGTCACAACCAAAATTTTTCAAACCACGAACCGTACCCTTTGCTTTAAAAGAAAAAGTTGAATCAGAAATTGACATATTAGTAAAATTGAAAATATTGTCCCCCGTAGAATATAGTGAATATGGAACACCTGTGGTTCCCGTTTTGTAACCAAATGGCTCTATCCGATTGTGTGGCGATCATAAAATAACGTTAAATCCAGATCTTGAGGTGGATAAATTTCCTTTGCCGCCCATAGAAGAGTTATTCGTTAAATTACAAGGTGGGACTCACTTTACAAAATTAGATTTTTCCAATGCTTATCAGCAGGTGGAATTAGATCCTGATTCTAGAATTCTCACAATGATATCCACATCAAAAGGCCTTTTATGCTATAATCGACTTCCATTTGGAATACATTCAGGACCGTCCAAATTTCGAAAAATTATGTCAAAATTGTTAGAGGGTATAGAGGGGGTAGCTTCCTTTCTTGATGATGTTCTTATAACGGGCAAAAACAAAGGAGAACATGTAAAAAGAGTTAAAACCGAATTGAAAATTTTTTCAGAAGTTGGGTTCACACTGAAGAAGAATAAATGTGAATTTTTCAAAGAAATTGTCACATATTTGGGTTTTCAAATTGATAAAGAGGGCCTTCATACTTGTCAAGATAAAGTGGAGGCAATATTGAACGCCCCCTTTCCCCAAAATGTTACACAGCTTAAATCATTCCTGGGACTTGTGAACTACTATCATAAGTTTATATCGAACGGTTCAATCCTCCTCAAACCTTTTCAACTTATTACAGAAAAATAAACAGTTTCATTGTGATGAGTCCTGTGTAGAATCTTTCAATAAAATAATAAAAAAAATAAAACTACCCATACAGTTAGCCGTGGACGCAGCACAATCAGGTGTAAGGGCGGTTATCACGTACTGTATAAATGGGGTACAACGACCAATAGCTTATGCTTCCCAGACATTGTCGAAAACCGAAGAAAAATATAGCCAAATTGAGAAAGAGGCTTTAGCTATTATTTTTGGAGATTCAAAATTTTATCAGTACCTGTTTGCTAAACGTTTCACTCTGTTAACCGATCATAAACCTTTAGTGGTTATCTTTGGTCCTAAAAAAGGAATTCCTGTTTTTGCGGCAAATCGTTTGCAGAGGTGGGCGTTAATCCTAGCAAATTTTCAATTTGATATTAAATATGTAAAATCTCAGGAAAACATTGCAGACTGTTTATCCAGACTACCTATCATAGGAAATGCACTGAATACTGAAGAATGTTCGTTTGTATTGAACTATGTTTCATTCAATGAAAACATTCCAATAAACTGCCAACTGGTGAGGGAAAAAACATTAAACGACACTGTTTTAAAAAAAGTGGTGCGCGTTAGATATGAAATTATACGAGGTAATCGAATATATCACAGGGCATGAACCAAAATTGGGAAACAGAATTAAATGGGAAGAAATTTAATCATGTTTTTCAAGTAGTATCAGAACAGGAATCATAAATTTAATCCATAAGGACAATTTTTGTAGATCTTTTATTTTGTTCAGAAATAAAATTGAAAATATATTGTAATTGAAACGTATGTAAAATGTTGTGAAGAATTTGTAAAAAAATTTGACCCTGGCGAAACGTTGAATTTAAAATACTTCCATACTAAAAATATCGTTATAGATGTATCGACAGATTTACCATGTTGGTTTTGCGATAATGTACGTGATCTAATTTTTAAAACGTTTGATGACTTTTAGAAACGAGACTCAGAGAGAGCTTTGCATGGAATCATCTCAATGAAGGTAAACGTCAACAAACTCGAGATTGGGAATAGTTCGTTGTTCATTAGACTACCGGTGCAAATCTTGAGGAAGCAAGCATGCATGAATGTAAATTATACTGACTCAGAGTGTTTTTATTGGAGTTTAGTAAGTGCTCTTTATCCTGCAAAAATGAATGCAGCTCACTAGTTCATATCCATTTTACAGCACTGTTTTACAGAAGTTTATGACTTTTTATATTTGAGAAAGTCAATACTATTTCCGTGAATGTACCGTTTACTGAAAAATCGAACACATGTTAGGCAACTATTTCTCAGATTTGTTATAATGACATTATCGTCCGTGACCATAACCATTTTACCGGCGGATTCCAAGTTATTTCGCACCAAGCAGGCAATCTCAATTTTCGAAAATTCTAGTGCTCATCGTGTTCCATAACCTTTCAGGTCACCAAAGTATTTTCATGATGAGTTATTTGAGTAGGATGGGACGTAAAAGCATACTTCCAACTAACAAAGAAAAATACATTTCATTCACTTTGTACGATGAAAGAACAGATATAAAATTTTGATTTTAAAAACGAAATTCATTTATTCGAATGATAAAACATTCATGCTTATCACCAAGCAGGGTGTATTTTCATACGATCATATCGATTTCTCGAGAACTGTAAATGCGACTATATAAGCCGCTGTGTAGCAGATGGCGGAATAGTCATAGATAGACACAGAGAGTTATAAATTCAGTTCGAGAGTTCGCAGATAGATAGCCACAACATAAATAAATTGAAATAGCTAAGTCTGTGTTTATCGATAGCCATTATAAAAATGTCATTGTATCAAGTAATGTGTGCTGTCTGATAAGGAAACCAATTTAATGAATCAAGTTTTCTTCTTTGAGTTCATTGATTATGGCAATAAGCTCTTTATCGTGAGATGAATTTCCAACGACCTCAAGGATACGGTCCTTTTTTGAAGAAACAAGAGTAACTGGCCTCTACTTGAAGAGAAAAAAACTGCTAATGAAGCTACCTAATAGAGCGTTCGTTATACGATGTAAGAATTGGAGAATGCGTGATTCCTTACCAACGTAACCCTAACGAAGGAAATGTGTTGTGTTAAACTTAGACTTTAAGGAAAATACGGGTACTCACTGGGTAGCGTACATGAAATTTGGCAACGCTTTGAATTATTTTGACAGTAATCTGAAACCTCCGCGGGAATTAATTGGCTATTTGGGAAAGGATGTCAATAACATAACAATACGGACTCAGAGTTATGATCAGTATATCTCCGGTTATCTCAATTAGTACATCTACGTTATAAGAAACGTATGGTACTTGCCCCTTCAATAAATCAACGTCCCTAACAATTTCCTTCTCCTTTGAAAAGTTAGATGGAATGTAATTAATAATGGGCCGCGGTGGCGTGCGGTTTCACTGTTCGCTTTATAAGCCAAAGAGCATGAGTTCAAATCTCAGCATTGCCACCGGTCTCGTGCATGGCATCACACGTATTAAAAGGTAAGGGCTACGTCTTCCCCTAGCTCGCACAAGTCTCTAACTTTTGAGGGTTGCACGTAGGGGAGCAACCGGTTGACGGTAGTAACAATTTAAACAATTTTTTTTTAACAATGTAATATTTTCATTACAACATTCATTAGGAGTCAGGTAAATCGCCCCCTTATTAATTTATGATGTGATTTTGAGGGGGTCTATTCGTGGCATTTCTCCCACAGTCAACTGGTGTGATCCCAGTATATTCAATCTTTTGTGATGTACAGCATAACACTCCAGCAATATATGGTGTGGTGTTTCTGGATGTTCCCCACAGAATCTGCAGGTGCTGTCCTCCTCTAAGCCTAGCTTCCTTAGGTGTTCTTTGAGTCTGCAGTGTCCCGCCAGAAATCCCGTGATTGTCTTTAGACTAGTTTTGCTGAGGTTAATCAGTGTCTTCGATCTTGCTCGGTTGAAGTTGCCGAGGAGATCTTTGGCCTGCCTTAGCCCTGGATGTATTTGTCAGTGTGTTGCTCTCATTGCTTCTTCAGTTTTATTGAGTTCGTCTTGGAAGTAAGATTTTCCAAGTCCGCAAAATGGTTCTGGACGATCAGTGGCGTTGATGCCCCTTTTCGTGCCAGGGTATCTGCTTGTTCATTGCCCTCTACTCCGACGTGCCCCGGCACCCAGAGGATGATCACCTTGTTGTTCCTTCCTAGATCATTGAGTTTTTCTAGGCATTCCCAAACCATCTTTGAGTTGATGTTATATGAGCTCAACGCTTTGATGGCTGCTTGACTATCGGGATGATTGCGATTTCCTTGTTCCGGTATTTCCTGTCGAGGTTGAATTGAATGCACCTTGCTATGGCGTGAATTTCCGCTTGAAAAATACTGGTGAACTGGCCCATGGGTTCGGAGTATTTGGTGCGAAGCCCAAAGACTCCTGCTCCAGTTCCGTCGGGAGTTTTGGACCCGTCCGTGTACCATGTTATGGTATTCTTTCTCAGTGCTCGAATGGATTCTATGCTCCATCCACTCTTGGTATTTAATTCCCTACGAAATAATTTCTCCAAATTGAATTTTCTGGTAATTTCGTCAGTTGGGAGATCGGCAAGGTGTGCACTTTCGGTGGGGGTTGAGCCCCTTACGTTCTGTGCTGTATCTTTGAGTCCGACTTTATCCAACCTTAGGTTTGCTCCGCAAGCAGTTCTCCTCACCATGATATGGAGAGGAGGGAGGTCCAGAATGACCTCTATTGCTGCTGTTGGAGTCGACCTCATTGCTCCTGTTATACAAAGACATGCCAGTCTTTGCACTTTCTACAGGATTTTCTTTGTTGTGGCGCGTTCGGTTCTGCCGTGGTGCCACAGCAGGGTGATCATAGGCCTCACTATCATGGTGTACGTCCATCGCAGTAGTGATGGGTTACAGCCCCACGTTTTTCCTGCAATGTTCCTGCACACCATCAGTGATGATTTTGCCTTGTTCACGTGTCTGTTCCAGAGTAGTTTTGAATCTAGGGTAAGCCCTAGATACTTAACCTCTTGCTTCCATTCTAAGTTTGCTCCTTCGACTTTGTTCTTCTAGTGAATGGCACCACTGTGGTTTTTGATGAGTTAATTCTCAACCCCACAGAAAGGCACCATTTTCTGGTAGTCTCTAGCTCCCTTTCTAAGAGATCGCAGAGGGTTCCTTCGAATTTGCCATTGGCCATAATGACTATGTCGTCAGCATATCCAAGGCAAGTGACTCCGTTCCCGATTAGTGCTCTGAGTAGTTCGTCTACTACGAGACTCCACATCAGAGGTGATAGTACCCCTCCTTGTGGGCATCCCCTGTTTGTGCTGATCCGAAAGCAGATATCGCCCACTTTCGTTTCAGCAGTTCTTGTAGCCAGCATTTGGCACATCCATCTGGATGTAGTTCTGTCCACTTGTTCGTATGGTAGATGACATTTCCTAATCATTATGTTGAAAAATTATGTTATTGATGCTGATTTCAGTAATTTCTGCTGTTTTCGAATATTTATTTCTTTGTTTTCCAAACTCAATGTTATTCTTCGAAACGCTAAAGATGAAATCAGTTAGTCAAGTCTGCTCATTGACTTTGAAATAGCTACTGGCACATATTACAAATAAATCAGCTCGTAAACCACACTTGAAGTGCAGTGCACTCATTGAATTTGGTTGGAGTATGTGCTGAGGAGAGCTGAATTGGAGCAATCTCATTCTTCAAATTTGTACAGTCACTACCCAACTTTTTTTTGAACATCGCTTTGCAATTATGCTCAATCATCTTGAAAACGGGGATGAATGTAAGCAATACTCATTGTTCGTTCTGAAAAGGATATCTAACATAAGATGGTGTGCAGAGGACTATGAGGCTGAGGCTTTGTCAAAAGGTTACAACAGTTTCCAGAAAGCTTTCAATATATTGTTATTGTAGTAAAAATGGACTAAACTAATTTTGTTAATTTATTTTAAAACTCGTCTCAAACAATAATTTATATCACAGTAACTATTTAAAAATTTATCTTCACTGTCAGTCTCTATCTGCGAACTCTGGAACTATATGTGTAACTCTGTGGCTATCTCTGACTATCCTATCGCCCTCTGCTATCCAGTTTATATACTCGCATTTACAGTTCTCGATGAATCGAGTCTATCCGGTGACTTCTAAGATGTCCCTAAAACTTCAGTTAGAAAGTTCGCCTTTCTTCCACGCGTGACTCTGTGTTTGCGCGCTCAGGAATGTTAACACTTGGGGTACATACTTAATGAGGTAAATACGTAATGAGATGATCAGGACGGTCTCGAGGCTGGTCTCGAAATCGTTACATTGCCCCATTCTTAAAGACGTTTCGTCCGGAAACGTCATTCTTGGAGTGTGAAGATATCTGCAAGATTCTCCATATCTGCACCTGGACGTTCGATGGAAATAGCACTCCACAGTCTTCAAGTTGGGTCGCGAAAGATGGTAGCAGCACACCAAAATCTTGACTCCGCTGGATCTGAATTTTGTCTCCAACATGCTCTTTATAACTCCCCAGTCCAGCCAATTTTGGGATTGCCTGGTCCACAAGATTCTGTTCCAGCATCGTGTCTCTTAATCTGGTGAGGCTCATCCAGACATCCTCATAAGACCGCTTATCTCGAGAAAGCTTTTTGGTAACCAAATAGTAGATGTTTCTCTGACCCTTCATCAGCTGTAGCACCCCTCCAACTTCCGGTTTCTGTTCCCGCAGTTCCTGGAGTAGACCAAACTTCTTGGAGAATACGACGGCTATGCCTCTGGACATTTGGAGATCTGCTGCCACACAGTGAGCTAACGCTAACCTTTTCATGATGTTATATGGACCTTCCCACGAGTTCCGAAGTTTCGGTGATAGTTCACGGCGACGTTTAGGGTTGTACAGCCTGACAAGGTCACCTATCTGATATCCGCCAGCATCGGCCTTGATGTCGTAGGTCTCCTTCATTCTGTCGCTGACACTCTGGATGTTCAAACGAACTCGTTCATGAATGTCGTCCATTCTCTGTCGTAGTTTGCTGACGTAGTTATCTCCCGCAGTGTCTTGTCCTGGTGGTGTACGGGCTGACGTTTGCTCCTTCTTTACCTTCGTTGGTGTCGATTTTTTTAATGTTGGACGTTTGCCACGCACCTGCCCAAGTTTTCTACAATTTCGGCATCGTATCATTCTTCTCTCAGGCTAACGTCCTTTAGCACCTTTCGCACGATTACTTCCATGTTAGCAGGCCTCTGTGAATCTTCCTTAGCCATTCAGATGCTTTTGCAGTATTGTTTCGCACCTTCAAATTCCAGAGCGCGTGTCAGCACGTCTGATTTCTTGATCGCGAAGTCCATCCAAGAATGCATAAACCGCTAATCGCTCCATTACGCTATTCCGTGTGGCTGGGTATGCAAAGCGAACTAAGCGTGCAATATCAGCTTCGAATTCCTGTAAGGATTCGCCCTCTTTCTGGCTTCGGTTTTTCAATTGTAAATGGTATACGTATTCCTGGCGAGTCTGACCATACCGCAATTCCAGATGTTTCACCCGCTTATCATAGTCCTCTAGTTCTTGCGCGGTGAGGGTTTGTAGAATATTCGCTGCTTCGCCGCGCAATGCCAGTATTAGTACAACAGCTTTTTCCCCTGCATTTCATCCATTTGCTTTGGCCGCAACTTCAAACAGTCGGTGGTAATTTTCCCAACGAATTTCTCCGTCGAACTGGGGCGGCTTCACGTAAAACTTCCATATTTCAGAACTCGGCCCCCTCGTTTCTTCCATTTTTCATTCAGTGTCTTTTTAACCAAGACATCAGTCTATTCACACAATGAGTTTTCAGTTTATTTTTCCGCGACGCGCAAAGCTATCAACTACGCAGACACAATAATGTTCAACGGGTCACTAGTCTATTAGGCGCGATAAATGTCTATCAGTTTTTAACACGACGAACACTTTAACACTTATTTATTTTAATCATCCCACTTCAGACACCAAATGTAGTAAAAATGCACTAAACTAATTTTGTCAATTTATTTTAAAACTCGTCTTAAACAATAATTTATATCATAGTCACTATTTACAAATTATCTTCACTGTCAGTCTCTATCTGCGAACTCTGGAACTATATTTGTAACTCTCTGTGGCTATCTCTGACTATCCTATCGCCCTCTGCTATCCAGTTTATATACTCGCATTTACAGTTCTCGATGAATTGAGTCTATCCGTCGACTTCTTAGATGTCCCTAGAAACTTCAGTTAGAAAGTTCGCGTTTTTTTCACGCATGACTGAAGTGTTTGCGCGCTCAGGAATGTTTACACTTGGGGTACATACTTAATGAGGTGAATGCGTAATAAGATGATCAGGGCAGGTCTCGAGGCTGGTCTCGAAATCGTTACATTATGTTTAGAGGACATTGAGCCTGAATTTATAGAAGAAATGGTGTAGTTCAAGTACTTCTTATAACGAATGTAATAAAAGCACTGCAAGTATATAATATACTGATGATTACAAACGCCACGAATGCCACTTTTCAAAATTTAAACAAATATAAAATGTTCGTTCATCAATGTCTCATCTGTTCGAAATCATTAGCGATAATGGCAAATGAAAATGAAGTATCATTATTGAAAAAGGTTAACTTTCAAGATGTTCTAAACGATTTAGTATCTAAAAAAGTTAGAAGAGTTAATAATGAAACGAATTGTACTGTACAAAACGATTTAATAAAAAATTATGCATATTATCCTTCCATTTGTTTCAATTCTTTTTACTGAATGGGGATTTTTCTCTCGGAAGACATGGGGATTTTTACAAATACTTATATCTGTAACAATCAAACAAATATAGTGGGGAGTTCAAAAAGATGGAAGTGAAAGGTACCTTCTAGGGTTCTTTCAGAAAAACGAAGGTTTATTATTGTTCTAGGATTGTGATGTTCACAAAATCGTTTTGTCTTAGGTATATAAAACTTAATGAGTTTTCTCATTTTTTATTCTAGTATGATTGTGGTGTTTTCTACAGAACATTTTATTCCATCACTTTGTATTTTATTCTTATTGAAAACGGGTTTTATAAGTTAAACCACAAATTATAAAGGAAATAAATGGTTGATAGGAATAATCCAACATTACTATTCTGAATTTAAATTAAAAGTAGTTACATCACAAATATTATTACCATTATGGAATTTTGAAATTTCCGCCTTCAATTATTTTCTTTACGTAGTTGGCAAGCAAAGCGTTGCATCCAACATGGCCCTAAACTAATAAGATCAATTTGTCACCAATCGTTAAACCTAGCAGGCTTACTTGTATAGACATTTCGACCGTGTTGTCAGTGTTTTGAAAGAGAGCCCATTTTAAATTATGCCTACGTAATGTGTATAACAATGCACAAGTTTTAGAAGTGTTCAATTTCAGATTATTCATTTCTGACCACTTTCATAAGTTTCTACAGCTATGTTTTTCAAGGCAATTAGGTCTTTCTCAACAACCAAAATATTTGTATCATCCGCATAACAAATGGTGTGTATGCCTGGGTTGTTATCGCTGTTTGAATGACTAATTTCGTCATTAGCATAGACTATATAAAGAAAGGGGCATAGAATTGATCGTTGTGGAACTTCATGGAATATATTCAGAGGACTACTGCATGTTTGATCGAGTCTGCCCATCTGCTTACGATCAGTCAAATAAGACATTAGTAGTTGCAGTGGTAGACCCCTTACACCATATTTTGATAATTTGCAGACTAACCTATGATCTACACAGTCGAAAGCTATTGAGAAATCGAGAACTAGGCTCATCACGTGTTCGTTGTTGTCCACATGTCCAAGTTACATTGCTGTGAAATTCACATATATATATATATAGCAAACACGGTGCTTCTGTTTTTGGTAAAACCATGCTGAGATGGTGAAAGTACTTTGAATTTGTTGAAAAAGTTATTCAACTGATTCTTCATATTTAGTTCAAACAGTTTTGAGATACCGGAAAAACAGTTCTCCAAATTAGATCACATGGACACCGAAAGAAGTATAGAAAGGCCAACTTGATAGAGAATTATCAGGGGAAGCACAATAAGCCTTCTTGGCTGCAGAGCCTCCGGAGTCGCAATTGACAATACAATATTCCAATATCAAATAATAATATAGACCCTTTCCTATTCCTCCCCACCCGTGGCTTTCATGTTTTTATGAACTCGCAGAACTTTTATATTCGTGCAAATAAGGTAATTTTTTATAATTGTGCGAAACGAATTTACTGGTGTTGTTGAACTCGCTCAAGTTCTACTAAATTTGAGACATAATAGACAATGATGTAATGGGCAGGATTGTAGATAATCTGATATCGGGGACACATGATTTTTTTCTGTAAATATTCCAAAAAATAATAATATTGGCTTTTCAAATATTCTACCAATAACAGACATTTGCAGCAAGCTTTTGGTCAATATATGACTGCATCTTTACTTCTGTATATAGTTTCTGAACGGTCCAGATGTTTTTCTAACCCATTCCCAATATTTTAGCACCATCCTGATTTGAACAAAGACCAAAATGCCCATAAGAAGTTTTTGGAAATAAATGAAGCATACAAAATATTGAGTAATACGGAATCGAGAAGAAATTATGATTCAGGGTTGGCCTTTCCTCGCACAAATAGAACCAATGTGCCAGAAACTGAGTAAGTATAATTCGCATTTACTATAATGCACATATGAATTTTGACCCAACCACAGATAGTGAGAGGTCATATTTTCAGGTTTTATCATGACTCCATGAATAAAATATCCTATTCCATTCACATGTTTGGCCGAGTGAACACACCATCAAATAATAAAAAAAATTATTTTGCAACATTAGAGAAATCAACAAAAAAAATCAATGATGTCCACCATCATCTACTGGTGGAAAAATAACTCTGTCCCTGATAAAAGCATATGTTAACTCTTCTTCCCGAAGTCCACTTGGTACAAACGCCATTCTCGTTTCAGTAGACTGCATTCACTCTAAGCATAACCTTGCATTGTTTTCCATATAATATGCCATTGACTGCCACTGAATCTAACTGAGCCCATAGTGCTTCATTCGAGACTGTTTCCAGGCTGGCCGCAGTCGATTGTTTACATTTGAAAGTAAAATTAGTCCTCACCGTTTTCTAATTGATCCGCTGAGTGCCAGTCCATTCTTTGTTGAAATCAAAATTGCTGCTGACCGACCGTCTCCAAATGCGTACTCGTCATCGCCCTCGATGTAGTTCTTCTTTCCGAGGTTGTTTCTAGTATTCGCTGCTCTGATTGATATAATTCACCACTCAGCTCCCAGGTTCTTTTAGGTGAGAAGCGAGCGTTCTACCAATACGATCACAACGGCTTGTGGTATTCTTCCATCCACTGATTCTCTAATTTCTTGGTAGAGAATTTCAATCTTTTCCTAGTTGCATGTTATTACATATTTGCCAGCATCTTTGTCGTGCTGTTTGAATTTAGTTTCGAGTGTTTTGACCAGTGCATCACCACTTTATTGATCTCCAAATTCTACTAAGTATATGTATGATAGCAAGTTGTCGGAAATTCTTAGATACTCTAAGGTCGAATGTCATCTTCAGACTCTTGCCAAGTTATTTATTTGTATCTGGTAAACATGCCTCCTGTGATGTCTCCGAATACATCTTGATCATTTTAATGCCAGTGATAGTATAGTGTAACGATTTCGAGACCAGCCTCGAGACCGGCCCTGATCATCTCATTACGCATTCACCTCATTAAGTATGCACCTCACGAAAACATTCCTAAGCTAACAAACACATGAATCACGTGGAAAAAGGCTGTTAAAAAATTTGGTACCTAAATGTTGAGATTTCGTATATCTGTTCTATATTCTATCATGTCTTTTAAAGGTATGTACAGTCCGAAAAAACAAACATTCGTTCTTGTTCACCTTGTTTGTATGTGTTCTTCGTTCTTTGTTGGCTTTTTTTGTCTACATAGCACAAACAAATATTTGTTCACTCTTGTTTGACTACTAGATTACTTACCGTTCGTGGCAAACTACGCGATTGAACTGAAAGAACATTTCAGCGAAAAAATATTCCGTCCACACCAAAACAAGATAAACAAATTTTCTCTTCGATGTACCGACACCTATTCGAACATGTGTGAACAAGAACAAACAAATGTTTGTTCGCTGATTTCACCATCCACTCTAAACAAAAATATTTGTTCGCTGATGTTTGTTATTGTCTGTTTTTTCGGTCTGTACATACCTTTACTAATGAAGGTGGTCGGTGGACCAGTGGCTAAGGTATCTAGCAGTGGAACTTCTGGCTCGCATCAGACAGAAGTTCGAGGCTCCGGTACGCGATAATCTTTTTTCTCAAGTACATGGGTCTCATTAGGTGGCCACATGCCTTGTTGTGAATCAAGTGTGATGTGAGTTGCCTCGATGCCAAACCCGACAGTGCTAGCTTGAAGTGCGCACTGACCACCCAGGGTGGTGCTGCAGGTTTTCTGTGTACAGCTGAAAAGTGATTAAACCACCAAAAACACCACTGGGGTGAGTGATTACTGGGTCCGAGAATCAGGTGCCCTGAGTAAACGGAGTGAACCAAGAATTACGACCTTCTGCATTCTTCCGGCTAGGCTTTCTGTCGCATCACGGCAAGCCGATATGATTTTCAGATTCGAGAGCAGCGTGTCCATCATTCCACCAAGTACTCCTATGACCAGAACCACAATTTTGACAGAATGGTTTGTGTAAAACCTACGGAGTTCAAAGAGTAAATCTAGATATTTTGTCCGTTTTTCCTCCTCTTTTCGGGGCCTCTTCCGCCAGGAGCCGAGAACTCTATGATGAAAATCGTCCTACTTTGATGGTCGAGGAGGACTACATCAGGCTTATCGGCTTGTATTTGCCTGAGGGTGGGGAATGAGTAGTTTCAATAGATTCGGCACTTCTCATTCTCCACAACGGACTCAATATCCCCCGGAGCATAAGGCAACACCGGTGTCTCGTCTATACCGCACGAGTGTCGTAGATGGTAGTACAACACTCGTAGGGCCGCGTTATGCCTGTGGATATAGGCTGAGACCGCATAAGCTGGACAAGTTGACAGCAAATGCATCATGGTCTCAGCTGCCCCAAGACACGCTCTGCATCTAGTGTCAGGGACCTCTATACCCATCACGCGATTACGGTAGACAAGGGTGTTGGAGACACCATCCTGGTAGGTCATTATGAATCTCTTGGTTGCCGATTTCAGCCCACTTGACCTGAGAAAAGCGAAGGTCAGGTTTATGGATAAGCCAAGGTCTTCAATGTTCTTGAAGAAGACCTCATGCATTGGCTTATCCTCATGTAGCCGTTTTCTGGGAAAGTATAACCATAGGATGCAAGCTCCTATGCAGATGCATCATTTTGCGAGTTTTTACGTCGAGTTGTCGCAGCTCTTCTTTCAAAGGAGTAAAGTAGAATCGGAACGGCAAGCATATTAGTTGCAGCAACTTTGTTCGTCCCCGACAGTTCTGATGGCCAGATCTGTCGGAGTTTATGCTAATACTTGCCGCGGAGAGGGTTTTTAACAGTAGCTACCTCTTGGGTGTGGCATTGTTCCACCCCTAGGTAGGTATATGTCTCTCCGGCATCCAGATGA
The DNA here is from genome assembly GCA_958502065.1 of Chrysolina americana. Classification (NCBI taxonomy): domain Eukaryota; kingdom Metazoa; phylum Arthropoda; class Insecta; order Coleoptera; family Chrysomelidae; genus Chrysolina; species Chrysolina americana. The sequence continues at coordinate 61,120,535 of OY293415.1, read as the reverse complement.
TGTAGGATGCTTCGGTCTAAGAGCTGAACGTCCTCTCCGTATTCCTTGCATCGTCCTTTTTTGAGATGAACCGTGTCACATTTGTCGATCCTAAACTCCATTCCGAAAGCACGCGTATACTCTTGGACTAACCTTAAGGACTGATGAAGATTATTTTCTCCGGAAGCCTAAAATTTAAGGTCATCCATGTAAAACAGATGGGTGACCTTATGTCTCCGGTTGTTGTTGTATCCTTGGGTTTTTCCTTATTAGCTTCCTGATTGAGCTATATAGAATTTTCACTTGCATAGAGCTGATTGCTTCTGTAGCCGCTTGTCCTTGAGTCCCTACCTTGAATCGATTATAACATCTTTTGACTATCATGATCAAGTTCTGAAGTATATCCATGAAACAGATGATTAGGATGCAAGCTCCTATGAAGATGCGAGTTTTTACGTCGAGTTGTCGCAGCTCTTATTGAGTCCATTTTATTCCTCCAAAGGAGTGAAGTAGAATCGGAACGGCAAGCATATTAGTTGCAGCAACTTTGTTCTTCCCCGACAGTTTTGATGACCAGATCTGTCGGAGTTTATGCTGATACTTGCCGCGGAGAGAGTTTTTAATAGTAGCTACCTCTTGGGTGTGGCGTTGTTCCACCCCTAGGTAGGTATACGTCTCTCCGGCATCCAGATGATGTAGGATGCTTCGGTCTACGACCAGAACGTCCTCTCCGTATTCCGCGCATCGTCCTCTTTTGAGATGAACCGTGGCACAACTTCAGAATTCAGAAAGTTCTGAAAGAAATCTACCAGAAACTACCTGATACGTTGAACGATCGTTGGGGTGATGTGGCGATACCAAATAAAAAAATTGCAAAATTTTTCGTTATGTTAGTACTCCGATCAACCAAAAAATAATACTAAATGATAGTACTCTAAGAATGTTCAAAACATCCTATATCATCACATCGACCAGCAGAAACTGTATGTTTATATTGTTGGAAAAAGATATATAAGGTTTGTGAAAAATTACAATCTGACGACATAAAGGAAAGATGGAGTGAAATCACAAAGAAAAGTGGTTTCTCGTCTATAAAAAGGAATCATCAAACAAAGAATTGCAGAAATGGTCAGCGATGCAATATGGATGATTCTTTCAAGATATTTTTCCAAATTTTGGTTGTCCCAAATAGTTTTTGAAATATTTGCAAATAAAACAAACCGTTTTATTGTCTTTTGGGCTATTGTTTATAACTTTTTACCATCCGCATATTTCCTTCTCAACATGTTTTTAAATGCCATTTCGAATCATAGAAGACGAAAATCATAATAATTTTTGACGAAATGGAACTTGTGAACAAGACTAATAGGGCTGTCTGGTGTCCCAGATGGTCTATTTATGATACCTGAAAGACTCTTTTTTCCAATTTCAATTTATTCAATTGCAAGGTACAGTAAACTAATAAAACATATTAAATGTTAGGTATTACATAATTCTTCCTGAATGGGTAAATGACACCTAGGCATACAATTGCCTGTTGTGCTTCTTTACTTATTCATGGAGAGAAAGAATTAAATGTACAATAAATACATAATTGATAGTTAGCGATTAATAATGACAAAAATATATAAAAAAATATCATTAGATATGATTGAATATGAAGAAGAATGATTTTGTTTTTTCGAGTCAGTGTTCAAAATGAATACCGGATTCTCGATTAGATGTTGTTTGAGGGAAGTTTTAAATTTATTGATATTATCGATATGCTTCAGGTTTATTGGAAGCATGTTGTATAGTTTCGGACCAAAGAAAAAACAAATGTCTGCGTGTGACTTTTTCTGTGAATTGGTAATTGGATATTTGAGATTTCAGAAAATCTTGAAGGCCCGGGTGTATTAGTTCTATTTCTGTTAATGTTTGAAAACATCCATATTAAACAGTTGTGCTGAAACCCTCAGCTCTTAAAATGTCTTGTTAGTTTTCCACACTATTAATAAATCAGATTGAATCTCTACATTCATTATTTTTTTTATGATTTTACGAGTATAGAAATCGGGTTGGCATTCTATATGAGTTGAGTATTATGCATGGATTAAGTCAGAAGTAATGGCAACTTGTAGGTAGTCTTCATTCATAGATGGTTGCCTATGAGTGCTGCCTCTTTTGAATGAGTGGAAGTAATCACTAACGATTCTGCAACCAGTAAAACATTTAGATGTTTCTCCGTGATCGGCACGTACACATACAGTGTTATTTTTTGCTACAATAAAAAGTCCTATTTCTTATATGTTTTTCTTTATTGGAAATGTTCTGGTTGTTGGAAAGAAGGCATACAGAAAATTTCACCGAGATAGACAAAGTGTCTCCATAAATGAGCTTTAGATATAATGTTTGGTCATTCTTGTAGGTGAGTAGGTAAAATTTGATTTGTTAAAAAAGTTAAAATATAGTTCTGATGGAAAGTTTTGAGAAGAAAAATCAGTTTGTGATATTTGAAATGAAGAAATAAATTCTTATAGATACTTCAATCCAGCTAACCCAGACCCCGGTTTCTCCGCACAGTGGTAGCTGTAGAGACATCTCACATTTAATACTTTTGTTTCTTGGTACAGTTTTTCCGTTGAGAAACGCATTTTTTTTTTATTTTTTTTCAGCATTGAATTTTGTACGGTTTATACTATATATAATACAATATCGAATTATCGATTCTGCTAAGGAGTTGTAGACTGTTAACAAGTTTTTTCTTGGGAGGATGTCTCGGAGGATGTAAAACTTGTGCATGAGAAATCTCATTATTTTTATAACAAGAGCCACTTGTTCATCCCACCTCAAGTACTGATCGATAACTACTCCCAGATATTTTATGGATGTCGTTTTTTCAATACTAGGACAATTACAGTATATCTGGTTTGTGCAACTGGGTTTATGTAAATTCAAATTAAATTCAAAATCAAATTGGCTGGTCACTCGAGCTCAGTGAGAAAGTCATGAATTTGGTTTTTTCAACATTCAAACTTAGTAGATTATCGTTTAACCACATCAACATTTTCTGGAGATCAATTTCTGTAGTTTGCAAAACATCATGCCATGTTTCACCTTTGAATATTAAGGATGTATGTATCATCAGCGTAGCAGACAATGTGTCTCTGAAAATCTTTAATTTTAGTGATACTGTTGATGTAAACGAGAAACCGAATTGGCCCCAAAACTGTACCCTGAGGAACACCAACAGATATATTCGACTGCATACTGAGTTTTTCGCCGATTTTCACTTTCTGTGTCCTCTGTAATAAATAAATCTTTATCAACTCTAGAACGTTGACACGGATACCATATCCAAATAGTTTTCTCGGTAGTATATCTTGTGACACGGTGTCGAAAGCTTTTGCTAGGTCATTGAAAACCGCTAGGCATTTCGAAGATTTTTCCAAGGCTTCCACTGTTTGTTCCACAAACTCTGGTATAGCACTTTCAGTACTCTTGTTATTCATAAATCCAAATTGCTGTTCTGTTATCAAGTGATCTTTATCAACTTTTTTTTCAAAGAATCCTCGAATAATTTTGCGAAATTGTTTATTACTGAAATTGGTAGATAATCACTAACAACATTTGGATCTTCACTAATATTTCGAGTTGGAACCTTGTTCCCTTACTTTTATGTCCCGCTATCTCATCATCTGTGAGAAGGACTGTTGGCAGCCACAAGTGGCTTGGATGAATGTATGCAGGACGGTTTTAGGGCACTAGTGGCCCCTTGCCGCCATCGCGCGTTGTTATCCCCATGTACACGGGGGGTGCGGGATGGACGAAGACTAACTCTTCGCACAGCTCCCGTCGGAGTGGTGGCGCATTAGACCACGGATAAGCGTGGGCTTTTGTGACGAGTAGGGTCGTCAATAGTATAATCTACTGCTTCCCTTATAAGCGGATTTCCATGTGCTTCCGCACAATCCAATACACGCTGATTACGCTCTCGGATAGACTGCTGAATGGAAGGCAGTCTCAGATCGTCACGAATTCGCACGAACCACGGAGAATCCACAGATATTTGCTCTGGACCCGTTCCAGAGTTTGTATATGAGTTTGGGCGGTTTGATCCCAGGCGGCTGAGGCATACATCATGACAGGTTTGACCATCGAGTTATAAAGAAGCAACTTGTTCTTCAAACTGAGTTCCTGTTAAGGAGCGGGTACAGTATACTCATTCTGGCATGCAACTTGGCTCTCAACTCAGCGATATGTGGGCTCCAGATGAGTCCTCGGTCAAATGTCAAGCCAAGTTACTTGACCCGCGGTGACCAGTCAATACCCCTTCCCGAGATTGTCACCCTTCCTTCTGGGTAAGTTCGTCTCCTCACCAAGGAGATTAGCAGGGTTGACTCGTATTTTTCAATCCAGGAACCATTGCTCGAGGCCGTCCACTACAGACTGCAGGTAGACCACCCCTTGCTCCCGATTCGCTGAACTGGCGAGCAACGCGGTATCATTGGCATACCAGTAAACCCTCACGTGTGCCGTCCTCGGTATATCACTCGTGTATACTGAGTAATGCACCGGAGAAAGCAAGGTGCCCTGAGGTACTCCCGCCTCAATGGCTCTCGTGTCCGAGAGCTGATTTTCGGCTTTGACCTGAAATGTCATCCCTTTTAAATAGGAGCCAATCCATCTTACCAGCCCAGGAGAGCCATCTTGTAGAGAAGGCCTTCGTGCCAAACACGGTCGTAGGCCTTCGCCGCATCGAGCAGCAACAGGAAGGCGAAATGTCTCATATTTAACTCGCCGATGGTCTCCTCAACCATCCTCAAGACCTGAAGCTCCGTCGATTGACCTGACTGCGTCATTGAGCGTCTCCAATACGACGCGTTCCGCCAGTTTCGCCACCGATCTGAGGAGGCATGATTACTAACAACGTTACATTTGCCACTTTTATATACGGCAGTTACCCGTGAATCTTTCCACTGACGTGGAATATTTCCATTTTTGTAACACAGGTTTATTACATGTATAAGTGGATTAAACATTTGGTCATGGATGAATTTAATGAGTTTTGTCGATATTCCGTCTGGTCCTGGCGAGCAATTGTTTTTCAATTTTGAAATTAATAATATTATTTCCTTCTCATTTGTTGTTCCAAGAATAATGTGGATGATACTGCGGATTCTTTCAAAAAGTCATAAGTTAGTTTTTTCGATTTTGTTTGCCATTTTTTTCCTATGTTTATGAAAAATTCGTTAGTCAGCTTTTTCTTCATTATTTGTTATATAATCATCATATTCATTAATGATAGTTGTATTTTCTATTGTGTTTTTGTGGGATGTGGTGTTAGAAATGTCATTAATAATTTTCCATGTCAGTTTGCAATTACCATTAGCCTCGTCGAGTTTGTTCCTATAATATTGGTTTTTGGTGTTTCTAATCAAGTTGTTGAGTTTATTTCTGTATTCTTTAAATTTTATTTCTAGTTCAAGAGTGTGTTCGTTCAAAAGTCTTCTTTTAAAAAGGTTTTTGGTTTTGATTGAATTTATTAAGTCTACTCTGCCGTGCTTAGCTAAAATGCCGTACCTACAAAAAATATATATATTGAGATATGGGATTCTTCAGGTTTGAAAACCTATAAATTTTGCGTTTTACCAAGCAGAAATGATGTATACTCCAAGTTTATAGCCAAAATTATTAAATCATTTTGCCGTATGTACAAAAGTTTGAGAATTTCTTTCGTATGAAGGTCGGATTTACAGAATTGTAATGTAGTAAAACTGCACTAACTAATTTTCCTAATTTATTCAAAACACTATTTACAACAATTATTCACTAAAACATTTACTTCAATAACTATTTCAATTTATTTCTACTGTGGCTATCTATCAGCGAACTCTGGAACTGTAACTTACTCTGAATTCTGACTGTCCTCCAGCGGATATATAGTCGCAAGCAGGTTCCATCCACGGCTTTTTCGATTATTCTATAGTATAGAACATTTCATCTAGATGGCTCTTCGAACAGTATCGAACTGATCGATTTTATTCCAGCTTGTTCTCGGCGAAAGGCCAGCAGATATGCTGTTGTAGTTGAACGGGGATGCATAATTAATTAGATCAGGGCCGGTCTCGGGGCCGGTCTCGAAATCGTTACATTGCCCCCTTCACCCCCTTGCACTCCACAGTCTTCAAGTTGGGTCGAGGAAGATGGTTGCAGCACACCAGAATGTTGATGCCGCTGGATCTGAATATTGTCTCCAACATGCTTCTTATAACTCTCCAGTCCAGCCCATCAAGCCCACAGGCCAATTTTGGGACTGCCAGGTCTAAATATTCTGGTCCAGCATCGTGTCTCTCAATCTCGTAAGGCTCTTCCAAACATCTTCATAAGACGGCTTATCTCGAGAACGCTTCTTGGTAACCAGATAGTAGATGTTTCTTTGGCCTTTCCTCAGCTGTAACACCCCTCCAACTTCCGGGTTCTGTTCTCTCAGTTCCTGGATTCGACCAAACTTCTTGGAGAAAACTACTGCAATGCCTCTGGACATTTGGAGATCTTCTGCCACACAGTGAGCTAACGCGTAATCAGCTGGCACCTTGAAAAGATCTCGTGACTTCTCTCGGGTTACCCCATATTGAACTTTCTGTCCGTTCGAGTACAGGGACATGAACCTCTGAAACGTCATTTCATCCTCCGGTGATCTGACTGTGCGGACTTGGTCGTGGTTTCCGGCGTAAGGGGACAACCTATTGAAGTGGACTACCCTAGGTTCTCCTCGTGGTGGCTTATAAATGCGGTAGACGAGGTCGTTTATCCTTTTCATGATCTTATATGGACCTTCCCACGAGTTCCGAAGTTTCGGTGATAGTCCACGGCGACGTTTAGGGTTGTATAGCCAGACAAGGTCACCTGTCTGATATCCACCAGCATCCGCCTTGATGTCGTAGGTCTCCTTCATTCTATCGCTGGCACTCTGGATGTTCAAACGGACCCGTTCATAGATGTCGTCCATTCTCTGTCGCAGTTTGCTGACGTAGTCATCTCCCGCAGTGTCTTGTCCTGATGGCGTCCCAAACTTCAGGTCACATGGAAGTCGAAGCTCTCGGCCCATAATAACACTAGCAGGGGTTTGGCCGGTTGACTCATGAACTGCGGAACGATACGCCATCAGGAACAGATGGAGGTACTGGTCCCAATCCTTCTGGTGGTCAAGACTCCATTGTCTAAGGTGAAAGAGTTCCATTGGGCCCAGTAAGTTTTGACGACTGGAGAACAACTGGCTATTTCCTGCCACGACGGTCTTCGCTCACTCTTCTTCCAGCCGATGACTAAACCAAGATCTGGATCTTTCTCTTGGTCTTTCTGGATCTTGTGGTCATTCCAGATATCATCGACCGCCGTGGTTCTGCAGAGTGTCGACTCCTTTTCCTCTGTTCGTCGGCAGTGCGGACAGTCGTATGGACATGGTCTTCGCGATAGGGCATCCGCATTCTTATGGCTGGTCCCCGCCCGATGTTCGATCTCAAAGTCGAATTCCTGGAGCCTCTCAATCCAGCGTGCCACTTGACCCTCGGGATTCTTAAACTGTAGGAGCCATTTGAGAGCTGCATGGTCAGTTCTCAGTAGGAATCTTCGTCCATACACGTACTTGTAGAAGTGCTCAACTCCCTTGACAACAGCCAACAGTTCCCGCCTGGTGACACAGTAATTCCGCTCCGGTTTACTGAGGGTCTTACTGAAGTAACCGATGACCTTCTCTTGTCCTTCTTGGATCTGAGACAGGACAGCTCTAAGTCCCACGTTACTGGCGTCCGTGTCCAAAATGAATTTCCCGTCTGGAAGGGGGTAGCTCAGGATTGGTGCGTTGATCAAAGCTCCTGTCAACTTCCTAAATGAATCTTGGCATTCATCTGACCACTGGAACTTTGTTTGTCCTTCCGTGAGCCTGGTCAGTGGTTTTGCGATGTTAGCAAATCCCAGCACGTATCGGCGATAGTAAGTGCACAAGCCAAGAATACTTCGAAGCTGGTGAATGTCTTTCGGAACGGGCCATTCCTTAACAGCTTTGATCTTCTGCTCATCTACTGCCACTCCTTTCCCAGAGACAACGTGGCCGAGATGACGTACTTATTTTTGAAACAGATGACATTTCTTAGGGCTCAGTTCAGTCCGGAGCTTCTCAGTCGCTGAAATACCTCTTCCAAGTTTTTTACATGGTCCTCGAACGATCTGCCAACCACAATAATGTCGTCGAGATACACCAGACACCTCTTCCATGATAGTCCTTTCAAAACCGTCTCCATCAATCTTTCGAACGTGGCTGGAGCATTGCAGAGGCCGAATGGCATAACTGTAAACTGCCATAATCCGGAGCCGATGGTAAAAGCTGTCTTTTCTCGATCTTCCTTGGCCAGTTCTACCTGCCAGTATCCGCTCTTCAAATCTAAGGTCGAGAAAATCGTAGATCCAGCCAGTGTGTCTAGCGTGTGGTGTATCTTTGGGAGAGGGTAGCTGTCCTTTTTCGTCACGTTGTTTAGTTGACGGTAGTCTACGCAAAACCGTGTTGATCCATCTTTCTTCTTCACCAACACGACTGGAGACTGTCGGATGGCTCGATGACTCCGTCTTTCCGCATGTCGCAGACTATTTTGTCAGCCTCCTCGTTTTTGGCGAGAGGAAGTCTTCTGGCTGATTGCCTGATTGGTCGGGCATTTCCAGTATCTATCTTGTGCTGAACACGAATCATTTCTTCACTTCTCCCGTGAAGCACCAACTCTTCTCCATTCACTCGTAGAACGTCGTCTCTGAAATTCAACTCGAACCCTCTGGAGTTCATGATGTCCATCCCTATGATTGCATCATCCTCGATATCCGCTACTAGAGCCCGATGTTTCACTTTAGTGCTGCCCAAAGTCAGTTCAATTGGAAGTTCACCATACACAGTTATCGGCTCTCCAGTTGCTGTGCGTAGCTTCCAATTCGATGATTCAATTCTTGCCGGTGTTTTGGCAAATGTAGGTCCAAGGATTGTCCTAGTCGCACCTGTATCAAGCAGCATGGTGCGAAGCTCGTTGTTGATGAGACCGTCTACAAAAACACCTTTGTTCTGTCGTTGAAGGACAGCGACATATGCATTGTTATTTGGGGCTTGCTGGATACAGGCCGACGACTGCCCCTCCTCATCGACCTTCTTTAGTTTTCCTGTGTCGGTGTCGCTTCTTTAAAAGTTTGGCATTTGCTACGCACATGCCCAATTTTCCCGCAATTCCAGCACATTTCCTTTCAGGCAGGACTTCTTTCATTAATTTTCTCATGACAGCCTCGATATTAGCGGGCTCCTGTGGCTGTGGGTCTTCCTCGATCATCCGGACTCTACTCTGGCTTTTGCAGGATTGCTTTGCTGCTTCGAATTTCAGAGCGCGTGCCAATGCATCCACGAGATGTGCGGGGCGAGCTAGTGTTAAGGCTTGCCGGGTTTCCTGGTCACGAAGTCCATCCAAAAATGCCTGGACCGCTAGTCGCTCCATTACATTTTCCGGTGTAGCTGGGTACGCCAGACGAACCAAGCGTGCAATATCCGCTTCAAATTCTTGCAACGATTCGCTTGATTTCTGGCATCGGTTCTTCAGCTGTGAGTGATATACGTGTTCAAGGTGAGCTTGGCCATAGCGAAGTTCCAAGTGTTTTACCAGCTGTTCATAGTCTTCCTGTTGTTGGGCGGTGAGCGTTTGTAAAATATTTGTTGCTTCGCCACGCAATGCCAGTGTCAATGCTAAAGCTTTTTCCCCAGCATTCCATCCATTTGCTTTGGCAGCAGCTTCGAATTGTCGGTGGTAGTTGGACCATGGAGTATTTCCGTCGAACTGAGGCGGTTTCAATGAGAGCTTTTCTGGTTCCGTACTCACCTTGAAATCTTTGATGTCTTTTTGAACTTCCTCCAAGTTGGTACTCAGATCCGGCATTGGATTTCTGTTGGAAATTTCAGGAATGTGCACAGAATCCATTCGCTTTTCTAGCTCACTAAATTTTTCCTTAATTTCATCGTGGAGCGTTTCCTTAATGTTTTTCATTTCTTCTTCCATTTCATCTTTGATTTTCTCCATCTCTGTTTCAACAGTTCCCATTCTTTCTTCCAACCGATTCGCCACACTGCAAACTTCTTCTTTCAAACTTCTCGAATTTTCTAGAACCTCTTCTCTCAAATTCTCCGAGTTTTCTAGAAGCTTCACTTCTAAATTTTTCGAATTTTCGTGAAGCTTTTCTTCCAGGCTCTTCACATTTTCTTGAAGTTCCTCATTTAGACAATTCGAATTTTCTAGAAGTTCTTCTTTCAGGCTGACAGAATTTTCTTGAAGCTTTTCTTCTAGATTTTTCGAGTTTTCGAGGAGTTCTTTCAAGCTAACAGAATTTTCTAGAAGTTTCTCCTCCAGACTCTTTGAATTTTGAAGAAATTTATCTTCCAGACTCACCGAATTTTGTTGAAGTTCCTCCATCAAACTATTCGAATTTTCCAGAAATTTATCTTCCAAGGATTTCGTGGTCTCGTCGAGTTTATTCATTATAGAACTCAAATCAATTCCAGAAACTTCGAATAAGAACGTTTCGGGGTCTTCTCCTTCTTCAATCATTCCATCTGCAAGTCTTTTCTGGAGTACGGCCTTCTTTCCAGTTGTTTCTAACTCACGCTCCTCTAACTCTTGCTTTAATTCACTAACTTTAAGGTCAACTAGGTGAACTCTTCTCGGAAACATTTTGTCTCTTATTGTCTTTGCCGAGATAACAGTCTATTATTTATTTCACACACAGTTTTCAGTTTATTGTCCCGCGACTCGCAAAACTGTCCACTTTGCACTCAAATGTTCAATTGGTCACTAACTGTCTATTAGGCGCGATAAACGTCTCAGTTTTTAAACGGTGAACACTTTAACACTTATTTATTTTAAACATCACACTTCTGACGCCAAATGTAGTAAAACTGCACTAATTTTCCTAATTTATTTAAAACACTATTTACAACAATTATTCACTAAAACATTTACTTCAATAACTATTTCAATTTATTTCTACTGTGGCTATCTATCAGCGAACTCTGGAACTGTCTAACTCTGAATTCTGACTGTCCTCCAGCGGTTATATAGTCGCAAGCAGGTTCCATCCACGGCACTTTCGATTATTCTAGAGTATAGAACATTTCATCTAGATGGCTCTTCGAACAGTATCGAACTGATCGATTTTATTCCAGCTTGTTCTCGGCGAAAGGCCAGCAGATATGCTGTTGTAGTTGAACGAGGGTGCATAATTAATTAGATCAGGGCCGGTCTCGGAGCCGGTCTCGAAATCGTTACAGTAAGCAAGATAGCGGATGCAGATACGGCATTTTTTCTATGGACGGCAGTACTGTAATCCACGGTTTTATTTTACGATTACGTTTATTATTTATTATAACAATTTCAGTTGCTTGGAATATGTACCGTTTCAGTTTGACAATGAAGCTATCATACGATTCTTGCGTTTCATCATATGTTATGGTATCATTCCACAGTTCCCCTTTTAGAATAACATTAAAATTATTATTGTATATATTCTGAATTTTATATATTTTTCAGTCCTTGGAATGACCCCGTGTTTTATCATAATCGATATAAATATGATAATGCAAAGCAAAATTCTTATTATGGAATCAAGGGAATCGAAAGAGCATCAAACTCCACTGTTGTCATCACTTTATTATTTGTAGCAACCATTATAGTATGGCTTCAATTCCTTGCCATAAAGTAAGTATTCCTTCATTGCGTTCTTTCAGTTTTAAGTTTTAACTAAACTCCAAATCTCAACTGTTTTGCCAATCTCTGATTTCATCCCTATGCTGTATCACTTCCGTCAAAAATAACGTCACCGTTATTCGCCATTTCCGTTATTTTGTTATTACCAAGCAATAGCAAAATAACGGAAATGGCGAATAACGGTGACGTTATTTTCAACGGGAGTGATAGGGCATAGGGCTGATTGTCATATTCCACTGAACAGAAACCGTAAATAGTTGAATTATACTTCATAGGAATGAATATGGCACAAATTGTAATTGGAAATGACGATACAGAACTGAAGAGAATCCTAATGACTAAAATTTCATAACGTTCAGTATTATAATTGGAAATATTCTCATCATAGCATGAATCCAACAAGATATAAAAACACGAAAACGACTGCGATGTAACATAACGCAATTTACAAAGTAAATTTTAAAATAATTTTAAATTTATTTACTTAGGTCCCAAATGTTATGCCAAAGAGTATAAGAATAATACATTTGTATTAGTAAATAATAGAGGATAAAGTATACAAATCATTTAGCGAATAACTTCACACATACAATTTTTGTTATCAGTAATCTTTCAATTTGAAATTTCATCAACTATTTATAGCAAAAAATACGTATTATGCATTACCATAATGGAGTGAAATGTAAACAGTTGAATTCTTATATGGTGTTACAGTTTTTGAATTTAAGGAATTTTGTTTTTGTTTTTTTGATATGCTGATTTGAGGTCAATAGTTGAAATATGGCAATCATTGAATAAAATGAACGACAAAAGATCCTCCCATTTGAGGTAAGGAGAAAAAAGTTTCTCATTGAATTAGCAGTTTCAATTTTCCTGAGAAAAATTACGACGAAATATCATGCTCTGCATGGTTAAGTCCCCTTTGTTCTTTACTTCGTTTACTCAGGGCAAATGATTCTTGAACCTCCATAACTGTAGTTGTTTCGATTGCTTGTATCTGCAATCGTCTTCGAATAAATACTATATTCAGTAAACACCTCCGATCAAGTAACACAGCCTAGATCTATAGATCAAATAGAACTGATGGTAACATATTTTCATAATGTTATCCCTCAAATCATGACATTATTGCCATGTCGCAATTTTTTAAGTATACAATAAGCACGTCAGCTAGATTTTGATATCTGTCGAGTATATTCATGGCAACGAAAACCCAAAAATACTGTCTTGGATAAAATATATGACAATAATTATAAGGCAACTAAAACGTTCATTGCAGCTTGTTGGGAGCATGTAAAAACTATAGTATTTCCATCACCGAACGGAGATTCTTTTTTGTCGACATAGTCTTGTCAGTATGAAAACGCTGCATTTGATATTTGACAGAGCAAACATTTGAAGCTGCCAGTGTCGTAACTATCGAGAAAGGGAAAACAAATTGGAAAAGAGAAAAATGAATGAATTATGAAATAACATGTCAATTAGAGCATGGGCTCCTCAAAAAATCCTGTGGAGATTATTTCATCATAATTTCAGGTTTCCATTCCATATTGGGTTTCCATTATTTCTATTTTATTGAACCTCAATATTTCTAATAACAACGCACGACACTGCCGTTGGAGGGAAGATGTCCCTTACACACAAATTTTAATGCGTGTGCGGCGAGTTACTCATCTAGGTTATGTTATTTGATCGGAGGTAAACACACTGAACGAATAAATCATACTCAGTGATATATTTATATATTTTTTAATATTCCAGGAAATCGGTTACTTTTCATAGGGAGTATTTAATAGCGAAGTCAAATAAAGCCGAAAACTCCCTGAAATCGCTTAAAGAAATTGCCGAATCAAATGGTAATAAAGTACAACTCGAACTTTTGAAGATGCGATTTGAGGATAGAGACAGATCGAAATGATCAATATTTTGTCATAATATATATACATTTATTTGCTAAATCACTTCTTGTTTTTATACCCACCTGTTACTGATTGAATTTATTTTGTTGGAAATGTGCCATGCGTTGATAACACAATTCTTCCTTTACTTATAAAAAGTTAGCATGTTCTAGAACCCAATTTTGAATAATGAATTCTTGAAGTTTATCAGTAGTATACCAGTAGTGTCACAAAATATGCAAATTTTTATTGTGAAATATTGTTCAGAACTGAAGTCACGATCAAATTTGCAATCATATTCATTTACAAAAGAGATTAATTTTTTACCGTAAAACTAAGGTAACCCATTTCTGCCGAAATTTTTATGAAAAAACTAGCTGAGTCTCTGCTTCGTCCGCGAGTATTCTCTAACCTTCACGGCGAAAGAGATTATTATGATGATATACTCAAAGTGTAAAATATTATTGTAGCAAAAAAATCAATAAAAATCCGTTTTTCATGTTTGAACTTAATTTTCATTTCGAAACAAGTTTTGTTTTACGTGAAAGCAAATGGACTGTAGTTTGGGATTGATCTTAGAACAATTAGACACTCATTTTGATCATCCTTCAACTCTTCTGCAGGGATACCCCTGGGTCTTCTAGAATACTTGCTGGCTATTCACCCACAATTGAAAATGATAAAAAATTTAGTAGTGTTTGTAGGAAGCGACGAAAGCGTTCGGTTCAGAGGAAAATACGTAAGAATAATGAAAAAAAACACAATATTGAATGCACTTAATGAAGGAATTGATTGAAAATAATCGAGCCTTTCGCATAATTCCTACCATTTAAGTGTCGGCAAACATCGAACAGAAAATAATTCACCAGCCTCATACGACAGCCGAATCACTCCAGCACAACGCCTAGAAAAGTTTTTCCACAAGAATATAATTTGAAATACATTCGGTAGGTAATACCTCCCAAATGATAATCGAAAACAGGTGTGTCTATCTACATACTATTTTCACGGTTTACCCGATCATCAGTGCAGACCTGGACGATTTCCACTTGGTTTTGTCAACTGGCCCTACGACAACTCCAGTACCCACTAAGAAAGTGCAAGAGCACCAGAGCCATCTATAGGACCACCGAACGCACTCCGACTGGTACCTTTCGCTTTCGCTTATTCCCTATGCCATGGGGTGTTGGCAAACGTCGATTGGAGTGCTTTCTGTGGTTCCTATAGCTCTGGTGCTCACTGTCTAAGTGGATACTTGGGTTGTCGTAGGGCCAGTCCGGTCTGCACTGATGATCGGGTGAACACTGAAATTAGTATGTAGATAGACATTTGGTAGGTGTTACAGAAAGTACTGCAAAGTATATCCTTGTAAAAAAACATTGCCAGGTGTTGGGTATAGGGAGTCAGCGAAGGGCTCGATTATTATTAACCCGAGAAATAATGCAAAGGTGATTCTATTACTAATGTAACGAAAAAAAAATAAAAAATAAAAATTATATCTATTACAAAAATATTCATAGAAAGATGGGTAATACATTTGCTGATGAAGCTGCATATGGCTATTGATTTAAAAGAGAACCAACTTTAGAGGCCGGGCGTCTCAAAGTTCTGTTTGAAGTTTTGATGTAACTACGTGTATAATTTCGTCTTTACCAAGGTGAACATCCACAACTCTACCCATATATCATTTTAAATTGGGTGAAAGAACCATAGTATCTTTCTTAATTGGGGTAGCCTAATTCAACCATTTCGAACTTTGATTCAGTGTTGAAATATTCTTGGTGCCATTTGCGCTAAAAACTCTGTTGTAACTGTTGAAATAATTGTCAACGGGATAATCTGCCAATATTCATATTTTTGCCATTTTTGTCTGTGAGTGAAAAACTCTTAAATGGCGATAACTTGATCACCTATAAGGCGAGATAAATGATTTTTTACAGATTTAATTATATCAGTTTCCTAAAGTCCGCCAAAATTAGGAGCCAAGGGTGGATTAAAATGCCAGGTAATACCTTCAAAGTCAGCAGCCTGCTTCATCAGCGTAGATATTTCTTTAAAGGGACCAAAAAAATTAGTGCCATAGTCCCTATAGATATGCAAGCATCGACCGTAGAGATGAAATGTACGAAGAGCAGCCAAAAATTGTCCGAAGTGAAATCGGTTGCGAGTTGAATATGGTCGGTGGATCAGCGGTCTAAGGCACAGGCCGTTCGAAACTCCAGCATAGCGATAGTAGGTTCGAGTCCGATGTAGGTACGAGAATTCTTCTCAACTACTTTATATCGGATCGATAGGCGACCGCATGCCTTGTTGAAAAGCAAGTGTATGGTGAGTTGTCTAGATGCCAATCTCGTCTAGTGCTAGCTTGGAGTGCACACCGAACACCCAAGGTGGTGCTGTAGGTTTTCCGGGTGTTTCTATAGCTGAAAAGTAAATACATCACCTGAAACATCAATAAGTCGTCCGGAGCGCCACGGCAAATAATAATAATAGCCGTCCTCTACCCGCACAGGCTATGCCTTTGGGTACACTCAACGAGTGTTTATGGAGGCAGTATTATTATTATTATTATTAATTGCCTTGGTTGCCATACAATCAAACAATATACGATTTCTATGATTTTGCAGCACGAAATTATCAAATTAAATCAAATATACTTTATTGTCCGAAGAACACGTTCTTATTGACAAAGCATTATATAGAAAGTCAAATTATACAGGAATGTATAAAGTTTAAAAAAATATAATATGATAAATATAGAAGTAAACGTAAATGTGTAAAAAAAGGACAAATGGTCGAAAACCAAATAAAAAGTACATAACATCTAACAAATAAGACAAGTCAAAATATAATCAACAAACACTGTTTACACCTATGAAACATGGGTTTCAATAAAAATAAATATCGTAATAAAACTGCACTAAACTAATTTTTCTAATTTATTTAAAACACTACTTAAAACAATTATTCACTAATACATTTACTTCACTATTTTATTTCTATTTGGTTATCTATCTTCGAACTCTCGAACTGACTACGACTATCCCGCCATCTAATACACAGTGGCTTATATACTCGTATTTACAATTCTCGACCATTCGAGCCTTTCGGGCGACTTCTTATCGTATCTTCCACGTAGTTTATGTGTTTGTCAGCAGAGAACTCGTTCACATTTCGAGTTAATTGGATGATCAGGGCCGGTCTCAAAATCGTTACATTGCCCCCTTCTTAAAAACGTTTCGTCCCAAAAGTCATTTTTTGATTGTGGAGATATCTTCAAGATTCTCCATATCTGCACCTGGACGTTCGATGGAAGTAGCACTCCACAGTCTTCAAGTTGGGTCGAGGAAGATGGTTGCAGCACACCAAAATCTTGACTCCGCTGGATCTGAATATTGTCTCCAACATGCTCCTTATAACTCTCCAGTCCAGCCCATCAATCCCACAAGCCAATTTTGGGATTTTTGGGTCCACAAGATTTTGGTCAAGGATCGTGTCTCTTAATCTGGTAAGGCTCTTCCAGACATCCCCATAAGACGGTTTATCTTGGGAATGCTTCTTGGTAACCAGATAGTAGATGTTTCTCTGGCCCTTCCTCATCTGTAACACCCCTCCAACTTCCGGGTTCTGTTCCCGCAGTTCCTGGAGTCGATCGACCTTCTTGGAGAATGCTACGGCAATGCCTCTGAATATTTGGAGATCTTCTGCCACACAGTGAGCTAACACGTAATCGGCAGGCACCTTGAAAAGATCTCGTGGCTTCACTCGGGTTACCCCATGTTGAACTTTCTGTCCATTTGAGTACAGTGACATGAACTTCTGGAACGTCATTTCATTCTGTGGTGTTCTGATTGTGCGGACTTGGTCGTGGTTTCCGGCGTAAGCGGACAACCTATTGAAGTGGACTACCCTAGGTTTTTTTTGTGATGGCTTATATATTGGGTAGACGAGGTCGTTTATTTTTTTCATGATCATATAAGGACCTTCCCACGAGTTCCGAAGCTTCGGTGATAGTCCGTGGCGACGTTTAGGGTTGTACAGCCAGACAAGGTCAACTATATGCTAATTTGTGCTAATATGTGCTGCTAATATGTCATTTATTCATGTGGAATAATTTTACTATGTTGCCTATGTAGATATTTCTCATATTTTTATTCTTATTACTGATTCTTTTGTTGTTTTGAAGTGTATATCTATCTAATGATGGCTCCATAAATTGGAAATACTAATAAAGTTCTTTGTCTTTGTCTTTTATCTGATATCCACCAGCATCGGCCTTGATGTCGTAGGTCTCCTTCATTCTGTCGCTGGTACTCTGCATGTTCAAACGGACTCGTTCATGAATGTCATCCATCCTCTGTCGTAGTTTACTAACGTAGTCATCTCCCGCAGTATCTTGTCATGGTGGCGTCCCAAACTGCAGGTCACATGGAAATCGCAGCTCTCGGCCCATAATAACACTAGCAGGGATTTGGCTGGTTGACTCATGTACTGCGGATCGATACGCCATCAGAAACAGATGAAGGTACTGGTTCCAATCTTTCTGGTGGTTGGAAACTACCTTGGACAGGTGGCGGTTTATTGTCTTATTCATCCGCTCCACTATTCCATCGGACTGTGGATGTAGAGCCGTGGCTCTCGTTTTCCGGATGTTCAGCATCTGACACATCTCCTGGAACAGGTTTGACTCGGAATTTCTCCCTCGATCCGAATGCAGATCTAACAGAACGCCAAATCGACAAATCCACTCCTTTACTAAGACGTTGGCAACGGCGATGGCTTCTTGGTTCGGCAGGGCATAGGCTTCGGCCCACTTGCTGAAGTAGTCCATCGCCACAAGGATGTACTTATTCCCGTGATCAGATTGTGGGAACGGACCAGCGATGTCAATGGCGATCCTTTCAAATGGGCTACCCACATTGTACTGGCGCATCGGGGCCTTAAGTCTGGTTCGAGGCCCATTGCTGGCAGCGCATACAGCACATTTTCTTCACCAGTCCTTGACCGTTGGATCAATTCCTGAAGGGTCTTCGTCACTCCCATATGTCCTCCGGTGACCCCATCATGGATTTCTCGGAGCACTTCCTGTCTTCTGCTCCTGGGAACTACTACCTGACATCTTTCTTCCCCGCCATCCTCCGACTCCAACACACGCTTCTAGACTCCATTATCTAGGGTGAGAGAGTTCCATTGGGCCCAGTAAGATTTAAAGACTGGAGAACAACTCGGCACTCCCAACGAACAAAGGCGTAACTCATTTTCCATCATAATTCAGAAAAATTCAGAAGTACTGAATTTTTTTTCAGTATTTAAGTCGAAATACAAGTTTTTCCAAGTAGATTTCTTCGTAACAACTTGGTCTAGAGAAACGGATTTTTTATCGTCAGCATCAATTTTTAAAGCTGAATACTCCTACTCCTATAACTGAAAATAGCTGTAATTTTAGTTACGGCTTTGTTGGTTGGGGGTATCGAACTGGCTATTTCCTGTCACGACGGTCTTCGATTACTCTTCTTCCAGCCGATGACTAGACCAAGATCTGGATATTTCTCTTGATCTTTCTGGATCTTGTTGTCATTCTAGTTATCATCCACCACCGTAGTTCTGCAGAGTGTCGACTCCTCCTCTGCTCGTCGGCAGTGCGAACAGTCATCTGGGCATGGTCTTCGCAACAGGGCATCCAAATTCTTATGACTGGTCCCCGCTCATTGTTCGATCTCAAAGTCAAATTCTTGAAGCCTCTCGATCCAACGTGCCACTTGACCCTCGGGATTCTTGAACTTCAAGAGCCATTTGAGAGCTACATGGTCAGTTCTCAGTAGGAATCTTCGTTTTAAATTGTTTTTTTTTCGTTAACCAGCTGTCATCCCCCTACGAACGACAGCCCTCAGAAGTAGAAACTTGTGTGAGCTAAGGATTAGCGAGGTCTTACCTTTTAACGTGCGATTCCTAGCACGTCCATACACATACTTATAGAAGTGTTCTACTTCTTTGACAACAGCCAACACCTCCCGCCTGGTGACACAGTAATTTTGCTCCGGTTTACTGAAGGTCTTGCTGAAGTATCCGATGACCTTTTCCTGTCCTTGGATCTGAGACAGGACAGCTCCAAGTCCCATGTTACTTGCGTCTGTGTCCAAAATGAATTTCCCGTCCGGAAGGGGATAGCTCAGAATTGGTGCGATGATTAATGATCCTTTCAGCTTCCTGAACAAGTCTTGGCATTCTTCAGACCACTGGAACCTTGTTTGCCCTTCTGTAAGCCTGGTCAGCGGTTTGGCGATGTTGGCGAAGCCCAAAACATATTGGCGATAGTAAGTGCACAAGCCAAGAAAACTTCGAAGCTGGTGTGTCTTTCGGAACGGGCCATCCCTTAACAGCTTTGATCTTCTGCTCATCAACTGCTACTCCTTCCCCAGAAACAACGTGGCCGAGGTATCGAACTTCTTTCTGGAACAAATGGCATTTCTTAGGGCTAATTTCAATCCGGAGGTTCTTAGTCGTTGGAATATTTCAATCCGGAGGTTCTTAGTCGTTGGAATACCTCCTCCAAGTTTTTCACGTGGTCTTCGAACGATCTCCAACCACAATAATGTCGAGATAGATCAGATAGGTCTTCCATGATAGTCCTTTCAAAACCGTGACCATCAATCTTTCGACCGAGGCCGAATGGCATAACTGTAAACTGCCACATTCCTGAGCCGACGGTGAAGGCTGTTTTTATCCGATCTTCCTGGGCCAGTTCTACCTGCCAGTGTCGTCTATTCTGGGTAGAGGGTAACTGTACTTTTTCGTCACATTGTTCAGTTGACGATAGTCTACGCAAAAGCGTGTTGATCCATCTTTCTTCCTCACCAACACTACTGGAGAGGACGAAGGACTGTTGGATGACTTTGCCTCTTTTTTTTTGGGAGAGAAAATCTTCTGGCTGATTGCCTGATTGGTCGAGCATTTCCAGTGTCAATTTTGTGCTGAACCACCTTTGTTCTACTACCTCTGCCTACTCCAGTATCGAAGATGTCCTGATATTGCCTGACTAATTATCTCAGTTTGGGCTGCTGTGCGGGTCCCATGTCCTTGGACGAGATGGCAACCAACTTCTCCAATTCTACTGGCAAGGTACTGGCTTGGGTAACAGTGCCGCCTACACTCCTAATCACAGAGGAAATTGACAAGTAGTGCCCCAAAATAGTTTCTTTCTTCAAAGTCACCGGGTAATAATTGACATTTATTACCCTTACCGGCACAAATTTATCAACTCGCAACAAGGTCTTACCTAGTGCGATTCCTCGTCCAATTTTCTCACCATAGAGCTTGGGCTCAAACATCACGATGCTTCCACTGCTCGCACCCCCATCCAGGCGAGCCTACAAAATGCTTTCAGCCTCTCTGGTACGCTCACACTTTCAGCTAGCGGAACACGAATCAGTTCTTCACTTCTCCCGTGAAGCACCAACTCTTCTCCACGCACATACCCAACTTTCCCGCAATTCCAGCACCTTATTTGTTTTCTCTCAGGCAGGACTTCCTTTTTTACTTTTTTTACGACAGTCTCGATATTAGCGGGCTCCTGTGGATCTTCCTCGATCATCCGGACTCTACTCTGGCTTTTGCAAGATTGCTTTGCTGCATCGAATTCCAGAGCGCGTGCCAATGCATCTACGAGATGTGTGGGGCGTGCTAGTGTTTAGGCTGGCCTCGTTTCTTGGTCACGAAGCCCATCCAAAAATGCCTGAACTGCTAGTCGCCCCATTACATTTTCCGGTGTAGCTGGGTACGCAAGACTAACCAAGCGTACAATGTCTGCTTCAAATTCTTGCAAGGATTCGCTTGATTTCTGGCATCGGTTCTTCAGCTGCGAATGGTATACGTGTTCTAGGTGAGCTTGGCCATACCGTAGTTCTAGATGTTTAATCAGCTGTTAATAGTCCTCCTGTTGTTGGGCGGTGAAGGTCTGTAAAATGTTTGTGGCATCGCCACGCAATGCCAGTGTCAATGCTAAAGCTTTTTCCCCAGCATTCTATCCATTTGCTTTGGCAGCAGCTTCGAATTGTCGGCGGTAGTTTGCCCATGGAGTATTTCCGTCGAACTGAGGCTGTTTCAATGCGAGTTTTCCAGATTCAGCACTGATATTGAAATTTTTGATGTCCTTCTGAACTTCCTCCAGGTTCATATTCACGTCCAGCATTGAATTTTTGTTGGAAGTTTCCGGGGTATACGCAGAATCCATTCGCTTTTCTAGTTGACTGAATTTTTCCTTTATTCTGCCGATTTCTGTCTCGATTCCGCCTTTTATTTCATCATGGAGCGTTTTCTTAATTTTTTTCATTTCTTCCTCCATGTCATCTTTGATTTTCTCCATCTCTGCTTCAACAGTTCTTATTCGATTCGCTACACCACAAAGTTCTCTTCTCACGCCTTCTGAGTTTTCTAGGAGCTTCTCTTCTAGGTTTCTCGAATTTTCGTGAAGTTTTTCTTCCAGGCTCTTCACATTCTCTTAAAGTTCCTCTTTTAGACTATTAGAATTTTCGAAAAGTTCTTCTTTTAAGCTATTTCAATTCTCTAGAAGCTCCTCCTGCACACCAATTGAATTTTCCAAAAGCTTCACATCATATTTTTTGCAGTATTGCGTTGATAGTTAAAACCAAATTTATAACATATTCCATGTCAGTTCGTGGTCAGTTGGGATATGTTGTTCACATTTCATTGTTTACATGCTGTTGAAACTGAAATGAGATGAAGACAAAAGTATCTTTCATGACTTGTCCAACCAGGTTTAAAGAAAAGGTATTCGAAGGAAACTCCATTGGCTCACTCAATTTACAATTTCTACAATAGTAGATGAACATGAAACTTCTAGTAGCAGAGCAGAGACTCTTGACTATAGTAGAAATGTATCAAAAGATGCTCTGGATATAAGTTTCCTTCATTTTATTTGTTATATCAAGCCAAATTGATATCTATATCTTCTTCTTCTTCTTCTAGTAGTTTTTATGAAATTAGCAAGAACGCAGAATTAGTACAGTGCAGTGAAACAAGATGATGGCTGCAGCAGTTTTTCATTAAATGATACAAGCTGATCCTATAAAAAAGTCTTCCATTAAATATTAGTACAAGTTGATACACTCCATTGAAATACAAATTGTGACTTGATAAATACAAACTCGCAACTAAATAGTTTTACTGGCTTACCAAATATTAAAGTTACGAGTGGAAAATCTTGTGGTTCTGAGTCTACCAGAATTACTGTAGACTGCACAGAAATATTGATTCAAAGACTGTTATCTTTGCTGCAGAATAAAGTGCTATTCACATGATATAATTTGTGGTTGGTGTGCATCTCCTGCTAGTCTCATAACATTTCTCAGTAAATGCTATTGAAGAAAAACATCTGATAAAGTGATATTTGAGCAAAAGCTAAACATTACAAATAATTGAAATAGTATATTGTGCAGCTAGTGCGGAAAATAGGATATTTCATACGAGTGTGACAAGATGATAAACCATGAGCCGCAGGCGAGTGGTATCACCTTGTCACACGAGTTTTACACTATACTTTTCCAGGATATTTTTGAAAGACTAACAAAACGAAGTTTCATACACACAATTTTAACAAGTTAATTAAATCTTGGGTATTGATATTTATGTTATGCTTTGCTATTAAGGATGTTCGTAACATCGAATATATTGACCAGACAGTGTTTGTACTTATTTCCCAATTCTTCTACGTAAGCCAATAAAACAACCTCGGAGAAGTTTTTTGCGCTACTTTTTTCTTTCCATAACATACAATATGCCATATCATACTTCTGTTGATTTTTCTGGTAGCAATTCTTCCGTTGTTTCGCTTGCTAAATTGCGGACTTCTGGGGGAGTATAATCCATTATTTCATCGTTGGAAAAATTCCATGTTGAAAACTTTGAACAGATAACACTTATTAAATATCAACACAATATGAAACTTTGAAGTGATGAATTTATTTGTAGATATATGTCATTGTCACAGCTGCCTAAATATGGGTAAAAATTAGAGTACCAATCGCAGAGCGAGGAGACCGTGCGAAATATTTCATTTCGTACTAGTGCATAAGACGTAATTTTCTGTTCTAGTTCATAGTGCGAAATGATACGTACTTCAAGTAGGTCGTCGGAAAAAGGTTTATAATCTATATATTTCCTTATGGCATCCGTGGAATGCAAGGTATTTCCTAGCTCGCACAAGTCTCTCAAAGACTTCTGAGGGTTATGCTCGTAAAGGTACACCCTTTTGACGGAAACAATTTTTTTATTGTTATTACAAGGTGCCATTACAACTGTTGCAATATTTTTTGGAAGATAATCCTTAGAGCTGCTTTACAGTTCGCAATTTTTATTGCATTCAATAAATTGCACGAGATTTCTATCAATGGATGAGGCTACTCAGCTGTCAGATAGCGTCTCATTTACTTTTATAAAAGATAATAGTATTAGTGAACATAACTGCAGTATAGTAATTATTAATATTATTATAATAGAGTATTATACCTAGCCATATAGGTAGGTATATAGATACCTTTTACTGCAATATCAAATTTTATGCCAGTAATATATTTACACACTGCCATGAAAGAAGATACACTTTCTCAGGGCTTGGTTATGGGGGTTCTGGCCAATTCGGTAGGTAACCAGTAGGACAAAATAAAGCTCGGTAATTCAGTGAATATGCAGAGTTTAATGAGACAGTAGGAGCTTGATAGTAAATTACCACTTTGCTGAAAAATTAACAGAATAAGAAAGGGTACAAAAGGCGCATAAGCCTGAAAAATGACCAGGCGACAATCCAGAGGATTTCTCGAATTGAAATATCCCGATAGTTCAAAATTAGCAAGAGAATGTTTCTAACGTTGTTCTAGGCTCAAAGTTTTCACGCTAAATATATTATTTTCAGTAACTCGAGACATTCTTTCATTTCTTGCAAAAGCAAAAAAACCGTAGTGGAATGCCGCAAAAAGTTTAAATAGAAATACCGTAGAAACAGACGGTCCGGTAGCCTGAGGGGTATGCAACCCAACAATGACACGATGGAAAGGCGGGTTGCCAAACCTTGAATCTGGGCCCCTCGGATGAGATTTAAATATATAGGTATATGATGATATGATATGATAATAATACCTGGCGAAACAGTACAGTTCCAATAAAATCAACTGAATATCTCAGTTCATAGGCTAACAAACGACAGAGCCTTTGTCGCGCTACAGCTACACTTCAAAAGTATTATATGGAGGTAGGTTACCTATTATTATTGTGATTACAAATTTCTTTATTTTTTGAATGCTTCAAAAACAGCGGCTCCCTGAAAATATTCAATGAAGGGTGGGAAATACCTAACAGACATGCACGTTTTGGTGATTTTATCAATTTTGTAATGAAACTTTTGTTGTACCAAGTTATAGTATAGTAAAAATTTTCTATTAGTTTGAATTGAGTAAAATTCGAACGAGTTCGAATACACTGTGCCAGAGAGGTATCAACAATGTTGAAAAAATACGGGTTACCCTTCTCTCTAAGCGTTTCCACCAAGTGGAAAATAACTGGCAAACATCTGTCAGAAAACAACTACTTCCCTGGCTAATACCACGACGGAAATTGAACTACAACTGACAGATATTTGTGCAACGTTCGTCAAAGAAGTCCCAATTGCAATTGCTTGTCCCGTAATTAAACAGAAAATTATCCTTCATTTGGCTGGGAATGACCACCTGCAGACATGCATGTTTCGAGGTTTATTGCCTCTCATCAGTGACAGGGTAGGTCGGACAACATTATAATTGTCCTGTCCCTGCCGAATGAATGATAATCAACTGTTTAACTAATATTTCCCCACGGATAACACCACGATCCACAACCAAGTTAATCGAAGCGCCATCCGCACGGAACAAGACAAAACACTCCCAAGTAGCACAGTCTCCGGGTAGAGAAATCTGTAAAATTCGAACGAGTTCGAATACACTGTGCCAGAGAGGTATCAACAATGTTGAAAGAATACGGGGTACCCTTCTCTCTATAAGCGTTTCCACAAAGTGGAAAATAACAGGCAAGCATCTGTCAGAAAACAACTAATTCCCTGGTTAATAACACGACGGACATTGAACTACAACTGATAGATATTTGTGCAACGTTCTTCAAAGAAGACCCAATTGCAAGTGCTTGTCTCGTAATTAAACAGAAAATTATCCTTCATTTGGCTGGGAATGACCACCTGCAGACATGCATGTTTCGAGGTTTATTGCCTCTCATCAGTGACAGGGTAGGTCGGACAACATTATACAGCACTTGCGACTATATAACAGCTTATACTTCATTATAAATTGACAATTCTTCAATTTCCCTTTGAATTGCAAGCACCGGCAATACTGTTCGAAAGTGACATCAGTCTAGCAATTTACAGTATGTTAATGTACGGGTCGGCTACTTTGGCGGTATAGATGGAAATCAGACTAAGCATGTGCATTCGGTGTTTGTCCTATTATGGATATGTGCGGGTATTTCGAAATACTGAAAGAGTGGCGATTGAAATTCAAGAAATACAACTTTAAGTGTAGAAAAATAAGTGTTGGTAAACAATTAGTATAAGCTCCACCCTGTATACTAAGAAATAAAATATGTATATAAGGGGGTAATGATGTAAAACATACTAATCAATCAAAAAACTTTATTGTCAATGATTAAAATCTCATGGATAAACCGTTATTAAACAAGACAGTTACATCATTAACAATTAAATTAAAATTAGCAGTATAAAAAATATAATCTTGAATCACTATGAACAGACCAAAGTACCTAATAATATGACTTACCACCTGAATCAGATGAAAAATTTATTGATAGATCTACCAAAGTTAAGTGTTATTAGAAGAATAATATTGAATGAAAACCTATTTCTTTAGAAAAATAAAAACAGATATCACTGAATCAATAATTATATGGTTGTTGTCTCGGTCACTTCTACTTTCTTTTTAGTTTCTGCTCTGCTAATGTCATCCAATCCATCACTATGAGTCAAACTCTTCATCTGTGATTGAACTGCAAACATCTTTTACATATTCTGAAAATATAGTCATTACAGTCACTGAAAACTCATATTAATCTTTATGATATAAGAAAACAACCATCCAATAATTATTAACAATTCTATGTTGCCCCTAGAGGTAAAAGAAAAATAATTACTTACGTTTCAGTATGTCCATAATCATCAATTCAAAACATTTGGATTTTTTTCTTTGCCCAGTCCAGAGGGGCTCATCATCTTCGATTAGTTCGGAAACAACAACTGCTATTTAAGTTTTTGTAATCTGATCATTCAATAAGTACCAGTTTGTACATCAAAACTGATAGAGGAATGTGGAAGGACACTACCAAACTGAAAAGAAAGAGAAAATGCAGTTTAT
This sequence comes from Chrysolina americana, assembly GCA_958502065.1. NCBI lineage: Eukaryota > Metazoa > Arthropoda > Insecta > Coleoptera > Chrysomelidae > Chrysolina > Chrysolina americana. Next base: position 61,093,469 of record OY293415.1, on the reverse strand, counting down.
TGATAATTTGTATTAAACAATTCAAGTGATTTCTCTACAATCTCAAGAAACGTTAATATTATCATAGATAAATGAAAATAAGAAAGATCAGAACACTCTGTATAAAATATATAATTTTGAGTTCATTTACAAATTAAGCAGCTCCAATATTGTTGTTTTAGCAAGCTAAATTCATTGGTTTCAGTTCCAAAATTTCCTTGATCAATCGGTTCAAAATAATTTGACACAGCTCCAGATGTCAGCAACCATTTCCATGCCGTCCAATATCTGAATAAACAGGAACAACAACTGATAGCTTTTCTACTATTCATAGCATCATATGTAGATACTCTCTAATCAATAGTAGATATCACTACATTCACTACATAACCTAAATGCTAAAATAACAATTAGTGGATGGAGTACTGGAAAATCATAATCTTACCATGAAAATTATGAGTTTTGCAATCCTATTGATTCCAATCAGTTTCAAGTAGTTTGAAGTATATTTTAATTCTATGAACTCAAAACTCATTCCATGACCGCCATGATTATTAGGATAAAATGAACGATGGCGTCAGTGATATATTTATTTCATATTTACTAGGTAATATTGTTTGAACGTGGATATTATTTTTTTAAGTTACGTAGATGAATGACGTCATGACGTGGTCATTACCCAAAAATTACATTTAAGAAACCTTTAAGATAATATTAATTTCAAGGCTCCCTGTACACATGTCAGTAATGTTTTGAGAAGGTTAGACAAAAATATCGAACAAATAACATAACTACTCTGTCTAAGACATATCTGGGCAACATATAATCAAGGGTGATATAACAAGACCTTGATAAATAGTCGACTATTTTTATTGCATCTAAATTTCGACTGTATTTTATAATAATTTAACGAGACATTATTTTGGCATTAATAATCTGATGAGAGCCCGAGAGCGAAGCTCGAAGGCTTTCATCTCTGATTATTAATGCCAAAATAATTTCGAGTAAAATTAATAAATACAAGAGAAATTTAGCAGCAATAAATTAGTCGACAATTAATCAAGGTCGTGTTATATTTATGAAGATTATTTCTTGAATCCAGTTCTTCATATCTGTCATATGAATGACACTGTATTGTCAGGGATTGTAGCCTCGATATCTCATCGTTTTTGATTTTTAGGTAGGGTTTGATAGAATTGCTATTAGCATGTTCTGTTATTTTAATAAGTTCTTGTTCCGATACACCTGCTTTTGCCAATTGTGAAACAGCAGTGGCTCGGTGAGAATAATTTGAAAATATTTTGTTTGTCATATTCAAATTTGCCAATTCTGCAGACTTTTTGGTCCATTTACTAATTTCATGCACTTCAATTGGCATATTTTTGTACCAGCCAAGGGTTTTTTCTTTTCTCCAGTTGGGATTTACTGTCAGAAATAACCTGTTTTAATATTGATGTTTTCGCTTCTTTTCATCACTAGCTTATCTAGAAGTCTCACTGGACAACGACTCACTTCATTATGGTTAGGTACAAGCCATTTATTATTAGCACATTGTTTTGCTCCTCCCTGTGTGGTTTTGGTAAAAATAGGATTATATTGTATTCTACCAGTTGGAGTATCATCATTTCCAATTTCTTTTTGAAAATAATGAATCTAGCATGACGCTTCTTCATTTCCTCTCAACGCAAGTTCTACAGAAGCAATTAAGAAAAATTTTATTTGTAATCCTTCCGGTGTATTTTCATCCCACGCTTCTATCATTGCTATGTACTCGTTATCTTTAAATGCTGATGCACTAACCTTTCTCTTGTCCGGTAACATTTGAAGTTCCCTTCTTTTTGAATTTCTTGCGTTTCGTGCGGCTAAAAATATGGGACTAGAGAATGGATCAATTACTTTATTAAACTCCTTCATATATTTTTCTTTTACTTGTTTTGCCGTAATGTTCCACATCGTTTTAACCACATTTTCTTTATAATTTTCTCCATTACATTTTCGCATATTGAAAGCCCAATCTTTCAAAATGGACGCTATCATTTCAGTGGAAATTGATTCATTTAGCACATAGTTTCTTTCACTGCAAAACGTAAGAAATTGTTTCTTTACGTACTATTTTGTTTTCACTGTATTATGAGGCTTAGTATTTTGTATACTTTCGTCTATTGCATTTGATGATAAATCTCCGAATCGACTCATTTTTGAACAATTTTTGATATACGTCACAATTTGACAGTTCTGTTTGTTGTATATTGATGTCGATGTGGTTACTATGAAAATGAAATTATTTTAATATTTTCGATTGGTGGAGGTACTCTATGTATAATTAGGTATTATTGAAATTATACGAGGTAACTTAACTAAATTGGACATTCTGATTGGTTGAAAATCATACGAAAAAAATAATCAACATTATATGTATTATCTAATGAATATTATTGGTTATATTATTTTGATGTTACATAAACATATAGTTGAAAACACTGTGTTGGAAACGTCAAGATGACATTAATATAATGTTAGTTTGCCAATATCACAAAATTGCACAAAAGTTATATCTGGAAAATATTTTTGTTATGTATCATGTTTAGTGGGTCTATGCGATATTCCAGACAGATAGAGAAAGAAAACAAAGTACAAAATTAAAAATTAACAAAGTGAAAAATAAAAATGAATTAATTAAAAAACGGAACACAATTTTTTCGTTTTCTCCGTGAAGGCTCATCACCACATCTGCAAATCAATAAAACAATATGAGATCACTGAAAGCTACGAAGGCGTAGGAGGACCACCTATTGATAAAAAAATTATTTTTGCTAATTCTGGGATGTTAAGTCAGAATTCCAACGTATTTCAGAATTAGCAAATTCTGAGATAATAATTCGGAATTCTGACTTAGTATCTCGGAATTAGCTAATTCTGAGCTAATTCTAAGTCAGACATCTGACTTAATATCTAGGAATAAGCTAATTCTGAGTTACTGAGTCGGAATTCTGACTTAGTATCTCGGAATTAGCTAATTTTGAGTTGCTAAGTCAGAATTCTGACTCAGTATCTCGGAATTAACAAAAATAAAAATTTGAATATCAGTGGCCCTTCTACGCCTTCGTAGAAAGCTACAATGCCAGATAGTAGTGGAACATGAAATAATACAGACAGTAATGGAATACTTAGTATAATTATATTTGGCACCATTGAATACAGGGATATCGCAGTGATGACAACAATATGACATCGCAGAGACATCCATATCCGGCTATTATTGATTTTGATATCTAAGGGGTGTCGCGCTATAATATCGCAGGAATTTCAACGATATGATATCACAAGGACAGCTGAATCCCATTTTCGACAGTGTTGACTGGGTAGGAGTCGACTGAGCATCATTATTTCTCAAGTAGTTCTGTCTCTATATAAAATTCGAGTAAAAAGCGCAATTATCGCAATTATCGCAATTATCTCGTTCGTAGGTTCCGTAAATAATCAATTATTCAACATGTTGCGCTGGTAATAATCTCGGAATTAGCTAATTCTGTGTTACTTAGTCGGAATTCTGACTTAGTATCTCGGAATTAGCTAATTCTGCGTTACTAAGTCAGAATTCTGACAAGAGGCTTGTTCAGTAAATTGTCGTTAGAATACGATATCGTTGGGCTAACGACATTCCTAACGATAAATTCTTGAAATACATTCAGTATCGATGCCGTTAGAACAAAATCTGGTAACATAGTATCAAATGGTTTTGGTAAATGTTGGTACTAAAGTTTAATGTTTTGTGACCAAAAACGTTTGTCGATACTTGTGCGCGCGTTTGAACGAGGTTGTCTGCTGTCAGAATGAAATTTGGTTACAGTTTGAATAAAATATACGTACATAAATAATAAACAATTTAATAAATAATGATTGTTTTCATCCAGACTTGACTATGACTACAGCCAAACCGATAACAAAGAAGCAGCGGGGTATGAATGAAAGACGACTATAAGAGCCAATTTGAGGCATTTCTCAACGAAATGAGAACTAATGATTCTGAAAACTAGGTCTAGGTGGAACAATTTTTATATGGGTGCAGTCTATACATCCTATGATTCCTGGTATCTCATGTTTCATAAAGAATCTGTAAATTCATCAACTAGTTTATTTGTTATTATTGAACATCTGCTACATACTCATGTTTTGTGTGAAATATTTCATCAGCGGTCTGTGGAAATTCCACATATCTGTGCAAGATTATTCACTATAATAAAACGAACAAAGTTCGAGTGCGTATATAGGAGAGTTCAATTCCATGAAACAAATATTTCGTAAAACCGAAAAATGCCTGCCTCTCCATATAATTCCACACAGTGGAAATTAAGGCAAATATCTGACAGAAAACAATTACTTCCTCCTACGGATATTGAATGATATATGTCTTCTATTTGTGCAACGATCTTCACGGACACAAGTGCTACTTGTTATAAAGCCATATCAACAACCTCATGAACAAATCTGCTGACATTCGGTTGAGATGAAGTGTTGTATCTGTCTGATCCTACAGGCTTCTGGTAGCTGCCATGCGCCAGAAATAATGTGCTAAAAAACTGTGAACATGCAAATGACAGACTCGAAATATATGGCATCTATTTTCAACTCACCCTGATGACAGAGGCTGTTCCTGTGTTTCTTTGTGCTGGCAACATGAACATCACAACTTCTTCGAATAATTATTGTGCATTATTGTGCAGTGTGTGCAGTATTGTACATTTGCCGAAAAAGAATATCTGGTAACTCAAACGGGTTGCTTGTGTCCCTCAGGATTCTGAGTCACTGTTGTCTCAAATAGTTTCATAGATTATTTTTGAGCGTTCATATAATAAGTGCTGAGATAATCGTAGTATTCATGTATTCCACCTGCGCAATATATCTTCTCTAACTAGCTGTACGAGTGGTCTCTGGTTATTCATTTTTTATTGAACAATCGCACCACTTTGAAATATCCAAAAATTTGTGCTAACCACTCTTTCTCCTCTTTCCAAATATTTAGTTTCTAATTCAAATTTCAAATAATCACCTATACCAATATGTTTCATATGTTTAATATCCACCAACGACAATATAAAGACGGGAGTGAAGCTAGCCACATCCACAAAAATATATAGAAGAATAAAATAAATCATTATCTATGTTAATACGCGTTGTACATGTATTTTGATGGCAGGGAATTATTCTAGGGGTCAAATTTAATATGGGAGTTGTGATATTATAGTTTGTATTTAGGCCGTCCAGGGGATGGAAAAGGGGTGGATATAGAAAATAAATCATTATCTATGGACATACGAGTTGTAAACGAATTTTGAACACGGAAAATCAATCTAGGGTTCAGAGTTGATGGGGTAGTTGTGAAATTATAGTTTGTCAGGCCGTCCAGGGGGTAGAAATGGGGTGGATATAGAAAATAAATCATTATCTATGGAAATACGAGTTGTAAATGAATTTTGAACACGGGAAATCAATCTAGGGTTCAGAGTGCATGAAGCAGTTGTGAAATTATAGTTTGTCAGGCCGTCCAGGGGGTGGAAAATGGATGGATATTGGATATAAATCATTATCTATGGAAATACGAGCTGTAAAGGAATTTTGAACACGGAAAATCAATCTAGGGTTCAAAGTTGATAAGATAGTTCGAAATTATAGTTTGTCAGCCCGTCCCAAGGGGTGGAAAAGGGGTAGATATAGAAAATAAATCATTATCTATGGAAATACGAGTTGTAAACGAATTTTGAACACGAAAAATCAATCTAGGGTTCAGAGTTGATGAGATAGTTGTGAAATTATAGTTTGTCAGGCCGTCCGAAGGGGTGGAAAAAGTGTAGATATAGAAAATAAATAATTATCTATGGAAATACGAGTTGTAAACTAATTTTGAACACGGAAAATCAATCTAGGGTTCAGAGTTGATGAGGTAGTTGTGAAATTATAGTTTGTCAGGCCGTCCTGGTGGTGGAAAAGGGGTGGATATAGAAAAATCATTATCTATGGAAATACGAGCTGTAAACGAATTTTGAACAAGGAAAATTTATCTAGGGTTCAAAGTTGATAAGGTAGTTGCGAAATTATAGTTTGTCATGCCGTCCGAAGGGGCGGAGTAGGGGTGGATGATATAGAAAATGAATCATTATCTATGGAAATACGAGTTGTAAACGAATTTTGAACACGGAAAATCAATCTAGGGTTCAGAGTTGATGAAGTAGTTGTGAAATTATAGTTTGTCAGGCCGTCCGAAGGGGTGGAAAAAGGGTAGATATAGAAAATAAATCATTATCTATGGAAATACGAGTTGTAAATGAATTTTGAACACGGGAAATCAATCTAGGGTTCAGAGTTCATGAAGCAGTTGTGAAATTATAGTTTGTCAGGCCGTCCAGGGGGTGGAAAATGGATGGATATTGGATATAAATCATTATCTAAGGAAATACGAGCTGTAAAGGAATTTTGAACACGGAAAATCAATCTAGGGTTCAAAGTTGATAAGATAGTTCGAAATTATAGTTTGTCAGCCCGTCCGAAGGGGTGGAAAAGGGGTAGATATAGAAAATAAATCATTATCTATGGAAATACGAGCTGTAAAGGAATTTTGAACACGGAAAATCAATCTAGGGTTCAAAGTTGATAAGATAGTTCGAAATTATAGTTTGTCAGCCCGTCCGAAGGGGTGGAAAAGGGGTAGATATAGAAAATAAATCATTATCTATGGAAATACGAGTTGTAAACGAATTTTGAACACGAAAAATCAATCTAGGGTTCAGAGTTGATGAGATAGTTGTGAAATTATAGTTTGTCAGGCCGTCCGAAGGGGTGGAAAAAGTGTAGATATAGAAAATAAATAATTATCTATGGAAATACGAGTTGTAAACGAATTTTGAACACGGAAAATCAATCTAGGGTTCAGAGTTGATGAAGTAGTTGTGAAATTATAGTTTGTCAGGCCGTCCTGGTGGTGGAAAAGGGGTGGATATAGAAAAATCATTATCTATGGAAATACGAGCTGTAAACGAATTCTGAACAAGGAAAATTTATCTAGGGTTCAAAGTTGATAAGGTAGTTGCGAAATTATAGTTTGTCATGCCGTCCGAAGGGGTGGAGTAGGGGTGGATGATATAGAAAATGAATCATTATCTATGGAAATACGAGTTGTAAACTAATTTTGAACACGGAAAATCAATCTAGGGTTCAGAGTTGATGAGGTAGTTGTGAAATTATAGTTTGTCAGGCCGTCCAGTGGGTGGAAAAGGGGTGTATATAGAATATAAATCATTATCTATGGAAATACGAGCTGTAAACGAATTTTGAACACGGAAAATCAATCTAGGGTTCAGAGTTGATGAAGTAGTTGTGAAATTATAGTTTGTCAGGCCGTCCAGGGGGTGGAAAAGGGGTAGATATAGAAAATAAATCATTATCTATGGAAATACGAGTTGTAAACGAATTTTGAACACGGAAAATCAATCTAGGGTTCAGAGTTGATAAGGTAGTTGTGAAATTATAGTTTGTCAGGCCGTCCGAAGGGGTGGAAAAAGGGTAGATATAGAAAATAAATCATTATCTATGGAAATACGAGTTGTAAATGAATTTTGAACACGGGAAATCAATCTAGGGTTCAGAGTTCAGGAAGCAGTTGTGAAATTATAGTTTGTCAGGCCGTCCAGGGGGTGGAAAATGGATGGATATTGGATATAAATCATTATCTATGGAAATACGAGCTGTAAAGGAATTTTGAACACGGAAAATCAATCTAGGGTTCAAAGTTGATAAGATAGTTCGAAATTATAGTTTGTCAGCCCGTCCGAAGGGGTGGAAAAGGGGTAGATATAGAAAATAAATCATTATCTATGGAAATACGAGTTGTAAACGAATTTTGAACACGAAAAATCAATCTAGGGTTCAGAGTTGATGAGATAGTTGTGAAATTATAGTTTGTCAGGCCGTCCGAAGGGGTGGAAAAAGTGTAGATATAGAAAATAAATAATTATCTATGGAAATACGAGTTGTAAACTAATTTTGAACACGGAAAATCAATCTAGGGTTCAGAGTTGATGAGGTAGTTGTGAAATTATAGTTTGTCAGGCCGTCCTGGTGGTGGAAAAGGGGTGGATATAGAAAAATCATTATCTATGGAAATACGAGCTGTAAACGAATTTTGAACAAGGAAAATTTATCTAGGGTTCAAAGTTGATAAGGTAGTTGCGAAATTATAGTTTGTCATGCCGTCCGAAGGGGTGGAGTAGGGGTGGATGATATAGAAAATGAATCATTATCTATGGAAATACGAGTTGTAAACTAATTTTGAACACGGAAAATCAATCTAGGGTTCAGAGTTGATGAGGTAGTTGTGAAATTATAGTTTGTCAGGCCGTCCAGTGGGTGGAAAAGGGGTGTATATAGAATATAAATCATGATCTATGGAAATACGAGCTGTAAACGAATTTTGAACACGGAAAATCAATCTAGGGTTCAGAGTTGATGAAGTAGTTGTGAAATTATAGTTTGTCAGGCCGTCCAGGGGGTGGAAAAGGGGTAGATATAGAAAATAAATCATTATCTATGGAAATACGAGTTGTAAACGAATTTTGAATACGGAAAATCAATCTAGGGTTCAGAGTTGATGAAGTAGTTGTGAAATTATAGTTTGTCAGGCCGTCCGAAGGGGTGGAAAAAGGGTAGATATAGAAAATAAATCATTATCTATGGAAATACGAGTTGTAAACTAATTTTGAACACGGAAAATCAATCTAGAGTTCAGAGTTGATGAGGTAGTTGTGAAATTATAGTTTGTCAGGCCGTCCAGTGGGTGGAAAAGGGGTGTATATAGAATATAAATCATTATCTATGGAAATACGAGCTGTAAACGAATTTTGAACACGGAAAATCAATCTAGGGTTCAGAGTTGATGAAGTAGTTGTGAAATTATAGTTTGTCAGGCCGTCCAGGGGGTGGAAAAGGGGTAGATATAGAAAATAAATCATTATCTATGGAAATACGAGTTGTAAACGAATTTTGAACACGGAAAATCAATCTAGGGTTCAGAGTTGATAAGGTAGTTGTGAAATTATAGTTTGTCAGGCCGTCCGAAGGGGTGGAAAAAGGGTAGATATAGAAAATAAATCATTATCTATGGAAATACGAGTTGTAAATGAATTTTGAACACGGGAAATCAATCTAGGGTTCAGAGTTCAGGAAGCAGTTGTGAAATTATAGTTTGTCAGGCCGTCCAGGGGGTGGAAAATGGATGGATATTGGATATAAATCATTATCTATGGAAATACGAGCTGTAAAGGAATTTTGAACACGGAAAATCAATCTAGGGTTCAAAGTTGATAAGATAGTTCGAAATTATAGTTTGTCAGCCCGTCCGAAGGGGTGGAAAAGGGGTAGATATAGAAAATAAATCATTATCTATGGAAATACGAGTTGTAAACGAATTTTGAACACGAAAAATCAATCTAGGGTTCAGAGTTGATGAGATAGTTGTGAAATTATAGTTTGTCAGGCCGTCCGAAGGGGTGGAAAAAGTGTAGATATAGAAAATAAATAATTATCTATGGAAATACGAGTTGTAAACTAATTTTGAACACGGAAAATCAATCTAGGGTTCAGAGTTGATGAGGTAGTTGTGAAATTATAGTTTGTCAGGCCGTCCTGGTGGTGGAAAAGGGGTGGATATAGAAAAATCATTATCTATGGAAATACGAGCTGTAAACGAATTTTGAACAAGGAAAATTTATCTAGGGTTCAAAGTTGATAAGGTAGTTGCGAAATTATAGTTTGTCATGCCGTCCGAAGGGGTGGAGTAGGGGTGGATGATATAGAAAATGAATCATTATCTATGGAAATACGAGTTGTAAACTAATTTTGAACACGGAAAATCAATCTAGGGTTCAGAGTTGATGAGGTAGTTGTGAAATTATAGTTTGTCAGGCCGTCCAGTGGGTGGAAAAGGGGTGTATATAGAATATAAATCATGATCTATGGAAATACGAGCTGTAAACGAATTTTGAACACGGAAAATCAATCTAGGGTTCAGAGTTGATGAAGTAGTTGTGAAATTATAGTTTGTCAGGCCGTCCAGGGGGTGGAAAAGGGGTAGATATAGAAAATAAATCATTATCTATGGAAATACGAGTTGTAAACGAATTTTGAATACGGAAAATCAATCTAGGGTTCAGAGTTGATGAAGTAGTTGTGAAATTATAGTTTGTCAGGCCGTCCGAAGGGGTGGAAAAAGGGTAGATATAGAAAATAAATCATTATCTATGGAAATACGAGTTGTAAACTAATTTTGAACACGGAAAATCAATCTAGAGTTCAGAGTTGATGAGGTAGTTGTGAAATTATAGTTTGTCAGGCCGTCCAGTGGGTGGAAAAGGGGTGTATATAGAATATAAATCATTATCTATGGAAATACGAGCTGTAAACGAATTTTGAACACGGAAGATTACTCTAGGGTTCAAAGTTGATACGGTAGTTGCGAAATTATAGTTTGTCATGCCGTCCGAAGGGGTGGAGAAGGGGTGGATGATATAGAAAATAAATCATTATTTCTGGAAATACGAGTTGTAAACGAATTTTGAACACGGAAAATCAATCTAGGGTTCAGAGTTGATGAAGTAGTTGTGAAATTATAGTTTGTCAGGCCGTCCAGGGGGTGGAAAAGGGGTAGATATAGAAAATAAATCATTAATAATGGAAATACGAGTTGTAAAAGAATTTTGAACACAACAAATCAATCTAGGATTCAGAGTTGATGAGGTAGTTGTGAAATTATAGTTTGTCAGGCTGTCCAGGGGGTGGAAAAGATTGATTTCCCGTGTTTAAAATTCGTTTAAAACTCGTATTTCCATAGATGATTTATTTTCTATATCCACCACTTTTCCACCCCTTCGGACGGCCAAACAAACTATAATTTCGCAACTATCTCATCAACTTTGAACCCTACATTGATTTCCTTTGTTCAAAATTCGTGTACATCGCGTATTACCATAGATAATGATTTATTTTCTATATCCACCCCTTTTCCACCCCTTCGGACGGCCTGACAAACTATAATTTCGCAACTACCTTATCAACTTTAAACCCTAGATTGATTTCCCGTGTTCAAAATTCGTTTACAACTCGTATTACCATAGATAATGATTTTTTTTTATATCCACCCCATTCCCACCCCCGGCGGATGGCCTGACAAACTATAATTTCACAACTACCTCATCAACTCTGAACCCCAGATTGATTTTCCGTGTTCAAAATTCGTTTACAACTCGTAATTTCATAGATAATGATTTATTTTCTATATCCACCCCTTTCCACCCCTTCGGACGGCCTGACAAACTATAATTTCGCAACTATCTCATCTACTTTGAACCCTACATAAATTTTCTTTGTTCAAAATTCGTGTACATCGCGTATTACCATAGATAACGATTTATTTTCTATATCCACCCCTTTTTCACCCCTTCGGACGGTCTGACAAACTATAATTTCGCAACTACCTTATCAACTTTGAACCCTAGATTGATTTCCCGTGTTCAAAATTCGTTTACAACTCGTATTACCATAGATAATGATTTATTTTTTATATCCACCCCATTTCCACCCCTTCGAACGGCCTGACAATCTATAATTTCGCAACTACCTCATCAACTCTGAACCCTAGATTGATTTTTCGTGTTCAAAATTCGTTTACAACTCATATTTTCATAGATAATGATTTATTTTCTATATCCACCCGTTTTCCACACCTTCGGACGGCCTGACAAACTATAATTTCGCAACTATCTTATCAACTTTGAACCCTAGATTGATTTCCTGTGTTCAAAATTCGTGTACAACGCGTATTACCATAGAAAATGATTTATTCTCTATATCCACCCCTTTTCCACCCCCTGGACGGCCTAACAAACTAAAATATCATAACTCGCTTATTAAATTTGACTCCTAGAATAATTCCCTGCCATCAAAATACATGTACAACGCGTATTAACATAGATAATGATTTATTTTATTCTTCTATATATTTTTCTCAGTGTATTTTGTGGATGTGGCTAGCTTCACTCCCGTATATAAAGACACCTTCATCAACGATAAATTTTATCGTAGAATAACGATAAAACGATAACGATATTTTGTTACAGAATCGCAAATATCGTTAATTACCGATTATCGTTTAGTAACGACATAGTTATGCGTTACAGAATAGTCCTCTTAGTATCTCGGAATTAACGAAAATAAAAATTTGAATAACAGTGTTCTACGCCTTCGTAGAAAGCTACAATGCCAGATATTAGTGGGACATAAATAATACAAACAGTAATGGAATACTAGAGGCTTATTCAGTAAATTGTCGTTAGAATACGATATCGTTGCGCTAACACGACATTTTCGCCAACGACATTCCTAACGATAAATTCTTAAAATACACTCAGTATCGATGTCGTTGGAACAAAATCTGGTAAAATAGTATTACATGGAATGGTAAATGTTGGTACTTGAAGTTTCATGTTTTGTGACCAAAAACGTTTGTCGATACTTGTGCGCGCGTTTTAACGAAGTTGGCTGCTGTCAAAATGAAATTTGGTTACAGTTTGAATAAAATATACGTACATAATAATAAACAATTTAATGTAATATGAGGAAGGCCTTGCGCTGAGGAAGGTCTCGCGCTGAGCGCAAGGCCTTCCTCAGCGCGAGGCCTGGAGCTCAGCGCTGGCACTGGTTTGTCATTTTGACATTTGACTTGACAGCTGATCGCTTTGCCAATCAATATTTATTGTTTATGTGCTGTTAACGATTTCGTTAATGTTTATTTTTATAGAACGGTAAGTCTAATTATCGGTTTCTGTTAAATGTTCATCATTTTCTCAATATCTTATAAAAAAAAATTTGTGGATAGGTATATTTTAATTTTTCAGAGAGGCCGGTACTCCAAATGTGCATGATACCTATGATATGGGCCGCAGTGGTCATGATGGTAGAGCGCTAGTCAATCAGAGGGACGTGGGTTTGATTGCCAGCATGGCACTGGTCTCGTGCTAGGAATCGCACGTTAAAAGGTAAGACCTCGTTAATCCTTAGCTCGCACAAGTTTCGACTTCTGAGGGCTGTCGTTCGTAGGGGGATGACAGCTGGTTAACGGAAAAAACAATTTTAAACAACAACAACAATAGGTAAAGAGAGTTGAAAAGACCATAACTATAGGATTTTTCAAAAGTCAACGAGTTGGCCCATTCATGTTCCTGGTTGGGACTACGCCAAAACCAAAGAATAGAGATCTCACCTCAGAGTTGTGGAAGGTGGGTACAAACACTTCAATTGATTTCTACAATACACTTTTATTTCCAGTGCAAACCAAAACTTGTTTTTTCCAGTTGCTGTGATGAGGGAGCATCATATTACACAAAGCTAGGTTCAAAGAATTGCTTGAGAAATTCAGAGTGGCTTCGCCATACCAAGCAATAAAGGTTGAACAGGTAAAATAAATAATAATAAATAAATAAATATGTGTTTAACTCCTTTATTTAAAGTCGTTTTAGAGTGTTTTTTGTTTCAATGGAAATATTTTTGAAGCCGTTAAAATTTGCAAGAGCAAGTAATTTTTAGTTTTCATAAACTGTATTTTTTTTGGGAATGTTTAATATTCGTTTTTTGATCATCTTTACTTGATCTTTAATGTTTTGTGACCAAACGTTTGTCGATACTTGTGTGCGCGTTTGAACGGAGTTGTCTGCTGTCAGAATGAAATTTGGTTACAGTTTGAATATACGTACATAAATAACAAACACTTTAATATCATCTGTAATAAATAATGATTGTTTTCATCCAGACTTGACTTTACTACAGCCAAACCGATAACAAAGAAAGCAGCGGGGTATGAATAAAAGACGACTATAAGAGCCAATTTGAGGCATTTCTCATCGAAATGAGAACTAAGGATTCTGAAAACTAGATGAAACAATTTGTGTGGGTGTAATCTATGCATCCTATGATTCCTGGTATCTCATTTTCATAAAGAATCTCTGTAAATTCATCAATTATTTGTTATTATTAAACATCTGCTACATACTCATGTTTTGTGTGAAATATTTCATCAGCGGTCTGTGGAAATCACACATATCTCTGTGCAAGATTATTCACTATAATAAAACGAAACAAAGTTCGAGTGTGTATATAGGAGAGTTCAATTTTATGAATCAAATACTTCGTAAAACCGAAAAATTCCTGTCTCTCCACATAATTCCACACAATGGAAATTAAGGCTAATATCTGACGCAGAAAACAACTACTTCCCCTTACGATATTGAATTATATCTGTCTTCTTTTTGTGCAACGTTCCTCACGGACACATAATTGCAAGTGCTACTTGTTATAAAGCCATATCAACAACCTCATGAACAAATCTGCTGACATTCGGTTGAGATGAAGTGTTGTATCTGTCTGATCCTACAGGCTTCTGGTAGCTGCCATGCGCCAGAAATAATGTGCTAAAAAACTGTGAACATGCAAATGACAGACTCGAAATATATGGCATCTATTTTCATCTCACCCTGATAACAGGAGCTGTTCCTGTGTTTCTTTGTGCTGGCAACATGAACACCACAACTTCATTGAATAATTATTGTGTTGCCTCTTTATTCGATCTAATACATTTGCCGAAAAGAATATCTGGTAACTCAAACGGGTTGCTTGTGTTCCTCAGTATTCTGAGTCGCTGTCGATATTGTCTGCAATAGTTTTACAGATCATTTTTGAAAATTCATATATTAAAGTGCTGAGAATATCGTAGAATTCATGTATCCCACCTGCGCAATATATTTTCTCTAACTAGCTGTACTAGTTGTATCTGGTTATTCCTTTTTTATTGAACAATCGCACCACTTTGAAATATCCCAAAATTTGTGCTAACCACTTATCTTTCCTATTTCCTAATATTTAGATTCTAATTCAAATATCAGATATATACATATATAAATATATGTTCCATCCTCCATCGACGTCGTATACAAACGATAAATTTCATCGTAGAGTAACGATAAAACGATAACGATATTCAGCTACAGAATCGCAAATGTCGTTAATTACCGATTATCGTTCACTAACAACATCGTTATGCGTTACAGAATAGGCCTCTAAAGAGGCTTTAATGTCCACTGTGTGGAATTATGTGGAAAGGAAGGTCTCGCTCTGAGGAAGGTCTCGCGCTGAGAAAGGCCTCGCGCTGAGAAAGGCCTCGCGCTGAGGAAGACCTCAAGCTGAGGAGGGCCTCGCGTTGAGGAAGGCCTCGCGCTGAGGAATGCCTGGCATCGCGAGTTCCAACTCGGGTTGAATGAAAATAAAATAATGATGTCCAGATATACGTGCCTGAAATATTTCCCTTATTACCAGCGCAACATTTTGAATAATTGATTATTTACGGAACCTACGAACGAGATAATTGCGATAATTGCGCTTTTTACTCGAATTTTATATAGAGACAGAACTACTTGAGAAATAATGATGCTCAGCCGACTCCTACCCAGTCAACACTGTCGAAAATGGGATTCAGATGTCCTTGTGATATCATATCGTTGAAATGCCTGCGATATTGTAGCGCGACACCCCTTAGATATCAAAATCAATAATAGCCGGATGCGACGTCATATTGTTGTCATTACTGCGATATCACACTGCGATATCCCTGTATTTAATGGTGCCAAATATAATTATACTAAGTATTCCATTACTGTCTGTATTATTTCATGTTCCACTACTATCTGGCATTGTAGCTTTCTACGAAGGCGTAGAAGGGCCACTGTTATTCAAATTTTTATTTTCGTTAATTCCGAGATACTGAGTCAGAATTCTGACTTAGTAACTCAGAATTAGCTAATTCCGAGATACTAAGTCAGAATTCCGACTCAGTAACTCAGAATTAGCTTATTCCCAGATATTAAGTCAGAATTCTGACTTGGTATCTCAGAATTAGCTAATTCCGAGATACCAAGTCAGAATTCCGAATTATCATCTCAGAATTAGCTTATTCCGAGACGTTAAGTCAGAAGTCAGAATTCCGACTCAGTAACTCAGAATTAGCTAATTTCGAGATATCAAGTCAGAATTCCGACTTAATAACTCAGAATTAGCTAATTCCGAGATATTAAGTCAGAATTCCGACTAGAGGCCCATTCTGTAACGCATAACGATGTCGTTAGGGGACGATAATGGGTAATTATAGTTATTTATGTATCAAGGGCGTAAAGTAGGCGTTTACGGCATGCGGCGTGGATAATGGCCCGAAGGCGTTAGCCGAGGGCCATTTCACGCCGAAGGCCATAAACGCATTTTACGCACGTGATAAATACAAAATTTTATGCACTAGCGGTTTATACAGTGTCCACCAATATCTTGGAACAGCATGGGAAACTAACTTTTATGAAGAATGATATTTTCTGAGAAACTATTAATAAAAAAGTTTTCCATATGGTTCCAAGATTTTGGCGGACACTGTATATATATTTATATCGCAATTATCGTGTCAATAATCATCTCTGTATACTGAAATAGATTCATTTGTTCAAATTGTACACAGAATACCCAGTATATACCCACCTAATTATGACGTTGTTAAGAAAGCTGGTTGTTGTCTAGCAACAAATTCAATAAACAAGGTAAAGGTCATCTTCATGTTTATCTGAAAAAGTGCGTGAGTGAACTCAACACGAAAATTATGGAATCATCAGATGAAGAACATAATATATACATACCAATGGAAATTTTGGAATCGGCTGAGAGTGCCAAACTCGAACAGCTACCAACAAAGTCAAAAAATGGCGCAATGAAAATAATGTGAAGGTGATTACAGAAGATATATTACTGGGATATTTTTTTGAGAAGTCCAAGAATCGAAAACCATTTTCTTTGTGGTCATACTATTCGATGTTAAAGTCTACTTTGAATTTGTATAATAATATGAACATAAGCAAATTTCCAAAATCGATAGTATTTTTGAAGCGGAAGAATGATGGATATAAGCCGAAGAAATCCAAAATATTGAATAGGGATGAAATCGAACTTTTTCTAAAAGAAGCTCCAGATAATGTATATCTGATGATGAAGGTATGTTATAATAATAATAATAATAATAATACTCCATCATAAACACTCGTTGAGTGTACCCAAAGGCATAGCCTGTGCGGGTAGAGGACAGCTATTATTATTATTTACCTACCTATATTTAATAAGTAATTAAAAAACTTATTGATTCGTTTATAAGTTGCATTAATATTTGGGGTACATGGTGCTTGTCGTAGAGAAGAATTAACAAATCTCAAGCTTGATGACATTCAAGACCTAACTTATGCTTTATTGATTACAATTCGAGAGTCAAAAACTAAAATACAACAAACATTTACCATCTGCAGTACTGAAAACCAGTCAGTTAATTATTTGGATATTTATAGAAGATATGCTATAGTCTACGTCCCGCAAATACTGAACATGGGCGTTTTTTTATATTCTATAAGAACAACAACTGTACAAAACAAGTTGTTGGGAAGAATATCCTCGGTCAAATTCCAAGAAAAATTGCTGCATTTTTGAAGCTACCAGGCCAAGAAGAATATACGGGTCATTGTTTCAGGCGTTCTTCAGCCACTTTATTGGCTGATGCTGGGGAAAGTATCACCAATATCAAAAGACACACTGGTTGGAAATCAACTACAGTAGCAGAGAGACATTGAACAATCGATTTCAAATAAATTGAGCATTGCCAAAAATAATAATTATTTGGACCTACCATCCACATCTAAAATGAGTGGTGAGGATGTTTCAAAAGGGAATAATTTTCAAGAGGAAAGTGAATATCCCACCCTCAATATTCAAAATTGTAACAATTGCATAGTTAATATAAAATTCTAATTTTCAGGGTTATGGAGCAAAAATGTAGATTATGAATAAAAGTTGTTAAATGAGTATTTCTTTATTGAACTGAATCCATTGTTTCGTGGTAGGTCTTCCGTGAAATGATGTGCGTAGGTATATATGGACAATTTTAGTATATTGTCTACTTTACCGCCCGCGGGCCATAATGCGCCCACGAGCGGTAAAGTGCCACTTCACGCCCAGCGAACCGGGCGGTAAAGTGTACTTTACCGCCCGCTAGTGCATAAACGATATTTGCGATTCTGTAGATAGATATCGTTATCGTTTTATCGTTATTCTACGATAAAATTTATCATTTGTATACGACGTCGATGGAGGTGTCTTTATATTGTTGTTGGTGGATATCAAACATGAAACATGATTTAATTCACAGAACATATTGGTATAGGTGATTATTTGAAATTTGGATTAGAATCTAAATATTTGGAAAGAGAAAAGAAAGAATGGTTAGCACAAATTTTGGGATATTTCAAAGTGGTGCAATTGTTCAATAAAAAACGAATAACCAGAGACAACTAGTACAGCTACTTAGAGAAGATATATTGCGCAGGTAGAATACATGAATACTACGATATTCTCAGCACTTATATGAACGTTCAAAAATGATCTATAAAACTATTTGAGACAAGAGCGACTCAGAATACTGAGGGACACAAGCAACCCGTTTGAGTTACCAGATATTCTTTTTCGGCAAATGTACATATCGAATAAAGAGGCGGCAGTACAATAATTATTCGAAGAAGTGCTCCTGTTATCAGGGTGAGATGAAAATAGATGCCATGCATATTTCGAGTGTGTCATTTGTATGTTCACAGTTTTTTTAGCACATTATTATTTCAAGCGCATGGCAGCTTCCAGAATCCTGTAGGATCAGACAGACACAACAGTTCATCTCAACCGAATGTCAGCAGATCTGTTCACGAGGTTGTTGATATGGCTTTATAACAAGTAACACTTGCAAATATGTGATTAATGTGTCCGTGAGGAACGTTGCACAAATAGAAGACAGCCCAGTGAACCAGAATCCATCGCATAGAAGTTGCAAAGATTTACTGCTGGGATCTGCGACTTCGCAATGTGGATACAAAATAGAGGCACTAGTAATTATTTGTCCACAAACACGCTCATCGCCAGTAACTACCCAAGACGTCGCGAAGCGTACATTTTTAAGTTTCCGTAGACAGCCTCAAAGCGAATTCACAAAGCAGCGGTTTTTTGAAAGATTATAAATATTCAAATGGAATTCAAATGCACCTCTCACCGAAATTAAATGAATGCACACATTTGTAATTATTGCATTGAACTTTTGAAAGCATTCCTTTTATATTTACCAAGTTGATGAAATAAATGTAGGTTTGGGAATTTCTCTGGAATGAATTAATGGAAAGCAATTTGATGTAATTTTCAACATATTTATTAACACTAACTATTAGAAAATAACATTAAACAACAAAATAATAACATAGTCTTCAAAAAATATATTTATATATATAACGAAAACAAAAAAAAATTTCAATGGTGGCTAATCACAGAAATCGACGCAACTAAAAAAAACTTTCTTCATTGCATGCAGCCTCCACAAACCTGGAATGAAAGGTTGAGTATAAGTTGCTGCGCTATTTTAAGGCAGTAGTTTGGGGAATACATTTAATGCGCGTTATCCTGAAGGCACTGTTTGTGAAGCCATCCCCACTACACCACTACATAATCTTCAATATTTTTACTCCTTCTCAAATGAAATATATAAGTGAAAAATATAATTATTTAGAGTACACAGCATCAGAAATGAAAAAATGGAGCTTTTTCAAAATTATGAAGTGGGGGTAGAAAAAATTATTGAATACTCTTATCAAAGAAGAGTGAACGACCCTACTTGACGGTATATCCGCATAGACCTATACATTTTTCGGTAAAATTCCGTTAACTAATAGCCACGAGCTATCGACATAATTTTTTTTTTGAACTTACCTAGTTTCTCCTGAATAAAAATTCCAAATGAAATTTTTGGCGATCTCAACTAATTTCGGAGATATGGGCCTATTTTTGAGTGATGAATGGCAATTGGCAATGGCGGAAAAAACACTCAAAATTCTTCCTTCTTTAAACTAACACAATGTACACACCCTAATTCACCCGTTTTACACAATTTTTTTATTAAAAACGGCAATGGTTATTCAAAAATTCAACCTTCTTTTGAAAACATCAAAACAACACATTCATGTATAATGTTTAGTGAATTTATTTATGTCAAGTTGGTAACTTTGAACTTTGCATATTTGCACAGCCAACTTTCCTATGCATTTAATTTCAACATTAAAGAAAGGAAAATATTCACTCACTTTTTTTCCAGTAACCAATTTGACATGAATAAAATTCACTAACCATTTTGCCTATATTTGTAGTGTAGTAAAACTGCACTAACTAATTGTTCTAATTTATTTAAAACACTACTTAAAACAATTATTTACTAAAACATTTACTTCACTATGTTATTTTTACGGTGTCAGTCAGTTTCTGCGAACTCTGGAACTGTAACTAACTCTGAATTCTGACTGTCCTCCAGCGGTTATATAGTCGCAAGCAGATTCCATCCACGGCTCTCTCGATTATTCTGGAGTATAGAACATTTCATCTAGATGGCTCTTCGAACAGTATCGAACTGATCGATTTTATTCCAGCTTGTTCTCGGCGAAAGGCCAGCAGATATACTGTTGTAGTTGAACGAGGATGCATAATTAATTAGATCAGGGCCGGTCTCGAAATCGTTACATTGCCCCCTTGTTAAAGACGTTTCGCCCCGAAACGTCATTCTTGGAGTGTGAAGATATCTGCAAGATTCTCCATATCTGCACCTGGAAGTTCGATGGAAGTAGCACTCCACAGTCTTCAAGTTGGGTCGAGGAAGATGGTTGCAGCACACCAGAATGTTGATGCCGCTGGATCTGAATATTGTCTCCAACATGCTTCTTATAACTCTCCAGTCCAGCCCATCAAGCCAACAGGCCAATTTTGGGATTGCCAGGTCTACAATATTCTGGTCCAGCATCGTGTCTCTCAATCTCGTAAGGCTCTTCCAAATATCTTCATAAGACGGCTTATCTCGAGAACGCTTCTTGGTAACTATATAGTAGATGTTTCTCTGGCCTTTCCTAAGCTGTAACACCCCTCCAACTTCCGGGTTCTGTTCTCTCAGTTCCTGGATTCAACCGAACTTCTTGGAGAAAACTACTGCAATGCCTCTGGACATTTGGAGATCTTGTGCTACACAGTGAGCTAATGCGTAATCAGCAGACACCTTGAAAAGATCTCGTGACTCCTCTCGGGTTACCCCATATTGAACTTTCTGTCCGTTTGAGTACAGGGACATGAACCTCTGAAACGTCATTTCGTCCTCCGGTGATCTGACGGTGCGGACTTGATCGTGGTTTCCGGCGTAAGGGGACAACCTATTGAAGTGGACTACCCTAGGTTTTTCTCGTGGTGGCTTATATATGCGGTAGACGAGGTCGTTTATTCTTTTCATGATCTTATATGGGCCTTCCCACGAGTTCCGAAGCTTTGGTGATAGTCCACGGCGACGTTTAGGGTTGTACAGCCAGACTAGGTCACCTGTCTGATATCCACCAGCATCCTCCTTGATGTCGTAGGTCTCCTTCATTCTGTCGCTGGCACTCTGGATATTCAAACGGACCCGTTCGTGGATGTCGTCCATTTTCCGTCGTAGTTTGCTGACGTAGTCATCTCCCGCTGTGTCTTGTCCTGGTGGCGTCCCAAACTTTAGGTCACATGGAAGTCGCAGCTCTCGGCCTATAATAACCCTAGCAGGGGTTTGGCCGGTTGACTCATGAACTGCGGAACGATACGCCATCAGGAACAGATGAAGGTACTGGTCCCAATCCTTCTGGTGGTCAGAGACTACCTTGGACAGGTGGCGGTTTATCGTCTCATTCATCCGCTCCACCATTCCATCGGACTGTGGATGTAGAGCTGTGGTCCTCGTTTTCCGGATGTTCAGCATCTGACACATCTCCTGGAACAGGTTTAACTCGAAATTCCCGCCTTGATCCGAATGCAGCTCTAACGGGGCACCGAATCGACAAATCCACTCCTTCACCAAGTCGTCGGCAACGGTGATGGCTTCTTGGTTGGGCAGGGCATCTGCTTCGGCCCACTTGCTGAAGTAATCCATCGCCACAAGGATGTACTTGTTCCCGTGTTCAGATTGTGGGAACGGGCCAGCGATGTCAATGGCGATCCTTTCGAATGGGCTGCCCACATTGTACTGGCGCATCGGGGCCTTAGGTCTTGTTCGAGGCCCATTACTGGCAGCGCATACAGCACATTTTCTGCACCAGTCCTTGACGTCAACTTGACAATTGGCCCAGTAGAACCGTTGCCTAACTTTCTGGAGGGTCTTCGTCACTCCCAGATGTCCTCCGGTGACCCCATCATGGATTTCTCGGAGCACTTCCTGTCTTCTGCTCCTGGGAACTACCACCTGACGTATTTCTTCCCCGCCATCCTCCGACTCCAACACACGCTTCAAGACTCCATTGTCTAAGGTGAAAGAGTTCCATTGGGCCCAGTCAGTTTTAACGACTGAAGAACGACTGGAGAACAACTGGCTTTTTCCTGCCACGACGGTCTTCGCTCACTCTTCTTCCAGCCGATGACTAAACCAAGATCTGGATCTTTGTCTTGGTCTTTCTGGATCTTGTGGTCATTCCAGTTATCATCGACCGTCATGGTTCTGCAGAGTGTCGACTCCTTTTCCTCTGTTCGTCGGCAGTCGTCTGGACATGGTCTTCGCGATAGGGCATCGGCATTCTTATGGCTGGTCCCCGCCCGATGTTCGATCTCAAAGTCGAATTCCTGGAGCCTCTCAATCCAGCGTGCCACTTGACCCTCGGGATTCTTAAACTGTAGGAGCCATTTTAGAGCTGCATGGTCAGTTCTCAGTAGGAATCTTCGTCCATACACGTACTTGTAGAAGTGCTCAACTCCCTTGACAACAGCCAACAGTTCCCGCCTGGTGACACAGTAATTCCGCTCCGGTTTACTGAGGGTGTTGCTGAAGTAACCGATGACCTCCTCTTGTCCTTCTTGGATCTGAGACAGGACAGCTCCAAGTCCCACGTTACTGGCGTCCGTGTCCAAAATGAATTTTCCGTCTGGAAGGGGGTAGCTCAAGATTGGTGCGTTGATCAAAGCTCCTTTAAACTTCCTGAATGAATCTTGGCATTCATCTGACCACTGGATCTTTGTTTGTCCTTCCGTGAGCCTGGTCAGTGGTTTTGCGATGTTAGCAAATCCCAGCACGTATCGGCGATAGTAAGTGCACAAGCCAAGAAAACTTCGAAGCTGGTGAATGTCTTTCGAAACGGGCCATTCCTTAACAGCTTTGATCTTCTGCTCATCTACTGCCACTCCTTTCCCAGAGACAACGTGGCCGAAATAACCTACTTCTTTTTGAAACAGATGACATTTCTTAGGGCTCAGTTTCAGTCCGGAGCTTCTCAGTCGCTGAAATACCTCTTCCAAGTTTTTTACATGGTCCTCGAACGATCTGCCAACCACAATAATGTCGTCGAGATACACCAGACACGTCTTTCATGATAGTCCTTTCCAAACCGTCTCCATCAATCTTTCGAACGTGGCTGGAGCATTGCAGAGGCCGAATGGCATAACTGTAAACTGCCATAATCCGGAGCCGATGGAAAAAGCTGTCTTTTCTCGATCTTCCTGGGACAGTTCTACCTGCCAGTATCCGCTCTTCAAATCTAAGGTCGAGAAAATCGTAGATCCAGCCAGCGTGTCTAGCGTGTCATCTATCCTTGGGAGAGAGTAGCTGTCCTTTTTCGTCACGTTGTTTAGTTGACGGTTGTCTACGCAAAACCGTGTTGATCCATCTTTCTTCTTCACCAACACGACTGGAGAGGACCAGGGACTGTCGGATGGCTCGATAACTCCGTCTTTCTCCATGTCGCAGACTATTTTGTTGGCGAGAGGAAGTCTTCTGGCTGATTGCCTGATTGGTCGGGCATTTCCAGTATCTATCTTGTGCTGAACCACCTTTGTTCTACCGCCTCGGCCTACTCCGGTATCGAAGATGTCCTGATACTTCCTGACTAGTTCTCTCAGTTTAGGCTTCTGTGCTGGCCCCATGTCCTTGGACGAGATAGCAACCAACTTCTCCAATTCTGCTGGCATGTTACTGGCTTGACGAACAGTGCCGCGTACACTCCTTATCACAGAGGAAATTGACGAGCAGTGCCCCAGAATTGTTCCTTTCTTCAAAGTCACAGGGTAATAATTGACATTCATTACCCTTACCGGCACAAATTTATCAACTCGCAACAAGGTCTTCCCTAGTGCGATTCCTCGTCCAATTTTCTCATCATGGAGCTTGGGCTCGAACATCACCACGTTTCCATTGCTCGCACCCCCATCCAGGCGAGCCTCCAAAATGTTTTCAGCCCTCTCCGGTACGCTCACATCTTCAGCCAGCAGAACACGAATCATTTCTTCACTTCTCCCGTGAAGCACCATTTCTTCTCCATTCACTCGTAGAACGCCGTCTCTTAAATTCAACTCGAACCCTCTGGAGTTCATGATGTCCATCCCTATGATTGCATCATCCTCGATATCCGCTACTAGAGCCCGATGTTTCACTTTAGTGCTGCCCAAAGTCAGTTCAATTGGAAGTTCACCATACACAGTTGCCGGCTCTCCAGTTGCTGTGCGTAGCTTCCAATTCGACGATTAAATTCTTGCCGGTGTTTTGGCAAATGTAGGTCCAAGGATTGTCCTAGTCGCACCTGTATCAAGCAGCATGGTGCGAGGCTCGTTATTGATGAGACCGTCTACAAGAACACCTTTGTTCTGTCGTTGAAGGACAGCGACATATGCATTGTTATTTGGGGCTTGCTGGATACAGGCCGACGACTGCCCCTCCTCATCGACCTTCTTTAGTTTTCCTGTGTCGGTGTCGCTTCTTTAAAAGTTGGGCATTTGCTACGCACATGCCCAATTTTCCTGCAATTCCAGCACCTTATTTGTTACCTTTCAGACAGGACTTCCTTCATTAATTTTCTCATGACAGCCTCGATATTAGCGGGCTACTCTGGCTTTTGCAGGATTGCTTTGCTGCTTCGAATTCCAGTGCGCGTGCCAATGCATCCACGAGATGTGCGGGGCGAGCTAGTGTTAGGGCTTGCCGGGTTTCCTGGTCACGAAGTCCATCCAAAAATGCCTGGACCGCTAGTCGCTTCATTACATTTTCCGGTGTAGCTGGGTACGCAAGACGAACCAAGCGTGCAATATCTGCTTCAAATTCTTGCAACGATTCGCTTGATTTCTGGCATCGGTTCTTCATCTGTGAGTGATATACGTGTTCAAGGTGGTCTTGGCCATAGCGAAGTTCCAAGTGTTTTACCAGCTGTTCATAGTCTTCCTGTTGTTGGGCGGTGAGCGTTTGTAAAATATTTTTCGCCACGCAATGCCAGTGTCAATGCTAAAGCTTTTTCCCCAGCATTCCATCCATTTGCTTTGGCAGCAGCTTCGAATTGTCGGTGGTAGTTTGACCATGGAGTATATCCATCGAACTGAGGCGGTTTCAATGAGAGCTTTCCTGGTTCCGTACTGACCTTGAAATCTTTGATGTCTTTTTGAACTTCCTCCACGTTAATACTCAGTTCCGGCATTGTTCTGTTGAAAATTTCTGGGATGTGCACAGAATCCATTCGCTTTTCTAACTCACAAAATTTTTCCTTTATTTTGTACATTTCTGCCTCAATTCCTTCTTTGACTTGGTCACTTACTGTCTCTTTCAATTTTTCCATTTCTGTCTCGACAGTTCCCATCCTTTCTTCCAACCGATTCGCCACACCGCAGACTTCTTCTTTCAAGCTTTTTGAATTTTCTAGAAGCTCTTCTCTTAAATTCTCGGAGTTTTCTAGAAGCTTCACTTTTAAATTTTTCGAATTTTCTTCAAGCTTTTCTTCTAGATTTTTCAAATTTTCGTGAAGCTTTTCTTCTAGATTTTTCGAATTTTCTAGAAGTTCCTCTTTCAGGCTGACATAATTTTCTAGAAGCTTTTCCTCCAGACTCATTGAATTTTGAAGAAATGTATCTTCCACACTCACCGAATTTTGTTGAAGTTCTTTCAGACTCACGGAATTTTGTTGAAGTTCCTCCTTCAAACTATACGAATTTTCCAGAAATTTATCTTCCAAGTTTATCGAAGTTTGTTGGAGTTCGTCTTTCAAAGACTTCGAGTTTATTCATAATTGAACTCAAGTCGATTCCAGAGACTTCGAATAAAAACGTTTCGGGATCTTCTCCTTCTTCAAAGAGTCCATCTGTAAGTCTTTTCTGGAGTACGGCCTTCTTTCCAGTTGTTTCTAACTCCCCCTCCTCTAACTCTTGCTTCAATTCACTAACTTTAAGGTCAACCAGGTGAACTCTCCTCGGAAACATTTTGTCTTTAATTGTTTTTAACCGAAATATTAGTCTATTATTTATTTCACACAAAAAGTTTTCGGTTTATTGTCCCGCGACGCGCAAAACTGTCCAATTTGCAAACACTCAAATGTTCAACGGGTCACTAACTGTCTATTAGGCGCGATAAACGTCTATCAGTTTTTAGACGGCGAACACTTTAACACTTATTTATTTTAAACATCCGACTTCTGACAACAAATGTAGTAAAACTGCACTAACTAATTTTCCTAATTTATTTAAAACACTATTTACAACAATTATTCACTAAAACATTTACACTAGATTCAAATTTTTTTCTACAGTGCCAGTCTCTATCTGCGAACTCTGGAACTGTAACTAACTCTGAATTCTGACCGTCCTCCAGCGGTTATATAGTCGCAAGCAGATTCCATCAATGGCTCTCTCGATTATTCTGGAGTATAGAACATTTCATCTAGATGGCTCTTCGAACAGTATCGAATTGATCGATTTTATTCCAGCTTGTCCTCGGCGATAGGCCAGCAGATATGATGTTGTAGTTGAACGAGGGTGCATAATTAATTAGATCAGGGCCGGTCTCGGGGTCGGTCTCGAAATCGTTACAATATCAATCCGAAACATCAAAGGCGCCGACTGGAAGTGAATTTACTATTTACTTGTCTACGGATAAAATTAGATTCAATCCTGGCAAATAAAAAAAAATACGTAAATAATTGGCCAATAATTGGTGAGTTTTCAGATGAAATTACTTCATATGAATTGCTCAAAACACACCTTTTTGTGCGAAAATTTCAAGAAAAAACTTCGGGGAGACCCCCAGATCCCTCTTTGTGCTGGGGGGTATTCCTTACACCCCAGACCCCCGCCAGGTCACTTTCTCAAAAAAGGCCTCGCAGAAATGTTTTGCTCCGGGCCTCGCCCCTGTTAACATTGCTATGATATCGATGTATACGAGATGTAACCTCGAGTACGTACCACAGATGTACTCATTTTACATCTATGCGATGTACCTAGGATGTAAAGTTGGATACGAGATGTAACCTTGAGTACGTACTACAGATGTACTCATTTTACATCTATGCGATGTACCTAGGATGTAAAGTTGGATACGAGATGTAACCTTGAGTACTTACTACAGATGTACTCATTTTACACCTATGCGATGCACCTAGTATGTAAAGTTGGATACAAACTTCTCATGGCCATTTGTGTTAACAATGTCATGCTATAATGTACATGAGACGTAACATTGAGTACATGCTGTGTATGTGCCAATACAAATCTATGCGATATGCTGTACAGATAACAATGTACCTATAGGAAATGAACATATACAGATACATTATACTCTCCACAATATATAAAAATCCATATTTTTTGTGTTCTTTGCGAGTCATTGAAATGGTAATCAAATTCGAACCGACAGAAAATAACTTTCTTTTTAAATCTACGTTGAACCTTACCTTGAATAAGTCCCAATTAGGTTTCCTTCGATCCTTTGCAACCAATATCAGGAAACGAGATAAGATATATGTTTTATCATATGGCTACTTATGAGAGAATTGAAAAGGAAATGCTAAATATTGTTTGTCAATTTGACATTTGACTTGACAGCTCATCGCTTTGCCAATCAATATTTATTGTTTAAAGCTGATTTCATTAATGTTTAATTTTTATAGAAAGGTGAGTCATCGGTTTATGTTAAGTTCATCATTTTCTCCATTTCTAATTAAAAACTCAGTGGATAGGTATATTTAAATTTTTCAGAGAGGCTGGTACTCCAAACATGCATGATGTGTTATACCTATACTAAATTATCTTTGGTTTTTGATGAAATACTCAAGTCCATAGGTGAAGAGAGTTGTAAAGACCATAACTAGGATTTTTAAAAAGTACGTACTTGGTACATGTATGAGATGTAAAAATATTATCAGGGTATATTTTTATAGAGTTATCTCCAGATCAGGTGATAATAGGACTTTCACACACATTCACTTGACTGCCGACCACAAGTATGCCATCTGTCCTTCACCACGGTCGAAAGGCAAATCCTCAATTTGTATTAAATGTTTATTTTGAATCAACGCGGTAAGTTGGCAAGAAGTTGGCAACACAGATCGTAGGCAATGTTGGCTAACCTGAAAGCGGGAGGCGATTGCGTGACCGGCTGACCGGCTGTTGCCATATTTATTTCTGGTTCTTTGTTCTTTGTATCTATGCATTGATCGAGGATCGAACCTTTGTTTCTTTGAATGCTTTGCATACCGTTCATGTTCTGATATTTCCACCTGGAACTGATCACATTTGCGGATTTTAGTGTCCACAAACTGAGTGTGAAAAGTGAGTATCGTTGTGTCATTTACCGTTATGAGATACCAATATAGTGGCATGACCTAAAAAATACGACCTGTATATTTGAAATATGAAAATTTAGAGCTGTTCAATGGTGCCAAATTATACTAAGTATTCTATTACTGTCTGGATTATTTTATGTCTCACTACTATCTGGCATTGTAGCTTTCAGTGGTCTCATATATTGTCTTATTGATTTCCAGATGTGGTGATGAGCCTTCACGGAGAGAACGAACAAAATGTGGAAGCAGCCTGTTCTCTTGACAGTAAAAGGAACCAAAGCAATTGACTTTTAGTTTTTTAATTAACATATTTTTATTTTTTACTTTGTTAATGTAATGCCAGAATGTTTTAATTTTTTGAAGTTTTTTTTTATATTTTTGTTATATTATTTTTTTGATATTGAAAATGTATTTTCTTTTCCTATTTGTTGCTTCTGTCTGGAATATCGCATAGACGTTGACGTCTCTTGAATATAACAGTGAAGAAATCTCTGCGGCGTCTCAGAACTACATCGCAAAGACGTCTCGGGACTACATCGCACAGACGTCGCCAGCATGCATCATGAGTGTGACAAAAGTGAATCGTTGGGACGTCTGTGCAACGTAACAATGCAAGTCGCAGGTCACGAATAAGTGACTACGCAGCAATATCTTAGAGATGTATCTATGTTGGCTGTGAATCTTCTTATGACTTTTACCTATAGGATCATTTATTATCGACCAGCTTTCTTTAACTTTATTTTTGCCGATTCAAGTCTATTCTAATACATTTTTTTGTCTTTCTAATAACTTTTCTATACATGTTTCTATAGTCATTGTAGTATTGATAGAAACTTACATCGTTAGTAAATTTATTTATGTAGTTTAGAGACCTTACATTTTTTGATGAAATCTTTAATCCTTTAGTCAACCATGATTTTTTTTTAATTCTTCTGTTTGATTTTCTGATAAGGAAAAGATTTGTTATACAAGGTCAACTGGTTATGGAAAGAATGAAAAGGATCCTGTTGGGATAAGGTATCATCCCACTCATTCCGCAAGCAATTTTCATAAAACCTGTTGTGCTGTACAATCTGCCATATTTGAATTTTTTTTGCTTCATTTTCACATCAAAATCAACAATGCATTTCACAGCCTCATGGTCTGATACTTCAGATATTATTTATCTATAATACTACAAATGTAACCTATTCTTGTTGAAGATAATTAAATGATTCGTGTGTTAAAAGTTACATGCATATTCAAGTTGAAAGAACTCAACAAATTACTAAGGAGAGTAGTGACTATTTATATTATTATAATTACGCATATTACGCACGAATATTTGGAGTTCAGAGGATGGTATTCTATATAAGCATATTACATATGTATTTATTGTTTTAGAATATAGATACCAGTGAAAACTCAAAATGTTCTGCACTATTTGTTAATTTCAATAAAATGTAAAGAATCTTGCAAATGATTATTAAAATAAGTATCATTGTTCCCCCATGAGATAAATTAGTTCTACAATATTTTGAGACCACTGTATAATTTGGAATAACAACTGTTTCATCACAATCACACCAGTGTTCCGTCAATAATACCATACCTGGTAAACTCAAACTGTCCATGAATATATACATGTGATCGAATTTATTTCGAACACATTGACATAACCTAATACTAGAGAAAGGGCGTTGTTATTTAGGTTAATAAGATTATTTTTATTAGCTGAGTAGCATTCTTCAGCATCTAAACCAATTGAGTTTGACTCAAATGTGGACCTAAAAAATTATTCTTTGGGTACAGAAAATGGACCTAGAGTCTATTCCGATGTATGAAAATGGCCTGACTTGTGAAATACGGACACGGTCCTTAGGAAGATTATCAAAAGAAGTTTGGAAACTTCAAGGCCGATTCAGATACATGCGTGCAAATGCAGAGTTTCTGAAGTACGGGCGGTTAAGAAGCCTTTTACTTACGTTTCTATGGCAAGATCATATTTTATTTGATTCTGTAATAATTTTTTCAATCCTCGAGTAGATTGCTATTCGAGTTTTTCAAATAATCCCGAGATATTGTTTACTGTATCTTTTGTCTCATGCTTGGTGGCACGCAAATGTATCTGAATCGGTTTTAAAGGAAGTGAAAAATACATCGGGATCATTTGGAAAACTCAAATAGCATTACTCCAGCATTGACAAGATTCCAGAACCAAATAAAATATGTTCTTGTCATAGAACCGTAAGTAAAAGGTATTTAAACCATACGTGCTTCAAAAACCCTGCATGGACACGCATATGTATCTGAATCGGCCATTAGGAAGCAACTCTGAAGCATTGGTAGCACTTTGAAGTGTATTCATTTATGGTTCTTTTAAAGCATGATATCCAAATTTTTTGGATATCATGCTTTAAATGATAGGAAATGTTTTTGAAAAGACTTGAATAATGCAAAGGTCCACCAACAAGTAGACAGTTATCGTTATCGATAAATTGGGTAAGTTTGCGAAACATTTTGGAAAGAGGTTTTTGAAACTTCATTCTTTGTACATAGATGTACTTTGCTGTACATCTATTAAACAAGAATTATGAGGGGCTATTCTAAACAAATCTAAATGAGAATTGTAATTGGAATTTTTGCGAATAAAATACTGTACATAACACATATCGATTAAAAATGAAATCGAATGAGTTTTGTTTATTACAACACAAATCACTGTACAAAATTCCATTAGTGTCAAGATCGAAAATTCACATTCTTTATTCCTTATTCATTAGATGACAGCATACGGCTACCATAAGGAATTCTTAACAAACTCAGATGGAAAAAGTCATCTGGAATCACCATCGGCAAGGTTTTTGTTGAAAAAAATTTGGTACTATTAAGTGAAGGATTTTTTCCTGTATTTTAGTGAATCGGTAACTAAGAAAAGTTGACCATTTCTGTGGTGAAGATTCAATTCATGATATAACCACAGATGAATCCGTATAAAGCACTGCAACTTCAAAAGCATTTCCAAAACCATGAAATGCGACAATGGAAGAATAATGTAGGTAATTTGTCGGGGGAGTTCAAAAGTCTGAAGAGGATTTAGTTCTCATTTGAACTGTAGCCAAGAACGTTTAATATTATGGGGTATTTTAGAATCCTAATCAATGTCCAAATTCCAAAGATGTTGCACCATGAGTTTGAGTTTAAGGGTTATTGTGGTGAGTTAGGCCACACAGTTAAAGATTCTTGCCAATTCAGGCAAAAGCGAGCGTTGAATGCAGGGCCTATCTAATGAGGAAATATCAACAGTGAATGTGTCTAATGAGGGGAACCACATTAAGATAAACTTTTTACATTTAAATTATTGCAACGTGCGGGTGCCGGTCCGATATAACGGACATGATCGCCTGTGTTTGGATGACCGACCTCCGCTTGCTCAAAACGCATGAAATCATCGCATTCCGACGCAGAGATTTTCTGAATTGTTCTAGATGGCTCCATCTGGACACGACCGGAACTATGAAAAATATACGAGAGTCTTTGAGAAGAATTCTACATCGATATATTTTGGAACTCTCAAGGTTACAAAAATATCGAATATTATTGTTGTGAACATACTGATTTTGACGCTATGCGTTTGTGAATCGTGGCTCACTTAAGAACTCTCCCGCTCGCCTAATTTTCTTAAAGACTACAATGTAATTATCTTATGTGCTGTGAAGAAGTCTTTTGGAAGAGCGAGTGGTGGCCTATTACTGTTCCACAAGAAGAATTATGACGTCGCTACACTAGATTTAAGTTCTTGGTGTATTATATGTTTGTTTTCAACCCATAATATGGTACTATATAATTCAAACCAACCCTCGATTTATCATATATTGTTGCGTTTTCACGTATTTTTTGTATTTGTGTAGCAACCCTTAATTAATGAATATGACAATGTCATAAGTTGGTCGTCAAGAACTACCAGAAAAACAATATCGTAAAAAATAATAACAACTTTTAACTTCTTCTTGTCACGAATTTTGTATAGTTAGAGAAGTAATAAAACTACTAGTAGTCGTCATCTTGGTTTTATTGCGAGTTCAAGAGCGGTAGCAGATTTCCAGCAACAAAAAGTTACATTCCATTTGAAA
Organism: Chrysolina americana; assembly: GCA_958502065.1. Taxonomy (NCBI): domain Eukaryota; kingdom Metazoa; phylum Arthropoda; class Insecta; order Coleoptera; family Chrysomelidae; genus Chrysolina; species Chrysolina americana. The sequence goes on along the minus strand of OY293415.1, from coordinate 61,060,597 downwards.
AGAAAACTCATACTCACAAACATAGTCCATCGGCCGGGATATTGATCGAAATCTATTGAAATGCGTCTTACTGAAGTAGCTACACGAAGTATTCAGCATTTGTAGCCATTGAGGAAGTCCAAAATAAGTTTCCCAAGCTCTTAGCTATTCAGAGAGAAGAAAGAGCCATCCCAAGAGCAAATAGCATCGCTATCTTCCGTCGCCTAGAGTCAAAGTCAGTATTTTCCTTTTCATCCCCTTTCCTTTCCACGATTGTTTGAAATATATTTGATCTTGACTTTGGTTTTAGTTGTTTGAGAGTTGACATCATTTTCTTATCTTACCGAGTTAAAATGGCTAACATCGACATATTAGTAAAATGGAGGGCAGTGATAAAAGGTAAAGTAACAATTTTCTCAAAATTCGTCATGAAATTGACCCCGCCGATAACTGATGAAAACGTATTGCTCGAATTAGAACAACGTTTAGAGCGTTCTGCCTCTCTTCTCAATGACTTTGAAGCAGTTCAGTTAGAAATTGAATTATTGTCGACTGATGTAGATTCACAAATTCTAGAACGCGAAACATTCGAGCAATCGTTTTATACTTCCACCACAAAGGCTAAGAATATTTTGAATTTCGCTAAAGTGGATCAAAATAGTTACGTAAGCAATACGAGCATGACGAATAATTCAGGTTCCACGAGTCCTACGAGTAACATAGGGGCCACAAGTCCTACTAATCAAGGTATGTCAGAATATCAGATTGCCTATAATTGACTTGCTAAAATTTGACGGTAGCTTTGACGTTTGGATAGAATTTAGAGATATTTTCGAATCACTCATCCATAAAAACAATTCAATCAATGAAATACAGAAATTTCATTATCTTCGTTCTGCGTTGGAAGGTGGTGCCAGGCAAGTTATAGCTAGCTTAGAAATCTCTTGTCCAACCGATATAACAATTCTAGAATTTTAGTACAGAACCACGTGAAAGCTCTATTCAATTTGGCAAAAATTCATGATGAATCTTCTGTCTCTCTTAGAACCCTCATGGATAACGTTGTAAAATATATGCGTGCATTGAAATCATTGAACCAACCAACTGATAATTTGGGATACGTTGGTTATCCATCTCAATTCTATGAAACTAGATTCCAACACAAACAGGGAATAGGAAGAAAAGAAAGCTTCTTATCCATCTCCTAGTTTGGAGAATTTATTCACATTCATGAAAGATCGTGCAGACCTTCTCGAATCTATTGAACAAAATCAATATAGTAGAAAAAACTTTATTAGAAATACACAAGAGATCAGAAGCAAAACTTTTTTAACCTCAAATCAGTCAAGCAAGATTTCGCAGAAAGTATGGTGTTCACTTTGTAGAAACGATCAACATTTCATACAAGATTGTCCTGAATTCAACTGTCTTAGATATGGTCATTTGATAAAATAATGCCACTCCAGTTCTTGCAAACGCTGTAAATCTAGACATCATACTCTTTTACATGTCGAATGCAAAAATAACTCGAATCCAGAACAATCTGTGAATAGTGTACAAGAAATCGTCAATTTAGCTGCTAGTCACATAACAAAAAATTAGCAGGTTCTTCTCTCAACAGTTCTTCTGCGTGTTATTGATAATGAAAATAAATCTCACATAGCTCGTGCTTTATTAGATAAAGGTAGTCAAAGTAGCTTTGTCACCTCAGAATTTTGTGATAGTTTGAATCTTCCTAGGAAAAGAGTTGATATCAATGTATCTTGCATAAATGAAAATCAAATCACTATAAAATCTTCTTGTATCATATGCATACAGACAAATCACAACTCATTTTCAATGAAACTGTCATGTCTTGTTGTTCCTCAAATAACTACCAATCTACCCAACTTTAAAGTAGACCTGACTTCAATAAATATACCATCACATATAAAGTTGGCTGACCCTCACTTTGGCATTCCCAATAAAATAGATTCACTTTTGGGAGCTGACTGTTTTTGGCAATTTTTGTGTGTCGGACGATAAAATTAGGGCACCAAGGTCCTATCCTCCAGTACACTAGGTTTGGATGGCTAGTATCCGGTACTATACAATCATTGCCTCCCGCAGTAGTACATTGTAACTTCATTCATGATTCAGATAGTCAAATTGACAAGCAGCTCTGCCGATTTTGGGAACTAGAAACTTTTTCAAATTTCAAACCTTTTTCGCAAACTGAAAAGACTTGTCAATCACACTTTCTAGAAACTTTTTCACGCAATGAAAATGGTCAATTCGTAGTCACAATTCCACTGAAAGATACTCCTGAAAAATTAGGTGACTCCTATCAATCTGCGAAGAAAAGGTTTCTCACTCTAGAACGTAAACTTGAAAAGCATCCAGAACATAAAATTGAATATTTCAAATTCATAGATGAATTTCGAACATTGGGTCGCATGTACAGAGTAGAAAACAAAGATGAAGCGAAATTTGCATATTATATGCCACATCATAGTGTCATCAGAGAAAGCAGTTTGACTACACGTTTGCGTGTTGATTTTGATACTTCTTGCCCAACAAATACAGGTTTATCTTTCAATGATATCCAGATGATAGGTCCAACTATTCAGCCTGATCTTTTCAATGCTCTGATTCGTTACAGAAAATACAATTATGTAATATCAATTGACATTGAAAAAATGTACAGAATGTGTATAGTTAGCCCAAGTCAGACATCATTGCAACGAATTCTATGGAGAGACAATATTCAAGATCCTATTGATGTTTATGAAATAACTAGAGTAGTTTATGGTACTTTATCTGGTAGTTATCTTGCCATTAGGTGTCTCTACCAATTAGGGGTTGAATGCACAAACCCAGTGATATCAAACGTACTTAATTAAAAATCATTTTTATGTTGATGACATGTTGACTGGTGGTAGCACAATAGCTGAAGTGATATTCATTGCAAATACAGTTTCTGATGTGCTTCAGTCAGGTGGTTTCAAATTGAGGAAATGGGTGTCCAATAGCCCTGATATTCTTGCGGGCATTAATAGTTTAGAAAGTGCGGATATTCTTGATTTGAGAGTCAAGGAAAATACCAAAACGTCAGGTTTATTATGGAATGGAAAACTGGATTGTTTCGCATACATGATTAGTGATAGGTTTCAGAAACGTGTCACAAAACGATCCATACTGTCGGAAATATCGCAAATATTTGATCCACTCGGATTACTTAGTTGTGTAATAATTACGGCAAAAATTCTGTTACAAGAGTTATGGTCTGAAAAATTAGGATGGGACGATGTTCTTCCTAATCACTTACACACAAATTGGATATCTTTTCGAGATGAACTAATTCATCTAAACGATATCAAAATACCCCGACAAATAACTTGCATGGATCCTATTAGAATAGAACTGCACGGATTTTCGGTCAGTTCTTCTAGAGCGTATGGTGCTTGCATATATATGAAATAAAAAAATGAAAATGGTGATACTTTCATCAAATTAATTTGCGCTGAATCCAAAGTAGCACCATTGAAAGTGCAAACCATTCCTCGTTTAGAATTGGTCGCTGCTTTGATGTTAGCAAAGTTAGTAGATTAAGTGAAATCAGCCTTAGAAATTTCTGCAAACAGTAAGAGATTTGAGCCGGTTCTGGGCCTCCCCCCACTACTATGACGTCATCAGTGACCTTGGGGTGACCTTCAGGGATGACCTTGGTGCATAGGTGCCTGTGTGGGTCTATGACCTTGGGATGTCCTTGAAACGATTTTTAAATTTTGTAATTTTTGACCTTGATGTAGGTTTTGATGAGGTGTTCAAGGGTTTTGTTTGACCTTGAGATGACATTTGGGTGACAGAGATTTTTTTTCATACACGGACAAGTACTTTTTCCAAGTACTTATATACTTTTTTTTTACCTCCAAGACTAAAAACATTTATGTGAACACTTGCTACTATGTATGACTTTCATATTATGTACTAACACATGAAAATCTAGAGAAGGCACACGTCCACATGCCACGGAGATCCAGTCAGATATGTGAACTCTGATTCCTCTCCGATACTTACCTTGTAGTGGTGGTGGTAGTAAGCGTTTGTGACGTCATCCGACTATGAGGAGTGCATCTGAAGTAGCCCACGCTCGACGCTTATAATATATACGGACAAGTACTTTTTCCAAGTACTTATATTTTTTTTTACCTCCATGACTACTATTACCTTCATGTGTATGTACACTTGTTACTGTGCATGACTTTCATGTGTACCAACACATGAAAATCTAGAGAAGGCACACGTCCGCACACCACGGAGATCCAGTCAGATATGTGAACTCTGATTTCTCTCCGCCAGTGTATACCTTACAGTGGTGGTGGGAGGAAGCGTGTGTGACGTCATCCAACTGTGAGGAGTGCATCCGAACACGATCCAGTCATACGTATCAGAAGCAACCCTCGCTCGACTCTCGTTATAGTGGGAATGGTCCGCTGACGTCACACATCCACACGATGCAGTTATGTAACGACTACTGTTCACTCTTCATCTTGTATGTATCGATAGCGAGTTGGATTAGAAGTGTGCATGGTGGGGGCTCTGTGACGTTGCATGAGTAGTCGAAGCGGATAGAATTTGTTCATCCTCTTCCCCACTCATTGAAATTATATTTAAAGGAGGTGGGAATGATTGTTAAATCAGTATCTCATAGAGTTTTGTGCTGAGAACACATCGAGAAAATGTATTCCTGTGACTGTGGTAAATCGTTTACTCGTAGTGATAATCTCCGTCGTCATCAACTTCAGAGTTGCCAAGGTGGGCCTTCTGTGAAAAGGATTAAGTTAGATGCGGCTGCATCGACACCAATGTACACATGCAATTGTTGTAATGTGACAATCCCTGCATCCCAAGTTAGTTCTAATAAAAGAACTCTCCAGCACAAGAATAATGCATGTGTCCAAGTTAGTGATGGCATACAAATTATAAGAAATGCTTTCAAGTGTAGAATTGTAAGCTATCGAGTGGAAAGTCCGAATGTGTACACTGACTATATGTCGTTCTTCAATGAGATCAGGGAGAAAGTTATTGGATTACTTGAAGAGGCAATAAAGGTTCACAAGATATTCAAAGTGAATATGGAGGTATTTGGCAGCTACATTGTCCAAACACGGGATTTGATTGATACCAAGTCATTCAACTCACAAAATAAAATTGTGGACCAGTCTACGGATTTGGATGCGTTATTTGATGGATTCCGTGATGCCATCATTGCTCAGACTACGGAATTTGAAGAACGTGATTCAGGTATGTTTAAAGTTTAAATTCTATATACACGAATATTAAATTATTTTTATGTTTCAGGATGGAGCTGTGAAAAAGTTATGTTCCTCGAAGTGAACATCAACAAGTACAGTCCACTCAGCGGATGTTCATATGTGAAGCTGCCCGAGTTCATTGAGACACGAAAAGGCATTGTGAATACTCGCAATGAGGATCAACACTGTTTTGCATGGGCCATCACATTTGCTTTGTTTCCTGCGAATGGTAGAGTGTCAGAAGTTTCCTCATACCCCCACTATTCCAATATTTTGAATGTAACAGGTATGGATTTTCCAGTTAAACTTCAAGCTATAAAAAAGTTTGAGGACATGAATGATATTTCGATTAATGTATATGGATTAGAGTCGAAACTTGATAAGGGTAAAATGAAATATGAAGTGGTTGGTCCGTTGCGTTACTCACAGAGAAGACTAAGAAGACATGTTAATTTGCTACTTATAACTGATGATTCTGGCAATAGTCATTATTGTTGGATTAAAGACCTTTCTAGATTAGTTTCAAGTCAACTATCTGCGCATGAGCATAAAAAATATTTTTGTGATGGATGTTTATTGTATTTCTCTCACGAGCGATTACTATTACGTCATCAGTTGCATGACTGTAATCATTTGAGTACTACAACACCATCAGTCAATTTCAGAATTAATAAATATGGTAAAATGATACCGGGGAATTCACTTATGTTTGAAAATTTTGAGAGACAAATGAAGGTGCCATTTGTAGTTTATGCTGATTTTGAATCAGTTCTCAAACCCATTCAAACTAGTCAACCCAACCCTAAACACTCATACTCGAATAAAACATACAAACATGAACCTTATTCATTTGCTTATTCGATAAAATGTTCATATAATGACAAATTATCGAAATTTGTTACATATAGGGGTGAGGATGCAGCCGAGAAATTTGTCACAAAGATTGAAAATGATTTGAGAAATATTTATCACAATCATCTGAGATATCCAATTCCTATGGTTGCACAAACCCCCGCGGAAGAGGAAGAGTTTTCTTCTGCACAATTTTGTGGAATATGTGATAAACCATTCACGGGTGGTGATGTGAAAGTGAGAGACCATTGCCACTTCAATGGAAAGAAAAGATCACCTGCCGCTCATTCTGTATGTAACTTAAATTTCAAATTACCAAATTTTGTTCCGATAATTTTCCATAATCTTAGTGGGTATGATTGTCATTTGTTCATAAAAGAACTGTATAGAAACAAAGACAAAGTGGATCTTATCCCACAAACTAAGGAAAAATATATATCGTTCACCAAGCATCTATTCACTCACACATACACTGACAAAGATGGAAAAGAGAAAAAGAATTATTTGAAAATGAGATTTATAGACAGTTTCAAATTCATGTCGGATTCTTTGCAGAACTTAGGTGCTAACTTAACATCTGATCAGTGTATTGAGATGCATAAACATTTTCCACAAATTGACAAATTAAATTTGATGAGAAAGAAAGGTGTTTTTCCATATAACTTTGTTGACCATATTGACAAGTTGAATTATCCAACTATTCCCACTAAAAATAAATTTTATGACAATCTTAACGAAGAGCATATATCAGATAAGGATTATATGAGAGCAAAACTTGTTTGGCATTTATTCGAGTGTCAGAGTTTAGGAGAATACTCGGATTTATATTTGAAGTCCGATGTGCTTCTATTATGTGACATATTTGAAAACTTTAGAAAGATATGTTTAGATAAATATAAATTAGATCCGGCGCAGTATTATACAGCACCCGGATTATCATGGGATGCAATGCTAAAGTATACAAATATAGAATTGGAATTATTGACTGACATTGACATGATTCATTTTTTCAAGAAAGGAATACGTGGCGGAATAAGTCAGTGTAGTGAAAGGAAGCATATTGCTAATAATAAATTTTTACCCGATTATAACCCCGATGAACCTTCATCGTTCATATCATATTTAGATGCCACTAACCTATATGGTCACAGTATGTCACAACCATTACCCACCAACGATTTTGCTTGGCTAACTCCCAATGAAATTATCAATTTGGACGTAATGGGTGTAGCATATGATAGTCCATATGGTTATGTTCTTGAAGTAGATGTTCATTATCCCCAAGAATTACATGACAAACATGCTGATCTCCCTTTTCTCGTTGAAAGTTTAATACCTCCACATTCCAAATCAAAAATTCCCAAATTAATTCCAAATTTAAATGACAAAAGAAAATATATTACACATTATAAAAATTTACAGCAGGCTGTGGCCAATGGTCTTATTGTCATGAACACACATAGAGTGTTGAGATTCAAGCAGTCATGTTGGATGAAACCTTATATTGATTTGAATACTGAAATGCGAAATCGATCTAACAACAAAGCTGAAAAAGATTTCTATAAACTCATGAACAATGCAGTTTATGGGAAAACAATGGAAAACGTTGATAACACAATTGATGTTAGACTGGTTACGCATTGGGAAAGTATCAAGAGGAAAATGGGTGCTAGTGCCCTAATTTCACGTCCAAATTACAAAAGCTGTTCAATATTTTCCGAAAATTTTGTTGCAATTCAATTGGGAAAAGTTAATGTATTATACGATAAACCACTATATTTGGGATTTTGTATTCTAGAATTATCCAAAAGTCATGTACAACTTTTTCTATGGTTGTATTAAACGTCATTACGCAGAAAATGCCACCTTACTCTACACTGACACGGATTCTTTAATTTTGAAATTAAATAGCGAAATAAATTACAAAATCGATTCTGGGTAATTTCAAAGACGAATTTCCGAATGATCCCATAATTAGCTTTTATGGTACAGGTGCCAAAGCATATTATGTTCAGTCTGTGGGTAGTGAATTTAAGGAAGCAAAAGGAGTCAAAAGATCCGTTATAAAGAATGAATTAACATGTGAAGATTATCAGAAAATTGTCGAACAGGGTGGTTTAATATTCAGGAAGATGAACTCGTTTAGAAGCATATTACATGACATGTATACTGAATTGAAAAACAAAGTTGCATTGTCATACCATGATGATAAACGGTTCATCATTCCCAATACGACACAAACTCTTCCTTGGGGTCATAGCGATATAGAATTCTACCAGAATGATCCAGAAGAGAATATTCGTTGGGTTTCCAATATTATTCAATCTTTTTCTCAAGAAAGTCCGTTAGATCAATTACTTCATTTATTAACAGCTGAATTGAACAAATGAAATGGAAAATTCACCACCACCGCCATAATTATTTATTTGTATTCTTGATGTGATTAAGCTCAATGGATAAAAGTCGAATTATACTAGTCAATTTTAGTAAATGTCTTGTTTTCCTGTTACCAAATATATATATTTTTAAATAAACACGTTATTCTGATTTCCCATTGTTTCATTTAAGTGAATAAAATACCTACTCAGAGATATATAGAAATGGTTGTTTTGAAATCATCAGTATGAAAGATATCGAGGTGGGAGAAAGATGTCCAAAGCTATTGATAAATTTGGTCGTAGACGAAAATGGGGTACTGTTAAAGTTCGAGTTCTTCAAGGTTCTCAGGGTCCTCAAGGTATAGGATTCAAGCTTTCACCTGATGACCAATATGATATGCAAGGTAAAAGACTGAAAAATGCTGGTGAACAGATAGATGAGAGAGATTGTGTAACTCAGTTATATCTCAATGAACAAATCAATGAGTCGAAGGCACTTGTCCTCAAAGCCTTGCAGGCTGCCATACTTGCCACAACGGCTCAAATTGTACCTGATGCCCGTCAAGCTTTTAACGAAAAAATAGAGGAGGTGACAGATGAACTGGATCGCAAGTACAGTAATCTAACAAGTGATGTGGATATCAAAGTATGGGATGCTACAGCTACAATGACACGAAACATTACAGAGTTGACAAGTGAATTCAATCACAAATGCGATATTCTGAAAAAGGATTCGGATAATGCATTGGATATAACATCTACAATGATGCAAAAATATGACGATATTGAGAAGAGGTTAGTTGTATTGGAGAAGAAACATGAGAGGTTATTCGAATTGGAGAAGAAACATCCTGATATTTGGCTCACACATAGACCAAAACTTTGGGCTCCAGGCAGTGATCCACACCCAGCTGTTTGAAAAATGAATTTGTATTATCATAAAAATATATAGAATAAATTTAGTCAAACTAAAGTTATTTTTATTTCAATACTATCATTATTATATTATATTACACATTCACGTACAATGGTGTTCTCGCTAATACTGCTTGGGAGACTCGAACGCTCTCTACTCTTATGCAGAAGAATTGTGGTGGTGGTAACCCCCATACTCTGAATGAAACATATAAAAGAAGAACTGGTCACTGAATACTTCATTCGAATTTCATAGTTCGAATATTCTATTGTATTGTGATGGATAGTTATATGGAAGTCCTAGCCAGCCTGTCCCACATGGACATTAACAACTTCGAGGAGTACTGGGACGACGACCTAGAGGTGGAAGTTGTGGATGGACCAGCGGTCCATGAGCTGGAGGAAATGGTGGATCAGCTGGTGTTCGAGGACCAGGTGGAGCTAGTGGAGCCGGAGGACCCGGTGGAGATGGATGCCGCTGAAGATGAGGCCGTCGACGAGGGCAATGCAGAAGATGACGTCGATGAAGGGATTGAGGCGGATTCTGTCAGCGAATTCGACTCCATCATAAGTCGTACCATACCAATCAACATGTCGGAGACGTTGAACAATTTTGCAACCAATTTGTATTGTTGCACATTGGCCTTCGTTGCAATTGATGCTGGTGATGAAGGCCAATTCTTCGTCTGCCGTATATGTTATGTACGGTACTGTGGTATGAATGACAATGGTGGATTGTATGATAATCACCATTCACATGTGACTGTCGAGTATGCTGATACTCCAACCCACCATTGTTATGCATGCCAAACTCCTTTGTTTCAACTGACTCCACTAAGGACATGTATCTTTTGTAATACTTAGCGGAGTTGGAATAAGGGCGGGGTTATGACGGAGGGAAGGGTTTCGACGGAGGGCGGGGTTTCGACGGAGGGCGGGGTTTCGACGGAGGGCGGGGTTATGACAGAGGGCGGGTTTTAATTTGGGTGGGATCATGAGAGGGGTGTGTCATGCGCAATTCAACCATTGCGCATGAGAGGTAAAGTGGAAGGTGGGGCAATTGTTTAAAAGGAGAGTTCCCTCTGAATATTCTTCAGTTGACTTCGAGTTCTCGAAGTCAACATCTCCAGCACCAGCAGCAGTTTCCAGTCTCCAGTCTCCAGTCTCCAGAATCCAATTTTCATCGGTAAGTACACAATCTTATATTCATGCATCACAATCTTATATTCATGCATCACAATCTTATATTCATGCATTTGTTTAATTATTTTTTCAATGTATAGCAATGGATCCTTCAACACCAGCGGCCAACTTCCTCATGGTAGCAGCAGCCCTAACTAACTTTAGGGCCGAGGAAGAAGTCAGACGTAGAGGACCGTCTCCGCCACCTTCACCAGGACACCAGGACATCGATGATGATGCCTTCTTCAAAGATGTCATGGAGACGATCAGGCAGGACGCGGATATCCCGGAGCCACTGACGCCGATGGCTCTACAGGAGCAAGGTGGTGGTGTACGAAAACGATATGGCGATACCATTGACGATGGTGCCCCCAAACGAGGAAAGGGTCACCAGGTTGGAAACTGCCAGAACGCATGTGACGGCTACGACGGAGAGTATGTTGGCAGCCCTCCGACGTTTAGAAAATAAGTAGATAATTAGGTATTTTATATAGGTTTAGTTATTTGTAAGTGTGTTTTAAAAATTAATTCAATTGTAAGTTGTAAATATAAGTAGATATTAATAATAAAAAAAGATGAAGTGAAAAAAAGGAGTGTACATTAAATTTATTGGTTTGGTACACACTGGGCAATGCGATGTTTGGGGCATTGCTCTTCACTTAATCTTAATTGTATTTTCTGATACTTGTGTTATTCAATAAGTACCTATATAATTCCAACTCTGAAACATTATTCAGGAAATCATCTCAATTGTATTATTCAATAAGTATGTTGAGTATTTCTACCACTACCACCATCTATAACCTCCACCTTCTCTCCCACCACCTCATACAACCCCTACCCTTCTCTCCCACCATTTCTATCTCATGAGTTAGTATAAATTCAATGTAAACTCAGATTATAGTATCAGTCTTCTAAGATGCCTCTCCCAGACTCCACCACAGCTCCGAGACGTTGCGAGAGATTTGAAGACGATGCCGAGATAATTCGGCAGATGCCACCGTCGTTGTACCCAGTCCAGGTACATCAAGTATTCCAAGGGGCTCTCTATCACGATAGGAATGATGATAGAGTTCCCAGAGGGCCAATTCAGGTGGCCGAGATCAGCGACTCCTGGGATACGTGGAATTTCCCGTCCCCGTCAACATCATCATCATCATCAGAATATGGTGATGAAATGGAGGAGCACCAGGAGGAATGGTCAAATGAGTCTGACATCTCCGAGGTTGATGTGGTCGAGGATGACCACCTAGAAGATGACGAAGTGGTCGAGGATGTTGAATTCATCGGCATCGAGGATGTCGACATGGATGACTACCCGGAGGTGCATCACCTGGAGGACGATGACTCCGACGATGACACCATCATCGTGGTATCATCGGATGATGACGATGACGATGTCATCTATGTCATCTGAGTTTCCTTCCGTGGTCGTCCCGCATAACTATGCGGGATGACACCCAGCTCTCCGGAGCACCCCATCGGCCCTTTTCAGGGCCACACAAAAAACACAAACATATGCATTTGCACCACTTGATGGTAAAAATGTACAAAGTTTCTATAACTTGAAGAGTTGTAGATGTTTAGTGATCTTTCGTCGTCTCACATAAACATGTGTGGATCGACATACCCTGGCTCTTCGAAGCAAAACAGCTCTTTTAGGGCTAAAAAAAGAGTACACACGCGCATGCGCACTTAACTGGAGGAAGATATTCGGATGTAGGTTAGGTTGTCTGTTTTAATTGAGTAGAAAAAAAAAGAAAAATGTTCATCAGTGCAGAAAAAAAATGATAATAGGGTGCTAGAACATTGGGTTTTTTTTCGACCCGCGAATTAAACCGAATCAACATCGCGGCCGCGGCCGCGGCCACGACCCAATTCGCGGCCGCGAATTCGACCGCGGTTGCGTTCGCGGGTTTCATTCGTGGCCGCGATTCAATTCGCGGGTCGAAAAATTTTTTTCTATTTTGAGGCCGAAGGCCGAAGGCTGTAGAATTATAACTTTACAATTTTCTACTTTTAAATTTTCCGCAGCCGCGATGTTGATTCGCGACCGCGGATTAATCTGCGGTTTAATTCGCGGGTCGAATTTTTTTTTCTATTTTGAGGCCGAAGGCTGTAGAATTATAACTTTACAATTTTCTACTTTTAAATTTTCCGGTAGCCGGAGGCCGGGTGCAGATGATAGAAGGCAACACAAAATCCTCCAAAATTCTAATAGAACCTGCGCAAGCGCCTAATGACCACTACCACTAAGCTATGTTACACATCCCCACTCCGATCCTTATAAATACGATGACAACCTACTCAAAGTATCATTCAGCAACTCAACATGTCTTCAACAACAGCACAGGAGATCCCACATACCACAGAGCCTCCGCGGCACTCAACAGGAGAGCATGGGTCCGATGATGACAGTTTTATCGGAGATGCAACAGAATTTAATCGCGTGTGGGAGGACACGAAGGAGCGGGCTAGGGCATTCTATGCTAGGAATGTTGGTAATGTTGGTGAAGACTCAAGCTAATCAGTCTTCACCCAAACCCCCTTGGCTCTTTGGAGCAAAACAGCCCTTTTCAGGGCTACAAAAAAAATACACACTTCCATTGGGAATTATATCTACAGTGGATAATTTTCACTATGAATATATGCAATACGAAGGTGTAAATTAGAACTATGACTCACTTGGATCATTTTGTTCTAAATCACACCTTCGCATTATATTACAAAGTGATTTCAATATTTATTGTCAATTGGGCAAAGTTTATGTCGGTGACATGGAACTACATACACATCTGGGGAAGACATCGGTTGGAAGAACACTGTCTCTTCTCAACACTTCTTATTACTATGAAATTTGTGGAGTCAACTCCTGGAAGGGAAATCTACCCCTTCTCCTCTTACGGCAGATTGTTGTCATATTCATGTGCGCATGTACCAGTCGGCTTGTTCGTATAAAACGTGAAGTCGCATCAACATCAGCACCATTTCTATCCACATCCCATTGGTATCACACATTCCCTCCGAGTTAAATAATCATGACTTCCCTACCAAATGTTTCTGTTGAAGAAGGTGCAATGTCACGTATTCCAACAACAAATGATGAGTTTGGTTTTGAAAATATTCCGGTATATCACTTGTCATCCCAAGAAGGTTTCACCGATGACTATATCATTCTTGATTATCTGAAGACGGTAGATATACCGGAACCTTCAGAAAGTGTTGATCCAACCCTTTCACAACTGTCACTACCTATATGCCCTCCACTTCTCTCTCCTCTTAGTGTGGATACGAAACCAAAACCATCTAAGAGGAAAGGTACATCTACTGCTTCTAACCCTAAGAAAACAACGAAGGGTGTACGGAAACCTCGTAAGAAGAAGGTAGATGACACCTTCTTGAATGTGATGGGCGATTTGGAAGATGTTTTGCTTCATTCTTTCGGTCCACTGCAGCGCTGTGGGGACATGCTGAAGAAAGCGAAATGCCGCATTATAAAAGCGAAAGCCACCATCGTCAAATGCGATGATGATGTTCGAAGTGGCAGCTTGGACGAGGTGGCTCTTCAGGAGCTCGATGCAAAGATTGCATTAACAAAGGCTGAACTGATCAAAATGTGTGAAGATGCAGATAAACTCCGATTCGAAATCACACAAAAATCAGTCCGCCCATTGTTTGAAAATGCAATCAGAGATGGAGCTTCAGGAGTCAACAAAACTTTTTGATACGGCAGCATCTGTACGTGATAAGTGGCGAAAAGAGTTTGATCACGCATTTCAATCTGATATTGATTAGCTCTGAGGATTATGAAATGTTATCAATGTTGTGAGTTGAAAATATCTAAGCGGGAATGGGGTATGCAGTTAATTTGGTTTGGCATACACAGAACGTTGCGATTGGCTGGGGCAACGTTTACCGCTACAAAATAATTTTTTTTCAATTCACTTCAACAGAGTCTACTCGAAATAAAAAAAAATTGCTTTTAATAGTTTATTTTACGAAACATCTAAGTTAATACATATATTAAACCATGTCACGTTTATCAATCCATGAATTGTGTTCACTCGGAAGGCCTAACCACTTCACATACAGTTTATTATTTTTCTTCTTCATCACCTTTTCAACTAGATAAATGTCAGGATTTTTCGTTTTTAATAACTCTTCTTCATAAAAACCACCTTTAATCGGTTGACCATTCATATCTTCAAGAATATACGTTGTGGGATATGTCCTATTAATTTTAATGATTTTGAATAGTTCAGATGTAAAATTGGCAGTGTACCCCTTTTCAAAGATATTTTTGTACTTGCTTATACGTACAATGTCATTCATTCGGAATTTGGGAAGACTTTGTTTTCCACGGATGACTTTGGCACTTTTAAATTTTAGTTTTGTTGTTGGCGTAACATTAATTGGTTCAATACCAGTTGTACGATGCACTTTATGGTTATATTTTCTTGTTATCATAGGAAGAACATCTAACCACTTGTTGTGTCCCATCGCTGAAAATTCTCTATATAGCCCACGTCTTTATTGTTCGAATTACTCTTTCTGCTATGGCCGCCTTCATAGTGCTGAATGTTGATTAATGATTGATATTATATTTGCCCATTAGAGATGAGAAAGTTTTGTTGAAAAATTCTTTTCCTTGATCGCTTTGTAGATGTTTCGGAGAATAGTCGGCTTCTTTCAGCACATCTTCCATTGCATCCGTTACAGCACCACCTGTTTTATTTTTAATCGGTTTTGTCCATAGATATTTTGAGTAACAATCAATTACTACAAGAACATATCTATATCCTTTATTATGTTTAGCATAGGGTTGTAATTCGGCAAGATCAATCTGCCATAGATCTGCAAAACCTTTGAGGGTGGTGGTTCTTCTGGCGAAATTACGTCTCGCCGGTGTATGTAATTCATTGACAACTTGTCGTTTAAGATCACTTATTTCATTATCCATCCTCTCACTATAACTGTTCTACTTCGTCTCCGTACACATAATTCAACAATGTTACTGCATCATATAATGAGGACAAAGTGACCATTTTCTTGAACGTTTCAATATATTATACCTTCCTCGCGTAATTCTTCAATTATTGAAATTATTTCATTGTCGTGTCCAGTATGTCCAGCCGATTTCGAGGATATCAACAGTCGTAAACTATCGACTAACTCGTCAGGTGAATTCCAGTACACATAATTCGCAGGTTTGGTATAATACTTTTTTTGCATCCGATTGAACCCTTTACCTTTTTTTGTTCTACTCCTTGTCGACAGATGATGTGATAAGTTCAGTACTGGTTTGATAACTTCACGAAATTTTTTAGAATTCGTATGTTTGAAACCATGTCTTAGTTGATGTTGTTTGTATGGTGCATTCGTTAGTCTCAATATTTTAGCATATATATGACGAATTTCATCATTGAAATTGACTTCAGGTGGATTTTTCAAAAAAATCATGTCGTATAACTCCGGACTACCTGGGAATTCATGATTTTTTGTTTTATTGTCATTCCAAAATATAATATTCCCATCACTGAAACGTACATTGAGACTACCCATTTTCAGTTTTTGTGCAGTAGGATCTAAACGTATACCATATATTGTATCATATGCAACATTCTTTGTTTTAACATTTTCCAAATGTCTTTTCAAAACATCTCCAATATTATCTTCAAAATCAGAGAAATCAGAATCACCTATTCGAGATGATGACGGTGTTTCGAATATGGACATTTCATTTTCTCCGAATTCTTTGATAGTACCTGTCTCACTGTCAGCAGATGATATTTCACTATTATATGAGGATGGATCCTTCCCTATTGGGGTACTCGTAACTTTTGTTGGAGTAGACTGAATATTACCTTGCTTCATTGGAAACGTTGACTTTGGTGATTTGATGGTAGCAGCTGAAGATAGAACCTTTAATGGCTTCATTATGGGATCATAGAGTTTTTCAAGCGCCATTCGATTTTCAATAAGTCCACTCTTGATAGAATTGAATTTCTGCCGTACAGCTTCTGTTGTCTCAACCAGTTGACGTTTCAAATTCAATTCATTGTTTTTATTTTCAGCTACTGAATCATTTTTTGTCTTCATTTTGTTTTTGTCAAGAGAATACACTGAAGTAACCTCTATGCAATTCAACGATCGATTGAATGTGGATTACAGTGTCATGGATATATAAAACTATCACCCCATGCGATATCTACCTTCATGCATTTTTCTATCCTTATCAATGACCAGAAATCCATATTGATCCTCCCAACATTTAACACACATCAATTGGAATTGTTTGAATGTTACATCGGGTGACACGTGATCAGAATAAATATGATGTAGATTCGTTTCATCTTGCTTGAACATTACAATAAAGTTTGTATTGTCTCGCACTAACTGTTTGGGCACTCGTGAATATGTTTGAGCAAGATAAAAACAGTCAACATCTTTATGACGTCCCATACAGAAGTATGATCTTATAATGTCCTGTATTTCACATATTACATCATCGAAAATGAAAACAGAATTTGGTTTGGCATCGGACGGTTCCACTATTTCTGCATTATTACTGAACGTATAAAATCCCAAACCCTTTATGGGTTCCAATACATTTCGTAGGAATTGATATTTGGGCTGATTGAGTGATTTCGAATAGAGATAAACGTTTGTGAATCGTAGTCCTTGTGGATGTGTCAGAAGAGAGATCATGGCATTCGTCTTTCCACAATTCGACGGTCCAATAATGAGTCCTCGAACAGATGCTGGAAGTAGCGGACCATGCCGCAACACTTTCTGTCCATTCAATCCACAACCGAATTTTTCATCTAGATTATCTACTGCAAACCTTTCTTTCTGCTTTACAATGCGCATCGTACCGTGGTTGGAGACTATGTAAGCGATTATATGTCGTGAACGTTTCATTTAAATGAGTACCATCAAACGATATGGATGTGTTCGCGGTGTATCCAGAAAGAGCGGACGTGGATTTGTTAATAATTTGATAAACAAACTTCCGTTCGAATTACATTTACCCGAAGGATATCAGTACTGTGGACCCGGTACAAAATTGGAAAAACGTTTAGCCCGCAAAGATCCCGGAATCAATAAATTGGATATTGCATGCAAACAACACGATATTCAATATTTGAATCATCTAACTGATCTCACAGCGAGACATAGAGCAGACAAAGAACTCGAATACGCAGCTTGGAATAGGGTTAAATCGAAGGACGCTGGTATTAAGGAAAGAGCAGCTGCCCTACTCGTTACCAATATTATGAAATCAAAGAGACGTTTCGGTATGGGTTGTAGTACTACTATAAAGAAAAAGAAGAAAAATCAACCGAAGAAAAAGAAAAATAATCTCAGAAAAATCGCCTTTGGTTCTGGGGTGGTTCATAAAGTGCGGAATGTACTGAAAAAAGCTGGGGGTGAGCAATTTGTAACGAATAATTTGAAGAAAGCTACCGTAGTGGCATTACATGCGGCACGTAAATACCTCAAAGCTGCTGGTGGAAAGAAAACAATCCGCACACCCCGAATAATTCCAATTCCGAAGGTTGGAGGGATTCTACCACTGATACCGATTTTTGCTGGATTGTCCGCGCTCGGAAGTTTAGCGGGTGCTGTTGCAGGCATCACCAGAGCTGTGAATTCAGCAAAAGCAAGCAGAACCGCCCTAATCGAAGCGAATCGCCATAATAAGAAAATGGAAAGTGTGGCATTGGGTAAAAGTGGTAGTGGTGTATACCTTAAACCATACCGTAAAGGACTCGGACTCTACTTGAAACCATACAATCCAAAAAACTAGTTGATTCCCTACCTCGACGACCTCTCACCGACATCGATCTCAATTATTATGCCAAGAAAATGAAAATTCCATACTTTCGTGGTATTTTCATGCGTGATACATTACCCACTAGAGGTCCACGACACCATGAGACCGCCATTGTCAATTTAGATGGAATAAGAGGATCGGGAACACATTGGGTGGCATACAGCAAATGTGGGAAAGACATTGCATACTTTGATAGTTTTGGAGATCTACCCCCACCAAAAGAGTTGATTCAATACTTTCAGAAATGTTCGAAAGTGAAAATTCTATATAACTATGATCGCCAGCAGAAGTTCAACACAGTTTTCTGCGGTCACTTGTGCTAGAAGTTTCTCTCTGAATTATTACAAAATGGATACAACTCCAGCAATGACTCGAGAGGCTATTAAGGGGATGGGATTTTCACTTAAGATGTATTCAAAATATCGCACCCTGACAAGAATGGATCGAGTGATGCTTGCAAATATGCCGAAGGAAGTAATACTCACATGTGCTGCACATGAGATTGCTTATGTTTGGGAAAAGTTACCTAAAAGTCTACAAGATGATGTCGACATAATGAAATATAGATATTGTACTGACCACCACAATCTTGACGGCAATAGCATTCCAGATTCTGATGTAAATGATGGTCCTCCACCACGGAAAATATTCTGTTGTTACTGCAATATAAATGATATGAATATTGGTGCTAATAAAAATGAAATGGATATTGATGAACCATCTCCGAAAAGGCGTAAGTTGTCTCGAGTGTGTTGTAGACAACAATAAATTGAAGTGTTATTCATAAAATTTGTCAGTCATGTCACGGAAGTTCGAACTACAAGCTGTCGGGACGAGTGTCTTGAGTGCAGACTTTTTCCCACCCATTGAATTGGACAGAAACAGTCGTTATGGATTGGGACTTTTAGGATTCTATGGATGCAACACAGTCAATAATATAACTGAAAAAAACAATGTGATCAGTTTCAGAATCAGTGATGTTAATTCACCAATATTTCAGAAATACACAATTGAAATACCATGTGGTGCCTATGAAATAGAAGAAATCAATGCAGTTATTCAGAAACATATCATGTTCAGATTGTTTCATGGTAGAAAACAAAACGATACCGATGCAGATGATATATTCTACCTACATGCCAATAATAATACTTTCAAATGTGAGATGCGATCAAAATATGAAATTGATCTAACTCATCCGAATTCCATAACAAAGATGATGGGTTTCAATTTTGATAAATTCCAACCGAATCAGATACATGAATCCTCACAACCGATAAACATAACAACTGTAAGACTCATCCGCTTAGATTGCAACATTATATCTGGATCATACATAAATAATGACGAATTCAATCTCACAAAAGAACCACACAAGATTATATATATGCCCATTAGTCCAGAAGGTCGTCAGTTGATTCACAACATCACAGTGCGTATTTTGGATCATAAAAATAATCTCATTGATTTTGGAAGTGCAGAAGAGATTGTCATAATTTTGGAATTGAAAAAAATCTCATAACTATCATGGGTTTTTGTTATAATAGACAGAATCGACGAGGATTTGAAAACTTTCCACAAACAGCTAAAAAGGAAGGCTCGGCTAGAAAAAGGCTCATTCCAAAAGTGTACGCTAAACAGTTAGCACACCACGCTCTGTCAGTAAGAGATCTCAAATTTTTGAAATCAATTGGACTGAAAATAAGGAACAATGGTGCTCGAAACAAATAGTGAAAAATTGAATATATTCGATGAGCCTATGCTCGATCATTCCCTCACAAGTTTACATGAGCACACAAACAAACAATATGGATCACCATTATTCAGAAATTCAGATGAAATTCGAATTGCAATCAATAATCAAGATGTTATACTCGATATTGCTGAGAGTTTCATTTATATAGAGGGTAAATTCACACCTAAAGATGAAACGAAATCATGTTATCGAACAATGCTATCGCTTTCCTTTTTGATGAAATTCGCTACGAAATGGGTGGTGAACAAGTTGCTGTCGTCAGGAAGCCGGGGATAACATCTACAATGAAGACTATGATTTCATTTGGAAAAACACATGCTAATACATTATTAACCACTGGATGGGGACTTTCGGAAACTAAACAGGATATCTTGGATACAACCAGTCATGTATTCAGTGGCAAATTACCACTAAAGTATTTGATGGGTTTCGCTGAAGATTACAACAAAAGTATCTTGAATGCCAAACAAGAAATGATCTTAATAATCGCTCGATCTTTCAAGAACTCATATATTGGTGAGGTTGATGCTGATTTGGAAATTAATAAAATTGAGTGGAAAATAAGACACATAGTGCCAGAAGATAAGCACAAGCTAAAACTTTTGAATAGAATCAACAAAAGTGGTCTGAATGCTAAAATCAAGTTGGCTTATCGTATGTGGGATCTCTATGAACTTCCATCACTACGTGGCACATCTTCAGATATATGGGCTATCAAGACAACCAATGCCCTTGAAACACCTCGTTATATCATCATTGGATTCCAAAGCACTACCACGTCTGAAGACAGGGCAATGGACATCACCAAATTCACAACTGCTGATATCAATAACATTCGTGTGTACTTGAACTCTGAAGTATACCCATATAAACGTTGGAATTTGGATTTCGATAAGAAACTTGATACTTCAGCATATTATGCCTATGAGAACTTTCAACGAAGTTATTATGATAAAGATATGAGTGAACCTCTCATGGACATTGGGGAATTTCGACAAAATCCACTATTCATCATCGATTGTTCACATCAGCCGAATGCCACAAAATCATCAACTATTGATATTAAGCTCGAGTTTGAAACTAGAAAAGTCAACTTCCCAGCCAACACCAAAGTATATGCACTCATTCTACATGATACATTTTTGACATACAATGCATTGGACGGATCAGTTCACAGCAGATATTGAAGACACACACATTTTTCATTATTTTGTATTGATTTTTTTCTTTCTTTATTCTTGTAAAAGAGGAATAGGTAAATAAAACATGTATGAACTATTTTATGTTTTTTATTCAGATATCACTAGCTTACAATTCAATTAGTCTTAGGTATATACAATCAATCTAATATAACTTCTTCTTCATCGTCATGATTTTCTTGACCATTTTCGATTTCATTACCATCGTTATCCAGTTGGTACTTTTGGATGATTCCATTAGGTAGGTATGGCAAGAGACGGTAGAGAAATCTTCTCAGCTCACATTCAACCATTGCATCGCAGAGTTGATCTAGATCCAAAGAACCATCTGTATATTTCTCACAAAGATCCACACCTTTCTGATAGTTCTCAGCATCACGCAAACATAACTGGATCTGCTCTTCATCATAACACACGCTCAGGTCATAGTTGGTGGCATGGTGAGCATCATCACTCAAAGCATCCAATTCAGAAGTCAATCGTTCAACAGCTGAAGTGATGTCTACAGCTTCGGTCCAGTTTTGGCTAGCATACAGCATCCACATCTTTCTCGAAAATGAAACTGAAATCAAAGAAAAATTATTGAAATAAGTATGCTATAATAGAATTCATAAATAAAACTCACATATACTTTCGATGATGCCAACCGCCAAAGAGTGTGTTTAACAATGTATGAAAACTGTTTATATTTTCCTTACA
Source organism: Chrysolina americana (assembly GCA_958502065.1). Lineage (NCBI taxonomy): Eukaryota > Metazoa > Arthropoda > Insecta > Coleoptera > Chrysomelidae > Chrysolina > Chrysolina americana. The sequence continues at coordinate 61,038,503 of OY293415.1, read as the reverse complement.
ATTAACACCTATAATATAATTCGACTTAGCCTATGATATGTGAAAATTAACTATTACTCAATGAGATCGAATTTAACTAACGATCGTGTTTTCATACCAGCAAAGCTTTGTTGAGTCTGACCCAAATATGCTACGGTATATGTAATATATGTAGTTTCACTTAGTGATGAGTGTAATAATAACACACACAATCGTTTATAACAAATAGGTTATTTAATGTATGTTGTATTTGATATTGATACAGATTTAAAACACGATAGCTATCAGACACACATGTCTGTTCTAGGAAAATAATACTACTGCCCTTGCAGGGTTGCCAAGTAGAGGACACTCAAAAGAACCTGATATAATAATAGTAACATATGAAATAAATATTAAATAGACATATATCACACGTCCTACCCAAAAATTAAAAAATAATATTTTTTATAATTCATAATTGGATTGAATGAAAAATAATGAAAATAAACATTCACATCCTGAGTCTATCTGGAGGACGACTGATACGACCGCTCTTTGTTATGTATCCATCATAATCATTTCCAGTAGGTAGATATTTTTCCACTTTTAAAGGAAAATCTGTTGATTTCTGAAGACAGAATGGCTGCTCAGTATTTAGAGGTCTCAAATGATGGCGATTCCGTCTGTATTCACCCTCATTAACTTGAACAACATAATCATTTTGCCCAAGTTTTTTAGTAACTACTCCTGGATTCCATCTCCTCTTGCCCTCTTGCATGAGAATTGGCTCATTTACCTTCAATTCAGGTAATTTCTTCGTCGATCTATCATAGTACTGTTTCTGAAGTTTCTGATTATAATCAAATCTTGATACGACATCTTTAGTTGAATAGTTTGGAGTTAACAGTTCAGTTTTTATAGGTAAATTGGTTCTAAACTTCCTTCCCATTAGTAGTGTGCAAGGAGCTGACAAATTCTGTTTAGGGGTGGAGTTATAGTCCAACATAACCGAAAATAAATCTTTTTGTGTTTGAGATGCCTTGATAAAGAGTCCTTTGACGGTTTGAATTGTTCTTTCAACCATTCCGTTGCTTCTTGCATACAATGGACTAGACGTAGTAAGTTGTATATCATATGTTTTCGCAAATTGTGAAAACTCCTTAGATTGAAATGGAGGACCGTTATCCGAAAAAATTTCTAACGGAAGTCCTGTGATTGAAAACACGTTTTTCAAACTAGTGATTACACTTTGCGCCGTTTTACTTGAAAGTTTATTGACAACCGCAAATTTGGAAAAATAGTCAATCAGCACTAAAAAGTCTTGCGAAGCTATTGACATAAAGTCTATACCTATTTTTTGCCATGGGAGTTCAGGCACTTCATGTGAGATTAATGGTTCGCGAACATTATTTTTAGAGTATTTTTGACACGTTAAACAATTCAGCACAAGTTTTTCAATGTCACTCATGAGTCCAGGGTAATAAATGGCATCTTGCGCTTTCCTTTTACACGAAACTATTCCTTGGTGAGTTTGATGTAAAATATTGAGAAACTCACTTTTAAGAGATTCAGGAATCACAATTCTTTTTTTATAAAACAACACGTTTTCATGTAAATAAATGTCATTTTTGACAAGCCAGTATTGTTTAACATCACTTGGCACTGAAGACTTGTGTAAAGGCCATCCATTCAGCACATAATATTTAACTTTTTGAAGCACAGAGTCAAGATCAATTTCTCTCTGAAGTCTTTCTTGATTTTCTTTACTAGTAGTGATAACCGAATATACTTTTAAATTATTTTCTAAATAATCGGTGTTGATAGTATCACTCACAGGATCTCTACTTAATGTATCAGGTATTTTAAGGTTTTTTCCAGGTACATACCTAAGAGAAAACTGATATCGCATCAATCGCATGGCAAGTCTTTGAATTCTGGGTGACATCTCATCGAGAGGTTTTTTTAGAAGCCCTACTAATGGTCGATGATCTGTTTCAGCTTCGAACGAAATTCCATAAAGATAAAAACTGAACTTTTCACAACCGAAGACTAATCCCAGTAATTCTTTCTCAATATGGTTATAACGTCTTTGAGTAGGAGTCAAAGAAACAGACGCAAATTCAATTGGGCGTCCCTCTTGTGAAATCATTACACCAAGGCCATATGGACTAGCGTCCACTGATAAGACTGTCTTCTTTTTGGAGTTGAAGTAGTGTAGAGTTGTGGCTGAAGAAACAAGTTGTTTTATCTTATCAAAACTTGCTTGTTCTGTAGGAGACCAATGCCACTCATTTTTTTCACTAAGTAGTTTTCTAATAATGCTTGTTTCATTAGATAAATTAGGAATGAATTTTGATAAATACACTACCATACCCAAGAATCTTTGCAAATCTTTACGATTTTGTGGTGGGGACATATTCGAAATGGCCTGTGTTTTATCAAAATCTGGGGTGATTCCCGTTTCACTTATTTGGTGTCCCAAGAATTTTATTTGATTCAGAGAGAATTTTGACTTATCCTTATTGAGTGTTAGTCCACTATTTTGAATCTTGTCCAGTACAATCTTCAAATTTGTATTGTGCTCCATTATTGAACTTCCAAACACCAGTATATCATCAAAATATGTTATTTGACCTGGAACATTTTCTAACAGTTCATGCATATAGCGCTGAAAAAATTCAGGAGAACACGTCAATCCGTACGGTAACCGTAAATAGCGAAATCGCCCAAACGGAGTTGAAAAAGTACACATAAGCGAACTTTCATAGTCCAATGGTAATTGTAGAAATGCTGACGAAGCATCTAATAGCGAAAAATATTTTGCACCCGCTAACTTTGTGAACAACGTATCCTGTGTAGGAATAGGAAAACGCTCTCTTTTAATGAATTTGTTTAAATAAACGGGGTCCATACATATTCTTATATCATTACCATTGTTTTTTGGTACTACAACTATTGGATTTTGCCAGTCAGTAGGTTCACTAACCGGAACAATCAAATTATTGCGCACCATATCGTCAAGTTTGTCTTTAACCTTGTCTCTTAGAGCAAGGGGAATTTTTCGCGCACCACTGATGAAGGGAACCGCATCATGGGTTAAAGTTATTCTGAAGCACTTATTTACTTTACCAATGCCAGAAAACACATTTTTGTAGGTGTTCAATATTTGCTCTAACTCAGTATTAATAACATCAATGGTCATGTTATTTAAATTATTATCGACTATCTTCAACTTTTGAGCACCCGAAAGTCCTAAAACTGATTTGGAGGCATTATCGTTGACAATATAAAATATAAGAGTTTTAGAAATATTTTTATGTCCACACTGTAACTGAATTTGCCCCAAAACATCGATTTTATGGCCGGTATAACTTGTTAAATTAGTAGAGGCACTTTCAAGTTCATTGAAGTCAATTTTTAGCTTTTGGAAGTCAGACCTGTTCAAAATGTTGACTTGACTACCAGTATCAACTTTCAAGCTAATTTCACAACCGAAAAATTTTACTTTTTCAGTCCAGTCTACTGAGTCCACTCGAGAATCATTTCGAATTGTCCACACAATATTTTCACTGTTTTGAGTCTCAGGATCGCTATCAGAGTCAGAAAAACAATTAATTTCACGAACATTTCGGCCCTTTTTAGTACAAAATTTTCGATAGTGTCCTTTTTCATGGCATAATGAACAGTATCTGTTATACGCAGAACACTTACCCAAATCATGCTGATATCCGCATTTTGAACAAGGAATTTTTTTACCTTTGTGGTTCTGTTGTACATCGTCACTTTTTGTATTTCTGCTTACTGCTCTGTGGCTTCGGCTTCCAGAATATCCTAAGTGTTTATTCCGTTGCACTTCACGTAAGTTATTTCCTCGAAAATCACAATTTTGAATAGAGTTCACCTCTTTCGCGATTTCCCGCTGAGTTAATACACTGCTTTCCATAGAACGACAAATATCTATAGCTTGACTAAGCTCTAAACTGGAGGACTGCAGGAGTTTTTCCTGAATTCTTGGATCTCGTACACCCAAAACTATCCGATCCAATATCAAAACATCCCTTTCTTTGAACTCACAGGTTAGGGCAAGCTGCTTCAACGCTGTTACAAACTGATCTATGCTCTCAGTGACTAGTTGATCCCTCTTGAAGAACTTGAAATGTTCATATATCAGATTTTTCATAGGATTGCAATAGGAATCAAATTTCCCCAATACATTGTTGTATTTCTTTTCATCACCATCGTTTTCATATTCGAAAGTATTGAATATTTGTAACCCCTCATCCCCTAGGAGATTTAAAAGAATGGCGATTTTCACTTTATCCTCTTTCGAACTTTTCCCAGTGGCCGTTAGAAAGAGTTCAAACTTCTGCTTCCAGAATTTCCAGCTGTTAGCCACGTTATGTCCTTCAAAACAAAATGCTTCAGGAGCTCTTCCTTGCTCAGACATTTCGCGAAACTTTATTAGATACGCACAAACAATAAAATCGCGATTTACAAGTTCAATTGAACTTTTCAAGTCGAAACTTAATGTCTCACAAATACACTCCCAGCAAGTTAATCCGACAACACCGCTACCTTTTCCAGTTCCACCAATCTGTTTCTGCGAATCACACCACAAAATTATCCAAATGCGAATATTGAAATTCCGCATCGGCGAACAAAAAATATAACCTATTGTTCACGTTACCGCTGCCACCATGTAATATATGTAGTTTCACTTAGTGATGAGTGTAATAATAACACACACAATCGTTTATAACAAATAGGTTATTTAATGTATGTTGTATTTGATATTGATACAGATTTAAAACACGATAGCTATCAGACACACATGTCTGTTCTAGGAAAATAATACTACTGCCCTTGCAGGGTTGCCAAGTAGAGGACACTCAAAAGAACCTGATATAATAATAGTAACATATGAAATAAATATTAAATAGACATATATCACAGTATATTTACCATCAGATGAATTGATGCAAGTAACATCGTCGTCACTAAATTGCTCTGAAACACGTTTTGGTAGCCATGTTTTGAACAATGTGTTATTGCTCACATCGAGTAATGTTAACAAAATGGATTTACCAAAACGAGTTGAACAAATTGACATATTCTTTATTGGATAAGCTTCATTTAGTGGCAAAGATGATATTACTCTTTGTTCTAATACTTCCATCTCTTGTTTAATTACAGAATTGATTTTTTGTAAATCCACCTTTGGAACTGACATGATGAAAATATATAAGGAAAATATAGATAATTTTCGATAGAAAAACACACTCACTGATATTCCTGTCTCTGAATGCACTGAATAACTTCACTACTCTTGCTGACTACTCGACTGCTAGGTATATAACTTCTGATTTTGTATCACATTATCCACTTCTTTTATAATGGATAGTGAACCACTCCCCCACCACCGAATATACTATCGCAGACATCATGTCACAAACAATCCCAGAGCGTCGAGCTTGGATTGCTTCTGACTGGATCGTGTTCGGATGCGCTCCTCATAGTTGGATGACGTCACACACGCTTCCTCCCACCACCACTGTAAGGTATACACTGGCGGAGAGAAATCAGAGTTCACATATCTGACTGGATCTCCGTGGTGTGCGGACGTGTGCCTTCTCTAGATTTTCATGTGTTAGTACATAATATGAAAGTCATACATAGTAGCAAGTGTTCACATAAATGTTTTTAGTCTTGGAGGTAAAAAAAAAATATATAAGTACTTGGAAAAAGTACTTGTCCGTGTATGAAAAAAAATCTCTGTCACCCAAATGTCATCTCAAGTTCAAACAAAAACCTTGAACACCTCATCAAAACCTACATCAAGGTCAAAAATTACAAAATTTAAAAATCGTTTCAAGGACATCCCAAGGTCATAGACCCACACAGGCACCTATGCACCAAGGTCATCCCTGAAGGTCACCCCAAGATCACTGATGACGTCATAGTAGTGGGGGGAGGCCCAGAACCGGCTCAAATCTCTTACTGCAAACGTCACTTATTGGTGCGATTCCACAACAGACTTAAATTGGCTAAATATTTCTCCCAACAATCTTCAAGTTTTTGTCGCTAATCGCGTTGCAAGTATCCAAGAATTATCAAATGTTAAAGACTGGAGACATGTCTCCACTATAGATAACCCAGCTGACTACGTGTCACGTGGTGTGAAACCCAGTATATTACAAAAACTTGATATTTATTGGCACGGGCCAAGTTGGTTGATGTCTGATAAGACTTTATGGCCTTCTAGGCATTCCCCAGAGAAAAATTTACCAGAAATGAAAAAGGATTTGAAATTTCATATCATTTGTTCTATTGCAATTCCTGAAATCTCTAATTTCATTCCTTTCAAACATTTTTCTAATTTGACTCGATTGAAAAGGATTGTAGCCTACTGTTTACGTTTCAAAGGAAATTGTTGTAAACCTAGTTTTGAGCGATGTTTCACATATTTACGTTGTGAGGAAATAAGAATGGCTATTGTGCGTATCATAAAAATAGTACAGCAAGAAAGTTTCAGCGTAGAAATACAGGCTCTAAAAAATAGTGAACTTCTCCCAAAAAAGAGTAAGCTTTTGAAACTGAATCCTTTTTTAGATAGTCAGAACATTTTGCATGCTGGAGGTAGATTGGCTAACTCAGATTTCAATTTTGACAAAAAATTTCCCATCATAATATCATCGAAACATTGGTACACCAAGCTCTTATTTGAAAGAGAGCACAAGATTTTGTTACATGCTGGGCCACAGCATTTGTTAAGCTTCATCCGTGAGAAATACTGGCCACTTTCAGGGCGAAATCTTGCTAGAAGGATAGTACATGAATGCATAAGGTGTTTTGGGGCAAAACCTTGTATAATAAATCCAAATATGGGAAATTTACCTAGCAGAAGAGTTATTCCTGCCCCACCTTTCAACACCACAGGCGTGGATTATGCAGGCCTGTTTTTAGTTAAAGACAGAAAAGGACGGGGCTGCAAAATCACGAAGTTATATATAAGTCTTTTTGTTTGTTTTACTACACGTGCTATTCACTTAGAACTTGTATCAGACTTAACGAAAGAAGCCTTTTTAGCAGCTTTCATACGTTTTATTGGACGACGAGGAAAACCTGCTCAAGTCTACTCTGATAATGGTTCGTCTTTTATTGGAGCAAATAACGAACTCAAAGATTTCAGCAACTTTTTCAAATCCAATTCTAATGAGTTATCTGCTTCTATTGAAAATCAAGGCATACCTTGGTCGCTTATTCCAGCTCATTCTCCACATTTTGGTGGCCTTTGGGAGGCTGGAGTAAAGTCTATGAAACACCATTTGAAAAAAGTAGCCGGTAATGCCACGTTAACTTTTGAACAACTCTATACCTTGCTGGTTCAGATTGAATGTATTTTGAATTCCCGTCCAATCTCTCCCTTATCCTCCGACCCTTCAGATCTTTCTCTGTTGACACCTGGGCATTTTTTGTTTGGGCGCTCCTTGATGTTAGCTGCTGACCCAGACTTGACGCACTTACCTGTGAACAGGTTATCCCACTTTCAACACGTACTGCTAATTCAACGCCATTTTTGGAACATATGGTCCCTAGAGTACGTCTCCGAATTACAGCTGAGAAGCAAGTGGTCTCAACAACATGGCAGACTGAAGCTTGATGTTCTTGTATTAATTAAAGAAGACAACCAACCTCTATTGAAATGGGCGTTAGGAAGAATAGTCCAGCTTCATCCTGGCAAGGACAATATTGCTAGAGTAGCAACTATAAGAACATCAACAGGAACTGTCAAACGTGCATTTACTAAGATATGTCCCCTTTCAATTGAGAAAACAAATGAATAATCTTCATTTTCTTTGTTTATTGATTATTTCAAATATCTTATGATGTCTTGATTATGTTCTTTTCAATGTTTTTATATTTCTTTTTGAAAGTGATACTTTCAATGCCGGGGGCGATGTTGCGTTTTCACGTATTTTTTGTATTTGTGTAGCAACCCTTAATTAATGAATATGACAATGTCATAAGTTGATCGTCAAGAACTACCAGAAAAAACAATAACGTAAAAAATAATAACAACTTTTAACTTCTTGTCACGAATTTGTATAGTTAGAGAAGTAATAAAACTACTAGTCGTCGTCATCTTGGTTTTATTACAAGTTCAAGAGCGGTTGCAGTTTTCCAGCAACAAAAAGTTACAGTCCATTTGAAAACAAAACTCATACCCACAAACATATATATTAGAGTCGTTTCAGTCATCCTTGAATGAAATTACCGAATCATATAGTGATGTTCCAGTTATAATTGGTAGTGATTTCAATTGTCGTGTTTCCAATCATTCTACTACCCCACCAGACATTCTGGAGAATTCAAGATTTTTATACGAAAACAAAAAAGTTGAAATTACCTCCATGTATTCCTACCTTGGGGTATCATTTGTATCCTCTACTCTCTTCAGAGAAATGACAATCAACACGGTTATAAAAGGAAAACAGGCAATAGGAGCAATTCTTCCTGTTATTGCTAGGATCAAAACAGATTCTTGGAAATGCAAATTGACCCTTTTTGACAGCCTCGTAGTAAGTGTTATATTCAATTGTGTTGCTGTGTGGGGACTCAGATATGCTGTAATGTTAGAGGTGGAATTCCTTAAAAGAATCCTACTTCTACATATCACGTCACCTGACTATATAGTGAGACTAGAAACCGGTAGAGTCAAATTAATTTATAATGTTTTCAAACTCTGTCTCAATTGGATAACCAAAATACTGAACATGGATGACACCCGATTACCTAAGATATGTCTCAGACGACAGCTCACACTTGAGAATTGTGCTGAAAAGTTCAACTGGACACTGCAAGTGAAAAAACTCTTTACCTCTCTTAACCTACCTGAAATTTGATCTCAAATTGAACGTAGATCTATCACTAGTCAAAAAAAATTCTTAAATTTCGTGAAAAACTTTTCCAAGATGATGTCTCACTTTCATGCCATGCTACATTTCTGTCTTTTCATTATTTTTTCACTCTCCACAGATCAAACCAGAATTTTTTAAACCTCAATATACCCATCCAAGTCAAAAAAACAATTGCACAACTCCGACTTTGTAATAAATACTTAATTAAATTCACTTTGAATGGTTCCACTTATATAATCAATTCCAGGGAAATGTGTACGATATGTAACATGAATGAACTGGAAACTATTGCACACATTTTATTCGAGTGTCCTATTTACTGTACAATGAAACCTCCAAACTCCGATTCCTTATCTAGTCTTCACAATTTACTTCTCTCTCTCGACAATATTACTCCAAAAACTGCAAAGGACATATCCAACTATATCTGGAATATCTTGAGACTCCGATATTTTGTGATAAATGAGTAAGTTTCTTTGGATTTGCAAATATCTTATATTATCCTGTGGTAGAAGTCCATTGTGTCTCGAAGTGGAGTGGTATAGATTCACGATGAAGAAAGACTCAAAATCATCTACACAAATTAAATATAACCACCAAATGTTAGTGCTGTTAGAACGATAAATGACTATCGATCAGTTCAATGGTTTCATAGTAGTACATGTTTCGAACCTATATAGTGTAGTAAAACTGCACTAACTAATTTTCCTAATTTTATTTGAAACACTATTTACAACAATTATTCACTAAACATTTACTTCACTAATTTATTTCTACGGTGTCAGTCTCTATGCGCTAACTTTGGAACTGTAACTAACTCTGAACTCTGACTGTCCCGCTTCTATACTCCCAAGCAGATTCCATCCACGACTCTCGATTATTCTGGAGTATAGAACATTTCATCTAGATGGCTCTTCGAAAAGTATCGAATTGATCGATTTTATTCCAGCTTGTTCTCGGCGATAGGCCAGCAGATATGATGTTGTAGTTGAACGAGGGTGCATAATTAATTAGATCAGGGCCGGTCTCGGGGTCGGTCTCGAAATCGTTACATTGCCCCCTTCTTAAAGACGTTTCACCCCGAAACGTCATTCTTGGAGTGTGAAGATATCTGTAAGATTCTCCATATCTGCACCTGGACGTTCGATGGAAGTAGCACTCCACAGTCTTCAAGTTGGGTCGAGGAAGATGGTTGCAGCACACCAGAATTTTGATGCCGCTGGATCTGAATATTGTCTCCAACATGCTTCTTATAACTCTCCAGTCCAGCCCATCAAGCCCACAGGCCAATTTTGGAATTGCCAGGTCTACAATATTCTGGTCCAACATCGTGTCTCTCAATCTCGTAAGGCTCTTCCAAACATCTTCATAAGACGGCTTATCTCGAGAACGCTTCTTGGTAAGCAGATAGTAGATGTTTCTCTGGCCTTTCCTCAGCTGTAACACCCCTCCAACTTCCGGGTTCTGTTCTCTCATTTCCTGGATTCGACCGAACTTCTTCAGTTGATGGCGGATAGACTTGTCGATTAGACTTCAAAAACACAAAAACAATTTCCACCGAGAAAACTCTGCAAACCAGGATCATCCGAGAAGCCCTTGAGATAGAGAAGCGCCCCAATTGCCTCAACACTCGCGACGACGGACGTAGACTTCCCAATACCTGGAAGCCTCTCATTGCACGCATAAACTCATTTCCCACCAACCCAGTTCCCGCACACAGCTCACTTAGCGCCAACCAAGTTCCCGCACACAGCTCATCTAGCGCCAATTCAGTTCCCGCCCATAGTTCACCTCGCGCCAATACATTGCACACGGCCATTACAGCCACGTCCACTATAAATACAGTTCCTCAACCCACAATTCCTCAGTTCTCTCGAAGGAGTAGGCAGATTGAGACCTTAGAGAGAACCAGTGACGAGACATGGGGAGTAGGCAGATTGAGACCCCGACGTCAAGTCACAAAAACCTAACGTAATTATACCTGAGGAGTAGGCAGATTGAGATCTCAGCGTAGAATTACGTTTCAACCATTTATTAATTTTCTTTCTTTTTCAGTTCTTGAAAATGGCTCCAAAATCGGAGCCGAAACTTCGAATTTCAACAAATTCTAGACGCGGTTCAACCCGAACATTTAGTTTTCAAATATCTGACCGCGGAAACCTATCTGAACACACAAATATATATATATATATATATATATATATATATATATATATATATATATATATATATATACTCTTTTAAGTTTGTCCAAGCTTTCGGTAATTTAATTAATCGTTTCCATCATCAGGGATACTACAAATTGCATGAGTAAGTAATATATAAAAAAATATACATGGATGGTTAACTTACATCTTAGTTGAGGGTGTTTGACGCGATGTTATTCAACAAAAGGTGGCACATTGTACAAGATGAATTTCAATATAAAACAGGTAAAATTGGAAAGATGTCATAAAAGTTTTGTTAAAATACGTTACATTTTGATCACATAAGGCCAAATCAATGCTATTGGTTGGGAGAAGACAGACAGTTGACATGGCATATGACTTAGTCAGTGGTACCAATTTGCAGTTACCAACCTATGTTGGAGTCCGTAAATCAGAATTTAGTTGGTTGGGCGACACCTAGTGGACCATGGAGGAACCTGAATTAAGTACATCTGGCATGTAACTGAGTGTCTTTAGTACACTTTCGATCTGGATATTATGTTTTATTTTGTAGTATAACAATGTTAAGTCCTTCTGTGAGCAAAATTCTGGTACAGGTTAGGTATCTGGAGAATTTTAAGTCAAATTTAGGAAAAAAGGTTAAGTTTTATTTATAAAATTATTTGATCATTTGATAGATTTGAAGAATTAATGAATGATGGATTCTTATCCAACGTCAGAAGGTAAGAATAAATTTCACTTAGATGATTAATATCTGTTTTTTTATTAATGCAGTTACTATTTTCTGAAATAAAGGCCATTTCGAGAAAAGTCCTTTTGGATAGACGCGATTCACTAGCTAAGACCTTAGTGGCATCATAATTCATATGGTGGTCAAACTTGTTTACATGTTCAGCTAACGCACACCGTTCTGGATGTAATCTACAGTCACTTTTATGTGACGATTCGGGAGCCTAGAGATCTCGAAGTCTGACCAACATACATTTTGTTGCACGATTGACACGGAATACTATATATTACATTCACTTGAGAAAATAGAGAAAGTTTGTCTTTGACTTTAGAGTGAATTGTTCTAATAGTTAGTACTGATTTATTTGCAATTTTCAAATTCGGTAAATCATTAAAAATTCTGGAGAGTTTGGGAGTGATCTCCTTTATGTAGGGTAAAGAACTATAAAAAGCAATTAATGGTGCAATATTGTTTTCAATGTTACTATTATTGCTATTATTTCTGTCAATTCGTGTAATCGTTGAGTTGTTAATTATATCAAAGGAGGATGAAGAATTAAACAAAATATTTTAAATTATAATCGGTGGGTAAGAATTTTCAAGAAATAAATTTAAAAGGATAGCAAGATTTTTTGTGAGGAATTGAATGTCAGAGATTTTTAACACTCTATCTTTCATTTGTTTTACTAGATTCACTTTCATTGAGTGTTTGTGGTAAGACCAATAGTTTATGTATCTTCCTGAGCTACATGGTTTCCTATACCAGTCTATCAGAATTTTGTTTTTTGATGACCGTATGAACCTTGTGTCAAGGAATGGAACGGAGAAATTTACATCTTCAGTTTCCATGGTGAAACAGGTAAAATTGGAAAGATGTCATAAAAGTTTTGTTAAAATACGTTACATTTTGATCACATAAGGCCAAATCAATGCTATTGGTTGGGAGAAGACAGACAGTTGACATGGCATATGACTTAGTCAGTGGTACCAATTTGCAGTTACCAACCTATGTTGGAGTCCGTAAATCAGAATTTAGTTGGTTGGGCGACACCTAGTGGACCATGGAGGAACCTGAATTAAGTACATCTGGCATGTAACTGAGTGTCTTTAGTACACTTTCGATCTGGATATTATGTTTTATTTTGTAGTATAACAATGTTAAGTCCTTCTGTGAGACTTTTCTCGAAATGGCCTTTATTTCAGAAAATAGTAACTGCATTAATAAAAAAACAGATATTAATCATCTAAGTGAAATTTATTCTTACCTTCTGACGTTGGATAAGAATCCATCATTCATTAATTCTTCAAATCTATCAAATGATCAAATAATGTTATAAATAAAACTTAACCTTTTTTCCTAAATTTGACTTAAAATTCTCCAGATACCTAACCTGTACCAGAATTTTGCTCACAGAAGGACTTAACATTGTTATACTACAAAATAAAACATAATATCCAGATCGAAAGTGTACTAAAGACACTCAGTTACATGCAAGATGTACTTAATTCAGGTTCCTCCATGGTCCACTAGGTGTCGCCCAACCAACTAAATTCTGATTTACGGACTCCAACATAGGTTGGTAACTGCAAATTGGTACCACTGACTAAGTCATATGCCATGTCAACTGTCTGTCTTCTCCCAACCAATAGCATTGATTTGGCCTTATGTGGTCAAAATGTAACGTATTTTAACAAAACTTTTATGACATCTTTCCAATTTTACCTGTTTTATATTGAAATTCATCTTGTACAATGTGCCCCCTTTTGTTGAATAACATCGCGTCAAACACCCTCAACTAAGAGGTAAGTTAACCATCCATGTATATTTTTTTTATATATTACTTACTCATGCAATTTGTAGTATCCCTGATGATGGAAACGATTAATTAAATTTCCGAAAGCTTGGACAAACTTACAAGAGTACTCTTTGATTTTGCTGCATAGCCCCACTATTTACTAGTTCCATTCCTAACTAGTCAGCAACGACTACCCTATATATATATATATATATATATATATATATATATATATATATATATATATATATATATATATATATATATATATATATATATACATACATGCACGCACGGCCATCTAATTCACCTCCGTGCACTGAACAGGCACCCAAGCCTCCTACATAAAGAATATCATAACCGGAGTGTATTGTTAACAAATAGTCTATCATATCAGCCGTATATAAGAGCAGAAAGAGAGGGGAAGAGAAAACTCAGTTTAAAAATATACACATTTTTGACACAAGTTTTGTTGCAACAGGCCTCCAAATTGTACATCTTTTGTATAAATTTCTACAGGAGTTTTATCTCACACACACATCCGGTGCTCGACCTAAATTGACCTTGGAGTTGTTTACTGTCAGGGGCTTGCATCTTGATGTCCACGGGTTGGGTAGTTGGGTGGGACGATGACGACGACGATGGCCTCGAAGTGCTGCTGCTAGAGGGGCAAGACATCTTCAGCGGAAGCCACTGCGTATCGCTATAGGTGTGATTTGTATAAATCTTCCGCAGTCTGTACGATGAGGTGTTCATCGGGATTTCGGCTCTCAACATAGGCAAATATCCATCATTAGCTAGCGCCTGAGTCATTTTCGTCAAATTCGAAGTACTCGAATCATCGTCGTGCAAATACGATACCAATACCTCGCCGTAGTCATATGGCGAGCTAATATACAGTACGTTCGACAGAACGGCTGATAGAATTATATAATTTGTTGTCATCGTGATGACAGCTCAATTTACAATGAGAAACAGCGTATATGTCACTCAAATATATACACTGAGAGGAACACACACAATACACCATTGCCAAATGTACATGACTAGTATTTCTTTCAGTCTCTCTCTCATTCATTCGATCCGCAAAATAAATATATTTCGTGTGGTGGATCGGTAAATGCTGCTGCTGCTGCCCCATTCATTTACCATCGTTAATTTGCATATGTTGGAAGCGTTTAAAAATACACAGCTTGTGCTCGTACTCTGCTATGTGCGCTTTGAGCTCGCGCAAATTTTGCAAGTGCCGATTGATAGGAGTGTCGTCGTCGTGATCGCCATGGGGCCTTACCATATCAGGTGTGACGATATCCATTGCCAGATATCGAAACAGTATCTCACGGCACAATGCACTTCTATTTCTCCGGATGCTATATGATTCAAACAGAGCGGGCTTTGCTTCTCGAGTGTCGGTGGAGGCGTTGTGACGACTGTACTTGTAGTAGCCGCAATATCGACGATGTGTGGTCTCTTAGGCAGATCGAGCACACACTTCAGCAAAAAATCGAATTTTTGATTACCCTTCACGTATACCACATCAGCCTCGATGATGGGGCGCAGCACTTCCTGGATCTCGTTGAATTCAACATAGCCATCAGAGTATGGAATGCCGTGGATATTTCTCTCCAAATATCGTACTTGCCGTTTATCTGCTTCGCTCAGGTCATGGAATGGCACTACGGCTTTGAATAAAAAGTGGTTTGTGCGATGCCCGTCGGTGATGGTAAGCTCTTTGGGTTACAATACACCGCCCACAGTGAAACCCTGAATGTCACAGGCTACGAGTTTCATCTTGTTGTTTTTGTTTGTTTGATTATTGTTGAACTGATTCACTGCTTTGATTAACTGAGAGACACACACACAGAGAGAGAGAAAGATTAAACACCGACTGAACAACTGAACGTTTGGCTTACAACTGACGCTCTTGACCTGTCAATGCCTGCATTACATACATACACACAACCAAATAGTGGATTCCCCCACTACTTACTGCTACTACTGTATGTCACTATTTTTTTATGACAGATGGCGTACAATCTCGCTCAAGGGCAAGTGTTCCAGCATACAGTCGTGAATGATGATGCAATAGGCTCGAGTATTGGCGGGAAATCCGACTCTGGCCTCGATGTCAAGTTTGACATCGACAGTGGAGGATTTCATGAATTCCGCTCTGCGGGAACAGTCTATTAGGAACACGGTCGCCCTGCTTTTGAATGCTCCGTAATCAAGTAGAGGGCGCTTCTTCGGACAATTGGCATAGCTCGGATAGAATTCCGTGTAGGCTCGATGGGCTTCGACAAAGTTGTTTCTGTTGAATTCCAAGTGGATACGTTCATGCGGGTAAGTATCGCTGTTCATGGTTAGGCGTATGTCGCTGATGTCGATGTGATCGAAATAGGACGCATCTCGAGCCGCATTGCCAATCCGATTTGTTTGGAAGGCCACAATGACGAATCGGGGACTCTCCATGGCCGTGCAAGTTTTCACTGCCCAAACTTCCTTGGTGGAACCCTGAGTGAGTGCAGGCAACTCGTGTATGTCCCACTTGCGATACGAAATCACTACAGGAGCGTCTGTTTTGATGGACTGCAGCAATTTCAGACAAATGTCGTCATTGGGCACCACATGTTTGACTCTGAGTACAACGCTCGTGATCGTCAGTGTGGCATATCTATAGTCATGGAATATGCCCAACAGATGCTTAAGCGGTATCCACATGGCGAACGAACCGTCGGGGGCGTTGTGAACCGTTCCGCCAGGATAGGTCCAGCCGGCTGTGCTCAAGTGTCGCACATCATTTTCCTCGTAACAAGTATAGCCGCGAAGGGTGCTCACTATACCCGGCGATCGAACAGAGTCCACCTCTTTGCCATTGATTTCATAGTAGATGACCTCGAAAAGGTATGCGCCGGCATTATTGATAAATCTAACATTACATTACATCAGTATCCACACATCGCTCTGCTGAATGACAATTTCGATGATGTCGTTATTTTGAAAGGACTTGACGTACGGGTGGTGCGTTCGAGTCTCAACTCTGTTGATGGATTCGTCAAACTTTGGAGGATTGTAGACGTCGAACACTTGTCTTGATATCATGATGTCCTTGCGATTGGAGAAAGTGTATGCTGGAGTGAGACAGAGTGTGTGCATCTGCTCTCTTCGACTGCGTCTGCGCGACTGAATTGATGCCAGCACCCTCTGCACTTTTATGCCCAAAGGCATGATCATCATCATTCTGATCAAATACCAACCCCATTTTTATGACAGCTTACGAAGCACAAGTCGTATAATGATGGTCTCTCCACGGAAATTCACACTGCAACAGTCCTGATCGAGAATATTCAAGGTTATGTTGTGTATTTCCGTCTTGTTCACAGGCAGGGAAATCAAATTCGAGAACGTTTCTTCGATGGCGAAGCCGGGGTCTTCTCGAACGGCAAACTCGTACATGGTATGAGCCGGGCGATTGTTGAAGAAGGAACCCGATGTGATGTTACTATCGATGTGAGAAGTTTGAACTTTGATAATGTTCACAGGTAGGTCGGATGAGTGAACGCTTCCAGCCTCCAATAGTCTCGGGGAAAACCCAGTAATCGTCCTATGGAATCCTTGAGACGAAAATCGATGTTATAGAGCTTGCTGTATATCTCACACTGCAGCGTATTGGTGTTGGGTTTGAGAGAGAATAAAGCCTTGCTTTTGTTGGTACCGTCGTCGTCGTCGACGTCGCCAACGTCACTAGACACTACGGCTCTCTTCTTCTTCTTCTTTGCTTCTTTCGGCCTCTCGATGTGTTTGTGTATAAACTTGGCAATGTCGCTTATTTCATAACACCCAGTCGGTATTTGGATGATGCTAACAGATGGCGCTCCTTTGACAGAATAATAGAATCGACCACTCGATATGTTCGGTATGCTGTTGTATGAATGGAAACCAATCAATGCCAAGCCGTAAGTGCTATCTTCGTCCAATTGGAGCGGCGGAGAAAAGTCTGCGGTTAGCGTCGACGTTTAACCTGTCACTGTCAACAGGAAAGACATGACTGACACTGGATGGGGTTATGTACTTCTATTTAAACAATTCCATATGCGCGCTCTGTGCTCACGAGTCTAGTATGGGATTAAAGACGCGTGAGGCTCGCGCTATTCATCTAGCGAAACGTATCCTGTCCATGGCCACTTGCATCCAATACGATTTGCGCCAAGTTTTGTATGCAAAACGCCACGTCATCATATAATGAACCTAATTGCGCTCGTCATTAAAGGTCACCACTTTTCTATTCATTTTCGCGCGTGCGCGCACACTCAGAGTGTGTTCTCGTATAGAAAATTCAAACACAAATGACCGCAATTAACTTGGTTGAATATCTGATAGCGATCGTTGTTGTAGAAGATTATCACTTTTTTACCCAGATATCGCACCAATTCCACCGGCGGCTTCAAATTGCCGAAACTGTCAAAGTATTTCACCACATGTCCGCGTTTCACGTAAGCTACCCAATGCGTTCCGCGATTCCTGCTCGAGTCCAGATTGATGATTGCGCATTCTCTGTACTTGGGAAGTTTCGATGAGGATCGAGGTAAGTTGTCTCGCATAAAAACACCAATGAATTGAGGTATTTTCAGACGTTTCACATATTTGAGTAATTCCTCATCGTACAACGCTGTATTAGGCAGCTTCAGCGGGAGTTTTTTGAAAATTTCTTCTTGAGAAACAAACCGTAGCCGTCTTTAGCGGTCTTGCGCAGAAACAAACCGGAACCTCCTACATGTTTGTTGTCACCGCTGCCAATGCTCTCCATTGCGGTATTATGACGCTTGTCTTCCTCTAATTTCTTTTTGGCATTGGCCGAGGAGATGATGGTCCTGGCTATGGTGCTGGCACCGCCTGCCAACGAGCCCAGTGCCCCCAGAGCGGCGAATATCGGAAGCAGAGGCAGCACACCACCGCTCTTCGCTTCGAATGGTATTATTCGGAGTACTCTGATTTTTTTTCGACCACCCAATTTTTTCACTTGAGCTCGGGCAGCACGCAGGATTTTCGCAGAGCCTTCGCAATCAAATCTTTCAGCTGATCATGTTTCAGAGTTTTTCGCAGAGTCTTGGTGATTTTCTTAACCACATCTCGACGGAAAGACTTTGGCTTTGCAGCAGCAGCAGCAGTCTTCTTCTTCAGACCCATTCCCAAATTACGTTTTGCCTTCATGGTTGTGGTGACCAGCCAAGCAGCAGCTTTCTCACCAAATTTGGCGTCTTTTGATTTGACACGTTCCCAAGCTCGATTTTACAGCGCCCAGTCGGCCTTGTGTCTCTCCTTTAAAGACTTGTTTTGCGAGTATGCAATATCGTGAGTCTTACAAGCCGAATCCAAAGGGTTCACACCAGGGTCTCCACGTGCCAATCTCTTCTGTAGTTTGGTACCCGGTCCACAGTACTGGTATCCAGGCAAATGAAGCTCGAATGGCAGATGATTAATCAGAGAGTTCACCACTCCACGACCTTGGTGCTCGACAGTCAGCATGACACTGACGCGAATGAATGTGGGCGTGGTCCCACACACTTCATCAAAAAATCAATCAACTCAAACATGAAAGTGGTGCAACAAGAGCCGGCTCTGGAAATAATCAATTTGGATACCATAGGTGGAGGAGGTATTGGCGATGACGACGACGGTATACGTAAACACGGTCTCCTGCTACCGAATTCATTCCGAGCGATATTTTGTGGTCCCAGCGGATGTGGCAAGACCAATGCTTTACTCAGTCTGCTGTTTAGCCCTAACGGAGCACGTTTCGAGAACGTTTACGTTTATTCAAAGTTGCTATACCAACCTAAATATCAGCTACTGCACGATGTGCTCAAATAAGTCAAAGGCGTAGGTTATTTTCCATACAGGGATAACGACGAGGTAATCGATCTGTCAAAGGCGAAAGAAAACTCAATTTTCATATTTCAATGTGGCGTGTGACAAACAGAATAAAATCAGAGAGTTCTATGCCATGGCACGCCACAAGGGTATTGACCCGACCTACTTGTGTCAAAGATACCCAAACAGCTGATCAGGGACAATTGCAACATTATAGTGCTTTTTCGGCAAGACGATATTAATTTGAAGCACGCCTTCGACGAGCACGTCTTTCCGGATTACACCTTTGAGGAATTTCGCCGCATGTGCGCCACCTGTTGGAAAGAAAAATTCGGATATTTGGTCATTGTCAAAGACTTTGATGTGAATAAAGGGCGCTACCGCCTGGGCTTTGACAAATATATACAAATGTGATGCGAGGTAGCCATGGCACCGACCACATCACCCCGCATCGAGACGAAGATTGCTAAAGCTGAACGCAAACGTTAAGTCAATCAGTTGTCGAAAATTGTGCGAAAAAAGTATCTGAGTCTGAAACTCGGAAAATCCGAGCATGATGAAGCACTGAGTAAATTATTCAAACCCATTACGGTACCGCTGAAAAGATTGAGTGCGGCAGTGCCGCCACTCACCAAGCGATCACGACTGACAGTGAAAAAAGAAGAGAAACAGGAACCGCCATCGACTACAGACTTTATGAAAAAGGAAGAAGACGAAGAAAGCTACCACACAGATGATGGTGATTATGATGATGATGAGGATGACTACTTGAAAGTTTATCCCGAAGTAGCAACTGAATTCGTGAATGAACATCGCGCCAAATCCGGCAAAATAGATGTGAATTACGGCCCCATTTACGACACACCAAGAGCGCAATGGTTGCTCGGTAGAAAGCTGATGGACTTCGACAAAGATACGGGGGACATACATTCGCATTGATGGTGTGCGTGTAAGAGCCAAAATAAATAAAAAATAATTATTGTTGTATTGATAGCACGTCGTGGTGACGAAATCCAGAAGTTTTGTGATAAGAGAAATTGCATAGTACGAAGGCCAGGGTGTAAATAGGTTTTATGAACATGGTCAATTAGAAGCGCTGTAAATCTACTGTGTCGAGGTAATAGTATTGGGTGTTTGCGATCGTAAGTAAGATTGGAATAATTAAGGCGTCCTTCGACCTTTAAAATACCCGCATTGTCAATAAATACGTTCAATTTGCGCAAAGGTTTGGATACGTTTTTTGAGTTAACTTCCTGTGAGGAAGCAATAGACTGTGTATATTTAGAGAGAGTTTCAAGGGGTGCCTTGAGTTCGACAAATTTCAGCGAACCTGAAATTTTAAAATCGCGATTGCTTTTGCGAATGTTAAATATGAATCGTAATATATAGGATAAAATGCGTCGAATTCTATCCAAAGAGGAATATTTGTGTAAGAGAGAACTGAGAAAGTTGGAATCATCTACCTGTATTAAGAAAATGCGTGAGGTTCTGTCATCAAAATAATGATCGACTTCTTTGGAAGTGCGTTCCTCCAGATCGTGATCAGGAATTTGGTAATGTCGCGTAAATTCTGGCCACTCGGAATTTGGTTTTCGCAAAAAATCAGGACCTTGAAACCATATAGGGTGATCCAACAATTCTCGCGGAAAAACACCCCTAGAAGCGACATCTGCAGGATTGCTATGAGTATTGACATAATGCCAAGAGGAGGGGGAAACCTTTTCCTGGACATAGGACACTCGGTTGGAAATAAAAGTTCTCCAACGTTCGAGAGAGGATTTGATCCAGGCAAGTGCAACTTGCGATTCGGACCATGCATTAATTTTATCAAAAATAATTTTTTTCTGAAAAATTCCAAGAACATAGGATATCAGTTTGGCGAGGAGTGTGCAACCAAGCAGTTCCAATCTAGGAATGGTTAAACGTTTATTTTTTATAGGAGCGACTTTAGTTTTAGAAATTAAGAATGAAGTAGTATATTCAACATTAGGGTAAAGAGCACGAATATAAATACAACATGCGTAGCCCTTTTTACTGGCATCGCAAAAGCCGTGGAGTTCTAGGCTAGTTATATTAGATGAAAATAGTAAGCGAGATACGCGAATGTTTGATAAAAGTGGCAACTCCGACTTGTAACGCTTCCAGTTGCGTAGGATGTCATCATCGGGAGTCTTATCCCACCCCAATTGGCATTTCCAAAGTCTGCACTAAATACTTTGTGAAAAATGTGACTGGACTTGCCAAACCTGTCGTATCGAACACCATTGAAATTTCGGATAATATTGACCGTTTTGTGCATGCGCGATCCAGGGGTTGTATGGAGAACGAAAAATAGTCCTCAGATGGATGCCATTCCATCCCTAGTATTTTCAAAGAATCAGAATTATTATCTAAAGATAATGGGTTAGTACAAAGATCGGATTCAGGAAAGACTGATAAGAATTCAGGAGAGTGAGATGACCATTTACGGAGTTCAAAGCAACCGTTGCGTAACAAGGTAATCAACTCATCTCGAAGCTCAATTGCAGACTGGAGAGATGACGAACCCGTGCAAATGTCATCCATGAAAGTATCGTGACGAAGGACCTTAACGGCTTGAGGAAATTTGTATTCTTCCTCAAGAGAGAGTTGTTGGAGGGTGCGTATCGCGAAAAAAGGTGAAACGTTAACTCCATAAACTACTGTTCGGATCATGAATTCTTAAACAGGTTCATCCTGAGAGAACCTCCAAAATATGCGTTGATAATTAGTCATTGGAACTTTTTTTTTTTTTTTCAGTGGTGTGGAAATCCTCATGGACTCTGATCGCTCGGTGTCCATCGCGTATCAGTAGTGTCAGACTCTTACTGACTAAAACCACCCCAGGTGTGCTGCACTTGCCAAGCCGTTAGGCCATAAAGCTGCACCTACATCCCATTCCAACGTCCACGTCACGATATCCCTCGCTCCTCCGCCCCGCCACACCCCCCCACCACCGTTGGGTCGTGACCCACCGAATACCGGGCGGGCAATCAGCGGGGAAGATCCTTCCTTCTTTATTCCGGTCATCCTCCACATTCAAACAGCGCCCTCCCTGGTCGGCAGTCTTATTCTATCCGAGCGCCTGCTCTCCCGATTTACTTTCGTCGCTCGTTTATCCCGAAGCCAGGCCACTATTACCGTCGCATTGACACTATGTTGGTTCTCATACTTCTTCATCCTCTACCACAGCCCCCGCCCATTCATTCAATATCCTTACCCATTCATCCTTCACACCATTCGTATCCCTTAGCTGTAACGCTCCAAGTCTATCCTCCTCTTCCTCGATCCTCCTTCTCCATTCTACCCTTTCTCTCCGCATACAATCGTTCCTGATGTGCTCCGCCGTGTCAGTCCCGCCAGTTCCACACTGGCATGGGGTCTCTTGTGCAATTCCGAACCTTGCCAGGTAACCCCGAAAGTTCCCATGCCCTGTGACCAGTTGCACTGCCTTCCTTGCTAATGGTATACACCCCATCCTTACCCTGTTGCACATACCATGTACGCTTCTGCCGGTCCTGCCGCTGTCCCATTCACCCTGCCAT
Organism: Chrysolina americana; assembly: GCA_958502065.1. Classification (NCBI taxonomy): domain Eukaryota; kingdom Metazoa; phylum Arthropoda; class Insecta; order Coleoptera; family Chrysomelidae; genus Chrysolina; species Chrysolina americana. The sequence continues at coordinate 61,015,500 of OY293415.1, read as the reverse complement.
TTTTCCATCACCATTCTCCTAATCCTTTCCCTCTCCTCCATTCTGCTATGTCCCAAGTCTATTTGCCATGTGATCTCTTGCAGTTCCGCACCTCTTCTACTCTCTTCATCTGCTCTTCTGTTTCCCTTATTCTCCCTAACATGCCCTTTCCTCCACTGTCATTGGAACTGACCAAAATTTGTCTATAATGCATACGTATATCTGCGGAAAAACAGACTTCATGAGTGCGAAAATTCAATAGAATTGCTACAATATCCGCTTGTAGCTTGGGTTCAGGAAAAAGACAATCATTCAGTGACTTTCCATTAGGTAGTTTGGCACTTGCATTAAAAACAACTCTCAAGCGCTCTGGTTTGATTATGCAGTGGTGGGGGATGTGGTATGATTAATCATTTATATCAGGATTTTCTATACGTGTCATGTGACCTAGACTTAAGTATTCTTCCATAAATTTGCAGTATTCATTATGCAGTGCGATATCTGAATAAAGACGGCGTTCAAGTACGTGAAAACGTTTTAAGGCTAAATTCGCATGCCTCGAAAAGAAGGTGATGGTTCGCGAAACGGTAAAGATACAATAAATCTCCCTTCTTCATTGCTTCGGGTACATTCTCAAATTGCCAATTTTTTTTTGAACTATTTCCTCTAATGGAGGAGTTTCGAAAGTTGTAGTAAAAAATGATCTATAGACCGGGACGTCAGATGTAGAAGTCGAACCGAGCAAAATATACCCAAAAATAGTCGCGAACGCATCAGGCTCACCTGGTCTTCCAGATATTTCATTATTCAATATGACATTTGAATATATACTCGCCCCGAGTAAGATATCAATATCTGCAGGAGTGGAAAATGCGGGATCTGCTAAGGGTAAGTCAGCGATATGGGACCAATTTCCTTTCGAGATAGGCTTGCAAGGCAATTTATCACAAAGTTTCGGCAGGATTAGCTCATCTATTGTTAGTATAGATTTCAATTTTCCTACCGGTTTCGAATAAAATGTAACTTCCCCTGAACAAGAAAGAGGTTGCGATTCACCCAGTCCTTGATCAATTATTGGGGAACTAGATTTGGGTAAACCAAGAGAATTATAACATTTTTGCGTTATCAGTGACGTCATTGACCCTGAATCCAGTAAAGCTCTAAAGGTTTTATTTTCTTCTACAAGGCAAGTCGCAAGTAAGACTCCTGCGTGTTTTCTAGTCATCCCAGACATAGCGGAGTGATTGGTCTGTACTACATTATGACATTCTGAAGTAGTCGGATTTTCTTGAGATGCAAAAGGGTATTATGACGTCCATTGCATGTTCTACAATTATGGGTCGATCGAAAATATTGCAAATCGTGAATAGAGCTCAAACAATTAAAACATAAGTGTAAACTTTGAACGAATTTGAATCTATCCGTCGGAGATTTTTTCAAAAATTCCTTACAAGAGGAAAGCCGAGACTACACTGACTATAGTCTGTATTATTCTGATTTGATTCGACTTATTCTTATCAACATATTTTTTTGTGTTTTCTTGTGATCGATTTGGCGTTGAAAACGAAAGTGTTTCTAAAGCAAGACAGTGTTTGTTCAGAAAGTCATCCAAAACGTGAAAATAAAGAATTTCAGTTGCATCCTTATGTTGCAATTCAAATGAGCGCGCCGACTCAGAGTCTAATCTATTTAATACCATGCGAAAGAATAAAATTCCATGAATCTGTTTCAGGTGCTAGATTCCCTAATGCACTCAAATTTTCTGAAAATGTGTCCAACAGTCTGCGTAATTCTTGAGCATTAGACCGATTTAACTTTTGCGTATTTTCAATATTTGACCAAAAGAGATTGGCCATAAGATGTCTATTATAGTAACGTTTAATCAAACTATTATATGCGGTTTCATAGTTTGCAGCAGTCATAGGCAGCGTTTGTACAAGTGCGAGAGGCGGACCCTGTAGTGAGGATAACAAATAAGAAAATTTCTCAATAGGAGAATAACTCTCGTTATTATGCACTAAAACATCGAACATATCGCGATAACTTGAGAAAGTTTTCAAATCTCCATCAAATGTAATTAAATTCAGCATCTTTAAGCTTGCGTTATATTGAGAAGCAAAAGGTTTCAATTGCGTTGAAGTCATGATAGATGCACTTGGATCGTCTTTATGTTTACAAAGCTCTTCAAAAACAACTTGCGAATTGAAATAAGCCTTATTGAAGACTTCTTTGATCGTATCTTCTGTGTCTAAGTCCGCAATTTCATCTACAGCTAGAAGCTGCAAAATGGTGCTATGGTGTTTCGCGTATAGTGTCCGCATGATAATAGCGCACTTTGAAGAGGTTGACGTTTTTAGAATCAATTTTTGCTTCTTGTGCAAGTTTTTCGATAGTACATATTTCATTAATAGAACTCTGCCTAAGGGCTTTACAGCATCTTAACTTTTCTGCCGTAGACATTTTGAAAATTGAAATTCAAATAATTGTTTTAAGTAAATCGAACTCAGACAAAAAATGTAAACAAGAGTAGGTCAGCTGACTGAGGACTTGAATATGGGTCAATTCGCGACGATCCCCACTGGACACGATACGAGTCTTGCCGACCTAAGCTCCACCTCCCACATATGTCGCAGGTCAAGAGGTGCACAAGAAAGAAAGTAATGGCGATCACAAGAACACAAAATTTAATTATAAAATTTGCGTAAATATAGTACTTAATATTCATGACGGATGGGTCAAGAATACTTGAAAAATCGCGAAAATGCTTAGTTTTTGCGAGAATGATCAGGTGGGAATATGATAAATGCAAAATTCGAAAATTTAGATAGTTTTAGGCTATATTTTGAGAATTTAAAATTTTGACAAAATGCGAATTGCGTCCAAATTTGACATTTGATTGAAAGCACTGATCTATCCCTATCGAAGAACCAAAAAATGTGCGTGTAAGAGCCAAAATAAATAGAAAATAATTATTGTTTTCCTCGATAGCAATGTGGTTTCGAAAAGTGGACGTTTATCAGGTAGATCGGGAGAAATATTGCGAGGGAATGTCAAATCTAGTTATAACTTTAATTTGTATATGAAAAGGAAAATGCGACTTACAGTAATTGTAACAGCTTTAGGTATGGTGGTGGAAACTCCAAACGGCGTGTATGCCTCTTCTCAAGATCTCTCTTGCCGGTTCTTCTTTCTTCTATCACCTTTTGGAGTTTTGAATTGAGCAAATTTATGATGAACAACCGGTTTACACTCGGAAAAATTGGAAAATCGTTTAATAGGGAAACAGAGTGGTTCACTTTTCATGCGAACAAGGGGGACGAAAAAGTCGGTAATAGTTCTAGTCGTTTTTTCGAACACATCGATCCATCTTTATATCTTTTCCGAGCAATCCCGAAAACTACCGAACACCTAGATATAGATCAGCGCGATTCAATATATACCTAGGTGAATCATAAAATAATAATAGTTTCAAAGTGAGATTTTCCTGAATATTGAACAGATGGTGTAACATACGAGGGCACTCCGGGACTATATAGTTTGATTTTCTACAAAAATCCCAAATACGCTAAAGCCGATTATACAAGCAAATTTTGACAGCTACAGGTGCGTATGTAGATGCGCAAGGTAGGTTGAATCCATCTCAGACTGCCAAATACGAACAGTTGATTCGACCAATGTTCAAAGATCCTCAATCAAAAATAGGTGGTGGTGGAGGTCAAGGTCGTTTCACCGACGGCAGTGGTATCCCAGATCAGTTGACATACAACACGAAACCCATAGAATACGTGTACTGGGACAATATGAACGAGCTCGTTGACAGGTATAGGCTTCTGGTAGCCGCCAAAAATGCCGGCAGCACCTCTACCGACAACGAGATCGTGGCCATCATCAATGAGCTGAGAGAAGCAGGCTATATTCGATAAATAAAAGCGTAGACGTTTTTTTGCATGCCATAGTCGCATCATGATCATCAACAAGTTCGTTCAAACTTCGTCAGCTCGCCGTGCACGGCAGCAGCAGCAGCAGCCCTACCATTTCCCTGGTGTTATACTCAACTATACGACAAATGGGTACATTGATGCTGAACATGTGAAAATATGTAATGTGGAAACGCCAAGTGCACTCAATGATGTTGCCAACAAAAAATACGTTGATGACGTCATACAGAAGCTCAAAGATAACTTGGATATTCGAGCTCTCGACGACGTATGGGGGGAGGGTGGGGGGTGATGGCGGCGGGGGCAGCGGAGAAATAAACCGATGCCAAACGGTGCAGAAATTAGTCAGTCAACATGTTTGGTGCAGTGAACAACGTCGTTGTCGAGTCTTCTGAAGAGTCCTCTGGTTACGAGTCGGCGTCAGCTTCATCATAATCATCATTATCATCATCATCATCGGACCGAGAGTGGGCAGATGGAATGGCAGATTTAGATCGAATATGTGATATGTACAAAGAGGCCATCAAAACGGAACGTTTCTTCGCGTGCAACGCCACCTACGAGTTTCGCAACACCGACGTTTTGAGCTTGCAATGCGGCATAAGTTTTGCTCGGAGTTTCGTGCCTGCAGTGAAACTCGTGTGCAAGGTCCAACACACCATATGCTCCAGCCTGTCCTTCAGCATGTTTGAATGGGGCCAATTCGTGGGGACCATTAATCAGCTGCTTTACACTAGCCGAAATGACCCGAATGCAGCAGCCAAGACTAGCCGAATCAAACTCGACTGGGACGATGTAATGGATTTGGAATTACACACTTATGCAGAGAGTCAACAAGTGCGAGTTTCAAAGAATGACACCTACTTCTACCTGACGGAAGCGGATGTTCAAGAAATCCTACATCTAGATGCTACTGTGATGGCGACAAGATTTGAATATCTATTGAATATGAACTTTAGTCAATATTATCATGGTTTATTAAGCAGTGCGAAAGCTCTAGCAACAGCATTAACTAAAAGTGAAATTGTTAAAATTGCATTAATATGGGATGAAAATAGTCCCATAGGTCTTTTAAAAAGATTTTTTCATATCGTTACATATATGAATTAGATTGGCGAGGAGGTGAACCTGTCATTTGTAGAGTACACTATTTAAAAGAAGAAAATTCAAATAATGGTAATTTAACTGGTCGCATTGAATATAATACAGTTTTTTCCAAAACATAGAAATCCCTAGCATATGCCCAGTGACATTGTTTTATAAAATATTATCACATAGACCGAACCATATTACAACTGATAGATTATTTATAACACCCAATCCGTTTTGGAAAAATGATTCATCAAAAGGTTGGTACAAAAATGTTCCTATAGGAGTCAACGAAATTCTTAAGTGGAAGAAAATTTCATCTGAAAAAATTGAACTGGATAAAAAGATTAAAAAAATTTCTAATCATTCTCATCGCTCAAGCGCTGTATCAACTTTAGCTAAGGCAGGTATTGATGAACAAGAATTAATTAAAATAACTGGACATTCCTCTTCCAAGTCTATAAAACCTTATTTACAACTTGATAATGAGCATCATTCACATCTTGAGACAAATCTCCGAGATAAAGCTTTGGATAATGAATTAGCCACAGTGTCAACAACATCCATGTCAATGTCAACAACAAAATCTACATCAGTAAAGGAGCAAATTTCTACTGGACCAATTGTATATAATAATTGTATTTTTAACAATTGTTCTTTCTAATAATTATGTTTCAACTCATTGTTCTTTTAGTTTGTTAAATAAAGTTTAATTGAATTGAGTTTTCTATTCATGGGATTGTCTTACCAAATACCACGCGAGCTGAGATCCAGCAGAATATTTTTTCCGGTGGTTTTCTCATACTTACTTTCATGTCACGGCAAATAATAATAATAGCCGTTATTATTATTATTGTATTATTATGTAGGTAATTTAACTCGATCTGTTTTGACAAAATCACTCAAGCTACGCTCTCGTGATTTTGTCAGAACAGCTCTCGTTAAATTGCCAATGAAAGTAAGTACCTATTCGAAATCAACCACAAAAAATATCTGGCTAAATCTGAGCTCTTGTGGTATCACCCCCGATTATTTCATTCACACATTGCTACACCAATGAAATTTCATGAGTGAAGTCACATGATATGTGATATGAGCGGCTATTTAGGTAAACAACCGGATTAAACAAAACTTTCTTTTGTTTGTATAAGTGTCAAACGTTGACAACGTCGCTCAAAATTCAGAAATCAGTGCATATATAAGCAAATCCATCCCAGAAAATACCGTGAAGAGTAAAGAGTATATGAACGAGTATATTTGAATGATTTTATACTGTTCATGAATTAATCTTCCTGAATATCACTCGACCATGAAAAATAGAGACTATTATTTTCTTAAATTGATCTCGAGTAACTTGTATTTTGAGACAATTCAATTCGACCATATGAACATTAATAATCAAAAGAATAACTCAGATTATTAATGTTCATATGGTCTCATTCAATTGTCAAAATTCAAGATACTCTCGATAGAATTATGAAGAAAATAATAGTAGGCTATTTGTCATGGTCTTGGGATATTAACTACAATATGCCGTATTGGTATTCTGTTTGAACACTATTTCTCTGCTCAACTACGATTTGGAGGGAGCGCAGACTTCAGACACATGCAGGATTTTGTTGAAATAGGCCCTTGCCAATCATTATAAGTACTTTTTAGAAAAATATATAGCGAGATCATTCAGTGGGGGATACACTCAGAAAAGATGTATTCGTTTACAATTCGTATTTTCAAACCCTCCAAAACTCCGTCACTGGTTTCCACTGTAAAAATGTATATTCCCAATGAAACGCCCTATCAGTTGAATGTAAACATTGTTTTCATCAGTCATCGCGCTTTATTGAGTTTAATTCTCACGAAGTAGCATCCTAGATTAGTTTAAATGAGATAAAAACAACAGTATCGTATAAGTAGATCTGTGTATGTTACTATGAAAACAGTTAATATTGTTTTTTTAATATCCTGTGATCTATATTTACTGTTCCATTTTTTGTTTGGTGTTCACTTATTGACGATCAACAGGTGAGTCTTTCTTCATTTATCTTCCGGAATTAACGTCTGATTTTTGTCGATACGAAATCCATGAAAATTACAAAAGTTCCTTTTAAAATTGCAGAATTTTTGATGATATACCGGACGGTTCAAACTTCAGAAATCCGGGCATGTGGTAATACGTACTTACTTTTTCAGTAATTTGAAATTTGTCAAACAGGATTGAGGTCGGATTGTATTATTTCCAGACTAAAATCATTTCTGAGGCTTTCCTAGCTAAACCAGAAAAAATATCAACTTCGTTTCAAATAGATGAACCTATAACAGCCACATAATTCAATGTTGAATTCTCTATTCAACGGTATGACTTTATTTGAATGTGAAAGCAAATCCAACATCTTTTCCGTATTTCAATTTTGGGTAAAAAATATAAATTTCATTGTGAATACAATTATTTGTTCACTGAGGAAATTTTTTATTAACCGTAGCTAGAAATCCAATAACCCTAGCAAGAATCTCTTATAGCATAGGGGACAAACGAGCTATCACTTGTGGTTATAAAGTCGACTTGGCTGATTATAACTCACTTGGAATAAATAGAAATTGTCGAATAACTAAGTTTCTCGAACTTTGCTACCGCTATGGAGTGCATTTACTTATGGCTAGTAGACAATGTTTTTGTAGTAGCTGGTAAACTTTGCTACCGCCAGCGAGTGCACCTACTTATGACTAAAAGGTATTGCTGTAGTTGTGGGAATCTGACTTTGCTACCGCTGGTGGATGCAATTGCCCATAGAGCATTATTCATGTTGTAGGTATGCTATGGTAACACATATTTATTTCTGTAACTGTATAGTTTTCAATGAAAAATTATTGCAAAAAGTCTGTCGGAATGTGTTCTTACAGTGACAAACATGAAAGAATTTTCGAATAAACTTCAGGAGAAGCTCGTCATATTCATATTCCACATACTTCATTACTTAACACGAATATGTATGTTTCGAAAAAACTATTAATAGCATTTGAATATATTCATTCACTTAACCCATTATCACATAATTCCTATGTTGCTTGTTTGCGAGGAGCACTATTCGGCACTATGGCTGGACTAGAACAGCCGGTAACATTGAAATAACAGTTCTTTGTTTTCTCATTTCTAACCGTAACAACCTTCAAATGTTCGTTGCGTTCGTGGAGGGGGTAATTTCCGTCAGAATTTCAGCAAAACATCGAATAACCATAACATGGAACAAAGTAGTCGTAAGTAGGTTCTTCGAGTAATATTTTAGTGGCAGGTTGACCACTGTATTACCGTAAGTGGATGAACTTCTATGCGATGATCCACTTATCGTAAGCGAAAACCTTACGGCCATAGCCATGAATTCATTAGTGATTATTCACCTGTGAAATTATGATTTTCTGATTGAAAAACTTACTGTTCGAGACTGACTGCCTAATAGTGACAGCATTATACCTACCTGTGGCAGAAAAACCACCTTCAGCAAAATCGTTTTTGCTGCCATAGAATTTGAATGTGCTACTTCTATTCTGTAATTTGTTTTAGTAATAGTATTTCTTATTACAGTAGCAAGAAATATCCCAGCAAAAACTTTAATAGCAGAATTTTCCTCAGTGTTTGCACAAATTTTTGTCATGGGCATGAAAGGAACCCTATACTGTTCAAAAAATACTTTGGCACCAGGTAGTTAAGACAAACATTGATAACGGGACTACTCACTGGGCACTACCTTCTGGGGTATTACCTCAAAAATATGGGAAAGTCAGAGAGTGATAGTTGCCGCTACTGCGAGAACTTCGCGGCAATTGCAGAACATCTGCTTTGTGAATGCCAATACCGAGCGCTCAAGAGGCTCAAAATCCTGGAAGGGGCATTCTTAACGTCTTCCGACATCAGGAGTTTTGATTAGATAAACATTGCACGAAGTCTCAGAATCTTGGGTTTCGAATAGATAAAGGGTCACGCTCAAAAGATCTTAAACAAAAAATTCAAGTATCCTATAAACAGGGACAGGGACAAACTACAAATTTTAGAAATGGATTTTTTTTAAAGATTTGTTCGAGCCAAGGGAAGACATAGCCCTTACCTTTCATTACTTGTGATGCCATGCACGAGATTATTCACCCATATGCTTCTATAGCTTATAACAGTGGTACATCTCACTTCCGCTGATTCAACATATTCAATCATTTGTGTATTATCAATACATTGTATGGCATAAGTCCGACCAAAAATAGCTACTTCTTCAATACTTGTACACATATAAAAACACGTTCACATATTCAAAGAATATCTTAAAAACTTTTCTCTACGACCACAGGGTGCGGGTTAGGTGAAAATTTAACCCGTGTTTGGGGACAATGAGTTAAGTCCTACTCTCTGTTTACTGTGTTTACAGGGGCGGGCAAACTTATAAACACTTCTATCTGAGGACAGACCATACGCTCTTGAGTGGCTTGATAACACCTATTCTCTTGAAGGCATCTATTTTGTTTTCAATATTTTCGCTAACTAATGTATTGAACATATTTAAAATATTTTGTTGTCTCAACTGGTAGCGTATGTCGCCGATTCTTAAAACTGGTGTGTCTATTGAATAACGATTCACTCTGTACCCCAAATACTATCCAAAGTAGTATGTTTTCGTTATTCTATGACAATTATTGAGCAAATCATCCAATGGTTTCCAAATAATATTACGATCACCTTCATTATAAACTGTCGCCAAATGGCCATAATGAAATATATAATGCTAAAACTAAAGATACACAAGAAACATTCAAGACACTACTAAATACACCTCTGTCTGTTGGAATTGTGATAGCCAGGAGTCGAAAACTCTAAGACGACAATCGTCGTACTTTGATGGTCGAAGAGGACTACATCAGGCAGATTCGACACTTCTCATTCTCCACAACGGACCGTTACGAGTGTCCATCAAGCAATGGCATTATTACTATATCAATGTGTACATGCTCAAATACTTTAATCGTTGACAGGACACACACGTATTTGGCCATGCTCGGCAGTTCTTGTTAACAGATGGCCACTCGAAACATTGTGTTATTTGTGTTACCATCTTCTGGGTAGCGTTGGCTCCGGTATGAGAAACGTGATATGATGTGTCGAACGATGTTCTACGGAAGGGTTGGGTGACGAATGGTCGAACTGTTGTAGTCAAAACGTCACATACAATCTTGGCATTAGTTCCGGGAAATCGTATGCGTCTAAGCCGCAGAAGTTAAGTTTCTTAAGCTTCGTTTTCCTAGGAAGCGGCGAGGGCTTCAAAGTCTAGTGCAACTTCCAGTTTTTCTAAACGTGACATTGCATCTGCAACCACATTTTTTTCACCCAAAACGTGTCTAATATCAGATGAAATTTTTTCGATAAAATCCAGATAACGAAACTGGCGTGGCAAACACTGTTCAGCTCTATGACGGAAAGCGAAAGTTATTGTTTTGTGATCCGTGTATATCGCGAACAGTCTTGCTTCCACCATGTGTCGGAAGTGTCGAACGGTCAAGTTAATAGCCAAGAATTCACGGTTGAAGTTGAAAGCACTATATTTCTGTTCGGAGGGGCCGAGTTTCTTCAAAAAGAAACTAAAGTGGCTCCCAAGCACCGTAACATCACTGCTGTAAGGCGGCACTGACAGAAAAATCTGAAATGTCACTTAAAATGGCGTCTAACTTCGAATGAGTCAACAAAGTTGCGTGTTCCGGGTTCTCTTTGCAGTATTCGAATGTAATGTTTGCTGCAGGTGTACAAATCACTGTTTTTTCCATCATCAATTGCCATATGCGGGTCTTGAAATTTTCTTATTCATCAGGTATATCGACATAGACATAATCTCAAACAAAAAGTTAAGTGGTGTAAAATCTGGACTTCGTACTAGCTACTCGATGGTACCATGTCGTCCTATTCAACTTTACTCAGATTTAACAATGGAATGGGCAGTTACCTGGATAGTGTGATATGGGTAGGTTTGTACCCATATCAAATTAAACGAGCAACCCTCAGAAGTCTTCGAGAGACTTGTGCGAGCTAGGGAAGACGTAGCTCCTAATTTTTTAAACATGTGATGCCATGCAAGATACCGATGACTGCGCTGAGTTTCAAACGTAAGCTCCTACGGATGATTGGATCGGTTAATCCGCGCGCCACCACGGCCTATGGATTCATAAGATGAGTTCTAACCATATTAGTGGTTTCCCTGATCCTTCCTTGGCTAATATGTCTATTTGCTTATTTCCGAGATGTCCTTTATGTCTGGGTACCCAGACCAAGATGACTGTTGTAGTTACCCAATTCATTTAGGCCGCTCAATTAGTCCCATACTAGCCGAGAGTTGATCTGGTACTTGCTAAACGCTTTCAAAAATGTCACAGTAAATGACCAAAAAGGAAAATAATTAGTGGTGGTATATCCAGTACGGCCTCACTAGCTAGGGCCAATATAGCCTTATGTGCCGTCTTACTTAGGACTCGTGCGAGAAGGAACGAGAGGCGTAGCCCTTACCTTTTTACGTGCGATACCATGGACAAAACCGGTGACTGCGCTGGGGTTCGAACCCATGCACCTGCGGATGATTACCCGTGCGCCACTATGGCCTATCTATTAACTAACTAAAGTAACTGAAAGAATATGTATATTGAAGTACTAGTTGGCAAGCTTTTTACTGAAATAAGGATATAATTACCGACTTTCAGACAACCGTTTCATATGAGCTTCACACCGTTGATCATAAGTTGATACTTTCAAATACACGGTCCTTCACGACGAGCTGATAACGGGTACTGTACTAGTTTTCTAAAAATGTGTATATGGGTTTTTTGAAAAGTTCGATTTAGCTGAAATATTGTCAGTTTCCTGCAACTTTCCGTGTGAGTATACTGGTAATGAACCCCTACTCCGTTATCATATTTTTATATAATTTTAGAGTCTACCCGAAATATGCAATATAACTTCAGTGCATTCCAATAAAATCGGTCCACCCACAACCTTCCGGATGTCGCATACCTGATGTCTAAGAGACAAGGTTTTTGCTCTTCAGATATTCGATTTTTAGCGGAATAACAGGAAATTTCCTCTCAGTATATTTATAAAGACAACTGGTATATATTGACTGTACAAATTAGACTAATGTGGAGTTTTTTTCCATTTTAATAGAAAATAAACCATTGTATATTCTTAGCAATGAAGCTTCCACCAGACCGAAGTGTTTGGAGCATTTAACTCCATTATGTTGGAAATGCAACTCCGGTGGAAACAAAATAGAGATATTTTGATGCCAAAAATGAATCTTCAGAATATTTATTCGAAATTATTTTATCTAGTTTTATATTGCCATTTTTTGCTCTTGTAAAGAACGTTCACATTTTTTCAGTTATTTTTCTTTTCTCTTTTACACCTAATTGAAAATAATGACATTACACTGAAAGATTCTTTGCATTTATTTTCAGGAAAAACAGCGTATTCTTATTCGATACAACTTTCACCCCCCATATTTTTTTCAATAGATCAACCTTGGCGAGCTTATTCAAAAATTAAATAATAGTAATAACCTTTTCATTAAAGCATTTTGGCTATATCGCATGTGCCATAATTCGGAAACAACTTTCACTTGTTTTTTCCCTAGAGGGAATTCAAATCATTTTTCGACCAATCAAATGATGAGAATGAATGCGACTTGTCATCAAATATTTCGACAATTCATTGTCGTTCGTAAGAGTCGGCATTGACTTTTTAGGAGTTTTCAAGTGTGAATTCGTGAATTTGAAGTTTTTAAACAGTTTAAAACTCTTGTCTATGATTTAAAAGTATATTTTCTAATTTCCGTCCTGTTAGTTTTTGTATTATTTTTTATTAAATAATCATGGATAAAGTGCATTCATGTGATGTGAAATTCATAAAGGATCACCCGAGATCTTTCCACTGGTAAGTTTTTCTGTTATTTATTATATATTCGATAACCTAAATTTCCATTATTGTAACGGTGTAACCATAGAGTTTCATTCAAATTAATTATTTTTCGCCTTTTTAAGGTTATGATTTCTGTGTACTGTATAATCGAATCGCTCAAGATCACGCCAAGTTTTGCTGTTGATATTCATTACAATTTTGACTAATCATATTTCCATTATAGTAAGCTCGGGTAAGTGTGAATTTGGGGCAAGTGTGAGTTTGCTCGCTATCTTCGCTAAACCGGGCGATAGCCCAATGCCGTCTTTTGACGAAAAGCCTACACTTATAATGAATCCATAACCATCATATAAAATACAAAAGAGATCTAGTGAAATCCACATATTTTCCCCAATTTTCTAACCTACAATTTATCAACCCGAACGAGTATAACAAGTTTATTTCAAGCTTTGAGTGTATTGTTAAAATCTAAGGTAAGAATCCATTTTATACACTTTTCTCCTGCCTAAACAATGAATCTGACTATAGATTGCCGTTTTTTCATGAAGTTGTTTTTTTTTTACATTTTTCCATTGCAAGTCACACTTACCCCGAAATTAAATGTTATTGGGGATAGTGTGACCTATCTGTCGGGGTAAGTGTGAACCTGGTTGACTTGGCCAATCTAAACAGTAATATTTTTTCAGCTATAGTACGATATTATATACGGAAATCTCAGAGAGCCAAACAATATACCTGGCCAGATGTGGAAGACATTGATACACTTTCTGAGGATGAAATAACAACTGTGCTTCCATCACCACTCGTCAGAAGATGGGGATCAATGAAATTCTCATTCGATTTTTCAGATTTCTACCTGTAAATTTTTCTTTTCAACAAATGTTCACTTTCACTATTATTTTTTGTTTTTTTCCAATGGAAATTCAATATTAAAAAGTTCCTAACTATGTTTTGAATAAAGATATCTCGAAACAAATAAATTGTGGTGAAAGTTCCTTTACTGTTTACTCACACCTGCCCCAAATGGAGATTTACGTGCAAATTTCCGGGGAAGTGTGACCTATGGAGATATATATCTGAATATATAAATAAAATTCATAGAATACGTTTTTCAACAGTTTTCTGTGGCGTATTACAAAGACTGATCTTCGATATTATAATTCATTTAGACTTTTTAAAAGAAATATGTTTGATGATAGAGGAACCAATTTGAATTCACATTGATTATTAATTATATTTTATTTTTTATTCTAATTGTTATAATCGCGATAGAGTGGACTGTAGTTTCAATATGTTGCTGGTAGCTCAAATAACAGGAAGACGAAATGTGAAATTGGAAAATTATATTCTGGCATTTAATTGTCACATTGACATTTTTCAAAAAATAAATAGAAACAGTAGAATTTTTTTTATACAAAGTATATATAATCAATATCTGAACATACTCCACGCCTTGAACAAGCATCAATATGATCGTTCAATACAAAACTATTCAATTAATAATTACAATACACAATAAATGAATTTCGTTGATTCAGATCATTTGCATCACTCATTTCCGGTAAAGGAAGTGGATACAGTCTGGAAACTGCTCGCCTCAGTTTTCTTGATGAAGTCTTGATTGTAGCCACCCTAGCTACCATGTCATCGCCGTAATGGAGTTCTTCTATTATCCCCAATAGCCATTGACAAGGAGGGCTATTGTCATTCTGGATCAAAACTAGACTCCATACTTTCGGAGGTGGAGAGGCTTCTTTCCAGTTCAATCTCTGCTGTAGGTGAGATAGGTAATCTCTTGACCAACGACGCCAAAAACTCTGCTGAATTTGTTGCAGAAGTTGGAATCGAGAACATCTGTTCATCGGAGTATCCAACAAATTGGGATCTGGAGCCATTACTAAAGGACTCCCAATTAGGAAGTGAGCAGGAGTCAGGGGTTGAAAATCGTTGGGATCAGAGGATAAAGGATACAGAGGACGGGAATTCAATATACCTTCTATTTGCACCAATATAGTATTAAATTCCTCATAAATAAATTTAGTTTCACCTATAACTCTTAACAAATGATGTTTAGCGCTTTTGATTGAAGAATCCCAGAGTCCTCCAAAATGTGGAGAATTTGATGGAATAAAATGCCACTCAATGTTTTCATTGGCACATGATTTAAAAATTTCAGTTTTTGAGTTATTCAAAAATATTTTAAAATTATTCAGTTCGCTTGAAGCACCTTTAAAATTTGTTGCATTATCTGAAAAAACTTGTAGAGGTTTACCTCTTCGAGATATAAATCTTCTGAATGCTGCTAGAAAGCATTCAGTTGTTAATTCAGTGGCTAATTCTAGATGTACTGCTTTACTAGAGAAACAAATAAAAAGGCATAAATAACTGTTGATAGGCTTTGATCCGCGACCTTTTCTGTCTTTCAAAATGAAAGGACCACCATAATCTACGCCTGTCACATGAAATGGATGCGTCCCAATTACTCTTTCTTTAGGTAAATGTGTCATTATGGGATTATCAATAGATTTAGGTTTGAATCGAAAGCATTTCATACAGTTATGTGTGATTTTCGTAGCCAAATTCATTCCTGAAATTGGCCAATAATTCTGTTGCACTATAGATAACAACAATTGTGGACCTGTATGTAGCAATTTCATATGATTTTGTTCAAAGATACATTCAGTTAGAACATGATGTCATGTATTCTAGTAACTAATTGATATTAGTATACTTCTGCCTCCGATTGTACATGCATAAAAAGATATATGATAAAAACCATAGCCTGTGTATCCTGCCCATACGAATATAAAATAAAGCATTGTTGACTGAGATGTGTTGTTCCATTTACTTCATAACATAGCACAGTCGGAAAAGTGATTTAATTTAAAACAGAAATTAGTTACCGAAAATGAGTGACTATAGAGGAATAGCTCCGATGGAATGTGGCGGCAGAAATCTGGCCGAAAATTGGAAATTATGGAGACAAAAGTTCGAAAACTATTTAGTGGCTACAGAAATGGGTAAAAAAGATGAGAAAATTCAAATAGCACAACTCCTCCACTACATAGGAGAGGAGGGTCTTCTCATTTATAACACTTTTACCCTTGCTGACGACGAAAGAAACAAACTGAAGGCAGTGCTTGATAAGTTTGAAAACCATTTTTTACCGAAAAAAGCTTATCATACGAAGGGTACAAATTTTTTACCAGGAAGCAGGTATTAACACGTAGACTGCCGTGAGACATAAACATGGCGTCTCAGTTTATTTTCAATAACAGCCGCGTGACACACCTAAGATGTCTCGGCGGTTTTTCTGCTTTATAGCCGCGTGTGCCTCGGTCGATGTCTCAAACCGATATCATGTCATGTCATGTGGGACTGAAAGAGCTCGGCTGTAAGTGTCGGAAACTGTTTTTGGCTTTTGAATCTGAGACTCACAACCCGCTCCTCATGGCCTGAACTATACGTTATTCATAACATCATTTTTTTTTTAAATACCTCTTTATTGACACTAAAACAAGGCAATACGGGGCGAATTTATAGTTTATTTCACAAATGTGTGGTTCTCGTCCAGCACTCGTCACTAAAATAAGATCCGAGAATCTAAATGTTTTTTGTGGAAGGTATGCACAATATACCGATGTTACATAGCTACCTATAAACTGTTCCGATGTCGCACAAACTACAAAAGGACGAAAGAGCTCGACCGTTGGGACCAATGTTTGCATTTGGACAATACTTGCATGCATAGACATATGGGATTGTGACTCCACGTTTGTCGCACGCGGCCATTGGACCAGATTTGATGTGTTGGGGCCGCGTGACCAAAAGGCAGGTCCCATTGAAAATAACAAAAAATGTAGAATAAAACAATTTTTTTCTTTAAATAAAGACTTACGTTGGTTATGGGACACCAAGGTTGAACTTTATAAGGAAAAAAATAAATGGCTATAGGGATCGATTTTTTTTCAACGCAGCCAGCGTGGTAAATGAAACCATTGAACAATTTATGACGGACCTGAAAAATAAATCTCGTTCTTGTGAATTTGGTGACTTAAAGGATAGTCTAATCAAAGATATTTTCACTTGCGGATTACAAAATCAAACCTTGAGAGAGAAATTGTTGCAAGATGATGAAATGGACTTGGACCAAGCAGTGAAGCTATGTATAACAATGGAGAGTTCCAAACAGCAATCCAATGTTATGTCACAAGGTTCGTGTTTCTCTTCGAGTGAAGTTCAGGCCATCCAGAAATCAAGAAGTCACAATAGCAGTAGAACTTCACACAAAGATCTACTCCATCAGGTAGCGAAACCCGGCTTAGAGAAAATAATAGTGTATGTTATCGGTGTGGGAGTTTTCATAGCAAAAATCAGTGTCGAGCATATGGGAAAAAGTGCAACGTATGTGAATCTAGTAGAACTTCGAGATGATACGAACGTTGATGATTGTTTATTTATAGGTTCTATTGAAGAAACTTTTAGCAATGATAAAGCTTGGTATGTTACATTAGAAAATAATGATAAAAGCATTCATTTCAAATTAGATAGTGGGGCACAAGCTAATGTACTATCATTAAATAAATTGAATGAAATAGGATTAAATAAAAAATTATTGAAGAAAACTGAAATCTCTTTGATATCATACACTGATAATTGTTTACCAGTAATTGGTAAATGTACTCTGGTTTGCAATTTTAAAAACAAATTTTATAATTTAAACTTTTTTGTAGTGGAATCAGGTTTTCAATGTATATTGTGTTTGGACACTTGCACAAGATTGAATTTATTGAAGAGAATTGATACGCTGAATAATTTTGAAAACAATTATGAAACATTAATACAGAAAAACTCTGATTTGTTTGCAGGACTAGGTTGTCTTCAGGGCAAGTATCACATAGAGCTAAATGAGAATGCAATTCCAGTTGTACATCCTGCTCGGAGAATTCCAATACCTTTGCTAGAAAAATTTGAAAATACTTTAATTGAGTTAGAGAAACAAAAAATTATCAAAAAAATTTATGAACCAACCGATTGGGTGAATTCTATGGTAATTGTACAAAAAAGGACGGTACCTTGCGTATATGTCTAGATCCTGCAGATTTAAATCGTAGTATTAAACGGGAGTATTTTCAGTTTCCCACAATTGAAGAAATAACTACAAAATTATCAGGTGCTTGTGTATTCAGTACAATAGATGCTAATTGTGGATTTTGGCAAATTCCTTTAGATGAAGAGAGTGCAAAATTGTGCACATTAGACGATATTGTTTCTTACGGCTTCCATATGGTGTGACTTCAGCACCAGAAGTTTTTCACAAACGATTCAAAGCTATTTTTGATCTAGAAGGGGTAGATCTATATATTGATGATATTATAGTGTGGGGTCGTACACATACTGAACACGATGAGCGACTACATAACGTTCTTGAAGTAGCCAGAAAAAATAATATTACTTTCAATAAAACAAAATGTAGGTTTGGTACTGGCGAAATTGAATTTTTAGGATACAAAATTTCAAAAAACGGCTATGTACCAGATGAA
Organism: Chrysolina americana; assembly: GCA_958502065.1. NCBI lineage: Eukaryota > Metazoa > Arthropoda > Insecta > Coleoptera > Chrysomelidae > Chrysolina > Chrysolina americana. Next base: position 60,997,018 of record OY293415.1, on the reverse strand, counting down.
AAAAAAATATTAGCTATCAAAACAATGCAAATACCAAAAAATAAAAACGATATCCAAAGATTTCTTGGAATGATTACATATGTTGGTCGCTTCATTCCAAATTTAAATTCACCGTTGAGGAACTATTGAAAAAATATGTGCTCTTTGAATGGACAGAAAGACATATGCAATCATTCAACGAATTGAAAAATTTGTTGCTGAATGCACCGGTATTACAATTTTATGATGTAAAAAAACCTGTTGTGATTTCAGTAGATTCTTCTAAAGATGGGTGGGCGCATGCCTTCTTCAGAATAATTTGACTCAGAAAAGATGGGCGCAAATTGAAAAAGAGTTGTATGCGATTGTTTTGGGATGTGAACGTTTTCATGAATATGTATTTGGACGTACATTTATCGTAGCAACAGACCATAAGCCTTTGTTAGGTGTTTTCAAAAAACCTCTGTTTGCTTGTCCTTCACGTTTACAACGAATGATGATTCAGCTTCAAAAATTTAGTTTCGAGTTGGTTTTCAAACCTGGAAAAGATTTATACATTGCTGATGCACTATCCAGGGCATTTTTGACAGATACCTATCACTTTCGAAAAATTAGAATTTGAAAATGATTTAGAAGTGTGTTTATTAGATGTTAATTTTAAAATGACTGGAAATAAACATAATGAACTCATGAAAGCAACAGTAGAAGATAATGAATTGAAACTACTCAAAGAGATTGTACATATAAAGGCTGGCCTAAAAAAGCAAATAAAGTTCCCTTATTGATCAGACATTACTTTAAATTCCAAAATGAAATAGTTGAACAAAATGGATTACTTTTCAAGGGTCACCAGTTGATAATTCCAAACAAATTAAGAAAAGAAATTGTGGAAAAAATTCATTCTGGACATCTAGGTATTTTCAAATGTAAAAGCCGTGCTAGAAATTGTTTTTATTGGCCAGGAATGTGTAAACAAATTGAAGACGAAATTTTAAATTGCAGACTATGTCTTACACACAGAGTGACACAACAAAAACAATATCTGTTACCACATGATATTCCAACTATTCCGTGGTATAAAATAGGATGTGATATACTTTATTTAGGAACCAAAATATTTTTATTGGTTACTAATTATTATACCAAATGGGTAGAATTAATATTCTTGGAAAAAAATGCTTTTTCAAATACAGTTATTAAACATTTGAAGGATATATTTAGTCACCTTGGAATTCCAGAAATATTGATATCCGATAATGGCCCACAATTTCGATCTTTGGAATTCTCAAAATTTTCCAAAGAGTATGGTTTTCAGCATTTAACTTCCAGCGCAAATTACCCCCAGTCAAATGGGATGTTAGAACGTCAAAAGCAGACAGTAAAAAAAATGCTTTTCAAGGCTATAGAAGATGGTGAAGATTTGAATTTGATTATGTTGATGTATCGAAATAGTTCACTGGAGAGTGGATTTTCACCAGCTCAACTTCTTATGTCACGAAACTTACGAGATATCTTACCAGTTTGTGAAAATTATCTAAAACCACTACAGGTTGATTTCAATAAGTACAATAAACATATCCAGTCATCTCAATGAAAACAAAAATTGTATTATAATAGTCAAACAAAACATCTGACACCTATTGAAAATAATCAAAATGTAAGATTTCAGGATAAATTAAAATCTAAATGGCAGTTTGGCAAAGTTATAGATCGACCACAAAATAGATCATATGCATTGCAAAAGGAAGATGGTTCACAGATTAGGCGAAATCGCAGGTTTATCGATACTTTCCAGACTCCAGTAATAATGAAAATGTAATAGAATTAATTGACAGTGAAGATCGTTAGTCGACAGATAATAGAGAAACTCAAGAAGAAACATCTTTTCTTCCTGATGAATATAATATTCCAGATGAAACTAGTAGTGGCAGAAAAATAAAGAAACCAGATCGACTGATGTATTTTTGAAACTGTAATTTCTTTCAATTCCTAAAATGAAAAAAGGAAGATGTCATGTATTCTAGTTACTAATTAATATTAGTATACTTCTGCCTCCGATTATACATGCATAAAAAGATATATGATAAAAACCATAGCCTGTGTATCCTGCCCATACGAATATAAAATAAAGCATAGTTGACTGAGATGTGTTGTTCCATTTACTTCATAACACATAATTCTTGGGTAATAAAATAGAATGTTTTTCGTCATACTCTAAAGATGAATTCTTCAAACAACCACCAACTCGCAATAGCTTATTATTATCTAAGAAAGGAGTCAATTTCAATAATTTGCTTGTGGAATTCAATCGCTTATTGCAACTCAATAAATTGATTTCATTCGAAAAATCATCTTTTTGAACTAATCTAATCAAATGAAACATTGCACTATCTAACTCAGCAATAGAAAATGCATCAATAGAACGGTTTCCTTTCCGTTGACAATTAAAAATAAATCGTAAGATATAAGCCATGATACTTTTCATTTTCCGAAGAGATGAAAATTTATTAAATGGGAATAAATCAACCTTTTTGATTGCTGAAAAAACTTGTTTTTTCAAATCTGGTACACTGATCATTGATAATGGTAAGAGAAAATCTGGCCATTGAGATTTATCCGAAGATAACCAAGAAGGTCCGTGCCACCATGATTCGTTATTCAATAATTCACTTGAGAAAATTCCCCGCGAAGCTAAATCAGCTGGATTATCTTTCGTATTTATATAATGGCAAGAATCTGAACCTGTTAAAGATTGAATTTCTGAAACACGATGTTTATTGAATATTTCCAGACTATTCGGTTGTTTATGGATCCAACTCAATGTTATTTGAGAATCAAACCAAAGATGATAAGTAATTTCAAGTGTGATTGAACTTCTCACTTTTTTCAGCAAACGAGATAGCAAAAGTGCACTACATAATTCTAATCTGGGAATTGTAATAGAATTTAAAGGTGCTACTTTTCTTTTCGCACATAATAGATGAATCTGAATTTGTCCAACAACATCAATACTTCTCAAATATATGCAGGCGCCATATGCTTCTTTTGAAGCATCACAAAATCCATGCAACTCAACTGTAATTGCATTTTTACATAAGTCATGACGCTTAATTTGTAACTGACAAAGACTTGATAGATCCTATGAAAATTTTAACCATTCAGATTTCAATCCATCAGGAACTGGGTCATCCCAATGCAGTTTCAAGGTCCAAAGCTTCTGAATCACAATTTTCGCTTTCACAATGCATGGACTAACCAATCCAAGAGGATCGAATATCTTTGCAACCTCAGAGAGTATTGATCTTTTAGTGATTTGTTTATTTAATATGACATCAGAATTGACCTGAAATGTCAATAAATCTTTTCTGCAAATCCATCTTACGCCCAAAGTTTTCGTTTGTTCATTGTCACTAAAATCAAGAACGCTAAATGAATCATTTTCATTTTCGAGTTCTTTCAGGACTTGAGAACTGTTGGAGGCCCATTTGCGTAAAGAAAACTTTGCTGAAACTAAAATATCTGACACCTGTTTACAGATTGAAACAGCTTCCTGTTCAGTTGTGAATCCAGTAATCAAGTCATCAACATAAAAATCATATCATAATCATAAATTGATCAGTGAATTGAGATCTATCCCAATTCACGTAAACACCTGATTGCAAGATATGGCGCAGATCGCGTTCCATATGTCACAGTGTTCAATTCGTATACCGAAATGTCATCACATGGATTGTTTCTCCAGACAATTCGCTGTAATCGTCTATCATCAGGATGAACCAATACCTGACGATACATTTTGGAAATATCTGCTGATACAGCAATATGATGTTGCCTGAATAGTAGCATTATTGAAATTATTTCATTTTGTATTGTAGGTCCTGTATACTGTAAATCATTGAGAGACCAACCACTTTGCGACTTGGAAGAACCATCAAAAACTACTCGTGGTTTCGTAGTGAGACTATCTTCTCGGATAACCCTATGATGAGGTAAAAAATAGGACATATCAGAAGTATCGTCATTATCCACTAGGGTCATATGAAACATATCTGAAAACTCTTTTAAAAATTTCGAATATTCAACTTTGAATCTTTGATTAAAATGAAATTTTTGCTCAAGACTCTGTAATCGTTTAATTGCTATTGCCTTTGAATCACCTAAATTGGATGGAGAAAATTTGAATGGAATTCTCACTATGAAACTACCTTCTCCGTCACGGGTATAATTTTTAATGAAATGGTCTTCACATTGAATATCATCAAGAGACATTTGAGAATTTGTAAAATAATACACATTGGGTTGTATTCATAAAATAGCTTTTTATTTTTTACAGAATAAAGCTTTCAAGGCCAAAGAAATTGGTTGAAAAATGACAAAAAATATCGAAGCAGGGAAGCCCCAACTTATTAATTATTTTATAATAAAGCAGTTGCATCAAATTGAAGAGAATTACAATTTATCAAATTATTCAGACACTTCCATTTTTTGCTAACTATCAAGGAAGTTTCAACATGTTGAAGAATTATTTATTGTGGGTAAGGCTGCTAACTTCCTTATGTATAAACTTTTGTTTAACTTCCTTTGTTCATTTCTTTTTCGTTAGCTTTGTGTTCAAGTTCAGTTGAAATCTTTCAAACTGTTTTGACCCTCTTCTAGTTGTCTGATTAACTTGAAATTTGGCAGATATTCACTATTCCATTGACCACGCCTAATGAAATTTTTTATTTTTTTTAGAAAAAAGAAACATGCAAAAACAGGTAAAAAAAAAATTATTTTTCGCTTATTGCTTGATTTTTTTATTTACTTTTTCAACATAGTGATATTTTTTCAGAGCTTATTCCTTTTTATTCCACAACAAGCATTCCAACAATTATTGTAGATTACATAGTGCATTCATGTAAACCTTTTGAGTGAAGACGTTGCATGAGAAAAACTCAACCTGTCCATCATTTCATGATGTATTCTGTTATCCAATGAAATATTTTCCATAAAACACAGAACAGAGATCCCAGTGTAAAAGTATTCATTAAAGTTGAACTGAAGAAATTCGAGCAATACAACAGAGACCCATAATTTGAGTATTTGTATTACAGGAAGTATATAATTGTTTGCATAAAAAAAAATCAGGCTGTATTTTAGTAACATTGCTTTTTTTGCGATACCAGCTTAGTAGAACGAAAACAAATATCAATTGAAGTTTATGTCAATGAGATTTTCACTTGTTAACAATTACAACTGATATTTTGAATAGTTATAAGTAATAATAAAAGAGCTTTATTGACATGAAATGAAATAAATCGAAACGCCATTGATGGGAGTTCAAACTTGTAGGTATTCAAATGAAAATGTCTAATACTAATGACAAAATACAAGAAATAATTATAAAAAAGTAATACATGGATAAAATACAAATTGATTCTGTACAGGAAAACACAGTGGATCGTATAAAAAATCATCGAGTGTATAAAAACATTTACCAAGTAGAAAAGACTTTAGACTTCATTTGAATGTTGTAAGATAATTTTTGAATTTTGTTTATCCCAATAGACAATTGATGATTTCAACAAGTGATTTATGTATGATAGGTACATTAATTGACAACCACTTAGTAGCAATGACCAGAAGATTAACAGTTTAACAAAAAAAGTTTTTGCGTGAAGATAAGTTCAGTTGTTGGTTCTTAGGCGCGATTAGATTGCGCGAAATTGTTTCGCGCAACAGTTTCGCAAAAATGTTTCGCTTCGTATATACCTGGTACTCACCCCGAAACTTCGTTCGTTCTCGCGAGTATGTTTCGTGGTGAGCCACTCGTCAGTCGGTATTAAAGCGCGCATCAGAGAGCCTCGCGTCCCGTGTTTCTTGTGGTGTAAACCGATTCTACTGTTTCGCGCCAAAAATGAACCAGGAGGATAGCATCCGCCTCATTGAACTTAACGCAAAGTACCGATTTTTATGGGATGCGAAAGATAAGGTGCACCATAAGCGCATGAAGAAAGAGGATGCTTGGAAGGAAATGAGTGCAAAATTGCAGACCCTGTTGCTACCTTAAAGGCAAAAATGAAAACATTGATGAGTTCCTATAGGAGTGAGAGGTCCAGGGAGAAAAAGAGCAGAGTCACTGGTTCCGGTATGTAAATTTTTATTATTTTATGCTTTATATTAATATTGACTTGTTTGTCTGACATTTTGTGTTTGTGTCACAGCATGCATACTAGTAGGTACCATAAAGCGAGATAACTCCTTAAATCAATACATTAAAATAAGCTTACTATTTATTATTATTATTGTTACAGGTAGCGATGAAGTATATGACTCTAAGTGGTTCGCCTACAAATACTTTGAGTTTTTGGCTGATAAAGACATTCCAAGGGAAACTGTGAATACTGCTAGTGAGGTAAGTGGATCCTTAATATTGGTCCTGCCACGGCAACGGCTGATTCAAAATAAAATGATTAGCTAAATGTAAGCGTACATCTTTAATCTGTGCGGATGACCTTCGCGGAATATTGCGGATTGGAAGAACGATGTCATAGGTGCGTCGTTGCGCCATCTACCATTTATAATGTCGCCATTGTTGTCAGTATCGAAACTTCCAGGAGGAGTGTACGTTCCATGAGAAGTACTTTTGCGTAGAAAGTTATGTAAATAAATGGTTGCTAAAGTAACTTTTGTTGCTATTTCTGGTTGCACCAGTAGAGGCTTTCTCAATACACGAAATACTGAACTCATTATCCCAAAGGCATTCTCCACAACGTGACGTATGACGAATGACGGTAATTAAATACACGTTCCGGTGAAAGTACCACGGGATTACCATCAAATGGTTTCATCGTGTACTCACTCAAAGCAAATGCCTTGTCACCTAATACGTTATATGGTACTTGCATAGAATATGGAACTTGTAAGACTTCTGGGCGAGGAATATTTAATTCGCGCCTCTCCAATTTATTGTACAATTCCGTATTTTTGAATACACCACCGTCCGATATCCGCTCTTAACATCCTACATCAGCATAGATAAAATTGTAGTCTGCGTCGACTATTGCAAACAGCACAATGCTAAAAAAAAATTGTAGTTGTAGTATTAAGTCCCTGAATTAATAGGTTCTTGTAAAATAATGTGTTTTCCATCCACAGCCCCGATAATGTGAGGAAATTGACACTTTCTTTCAAATTCGGAGGAGATCTGAAGCCACTCTTCTGTAGTAGATGGTACCTGAAACCAAAACAAAATAAATTAATAACATTCAAAATAAAGGCGAAAACATTTTTATGCCAAACATGTTCACAAGGAGTCAAAAATAAAATTAACCTGGTTCCGAAAAGAATTACTTAACCGTTGCTTATTTTGTTTCAGGAACACTCCGAAATAGAAGTTCCTGAAACGCCAACTTCGCCTACGGTCACCCCCGCAGAAAATACATCTGCAACTACTGCAACTACTACATCTGCATCGTCTACATCGGCAGCTACTTCATGTTCGACCACACGTCAGCAGATGTCACAAGAGGCTACCTTTCCTACCCCAAATACTAACAGGAGACAGAGAACTGGCATCAAACGTAAGCCAGCTGATCAAGAATCCGACTCAATGATGCATGAAGCTATGCAAATCTTTAAGTCATCTGTTAATTCATCTAATGATGCGTACTTCACCTATGCTTTGAATTTGGCGAATGAACTACGAAAATACGACCAGAACTCGCTGGCGCAAGTCAAACGAGCCTTCGTTAATATTTTATTTGAAGCAGATATGGGAATGTATTTTGCTTCATATGGTAATACTTTGCAAATACACATCCCGCACAGTTCGCCTTCTGCGTCGTCACATAGTTCACATGATTATAGGAGCCAAACATCGACTTTTTCATCAAACGCTCCTCTAACAACATTAGATACTTCAGAAAATATCACTCCAGAAGTCGATATACAATCTGTTTTATTAGATATGTGAACATTTTTCGTTTCAATAAATAATAATAACTAATAAAATTGAAAAAAAAAGAATTTCTTTTACCTTTACATATTCCTTAAGTGACTGAACTAACACATCGCATACTTCTGGAATAATTCTTGATATTGTGCTTTTCGATATTCTGAAGAGGTATTGTAGGCTGCTGTAGGAATCTCCCGTAGCAAGAAATCTCAAGCAAACTGTCAACCTCTCTTTTACAGATATAGCCTCTCGCATGTTGATATCCATTTTTCTTATTTTAGGATCAACTAGTGATACGAGCTGTTCAAAATCTTCTGTGGTCATACGAGTAAAGTTTCGAAAAGTATATTCACAAGGTTCCGCTGTCATATCCCTCAGGAGTCTGTTTCCATATTGAAATCTCCGACGAAATATGTCTTTCGACCACCATCGGCTTGTTCTTTTATTTCTTTTTCTTTTCTTTCTCAATACAATTATCATCATAATTGCAAATGCTGCACGCGGATCAACCGGCATGCTTGTCTCGCACAAACTGGCGGCTCACCTTGTTTTCGCTTGTCAACCCGAAACGTTTCGCCTCGTGTAAACAGTTATGCCGAGACAGCGACTCGCGAAACATTTTCGCGAAACTGTTGCGCGAAACAATTTCGTGCAATCTAAACGCGCCTTTAGTAATACGATGTGAAAAATTTTATTTCTAACATATTGTCCTCATTGTATCATTGTTGAATTATTTTTGTCGAATTTGCTTGAATATTTCCATCGTATGTTAAAAATCCCATATGAAGCGGGACATTTTCGATCAATTACAGCGAAAAATTCCCGGCGGGACATTTTCAGGCTGTGTATCTATAGTAACGATTGTTAAAATGTACATTTGTCATCTTGACAGGCATAAATACTGAATTTTAAACGTCGTTGAAATGTCACGTTTCGGGAATGATTCAATAACTGTAATTCAAGAAAAAATCACCAAAAAAAAAATGTTGAACCATCAATATATATAGAAACAGTTTATGATTTTCATCAATGACTCCGGAAATATTCTACCGAATTACACTCGTGCATCAAAATAAACCTAATAATTTTCTATTCAAGCATGTTGTCAGTAAAAAAACTGCATTCGGTTATTTTCATATTTTGTCGAAAGAGCCCTCCTCCTTCGGAGTCGGGCTCTTTCAACAAAATATGAAAATAAACTCATGCAGTTTTTAGACAACATGCTTTCATGGAAAATTATCGGTAATATTGAAGCACTTGTTCTGTTCGAGTTCTATCATGTAACAGCTGGTTGAGCGAATTGTATGCATGTATTTCAAGCATTAAATGTGATTTTAGTAATAATAAAATTCCAAACAAATTATATTACCACGGTTTTATTTTATTACTTCAATTTAAATCATGTTACTATACTGTTTATTTAGTATACTTGTGCATAAGTTGTTTATTTGTTAAGTGTCTCTTTAAAGAACTTATGTGATGTATATTTTCTGATGTTTTGTATTGTAATTTCAATAAAATGCAATGAAACACAAAACATATTTCTAGAACCATTGAGCCATTCAACACATTCAATGAATCTGCAGATACATTTAGCTCTGTTTCTATGTGATATGGTGGATTTATGTAACAGGAAGTTCAATCATCGGTTTTCAGCGAGAACATGTAAGATTTCTCCCTTTGTGCTTTATTTAACTTCAGCATATTTCTACTGTGATAAACCTTGGTAGTAGAAATATGCTGAAGTTAAATAATCACCGAAGCCACTGTGTACACTTAGATGTCTAACAAACCCAATATCCGTTGACTCCAGATTAACGTCCCTTCCGAAGGATGGCTTGACCTTCACATTATATCTCGAGCTCATTGATATATCATCTGCAGGTATATGCTATATTCGCTACTCTATTTGGGCTTTTGATATAGGTGTTACTCCTCAAAGTACTAACTACATTCCAAGTTTCTTCAGATATCGAATGACAGTCAACTTGAAGAGCCAAGTTCAAGTCATAAAAAAGGGAGGACATAGCACTAATGTTTTTGATATGGATATCAAATAACTGCTTGGAATACACTAGACAATTTTTTTTGTTACCATTATTTCCCAATGGATAATTAATATTCTTAGTGCTAAATTATGAGGAAATAGGTACATCATAACTTATAATATAAAGAATCAAACTGACTGCTTCAGGTTAAACGACACCAAGATGCCCTAGATACTTGCTGAGCATTATTTCGTTGTGAACCGATTAGAAATACAATTAGTTTTTTTGTTTTTATATCAACAAAAAATAGGATAGTTCTTTGCAGTAATCATAAAATGAAATTAACAGCTAGATCTGTAGAGATCCTGACATTTACAGTTTGATTGTATTGTTAAATATACAGACGCTTTGGTTTGTATTTTTTTATGAATAAAAACCTAACCTCAACGTACGGCGGAACGCCAAACGATTTGAAACTCCTTTCCTTGAAAGGATTTAAAGTCTAGTTCATATCCTCGCGATCTTCGCAGTTTTTCTGCGAATAAAATGGCTGCCGACATGGATTTGCATCAACGATTGGTCCGGTATGATTCCTTGTTCATCAGTGAACGGTGTGAGTTTCCTAAGAGGCTTGGAAAGGGGTTAATCTTTCAATAATAAGGCTAATTCATTGGCGAAATATGAAGATTGAACGTGTTTTACGAGAACCATCAAAGCGGTATTGAGTCCCGCGGAGAAAAGCCAGCCACATCTTCGTTTTGCAGGGTGCTGACAATTATGGAGGAATCGAAGAATGAAGGCTAAAATACACCTCAGTCGGGTAAGAGATGAGTGCTTTTCCAACAGTGAATCATAGAATTGGATGTTATCAACGGAAGACAGGGTGAGGACCCATTCTTCATTCAAAGCTTCCATGGGGGAGATGTCTGAGGAAAAGGGAGACCAATCGCGGTCTGCAGATTTAAAAAAATTGGCACCTGCCCACCAAAGGCTAGATTTGAGTAAAGCCGAGGGAAGAAGAACCCGAGATCCAATATCGGCAGGATTGTTCTCAGAAGATACGTGAAACCAATTGGAAGTTGGTATTTTTTCATGGATGAAGGATACTCTATTACTTACGAAGGTTTTCCAGCGGTGGGAAGAAGAATTCAACCAGCTGAGAACTACGGTAGAATCTGACCAAGGGCAAATCTTATCAATTTTAATTGTAGGGCGGTATGCGTTAACGACAAAGGGGAGTAGTCGTGTCAGTAAAACTGCTGCGCACAATTCCAGTTTGGGAATGGCAAGACCTTTGAGCGGAGCTACTTTAGACTTGGCACAGATGAAATGGCTAGTAATATCACCTGCTTTCCACACAAATAACAAATAAATGACGGCACAGTATCCCTTCTCTGAGCTGTCACAAAATCCATGCAACTCGCAGGTCTGAACATTATCAGAGAACAAGAGACGGGGAAGTTTGAATTGGGCCAAGGAGGATAATTCCAAAATATACTGTTCCCACGTTCGAATAATGTCGATGGGAGGAGGTTCATCCCAGTCAAGCTGTAAACTCCACAGTCTTTGGATAATATATTTAACATAAAACGTGATTGGAGCCAGAATACCCAGGGGATCAAATATTTTGGCTAAATTTGAGAGGAGATTGCGTTTCGTGCAAGTGGTATCCATTGGCTGGACTGAGAAAGAAAAACAATCCGAAGGGTTCCACTGAAGTCCAAGGATTTTCAAAGGATTGTCGTATTCAAAGTTCAGAGATTGGGTTTCGTCGCACAGGTGCGAACGGGGGACATGTGCTAGAAGAGGTGGGTCATTAGAGGCCCACTTCCGGAGTTCAAAGTCACCTTTCGAGAGCAGATTGGTGATTTGAGTTTGGAGAGTTGTAGCTTCGTGAATTGAGTTAGCGCCAGTGACAATATCGTCAACATATGTATTGGAATCTATCACTCGAGCCGCAGCGGGTAGGGTGTGATGTCCTTCCTCAGCCAAAACTGAGAGACATTTCAACGCTAGATATGGAGTACATGAAAATCCATATGTAATTGTTAGAGGACGGTAATCTTCAAAAGGTTCCTCTGGAGAAAAGCGCCATAAGATACGTTGATAGTCAGTGTGCTGGGGATTGACGAGAATTTGACGATACATTTGACGAACATCCGCTGTGAGACGTACTTATAAAGACGAAAATTCAATAATATACTGACTAAGTCGCGTTGAAGTTTTGGACCTGTCAATGAAGTGTCATTGAGAGACTGTTGGCCAGAAGTATGCGCAGATGCATTGAAAACTACTCTGAGCTTAGTGGTAGAGCTGGATGGTTTCAATACGGCGTGGTGCAGAATGTACAAAATTTTATTGGAAGTTCGAGTATCTTGAATCATTTCCATGTGACCAAGATCTATGTATTGCTTCATAAAAGCTAAGTAATTCTTATGAAGTTCGGGATTTTTCAAAAGGCGACGTTCTAATGACAAAAAACGATTCAGAGACAGTGTTCTGGTATCAGAAAACTCAGGTTCGCCATGACGAAAGGGAAGAGAGACTACAAATCTTCCCGAATCGGTTCGATAAGTAGTGTTAAGAAACAAAGATTCACACTTTTTGTCTTCTGGAGATAAACAATAAATATGAGGAACTTCCTCTACATTCCAGAATTGCTGGAGGGTATTTTCTAATGAATGATTACAACTGAGTACAGCGAGGGTGTGTGGAGATTGATCTGACTGAGTAGTAGTAGTTTTTCCCATTAGAACGAAACCAAAGACGGTATTCAGAGCAACAGGTTCAGATTGATTTCCTACTAATCGACCTGATTGCAGAATGTGAGGGAACAAATCGGAACCGATCAACAGGTCTATGGCACCGGGTGTATTGAAGTTAGGATCTGCCAATTGCAGATGGTTGATATGTGGCCATGAATCGATTGGCAAAGTAGAAGAGGGCAGTTCCCCACAGATCTGAGGAATAATTACTGCGTCCAAATCAAATGTGGGAGTGAATTTCCCCCGAGGTCTAATTGTACATGATATCCCTCGAGAGCTAGTGAGAGAAGACGCATTACCTATCCCTTGCACGGAGAAGTTCAATTTATAAGACGAAATTCCTAAACGCATGGCACATTTTTGGGAGATAGAGTTGCTTTGTGAACCAGAATCTAGAAGACAGAAAAACATTACAAATCGAGGTGATGAGATTTCTGTGAGAGTGAGAGATTGCACACTAATATTTGAAGATGAATTTCAATGAGTTGTTTCTGGGGATGAGGTGCCAGCGGGCGGTGGTAATTTCAACACGGAATTATTGGACTGGGCAACGGTTTGATCAAAATGCAGCATGGTGTGATGCTTTTGTTGACACTTGTGACAAGAAAATGAGGATTTACATTGTCTGATCGTATGAGAGTTGCTCAAGTAATTCAAACAGAAGCCGTTATCTTTTACTATTCTATATCGCTCGGTAGCTGTTTTTTGTGCTAATTCCGGACATCGATAGATATAATGATTATTCTTGCAAAGGATGCAACTAAGTGAAGTTGAGTTAGTTACTAAAGAAAATGATTGACGCGAAATGGAAGTGCTTGGTTTGGAATATTCCAATTTCTTGATAGGTTTAACTTTCCTTGTCGACGTTATATTATCAAGAGCACTGCAACGCTTAGTCAAAAAAGTGGTTAGTTCATTATATGTAGGCATCTCAGATGAATCGTGATTCAGTTCGAATTTGGTTGCTATAGAAATTTCAACCCGTTTCAAAATCATTTGGACTAATATGAAATCCCATTTATCAACAGGGAGCTTCAAAAGCATGAGAGCGGCCAAATGATCCTCAAACGTATCCAATAGATTTCTCAAATCCTGAGAATTATCTGAGGTGAGTTTGGCGGTATTTTCAATAGCTGACCAATGAGCAGCAGCTATCAATCTATTATTTTTATACTTCTTGACAAGAGTATCTTAAGCAATAGTGTAATTCGTCGAAGTCATTGGTAGCTTTTGAACAAGTGATATTGGTATTCCTTTTAAAGCGGATACCAAATAATTGAATTTTTTTATGTTAGTGAGACTCTGGTTATTATGTATCATGGCGTCAAACATGTCAAGAAAAAGTGGTTACATCATCACTGAATGTAAGTAACTGAAGTTTTGGAAGGCCTTACATTTACCTTTCCTGGAGACAAGGCGACTGGTGTATTCGAGAATATAAAATTTTTTGAGATTTCTAAATTTTCTGGTTGCTCACACTAGATCAATTTAAAATCTGATATTTGGAGACCTGAGTAATGAGGCGTCACTGAATTGATTGCAACGAAATCAAATGGGGTGTTCCACATGAAGAAATTGAGTTACCCTCAATATCTGAAAAACTATTGATTCGGCAACATTGCCGATATCACAACTGAATCGGGCATCATCAAAAACCGTCTTGAATAAAATTTCACGAATTTTTCTTGAACCGTATTGAAAATATTGGAACGTTCCCAGACTTTTGAACGAAAAAGCCATTTTGTCATATTTCAAAAACTACATTTATTTAAAATCTGATTTTTGGAGGCATAAGTAACGAGGCCCCGCTGAAATGATTGCAATTAATTAAAACAAATAGGGTATTCCGTTTGAAAAAATTGAGTTACCCTCAATATTTGGAAAACTGTTGATTTGGCAACATTGCCGATATTACCATTGAATCGGGAATCATCGAAAACAACACTGTCGAAATTTTCATAAATTTTCTCTGGGCCGTTTCTGAAATATGAGACCATTCCGATACTCTTGAAAGACACTGTATAACTACGGTTACTGTTTGATTTCAGAGGAGAAAAACCTGCATGACGGAGTAAACTTTCATAATAGCAGGGTAATCGAAAATATTTCAACTAAATAAAATACAATTTTGGTGTTTTAATATGAGTTCGTTGGAGAAGTACGGTATGTAACGCATTAAGTAACTTCCCTAGAAACGTTCTGAAAGGATGTTTATAACACTTTCTTACACGGAATTCTTGATCATCTCGGAATTAGCTAATTCTGAGGTGTACCAGGTCGGAATTCCGGTTTAACTCATCGGAATAAGCTAATTTTGCTATAATAAGTTGAAATTCTGACTTAGTGCTTAGCTTGGAATTAGCAAAAATAAAATTTTTAATAGTATATAGTGGCCCTTCTGCGCGTTACCATCAGAAGACACCAACCACATCGAGTAGTTAATGACAAAGCTATGGGAGTGGTTTTATATTTCTTTCATTTTGCATTTTTTTTCATTTTCATCAGGCTATAGAAGGTTTAAAATCCCTAAAAAACGAGGGTACGAAGCGAATTTTACTTTCAGTCAAAACAAATTCCATTCCTATAAAATTATATTACCTAGTGCATAAACTGCTTGAAGACAATTGTGACCGTCGGCTAGAATTTTTTTTTTAAATGATGAGTGAACGACTTATTGAAATTCCAGATCTATTCTTCAACATCTGTTTCGCTGACGAATGTACTATAATAAAAATGTACTTACCTATAATCCACTAATTTATTTTAACAAAAGTAACATATAGTTTCTAATTTATTTCATCATAATACAGTCACTACTGCAAAGCCAACTCTGTTTATTCGCAAACTCAGATTATAACTAACTAGCTGTAAAATTGTAAACTTTTTGAAACTCCGCTCGAGATTCCTGTGTTTACATTCTAGAAACGCCTAAAAATGTCGCCGGCATATAGAACGGTTTGGAACACTGGTCGATTCGTCTAGATGTTTCTTGCATGGTTCTTGTTTCTTCTTCAATGTAATGATGTCATGCATACATCAATAACGAGCAGTCAGGTCCGGATTCATAATCGTTACAGTACATCTTCACTAAATGGTTTAGTTAACATACACAACTGCAAATACTGGCAATGAGTGACTGCATATATTCCGGTACTGAGTACCCCACCCTATAAGGTAAACCCCCTTAAGAAAAAATCCTTTGCTTCGACAATGTGGATTATTTCGCTCAATAACAGGCTTGCTGAAAGAAATGGTTGTATATCAAGGATTTTTGGTTTACGAAGTCAAAACTATGACCATATTCTCTAGAAAATTTAACGAGGCGAGTTATTGTTGCCTCTCGTCCGCACAACCTCTTTTTTGAATATCGACCAGTTTGAACCACATAATATTGAGTACAGTTTGAACAAATTATTTTATATATTAAATTTGTTTGGATTTCGATTGTATTATTGCATGCTTTTAAATCCTATTCTAATCTCAAATGATGCTTCATTTTAAGAAAGATCTAACGTAATCTTTTAGTTTGAAACCTTATGGTGTGCGTCGTAAATCAATTCTTTTTTTTTTCTCACTCAACCCGACGAGCCACCATATTATCATTTGAAAAAAAATTGTGATACCATTAAGAGAAATGTATTTTTCTCCAAACTTTCAGGACTACAATTAGTGTTTCAAAATAAAAAAATGTACAAAAAGTAAAAAGTGACACATGGTATGGTAGGTATTTTAGAATGTCATAATGGGACAAAAAATAGTAAAAATATCCCATTTGGAAAAACCAGAAGTTGCATGAAACTGAGTAACTTGTCAAAAATGCAGTTTTATGTTGTATCCACCAAATTGAATTTTTTTATCTGCAAAAACATACTCACTTGAATTCAAACCTCAAATCCACGATCGCGTGATTTCATCATCCATTAACAATCAGTGGTTTATTTTGACAGCAAGGAAAAATATTTCATCTGCAGGTTGCAGGTTGGTATAAATATTGAGAGGTTTTCCACCCAACTCCCCAGATCAGCCGTCGTTCCAAATTCTCTGAGCGTGGTCATAAAAACACAAACAAGGAATATTCTCATGTTCATGCATTGTTTTGCGAATTCAATTCATCTTACACAATTCAAGAATAAACTCTCTTACATACAACGAAAGTGAAGGAGTTGAAAAACTTCTTAAAAAAATTGGAGTATCATTATTTACTAACTTCCAACATATATTATGACAATTTATTTATTAATTTTATCAAATACGATTTTTATAATAATGATTACATATGAATGAAGGGGATACAGTTTTTTATAACCGAGCTATACTAGACCCCGAAATGCTTGATAATCGAAGGAAATGGCAAATATGATTACGCTAAATGAACCAACCGAAAAACGAAATAGCCAGTTACACCAAGAGATAAAGAATGGCTGTAAAAGAAGGAAATAACGCAGCCCTGAAGCAAACGTGTCTTATTTAGATAGGCTCCATGGCAAAAAGGGGACCATAGAGGCCTACTTGCCTGATGGCTGCAGTAGCAGCATCCCCACCAACTACTAGATAGGCTCCAAAAACTTATCCCATTGGGTATAAGTGTAAAATTTTTATAGCCATCGGTGGTCAAAGCTAAGCCCATTATCGGCATTTTGGAAGATCATTGCCAACGCTTTTCTATAAATGAGTCTTGACGAATTCAAAAAATGTTCACTTAACCTTACTACACTCATGTCGCTACTGATGTTTTGTTTCTAACATTATTCCGTTTGGTACTCCAATTACTTCAAATATTCACAACATAAATTGATGAACTTTCGAAATAGGAATTTGTAGTAGGTAAGTACATTATGGTGTATTTTTTAGGTTGTTTATGAGATCTGTGGTTGGACTGCGATCAGTAATATGCGTAAGAAGTTACTTCGATTAAACAAAATTCAACTATGAAACAGAAATGTATCATATTTCTATCAGTCGATTGAGTTTTTGTGGGAAGTCAATAAAGAGTATGAATGTGAAGAACTGATAAGACATGCAATGGTATTCGCCACTTGATAAGTATCTAGGTTATCTACAAAAGCCATAAGCAGCCACAACTGATGCACTTACTTGGAAAATTTCTAGTTATTATTTGCCAACTAATTCAAAAATAAAAAACTAATGATTTTTATTTGCTAAATGGAAATTTACAAATATCCAATTGAAGCAGATCCCACTCCTTCTCGGTAGTACTTTTGTTTCATATCATTCAGCATCAAACATAAAATATATCCTATTATAATACATTACAAAGTAAGGAGTTGGTATATAACGCCCCCCTCAGTAAATTGTGTCTAATGTGAATATCATATCTTCGGAAGATTTCTCCACTGGAATTACAGGCGAAAACCCTAAAATTTACCTAAATGATTGAATCTTCAATATGCTCGATATGGTGTCTTTTATGAGGTGTTTAAAACCATTAAGCATTCGTGCAACATGACATATAATAATAATAATATAATAATAATGTTTATTTCAAAAACAAAATTACAAAGTGTAATACAGGAGAAATAAACATGATAAATCACTGAAGCTTGTGTGTGATATAATACCTACTGATACACTTTTTAAAAAATTATACAGGGGTGGTACGTACCACCGTTATATTGTATACAAATTTATTGATATCAAAACGAATATAAAATACAGACTGACTTCAATCGACTCGCAGGTCGTATTTATAAAGTTAATTATTACACTGTCAGCATTTCCTTTGTTCCAGTGCAGGTGGTCTCTCGCTGGCGTCGTTGAATCAGCAAGTCCTTATTATCTCCTGACATTGGGATTTGTCCGAGACGCAATTCCAGCATATAACAGTCTATTTTCACTATATAACAACTCCCCTTTATGGAAAAAAGTTGTTGCTGTGCTACAACTTTTGGGTTAGACTCGTTCTTTAAAGTTTGTGTTAAGTTCAACTTCTTCCTCGACAGGTTCTTGGGGGTTGATACTTGGTCTTCTCCTTGGAATGAATCTGGCTAAGGTGCGTGAAGTCCTCCCGGTCCTTGGATGGCCTGGTGGTGGTTGGTCATTAGATGAAGTTATGCCAATTCTTATTGATTTTCGACGTCGGCATTTGCAGAAGATGTAAAAAATAATCAAGGAGATGATCAGGGCGATGGGAAAGTATGTAAACCATGAAATGTGTTTACTGACGAACGGTTCATTGATGAGTTTGTCAACTCATCTGAATATTGACTCAATTTGTGTTGAGCTATATTGAGATCGTCCACATTGATTTTGTTCAGCTTCAGTGGTTTCAACTCGGGTAGGTGTTGTTTTTCAGGAAGGTCTTTACAGCATTGGTATTGTGTTTGTACTGCAAAGTTCTTGTAGGATATATTCTTGTACTTGTCGACGAGGTACTTGGAGTGGACTCTTGTGCTTCCAATGAAGGCATTACATTCAGGTTGGAGTCTGAATAAAGATTTGGTGGTGATTATTTCTGTCACTGGTTCCATATTAGAACATTTGACGGTAATCGGTAAATCGTCCGAAATGGTTATAAGCCAAAAGTTGGGACTAAGTTCTTGAACATTATAGTCTTTGGCATAAATAAGTGATGTTTGACAATTTTTCGGAAGTGCAATCACTCTTCTGAGTAGTTGGGCTTCACAGATGGGCTTCACTATCCATCGGATACGGCAACAAATCGGAACAAATTCTCACACCATGATTTAAGAATTTACAATTTTCCAAATTTTGGAGTGGGATATACAACAACGAATCATCATCTCTCGCAATATATTTTTGAAATGATAACAGAATATGATGAAGTTCTGTTCTATTATCCGGTATTGGTATTGGTAGAAGTCGATACAAAGTATATGCTTCTGGTTCGACCAATGGTATTTTCAAAATGAACACAATTTTTGAATCAACTTGATATGCTTCAAGTTCAATAATTTCGATGTATCGAGCAATATTTGAAAACGTTGTTGGTAATGGTAAATTATTCTTTTGGAGAGATTGTGATATATCTAGGAGGTACTTAATCAAATCATTTGGAGCTATGATTGAACTGTGAAGAATATTCAATCTAGCGAATGTTATAGAATTCAAAATATTATCAAGAGTGTCCTCCAGGAAAAGATAACTTTCCATCAGTGTTTCGCAAATATCGAAGGTTCTCTCTTGTGCTTCATAAAAGGCAAGATCGTCTGAAATTGTAAATATTGATGTTTCTATTTCTTTTATATCTTTATTGAAGGTGTCCTCATCTACTTGCAATTTTTGTATAGTTGAGTTGAAGTTTTTGATCACAGAGGTAGTAACAGATATCTGATTTTTCAAAAAATTTTCAATTTGGTTTTCGTCTTGTGAAATTTTGTTTATACAATCTGTATAATATTCACCGTCTGATGCATCCAAATTGCCGGTTATTGCTTTCCAGAAAATACCTACTCCGTTAATTAGTCCGCGTTTCTGTCGTTTATTGAAATTTTCAGTATCGGCGAATATTTCTCGATATTTCAGGATAAGTGAGTTTGATACCTGAGTTAGAAGGCTCATATGTGTCTGAACTTGGGCTTTGAATGATATCATTCGTGCACTATGTTGGTCAAACGTATACAGCACATATTCTAGAATTTTGTCATTGTGTTCCAAAGCGGATTTTATGTGGTCTAAGTCCTTATAGACTAGTAAAGTCAATTTTTCATTTGAAATTTTCAGAGTGCTTTCTTCATGAAGGAAGATGCCAACGGTATTGTTTATTGGTTGAATGGAATATTGCGAATGGGCTGATGAAAACAGCAAAATAAAATTAATCTTCAATGTAAAGTTTCAGTCTATCAAAGTTTACTTTTGTTTTCTGCCGCGTTTTCCAATTGACGAGCATTGCTGAATTTTGAAAAATTTCTATTATCTCAAAGGGGCCATTGAATTTATTTTGAAGTTTGTCTTTAATTTGAGATTCTTTAACAAATACTTTATCTCCTACTTTGTATTCTATAGGTTGTCCTACATGTTTGTCAAATCTAATTTTTGCTTTTTCCTTTTGTCTTTGAGTCTTTTCTCGGGGAACTTTGTAGTAATGCGAGACTCTATTATTGAGATCTCGTATGCATTTTGTAATTAATTTGTCTTGGTTATAGAAAGTTTCTGATGGTCGACTGGATGTGTGTCCGAATAAAAGTTCATAGGGCGTAAACCCATTTGTTTTATTTTTACTATTATTGTAGCAAATAATAGCATAGGGTAGACATGTGAGGGGATGGTCATTTGGATTTTCGGTTACACTTGATCTAATCATTTCCATGAGCGTTGCATGGAAACGTTCCAAAGAGCCATTTGATTGCGGGTGGTGGACACTTGAAAATGATAATTTAATGTCATAAAGTCTGCACAAGTCATTCAATAGTGTATTCTGGAATTCACGAACAGAGTCGCAATGAATTCTTAATGGGGTACCATAGTGCTGAAAGAATAGCAATAAAGTATTGACAACTGATTTTGCGGATTTGTCATCTATTGGGTATGCCTGTGTGAATTTAGTTAATTCATCTCTGATGGTGAGAACTAAATTTTTTGTAGGGACTTCAAGAATATCGATGTTGATTCTTTCGAATGGTGTTTTAGGTGTCTCTGTTATTACTAAAGGGTTACTCAGATTTTTCCTACAGATTTATATTTTCTGACAAGTTTCACATTTTTTTACAAAATTTTCCACATCTTTAACTAGATTAGGCCAATTATATTTTTCTTTCACTCTTCTAACAGTTTCATTAATTCCTCGATGTAAATTACTTTTACCGGAATGATATTGATCCATAATAATTTCGTCTTTTTTGGGGGTTCTTGTCAAATTTTGGCATACAGTTATTTTTATTTCTTTTTCAGCGAATACGAAAGAAAGAATTTCCAGTATGGGTAATTCTAGGATATTTTCAACGTAATAGATTTTTGAAAGATCTAGTTCGTTTTGTTTTTTATAGAGTACATAGAACAAATGTTCATTGACTGCATCTGGATCGTATGGCAATGCAAGAATAAAATATTTTCTATCTTTTACGGATTTACTTGATAGAACGTTAATTGCATCGTTGAAGAAATCGGCTTTTTCTTCAAAAATATCTTCAATAATTATATAGTGAAGATCTTCTAATTTATTTTGTCGAAAAAATGTGATATTTTTGTGTTTTCTGTCCAATAGTTGACTATTGTCAAATTTAATTTTTGAGTAATCGATCAGAGATTGGATTTGATACAAGTGTACAAATGTGTTGAATTCATCTTGTATTTTTTGGAATGAGAACTCTTCGTTCTCCTGCGCTTCTGCGGTCCTTTGTGTCTCTGTTGGTTCTTCAGCGTTCTCCTGCGCTTCTCCGGTTCCTTGTGTCTCTGTTTTTTGTTCTTCTGGTAAAGTATCCGGGTTTTCATTTCCATTTGTAGCGAATATCGAGAATTTTTATTGAAAATTCACGCATTCTTTGAAATGATTGATTTTGATACGTGATAGGGCGTCGGCGTTCTTATTTATTTTGCCGGGTTTATACTCTATCTCGTAATCATATTACTCTAATTTGAGCCGCCAACGTGCCAGCCTACTACCTGGGCCTTTAATCGAAAAGAGCCAAGTGAGGGGTCTATGGTCAGTAACAAATTTGAATTTTCTGCCAAATAGATATGGTCGGAAATGTTTGACGGACCAGACTATTGCCAAAAGTTCTCTCTCTATTGTAGAGTATTTGGTTTCGGCACTGCAGAGTGTTCGGGAAGCATATGATATAGGAAGATCTTTGCCTATGGGTCCTTGTGAAAGAACTGATCCTATTGCAAATGCACTTGCATCCGTTGTTAAAAGGAACGGTTCTTCGAAATTGGGATAAATCAAAATGGGACTAGTAGTGAGAGCGGATTTCAACTCCTTGAATGATTTTTCGCATTCTGGGTCGACATAAAATTTTACATCTTTTTGCAAAAGTTTTGTTAGGGGTTTAGATATTTTTGCAAAGTTTGAAATGAAGCGACGGTAATAGCCTGCTGACCCCAAAAATGATTTAATTTCTTTTGGATTCCTTGGTGGTGGAAAGTCTCTGATGCATTCTATTTTTGATGGATTCGGCTTGACACCATCCTTCGTGATGATATGACCAAGGTATGCAACTTCCTTTCTTAGGAATTCGCATTTGTCGGGCTGAATTTATAAATTAGCCTTCCTCAGTCGTTTAAATACTTCTGTAAGCCTTGAGAGGTGTTCATGTATGGTTGGAGAATAAATGATAATATCATCCATGTACACGAGGCATCGTTAATTTTGGATGCCAAGAAGAATGTTATCCATGACGCGTTGGAACGTCGATGGAGCGTTCTTCAGGCCGAATGGCATACGAACAAACTCGTAATGTCTATTCTCCACAGATAAAGCTGTTTTGGGTACATTTTTCAAGTCAATTTCTATTTGGTGGAAGCCCGATGCAAGATCGAGAGTCGTAAAATACTGACATTTCCCAAGTTGGTCTAGTAGGTGAGAAATATTTTGTAGTGGGTACTTGTCGTCAACTGAGAGTTCATTCAGTTTCCGATAGTCGATAACGACACGCCACTTTGGTTTTCCAGAAGCGTCCAATTTTTTGGGGACAACCCAAACAGGGGATGACCAAGGAGAAATCGATGGCTGAATTATTCCTTGTTTCAACATTTTAGAAATTTGGGTTTTAACTTCTTTGTGGATTTGAGGATACCTATACGATTTTGTGAATACAGGTTTGGCATTATTGGTTTCAATTGTATGTTTAGTTATGTTTAATTCCGTTTGTGAAGGTAAGATCATCACCTTCTAAATAAAAAATGTCCGAAAATTCCATACATACGTCATTCTTCGTCATTCAAATGATCAAGTCGTAATTGATTTTGAATTTCTTGGGTCCTATCAAATTCATTTTCAAAATTTTGATCATCATATGTGTTGATGTTCAAGCCTGATTCGAATTTTGAAATTGGTTCAAGTTCCAAGTCTGAAAAATCAATAGTTTTTGGAACGGCATTTGCATTTATAATTGAAGTTAGAAAGTGCCCTTTTTCAACAATTTTAACTAAAGCGTTTGGTAGTCTGACTTTCTCATTTTCCTGTGCTAACAGTATAGCATCAGTGTTGGTGAAGCTACACTTTAATTTAAATTTTTTTTCAGTTCTGGGTTCAATTGTTATTTGATTTAATTTGGGTGTTCTTAAAAGTTCTTCATCAGTTATTTTAAATAAAGGAACAGTTTTGAAATTTGTTATTAGTTGGTTGTTTTTCAAATCAATAATACATTTGTAGTGTTCGAGAAAATCGGATCCAAGTAAACCATCAAATTCGATGTCAATGTTATGCACATAAACTTTATGTGGATCATTGTCTTTGAAATTCATGAGGGTGGATTCAGTTATTAAAATTTTTTGGTCCGTGATTCCCTGGACTATAACATTTTCAGGAAATCGGTGTAATTTTTCGCAAGTTTTTGGTTTAAATATCCGGTGTCAATAAGTATTTTGAAAGAGTTTGTCAAGTCTTGAATGTAATAAAGATTTTTGGAGTTCATGGAGTAGAGCGAACTTACATGAAGCGTTGCTCCGGAAAGTTCAGATCGGGGTGGAACTCGTTCAGGTTCATTGCTTGTATTTGGGCCTGGATTTCTGATGTTGGGTCGTGTGTTTGATTGAAATCTGGCGGATGATCTGGGGTTGGTAGTGCGAGAAAATCCTGATAGTTGACTTCATCAAACTGATCATATTGATTTTGTTGGTCAAATTCATTGTACTGATCGTATTGACTATTATCAGTATAATAGTTTTCACTTTCTTGGCTACTAGCCGTATAGTAGTCATTGTTATCATCTTGATATTGTGAATCTTGGGAGTATTGATTATCTTGAAAATTCACACAGAATGTTCTTTGCTGACTGAAATTTGGGTTTCGTTGAATAACCGTGGGGCGGTTATTTTGTTTGTTTTGTGATGTTGGTCTTGACTGATTGTTTTGAAATTGAGGTCTTGGCTGGTTATTTGGAAATTGGGGTCTTTGAGGGTGTTTTGAGGTTGCGGTCTTTGTTGGGTATTTTGGAAATTATTTGGGGGTCGATTTGGCTGAAAAGAATTTGGTCTTGAGAAATTAGTATTTGGATTTCGGCCAGAATTCGAGAAGTTCAACTGGGTTCTTTGTCTCTGGCGACATTCATTGAACGAATGGCCAAGACGATTACAAAATGAGCATTTTAGGGTTTGGTTAGGTAGAGGTCTTTGTGTCATATTATTTTTATTTTGGTTTTGTCTGTCATGTTTCTGATTTTCGAAATACGAGAGTTGAAGTTCTCTTCTTATTCGCATCTGTGCTTCAAGAATGTCTCTGGGATTTCCAGCGCGTATTATTTGTCCTAATCTGGGTTCTATTCCCGTCAGTAGGGTGTTCAAAGTCATAGTTTCAATGAGTCTTGATTGTGCGTACTTTTGCTCTGCAGTAGGAGCTGTTTTTGAATGCATGCGTGCATTTTGGCATTATGCACTTGTAAACGGTTGAAGAAAACTAATGCAGTTTCGTTTGACAGTTATTTCA
The DNA here is from genome assembly GCA_958502065.1 of Chrysolina americana. Classification (NCBI taxonomy): domain Eukaryota; kingdom Metazoa; phylum Arthropoda; class Insecta; order Coleoptera; family Chrysomelidae; genus Chrysolina; species Chrysolina americana. Next base: position 60,971,788 of record OY293415.1, on the reverse strand, counting down.
ATCTTTGTAGGTCTTGTATAAGGGATGTAAGGTCTCGAGTATCACCAAAATTGATTGAAAGTAAATTTCTAATTTCGAGGCAAGTGTTGGGGTTTCTGGACCTTATGAGCTGTGCAGCTCTGCCTCGAAGTTTATTTTTGATGTGAATAGTTAACAAATTTCTTTGGTCACGCGTTGCCATTTGATACGCGCAATCACAAGCATTCAAGAAAGTAGTCAGAAATATTTGATCACCTTCATATTCGGGAACAATTGAGAACACTTCTGATAATTTGTATGGTTCGATTTCAGGAACAGGATCTTGATTTTCGGCATTGTTGTCAACATTATTTGCAGGGTTCTCCATATTGCTCAACAATCGATTCAACAAATTGAACCTTTTGAGAATAATCGAACAGTGCGATTATTTTGCGGATAATTGAACAGTACAATTATCGAAAATGATTTTTTTGAATTGAGTCTGTATAAAAATAATCACTCAGTATGATTATTCGAAAATAAAAGTATTCGTAAGTACGAGATGATTCTTTGTCACTTACAGTAATAGTTTCATGGGTGATTCGTCTTGTTTTTGGAGATGGTCCACCAGGGGCTTCACTGGGTGTTCCTTCCGTGGTCTTCAAGTGATGACTCCTCAGCAAGTTCTTTGATTCCTTGAAGGATTAGGATCCACCGCTACCAGTTAGATTCTTCTTGTTCTAGCAGCGTTTAGGAATCCTACCGACTGCGCCAGTTGTTATATCAGTATTTCACTGATACACTTTTTAAAAAATTATACAGGGGTGGTACTTACCACCGTTATATTGTATACAAATTTATTGATATTAAAACGAATATAAAATACAGACTGACTTCAATCGACTCGCAGGTCGTATTTATAGAGTTAATTATACACTGTCAGCATTTCCTTTGTTCCAGTGCAGGTGGCTCTCGCTGGCGTCGTTAAATCAGCAAGTCCTTATCTCCTGACATTGGGATTTGTCCGAGACGCAATTCCAGCATATAACAGTCTATTTTCACTATATAACATATATATAGAATTCAACAATAATAATAGTACTTAATCATAACAAATAATAATTAACAATGATTATTTGTAAGTAAAGAATGCTTGTGCAAACGTAACATTTTCACTTACAAGGATTACATAAATAAATCCTTTTTGGTTATGTTGTGGTTATGGTGGGTTCAGGTTTTGTAATTTTGACATAGGAGTAGTGTGCATTATAATAGGGTTTTATTTCATAGTCGTAATCGGGTAAAGTCACGTTTGGGTATTTTGGGTCGTATCCTGTTCAGTTTGACATATTATATTGTTCATAGGATGTTTCTTTTTATATTCAGTTTCGGGTGTTGTCTGGTTTATGTCAAGTAGGATTGAAATTTATTCAGGAATTTCAGGTCGATGAGATCATTTAGTAATTTTCTCTCGGTGTTTGTGATCCATACTTTAAGGTTATACTTGAATGTTTTGAAATTTTTTATGTCCTTCAGATTTTCCGGTAGTAAACTGTATATCTTAGGTGCTAGAAATTCAACGGATCGTTGTCCAATAGATTTTTCTGAGTGTGGATAATTTGCTGACCAAAAAATAAATCTACCGAACAGAACCTTAGGAAATGCATAGACAAACTAAACTCTGGAACTGAATTGTTTATAGTAAGGTGTCACCATAGAAAAAAATTTAATAAACCCATTCTAAAGGGTAGTTTGTACTTGTGATTTTTCGGAATACTTTGCTGACCGGCGGTTTTCAGTTAAAATTAAAAAAAAATTGAATCAACCACTTCCAAAAGGTAGTTTGTACAAAGACGATTTATCGAAAAACTCTTCTGACCGGCAATGATGACAAACCAGAGTACAGATGGACCAACGGACAGACCACGGAAAAGTTTAAAGTTGCTCAAAATTCGATGGAATCACTTTTTCGAAAGTAACTGCAGCTCTATTGCAACAGAGACCATAGTATACTCTACCCTATGAATGGTTTATCATATAACAAGGAATTTAAAAATAATACATTCTGAAATCTTGAGATTTGGCGGCAAGATTCAAGAACCCTTACAATTTTAGGCAGATATCTGACAGAAAACAACAACTTCCCTGGCTATTACCACGACAAACGTTAAATTAAATCTGACAGATATCTGTGCAGCGTTCTTCCTAGAGACTGGGAGACAGCCACAAATGCTTTCTGTATTAAGTAGCAGAATCCTGCCCGACACGATCAAGGACTTGACCACTTACATACCGGTTTCGAGCTGTAGTGTCTCTCTTCAGTGCAAGGTAGGTCCGACAAAATCTGCAGTCGTCGATGTCCTTGGTCGTGCCGTGCAATTCACTGATACTTGAAATGATTCTCTGAAGTGGATGCGGAGTCTCGTAAGAAGACAGTCGCAGCGTCACCTCTAGAAAACCTCAGAAAAGCACTACAAAGTAACTCGGGGTAGAGTTTAATTTGAAAAAATCAGACAAAGTCTGATAGCTTCAGGAGAGAGACAGAACTTCAGCAAAAAACCCCTTATTCTCTCCTCAATTTTAGGCAGATATCTGACAGGAAACAACTACTTTCCTGGCTATTACCACGACGGACGTTGAATTAAATCTGACAGATATCTGTGCAGCGTTCTCCCTAGGACGACTGCAAATGTTGTCGGACCTACCTTGCACTGAAGAGAGACAATACACCTCGAAACCGGTATGTAAGTGGTCAAGTCGGTCTGGAAAGTTTTTCGATAAATCGTCTTTGTACAAACTACCTTTTGGAAGTGGTTTATTAAAATATAAAATTAAAGGGATAGATTCGAATTTTTTTTATGGTGGCATAAAAAGTATATTATGGGCAATCCTGGTTTACAATTTCAACGAAATATCTTAACTGGAAATCGCCGGTCAGCAAAGTAATCCGAAAAATCGCAAGTACAAACTACCCTTTAAAAGGGGTTGATTCGAATTTTTCTATGGTGGCATAAAAAGTATATCATGGGCAATCCTGTTTTACAATTTCAACGAAATATCTTAACTGGAAACCACCGGTCAGCAAAGTAATCCGAAAAATCGCAAGTACAAACTACCTTTTAGAACGGGTTGATTTGAATTTTTTCTTTGGTGCATGAGAAGTATATTATGGGCAATCCTGGTTTACAATTTTAACGAAATATCTTTTGTGGAAACCGCCGGTCAGCAAAGTATTTCAAAAAATCGCAAGTACAAACTACCCTCTAGAAGGGGTTGATTCGAATTTTTTCTAAAGTGGCATGAAAAGTATATTATGGGCAATCCTGGATTACAATTTCAAAGAAATATCTTTACTGAAAACCGCCGGTCAGCAAAGTATTCCGAAAAATTGCCTGTACAAACTACCCTTTAGAAGTGGTTTATTAAATTTTTTTCTACGGTGGCATAAAAAGTGTATTTTGTACGATCATATTCTACTGTTTCAACCGAAATATCTTTTGTGGAAACCGCCGGTCAGCAAAGTATTTCGAAAAATCGCACGTACAAACTACCCTTTAGAAGAGGTTGATTCAAATTTTTTCTATGTTGGCATAAAGAGTATATTATGGGCAATCCTGGTTTACAATTTCAACGAAATATCTTAACTGGAAACCACCGGTCAGCTAAGTATTCCGGAAAATTGCAAGTACAAACTACCCTTTAGAAGGGGTTGATTCAAATTTTTTCTATGGTGGCATGAAAAGTATATTATGGGCAATCCTGGTTTACAATTTCAACGAAATATCTTTACTGGAAACCGCCGGTCAGCAAAGTATTCCGAAAAATTGCAAGTACAAACTACCCTTCAGAAGGGGTTGATTCGAATTTTTTCTATGGTGGCATAAAAAGTATATCATGGGCAATCCTGGTTTACAATTTCAAAGAAATATCTTTACTGAAAACCGCCGGTCAGCAAAGTATTCCGAAAAATTGCCAGTACAAACTACCCTTTAGAAGTGGTTTATTAAATTTTTTTCTACGGTGGCATAAAAAGTGTATTTTGTACGATCATATTCTACTGTTTCAACCGAAATATCTTTTGTGGAAACCGCCGGTCAGCAAAGTATTTCGAAAAATCGCACGTACAAACTACCCTTTAGAAGAGGTTGATTCAAATTTTTTCTATGTTGGCATAAAGAGTATATTATGGGCAATCCTGGTTTACAATTTCAACGAAATATCTTAACTGGAAACCGCCGGTCAGCAAAGTATTCCGAAAAATTGCAAGAACAAACTACCCTTTAGAAGGGGTTGATTCGAATTTTTTCTATGGTGGCATGAGAAGTATATTATGGGCATTCCTGCTTTACAATTTCAACGAAATATCTTTACTGGAAACCGCCGGTCAGCAAAGTATTCCGAAAAATTGCAAGTACAAACTACCCTTCAGAAGGGGTTGATTCGAATTTTTTCTATGGTGGCATAAAAAGTATATCATGGGCAATCCTGGTTTACAATTTCAAAGAAATATCTTTACTGAAAACCGCCGGTCAGCAAAGTATTCCGAAAAATTGCAAGTACAAACTACCCTTTAGAAGTGGTTTATTAAATTTTTTTCTACGGTCATAAAAAGTGTATTTTGTACGATCATATTCTACTGTTTCAACGAAATATCTTTTGTGGAAACCGCCGGTCAGCAAAGTATTTCGAAAAATCGCACGTACAAACTACCCTTTAGAAGATGTTGATTCAAATTTTTTCTATGATGGCATAAAGAGTATATTATTGGCAATCCTGGTTTACAATTTCGACGAAATATTTTAACTGGAAAACGCCGGTCAGCAAAGTAATCCGAAAAATTGCAAGTACAAACTACCCTTTAGAAGGGGTTGATTCGAATTTTCTCTATGGTGGCATAAGAAGTATATTATGGGCAATCCTTGTTTACAATTTCAACGAAATATCTTTACTGGAAACCGCCGGTCAGCAAAGTATTCCGAAAAATCGTAAGTACAAACTACCCTTTAGAAGGGGTTGATTCGAATTTTTTCTGTGGTGGCATAAAATAGTTATTTGTTTTACTAGGCATAAAAGCACAAGATTTAATGACGCGGCTGGTGAAACCAGCCAAGGCATTAAATCTGCTTTTCTGCCGTGTGAAACATATAATTTTTTCTTCAAATTTGTTCTAATTCCACGCAAAATCGACTTTTTCATATTTAAATTGCGTTTCATTATCAATATCCAAATAACTAAATTATTTCATCAAAGGTAACTGGGCCCTGCGTTACTATGTTTACCGCTGATGACGTTTGTTGAATTTGTTTGTTTACTGTTTACTTTGTCATTGTCAATTTTGAAAAGTTGTCATGTTAGAAATGGATTTACTGCAAAGTGAGGTAGAATTGATGCAATTAACACCACCTGAGATAAGAGACCTGGCGCGAGATGTGGAATTTAACCTTTTACCGGAAAAATCAAGAACTGTATAAACCAGTTTGATTTAAATTATTACTTGGAAGGTTGCCTAGCAACGAACTTTTTTTGCCTAGGCAGTAAAAGTGGACTTTTTCTGCCTAGGCATTAAAAGTACAACTTCTAAGCCTGCCAAGTGTCATTAAAAGGCCGCTTTTAATGTCATTTGGGGAAAAAGTATATTATGGGCAATCCTGGTTTACAATTTCAACGAAATATCTTTACTGGAAACCACCGGTCAGCAAAGTAATCCGAAAAATCGCAACTTCAAACTACCCTTTAGAAGGGGTTGATTTGAATTTTTTCTATGGTGGCATGAAAAGTATATTATGGGCAATCCTGGTTTACAATTTCAACGAAATATCTTTACTGGAAACCGCCGGTCAGCAAAGTATTCCGATAAATCACAAGTACAAACTACCCTTTAGAAGGGGTTTATTAAATTTTTTTCTACGGTGGCATAAAAAGTGTATTTTGTACGATCATATTCTATCAGCGGTCAGCAAAGTATTTCGAAAAATCGCAAGTACAAATTACCCTTTAGAAGGGGTTAATTCGAATTTTTTCCATAGTGGCATAAAAAGTATATTATGGGCAATCCTGGTTTACAATTTCAACGAAATATCTTTACTGGAAACCGCCGGTCAGCAAAGTCTTTCGAAAAATTACAAGTATAAACCACCCCCAAATGGGAATAGATTTGAATTTCGAATATGGTGGCAAAAAGGTTTTAGTTTATAGATATCGTTTTTGCAATATGATATCGATATTCTCAGCACAAGTTTGAAATCAACGAAATATTAAATTCTGGTCAGCAAAGTATTTTCTCCCGATTTTTCTCCGTTAAGTACAATTGTGGATCTCATTTTCGTTCGTGTGTCGTATTGATGTTCAATTGGTTTCAATTTAATTTTTTTTTGAATATTCGTTAATATTCGTTGACAGAATAATGGCCTAATATCGAAAATAGTATTCTCAGAATATAAGAGGTCACTGGAGTATCTTATGTTTTTCTTGTTGATGATTCTCAGAATCCATTTTTGAACAATATTCAAGTTATGCCTTTCCAACTCAGGATTCCATAATTCAGCTGAGATTGTACAAGAGCAAAATATAATATTTTCAGGATATTCGCACCAAGACATTCTGCAAGGTATCTGAACTTACTCAGTAAACCCCTCAATTTGTTTTTTAATTTTCTGTGTGGAGGTTCCATCTCAAATGTCTGTCCATTGTTATTCCCAGATACCTTGACCGGTATTTTTCTATAATGCTTGTGCTGTTTTTCACTCTTAGAGGGCCTGGATTGGGAAGTGATTAGAATAAGAAGTAAAAGGAAGGTAATATGTTTTCTGATTAATCATAGTCAGCGTGTTGAATTTGAACCAGTCACATATTCGCTTCAAGTATTGTCTTCTGATCTGCCAAGGTTTCCCCTTCATACAAAATGGCCATGTCATCTGTGATTAAACTATTACCGTAAATTGTGAATAGTAGTGGTCTGAGCACCGTCCCCTGTGGAACGATCATAAACTATCATGGCACACGGTATCTGTTGCGTCTCGCTCCAGTTATTATTTAATTATTATTATTACAATCATCCCAGTACAGAACATCAAAACGTCTTTCTTCGAAGTGCGCCCCTGGACCCTTTTTTGTGTCGCATTTTATGGAAATAAGAATAGTTGTTTTTATAACTGAAACGAACGACAATCGAAAAAGCATACCTACGGCCGCTACCGGCAATTTTCCGGGAAAACCCATGAGTTTCCGTTTTTCTCAATATTAGTGAAAATTAATCGCTGTCAATTTTTGATCATTTAATTCAAGTGTGTAAGGTAAGATGGGGTAAGTGTGTAGGGGCGTCATAATTTATATTCGGTGGTTTATTGTGGCTCCATCTATGAGCAGGTAGTACAACTACATGTTATGCCATGTTCTAATGCAGAATGCCAGAGTTCAAATAATTCTTAGACAAGCAGTGGTAATTAAAGAAAATACATGACAGTGTGGGCATTGAACACAATTTGGTTAATAATTTTTAATCTGCCGTCATCCTGAAAAGCAAGGTGATTTAATCAATTAAATCGATATAGCAAGTTAAAAAAGTAAGTAATTTATTAGTTTTGCATATATTTTTGTTTTTTTTTTCAATCTAATCTCAAAATTTTAATTACTAAACTAGTGGCCCCGCAGAAACCTCATGTTTGTGCAAGTGTGTAATAAATAGTAGGGCAAGTGCGTAATATACTACACACTTACCCCTGACAAATAAATGGAACAATAATGTGTTTCTATTATGTTCTAGAAAACCATGGTACGTTGTTACAAAAAAAAATCCAACAAACGTTCAACCTACGATGAGACCACCCTTCAGAGAGCATTGGAAGAAATACGTAGGGGAGTGAGTACCCAACACGGTGCTCATAAGAAATACGGTATCCCCCAGATGACACTTAGTTACCACAGGCGAGGAATTAGAGGCAAGAAAAGTTCAACTATGGGGAGATCAACGGCAATTCCTGTTAATGAAGAAGCTAAACTCGCAGAATGTTTGATCACGATGGAAAAATGGGGGTGGGGGTTAACACGACGTGACATTTTCAGTATTGTAGAGCAATATGTTACTAGAAATAACCTTAAAACACCTTTTAAGAATGGGCGACCGGGTGAAGATTGGTATTTGGGTTTTTCCAAGAGACATAATTTGTCAATAAAAAAACCCCAGTCGGTGGAATACGCAAGAAAAAAGTGTTTGGATCCTATTATTATAAATAACTATTTCGACCTCTTGAAGAAACAGTTAGACGAACTTAGTTTACACGACAAACCTTGTCAAATTTGGAACCTAGATGAAACAAGCTTCTGTCTGGATCCCTCTAAAACTAAAGTGGTCGGAAAACGGGGAGCTCCTTCATCGCGAACAACTGCTGGATCTGGAAGGGAAAATACCACTGTATTGATGGCTGTTAGCGCTGACGGATTTAAAGCTGCCCCATTGATCGTTTTTAAAGCAAAAAATATGTGGGATGACTGGGTTGCTTCTCCTTCAGAAGAATACCCAGGGACTTCATATGCCGTGACTGCCAATGGGTGGATGGAATCCAAACTGTTCTTAAATTACTTCGAAAATACCTTATTGGAAGTATTAGGACCTGATCGTCCAGTCTTACTTATATATGACGGTCACATGTCTCACGTCGATGAAAGACTAATCCAAGTTGCTCGCGATAATAGAGTAACAATCATGAAACTTCCGCCCCATTCATCCCATATTTTACAGCCCCTAGATTTAAGCGTTTTTAAGTCACTAAAAGTAAAGTGGGATCAAACACTTGTTCAATGGCAGAGACATAATGAGGGAAGAAAGCTACCCAAAAAGAAGTTTAGTTCATAAGTAGGCAAAATTTGGAAAGAAACAGACCCTGAGATAATTCGCAACGGTTTTAAAAAAGGTGGCATTCACCCCTTTGACTCTAACGTAGTTACCAAAGAGAAATATGATCCTGTAGCATACAAGAGATGGGCGGACCAACAACGTAATCCTGATCAGGTATTGAATAACAATCAAAGTCACTTGCCACAGCCAGGTCCCTCTGGCATATATACAGAAAACCAAGTAAAAAAACCTGTAGACTTCCAAGAATTACTGTTGGCAATCAAATCCTACTGAAAAGGTAAAAAAACGAAGAGTGGCTAAAGGTGCGGAGGTCATAACAAGTGATGAAGTTCAAAGTCTCATGGAAGGGAACAAAAGTAAAAATTTTGAAGAGGGGGAAAATCATAAGAAAAATGGAAAAAGCTCAAATGAAAATATTATATGACAGTGACGACGATATAGACGAAGAGATTAGAGAGATGGAAGAACTTGATGCATGCATGACGGAAATGGATAGACCTGTGACAGATATAGAGAAAGATGACTGGGTGTTAGTGACTTTGTCAGTAAAAAAAATAAACAGATGCTATGTTGGGCAAGTTATTTCGGCAAAGAAAGGAGAGGAGGAATTGGAAATAAAATTCACCAAGAAAGTACCTTCCTTAGATCCATTAACCTGTTCAACTTTTTCATGGAAATGCCCGGATGAATGTGCTCTTATCGCTAGAGAGGACATAACATTAACCCTTCCTAAACCCACCTTCACTAAACGAGGTCTAATACGATTTGAATTAAATTTTTCAGCTTATAACATACAATGAAATTATAATATTTCATCTAACATTAATGTAACATTTCTATTTTTGCATAACTTTGATACATTGATTAATTTAGCAATTGTTACTTCTAACGTTGTCCATTATTTTTGATTAAAAAGTTTGTAACTTTCAGATCGCTTTTCCTTTTCAATTTTTTTATAGCATATTAAACATCGCTCTTTGTAGACTTACACACATGCCCCTGACTTATTTAAATGCATAGATATGCAAAATATACAATAACTACACACTTGCCCCATGATCCTGCTACGACGGCATATTAGGAATACAACAAAGTAAGTTACTGATGTACGTAAATTTAATTATTTTCTTTGGCTGAATTTTTACGAGTATGTATATGTAAACTTGCATAATTTTACTAAACTCTTACCCCACCTTACCTTATGTGTATACGTTAAACATTGGAAGAAACCCCTCCCCGGCTAGCGTCTCTTGCATGCCGGCTTTCCATCTACGTCTTCCAAACTTCCACCAAAAGGGCCCTTTTAAGAGGATCATCAAATATGTACGTTTCCAGACACGTTCGCGGAATTTCTCTACACTAGTAAGTCGTTTTGATGATTCTCGAAGACGGGCTCACTGATTTTGACTCTTATATATTTATAAATAGTACGTCGATTTTTCTCTCAAAAACTGAGCTATCGAACGCAAACATTTGGTCCTTCGAGCCCCTTTGAATCAGATCAGATTACTGAGTGGAAATTCCATTTAAAAGAATTTTTGATATTTTAAATTCAATACATTTTCAATTTTGAATTATATCCAATTCTTAATGTCAGATTTGTATTTTTCATACGATATCCAATGATAAATTGCTAACGATTGTCATTTTACTGCAAAATTACAAAGTTCATCGTTTTGAAATATTTTTCTCAATAATAATTGAATTTTCAAATACGACAGCACGGCCATATTCAACTCGTAAAATTTATTTCATTTGCTGCGCATGGTCAACTTGAAGGCGCTCAGTACATGCGTATTGCACAAACTCGCATTATCGTTTATTTCCTTTCACACTCATACACTCTCATTCACTTTCATCGTACCACTTGCCAAGGTGAATTGTAAACATCTGCTCGCTCACTTCCTAATTTGAAGATCTCCGCTATCATTGTGAAGCTGGTGATTTGATTTTCTCTGTTTTTCACATATCGCAAAGCTTTTTAGGTACCTATCTTAATAGTCCCAAAGTTTGTTTTGAACATGAATAAGGTTAAGAACCATAAAGCCTACCGTAACACCGCTATTAAGGATATTACTATTTTAACAAATCTCGCTGAAAAAGCTAAAACTGATAAATCTTTGGTTCAGAGTGAGTTACGCTGAATTGGAGACCATCAGGGAGGAGTTTCTGAAAAATCATAATAGTCTTATTTCTGCTTTACTCTCTGTTCCTGAAGCAGAAACAGAGCCGGAGGGTATTATAAGAGAAGGGTTTTTATCGAACTTTTTTGCCGTGAAATCATTTAATCCTGACTTATTCGAGTCAGATGATGGAACACATGGATCGCTGATGCACAACTCAACAATAGCGAGCTCTGGCAATGTTCAGCCGAACGTTCGCTTGCCAAAAATTGAGTTGAAACGTTTTAGTGGAGATTATAAAACGTTTACGTCATTTATTGATCATTTCAAGTCGCTTATTCATGATAATACTTCCCTCAGTGCGATTGAAAAATTCAACTACCTGATTTCATCTTTGCAAGGCCAGCCCTTATCAATAGTTCGTACATTGCCCTTGACTACGGATAATTATGACAGCCTATAAAACATTAGGTGATCGATATTCTAACCCAAGATTAGTTAGCTCAAGCTCACTGGGCGGAGATGGATAGTACTACTAAAATAGACTCCGAAAATCCGGTAGCGCTTCGTAAACTATTGGACATATTTTCTGAAAATCTTGCCGCTTTAAAATCATTGAGCTTGCCCACTGATCAATGTAGCTCTGTTCTAGTTATGATGCTGATGAAAAGACTGGATGATCCAATGCTTAATAGATTTGAAATGTATCACAAATCATCTCAGATACCGAGCTTCGATAAACTGATAGAATTTTTAAATAAACAATGTGTTATTTTAGATCCGCTTAAAATTGGTTGCTCTCAAGGGAGTAAGAATACCGCAAATTCAGATTCCTATTCTCCCAGACAACCCCCCTCTACGCAAAATCGCATCACTTCGATGTTCATGAACAAGTCTCCCACCTCCTGTTGTATTTTTTGCCAACAAAATCATTCGCTATATTATTGTCAGTCGTTCACTAGTAAATTGCCCAAAGAAAGATATGACTTTTGTAAAAGTAAACGCCTCTGCTTCAATTGTTTGAGCTCATCTCATGATCTCAAAGCTTGCCGCTCCTCATATGGTTCTAGGAAATGTTCCTCGAAAAGCCATCACACGTTACTTCACCAAGATAGGACTTCAACTCCTGTTACAACGGTAGCTTCAGAAACCGTAAGTTCCTCACTCGGTTCGGCCGCCTCTGTATCGTCTAGTAACGCCCAAAAGGGAACAGATTCGATCCTTGTAGGTTCTGGAATACCTTCACATCCTACAAGCGTCCTACTTGCTACGGCTTACATAAAAGTTCTTTCTCTTTTTTATCAAAAAACCCTCTGTCTTTCGCACAAGATTCCCCCGATAGTGTCTTCAAGGTTTAAGGTTTACTGTGGAACCCTCTACATGACTGCCTTTCATTTTCTGTTAATCCTTCTGCGAACAGGGTTTGCACAAAACGCACTTTAGTCTCGGAATTAGCTCATATCTACGACCCATTAGGTTTTATTGCACCTGTAGAATTTTTTTGCAAAAATTTGATACAGAGGCGCTGGTTATCAGGAATAGGGTGGGATGATCCACCTGATGATGAAATAATTCGCATCTGGTCAAAATATCAAGCTGATTTGCCACTTTTGTGCAATTTGAGAATTCCCCGTAATTTTACAACAGCCCTAAATATTCATTCAAATTTATCAAAATTTGAAATGAATGGCTTTTGTGATGCAAGCGAAAGAGGTTACGCTGGTGTTATTTATTTCAGAATTCTGGATGAGACAAATAACATTGTAACAAATTTAATATGTTCCAAATCGAAAGTTGCTCCAACCAGAAAAATTACAATTCCTCGCTGCGGTTCTATTGGCCAAATTGATGAAATATGATATTGATGTCTTTGAGAAAGAAATGGTCTTCACACGAATATACGCTTGGTCGGATTCTCAGATCGCACTGTGCTGGATCAAAGGTTCACCACAAAGATGGAAAAATTTTGTTGCCAATCGCATAATTTATATACAGGATCAATTACCCCAGACTTCATGGTATTATATTGATACTGCTAAAAATCCCGCAGATATTGCCTCGAGAGGTGTGGTTCCTTCAAATCTCGTACCTCATCCTCTTTGGTTCAAAGGTCCCCCATTTCTGCTAAAAACGGATGATCTTTGGCCTGCCTCCCTGCCTACGTTGGAGACAATTGACCTTTCTGTCGAGGAGAAGAGAAAACCCGTTTTATTAATAGCTCAACCTCAGGAAGATTGCTTGGACGCACTCCTCGAAAATTATTCTTCCTTCAGGACTGTACAAAACATCGTATGTTACATGCTCCGATTCAGCTTCAATTTGCGCAATTCTTCCCTGAAACGATCTGGACCGCTACTGAATTCTGAACTCCATTCCACACTTCTTCTGCTTGTGAAACGGACACAGCAATTGTACTTCGAGGAAGAGCTCGATAAAAAATGCTTTTCCAAGCCACTGAGAAAGTTACAAGTTTTTCTTGACGAAGAAAACTTATTGCGAGTTGGTGGTCGACTTAAACATGCCTCAATATCCTTTTCTGTAAAATTTTCATTTCTTTTACCCCGCCAGAGCCGACTTATAGTGCTTTTGATTAACTATTTTCACGCAAAATTCCTTCATGTTGGCTTTAGAACTACCCATTTCTTGCTGTCACAACAGTTTTGGATTTATTCTTCCAAAAGAGCAATTTATTCTGTTATTTCGAAGTGTATTCGATGCTGGAGAACAAGACCCAGATCGACTTACCAACCCCTCATGGGTAATTTGCCAGAATGTCGCCTCGCACAGGTGAAACCATTTTTCCGCTGTGGCGTGGACTTTGGTGGACCTTTCTCAATTTCCTTTAGCCGCCAACGTGGAACTACTAAAGCTTATTTGTGCATTTTCGTCTGCTTTTCGACTAAGCCCGTCCACTTGGAGCTTGCAAGCGATCTTTCTACAGAAGTCTTTTTGGCAGCCCTGCAAAGGCTCATTGCACGTCGTGGCCACATATCTCACATACATAGTGATTGTGGTACGAATTTTCTTGGCACTAATCCCGAACTGAATAGATTAATGAAAGATACAGCCGATCATGAGAAAGTAACTTGGCACCCTAGTCCCACAAGTGCTCCACATTTGAATGGCCTGTGTGAAGCCGGAGTTAAATCGGTAAAATCACACTTGTTCCGAGTAGTGGGACAACAGACTAGACCTACGAGGAGTTCTACACCACTCTGTCCCTGATCGAAGCAATATTGAATTCGCGCCCTTTGACCCCCCTTGGTGCCGATATCGAAGACATACATGCGCTGACGCCGAGCCATTTTTTGAATTTGGAGCCGTTTGTCCTACTGGCAGTTGATCCAACGGATCCATCAAGACTTCTTGAAACGCTGGCAACGAAAGTGTCTCAATTCTTTGCAGCAACGCGGCAAATGGTTGAACTCTGGTACTAACCCGGAAATCGGTACTCTCGTGTTGAGCAAAGCTGATAACCTAACCCTGTCGATGGTTACTCGGGCGTATCATTACCTTGCACGTGGGAGCTAGGGTTGCAACTGTCAAGACGGCAAGTGGTACATTGAAACGCTCTTTGGTCAAGCTGTGCCCTCTTCCACTCGAATAATTCTTTATTTGCGTGTTGTATATGTCTGTGTTGTGAAGAATTATTTTTTTTTCCTCCTAAAATGCAATTGCTGCATTTTAGCCGGGCAGAAATGTTGCGTCTCGCTCCAGTTATTATTTACTTACTATTATTACCATTATCCCAGTACAGAACATCAAAACGTCTTCCTTCGAAGTGCGCCCCTGGACCCTATTTTATTTCGCATTTTATGGAAATAAGAATCGTTGTTTTTATAACTGAAACGAACGACAAACGAAAAAGCATACCTGCGGCCGCTACCTGCAATTTTCCTGGAAAACCCATGAGTTTCCGTTTTTCTCAATATTAGTGAAAATTAATCGCTGTGTGTCCATTTTTGATCATTTAATTCAAGTGTGTATGTGTATACGTTAAACATTGGAAGAAACCCCTCCCCGGCTAGCGTCTCTTGCGTCCGGATTTCCATCTACGCCTTCCAAACTTCCACCAAAAGGGCCCTTTTAAGAAGATGATCATCAAATATGTACGTTTCCAGACACTTTTACGGGATTCCTTTACACTGGTAAGTCGTTTTGATGATTCTCGAAGACGGGCTCACTGATTTTGACTCTTATATATTTATAAATAGTACGTCGATTTTTCTCTCAAAAACTGAGCTATCGAACGCAAACAGTATCAAATGCCTTTGAAAGATCTAGGAAAATGCATATTAGTGGGCGTTTTATATCCAGTGCCTTATATATGTCCGATGTTAGATTCATTATGGCATCTTCTGTACTACGACCTCCTCTGATTCCATATCGATTATTCGATAGTATACCAAATATTTCTAAGAAACTGTATATCATTTTCTTAACAAGTTTTTCAAAAATTTTGGAAAAAACCGACAGCAAGGAAATTGGAGGAAAATGAGAGCTCAGACTATTCAAAGTGACCGGAGGCGGGCCTTTAACTTTTCTGTCCACTTCTTTGTGCATATTCGTAGCTATAATACACGACGTCTCTCCATGTAGGTAGGTACTACCAAAACACTAGAGGATTAAATGATGTCACTGAAGGAGATGGTGTCCTATTGGCGTCCACAGAAAATTAGTTCTTTACTTGAAGTATCATTGTAATTCATATTCCTCCTAGTTGCTCTCATACTGATACTCACCACTATGAAACACTCTTTGCTTTGATTATCTGTAGAGTTCAGATCCTATCAGTGATGGAAATTTTCTGCTGGTTGCTGAATTCAACATTCCCAAGTATGACATAGATACTAAATTTCAGCGCATTCTCAACTTCATGCAAGTAACTGCTTCTCAACAGTACAACTCAGTAACAAACATTAATCATCGCAAGCTAGACCTCGTAATAACCAATTGTATCGTCTCCAAAATATTATCAGCCATTTTGTTCATCATCCTGCACTTTCTATTTCAATGAACTGCAGAATTCCCCACATCAATGACTTTTCTATTAATGCAACAAATGCGAATAAGCAATTTAATTTTCGTAAAGTAAACTTTCCAGCTATGTATAAATTGAAAAGGACAACTGAATGGAATGACGTCACTGAAAGTACCGATGTCAACGCGGCATATAACTTATCACAAATTATCAAAATATTCAATCAAACAGTTCCACTATGGCTGAATGCACCAAGAGGGAACAAGGGCCATAAAATTAAGAAGAAGAAACAGTTCCACTAAAATCAGTAAAAATACGTACATTTTTCTCGTGATTTGACGCTGACTTTATTAGCCACCTAAAAACGAAGGGAGCACCACTTAAAAACTATTATATCATAATATAATAATAATACTCCCTCATAAATACTCATAGAGTGTACCCAATGGCATAGCCTGTGTGTGTGGAGGACGTCTATTATTATTTGCCGTGGTGCTCCGGGCGATTTACTGATTTTTGATGGCGTATTCACTTCCCAGCTGTAGGAAAACCCGGAAAACATACGGTACCACACCGGATGGTCGGTGCACACTCCAAGCAAGCACCAGACGTCGGGATTGGCATCTAGACAATTTACATTGCCTATCGACTCCTATGAAATAGAGAAAAAAGCTTCCCATTCCCAGGACTCGAACCTGGTCTAATACAAGCGGAAATTTCGAAGGCCGGCATCAAACCGCCTTACTACCAAGCACCCTAGAATCTGACGTGTTGATTACTGAGAGTGAGCCACAGTTTCTAGCGTCATGGTTATCCGTTCAAAGTACTATTATCCTTTGATTCTTCCATATAGAAATCTGATATAAATATCTGTTGGTGCCATGTCGTGGCTAAAGCGATGGTCATATGGAAACATCTCATTTGCCACTATCTTGCTTATCAACAATACTGGCCTACCATAAAGTACTCATCATATGAATAATTTCCAATTGAAAAGTCTTCAGAAATTTACAATCTATTTAAAAAATCTCAGGTTGTGCCTATACCTAGGTTATGTTTTTGAAAAAACTTGAAGGTGTTATAATAGGACAGATAAATGAACATAATAAGCCAGGATTTTGGAAAATAGCGACAAGTATAATTTGGGAAATTTTTAATGGATGCAAAAGTCAGTAAATAAAAATCTTTTCCATATGGAACGGTACTTTATGGTGGTCACTGAACTTAAAGAAAAATTATGCAAATATTTGTTACTCAATAGCTGCTTTCCTTGTTAGTATTGCGAACATTGTACTATATTTCATGATTACTAGACAGAATAACTATATTCAATAAATTAGGGCATGTTTTTTTATTTACCGGTGGATCCACCAATCCACCACCTTCGTCCTTATATTTTTAGTGAGTAGGTAGAGCAAAGTTCATGTGGTGGAAACACTAGTTAATAAAGAAACGTGTCTGTATAATAATAAAATAACAATCAGAAAAAATTATAACAGAACACTATTGAAAAAAGACACAAAGGTGGCCTCTTGCTCGTAGAAAAGCACATACGCTTCTTAGCTCACAAGGGCTCTTGTTAAATTTCGGAGAATCTATTTCAGCTTGAATTAAAAAAAAAACTATTTTTAATGTACAAAGTCTTACCTACATATTTCTTTGCAAGAAAATCCATATAATTATTCTATTCATAGTGTATTAGTTGCAAGTATTGTCTACATTCAATAAATTTCAATATTTTAAGAAGCTTTTTCACCAAATAGCCACTTATGTAAAGAAGTGCATTGTGCCAAGTTAAATCTCAATATTACATCTGTTGGTACTAGAGGAATGGCTGTTTATCTATGAAGGAATTCAAAATAATTTCAAAGTATTTATATAGTGCCCTCACTGAAAATTCCCTTTTACAGTTGGCGTTTCTCTGTGATTTGAATAGATACAAATGATCCAGAAGCAAATGTCTTAGATGATCCATCCACTGCATTGATAGAATGTATTGGTCCTGGTACATCATTACCTGCAAATGTGTAATTCAATAAACACTTGCATCACAAAGGTGTTGATTCATTTTCTTAACAGAATAATTTTATCAACAGGTTCATTGTTTATTTTGATCTCAAAACTATAAAGGCATGTAGGTAGATAAAATTAAACGATAAACTGACAATAAATTGACAGAATTTCCAATTTTTTTCCTTTAATATCACGTAATAGAAGTGTAATTTAAATGTTAGACTGACATAAGGCAATCATGAACTAGTTTCCACGGCTCACCAGTGTTAAAAAGACAAAAATAAACATTGAGGAAGTGCATCATTTATTGATTTATTCAACAAAACAATCAACCAGAACGTGAGTAAGGCCAAAATCGCATAGAGTCAATTCTTGAGTAGTGGCCATAGATAGTTGTACCAGCTGAACTGCGAATTATTTCATTTTCACCATTACCCATTCAACTAGAGGTGGTTGGTAAGTATACTTCTGATTCACCTACCACAAATATAAGCAAAAATTCAAGTGATGACACAGCCGCTACAGGATATTTATAAACTCATTCAGCAGGGAAATAACGAGCTCAAACAAGAAATCAAAAATATTGAAGATACTTTAACTACTGAAACAAAATGTGACGAATGTGACTTTCGTGATATACCTATTTCGTATAGGGAAACACGTTACTTGTAAAGTGAGACCGGTTATTGCCGAAGTGGTAAACTATAATTTGAAGGCCACGGTACTCTCCATCGTACGGGATAAAAAGGGGTATTGAAGAAGCAAAATATATTTTTTTCTCATGATTTTTGTTAAGGGAGATTATACAAAGAGAAAATACTTATATGCACCAATATATGCTTCAAGTTTTTAGAAACGATTATCAAAAATAATGTTATAGTAGTGAATAGCAGTGAATATACTTCTGAAAAATTGAAGGAGAATGATGATGAACTTATGAAGAGGAACAATAAGAAGTACTGAGCCAAAGTCAAAAAAATCAGAGTACTTCTACAGGAACAGTTAAAGATAAAGGGTAACCAAAGAAGAGAGTCTGCAATCCAACTCTAGAACTCGTCAGAGATTTACTCGTACCGACAAATGATTTTTTGTTCTTTATATAATCTTTTTTGGAAGCTGAACCTAAACCTTCAGTTAATTGTACTTTATAAATTATATTTCCTGCAAAGTCTCTTCAATATGGTTTCACTGAATAATAAAATGCAACTCTCACAATCAACAATTTACCGCAAACAGAAAGTTAACAGTTGTGGCTCTCTATTAGCATCAATAACAAAAAAGTTGCACTTGGCATTCTTTACAGACCACCAAATTTTTCAGTTTATAACTTTTTATCAGAGGTACACAATTTGAGTATCATCACACTAGAGTATAACAATGTCATTGGTAGTGGGAATTCAAATATGGATATGTATAATTTTTCTGCATGTGCAACTATAAAACTCAATGATATTCTAAGTGGATGTTCACTAAAACAAATCATTGAAGAACCAACTATAGGTATGGGCCTACTATTGCCAAATTTCTTGATATAATATTATGTTCAGAAGAAATGATTATTGACAGTATATCAGTAGAATGAATTGCAATATCTGATCACTGCCTCATATCGTGTAATATAGGAATTCCTAAGCATTTTATGCAGCTATTTCTTTACACTCATAGAGACTTTTCACATTTTAATGAATGTCTGTTTGCAGCAGACTTGAACACCGCCGGATTTGAAGGGGTTCACTATTTTGATAATGTTGATGAAATGATAGAATTCTTCAGTGAGTCACTATTGAATATTTACCACGTTCATGACCCAATAAAGTTTTAAGAGTACTAAACCTAAATCAACATGATAAAAAGTCAAAATATAAGGCAAATGAAGAAGATACGTGACCGAGCACGTAATAAGTAAAAGTCTACTAAAGCTAAACGTGATTTCAGTTTTTACAGAGAGTTGCGAGAAATCAGGTGAAATACTCATTCGTGAAAAAGAAGCCTATCTGGAATTCAAAATTAGAATTTCACCTAATTCACGAAAATTTTGGAAAGAGCATAAAGCTTTGGATATTAGTTCCAAACAAAAAACGATTCATTACCTGAACATCTGAGTAACATTGAACAAATAAATAACTACTCCATCGAATCCTCTTCGAGCGATGATGAACCTGGCCAAGACACTTTGGACTTCTTCAAAAATAATATTAGACATGGATTAAACGTATTGAATTTTTCTGAAACTTCCGAACTGACTACCTATATACAAAACCCTACTATCGATAAAGTCAAAAGCGGTTGGTCCAGACAAAATAGGAATTGATATGATATTACATGCTTGTCCCACGATTCTACCCTATAATAGCTATCATATATTTAATTAAATTTTTTAATAACAGTTGCACGTAATACCATTACCTATAAGGTCCCTAATCCGCTAGACTTGAAATCACTCCATCCAATAAGTATACTTTGTGTTCTTGCCACAGCCTTCGAGAAAATATTGAATTATGAGATCAAAGCTCATATAAAAACAAATAATCTGATACATCCTATGCAGTCTAGCTTTAGAGATCAACACAGCTGTACTAAAGCTTTGTTGAAAGTGACAGATGACAACTATTCGACTTTAGATAATAACAAGCTAGTTGCATTAGTATTATTAGATTATACTAAGGCATTTGATACAATCAAACACTCACTACTATTACAATTATGTCATTACAATGGGTTTTCTGGGAAAATGCTGCTTCCTTTCTAGAAAATTATTTGCATAATCGCTTCCATGCAGTGCTATTGAGTAACAACATCTCCAGATCCAAAATGGTTTTAACTGGTGTACCTCAAGGTTCCATACTGGGACCAATCCTTTCTTCTCTGAATTTTATAAAAAACTATATTATTCTAAATTTCATTTTTACGCTAATGATACCCAAGTGAATATATCCTTTTAGGAAACTGAGCTACAACCAGCAATAGAACAACTGAACTCAGACCTACGTTCCTTGTTAACGGTGTCTAACGAATACTATACCTGTCAATCAACCCTGCCGTAAAAGCTTACGAAATAAAAATCTAAATGAAATAAAAGTAGTAGTAAATGAAACACTCCTTCCTATATATCAGACATTTCAAAGAATTTGGGGGTTTTCATGGACACTTCATTGAAATATTGAGATATACCAAACACGTGAATGTTATAATAAAAAGAGCATTTTCTAACTTGAAACTAATCTATGCAAACAGACACTTTCTCAACACCAACTCTAAGAAAATGCTCTGTGAGGTCTTGGTGCTCTGTCACCTCAATTTTGCAGATACCGTATATGTGGCCCTAGCCTACTGAAATCTGATCTACGTCGTTCACAACTGATACAGAATTCTTGTGTGCGCCTCATATGTGGTCTCAAAGAGCGAGATCATGTTACTAGTTCTATAAAAGAAATTTGCTGGCCGAACATAAGAAAACGACGGATTTTACATTTGTGTACTTTGTATCATAAATTATTGATTTGTGAGAGACCCGCATATCGTATAATAAAATTAAATTTCGCACAGACGTGCATCATTTCAACGTTCGCTTCAAATCCAAACTGCACATGCCTGACAGAACCTTCAACTCGTATAAAAATCAGTTGTTGATGAAATATTCATGTTATTCACAAATTAAGGTTGTCAACCATCATTTCTATATCCGAACAATCGATTTCCATTTGTAACAATAATTTCATAAAGTTGAAAAATTTTAAATTTATATCTTCATAGTTGGGTGAGGACTTGTATGTGTGCATGTGTGTACATATGTGTTTATCCCGATATTCACGTAAGATTTACCTATGGATATGAATTTTATTTTGTAATCAAAAATTATTTTTTGATTTCATATCAGATATACAAGATTTCAAATTTGAATTTGGTTCTCTTTTCCTTCATCAACTTTTCTGTTTTTTTTATATTTTCCATTTCAAGTTAATCACTATCAACACTCAATGAAATAGAGGAAAATGTTCTTTTTTCTACTCATTTATATGAAAATGGTTATTTTTCAACTGAATACCCTACATGAAAGTGATATTTTTTTTCTTTAGAGATGAAAATGAAACAAATGCATGTTATGATTTTTTCTGAAAGTAATGATATTATGGAATACATATGGATAAAAGTTCACTTCGGCAAAGATACTATTGCCGTAGGAAATGTTTATAGGCAACCAAGAGGTAATAACTTACAGTTTCTAGACCAAATTGAAAATGTTTTTTCAAATTTTGACCATATACATATGTCTTGAAAAATTTTATTGTGAATGTTGGCTATAGGTCATAATGTAACAATACGTTTTAATGATATCTTAGAAACATTTGGTTTTATACAATTAATCAAAGAGCCTACTAGTGGTCTTTCATTACTGGATTTGATTAATTACTGATTTTGACGCCCATATTAATTGCAAATTCAGTATCAATTTCACAGTTGCCCAAATTAGAAAACGAATAACGTATAGATCTCTCAATAAAATCATCTATGACGATTTTCAAAGAGACCTGCAGTTACAGGCATGTTATATATGTAACAAATGATATTGATGAAAAAAAACACTCTTGTCTTGTATTAAAATATAATCACTGTACTGAATTTGCATGTACCCATAAAATCAGTGACACGAAAACAATCTAGTTACGTGCCTTGGATAACGAGGAACATAAATGTGATGCAGTCTTTCAGAAACAAAGCCTTGCAAAAATCAAAATCAGCTGCCCAAAGATTGGATTTATTACGAACAGTTGAGAAATTTCACAACAACTGCAATCAAAGCTGAAAAGGCATATCTTAATCATAAATAAAAAAATTGTAATTCTAAAGAAAAATGGGTTGAAATACCGACACATCTTCAGTCTGCTGAAAATATTAATAACTTTTTTATAAATGCAACAGCAACAGTCTCAGCGGCCGCGATAACGAAGTTTTGAATTTTTATAGAAATAATGTGAAAAATAATATTGTAGATTCTTTTAGCTTTCAACTGACTGATGAAGCATGCAACCGTAATCAACAAAATCAATAGCATCAAAACAAATGCTTATGGAAATGATGGTCTAGATATAACTATTGTGCAATTAGGGAAGTCCGTGGAATTTGGACCATCTCAGAGATAATGATCATATTTTTGTTGAAATGAAATATCCAAAAATTTCATCAACATTTGCAAGTAAACCTAACTACTACCCTTTGATTTTGTGATGTAAAACTGCAATATATTTATCAAAAACATAAACAAAAAATTATTTTTATAATTTTTGTGTGTAAATTGGACCTTGTCCGTGTAAATTGGTTTTTCATTTTGTGCTATTTGGTCCACAGCGTATAATTTGAAAAATGTGATCAAGATCATCTTGTTTTGTTGTTGAATTAATGTATTTATTCACTTAAACTTCAAAAATAAACTTTATCTACTACCTAAAAACGTAAAAATTAAACAAAAAATATATAGATCCTCGCAAAATATCAATCAGGAGCAAACACATTCTTCATGCATCCATCTCTTTGTCGCTTCTTGAACTCAATTCTGAAACAAAAAGTGACCTTTTTTGAGTTGTTCTGATGTGAATTTATATGTATATATGTAATTTAATGCAGGCCAAATTACCCGATAGTGTGTGGTCCAATTTACACAAAGGCAAATACTTAACCTAAAAATCTTTAAAAAAGAAACTGCTCACATAGATGATTGAAATGAAGCAGGCGCGTATACAAGGGGGGTAATGGGGGTAATTTCCCCCCACACACAATCGAAGAAAATTCAGTGTTACATCAAAATTGACATTAGCATATTCACAAAATGAATCTAATTTCATTCACCGTGTAATTATCTAAATCGAATCATCGTTGATTATTTATTTTTTTTTCATATTAAATAAAACAAACTGAATTTACCCTCGTTTTTTTCCCTCTACATGATACCCCTCTGATAAACCTAACTATCAAGTTGAAGACATTTGAACATGAACAAAAAAAATATTCGCCTGCGGCAATATTCAATTTTCTGTCACCTCCTCTCCAAGAATTCCACCCCCCACGGAACAAATCTGTATACGCGCCTGAAATGGAGTGTCCATACATACCAAAAAGTATGTTTGTTTATACCATTTGAAAAATTTTAATATTTACTTACTTTGCTGACCAGTATACACAACTGACATATATTCGCCTTCTTACTTCGTTCGGGCGTATTTCAGAATACGTGCCGCCTTAAATTATTCGAGACGCAGGGAACTCACAAGTCACAACTTCAGCGGACCACTTCTTAACAACTAATAATTGTAGAAATAATTACAAGGTGTCAGCACTGCCTTTGAATCAGAGTGCATTTGTTATGTGCCAATTCACACAATGGTCCAAATTCTACGGACTTCTATGTTGTCCATTAGCGTGAAGATATAGGTACACACTTTCCCAGTCACAGTTTCTTTTCTTACGTGGAATTGACGAGTGACCGTCTACAGAGTTGCCACATCAGATATTTTTACAGATATGTTCTCTATCAGTTTTTTTTTGTTATTTGCAGCTAGAGAGGAGGGTAGCTTAATTATTCAAGGAACTACAGATTTGTGTTAGATAAAAAACATCGAACTATTCAAAAATTCCTACGACTACTACGAGTTCGAGAAAATAATTGATAGAATATTATTAAAAACTAATATTATACAGTGTGGTGAAATATCATCAACTGCTAAACTGTACAGGGTGAGGAAAAAGTAAATAACTGAACAGAATATTCATTATTTCCGAAACTACTACGAGTTTGAAAAAAATAATAAAAGAACGTCAGTAAAAACTAATATTGTACAGGGTGGTGAAATATCATCTACTGCTAAACCGTACAGGGTGAGAAAAAACTAAATAACTAAACAGAATATTCATATTTTCGAAACTACTACGAATTTGAGGAAAATAACGATAAAATGTCAATAAAAACTAATATTATACAGATATCATTCACTGCTAAACCTTACAGGGCGAGAAAAGAGTAAATAACTGAACAGAATATTCATTATTTCCGAAACTACTACGAGTTCACCAAAAATATTAATAGAATGCCAGTAAAAACTAATATCATACAGTGTGGTGAAATATCATCAACTGCTAAACCGTACAGGTCGAGAAAAAAGTAAATAACTGAACAGAATATTCATTATTTCCTAAACAAATACGATTTCGAAAAAAACATTAATAGAATGTCAGTAAAAACTAATATTATACAGTATGGTGAAATATCATTCACTGCTAAACCGTACAGGGTGAGAAAAGAATAAATAACTGAACAGAATATTCATTATTTCCGAAACTACTACGAGTTCGAGAAAAATAATAAAAGAACGTCAGTAAAAACTAATATTATACAGTGTGGTGAAATATCATCTACTGCTAAACCGTACAGGGTGAGAAAAAACTAAATAACTAAACAGAATATTCATATTTTCGAAACTACTACGAATTTGAGGAAAATAACGATAAAATGTCAATAAAAACTAATATTATACAGATATCATTCACTGCTAAACCTTACAGGGCGAGAAAAGAGTAAATAACTGAACAGAATATTCATTATTTCCGAAACTACTACGAGTTCACCAAAAATATTAATAGAATGCCAGTAAAAACTAATATCATACAGTGTGGTGAAATATCATCAACTGCTAAACCGTACAGGTCGAGAAAAAAGTAAATAACTGAACAGAATATTCATTATTTCCTAAACAAATACGATTTCGAAAAAAACATTAATAGAATGTCAGTAAAAACTAATATTATACAGTATGGTGAAATATCATTCACTGCTAAACCGTACAGGGTGAGAAAAGAATAAATAACTGAACAGAATATTCATTATTTCCGAAACTACTACGAGTTCGAGAAAAATATTAATAGAACGTCAGTAAAAACTAATATTATACAGTGTGGTGAAATATCATCAACTGCTAAACCGCACAGGGTGAGAAAAAAAGTAAATAACTGAACGAAATATTCATATTTTCGAAAGTACTACGAGTTTAAGAAAAATATCGATAGGATGTCAATAAAAACTAATATTATACAGTGTGCTGAAATATCCACTGCTAAACCATACAAGGCGAGAAAAGAGTAAATAACTGAACAGATTATTATTTTTTTCCGAAACTACTACGAGTTTGAGAAAAATATTAATAGAAAGTCAGTAAAAACTAATATCATACAGTGTGGCGAAATATTATCAACTGCTAAACCGTACAGGACGAGAAAAGAATAAATAACTGAACAGAATATTCATTGTTTCCGAAACTGCTGTGTGTATCGACGTAATTTTCAAATGGAAGAAGAATTACGTCAACTGGTTTTAGAAGCAATTCAAACCATAACACCAGATGTACTCAACAATGTATTGGGTTCCACAGTTAGACGATGTTACCTGTGCTTAGAAAATAATGGTCACTTGTTCGAATATCTTTTGTAATTAAGACAGAGACGGAGGTTTTTCATGGATGATTTTGATTTGAAATGAGCTGTAAAGATTCTTAAGTATAAGTAAGTATAAGTATAAATAGTATATATCGAAATGAAAAATGGCTTTAATCCGCAATAAAAAAAAAAGTTGATGAAGGTTCCTCGGAAACGATACGTTGTATTGAAAATCTGTGAGCGACATCTTGTTAATCTTGGAAAGTGACAGTAGATTTTTTTTTTTGATATCCACTAAAATAACGTCAGAAATAAATAAAATCAAATATCGAAAATTTTACTTTATTGAAATTATCTCGAAATCCCAAAAAGATACCCCACTTTTGGAAACTCCATATACAAGGCCTTCGGATTGTGCAACCTTTCTCTAATTTAACCAACATTGTATCTGCAACCATTACCGAGTTACTAATTCTATCCCATCCTTATCTTGGACACACTGTATATTAATTGCTCGCCCTGTACGGTTTAACAGTTGATGATATTTCACCACACTGTATAATATTAGTTTTTACTGACATTCTATCAATATTTTTCTCGAACCCGTAGGAGTTTCGGAAACAACGAATATTCTGTTCAGTTATTTACTATTTTCTCGCCCTGTACGGATTAGCAGTGAATGATATTTCACCACACTAAAATATTAGTCTTTATTGACTTTTTATCGATATTTTTCTCGAACTCATAGTAGTTTCGGAAATATGAATATTCTACTATCACTGAAGTGGTACTCTTGGTCTCGGATTATATATACCTGATTTCTCATTAACAAATGAAGTAATTTTGTTCACAGGTACGTTTCCCGGTATCGTAAGTTGATTATTGGTCCCAGGTACATTTGTTTGTGTAATTAATTTCAAGGGGCCAGGTAAACATCTCGTTCTTTCTAAGGTTGGGATCCAGGTATTGTTCAATTTTATGGAGTCTTCAATTTAGTTAAAGTTGTTTTTATGCTTTCTGATCTCGATCTGAAAGACAAACGGGACCCACTCTCCACTTCAGGAGTTTATCGCATTCCTTGCACCTGTAGAAGCGTGTATATAGGAACCACAAAGCGGTCCATTAATACAAGAATCTCCGAGCATAAAGCTAATCGTCGATTGGGACAGACTAATAAATCCTCCGTCGCCGAACATACGCTCACAAAAACTGACCACCGCATAAAATTTGAAGAAACACAAGTCTCAGCAACTACTTGTTCTTATCATGCACGACTCGTTAGGGAGGCAATCGAGATCAGAAAGCATAAAAACAACTTTAACAAAATTGAAGACTCCATAAAATTGAACAATACCTGAATCCCAACCTTAGAAAGAACGAGATGTTTACCTGGCCCCTCGAACTTAACTACACAAACAAATGTACCTGTGACCAATAATCAACTTACGATACCGGGAAACGTACCTGTGAACAAAATTGCTTCATCTGATAATGAGAAATCAGGTATATATAATCGGAGACCACGAGTACCACTTCAGTGATAGCAGAATACTTACACTCGTAATGTTCTGAAGAAGCCTACCGCACGTGTAGGCGAAACTTCAAAACCCAAGAAAAATGGATACACGACCGAAAAGTCAAAAGCCATACAGAAAATTGAGCGAGGGTCGTGAAAGCCTTAATCATTATATGAATATTCTGTCCAGTTATTTACTTTTTCTCGCCCTGTACGGTTAAGCAGTTGACGATATTTCACCACACTGTATAATATTAGTTTTTACTGACATTCTATCAATATTTTTCTCGAACTCGTAGTAGTTCCGGAAATAATGAATATTCTGTTCAGTTATTTACTCTTTTCTCGCCCTGTATGGTTTAGCAGTTGACGATATTTCTCCACACTGTATAATATTAGTTTATACTGACATTTTATCAATATTTTTTCGAATTCGTAGTAGTTTCAGAAATAACGAATATTCTGTTCAGTTATTTACTCTTTTCTCGCCCTGTACGGATTAGCAGTGAATGATATTTCACCACACTAAAATATAAGTTTTTATTGACATTTTATCGATATTTTTCTCGAACTCGTAGTTTCGGAAATAACGAATATTCTGTCCAGTTATTTACTCTTTTCTCGCCCTGTACGGATTAGCAGTGAATGATATTTCACCACACTAAAATATAAGTTTTTATTGACATTTTATCGATATTATTCTCAAACTCGTAGTAGTTTCGGAAATATGAGTATTCTGTTTAGTCATTTACTTTTTTCTCGTTCTGTACGGTTGAGCAGTTGATGATATTTCACCACACTGCATGATATTAGTTTTTACTGACATTCTACTAAAATTTTTCTCGAAACCGTGGTAGTTTCGGAATTAATGAATATTCTGTTTATTTCTTTTTTCACCCTGTACGGTTTAGCAGTTGATGATATTTCACCACACTGTATAATATTAGTTTTTACTGACGTTCTATCAATATTTTTTTCGAACTCGTAGTTTCGAAAATATGAATATTCTGTTCAGTTCATTACTTTTTTCTCGCCCTGTACGGTTTAACAGTTGATGATATTTTACCACACTGTATAATATTAGTTTTTACTGACATTCTATCAATATTTTTCTCGAATTCGTAGAAGTTTTGGAAATAACGAATATTCTGTCTGTTATTTACTCTTTTCTCGCCCTGTACGGATTAGCAGTGGATGATATTTCACCACACTGTATAAGATCAGTTTTCAGTGTCATCCTATCGATATCGTTCTCGAACTCGTAGTAGTCGTAGGAATGTTCCTTGAAGAATTAAGTTACCCTCCTCTCTAGCTGCAAATAATAAAAAAACTGATAGAGAACATATCTGTAAAAATAACTGATGTGGCAACTCTGCAGACGGTCACTCATAAATTCCACCTAAGAAAAGAAACTGTAGCTGGGAAAGTGTGGATATCTTCACGCTAATATGTTGTGCCGATATAACTCCTGTTATTACTAACATTTTTAATGAGTGTTTATTGAAAACCTACTTTCCACCGATATGGAAAATTGCGAAAGCAAAACCATTACCCAAAATTAGCTCACCTAATAACTATGACAATCGCAGGCTAAACAGTATTTTACCGGTTTTCTCAAAAATCTGTGAGAGAATTATGGATATACAAATAAGAACATTTTCAAAAGAAAATGTAACCTGTGAAGCAGTCAGGTTTCAGAAAGTGATACACCTGTGCTACAGCTTTTGCCGATGTTTTTGATGACATAATTAGTGCTATGGATTCTGACAAAATATCAATATTGATACTACTAGATTCCTCAAAGGCGTTTGATATGATAAACCATAATATTTTGCTGGCAATGTTGAAGTTTTGCCATTTTGATTTCGGTGCATGCTTACTCATTGCATCATACTTAAAAAAGCGAAAACAAACTGTAGTTATTGATACTGACACATCTGCACCGGTGGAAATCATTTCTGGGGTACCACATGGTACTACCTTGTGGTCCTTTATTCTTTATTCTATACACAGCAGATTTCCAAACTCGCTTAAAGTTTGTGATTATCACCTATATGCAGACGATACACAGTTGTATTTCTCTTTTCAATATTCCAATATACAGTGTCTTTCAAAAGTATTGGAACGGTTTCATATTTCATAAACGGCCTAGATAAAATTTATGAAAATTTTTCGACAGGGTAGTTTTTGATGATGCCCGATTCAATGGTGTTATCGGCAATGGTGTTATCGGCAATGTTACCAAATCAACAGTTTTTCAGATATTGAGGGTAACTTAATTTTTTCAAATGGAACACCCCATTTGTTTTCATTGCAATCAATTCAGCGACGCCTCATTACTTATGTCTCTAAATATCAGATTTTAAATTAATATAGTTTTTGAATTATGACAACATGGCGTTTTCGTTCAAAAGTCTGGCAACGTTCCAATATTTTCAATACGGTTCAAGAAATATTCGTGAAATTCTATACAAGACTATTTTTGATGATGCTCGATTTAATGGTGATATCGGCAATGTTGCCAAATCAAAAGTTTTTTAGATATTGAGGTCAACTTTTTTTTCAAATGGAACACCCTATTTCTTTTCATTGCAATCAATTCAGCCAACGCCTCATTACTTAAATCTCCAAATATCAGATTTTAAAGTAATGCAGTTTTCCAAATATGACAACATGGCTTTTTCGTTCAAAAGTCTGGGAACGTTCCAATATTTTCAATACGGTTCAAGAAAAATTCGTGAAATTTTATACATGACCAATTTTAATGATTCCCGATTCAGTGGTGATATCGGCAATGTTGCCAAATCAACAGTTTTTCAGATATTGAGGAAAACTCAATTTTTTCATATGGAACACCCTATTTGTTTTCATTGCAATCAATTCAGCTACGCCTCATGACTTATGTCTCCAAATATCAGATTTTAACTTAATGTAGTTTGAGCAACCAGCAAATTTAGATATCATAAAATATAAAATATGTTAGGCAGCTCTTTTAATCACTCCTCAAATGCTAACTAATACCTTGTGGGAATTTTATGACCGCTTGGGCTATTGTTTCGCAAATGATGGCAAACATTTTGAGCACTTGGTCAGATAGTTTTCAGTTTCGGTTATTCGATTCTAAACTCTATTGGAAAAGAATTCAATTATTAAAGAGTTGTAATAACTAAAACCATTTTGTATGAAATTTCAGATATTTTCCCCAACCCCTTTTGAAAATATTGGACCGTTCGCAGACATTTCAACGAACCATGTTCTCATATTTCAAAAACCACATTAATTCACAATCTGGTATTTGGAGACATTAGTAACGACGGGGCGCTGAATTTTCAATATGGAAAAATTGAGTTACGCTCAATATCTGAAAATCTTTAGATTGGCCAACATTGCCGATATCACCATTGAATCAAATACTATCTAGTATAAAATTTCACGAATTTTTCTTGAAACGTATTGAAAATATTGGAACGTTCCCAAATTTTTGAACGAAAAAGCCATGTTGTCATATTTTGAAAATTACATTAATTTAAAATCTGACATTTGGAGACATAAGTAATGAGTCGTCGCTGAATTGATTGAAATGAAAATAAATAGGGTGTTCCATTTGAAAAAATTGAGTTACCCTCAATATCTGAAAAACTGTTGATTTGGCAACATTGCCGATATCACCGTTAAATCAGGCATCATTAAAAACCACCCTGTCGAAATATTCATAAATTTTCTCTTGGCCGTTTCTGAAATAGGAGACCGTTCCGATACTTTTGAAAGACACTGTATGTGAAGCGATCAATGCCATTAAGACAGATCTTGATGAGATTTTCAATATTTCTATAAATCATTCTTTGAAAATCAATCCTAAAAAATCAGCTTTAATATTTTGTAGTGATAATATTCGAAATCATATCACTAATAACATTTTACTTGAAATTGGTGGCACCGAAATAATCATAATCGTTACCAAATTGCGATTTAAAGAACATATTTCATCTAAACTCTATTCTCAAAGACAATTCATATCATCTGAAGTAAAGAAATTATCTCGCTTGTGTTATTCAGAACTGATATTCATAATCTAAATATACGTCAAAAAACTTTAAATCGTGTCCCTCGACTCACCAAATCAGACTTGAAACGATCATTTTCCCACAGCGTGACAGTCTCTATCAACAATTTGTACAAAATTGATTCAATATTTTTGAAACTATTTACACAAACATTCAAAACTAAATATAAATCATACCTTTTAACCATACAATAAAGTTTTCATCAACTTTCCTTTTTCTTTTTCCTCCATTTTCTATATCTTTATTCTCACTCTATTCACATCTGTATAATCACTTCACCTTTATTTCTTGAATCATTTCATCATCAAAAGATGTTTCATTATTACTTTTTTATTTTAATCTTATCGGCATTGGTGGAAGAACAGGAGTGGATTCGTCTACGACTGAACCAATTATAGCCAATTATTATTTTGTTATAATATGAAAACTGTATGGAAAAAGAAGTGGATAATAAATGTATTATTATTAGTATTATTATTGTTATATATTGTATTATTATTGTGTATAGACTAACCTATTAAATTGTACTTGCTACAAACTAGAAACTAATTGAATATTACTGTAACACTTTTTATTAT
Organism: Chrysolina americana; assembly: GCA_958502065.1. Lineage (NCBI taxonomy): Eukaryota > Metazoa > Arthropoda > Insecta > Coleoptera > Chrysomelidae > Chrysolina > Chrysolina americana. The sequence goes on along the minus strand of OY293415.1, from coordinate 60,939,280 downwards.
TATTCATCTCCACAGTAGGACACGCAACACTTTTCAGAATACAGGTATAATTTGCCATTATCAGATGTGTCATAATCGTTCACAATGAATAAAATAGTGATTATCCTGACAAGTACGGAAAGAGTACATTTCTCGCATGCGACTGCCGTTACCCGAACGACGCAAAGCAAAGAACTAAAATCATTGTAGAATTCCAGATACCATTTTAAGTGTGAGTGTTCTGTGGACGCAGCGACGTTGCGGGGAGGGTATTATAAGAAATGTTTAGATTGGTCGTATCCGCAGTCGAAACGTGGAAAAAGGTTTTCTTAAAGCTGAAAAATATCCATAACCAGTCTCTACCTGCGCAGGTTATGCCTTTGGGTACCTACGCTCTACGACTGTAGTGTTAATGAGGAAGTATTATTATTATTATTTGAAAACCGAAAGTCTTCTACCGCTTCAGGTTTCTCTACTTGGTATATACCCTGGATTGAGACGAATTGATATAATAATAATAATAATAATAATAATAATAATAATAATACTCCCTCATAAACACTCGTTGAGTGTACCCAAAGGCATAGCCTGTGCGGGTAGAGGACGGCTATTATTATTATTTGCCGTGGCGCTCCGGGGCGACTTACTGATGTTTTAGGTGATGTATTCACTTTTCAGCTGTAGGAAAACCCGGAAAACCTACAGCACCACCTCCACCATATACCGTGTGACACAGACTCATGGTACACGACCTTTTCTCCTTTGTTTCTGTAGCTATATTTCTGAAATTTGGAACATTGAATATGCTCACTTTAGAGCACTTTTTGACATATTTGGAAAATAATCCAACTTCTGGTTTTTCCGGAAATGACTTCAAATTTCGATTTGCAAATGGGGCACCCTGTATATTATTACATTTTTGAAATCTGCATAATTTTCTGAATCCAATGATACCTCATAGTTGATATTTCATTCGTCAGAACTCCCATTTTATTTTTCGATCTAGAGAAATGAACTCCCTAATAATCAAAATAGTGCTACGGTATCGTAATTTCGATTTAATAAGTATCGTGGTTCGAAATACGTGCCAAAAAAGCAAACCTAAACATTTTTTTCATTCGAAATTCCGTTTTTTTGAGTGGTACCATAATGGTACTCTGACGACATCCATCCATGTTAACTTATTTTTTGTATAACCAATACGAATACTATAATGGAGTTTAGACAAGTTTAAGTATCTTCTCTAGTCTAGAGATCTAGAAAATATTTCATCCCACCGAGAGAGCTCCTAAATCTCGAAGGCGAGCCTTAGTTCAAATGTGAGTAAGTGATAACAGGTAGGTTTTTTCTCACAATTTAATTAATAACGAAACAAAATAAAAAAGAGAAATCTTATAATAGCCGTTCGAAATCTCCACCACCAACATCCAAACATTTTCGAGCTCGTTTGGTGGTATTTCGAAAAGCATTGTTCAATTGTTGAGGCGTTGTACTTTGAATGACTTGTCTAACTCGTAATTCTAGGCTTTGTAAACGATGTTTTTCAAGTGACCCCAAATAAAGAAATTCTAAAAGAGTTAAGTCAGGTGATCTTGCAGGCCACCTAACAGGACCATGTGTTCCGATTCACTTTTCCCCAAATCGGCCACGAAGGTAATCCGTCACGATCCTACTTTTATGCGGAGGTGCACCATCCTGCTGAAAGAATAGTCGATTTTCCAGATTCAGCAGTAAATCTTCTAAATAATCATCAATTTCATTTCTGAGGAAACTTAGGTACCTACCACCATTCAAAGGTCCATCAAATATTATGAGACCAATTCAGGCTATGAGCGCAATAACGGATAAACCCCAATATTAGCAGCACAGTGGACTATCTGAGCTTAGTCCACTTTGCTTCTAGGAATTCATACCTGTTATGAAAATCCAAAACAAGGTCAGTGCTGTTACCTAGTGACGGGAAGAAAAAGGTTGATTGGTCCATTTACGAGTTAAGAATTTTGACATGGCGATTGAGATTCTACAAAAAAACCATTTATTGAATTATTGTGGGTTAGTCCGTTATTGCACTCATAGCCTCAATTATTCGTTCTCCAACTACTCCCAGACATACATCAAATCCAAAACATTCTTGGAAATTCCCGTGCCTAAATAAATGCTGATTCTTTTGCGTCCAATATCGAGTATTTTGTTTGTTAAATAAACCAAGATTGGTGAATCATGACTCATTGGAGGATACAATTGTTTTCATAAACTCATTATTTTGCTGTACATTATTGTAGTACTCACCTGCAATATTCCATCCTTCTTATACTATCGTCTTCGTACAAATGTTGACGTGTTCGATATTTATACGATCGATACTTATGTCTTTTCAAAATTCTTCTGACACTTTCACGACTGGTATCCAACTGGGAAGCGATCTTCCTAAGAGATACTGTTTTGTCGATTTCCACTCTCATGAGAACATTTATCTCCATGTCTTTAGAAACAATATTATGCTCAGTACCAACATCAGGCTCTCTTCTGAACTGCTCTTCAATACTATTGAAATGATTTTGAGCCGGAAATTCAGCCCTGTTCAATAACGTCAACGTTATTCGCCATTTCCGTTATTTTGCTGTGATTAGTAATAGCGAAATGGCGAATAACGGTGACGTTATTTTCAACGGAAGTGATACAGCATAGGGCTGATTGTCGTTCGGTCCATCTTTCCGAGTACAGCTGTTGAGCAATAACTGAATTTTGCCGACACTCCCCATACACTAATAGCATATCCACTTTTTCGTTTCTGTTATAAACTGGTGGCATTCTTAACTTATTTCAATCTTTAATCCGACCAATTCAGTAATGTATTCAGTTACTAACCTATAATTTCTTGATTTTGCTCAATATCAACGGTAGTAGAAAATCAATCATGGAGGTCGCCATGTTTTTTACAAATGGCATCTGAGTAAAAAAGCATGGTGGTCCCCATGACTGGTGTTCTCTTACCGTTTCCCTTGAATAGTTTACTACTATGTAATATAACAAAAACCTTAGCCACAGCAACGCGTGGCCGGGTCTGCTAGTATTTTATATGTTTTAATTCAATAAAATAACAATCAAAATCATAACAGAACACTGTTGAAAAAAGACACACAAAGGTGGCCTTTCTCGTAGAAAAGCACATACGCTTCTTGGCTCCTTAGCTCACAACTCACAAGCGCTCTTGTTAAATCTAGGAGAATCTCTTTCAGCTTGAATTAAAAGAAAACTACGTTTAATGTACAATTGTGAAGTTCATTTCTTCTTACGACTTTTCAAAAATCTTTTATGTGCGAGAAGTTTCATAGGATCTATTCTGGTTGAGTTACGAACTAACTGAATTTAGAATCTTCTTTCTTTAAGTAGGTATTCGGTTCATTTTCTTACACCAAAAATAGATGAAACATCAAATAATCAACTTACAAGCCATACGCCAAGATATACACCAGATATATTATGTATTGTACAATTCATTAGATTGAATAAGTTGATTTATTGTTCTAAAATGGTTTGTAATATCAAAATTACATTAGCGGGTAGACACTAACAAACCATTAATCAAATAGGAAGAAAAAGAAACTTTTTGGTTTTATTAATTTAGAGATAATATCTGAAATAGAAACGTGGAAAAAGTACGAATCTTTCAACCGTTTTAAGACGATGGACGTCCGAAATGTAAGTTATCAAGTCTGTGAATTGAAACTGACATAAGAAAAATCAACTTAAAAAGTACAATATGTTGTTTGACTATTAGTTCGTAGAAAAAGTATGGTGTGTAAAGCGTTTAAACACTCTTTATAGATACCCAATTATCAAACACTCGCTGCGCTCGTGCTTAAAATACCTTACTCTTTACTAAAATGATGTTTATAACACTTTGTTACGTATAATAATAAAGTTTCATCATCTTTCCGTATGTTTTCATCTCCCCATATAATTCCGCATCAGCAATATAATTTGAATAAATCTGTGTGATTCATCGAAATTCAGATTATTCTGTACGCCAAATGTCAAATCATTAATAAATTCCAAAGTATTGTTTACATACACATAAGTAGCACTTATTCCTACCCCTTGAGAAATTTACTTTCGATCTTCACCTCGATCGCCTTGTATAACTGTGTCATGTCTCACTTTATATAACGGTGCAACGTGCAACCACCGGCAGCAGGCCGTCTGATGTCTGATCTTTATTATATTGTCCAAACCGGTGACTAATCAAAATTCCAAGATCAGCTGTGCCCGAGCACGTGGTCTGCGCGTGTATATCACGTGACCTCTTTTCGCCTGTGGGATCGATGATGGATTCTCTCCAGTCTGTCTCTTCAATACAATACACCAAGAAACTGCACAACTAGAGTTAGTGAAGTGGGTGACGGCCAGTTTTGCACTCGTGAGATGTGTACGTAACTAGCCATTATAATAATTTCTTTGGTTTGTATATATAATTGAATACCTTTGTCCATTCAGATCACTTTGAACTTGACACGTACGATGATATTGATTTTCATTTATTGTGCATGAGTACAACCAAGACCTTCCTTACTATTTTTAAATGAACTTTGGTTATGAGTGACGAAGCCGAGAAACATAATAATGTATGATTTAAACATCGAATGGATGCATTCAACTGGGTACCTACTTTAAAAGGATGACACGTGCTTTCGTTCACAGTTCGCTATAAACATAACAACACTTCTCTCAATGATTATACGAAATTATTCCATCATTGCTAATGAAAGCATTCACATTTTACAGAGTGACCCATGAGAGTGGGGCACCCTTCTAAAATTGTTATTTAGCATCCGATTCAAAAGTTGCTTCTTCAATGAATTGAGCATCAATAGTTTCACTTCAGTACCGTAAATTCAAAATGAAATTCGAAATTTCAAGGCAACTTCGAATTTATTTTATTACCAAAATCCAAAAAAGGTAGGTACTAATTAGCATTTGAAATGAATATGACTACGCCACCGGATTTACAATAGTTTCAAATTAACGTTACCAAAATTTCTTGAATGAAAATTGCTTCTCCTTAGAAAAAGGGTATAAGTAATTAAAATTAAATCACGTTATCAAAATTATTCAAATAATTGTCTTGTTTGTACCTATATAACACGCAGAGCTGACCCAAAGTACAGTGCTTAGTGCCCATGAAGATGAAAGCACGCAAAGTACTCTTGTGATCGTTAGCCCTGTGCTAACGAGCTCTTTCTTCAACGAGTGCTTAGTTCTTAGTGCTTCTAGCATTAAACGAAAGGACTTGATGCTTAGTAATCTTGAAAAGTGCTCGCGAGTACTGCAGTGCTCCTTCATTGAATGAGTGAGTTGTAAATGTTGTAATCATTTATTTTTGGAATTCATAAGCGGCAAATGAAAAAAAAATCTGGCTTTATTTACGAAAAATGGTTCAGTTTGAATGCATTTGTTCAAATCTTTATGTTCTCGCACTGTATATGTCGAATGTGTTCTTAGCGTTATCATTCTCATATGCTGTATCCGTTTCTGTTCTGAATTCTATAAAAAAAGTTTCAATTGTATTTGGATCAAATTGTGGATTTCAGCAATTCTCTTTCAGGATTCTAAATTATGCAACAAGTGTTATAAACGTTCTTTCAGTGATGATTATTTTAATCACGAGTGCAGTAGGTAACGGAGCGACTGTATCGAAGTGGAAACATCTAGCTAAAGTGTACAAGGCTCAAAATATTTAAAAGACTCGAGACTCAAGATTGGGACAGAAAAGACTCAAAATCAAATTTAAGTGACTCAAAAACTCATGATTGAGAATAAAATGACTAGGAACCAAATCTGATTGACTGAAAGACTCAAGATTGGGACTGAAAAGATTCAAAATCAAATCCAAATAACTCAAAGACTCAATATTGGGAATGAAATGGCTGAAAGCCAAATCTGAATGACTGGAAGACTCAAGATTGTGACTGAAAAGACTTAAAACCATATCTCAATGACTCAAATACTTAAGATTGGCCGAAACTACTGAAAGTCAAATTCCATTGATTGAAAGACTTGAAATTATGATTGAATGGGCTCGAATGCAATTACTGACATATCAATCGACACGACTTGAATGATATACCAGCCATTTAATTGACAACTTAAAAATGAAGAAGCAACAATTTTTTTATTGGCTAAAGGAACCTAGTTATTAATTTTGACGGTTCTTTTAGGTAGAATTTCGACATAGGATTTATATTGACGAATACTTCAACAAGGAAGAAAATAAATTAACAGATCATTACATTATATAAAAAATCTTATTCCTGTTCATTGTCGAATTCAGTAGTGAGAAGCTTGTTATACATTCTTTGAATGACTGTAATGAAATGTACGTTCTTGGTCTTGAACAATCATTGACGTAAGTGGTTGTATAAAGAAAAAATTGCAACTCATAATAAATTTCAATTATGGTATAACTACTGCTAGTAAGTAGTACATAGTAATAATACTTGTGGGGAGGCTGATGTCAGCCAAGTATATATGCCTTCATGGGCTTGTGTGCCAACCCCTGTTCCCAACCTTTCTAGGCGTTCTCCCAACTCTCCCTTTCGAACCTTCGTAACCTTTCATGAAGGTCTGTATGTCTGCCTATTCCAAGTCGATTAGCTCCTCTTGTTGAACTTTATCAACTTCAAAGATTTAAAATCATAGCCATACAATGTACAATGTAAAATCTGTGTGCCATTTCAATATTTTACAAAAATCAATTATTACAAAAATTGCAATTATACAGATTGAAATAATTGTGATATCAAAACTGCTTGGACTGATTTTGATATCAGTAGTTGGAGTTGTAATATAAGTAGAAAAATCATATTACGAAAAAAAAAATATAGTTTTATTCAAAATATTCACAAAATTAATAAAAATGTTTTATTTTCTTAAAACATAACAAACACATAAAAAACAGTGATTTTTTTTAAACTATCACTCGAAATTTAATCAGGCACTTCTGTGAAAATCAGTTTTTATCGAAGTCACCTTTTCTAGCATAGAAAACTAAACAAAATTATGAAATAACATAAATCAAAGTTGAAATATTTTTTTTCAGCGGCTTATATTATCTATTTATAATTTGAATAGTTGTCGTATCGATTGATCTTCGAAACCTATACCCAGTTAACTGCAACAGTTTATGGCTTCTTCTTGGACTTTTTCATCCACTATTCTCTTCGCAGCATTGAAATTCGTTTTACGCTGGACTTCAAGTGCATTATCCTTATAAACTCAATCATGCTCATAGGCAGACACCGGAGTTGAATGCTCAGACACCATTTCTATTTCTACTTCAGCAGCCCAGAATTATGAAATCATTAATTTCCACGTCCTCTATTTTTCCCTTCATAATCTGTCACGTTTTTTCTGCTTATATCTTTTTATCTTTGCCTTATATATCTTTCTCTCTCTATCAACTTCAGGTACTACAAAGTAGGTCCTACAGTCGAAGCTACATTATTCATGCTAGGTCATATACCTATTTGGGTACACTACAACAAGCAATGTCGATGGTAAATACGAGCAGCCCCTCATTTTTGGCAGAGGAAGAAAGCATAGAAACATTCCTCCGAAAGCAACTTTCTGGGTAAAGAGTACTGCAAAGGAAATCGAACAAAATTAAGTCAAAATGAAGAAATACCCTTCTTTCTATAAATCCTGCTAAGCAGGATATGAAGCAAATATCTGAAAGAAAACAAATTTGGAATGCAGTGGTGATTAACAACATGGAGAAATTGACCAAGGGAATACTGTTGACGCATCCTCTATATGGGGTATTCCATTTGAAAAATATGCATTCCTGTCTAATTCTAAATCCTGTATATTAGATTTATTTCAGGGAAATAATTTTATTTTATTTGTATGACCCCTGACGCTTTCGAATTTTTATTCAAGTGCACGTGAAGTTGAAAAAATTAATTCTTCTGATGTGTGACATAGGTTACCCTGTGAGCAACAGTTTGGAAGGTTTGTCGCTTTTGTATTCTAATTAAAAACTTGGCGCGGCAGGCTTCTAGTCCAGTCCACTCAGTTTGGAGACAAGGATCTGTTGTAACACTACCAAATTTGGCATGCTAGTAGTTGGAAGAAAATTGTTTACCAAAAATCCGGGGGTGGAACCCCAAAAAAAAGGATTCGAAAAAAAAAAATGTTTTTTGTTGTCATCTTGGAAATAATTGAGTTTAAAAAAAATGTAAATAGGGTTGAAGATCATTCAATTCTCTACAAAAATGATCCTTAGTAATTCCCTATAAAATTTTTTCTCAGAAAACGTGATTAAAAGCCGACAACAAGTTTCAGGATCGTGTAGCCCGCCGCTGCAAGTTCCGGCGGTGTCGAACGTTAAATGTGCCATAACTTTGTTGAAAATGATCAAAAAATTAAAAATAAAAGTGCATTTTGGTCGTGAAGACTTCGTGCAAACATAGCATTTGGGTATCTGAGTACCTTTATGGTTGTTTTTACTGCGTCACATAATTCTACTGCGTTTTTTACGGAAGATGCAAAAATCATAGGTATTTCAGTTAATCCGAAATAATTTCACTGAAGCAGGAACCGTAACCCCCTTTAGACATTATGCAATGATCCAAGAGTAGTGAGAAAGGTCTAACTTAAACACGCCAACAAAAACTGGGATTTACTCCTGCCTCATTTTCAACTCCCTCATAATTCCGATATCTTATCCAGCAAATGTTGAAAGTAATCGCTTATACACAACATGCATGAAAAAAAAGTATGCAATTTTAAAAACAACAACAAAATTTAGAAAATTCAGAGACCGTACAAAAACTCATTATTTTAAAACGATACATAATTTTGTCGAACCACGGGATTTTCAGAAACTCCTGACCATCCGAAACGAAAGAAGATGAATTTATCTGTTCATTCCATATATACAATAAACTCCAGGATATTCGAACCATAATATCTAAGCCAACAATGGACACACTTTTGGAGCAGTTTTTTCAGTATGCTGCCAGTTCAGATCATGAACTGCGAGCGTATCTCTAGTCCCGTTTCCTGAATTATTATAGATATGTCAAACCCTTACTGTCATGCAAAGTTTTTTGTTCTTGCTATGAAAATTTGAGTTTATTATTGAGAAATTTCATAGTGAAAGATACTAATTGAGATTGTAATAGATCCAGCTGCGATTGTCCGTCTGAAAGTGAGTAGAAATTTATAGTAGAGCAGACAAGACCTTTAAAATTCTAAGAGTGGATTGGAGTTGTATTGAATGCTGTGGTTCCTATGAAATTATTAGTGCTTATCTTTTCCAAAAAGTAGGGTGGAAATGTGCCAGGGTATTGAAATATTCCGGCAAAGAACAAGAGTGTTGTCAAGTGCATATGTCACAGCTTTCTCCCACAGAAGTAATATTCCATTTAAATTTGTTATGTGGAAGTTTTTCCTAAAGGGATCATTTTAGTTGATAACTAAAAAGGCGGTTTCATGCACGTTCGTTATGATTACATTTTCACTACATTAAAATTAGTAAAAGTTGAATTTTAGTACTTCATAGGAGGCGTTTATGCAAACACATTATTGCATTACATTAACACTGCTTCATTAAGTTGTTGGTCAACTTTCAACTATGAAATTATGTTCTTAGTTAAAACACCAAGTACGCATGCGCGTAAACATGTATAGTGGTTCACCGCCGTTCTTTTTTTTAATGTGAACTGTGGTCATGGATCATGAGGTTTGTTCTTGGTTTGTTTGGGTAGCTGGCTGAGATCGGATTTCGACAGTTGGTATTTTATTAATTATTGATTGTTTTGAAATGGATCAAGGTATACTAATAGATCAGGTGCAACAGTGATGACACGACAAAATCAAGGAACAAAACATTTTGTCACATACAACGCATGCGCAACTTCATAGTTCAATCGTTGCATGAACGGTATCAATCGTTAGTGAAAATGTAATGCAATTTTGAGTGGAAACGTTTGGAGATTTTAACCAAAGCAGACCACGCCAAAACCCGGAAACCTACCAAAACAATCTTTGTATTAGTTCATAAACAGAGTTTAACCAGTATTTTAGGAGTAAGTTGAAAATTAATAAGTATAAAAACAACGACTTTTCAAATATAATAGCGTAACATTAAAAAAAGGCATTTTGTAGCAAAAATTTGATCATAGTGTAAAATTATTTGGAAAAACCTTGCGAAATATGTGTAAAACTTATTCTTATTTAAATAGCCAATAATGAATCACTCGGAACTCCCAAATGTGGCATTGGATTTTTTTATATCAAATCAAATGTTCTCTGTTTTGTTTCTGTTGACCTATTAGTTTATAGAAAAAATGAGTTTTTCGGATCTGACAAACTCAGTTCTGACCGCTACTGGACATTGACATATCTTCGTTAATTTGTTTTCCGACTTTTTCCATTCGCGATTTCTATGGAACCATCTCACTGTTACTGGATTTTCTCTTTTCAGCAATTTTTGGTGTCGAAAAACCCTCGCCTTAGAACGTACATAAGCCTTAATGATAAGGCACATGAATTCTTATTATCGGAACATGTAAATCAAATCGAATGAACTATAATGATACAATTATTTTAGACACTGAAAGTAATCAAACAAAAAGAATTTTCCTGGAAATGATATATATCAACGAAAATAAAGAATCAATGATCAAAAAAACAGATTTAAACAATCTCAGTCAAATTTATACCTATCTTTTTGAATGGAATGAAAATATCAATATTTCACCCAGTAATCAGAATTTTTCTTCTTGATAAGTAATCAAATATAAATTTTCATCATCATTGTCATACATCTAACGTCATATTTTTCTGTTCGTTTGGTTTCAATTTCATTTTAATTCTCACGTTAGTAAGTAACCATCTATTTTTATATGTATATGAAATCCTTACTTAAACCCAATAGAAATCCTGATTTGATGTACAAATCTCGTTACAAATACTACGGAAGTGAAACACCCCTCATAGAAATCCTGATTTGGTATACAATTTTTAAAGAAGTGAAACGCCCCCGATATCCACTTGATATCTAAAAAAATCGCAAATGATACTGTTAAAAACAAATCACACCTCTCATTTACATTTGGTTGTCAACGAATGAAGAATTGCGCTAAAATTCCCCAAAAGAAATGAAATTTCGTTGAACATTCACCCGTATGCTTAAATACATAACTGCCAACTGTGTGCAGCATTTTTTTGACCTTGGAATCCTGAAGGAAATCTTGAAATCCGAATGAAATTCTGAAATCCCTTATGAAATCCAGAAATCTCCGATGAAATTCAGAAATCGTACAGGAAATCTTGAAATCCGAATGAAATCATGAAATCCATGTGAAATCCAGAAATCTTTGGTGAAATCCAGAAAACCTAAAGGAAATCTTGAAATTTCATATGAAATCCAGAAATCCGTTCAAAAGTTCTGAAATCCAATTGAAATCCCTCAAATGAAAATTTGGTGTACAAATTTTAGGGAAGTGAAACACCCCTCGTATAGAAATGAATGTCGGGCGGATAAGAGGGAACATAGGTGTGGATGTAAATGGTTGAATCTGCGTTTGCTTGTAGGATGTCACCAAAAAGGAGGAATTTGTATTATTTGTAATACATATGTATTTTGCCAGGATTGGTGTTTTTTCACTCCAGCAGGGCTGGAAATCTTGATGAACTGGCGGAAGTCAAAGTATCTACATAAAAATTGTCGACAGAAGTTCAAGTATGACAATGAAAAATTCTATAGCCCTGATCCTCGTATCAGTTCATATTCTCCAATGAAATACAAACTTATAACGAGGTTATATGTAATCAAATAAGATTAACGCGGATCGAACGTTTAATTAAAACAAAGCTTAACTACAATAGGTGAAATGATATTTTATGTATTGTATCTCGCGATGGCAGTTGGGCGTCTGACCTTCGACATTCGACTGACTTCAGAAGTTTCCAGATGTTCCCCAATATCCTACTAAACTATATTTTGTTCGTTTGATCTCCACCGCCTGCAATAGTTGGTATTCCAACGGCTGTTTCTCGCCATAGGCGGGTACTTCGTAATTATTTAGGTGTTTCACTTGTTACAGACTCCCCCTCTGGATCGTCTTAACGTCGTCGTAGACGGTCCAGCATCATCGGGATCCTTCTTGGGCCTACCCCTCTTCTTTATCGGGACTACGAGTTTTCCATACACTTTCCCAGGATTTCTGTATTCAGTTAGGTCGCTAACATGGTACTTTCCAATGGGGACAACACCATCCGTATTTGCAATCTCGTAGATGTCTCGCTTTTATTACTGAAAATTTTGTAACCGTCTCTTTTCGGAATGAATTTTGAAGTAATCCTTTCGCAGCATTACTCAGGACGTGGGTCGTGACTAATACAAGGTCACCCACCTCGAAGGTTGGTCCAGGCTTTCTTTTCTTATCCGCATACAATTTATTATGGTCTTGGGCTTTCTCCACATTCTCTCTAACTTCCTTCATGTTTTCTGACATCTTTAGGAGATATGGAGTAACTTCAGCTACGAAGTTTGCTTCCGTAGAGATAGCTCTTATTAGGAATGCAGGGGTATAACCAGTTTCCTGATTCAAACTAGTGTTCATTGCGTATCGAATTTGTTGATATTGTGAACTTAAATTCTGAATATCTTGTATATGTTGTTTAAAAAAGTTGATATTGATATATGTCATTGAATAAAAATCTAAAAAGACATTTTATTTCAAAAAGTATATTTCTTTATTTTATGGTATATTTCTCTACTTCCACTATAAAAAACCTATCAGGTTATGGGCCCAGGTCACTGTTAGTTGAAAGAAGAAAAATACAGGCCATACAGTTATAGAAATTGAAGAAATATGTCGCAAATCGGAAATCTGATTGACAAGTTGACAGGCAGAGAAAATTTCTCATCATGGAAGTTTGCTAGGAGAGCTTATTTGGAGCATGAGGATTTGTGGGGATGTGTTGAAGGAAAGGATGAATACATTAAAGATCAGAAGCAAGATCAAAGATAATCCTTCATGTAGATCCTGTAAATTACGCACACATCCAGGATACAAAAACAGCGAAAGAAACTTGGGATAAACTACAGATATTATTCGAAGATTCCGGTTTAACGAGAAAAGTGGGGCTCCTGAGGACCTTAGTGACAACACAAGTAAACAATTGTAGTTCAGTTGACAATTATGTGAATGAAATAGTTACCACAGCTCACAAATTAAACAATCTGGGATTTGAAGTGAAAGACTAGTGGATAGGAACATTGTTACTTGCTGGTCTACCAGATGACTACAGACCAATGATAATGGGCTTGGAGAGTTCTGCCATTGCAATCACAGGTGATGCAATAAAAACCAAATTATTGCAAGATGTTAAAATTAATAATAACAGAAACGCATGCCATGAATCGGAAACTGCTTTATATTCGAAAAATTACTACAGAAGAGGAAACAGTTCTAAAGTTCGTTGTTTCAACTGCAATAAATTTGGACATTACGCAAGTAATTGTAGAAATAAAGACAAACACGACCGTAAAATGGAAGAAAAGAAGAAAGATAAGAAATTATTTTATGCATTTTCTGCAATAGATAGTGAAAGTGAAGCAGATTGGTTCATAGACTCATGCGCCTCTTCCCATTTAACAATAAATGAAACCTGGTTAGAACATCCTAGTGAATGTAAAAATATACAAATAATTGCCGCAAACAATACAAAAATGTTCTCAAAATCAGTTGGAAATGTCAAAATTCCCATACCATCCGTTATTTTAGAGGCAAGAGAAGTGTTCCATGTTCCAGAAATCGCTGCAAATTTATTGTCTGTGAGCAAAATCACTCAACAAGGGCATTCTGTTAACTTCTCCAAAACTGGTTGTCAATTCATCAGTTCTGATGGTGAAATAATTGCTACAGGTTCGAATGAAAACGGAATCTTCAAATTGGATCGTCGTTGCGAAAAATCACTCTGGACCAGAACTTTTTCAAATGGGGAACTGTGGCATCGGCGTTTAGGACACCTGAATCGAAAGAGTATGCGAATTCTTCAAAAAGATTTAGTGCTACGATATGATTTACAACAATGCAGTGAAGATTCATGTGTAACCTGTATCAAGGGAAAGCAACATAGAGAGCCATTCAAAACAAGTAATTCCAGATCCAGTGAAATTTTGGAGTTAGTTCACTCAGATCTTTGTGGACCCATAAAAATAAAATCCATTGGCGGAGCTAGATACATGTTGTCTCTGATAGATGATTTCTCTAGAAAGATATTCGTTTTTTGTTTGGAAAGCAGATACCAGGCCAAAAATACTTTCGAAAATTTTAAAGTTCTTGTGGAGAATCAGACAGGCAAAAAGATAATGATTCTGCGTTCTGATAATGGCCGTGAATATTTAAATAATGAATTCAAAATATTTCTTCAGAAATCAAGCATTCGACATCAACTTACGATACCTTACAATCCCGAACAAAATGGTCTTGCTGAAAGGATGAACCGGACTATAGTCGAAAAAGCAAGAAGTATGTTGATAGGCGCCGAATTACCAAAAAAATATTGGGCTGATGCAGTTTCAACAGCAGCTTATTTATTCAATAGAGATCGCCTTCAAGTAAAACCAAAAATACACCTGAAGGAATTTGGAGTTCGAAGAAGCCAAATATGAGTCATCTTAGAATTTTTGATTGCAAGTGCCTGGCCCATATCCCCAAGGAGAAGAGAAGAAAATGGGATCCGAAGTCGGAAGAACACACTTTCTTGGGATATTTTGAAGATTAAAAAGCATATCGTCCGATAGATCCATATTCAAAGAAGATTATAAAAAGTAGGGATGTTATTTTATTTGAAAATAATAATTTGGAAGAGACCGAAAAGAAACCACTGAAAAACTCAAATGAAATCATTCAAGAAGTTGTTGATAAGTATCATCCTGTAGGCACCTTTCAGCCGAGAATGTGATGGTGAAATGCATATTGACAATAATTGTCATGAAATGTCAGCCAAAAATTCGTCAGTCATTGATCTTTGTCAAACAATTTCCCAAAACTCCCAAATGATCGATAACAATGAATTATGCGGAGAAATACGGAGCGTAGATGAAGAAGTTATTCCACGTCAGTCAACGAGGCCAAGAAAACCAGACGGGAGTGAAGTTAGCCACATCCACAAAATACACTGAGAAAAATATATAGAAGAATAAAATGAATCATTATCTATGTTAATACGCGTTGTACATGTATTTTGATGACAGGGAATTATTCTAGGGGTAAAATTTAATATGGGAGTTGTGATATTATAGTTTGTTGGGCCGTCCGAAGGGGTGGATATAGAAAATAAATCGATATCTATGGAAATACGAGTTGTAAACGAATTTTGAACACAGGAAATCAATCTACGGTTCAAAGTTGATAAGATAGTTGCGAAATTATAGTTTGTCAGGCCGTCCGAAGGGGTGGAATAGGGGTGGATATAGAAAATAAATCATTATCTATGGAAATACGAGTTGTAAACGAATTTTGAACACGGAAAATCAATGTAGGGTTCGGAGTTGATGAGGTAGTTGTGAAATTATAGTTTGTCAGGCCGTCCAGGGGGTGGAAATGGGGTGGATATAGAAAATGTATCATTATCTATGGTAATACGAGTTGTAAACGAATTTTGAACACGGAAAATCAATGTAGGGTTCAGAGTTGATGAGGTAGTTGTGAAATTATAGTTTGTGAGGCCGTCCAGGGGGTGAAAATGGGGTGGATATAGAAAATAAATCTAAGGTAATACGCGTTGTACACGAATTTTGAACACGGAAAATCAATCTAGGGTTCAAGGTTGATAAGGTAGTTGCGAAATTATAGTTTGTCAGGCCGTCCGAAGGGGTGAAATAGGGGTGGATATAGAAAATAAATCATTATCTATGGAAATACGAGTTGTAAACGAATTTTGAACACGGAAAATCAATCTAGGGTTCAAAATTGATAAGGTTGTTGCGAAATTATAGTTTATCAGGCCGTCCGTAGGGGTGGATATAGAAAATAAACCATTATCTATGGATATATGAGTTGTAAACGAATTTTGAACACGGAAAATCAATGTAGGGTTCAGAGTTGATGAGGTAGTTGTGAAATTATAGTTTGTCAGGCCGTCCAGGGGGTGGAAATGGGGTGGATATAGGAAATGAATCATTATCTATGGTAATACGAGTTGTAAACGAATTTTGAATACGGAAAATCAATGTAGGGTTCAGAGTTGATGAGGTAGTTGTGAAATTATAGTTTGTGAGGCCGTCCAGGGGGTGAAAATGGGGTGGATATAGAAAATAAATCTAAGGTAATACGCATTGTACACGAATTTTGAACACGGAAAATCAATCTAGGGTTCAAGGTTGATAAGGTAGTTGCGAAATTATAGTTTGTCAGGCCGTCCGAAGGGGTGAAATAGGGGTGGATATAGAAAATAAATCATTATCTATGGAAATAAGTAGTGTAAACGAATTTTGAACAAGGAAAATCAATGTAGGGTTCAGAGTTGATGAGGTAGTTGTGAAATTATAGTTTGTCAGGCCGTCCGAAGGGGTGGAAATGGGGTGGATATAGAAAATGAATCATTAACTATGGTAATACGAGTTGTAAACGAATTTTGAACACGAAAAATCAATGTAGGGTTCAGAGTTGATGAGGTAGTTGTGAAATTATAGTTTGTCAGGCCGTCCAGGGGGTGGAAATGGGGTGGATATAGAAAATGAATCATTATCTATGGTAATACGAGTTGTAAACGAATTTTGAATACGGAAAATCAATGTAGGGTTCAGAGTTGATGAGGTAGTTGTGAAATTATAGTTTGTGAGGCCGTCCAGGGGGTGAAAATGGGGTGGATATAGAAAATAAATCTAAGGTAATACGCGTTGTAAACGAATTTTGAACACGGAAAATCAATCTAGGGTTCAAGGTTGATAAGGTAGTTGCGAAATTATAGTTTGTCAGGCCGTCCGAAGGGGTGAAATAGGGGTGGGTATAGAAAATAAATCATTATCTATGGAAATAAGAAGTGTAAACGAATTTTGAACAAGGAAAATCAATCTAGGGTTCAAAGTTTATAAGATAGGTGCGAAATTATAGTTTTTCAGGCCATCCAAAGGGGTGGAAAAGAGGTGGATATAGAAAATAAATCATTATCTATGGAAATACGAGTTGTAAACGAATTTTGAACACGAAAAATCAATTTAGGGTTCAAAGTTGATAAGATAGTTGCGAAATTATAGTTTGTCAGGCCATCCGAAGGGGTGGAAAAGAGGTGGATATAGATAAGGTAGTTGCGAAATTATAGTCATATAGTTATAAAGGGGTGGATATGGAAAATAAATCATTATCTCTGTTAATACTCATTCAATATCCACCCCTTTTACACCCCCTGGACGGCCTGACAAACTATAAATTCACAACTCCCTTATCAACTTTGATCCCTAGATTGATTTTCCGTGTTCGAAATTCGTTTACAACTCGTATTTCCATAAATAATGATTTATTTTCTATATCCACCCCCTGGACGGTCTGACAAACTATAATTTCACAACTCCCTTATCAACTTTGACACCTAGATTGGTTTCCTGTGTTCAAAATTCGTTTACAACTCGTATTTCCATAGATAATGATTTATTTTTTATATCCACCCCTATTCCACCCCTTCGGACGGCCTGACAAACTATAATTTCGCAATTATTTTATCAACTTTGAACCGTAGATTGATTTCCTGTGTTCAAAATTCGTTTACAACTCGTATTTCCATAGATAATGATTTATTTTCTATATCCACCCCTATTCCACCCCTTCGGACGGCCTGACAAACTATAATTTCGCAACTATCTTATCAACTTTGAACCGTAGATTGATTTCCTGTGTTCAAAATTGGTTTACAACTCGTATTTCCATAGATAATGATTTATTTTCTATAACCACCCCTATTCCACCCCTTCGGACGGCCTGACAAACTATAATTTCGCAACTATCTTATCAACTTTGAACCGTAGATTGATTTCCTGTGTTCAAAATTGGTTTACAACTCGTATTTCCATAGATAATGATTTATTTTCTATAACCACCCCTATTCCACCCCTTCGGACGGCCTGACAAACTATAATTTCGCAACTATCTTATCAACTTTGAACCGTAGATTGATTTCCTGTGTTCAAAATTCGTTTACAACTCGTATTTCCATAGATAATGATTTATTTTCTATATCCACCCCTATTCCACCCCTTCGGACGGCCTGACAAACTATAATTTCGCAACTATCTTATCAACTTTGAACCGTAGATTGATTTCCTGTGTTCAAAATTCGTTTACAACTCGTATTTCCATAGATAATGATTTATTTTCTATATCCACCCCTATTCCACCCCTTCGGACGGCCTGACAAACTATAATTTCGAAGCTATCTTATCAACCTTGAACCCTAGATTGATTTTCCGTGTTCAAAATTCGTTTACAACTCGTATTTCCATAGATAATGATTTATTTTCTATATCCACCCCTATTCCACCCCTTCGGACGGCCTGACAAACTATAATTTCGCAACTATCTTATCAACCTTGAACCCTAGATTGATTTTCCGTGTTCAAAATTCGTTTTCAACTCGTATTTCCGTAGATAATGATTTATTTTCTATATCCACCCCTATTCCACCCCTTCGGACGGCCTGACAAACTATAATTTCGCAATTATCTAATCAACTTTGAACCGTAGATTGATTTCCTGTGTTCAAAATTCGTTTACAACTCGTATTTCCATAGATAATGATTTATTTTCTATATCCACCCCTATTGCACCCCTTCGGACGGCCTGACAAACTATAATTTCGCAACTATCTTATCAACTTTGAAACGTAGATTGATTTCCTGTGTTCAAAATTCGTTTACAACTCGTATTTCCATAGATAATGATTTATTTTCTATATCCACCCCTATTCCACCCCTTCGGACGGCCTGACAAACTATAATTTCGCAACTATCTCATCAACTTTGAACCGTAGATTGATTTCCTGTGTTCAAAATTCGTCTACAACTCGTATTTCCATAGATAATGATTTATTTTCTATATCCACCCCTATTCCACCCCTTCGGACGGCCTGACAAACTATAATTTCGCACCTATCTTATAAACTTTGAACCCAAGATTGATTTTCCGTGTTCAAAATTCGTTTACAACTCGTATTTCCATAGATAATGATTTATTTTCTATATCCACCCCTATTCCACCCCTTCGGACGGCCTGACAAACTATAATTTCGCAACTACCTTATCAACCTTGAACCCTAGATTGATTTCCTGTGTTCAAAATTCGTTTACAACTCGTATTTCCATAGATAATGATTTATTTTCTATATCCACCCCTATTCCACCCCTTCGGACGGCCTGACAAACTATAATTTCGCAACTATCTTATCAACTTTGAACCGTAGATTAATTTCCTGTGTTCAAAATTCGTTCACAACTCGTATTTCCATAAATAATGATTTATTTTTTATATCCACCCCTATTCCACCCCTTCGGACGGCCTGACAAAATATAATTTCGCACCTATCTTATAAACTTTGAACCCTAGATTGATTTTCCGTGTTCAAAATTCGTTTACAACTCGTATTTCCATAGATAATGATTTATTTTTTATATCCACCCCTATTCCACCCCTTCGGACGGCCTGACAAACTATAATTTCGCAACTATCTTATCAACTTTGAACCGTAGATTGATTTCCTGTGTTCAAAATTCGTTTACAACTCGTATTTCCATAGATAATGATTTATTTTCTATATCCACCCCTATTCCACCCCTTCGGACGGCCTGACAAACTATAATTTTGCAACTATCTTATCAACTTTGAACCGTAGATTGATTTCCTGTGTTCAAAATTCGTTTACAACTCGTATTTCCATAGATAATGATTTATTTTCTATATCCACCCCTATTCCACCCCTTCGGACGGCCTGACAAACTATAATTTCGCAACTATCTTATCAACTTTGAACCGTAGATTGATTTCCTGTGTTCAAAATTCGTTTACAACTCGTATTTCCATAGATAATGATTTATTTTCTATATCCACCCCTATTCCACCCCTTCGGACGGCCTGACAAACTATAATTTCGCAACTATCTTATCAACTCTGAACCCTAGATTGATTTCCTGTGTTCAAAATTCGTGTACAACGCGTATTAACATAGATTATGATTTATCTTATTCTTCTATATATTTTTCTCAGTGTACATTGTGGATGTGGCTAGCTTCACTCCCGTGAAAACCAGTTGATATGAGTGATTTCATAACATATTTCACAGTAAACAGTGATTTCAATGATCCGACGACAGTTACAGAAGCTCTTCAAAGTCCTGAAAAACTTTTTTGGAAGGATGCTATGAACCAAGAATATGATTCGTTGATGGAGACTGATACGTGGCGTTCTCAGCAGTCTGGACGGTTTTTGATTGGTTGCTTTATATTTCTGACATTCTATACAGTTCTGTACATGATACTTAATTTGTTTACTCATTCCAAGCCAATAATATCTTTCCGAGATTTTACGTGCAGTTCTTTCAAAACCGTAATTGCCGGCTGTCCGTGTATCATGGTATTCACGTAATATTTTCTTGCGGTTGCATTCAGGAACAACCAATTGTGCTTCTTCGGTGTCCTCTTCTGGGACATATCTTTATAGGACTCCGTTCGTCATGGTATATCCTCGGGAGGTCCAATTGGATATTTCAGGGTGATCTTTGGCCTCGAATGCGTTGATAATTTTTCTCACATCGGGGTCGCTCAGTTGCTCTTCTCGAATACTCGTGGCGCTGACGGTACTTAGGTAAATCAGCTACAAATAAGCATATTGCGCAATTTGCTTCATCTTGCGGGGTGCACACTGGCCGTGATAGGGTATCGGCTAGAACATTGCATTTGCCGGGGATATAAACTATTTTAAGATCGTATGGCTGTAACGCCAAAGCCCATGGAGCGAGGCGTCCTGTTGGGGATTTGAGGGACATCAACCATCTCAATGCTTGGTGGTCGGTGGCTACTGTGACTGTTCCGGCACCCTCAATGTACCCTCTAAACTTTTGGTCTACAGCCCATTTCAGTGAAAGCGCTTTTCTCTCAGTGGTTGTGTAATTTCTTTCAGCGCTCGTAAGTAGTCTACTAGCGTATTCTATAGGTCTTTCATCGTGACCTTCATCTTGAAGAATGGCTGCGCCTATCGCATAACTACTGGCGTCCGTTCGGATGATGAATGGTGAATGAAGTTTTTCGTCAGTCTGACGTAAAATGGGGTCCGAGGTTAAAGCTTCCTTTAGCTTCTCAAAAGCATCTTGCTCTCGTTCGGTCCATTCCCACTTCGCATTTTTCTTCGTTAAATTTGTTAACAGTCGCGCAATTTCTGCAAAGTTTTCTATAAATCTCCTGAACCAAGAACAAGTTTGTATAAATGTTTGTTTAATGTTACGTGGCGGATGCAAATCACGTATGGCAGATATTTTGTCAGGATCCGCCTAAATCCATACAAACCGTATACCATGTCGATTTGAACTTCTTCTGTGAGAGTGTTCGTTGGCAAATGTGATAGAATTGCACGAGCATTGCACACAAACATGTCTGTCGGAGTTTTATCATCTTGTTCCAAAGCAAAGAGTTCTTTAAATACGCGATAATTTGGTTTACGCGGACCATAAGTATGTTTAAGAAGATCGAGCGCCTCTTCCATTCCTTAATCGTACTTTTTACGCCTTGCCACCACGTCGCGGCCAAGTCCGTTAATAACATTGAAAGTTCTTTCAACGCGTTTTCGTTCGAAATGTTCCTGTAGTCTTTGTAGTTTTCCACGGCGTCTATGAAAGCGTTTACGTCCGCACCTCTACTCCCGTCAAACCGATGTGAGCACTTCGCGAAGCTTCCCGGCGGTGGGCCACTGGGAGGCGTGATAACATTCGCCGACGCTGACGCGGGGGTTGATACATTTGCTTGTATTTGTTGAACAATCGTATTTTGCATCGTCTGTAAAAGCGCGTTAAATTGATCCTGAGTCATGCTTATAATTGGGTTTGCATTACCTGTTTTGCGAGAGCTCTGGTTACTATCCTGTTCTGGTTCTTCGTGTTGAGAAGCA
This sequence comes from Chrysolina americana, assembly GCA_958502065.1. Classification (NCBI taxonomy): domain Eukaryota; kingdom Metazoa; phylum Arthropoda; class Insecta; order Coleoptera; family Chrysomelidae; genus Chrysolina; species Chrysolina americana. Next base: position 60,917,135 of record OY293415.1, on the reverse strand, counting down.
CTGATAATCCAAAAAAGCCACAAAACTGTTCAAACGATACTTTGCAGTTGCAGAGAATTGCAATAATGTGACTAGGTGCGAAAAAAATTTGAGTGAGGCACTGTCTAAGTGTCTACCGAAATACACAAAACAATCGTAATGGGGGTCACACAAAGTGAAAAAAGAACCTTCACGAATTGTTTATGTACTGTATCTTATTTAGATCGATCACGGTTGAAACTCTAAATTGTTTCTTTTCACGAGAAACTGTCACTTTTCCCTAATGTAGTTCTTGTCTGACCACCGACGTAGGCACTTCAGCGCGAAAAAACGTGGAAAAATACCGAAAACTCACTAACTTTGTTTTATTTCAAACGGCTTCAAGTAGGGCGCCAGATTTATATAACGAGGTTATATGTATTCAAATAAGATTAACGTGGATCGAACATTTAATTGAAACAAAGCTTAACTACAACAGGTGAAATGATATTTTATGTATTGTATATCGCGATGGCAGTTGGGCGTCTGACCTTCGACATTCGACTGACTTCAGAAGTTTATAGATGTTTCCCAATAACCTACTAAACTATATTTTGTTCGTTTGATCTTCACCGCCTGCAACAGTTGGTATTCCAACGGCTGTTTCTCGCCATAGGCGGGTACTTCGTAATTATTTTGGTGTTTCACTTGTTACAAACTGAGGATCAGTTTAGGACAGTTTCTAAAGCATTAACCAAAATTATTAAAAAAGTGGCAACTACTTGTTTGGATGAAGTTTCGAGAGCTGTTATGAAGAGAACAGCGTATGAAGATTTTAGTAGCGGTTTTTGCAAAATATCACTGGGACTGGCCATCCTCATAATATTCATGATTATCCTCACCTTTTGTCTACAATGATATATACTCATCATCGCAATTTTAGGACGATTTACACCGTTTCCAGAGCTCAAAGAGACGGATTCGCTTCAGATATGAAGCATTAACCTCACCGAACCTGTTGAAGTTAGCTTTGTTATCTGTTTCTAATCCATTATTCTTATGTAACTAAGGTTTTTATATGTACACAAAAGTTAGTTGAAAATAAACAAGTTTTGTTATTTGGTTTTTGAATTTCACTTTCGATATAAATCACTGCTTTACACAAAATAACCTAACTTTACCTAGCCTACTGAAAGTATTACAGGGTAATTCAATTTATTCTATACAAGCCGTTTTCCGATAGCTTTTTTACTTTTCGAGAAAACTCCAAATTTTTTTTTTTTATTATTGAAGTCAAACATTTTTTATGTTCCACCCCTGACTTTTTGGTAAACTATTGTAGTAAAAATGCACTAAACTAATTTTGTTAATTTATTTAAAACACTACTTAAACAATTATTCGACTAAAACATTGACTTCACTAACTTCAAATTTATTTCTACTGTCGCTGTATGTCTGCAAACTCTAGAACTATATCTGCAACTCGCTGTGAGTGACCTATCTGACTCTGCAATCAAGCTTATATACTCGCAAGTGGATTCCATTTACGGTTCTCGATTGATCGGGACTTTAGAACGATTCATCTAGATGGCTCTTAGAAGAGGATGGAAGCGATCGATTTTATTCGACCTTGTTCTCGGCGATCCGTTGCCGAGCACAAGTTGTTTCCTTTTGGGGTGCATAATTAATTAGATGATCAGGGCCGGTCTCGCGCCCGGCCTCGAAATCGTTACACATTTTTTTTTCCAACTGAACATGATATCAAGAAGTCACGTGCCAAGTTTCATAGTGTTACAATTCATTCTTCAGTTTTGGCACTTTTTTGTGGTTATTGAACTATTCTGAAAGTGTTTTTACTTTATTTTACATTGTTACGAAAGTCTTATTTTGGATTTTTCTTTACGATTCCAGCTGATACCCATGAAAAAGCTGTTTAGTTGGAAAAGTTGAGATGGAAAGAGTTCACTGGAACTATTTCAAAGTATAATTTCGACCTATAATATATGAAAACTTGTGAAAAATGTCATTCTTATATTGAACGTGCGGTGTAATTTTTCAAAAAAAAAACTATGTTGGTAGTATGGGATTGCCGAATCCATTGATTTAATTTATTTGTCCATGGTTTCTTTAATTGAGCCAATATTTAGATTTGTATGGGTTCGGCGACTTGTTCAACCGCGTATATGTCTGCAATATTTGCAAAAAAAGAAGAAAAAACCTTCCTCAAATATTTCTGAAGCAATTTTATATTCAATACGATTGTTTGTTTTTCTGTAGTTTTCCCAATGTAATTTTTTCCCCACACCTTGAAGTAGAGCGAAAAAATAATAGCATATACTTTTTCGTTATTTCACTGTTATACCCTCAGTTGAGCAGGTTACATTGTAACATTTACCTCAGCATTGAATATTTTTGAAATATCATAGATAGGCTGAAAGATTCTAACAATTTTTGAATTTTGAGCGTATTTGGTTGTTACAGGTAAACCGGCAACATGTTCAACGAGCACAAGAAATTGGTACCACCAGATGGCGGATGGGGGTGGGTTGTCGTTATTGGTGTTAGCATTGTCAATGTAAGTATTTTTCTCTATTATAATTAGAATGTGAATGTGTACATTTATCATTACCCGACCGAAAGCTCCCTGGATTAATTATGTCATAAAAAATATGATATCTCTCAGAGACAAGGCACTTGCTAAATACAAACGCTCAAAACAGGAGGCTTACTTTAACTATTACAAGGAATTGCGTAACGAAACTAAGAGGGCCAAGGGAAAAAAAAAGCATATCTGCAGTTCAAAGTCAATCAAAATAAATACAACCGTGCATTCTGGAAAAAAAATGAAATACCTGAACATCAACTCAAAAAATCAAGCTAACATATTACCTGCATATTTGAGAATTCCGTCCGTTATCAATGACTGCTTTGTGAATTCATCTAAAAGTGACATGTCTCCTGATCCCGATACTCTGAACTTTTATCTACATAACACTAAACCTGTTGTTAATAATTTCACTTTTACAACCACTTCGGAACTAGAAATGTATAAGGTACTTCTGTATATCAAATCCAAAGCCTACAGTGTCGATAAAATCAACTCGGCTATGCTGTTGAACTGTTGTCCTGTTATTCTCCAAGTTGTCGCCCACATCTTCAATTTCTGCATCACCGGCAATGTTTTTCCTCAAATTTGGAAAAATTCTTCCATTATCCCCTTACCTAAAACAGCAAATCCCACTGACCTCAAATTCCTTCGTCCTATAAGCATACTCTGCACGCTTTCGAAGATATTTGAAAAAAATTTTTTTGGGCAACTAAAATCTCATTTAGATTCAAACAACATTATTCCTAAGTGCCAGTCGGGATTTAGAGTCCAGCACAGTTGTGTCACTGCACTCCTGAATGTCACCGACGACATATTTGGCGCAACCGACAAAAAAAAACTTACAGCTCTAGTTTTGCTGCAGTATACTGCTAGCTATCCTGCACTACCTTCTTAACCGTATGCAAGCTGTTTTATTGGAGGGAGACCGTTCCGACTTTTTTAAATTAGACAATGGAGTACCTCAAGGCTCTATATTGGGTCCCGTTTTGTTCATTATTTATACACATGCTTTTCAAAACTGTATCAAGTTCAGCAATTGTCACCAATATGCGGACGATACCCAGATATACATTTCATTTTACGAACCAGACCTCCCTCCAGCTAACCTCCAGTTGAACACCGATCTAGAATCAATTGTTGCCATATCATCCAAATTTTGTCTTTCAATCAATCTATCCAAATCTGCCGTGTTGCTTTTCGGTAGGAGAGATTCAATGAAACGATGTAAAAACCTGCTGTCTATCAAAATTGGAGTAGACACCGTTGGGGTAGTGGACAGTAGTGGAAACTACTGGATAAAAAAAGTAAAATCATCTTGTGCGAGTCACTAGTTCTCTCCCACTTGAACTACGCAGACATAATCTATAGTCCTGCCATAACGCAAAGAGATTTGAGGCGCCTACAAATGGTTCAAAATTCATGTGTGCGTTTAATTCTCAGCCTGAGAAAACGTGATCACATTTCCGCTCCAATGAGAGAAATTGGTTGGCTTAATATTCACGAGAGGCAGATACTCCACAGCTGCGCATTATTTCATCGTATAATACAAACAAAGAACCCACCGTATCTTCATGAGAAAATTACTTTTAGAACTGATGTTCATCACTTGAATGTTCGTTTCAAGTCTAGACTTACACCCCCTCTGCACACAACGAGTCAGTTCCGTTCGTCATTTTCTTATAACATAGCCAGGCTTTACAACAGGATTCCGAATGATTTGAAGAATTTGTCCATCTCTGGTTTCAAAATGAATCTAAAAAAAAATACTTCTATCAGGAGAGTTTTCTCCTTAATTTGCTTTTGTTTCAGATGCATTATTTGTTTGAGTTATTTATTCCCTGCATTTGAATCTAATCAACTTAGTATGTCTTTAGTAATTCAAGTTTTTCTTTTTCTTTTTGTATAATTTGAACACTCGAAACATTTTGAAGTCGACACACCTTGCCTTTAGTTGTTAGTCCATTTGTCTCGATGGTTGAGTGGAAGAAAGCGCCTGTTTCATACCTTAACTGGTTGCGAACTGGAGCTAACTCTGCCATTTGGTAGGTAGTTACCCAGTACACACTGTATCTTTACTGTATGGTTCACTATCCACCAATAAAAGCGTTTATTATTATTATTATCATTATTAGCATTACATATATATTTCCTACGGACAACGCACAAGATTCAATTTTGAAAATATGTCTAAATATCTAGTAAAATCTTAGTACAACGGCGATTTCAGTCGATTCATCATGTGGTTACAGGACAGGAATCAACAATTCACATAAAGGTGATTATAGCTGCATTAAAAGCGTAGACGTGTTTATGGCTTGTTGGCCACCAGTACGGTGTATTCAAGTGTAAGGATGTGCAACACTTGGTTGCAAGCGAAACAACCAACAGATGGAGTATGCAATTTGTATTTTCAGTTCACCATATGGTTACATGGTTAGAATCAACGTCACACAAAGAAGCGGCTATCGCTACCTGCGTGAAATTCAAGTCCAGAATAAGAAAGTTGGAAGGTTGAAAAATATATCATTATTGGACACAGTCTTCGGGTGGATATGCAACCCAGTGGCGGATCATAAGCGAGGCGCACGAGGCGCGCGCCTCGTATTTTTCCAGGCAGGGGGCACAAAACAAATAGTAATTTACGGGATATATGCAAGGTTCAATATAATAATAATAACAATTATAAAAGAAGTATAAACACATCAAACTTATTGAACCACATTAAACGAAAATATCGAGTTCTTTGGACAAATTCAACGAGTAGGTATAGGTAAAGTAGAAAAGAATAATGCAAATGATGCAAGTACTTCTGCAATTTCTACACCAGAAAAAAGAAACAGAATTGTTAGTTGATACAACATAGAGTACTAATTATCAACTCGTTCTTACCTTGCCTCATATTTGACAGCACTATCGATATGTCAATTATTTATTGAAAAATATCGGACTATTGATAGTCAAAACAGTTTTTTTTTGTATGTACCTTCGAGGTATTTCATACGGATTCTTGACATTTTCGTAGGTTCACGATCTCACTACTCGGTACTTCAGTTCAAGATGTTAATTAGCTACTACCTTAAGAGAGTCATAGTTACGACCGCACCGGGAGGGTCTGGGGGGGCCGGTCAGGCCCCACCAGCCTGGGCCAGTCTCCCACTGGGTGGGCGGCCAAGTATGCCAGTGTGCTCTAGTGAGCCTGACTTTTCCCCCCGTTGTGACTTCCCCCGGGTGTTAGCTATGCGTACCTAGCTATGATCGCGAACGATTTCAAAGTGGGAACCGTGAATTTATCATTACAGGAAAAGGATACTGACACAAATGTACCCATCCCCGGACCATCCCACTTCTCTCTAGCTCATTGCTAACATAGTTTTCACTATAACTCTGACTTTCAGCTCAAAGGTGTTGCCGGAACTGTGACGGCTTCGTACCCAAGGATCATGCATGCACATGAATGGGTCCCCCAAAATCCCCGCAGTCCCCCTAACGAACCACTTGCCCCTGAGAAGCCAACACCAACCGGAGGGGCGAGCTAGCCGATACTCGGGGCTCCCCTCCACCCTCAGTACCATTAATCATGAACCTCCGATGATGCCGAGAATGGTCGCCGTTCGGCCCAGGTTTCCCTGTGACAGCCTACTACATATCTGCTGAAGCCGCGGTGGCACGTTACCCAGACAGCTGGGATGGTGTACACCAACGACAACTTTAAGGGGTAAACGCCATGTAGTCTACACCGTTTACCCGCAAGTAGTGTTCAGTTGATAAAAAATTTGAAAAATCCCTTATGTTAATCTTATGAAGCTTTTCAAGATGGGTAAGCTACATTTCAGCCATTGCAAAAAACTAGCCTACTGTAATACTGTTTGCATAAAAAAACGTAAGAGGGATTTTGTTTCAAAAATTCTATTGGAAAAACTTGTTCGGAATTACCTCAAAACCCCTAATTACAAATTTGGTTGAAAGTAAAAAATAAAAGAAATCACCTTAAAAAAGTTCTATTATTTATTTCATTCTCAGAAGTCGCAGTCCGAAAAAGTAATCATTAATAATCAAACAACAAAAGATAAGTCTTTTTACATTTGGAAAATCATCAGCTGGAAAGTTTATCACAAAAAAAGTTCAAATCCCTTTCTGTTCTTTTTATCGAAAAGGAAGTCATGGAAAAACTGAACTTCAAACTTTGCAAAAAAAGTCCAGAAAGGTACATATTTAGGCTAGACTTTTGAATGATACATATTTTTCATTAATTTTTCAACATCATGAAATATTTTGTTTTGTTTTCTTTTTTTTTTATCGTTGACAGCAGCAGCTGCAGCAAATTTTATGTAATGAATTCGTATAAAAAATGGAATTCGAGAAAAACTGTTTTCGTTTTTTAAATATATGGCCTGCTGTGGAGGCACATTTCAGAAGGAAAGGGGCGTTGAAGTCAATTGCGATTCAATCTGCCGAAGATCATGATCCGCCACCGATGCAACCGTGGACACGTGTTTGAGCCCTTCTCAGTACAGAAAATAATACAACTCTTGGTGAAATTGGTACAACAAATGAGCGGAGTCAACATGAGCCAACCGCCCGTTTTTTGTGGTTTCAATCGAATCACCATGTGATCAAACTGATTAATAGTTGAAATTTTGTAGGGTGGTCTTCATGAAAAAAATAATAAAATTGCTGACTTCCGGTGACCTTTCATTGTACTGGAGATTACACGATTCCTCATCACAATTTTGATTTCTTCATGAAATTCTCATGTCAACATTTTTCAAAATATTGATGATTGTTCTGGAAGATGTTAAATATATTGCATTATCATGTTCATCATCGACCTATAGCTGCCGGTGTGGTGCTAGTACCGTTCTGGTCCTTGACGTTTCAGTTATTATTACATTTACTTTCATGACGTTTCAACATTCTTTGTCGTATTACAAGAGTTTTGTGGTGAATAAAGTCTTAATCTTCTGGAAGGTATTTTCTATTACAATTCTTCATCACATTTCGAACTATCAAGAATGGAAGTACTGGGTGAAAACTTCACAGCCTCATTCAAGGATCTGGATAAAGCAAGCAAGCTGAGATTTCTCATAAATCATGTCTCTCACAATGTGTATCAACTAATAGTTGAATGTGACGCTTACACTACTGCGATAGGAATTCTGAGGGCGATTTATGTAAAGCCTACAGATGAAATCTTTGCAAGGCATAAACGGGCTACCAGAAAACAACAATCTGAAGAATCAATTGGTCATTATCATCAAACTCTACAACTACTCAGCAAAAACTGTGAATTTGCAGATGTAGATGCCGACACTCATCGAAAAATGTATGTCCGCGACGCTTTTATTCGTGGTATAACCTCAAATCAAATCCGTCGAAGTCCTAGAATTCAGCAGGCTAACCCTTGACGAGGCCTTTGAAAAAGCTCGTGTCTAAGAATCGGCTAAAAATGAGTCCGTTTCATACTCAATGAATAAATATAATCTTAGTGTAATTTCTGGTCGTTATGAAGACGAACCACCAAAAGATTCATTGGACCTTTCTGCCATTTATACTAATCAATAATGCTATTTTTGCGGCCACTCCCGTCATAAATTACGCCAGATTAACTGCGATTAACTATGAATGCAAAAACTGTGGGAAGATTGGACACTTGGTGATCGTATGCAGATCTACCAAGAAAACTGCAAATAAAACTTCAGCTACCCTTAGCGCAGCCTCCTCTTCGTTAGCTCTGGACCATGCTACGGATATAATTCAAGTAAGGAATGTAGCTACATATGCTTTAATCGACACAGGAAGTTCTGGGACTTTTATTTCGAAACAGTTTGCCAAAAGCTGTCGTTTAAAAATGTATCAAACATCAGGTACTGTTTCTATGGCATCGACTTCCTTTAACTCATCGATTTCCAATTATTGCTTGGCAAGACTTGACTTACTAGGCTATCTCTACAAGTAGGGGAGCCCACGATGCTGAATATGGATTTACTCGAGCGTCATAGAGACCTATTGGGTAGCAAAGCTCAGATGATAAGAAGAAAAAAAAATTTATGTAATGTATACCTTTTCATCGGTGGGGGAAGCGGCTATAGTTTTTCAAATTTGTGAAAAAAAACTGTTGCATGGACATACTCGAGCGCGTCAGATATTAATAACATCAATGTCCTACGTATTTTTAATAATGTACGTATGTTAATCTGATCGTTTGCATGATGGGGATGGTCGTAGGTAAGGGTTGAAAATAAAAAAAAATTAATCGAGCGCGTCACATTTTCTTAGGGGGTGTTGAGTGAACCTAAAAAAAAGCTCCCATGCAATAATCTGACGATGTCGATGTAACGCAAACTCGCGACCATTATTATAATATGAAAAAAAAATCGCCAATTGGAAATACTCAAGCGCGTCAGATTAAGATATATACGGTTCATCTTTATGTCCCAGATGTGCTGTCTCCTAAGCTGACGATGATCTAGAGGGATTCGCCTAATCTGACAAAAAAAAAATTAGGAAAACGGTTGACCCTAAAGGCCATCCCTGCAACTACCCGCTAACTCCATACCTAAGCGCTCAACATTTCACTTATTTTGTTTTTGGGCTGTCCGAGCTCAAAAATATGATTTTTGTGTTATTATGAGCTCTACGAGCTCAAAAGTCTGATAGAAGTTTATACAATTTTTTGAATTTTCAAACCGCAATAACTTTTGAATAAATGATCCGATTTTCACGCGGTTGGCGGTATTCGACGCAGTTTTTCAAGCTACATGAAGAATCTTTAAATTTGAATTGATCAAACTAGAAATTTCAGAGTGATTCCGAAAAAACACTTCTTTCGACAACGATAACTCACGAACGAATCAACCGATTCAGACCGGACTGAATGCGATCGACGTGGTTTTCTGATATTAAGAGCTGATTAGTTTTTGAAATCAATCAATAAGGCCGTTTAAAAGTTATTCTATAAAAAAACACATTTAAAAATGAAAATTTTCGTAGTTTTGATGAGATTTCTCAAAATCTACCGATACGAATCGGTTCAAATTATATTCAAAATCTAAGTTTGGCCAAGCCAAATAGATAGAGAAAGACTGAGAGAGAAATAGAAACACGGAGAGGGAAATATAGGCATTACGCAGCTGCACGCATTATACTTTATCGACGAATTTTTGTTATTTCGGCTTGTGGAAATCGTCAGATTATATAATTTTCATTATCCTTAAATTATTTCCTTCAAAATAAAAAAAAATAGCCACGCTCGAGAATGTCGAGATTACGTTTTTTTACAACTTTGTAGCCCTCCCGTTCTTTACGTTACTCTCAAATTGTCAGATTAGTAGAATTTCCACTTTTCAGCATGTAATTAACTCACCCTATCTTAATCGGGCACGCTCGAGAATTTCTGATGATCAATTTTTTTTACTAATCTGATCATTTATCCTGAACGCGCTGCCTCATTTATGAGGTTCATATTTGGTGGAGGTACTTAACCGGGTACAAAGGTATCTCCCTATATATTAATCTGCCGCGCTTCAGTAAATCCCGAAATTCCCGCTTGGGTTCCCCTGCTACAATGATGCTAAATTGAATGATTTATGTGCCAATGTAATCGTTGGACACAATTTATTGAAACAACATTCAGAGTTGAAATTCGCCTTTGGAGGATCTGAACCACCTTTAAGGGTTTGCTATCTAGATCCTGCGAGAATAGAACCACCCCCAACTTTTCGAGTACCTAACCGCAAACGCCAAACCGATTATTACGAAATCCTGGAAACATTCTCATGACGACTATGAATTTATGAAGAAAGAAGTCATCAAACTCCTCCAAGATGGAATAATCGAAGAAAGTAGATCTCCGTGGAGGGCCCAAGCGTTTGTTGTAAAAAATTAAAATCATAAGAACAGGATGGTCATTGATTATTCGCAAACAATAAATCTTTATTTTTCGTTGGATGCTTATCCCCTTCCTGATCTTGAGTAGATAGTGGCAAAGGTACCAAAAAACTCGTAATTCAGTACCATATATTTCAAAAGTGCTCATCATCAAATTCCATTGAGGGAAAAACATCGACCTTTCACTGCCGTTGAAGCATGTGGTCGTCTTTACCAAATCTGTCGTCTTGCGTTTGGCCTCAACGATGGAGTCCATGTTTTTCAGCGTGTAATCGATGATGTCATTTCAAAAGAAAAATTAAATGAAACTGACGCCTACCTTGACGATATGACAGTCTGCAGGAAAAATAAGGAAGAACATGACCGAAACCTCCAGCGATTTATGAAAACAGTGAATGAATATCGTTTCACAATTAATGAAGACAAAAGTAGTTATGCTAAGACAAATTTACTTGGATATGAAACAAAAAACAATACTATTTCTCCTGATCCCGATCGTTTGAAACCTTTGCTGAGTCTTTCTCCGCCAAACAGCCCCAAGAACACGAAAACTTTCCCTTCATCTCCAGAAATGAAGTGTTACTTCGAAGATCTAAAAATTGAAATATCAAAAGCAGTAGTGAAGACAATTGACGATAAGGAACCCTTCGTAGTCGAAACGAATTATTTCGATTTCTCGATTTCCGCAGTTCTCTCCCAATGGCTTTCTTTTCACAGAAAGAAACCTATGCTATAGTGGCTGCATTGTATAAGTGGAGACACTCTTTGATAGGCCGCCATTTTAGGATTATTACTGACCAGCGATCTGTATCATAAAAACAAAATCAAAATCAGATTTCCTTTTGCAAACCATTGTCAAAACATGTGTTCGTCCACTGGTATAGATTGTCTTGTTGACTTGTCTCTATTTGTTTTTTTTTTCCTACGTTCACACGAACAGAGGCGCCTGATTTATATCTAAGGAAATCCAAGAATTCCTTCACATACGCGGTGTAGCAACTTCTATGTCAACTTCTTATAATCTCCTTGGAAATGAACAAATAGAGCGCGAAAACGGAAATATTTGGAGGACGGTTACTCTTGCTCTCAAGCAAAGAAATGTATCTCCTTCCAACTGGGAAGTGATGCTTCCAAATGCGCTCCATTCCATAAGATCTCTTCCATGCACTGCGACAAATGAAACTCCCCATGAACGGATTTTCAAACATAGCAGAAGATCTGCTAACGCCTGCTGGTTGGTTCCTTCTACCAAAGTTTTCCTGAAAAAGCACGTTCGTAAGTAGAAGATTGATGTTAATCCCCAATTCGCTCGAGTCAGACTAGAAGATGGAAGGGAGACAACTGTGTCACTGAGACACTTTTGGTCCCATAATGGTGAAGGCGGCACCAAACCGGAGTTCCGACCGATTTTATATAATGAATCAAATTCAAACCAAGACCAAAACCAATCAAAGGGTATTGCAGAGAATGAAGAATGAATTGCCAACAGGTTATGGGCCAACACCACTATAAGTAGGGGAGGATCGGGCAAAGCGAAATAGGCGGGCAAAGTGAAATTTCTATTTTAATTTTATGGTTGTTACCGTGGCTGCCATCTAGTGCCATTTATTTGTAGATTAAGACAGTCGGCACCGCCGGAAACTAGTATGGCGGCAATCTTGTTAAAGTTATACTTGTCGTTCGAGATTTTGTGTTTTCTTTGATAAAATTGTAAGTAAATATATATTGATGTTTCCAATGCTCTGATATTTCTGTTATAATGCCTGTTTTGGTTTGCTGATATGGATTACATAATATAATGAATTGAGAACATATTTACTAATAATCGTCTTGTTATTAAGGCTATGTAAAAAGTTTTGAATGTTTTTAGTATTTTGATCCATGGCGGGCAAAGTGGAATGAGATGTGGCGGCCAATTTGAAATTATTTCACTTTGCCCGCCATGTTTAACAAGAAAACATCTTGGTTAAATATATCCTTACCATGGAATCTCGACTTTTTGGTTTGACGCTATCAGATCTCAAGTATCTTGCATTTCAATTTGCGGAACACAATAATATAGCGAACAACTTTAATCAAAGAGACAAAAAGGCAGGAAAGGACTGGGTAAAGGGGTTTCTAAGACGACATCCTGAACTCTCTCTACGGCATCCCGAGAAAACATCCGCAGCACGGGCTTCTGCTTTCAACAAAGTTAACGTTAATAAGTTTTATGATCTTCTTGAAGGATTATACGAATCTCATCACTACACTCCTCTGATAGAGTGTACAATTGTGATGAAACTGGTATTAGCACAGTGCCGAACAGACCATCAAAGATAATATCTCGAAAGGGAAAGAAGCAGGTAGGTGTTTTGTCATCAGCTGAAAGAGAAACTCTAGTGACGGCCGAAATTTGCTTCAGCGCTACCGGAAACTACATTCCTCCGTCACTTATTTTCCCGAGAGTTCGAGCTAATCCATTGCTTGAAAAAGGCCTTCCTCCAAATACGAAAGTTTTCACACATCCGTCCGGGTGGATGCAGTCAGAAATATTCGTGGAATGGTTTAAACATTTTATAAAATATTCCAAACCTACAGCTGAAGAGCATGTTTTGATAATTCTCGACGGACATACTACGCACATCAGTAATCTGGAAGTGATGATGTTGGCAAAGGAAAATAATGCACTCACCGCTTGCAGCCATTGGATGTGGCGTTCATGTTCCCTCTCTCAGCTTACTATGAGCAGGCTGTAAGGGTATGGCTGAGAGAGCATCCTGGTAAAGTGGTCAATATTCACGAAATTGGACACCTTTTTGGTAAAGTATATCTAAAGGCAGCCACTTTACAAAATGCACTTTCAGGCTTTCAAAAAACCGGCATATACCCTTTCCAACGGGTTTTTCCTGATGATGCTTTTTCAGCTGCTGAAACAACTAATCGTTCACTTAGCAATGAAATCCTACCTACAGCCTCAGCTAATGAAACAACTAATCGTTCATTTTGTAATGAGAACCAACCTACAACATCAGCTGCTGAAACAATGCGTTGTAATGAGAACCAAGCTATAACATCCTCTCCTTCAAGCCGCCATACAAGAACACCTCTAAAAATTGAAATTGTTTCACCTCATGACATTTTACCTATACCTCATGTGGACAGCAGAAATAATGAAATTGCAAAGGCATCAAACAAGCGTAAGAGTCGTAAAAGTGTAACCGTTGTAGCTACCAGCACACCTTTTATTGAGGAACGAAAAAGAGGAGAAAGGGCAATAAAAAACACTATAGTTACTAAACGGACTATCGCATCAGAAATGATTCATGAAGGACATTGGGTTGTGGTCCAGTATGAGGGACAATTTTTCCAAGGGCTGGTTGTAAATAAAATAACAGATAGAGTGACAGTTAAATGTATGGAAAAAACTCAAAAATATTTCCGATGGCCTACAAAAGAGGACCTGACATAAACGAACCAAAACCATTACGAAGAGGTTTCTTCCACATCCCGGAGCTCAGTCAGTTTGTTAATATAAAGACTAAAAACTACCTTAAATGTTTTGAATTTTCCAGCTATTGCTGCATTCCACTTTGCCCTTCCCAAAATTTCACTTTGCCCGCACTAATGCGGGCAAAGTGACATTTTGCTAAGATGAAAAAATATTGTGATGCGTTTAGTTGAGAGTGCGGGTATTTCAGGTCTTAAAGGCCAATAATATGTAAGTTGAATGAGGAATGATTTATTTTTTTTAAATATATTTTTACTTTGTAAGAGCCATTCAAACGTAAACTATGCCACTTTGCCCGCCCTTCCCCTAATATGAAGAGTAGTATTTATTATTAGAAATGACAGCAGCTTTAATGCATGTAGAAAAATTGCTGATGCAACAGAAGCTGCAGCTTAGACGAAGAATGATCAGAAAGCAAAAGCCTTCTATCTAATCAACCCTCAGAATTGATGATCGTGAAGCATTGAACCACTTCCAGTAAAGTATGGAAGAAATTGCAAGAAACGTATCAATCCGAAGGTCCTGCCAGAAAAGCTACTTTGCTGATACAACTCTTGTTCACAAAAATGGTTGAAAGTGAATCCATGGCAGATCACCTTGACATATTCTTCAATACTGTGGAAAAATTGAAAGAAATGGGAATTGACGTTTCGGATGATCTTCTTTCCATTCCAAGCAGTTACGAAAACTTCCGATGTGCTAATGAAGAAAGGGACGATTAACCAAAACAAGAAGCTTTAAAAATAAAACTTGTGCATTCCACGCAAGTAAGAGTTCGGCAAATCAGGATAATCAGAGTGATTTTTTAATAAAATCTACTACAAATTGGTATGGACCACTTAAAAAGAATAACATGAAGAACAAATGGCCATTCGATCAGAAGAATGATTCAACGAAACGGAATAAATTTCCATACAAATGCAATATTTGCTATATTGTGGGACATAGGTCATCAGAATGTATGAAGAGAGGAAGGAGCAAATCACAAAAAGCCGAAGAAAGAAGAAGAAGCATTTATGATGTAATATATGCCGATTCGTCAAAGTCATGTCACTGTGATACTTGTCATGTCCTCGAACAACATGAAACCACTACTTTTGTTTGGTGTCTAGACAGCGATGCCAGCATAGCCTTTGCGGGTAGAAGACGGATATTATTATTATTTGCCGTAAGCGACCAGCAAGTAAGTATAGCAATTAATAGAACAACTGATATTATTGGTAAAGGTACAGTGAAATTGAAAGTTAATAACGGTGAATCAGGAATTAAAACAATAAATTTGAAAAATACGCTATGTACCTGACCTAAAAACAAAGGAACCCGCAACACTTCAGTGGGAAATTGGCTTTTGGTGAATTCACTAGATTTTTTATATGATGAAGACCCCATGATGCTGATGAAACATCTCCATTGCTTCAACGTCCTAAATTCAATCCACTATAAAGAATATCAATTCCCTCACGGACTCGCGATTTACAGGGTGAGTCCAAAGTTTGCTAGTTTTGTAGTGATTTCTGAAAAATTTAGCTGTGGAATTTTATTGATTTTTAGATATTTCGTGGGATACCAATATCAATTTCAACTCATGATGTCACCATCTCCTGAATCAGACTGACATATTATCAAGATGTTCTATTTTTCATGAGACATTGCACCCGGCGTTTCTATTTTTATTTGAAATTCTGGACAACTCGATGAATAACTGCTTGGAAAAATCAGAAAGTGACACTATTTTCGGAATTACCGTAATTCAAAGTATCTGCAGACTAGATACTCATAGTGATCAACCCAGTTATTCGTCGAGTTGTCAAGAATTTCAAGCAATAATGAAGACGGAAATTAAGTTTGGGAGCCTCCGAACTTAGTTTTTAAAAAACAAAAATTACTTTCAAAAACTCTAAAACCAAAAATTATGAGTTACAACGTATTTTTATTAGCAATGTCAAAGCCAATGGTATAATTATAACTGAATAAAAAATGGAAAAAGCATATATTTATAAGTTCATGTTATCTCGGATAAAAATGCAGAATTCAGCGGATTCTATGTATTCAGCCCGATGATCTTCAATGTGAATGCACTCTGGGATGCTGTCTTCGTTATCTACACAATACGGGGAATCGTTAAATAACACCTCCCCCCATTGTTTGGAAATCGGGATTGATTTATCGGTCCTGATTTCCAATCCTCAGGTCTTCTATTGGTATGGTTCCAATACACTAGTGGAACTTACGGAACCGTTCGTCCCCTTGTACTTCTTTATATATATTGTTAAGAAGAAATAGGCTGCAATACAGGCTATGGCGATGTATAGCAAAACGGTCCATATGTTGGTTCGTGAAGAAATGAAAGGCTCGTCTTCTTGAAGTTTTTCCTTCACGTTATCCAGTCTGTCTCGGATGGTTTCTAGGTCGTCAAGATCAAGTGATTCTAGATGAATTGGTGGCATTGCTTGAAGGTTTCTTTTGACGTTTTCTTCTATGTCTATGTCTAGGTGTGGCACTTTTATGATTTTGGTAACAGCATTCGGGTTCTTGTACGTCTGTAATATGGTAGTGTCGATTTTCATTTTGCAATATTCGGGAACTTCTATGACATAGGTGCCCTTCAGGGATGACATCTCTTCATCGTTACCACAAATTGATAAGGCAGTGGTTTCGTTGGGGAATATTGCAATCCATTGGTTGGTATTTATCTTCTGAATTTTCTGGTCCTGGAGTTTGAGGTGTTCCGGATGGCAGCTTCCATAGTCTTTGGTGAAACGGATGAGTTGTACTTCACATGGAGTCTCGAATTCCATTGGGTTCCATTCTGGTAGGGTGCAAAGCGCTTCTCCGGGAATGACTTCATGGCATGGTTCATTCGAAAATAAGTAGTGATGCTCATTGAGAAAAAGGAATTTAGTTTTGGGTACTATAATTTGGAAAAGGTTATGTTGTGTTTCGATGGGAAGGGAGTAAAGGTGATAGTAATTGTAACGATATTGTTCTGTAATTGGTACTTCTAAGATAAATACTATTTTAGCATTTTTTTGGTAGGCCTTTATTTTCGTTATCTTCTCAAAGATGACTATTTTATCTCTGCTCGGTTCATATGGGAGGATGGCATCATCTAAGTGGTGAGAGATGAACGTTAACTCTTCCAATAGGTCGTCGGCTTCTATGATGGATGGATGAAGCACTCCTATTTTGGCAAAGGTCATTGCTGTTTCTAAGTCTTCCAGTATCCTTATGATGGCATCTGTGGCTGCTATCATTTGCGTGAACACAGTATTTGAGTTCAGTAGTTCATATGTATCAGTATTTTGAAGGAACTGTTTTCTAATGACTGTTTCAATTTGCAGAAATTTTGTTTGAATATTTAATTGGTTTGTCGCGATCGAACGTATTGATGAATTGAATTTTTCGATCGCCTTTGTAGTCAGTGAAATTTGTTCCTCTGATAGCATCCTTTGTTTCGTTTGTTGTGCTTGACGTTTTTGGATGGCTTCTTCGAATATTTGACCATCTTCTGCATCCAAGTTTCGTGTTATTGCTTTAACAACATTTCCCATAATATTGATCAATCCACGTTTTTTGCGGTGTATTGTTGTTGTTGGGAATATCTGTGTTAGTTTTCTTTGAATTTCATTGGAGAGGTTGTCCATTATAATGATATAATTTTGCTCTCTATGGTGGTTGGCCCCATTTTTTCCAAACTGGTATGTGATTTTCATATGATTGGTTATGTTTTGGATTCGTACATATTCTTGATAGATACTTTGAATGTCGAATATCCTGATGAAAGTCCAGTAGTTGACGATATTGCGGGCTGTACCAAGCTTTTGGGGTAGCAGTCCTGGGTTTTCTGTAAATTTCGTTGTTATTACTTCACTTCGTTCGGCAGATCCGAGGGTGCAGCAGGTGCAGCAGGTGAATCCGGAACAATAGGGTGTCTTAGATTGTCGAAATGTAATATTCGTGTTTGATTTTCGGAATTCGCTATGATACAGGTGTTGTCTTCATTAATTTGGATAATTTTGCTTGGTCCTAAATAGCGGTTTTTCGATTTGTTTCTTTCACTTTCTGGGTTCTTCTCAAATACTTGATTTCCAACTTTAAAAACGTTTTGGTTTGTTTGTTTCTGGTTTCGATTCGTTATGGTTCTGGTCTTTTCGTTTTGTATTTTTTCTTTGACTTTCTCATAGGTTAAATATATTTTTTTTCCGATGATCTTCCACATATTGTCCGTGGTATTGTTGATCGTAGAATATATCATATGGGTTCCTTGAAGCGGTATGTCCATACAAAAGTTCCAAAGGGGTATATCCTGTTGCTGAATGTATAGAGTTGTTGTATCCGATAACGGCATATGCCATGAGTCTTGTCGGTGTGTCTGTAGAATGTTCTTTTACGATTCTGTAATGCTCCGTTAAAGTTCCATGTAGTCTTTCAATCAATCCATTAGATTGAGGACGTTGAGGTGTAGTGAAGTGTACATTGACTTTGTGTAGTTTTAAGAGTGATGAAACGGTCTCGTTTTCGAACTCTGTCCCGGAGTCGAACGTTATAGATTCCGGTACTGCAAAGTTACGAAAATATTCTAACAATTTATCTGCTATTTCTATAGCGTTCTTGCTTTGGACAGGATACGCTTGACCAAATTTAGAGAATTCGTCCACTATGGTGAAAAATGTTTGACCTTCGATTGTGAATAGATCGGCATTCAATTTCTCGAAGTGTTTCGTTGCGGTCTCTGTGATTCTGAGAGGTATCGTTGGTCGATGTCTTTCATATTTAGTTTTCTTACATACCAAACAAGAATTAATGAAATTTTCAATTGATTTTATCATGTTAGGCCCAAAGTACTTTCTATTAATGTTTTTGTATGTTTCATTTATACCGCGATGGTTAGTTTTTCCTTCGTGGTAGTTTTTTATTAATTCTTTTTGCTCTGCAGGGTCGTCTATGGTGATGGTTCTATTCACGCACCTTATCAAAATCGGGTGGTCTTTATTGAATGTTGTACAGAACGTCTTACAGAAATCTTTGTACATTTTTTACTTATCGAAGAAACAGAAATATTTTTTCCGAGGTTCACAATATTGAATCAAAAAAGATTTGATTTCATCTTCGTTGTTATCTTGCGATATTTGGGCATGGATGATGACTTGTTTTCCTCGTCGAATGATTTTGGGCTGCACAGGGTTGTTGAAAACAGTGGTGATAATGAACTGCTTTTCTTTTTTGTCGATCGCATCTTGAATAATCGATATGCTGTGTGGCGGGTCTGATTCTTGTCTGGAGTTCATAGTGATTTCCGTATTTTCGGGTGTGTGTTCCGGTAGTATTGGAATTGTGAGATCCATTTGTTCTGAAAGTTCAGGTGGTGAATTGGGTAATTGATGGTTTCTTTCTTGATTATCAAGATCCATTAGTTCTGGAGTGTTCAATTGGCTACGGTGATCTTCCTCCATATTTACTAAATTATCAAGAAGTTGATCTAGTTCGGGATCCATCTCAACCTGTGTCGATCTGACATCGATGTCCATGGGATTGATTTGTATTCTGGAGAGGGCATCGGCATTTGTATTGTATTTCCCTTTTTTATATACTACAACATAGTCATACTTTTCGAGGCGTAGTCTCCATCTGGCTAGTTTCATATTAGGTTCTTTTAAAGAGAAAAGCCACTGGAGTGGGCGGTGGTCAGTGTAGATGGTAAATTTTCTTCCATATAAATAAGGGCGGAATGTCTTTGTGGCCCAAATGATGGCTAGTAATTCTTTCTCAATCGTTGAATATTTCTGCTCGGTATCGTTTAGTGTCCTTGATGCGTAGGCGACTGGTTTGTCTTTTCCAACTTCACCTTGTGAAAATACGGCTCCAAGGGCAACGTTACTGGCATCTGTAGTCAATATAAATGGCCTTGAAAAATCTGGAAACTGTAATATTGGATCATTCAATAAAATTTTCTTACAATTTTCGAAGCTTTCAATGAATTCCAATGAATGAATGACCTTGGCGTTTTTCTTTAGGCATCTGGTCAATGGCTTGGTGAGTTTAGCGAAGTATTTTATAAACCTTCGATAGTAGCCAAGTAAGCCTAGGAATCTCTTTACCTCTTTTTGTGTCTTAGGTATAGGAAAATGTTGAACAGCTTTCACTTTCTCTGGGTTTGGCTTGACCCCTTCTGGCGTGATGATATGCCTGAGGTAGGCGACCTCTTTTCTTAGGAATTCACTTTTATCTAGTTGGATTTTGAAGTTGGATTGCCTTAATCTTTCGAATACTTCTCTCAGACGTTCTATATGTTCTTGTAAAGACGTCGAAAAAACTACAATATCGTCTAGATATACTAAATACTTCTCATTCTGTATGCCTCGTAAGATGTTGTCCATAACGCGTTGAAAAGTAGCAGGGGCATTTTTCAACCCGAATGGCATGCGTTGGTGTTCATAGTGACCATTTTCAGTGCTGAAAGCCGTCTTTTCAATGTCACGTTCTTCCATTTGTACTTGATGAAAGCCTGAAGCAAGATCAAGGGTCGTGAAATATTGGCTTCTCCCAAGTTTGTCCAGTATTTCCGTGATATTGGGAAGTGGATATTTGTCGTCCACCGTTTTCTGATTGAGCTTCCTATAATCGATCACTAGTCTCCATTTCTTTTTTCCAGATGCGTCCATTTTCTTGGGCACTACCCATATAGGTGAGCTCCATGGTGACGTAGATGGTCGTATGATTCCTTGTTGTAACATAGACTGAATTTGGAATCGGACCTCTTGCTGATGTATTTGAGGGTATCTGTAAGATTTGGTGAATATCGGGGTATCGTCTGTCAATTTTATATGGTGTTTGATTTGGTTATTGAAAGTGAGAGGAATTTGTTCGCAGTGAAATATATCCTTATAGTCACGGCAGAGTTGTTGGATCGCTAATTTTTCTTCAGGATTCATGTGTTCCAATCGAATGTTCTTCAAGTTTTTGTTTCGAAGATTTTCATAGTGGTTTTCATTTATGTGTACTCCTGGTTCGTCAAAAGTATTGATTTCAAATGCTTCTATTGGCTCAATTTCGATGGGTTCGAATAGATCGAAAGAGAGTTTTTGATCAGTTGGGTTGATCAATGTTGTGAAAGCCTTTTGATTTTTGACTAACACGTACGCTGCTGGCATTTCCAAATCTTGAAATTTTCTGAAAGGTATCACTCCTTCATTTAAGTTTTTATTGACAGGTATTTCCACAATGTGTTCCGTTCTTGGCCATAACTCAAGATGGAATATTGATTTTTTTGATTGCGTAGATCGTCTTGGTTTAGCTTGATCTTTATCGAAGTTGAGTGGGATGATCGCTTCCTTCGTGACTAGGGCGTTCTTGTTCAGGTCAACAGTTGCTCCAATATTTCGAAGTAAATCGATTCCAATGAGTCCATCATATTTGGGGTTGAAATCGAATATATAAAATTTTTGGTAGATGTCCTGCCTTTTGAAAATTTTTGGTAGTGGTATAGTTATACTATATTTGTGCGTAGATGTGTTGTGGGCAGACTGTATTTGAAAAGGATCTTCCTGAATGTGTTGCGGGTAAAACGTACTTGCAACGCCTGGGCTAATGATTGTTTTTGTGGATCCGGTATCGATCATGAATTTTGTTTTGGTTTCTGGTATAATAATATATGGAAGTTTGGAAAACGTTGTTGCATTGATAATTACTACGTTGTCTGATTGTTCGATGGGGTAATCTGAAAATTTTGATCTTCATGCGATTCGTTTTCATATTCATTTTGGGGTTGTGATGTTTCGGATGAATATCCTGGATAGTAGTTTTCTTCGATCTGATCGGTTGGATAATATTGATCGTATTGATAATCTTGATATTCCGCTGATTGGGCTCCATCTTCTTGCCAGAATAGTTCTTCTGCTATGAAATTGGGTTTAGGTTTCGGCTGCGTATTTTTTGAAAAATTTCCCGAAGATGTGTCCATTGGGGTTGGTCTAGAGAGTGGGCGATATGGATTAGATTGAAAAACATTTCTTTGTGGTGGTCGAAATTGTTGGTTGCCTTGAGGTTGAGTAAAATTCCAATTAGGTTGCCTTGAAGGTGGTCTCTGAAACGTTGGCTGGTTCGCAGGTACGAATGGTCTTATTGGTCTGGGTACAAAATTTTGGCGGTTTTGAGGGGGTGCTTGCATGGGTCTAACTGCTTGATTTCTTGATTGAAAGTTGTTGAAATTTGGTGGAGATGTTCTAGGTTCTCTTCTCTGTTGCTGAATCAGATTGTTCGTTCTGTTCCTGGCATATGAAATATTTTCTTCACATAAAACTTGTGTAAGTGCTGTTTCAATATTTGTGGGTCCTCTTGAACGAATTATTGATCCAAGTGGTTCCTTCAGTCCGGTAAGGAAAGCTTTCAATGTGAGGTTATCGTATAAAGTGGTTTTGACTGCTCTCACTGGTGCATTGGGTTCGTTGCATGCAAGGTTTGAAAGAAGTAAGCTTCTTACGTTTTGACATCTAGATCCATATTGTTGGGATGATTCGTTCATTTCTTGTCTCAGGAGCATGAGATCTCTGAGTAATGAATTTTCGTCGCGTTGATCAGCGAAGTTTCTTTGGAGTAAGTTCCGAAGTTCGTCCCATGACTTGACGTCTCTTGCTCCTGTAATAGTTTTGGCTCTCCCTGTAAGCTTGTTCTTGATACAGGTTACCAAAAATTTATTGATGAATGCAAGTGGTTCCAATGGTTTAGAGAACTGATTGACTATGAGGTCACAAGCTTCGATGAAATCGGCAAGTTCTGCAGGTTCGCCTTCGAATTTTGGAATAGCATCCAGGTAGCTAGTTTGAAATGCGGTCGTCATTTCGTTGGTTTCCTCCTCTAGACTATTTTCACTTGCGTTGTTTTCAAGATTTATGTTTGAAATGAGAGTGGTGAGTTGGTCAATATCAGACATAAAATTGCGAAGAAACAAGGAAATGATGATAATAGGAAAATTAGGAATTGAGCAATCACTTACATTAAAATAAATATGATCTTCATTGGTACAAATGGATTGGTATATCCTTGATTGGCACTGGTAATCCAATAGTTTGGCACTGATAATCCAATAATGGCACTGATAATCCAATAATGTGTATTGTTCAATTCACTTATTTTGCAATAGTTCAATCAAAGTTCAATAGTTCTTATAAATAGTTGGAAATAACTCCGACGATTTTGTTCGAAATCTTCCGGTTCACGAAATAGCACTGGATAAGCGTCGATATTAGATCGCCAAGGGCCGGTGCTATCCTACAACGACTGCGCCAATTAAGTTTGGGAGCCTCCGAACTTAATTTTTAAAAAACAAAAATTACTTTCAAAAACTCGAAAAACAAAAATTATGAGTTACAACGTATTTTTATTAGCAATGTCAAAGCCAATGGTATAATTATAACTGAATAAAAAATGGAAAAAGCATATATTTATAAGTTCATGTTATCTCGGATAAAAATGCAGAATTCAGCGGATTCTATGTATTCAGCCCGATGATCTTCAATGTAAATGCACTCTGGGATGCTGTCTTCGTTATCTACACAATACGGGGAATCGTTACATAACACGGATGCAGAGTTTCATGACGAATAAAATATATGAGTCTGATTCAGGAGATGCTGACATCATGAATTGAAATTGATATAGGAATTCTATGAAATATCTGAAAATCAATAAAATTCCACCGCTCAATTTTTCAGAAATCGCTACATAACTAGATACCTATGGACTCACTCTGTATATCGTGCATTTTTACCACAATTATTGTCATAAGTCGGATGTTTAAAATAAATAAGTGTTAAAGTGTTCGCCGCGTTGAAAAACTGATAGACGTTTATCGCTCCTAATAGACTAGTGGCCCGTTGAACATTTTAGTGTTTGCGATAGTTTGAAGTTACGGCTAAAGCAAATGGATGGAATGCAGGGGAAAAAGCTGTTGCACTAATACTGGCATTATGCGGTGAAGCAGCGAATATTCTACAAACCCTCACCTCGCAAGAACAGAGGACTATGATAAGCTGGCGAAACATCTGGAATTGCGGTATGGGCAGATTCGCCTGGAATACGATTACCATTTATAATTGAAAAACCAGAAAGAGGGCGAATTCTTACCGGAATTCGAAGCTGATATTGCACGCTTAGTTCGCCTTGCATACCCAGCCACACCGAATAACGTAATAGAGCAATTAGCGGTTTATGCATTCTTGGATGGACTTCGCGACCAAGAAATCAAGCAAAGATTGATATTAGCATTGATCTCGCAGATGCACTGACTTTGGACAGCCCTATAGTGAAACACCGGGCTCTAGTAGCGGATATCGAGGATGGTACAATCATAGGGATGGGCATTATGAACTCCAGAGGGTTCGAGTTGAATAGAGAAGAGTTGGTGTTTCACGGGAGAAGTGAAGAAATGATTCGTGTCCTATTGGCTGAAGACGTGAGCATAACTGTGAGGGCTGAAACCATACTGGAGGTTCGCCTGGATGGGGATGCGAGCAGTGGAAATGTGGTGATGTTCGAGGTCAAGCTCCATGATGAAAAAATTGGACGAGGAATTGCACTAGAAAAAACCTTGTTGCGTGCTGATAAATTTGTGCCAGTAAGGGTAATGCATGTCAATTATTACCCGGTGACCTTGAAGAAGGGAACATTGCTCGTCAATTTCCTCTGTGATTAGGAGTGTACGAGGAACTGTTAGCCAAACCAGTAACATGCCAACAGGATTGGAGAAGTTGGTTGCTTTTTCGTCCAACGACATGGGGACAAAAGCCCAAATTGATACAGAAGTAGGCAAAGGCGGTAGAACGAAGGTGGTTCAGCACAAAATTGACACTAGAAATGTCCCTACTAATCCGGCAATTGGCCAGAAGACTTTCTCTCGCCAAAAAGGAAGAGGCTGGCAACATAGTCGGTGATATGGAGAAAGACGGCGGCATCGAGCCATTCGACAGTCCATGGTCCTCTCCAGTAGTACTGGTAAAGAAGAAAGATGGTTCAACTCGGTTTTGCGTTGATTATCTTCAACTCAACAACGTGACGAAAAAGGACAGTTACCCTCTACCAAGAATAGACGACATGCTAGACACACTTGCTGGATCTACGATTTTCTCGACCTTAGATTTGAAGAGCGGATACTGGCAGGTAGAACTGGTCCAGGAAGATCAAGAAAAGACAGCCTTCACCGTCGGATCAGGATTGTGGCAGTTCACAGTTATGCCATTCGGGCTCTGCAACGCTCCAGCTACATTTGAAAGATTGATGGACACGGTTTTGAAAGGTATATCATGGAAGACCTGTCTGGTGTATCTCGACGACATTATTGTGGTTGGCAGATCGTTCGAGGACCATGTAAAAAACTTGGAAAAGGTATTCCAGCGACTGGAAAGCTCCGGACTGAAATTGAGCCCCAAGAAATATCATCTGTTCCAAAAAGAAGTACGTTATCTCGGCCAAGTTGTCTCAGGGAAAGGAGTGGCAATAGATGAACAGAAAATCAAAGCTGTTAAGAAATGGCCCATTCCAAAAGACATACACTAGTTTTCTTGGCTCCTGCACAACTACCGCCGATACGTGCTAGGATTTGGTGACATCGCTAAACCACTGACCAGGCTCACGAAAGGAAAAACAAAGTTTCAGTGGTCAGAGGAATACCAAGATTCATTCAGGAAGCACCAATCCTGAGCTATCCCCTTCCGAACAGGAAATTCATTTTGGATACGGACGCCAGTAACGTAGGACTTGGAGCTGTCCTGTCTCAGATCCAAGAAGTACAGGAAAAGGTCATCGGTTAGTTCAGCAAGACGGGAGCTATTGGCTGTTGTCAAAGAAGTAGAACACTTCTATAAGTATGTGAACTGACCATGCAGCTCTCAAATGGCTCCTACAGTTCAAGAATCCCGAGGGTCAAGTGGCACGCTGGATTGAGAGCTCCAGGAATTCGACTTCGAGATCGAACATCGAGCAGGGAACAGCCATAAGAATGCAGAAGCCATGTCGCGAAGACCATGCCCAGAAGACTGTTCGCACTGCCGACCAGCAGAGGAGAAGGAGTCGACACTCTGTAGAACTACGGCAGTAGATGATAACTGGAATGACAACAAGATCCAGAAAGACCAAGAGAAAGATCCAGATCATGGTTTAGTCATCGGCTGGAAGAAGAGTGATCGAATACCGCCGTGACTGGAAATAGCCAGTTGTTCTACAGTCGTTAAATCTTATTGGTTCCAATACCCTGGTCAATGGAGTACTGAAAAGTGTGCTGGAGTCTGAGGATGGTGGAAAAGACAGACGTCAGATAGTAGTACCCAGGAGCAGGAGACAGAAAGTGCTCCTAGAAATCCATAATGGGGTCAGCGGAGGACATTTGGGAAGACCCTGCAGAAAGTGAGGCAATGGTTTTACTAGGCCAATTGTCAAGCTGACGTCAAGGACTCATGCAGAAAATGTGCTGTATGCGCTGCCAGCAATGGGCCTCGAACAAGACCTAAGGCCCTGATGCGCCAGTACAATGTGGGCAGCCCATTTGAACGGATCGCCATTGACATCGCTGGCCCGTTCCCACGATCTGATCACGGGAATAAGTACATCCTTGTGGCGACAGACTACTTCAGCAAGTGGGCCGAAATATATGCCCTGCCGAATCAAGATGCCATCACCATTGCCGACGTCTTTATGAAGGAGTGGATTTGTCGATTCGATGTTCCGTTGGAGCTGCATTCGAATCAAGGTAAAAATTTTGAGTCAAACCTGTTCCAGGAAATGTGTCAGATGCCGAACATCCGAAAGACGAGAACTACAGCTTTGCATCCGCAGTCAGATGGAATGGTGGAGCGGATGAATAAGATGATAAATCGCCACCTGCCCAAGGTAGTCTCTGACCACCAGAAAGATTGGGACTAGTATCTCCATTTGTTCCTGATGGCCTATCGCTCCGCAGTTCACGAGTCAACCGGCCTAACCCCTGCTAGTATTATTATGGGCCGAGAGCTGCGACTTCCATGTGACCTGAAGTTTGGGACGCCACCAGGACAAGACACTGCGGGAGATGACTGTCAGCAAACTACAACAGAGAATGGACGACATCCACGAACGAGCCCGTTTGGATATCCAGAGTGCCAGCAACAGAATGAAGGAGACCTACGACATCAAGAAGTAGAACACTTCTATAAGTATGTGTACTGAACTGACCATGCAGCTCTCAAATGGCTCCTACAGTTCAAGAATCCCGAGGGTCAAGTGGCACGCTGGATTGAGAGCTCCAGGAATTCGACTTCGAGATCGAACATCGAGCAGGGAACAGCCATAAGAATGCAGAAGCCATGTCGCGAAGACCATGCCCAGAAGACTGTTCGCACTGCCGACCAGCAGAGGAGAAGGAGTCGACACTCTGTAGAACTACGGCAGTAGATGATAACTGGAATGACAACAAGATCCAGAAAGACCAAGAGAAAGATCCAGATCTTGGTTTAGTCATCGGCTGGAAGAAGAGTGATCGAATACCGCCGTGACAGGAAATAGCCAGTTGTTTTCCAGTCGTTAAATCTTATTGGTTCCAATACCCTGGACAATGGAGTCCTGAAAAGTGTGCTGAAGTCTGAGGATGGTGGAAAAGACAGACGTCAGATAGTAGTACCCAGGAGCAGGAGACAGAAAGTGCTCCTAGAAATCCATAATGGGGTCAGCGGAGGACATCTGGGAAGACCCTGCAGAAAGTGAGGCAGTGGTTTTACTAGGCCAATTGTCAAGCTGACGTCAAGGACTCATGCAGAAAATGTGCTGTATGCGCTGCCAGCAATGGGCCTCGAACAAGACCTAAGGCCCTGATGCGCCAGTACAATGTGGGCAGCCCATTTGAACGGATCGCCATTGACATCGCTGGCCCGTTCCCACGATCTGATCACGGGAATGAGTACATCCTTGTGGCGACAGACTACTTCAGCAAGTGAGCCGAAATATATGCCCTGCCGAATCAAGATGCCATCACCATTGCCGACGTCTTGATGAAGGAGTGGATTTGTCGATTCGATGTTCCGTTGGAGCTGCATTCGGATCAAGGTAAAAATTTTGAGTCAAATCTGTTCCAGGAAATGTGTCAGATGCTAAACATCCGAAAGACGAGAACCACAGCTCTGCATCCGCAGTCAGATGGAATGGTGGAGCGGATGAATAAGATGATAAATCGCCACCTGTCCAAGGTAGTCTCTGACCACCAGAAAGATTGGGACTAGTATCTCCATTTGTTCCTGATGGCCTATCGCTCCGCAGTTCACGAGTCAACCGGCCTAACCCCTGCTAGTATTACTATGGGCCGAGAGCTGCGACTTCCATGTGACCTGAAGTTTGGGACGCCACCAGGACAAGACACTGCGGGAGATGACCGTCAGCAAACTACGACAGAGAATGGACGACATCCACGAACGAGCCCGTTTGGATATCCAGAGTGCCAGCAACAGAATGAAGGAGATCTACGACATCAAGACCGACGCTGGAGGATATAAGATAGGTGACCTTGTCTGGCTGTACAACTCCAAACGTCGCCGTGGACTATCACCGAAGCTTCGAAACTTGTGGGAAGGGCCATATAAGATCATGAAAAGGATAAGCGACCTCGTCTACCGAATATATAAGCCATCATGGGGAAAACCTAGAGTAGTCCACTTCAATAGGTTGTCTCCTTATGCCGGAAACCACGACCAAGTCCACACCGTCAGACCACCGGAGGATGAAATGACGTTCCAGAGTTTCATGTCTCTGTACTCAAATGGACAGAAAGTTCAACATTCAACATGGGGTTACCCGAGAAGAGCCACGAGATCTTTTCAAGGAGATTACTCGTTAGCTCATTATGTGGCAGAAGATCTCCAAATGTCCAGAAGCATTGCCGTAGTATTCTCCAAGAAGTTCGCTCGTCTCAAGGAACTACGGGAACAGAACCCGAAAGTTGGAGGGGTGCTACAGCTAAAGAAGGGCCAGAGAAACATCTACTATCTGGTTACCAAGAAGCATTTCCGATATAAACCGACTTAAGAGGATTTCTGGTAGAGCCTCACCAGATTAAGAGACATAATGTTGGACCAGAATCGTGTGGACCTGGCAATCCCAAAATTGGCCTGTAGGATTGATGGGCTGGACTGGAGAGTTATAAGGAGCATGTTGGAGATAATATTTAGATCCAGCGGAGTCAAGATTTTGGTGTGCTGCAACCATCTTCCTCGACCCAACTTGGAGACTGTGTAGTGCTACTTCCCTCAAACGTCCAGGTGCAGATATGGAGAATCTTGCAGACATCTCCACACTCCAAGAATGACATTTAGGGACAAAAGGTCTTTAAGGAGGGGGCAATGTAACGATTCCGAGACCGGCCTCGGGACCGGCCCTGATCACCTCATTAATAATGCGCCCCCGACAAGTAAACAAGTTCTCTGCTTGCAAACACATGAGTCACACGTGTTGAGTATTGTTTTGAAATAAATTGACAAAATTGGTTTTGTGCATTTTTACTACAATGTATTCGATATAGTATCGTCACAATGGTCATTTGAAATTTTGGAAAAGTGAACATTAGCACACTGTATAATCAAACCTTTTGAATTTAGGACGTTG
Source organism: Chrysolina americana (assembly GCA_958502065.1). Taxonomy (NCBI): domain Eukaryota; kingdom Metazoa; phylum Arthropoda; class Insecta; order Coleoptera; family Chrysomelidae; genus Chrysolina; species Chrysolina americana. The sequence goes on along the minus strand of OY293415.1, from coordinate 60,887,577 downwards.
GAGCAATGGCGACATTTGATCAGCATCACGAGGTCTATAACAAAATATCTCCGAAAATTCACCGAAAGCCAATTTCCCATTGATGCGTTGCGGGGTCGTCTGATAACCAATTCCAAAGCTGCATGCAATATTAGACAGACACATTTTTCGAAAGACTCTGCAGAAATAGTAAATCCAAGTGGTGAAATTGTTCAGCTCATCGAAAAGGTGAACTCTATCATATCCAACCAATGAGTTAATCTTCGGCTTTGGTGGGGTCAACGTCCAAGGAGTTTTTGAAATGGCATCAAAGCTATGGTGAAAGAAATGAAATTCAATTTTTTTGGAAGCTTATCATCTTGCGATGTATGTATCACGACTAAACAATCATCTGATAAGTTTCCTCAATCATCGAATTCAAGAGTGGAAAATATTCTAGACCTTATTTATTCAGACATTTGTGGACCTATGAAAATGAAATAACTCGGAAATGCACTATCAAGATGAATCCAAATTCATTTTCTGAAGACGAAAGATGAGGTGGAACAAGCATTTTTGAAGTTTAAAAGTCGTTTGGGAACTAAAACTGGAAGAAAAATCAAGATACTTGGAACAGATAACGGTTTGGGGTACAGTGGAAAAGACTCTAAGGAAAGTTTGGAGAAAAGCGGTATAGAAGGCAATATTTCGCACCTTACACACCCCAAAAAATAGCGTGGCTCTAATCGTAAGCTCGTTGATATGACCAGATGCATGTTGCAACAATCCTTACTTCCACACAGTTTTTGGGCAGAAGCTATATCAATAGCTATGCAAACCAGGAACAGAGATGCACTTCACGTAGTATCTTCTTCCAATTTTTCATCAAATAACCAACAGGTATGAGCAAGTTAAGATCAATAACAAGATGCTCAAATGTCAGTTGAAGAACCAGCAGTCTGTGTGGATGTTCACTTATCTTTTCGCTTCCGTAGCACTTCACTTCGATTATCAAGTCAGTTTTGTGTGTGAACACATCGTGGTTGAAACATTGGTTGGCGAATAAATGGCACGATAACAATCAATAAAAACAAAACAATCGAGGTTTAAATTAAACACTGAATGTATGTGACATAATACAATTCGCATCGTTTAAACCAACCTTCAAGCTGCGTATGAAATATACTATTGTAGAGATTTTATGTATTTCATATAAAAGGAAATACTCCTACATGTAGGTCGTATTTTTATCGTATGAATAAATTCTCAGTTTTATTTTTTTTACTATTTCAGCTATGCACAAGATCAATCGAACAGTCCTTCGGTCTGCTCTTCGGTGATCTTCTCCAGGAGCTACATGTTGAGACTACCGGAGCAGCGGTCATCATGAGTACACTGGACGCTCTCATTAATTTTTCTGGACTGCTAGTAGGACCGTTAATTCGTGCCTTTTCTTATCGTAAAGTCTCCCTAGTTGGAACGGCACTATGCAGTTTAGGATTGATCCTCACTTTTCCAGCCAAAAGTATGCCACATATACTTGTAACCTACAGTATTATTAATGGTACGTATATTTAAATAATCTCCGATGAAATAACACAACCTAGATGAGTAACTCTCCACTCATGCCTCAAACTTTGTTTGTGAGGGACATCGTTCCTCACCGGCAGTGTCGTGCGTTGTTTTCAGAAATATCGAGGTTCAATAAAATAGCTATAATGGAAACCCAATATGGAATGAAAACCTGAAATGAAGAATCTTCACAGGATTTTGAGAACAGCCGATGCTCTAATTGACATGTTTTTTCATAATTCATTAATTTCTCTCTTTTCCAATTTGGTTTCCCTTTCTCGATAGTAAAGACACTGAAAGCTTACCTATGAAATGACATATTTTTATTTTCAGCTTCAAATGGTCTTTTGGAGGTCTTTTACACATTTCACGATGCTTCACCATTGCTTAATAATAACAACTAACGATAGTTTAACACAAATTAACTCAGAATTCGCCCTTTATTCACGAAAAAACACTCCAATAAGCCAAAGACGATAATAATCAGAACTGTTTTGTTGTTGTTCTGTCAAATATCAAATGCAGCGTTGTCGTACTGACCAGACTATATCGACAGAACAAAAAATCTCCGTTCGGCGATGGGAATACTATCGATTTTTACATGCTCCCAACAAGCTGCAATGAACGTTTCAGTTGCCTTCTTTTTGCTATTTATTTCATCCAAGACAGTATTTTTGGGTTTTCGTTGCCATGAATATAATAATAATAATAATACTCCCTCATAAACACTCGTTGAGTGTACCCAAAGGCATAGCCTGTGCGGGTAGAGGACGGCTATTATTATTATTTGCCGTGGAGCTCCAGGGCAACTTACTGATGTTTTTGGTGATGTATTCACTTTTCAGCTGTAGGAAAACCCGGAAAACCTACAGCAGCACCTCGGGTGCTTTTGAACAAGGCATGCGGAGAGAGAGAGAGAAAATATCTCTTGTATCACATCGGGCTCGAACCGACTATCGCTATGCTGGAGTTTCGAACGGCCTGTGCATTAGACCGCTAAGCCACCGACCAACACCCGACAGAAATGAAAATCTAGCGGACGTGCATATTGTATCCTTAAAACAATGTCATGATTTGAGGGATAACATTATGAAAAGATGTTACTCATTCCAAAAATGCAATACCTGGTGAATGAAATGACTTTCACTAGAAACTAGAGAAAATTGAAATGTATCAGAAGCTTTTGAATATATTACTCTCAGAATAGCATGATATATCTGAAGGAATGATTCTTTCCTTATTTGTGCAACTAAATAAAATCTAGCATTTAAAACGTTTTTTGTTCATATTTTTTGTGTGGAATATATACAAGTAAATTACAAAATTAGTTTATTGTATAAATGTCCACAAAACGTAGATTTTGACTATTACGGAATTTCTTTTGTATAATATACCTTCACCATTCATTTGGTGATTGTATGCCAAATATCCTAAATATTTCTCCATCTAAATTAAATAAGCTTTCAAATAATGTATTGTTAGTCTCAACTTTGAGAGGATTTTTGCTTCTGACACATTTCAATTTTCTCTAGTTTCTTTGGAAACAGGGGTTTTTAATGAAAGACATTTCATTCACCATGTTTATAAGGTTTCGCATTTTTGAAATAGCACTAATCGACTCCGAATATTTTCCAAAAAGAAGAATTGCATGAAAATAGCCCATTTCGGTATCCGTGGTATTATTATATCCGTACATTCAAAAGTATGTAGCCGACAAACGAGTCCTGAGACCTATGCTGATATTGATGACAGTATCTCGGACTCTTTAAACCGTACTATATATTTAAAATTCATGGAAATCAACCGATTACTTTTCTAAAAAAATCCCGCATTCTTCTAAGAAACAAGGACTGTTTCTTTTACTTACCCGGCCTGTATACATGAAATGACGATGTGACGTTCTCAACATTGATGAACCTTCGATATACATACGACATGCTCTCCCCTGTAAATACTCCGGGAAGAGTAAACTGTAACTGTGCTGCCTAGGATTGTTAGTCTTGTTCTTGATTTCCCGTGCGGAGGGCGCTGCGATCAAATTTGTTGTGGGTCGTAGTGTCATCCGTGGGGAAATATTAGTTAAACGGTTGATTATTATTCATTTGGCAGGGACAGGACAATTATAATGTTGTCCGACCTACCCTGTCACTGATGAGAGGCATTAAACCTCGAAACATGCATCTGCAGGTGGTCATTCCCAGCCAAATGAAGGCTATTCTTCTGTTTGATTACAAGACAAACACTTGCAATTGGGTCTCTTGGAAGAGCAAATATCTGTCAGATGTAGTTCAATGTTTTGTGTACAATTGATGAGTAACTTATCACTCACGGGGAGTGACTTGTTGTCTTACACTTAACAAAATAGAAACATAAAAAGTTTTGTTTTTATAAGTCATAGAAAAAAATATCTTATACCGTTCTGTAGTTAACGATATAATTTCTGTCATATACAATCCCAACATTAATATTCATCGTAGGTTCCAAATACCTTATTTCATTTCCAGGTTTGGGGGTAGGTTTAGCTGCATCATCCACATTTGTTGCTTTAAGCAATTACTTCGTTAATCGTCGAGGACAGGCTATAGGATTTTCCTTAGCTGGTACTGCTCTTGGCATGATGCTCATGCCACAAGCCATCAGGTATTTATTAGAATGGTATGGATTCAGAGGTGCCATACTCATACTAGGTGCGTTCGCGATGAATGGTATTGTTGGATCATCAGTGCTTCAACCAGCCGAGTGGCATTTAGTACCAGAACAAAACGTTGAAGAGGCGGAGGAAGGATATCATCAGGTATGTTATTTAATGAGAAAAAAAAGTTGGAAATGTACTAAAGATTCACGATAATAATAATGAGGGATTCATTTAGAACGTCATACAATAACGAAAGAATCAGACTTGAGTAACCTAACACCGTGAAAACAAATTTTCGGGCCGACCCCCAAACACGGCTGCATGCCGCTACATATATATATATATACAGTGCATTCCATTTAAAACGAGCCACCATGAATAACTTTTGGAACAATGATTTTCAGAAAAAATAAAAAAAACACCTCAACATTAGTATACAGGGGGGCACATTTTGCTAATCAGATTTGATGTTACTTTCCATATCGCACCCCCAGAGCATGTATATGGTCTGAAGCTCATAGTTTGGAAGCTAAAAATTATTTGAGTTGAAAACGAGCCACCCTGAATAAACTTCTGTACCTAGATTTCATAGGTGTTTTTTTGAAGAATAGGTACTTCAAAAAAGTTTCATTTTGCCTAGTTAAATTTGAATTCGATATTCTCTTCATTTTTGTATTTGTCTACAATAACGATTACCTACCAGGAGAAGTTACAATTGGTGTTTCTGTTTTTGTGAATTCTTTAGAAGCAATGATTTATAGGCTTCAATGATACGTTTCGGAATTATTGAACAAATTTATGGAAACTGGATCTGTTAACAATAAAAAGCATGATCATTCAGAAGTTGTCAACGTTGAAGCTATTTCAATTGCAGTTTTAGGGCACGTTGGACTAATGGAGAATACGCAATATCTCCCTAAGTTATCTCGAGAATCAGAAATCAGTCGTACAAATGTTTTCAGGATCCTTCATAAGTAAAAATTTCATCTATATAAGAATAGACTAGTTCATGAATTGAACGAAGATGATTTTGTTAGACGTATCGAGTTTTGTGGAAGTCTCACTGAAACGGATCAACTTTCATCAGAATTTCTTGTATACATTTTTTCGGCAAAATTTTCGATATTGGAGTAATACGAATCCTCATATATACCGTCAAGTTCATACCCAACGACCTCAAAAACTGAATGTTTGGGCAGGAATTTTAGGTGACCACATCATTGATGATAATTTGACTGGTGAGAAATATTTGGATATGTTAGAGAAGGATATGAGTTAATTCGAAAACGAAATAGTTTTTCAGCAGGATGGTGCACTTTCTCATTATGCAGCTTCAGTACGAAAATTTTTGGATGATCATTTTTCTGGTCGCTGGATTAGCAAAAGAGGTCCTATAGAATGGCCACTAAAGTCATTTGAAGTCTGAAGTGTATGAGATATAATCAACATTAGAAGATTTGAGAGAGAATATCATGAGGTACTGCAGAGAAATTACTTCCGACATTCTCAACCATGTGAGGGCGGCAATGGAAGCTCGTTTGTACCATTGTATGGAAGTTGATGGAAACGTTTTTGAACAGTTACTATAGAAAATTTGTTTCTTCTCATTGTCATCAGATTTTGATTCAAGAATTTAATAAAAAATCTCCTTTTCTGATTTATTGCTTCCATATTTGTCTCTAGAACGAATATTTCAAAATGTGGCCCCCTGTATAATTGTGAATCTGTTTTTTTATTTTTACTGCAAATCATTTTTTCAGTTATTCAGTGTGGTTGGTCTTCAACTCAAATAATTTGTAGCTCCCGAAAAATAAGCTTCGGACTTATACTTTGTTGAAATCTGCTCATCCTAGATAATGCAAAACAATATAGGGTGATCCATTAAAAAAAATTGGTGACATGCTCTTGGGGTGCGATAGGGTTTTTTTATTCATCCTGAAAATCATTTTACCAACAGTCATTCAGGGTGGCTCATTTTAAATGGAATGCACTATATATACAGTGGCTATACACCCCTTATGACGTTAAGCCAACAAAGCTATCTAGATCTAGTTTTTTGGGTAGATCACGCCCAATCTATTAATTTATGCTTTTGGCTATGTTTCTCTATCTAATCCTGTCTTTGATTTTTTCTTGCCAGTTTGTCACTCCTGCCCTGCGTAAGTCCTCTTCCACTTCCTGCATCCATTTTGATCTTGGTCTTCCTATTCTTTTTCTTCCGCTGGGTTCCCATTGTAACATTGAGTAAGTTACTGACCCTTTTCCCGCCCTCCATACATGCCCCAACCATCTAACCATGCCGCCATAGCCGCCTGGTCAACAGTTTTCCGCTGAGAGACCAATGCGTTTTCGCGTGTTTGCCGACCTTCTAACAATTTATTTTCTGTACTTGCCGTCTTCGGCCAAGTAAGTACTAAGGAATCGGTATAATATCATCGAAGCTAACTTCCCCCCTTCCAGGTTTCCATTGAAGACTAGTTCTCCAGTCCTCGCTACGAGTTCCTTCCATTCTCCTCCTCGTGAAATTTCTGGTAGAGCAGGTACTCAATCGGGCAGTGCGCCGCGCGGCGACTCATTCACCGGCTACCAGTCTCCCAGCACTCGATCAGAGTCCCCTCCTTGGCTCCCACCGAAAACATGGTTTTCCAGTTTCCACAATGAGTTCCTTTGATCCACCTCCACGTGAAAACCCTGGTAGGACTGGTTCTCAACCAGTAGAGTGATTCATCACCGGCTACCAGAACCGCAGCACCCAATCGGAGGAACCTTCTGGGCTCCCACTGAAGCACAATATCTTGTTCTCTTGTCTTTCTGTAATATTATGTGTTAAGTATCGGGAAACACGTGTGTTTTTGTCGTGGATGTACGGTAAGCTAGGGCCCACGGGTCGCTACTCCCTTTAGATGCTGCACCTCAGCCACCATTCCAAGATCTGCCCCCTCCTCTACTTAAGGCATTTCAAAACCAAATTTAACAGTGATATCTGCATTTGTTGCAATTTTCGATAAAGAGCTTCTTCCAACTAATTTTATAAAATGTCATTTACCATATAAGAACCAGATCCGTAGTCTCGTGAGAAAAGTCAAATGCATTGTTATCATTTCATTCTGAACGAATTCAAATAGATGGATTGATGATAAGGATCCATTTCGGTCGGCCGGCACGTTTCTAAGATTGATCACTACTGTGTTGTTGTTTTTCTTTGAGATTAAGTGATATTGTTATCACTACTCCTGTGGATTTGAATGATCTGAAAACAAAAATTCGACCAGTAGTAGTAGCAGGTCCCTTTTTGCCATCCCTGGTTTCCTCATTCATAGCATGCTCTGTCAAAACTTCCTGGTTTCGCCCTCTCAAGGTGTTCCCTCAAGATGTAGCGCCTTAAAGTGTGTGTAGTGTGTTGGTGCTTGTAGAATCCGGGGCCCTCCTTGGGTTTCATTTGAAACAAATTTTCTATTTCTCGCTGTGAGTTCCTTCAAACCACCCTCCCGAGGAAATCCTGGTAGGGATGGTTCCTAGCTGAACGCTACAGAGGCCGCAGGTGATTCGTTCACTGGATATCAGTCCTGCAGCATCCAATCCGAGGCCCCTCCCCGGTTCCCATCGGAGACAGGTTTTCCAGTTCTCGCTGTGAGTTCCTTCAATCCACCTCCCCAAGGAATTGCTGGTAAGGCTGGTCCCCAGCCGGACGGAGCAGAGGCCGCGTGCGATTCGTTCACCAAATATCAGTCTCACAGCTCCCGATCCGAGGCCCCTCCTTGGTTTTCAGTTCATGTTTCCCTCTATGATTTTCGAATGTGTATGTTTCGAGTGTCGAAGAATCATGTATGTTTTTGGCGTCGGTGTACGGTGAGCTAAGAGCCCACTGGTCGTTACTCCGGTTGGCTGCGGCGCCTCTGCTACCCCTAGATTCCGGTTCGCTCTCGTTAGCCGTCATGACAGGTCATGCCGTTTCCCAGAATTCACCACGTGGAGGTGACACCAAGACTCCTTAATATATGTTAATGTTGAAGTTTCATGAAATTAATAAAAATTATTTTCGATAACAAATCTAACATGGCGCAGTCGCAGACAGTGGAAGGTAAAGGGGCATCTTTACCAGGAAAAAAATAAATCAAATAATGACGAAGAAGCTGAAGATTCATTTCTCTTGAGAATCCCTCTCAACAATACGAAAAAACACCCGATTATAAGAAAAATATACCAACGATTATTTGGGTCGAACAGAAAATGTATTCACGAACATTCCAGTCATTAGTTCAATGAAGTGATAATGGTGATGTTTCATAAATTTATTTTTACGAATCACTCAGGTTTTCGGAGGAAACCCCTTAAAAGCAGAGCTTATGCGAGTCTAGGAGATCCGGGACCTACAGCTTACGTAGGTACATGCGGATTCCAAACCACTTTGGTATGTACAAATCAGGACTTCCTCAAATGATAATAATGCTCCCATCGGTATTCGCCTATCAAACGCCATTCCAGGCCCAGAAAAACGTTTTTATTCGCAATTCAAAAACTATAGATAAAAATTCGAAAATTGGAATTTCAAGACCTAAAATATGCCTCAGAAAAACGAAGCCTTGCATTATTGGAGTCTTTCTTCTGTCAAGATATATATTGGACATAGTGAAATTAATACTGAAATTTGAAAATGAAAATATAAATATGGCAGAGATTCTTGCTAAGCGGAAGGTTATTTCAAAAGAAAAGAGTCGTTCATTTTATGTCAGGGAAACATGTGCAAGGTGAATCGTTTATTCAAAGAGAAAAGATGAAATTTTGTTACGATTGGTGCTTGGCAGATCATGTAATAGTTAATATTATTTGATAATGAAATAAGGAAAAAATGCAGTTGGCGTGAAGGAAATCATAGAACTGTGTAGAGTTTTTCAACTCAAAATCTGAAAATAAAAAATAAAAGATTGCTTCGAGACAAAAATCGACAAGATGAAGGAAACATGCAGTAAGTAAAAAAAGGGATTGGATTCTGCATATACCCCATAAACTTCCAACAGAAATTTCATGCTGGATCTGAGTGTAAACTTGAAATAAGTTCAAAAAGATTTCAAGATCAGTCCTGAAATCGGAAAACTCTCGATTAAGTCGCCACAGTTCGACGAAAAAACTCTATGGTCAAATAACGTCCAACAGTTTGAAGCAAACGGGTGAAGGCTGTAGCATTGACACTGAAATCGCGTGGTGAAGCAATGAATATTTTACAACCCCTTACCGCACAGAAATAGGAGGACTTTGAACAGCTGTTAAAACATGTGGAACTTCGGTATGGCCTGGCCCCTCTTAGAACACGTATACCATTTACAGCTGAAAAACTGCTACCAGAAATCGAAACAATCCTAACAAAAATTGGTTCGCCAACGATTGGCGGTCCAGGCATTCTTGGGTGGGCTTCACGATCAAGAACCTTCTTCTTGCAAGCATTTGCATTCGTCTCACACTTCTGGTAGATACCTTGGCACGTGCTTTGGAATTTGAGGCCGTTGAACAATTTTGCAAAAGTCAGAGTGAAGTCAGAATACCGCAGAAAGATCCACAGGAGCCTGCTAATATCGAGAGGAAGTGCTGCCTGAGAAAAGTCTGATAAGATGCCGAAATTGTAGAATACTTGAGCACGTGCGTAGCGAATGTCCAATATTAAAAAAATCGTCACCGATGAAGGTCGAGAAGCAGCAATCGTCGGCCTGTACCCAGCAAGCCCCAATTAACAACGCATATGTCGCTGTCCTTCCACACAAAATGAAAGTGTCTTCGTAGACGGTCTCATCAACAACGAGCCTCGCACTATGTTCCCGATAAAGATGCGACTAGGACCTACCTTTTCCAAAACACCGGCAAGAATCAGATCACAAAATTAGAAGCTACGCACTATAACAGGGGAGCCAGCAACTGTGAAATGCAAACTTCTTATCGAACAGATTTTAGGCAATGCATAGGCTTTGGTGGTCGTGATCGATTCCCAGCATGATCACTGGTCTTGTGCATGGCGTCATACGTTAAAAGGTACGTCTTCCCTAGCTCTCACAAGTCTTCCGAAGACTTCTGAGGGTTGTGCTCGTGAAGGTGCAGCCGGTTGACGGAAGTCAACTGAAGTGAAATACTGGTCTTTCGTATATATCATCAAGTACGAGGCGATAATTGGAATGGACATCATGAATCCCATAGGGTTAGAGCTGAATTTCGAAAACGGCATCCTGCATGTCAATGGAGAAGAGTTGGTGGTTCATGGAAGGAGCAAAGAAATGATTCGTGGCTTTTAGATGAAATTTTAAGCGTACCTGAGAGGGCTAAAACCCTTTTGGAGGCTCGCCTGGACGGAGGTTTCTAGCAGAGAAAACGTGATATTCCAGCCCAAGCTCCACGATGAGAAAATTGGACGAGGAATCGCATTAGGGGATAACTTATTGGCGAAACGATTGATTTGTGCTGGTAAGGGTTATGCATGTCAAGGTGACTTTAAAGAAAGGAACAATTCTGAGGCACTGCTCATCAATTTCTTCTGTGATTACGAGTGTACGCGGCGCTGTTAGCCAAGCCAGCAACTTGGAAAAGTTGGTTGTCACCTCTTCTAAGTGCATAGAACGAACTCAATAACTCAAACTGAGAGAATTAGTCAGAAAGTCCCTAGACATCTCCGATACCGGACAAGAAAAAGGAGGTGGGTAGAACAAAGGCCGTTCAGCACAATATGACCTTCGAGCCATACGATAGACCCTAGACCTTTTCAGTAGTACTGGTGAAGTTGAAAGATTAAAACGCTCCTGCGTAGACTATCGTTTTCTGAATAGTGGAGAAGAACAGTCACCCTCCTCTCCCAAGGATAGATGACACCCTGGGCATATTGCCCGGTTCCACGATTTTCTCGACCCTCGATTGGAAGAGTGGATACTGGCGGGTAGAATTGGCCAAAGAAGACCGAGAAAATACCAGGTCATGATTGTGGCTGTTTACAGTTATACCATTCGGGCTCTGCAATGCTCCACATTCGAAAAATTGATAGAAACGGTTCTGAAAGAACTGTCATGGAAGATGTGTCTAGTATATCTCGATAACGTCAGCACGTGAAAAATTTAGAGGAGGTATTTAAATGACTAAGAAACTCCGGATTGAAGCTGAGCCCCAAGAAATGCAATATGTTTCAGAAGGAAGTACGATCTTTCAGCAATGTCGTCTCCGGGGAAGGAGTAGCAGTAGATGAGCAGAAGATCAACGCTGTTAAGGAATGGCCCAATCCAAAAGACATACACTAGCTTCGAAGTTTTCATGCTTTGTGCATTTACTATCGCCGATACGTGCTAGGATTTGCTAATATCGCTAAACCTTTATGAAACTATAAACGGCCTTGATCAACGCACCCGTTCTGAGCTATTCCCTAGTAAATTATTATGCAGTTGTTAAATCCAACTGGGCCCAATGGAACTTCCTTACCCTGGACAATGGGTTCCTGCAGCATGTGTTGAAATCCGAAGATGCCGGGAAAGAAAGGCACCAAACAGTAGTACTTAAGTGCAGAAGACCGGAAGTGCTCTGAGAAATCCATTATAGGGTCACTGGAGGACATCGGGGAGTGAAGAAGACTCTCCAGAAAGTGAGGGACTGGTGCAGAAAGTATGCTATATTCGCTGCCAGTAATGGACCTCGAACACGACCTGACTCCTTAATTCGTCAGTACAACGTAAGCAGCCCATTTGAAAGAATCGCCATAGACATCACTGGCCCATTTCCACAGTCTTACCACGGAAATAAGTACATTCTTGTGGCGATGGACTACTCCAGCAAGTGGGCCGAAGCCTATGCCCTGCCTAACCAGGCCTCACCGCTTCATGAAAGAGTGGATATGTCGATTCGGTTTTATGTTGGCGTAGTATTCAGACCAAGACAGAAATTTCGAGTCCAACCTATTCCAAGAAATGGGTCAGATGCTGAACATCACTGTCCTATCGATTGGTGTAGGGGATGAATAAGACGATACACCGTTATCAGTACAGGGTAGTCTCTGACCAATAAAAAGATTGGGATCAGTACCTTCATTTGTTCCTCATGGCATGGCCTATCGTTCCGCAGTACACGAGTCAACCGGCCAAGTCCCTGCTAGTATTATTATCGGCCGAGAGCTGCGACTTCTCTGTGACTTTGAGCAAAGTCTCCTCATTTCCACGTTTCCACAAAGTGGAAAAATGATACAAACACCTGACAGAAAACAACTACTTCCCTGGCTAATCCCACGAAGGACATTGAACTATATCTGACAGATATTTGTGCAGTGTTCTACGAAGAACTCTAGATGTCAATACCGACGTCTGGTGCTTGTTTGGAGTGCGCGCCGACCACCTCGAGTTTGCTGTTGATTTTCTGGGTTTTTCTACAGCTGAAAAGTGTTTCAGCCACCAAAAATCAATAGATCGCCCCGGAGCGTCACAGCAAATAATAATAATAGCCGGCCTCTACCCGCACAAGCAATCCCTTTGGATACACTCTATGAGTGTTTATGAGAGATTATTATTATATTATTATTATCATTTGGCTGAGGATGACCATCTGCAGACATGCATGTTTCGAGGTTCTGCCTCTCGTCAGTGCTAGGGTATGTCGGACAGTATTATAGTTTCTCACAAATGAAGATGCGACCCATAACTAAGTTGGTCGCAGCGCCATCCGTACGGAAATCAAAAACAAATACTTCTCAGACAGCACATACTCCAGGTAGAGTTAATTGTAATATTTCGAACAAATTTCGAACATTTGTGCCAGAGAGTATTACCAAAATGAAGTACCGTTCTCTTCACACGTTTCCACAAAGTGTCTGCAGGTAATCATCCACAGCCAAATGAAGGACAATCTACTGTTTGATTACAGGATAAGCACTTGCAATTGGGTCTTCTTGAAAGAACATTGCACAAATATCTGTCAGATGAAGTTCATTGTATGTCGTAGTATTGGCCAGGGAAGTAGTTGTTTTCTGTCATTCTGCCACTTTATGAAAACTTCTGAAGAGAAGGGTGCCTCGACTTTGTTGATTCATTTTCGTTTCATTTAGGATCTTGATGTTGTCCAAAAGCCATACTGGAATGTGAGGAATGAACTGAGTTTTTGCAATGAATTTATATTCAAAGGATGTCAAATCATTATTACAACATCGGTAAGAAAAGTGTTGTTGTATAGACTGTAAGACTCCCACCAGGGAATCGACAAAACAAAGCGTCGGGCTCGTCAAGCAGTGTATTGGCCGTCTACGAAAAATTAAATTCAAAATAAAGTAGCAAATTGCTGTTATTCCAAATGATCCGCCTTTTCCTGCCAAAAAAATTATAAATGTGTGATCTTCTAACAAAATGGCCATTTCAAGATATCTCTGCAGATTCATTTTCGTGTACAGGAAATATTTGGTAAATATAGACAATAGTTTGTCATTGAGGAAATCAAGATCACAAGCCTTAAATTGATAAAAGGTTTGCGAAAAATGTTTTCCGATACAAGCGTCTCGCTGCGTTTTCGATCTGATAATGGTCCACAGTTGTAAAATTAAATATTGCACGCTGTACATCCACTCCCTTTTGCTCACAAAATAATGGGCATTCTGAGTCTGAAGTCAAGGCAATGAAAACACTGATTACGAAATCAGTCAGTTTATATGAAGATAAATTTTATGCAGGTCTGCTTGAGTAGAGAAATACTTCAAGATCAAATATTCGTTTTTCAGCTCAAATTCTATTTGGACATCCTATTCGTTCTCTGGTCCCATCGCAAAGAATGGCAAATAAATGTAGAAGCAGGTGAGAAGAAATCAATACAGGAGCATAAAAAAACTGTTGGATATTATGATCGACATGTCAAATATTCAATAGAGATCCCGCTAGGATCTTGAGTTAGAATTCGAAATCCTTGGTTCTCACGATGTTTCCTTGAACATACATTATAAAATACTATATATGTACATGTTTTTCAGATGAATATAAATACCCCTATTTTTCAAAGAAACTTAAATGTCCTAATAATAATTGGAAGCAGTGCAGCCATAAATAATTATTTTGAAAGGTCTTTCTTGTAAATACTCCCCTCCACAAGGGGTGAAAATATCAACGTTTGCCTCTGTTTTTTCTCCAATTTTCCCACAATGAAATTGTCATTGTGATATATTAACCATAGTGAATGTTACTGATTGACTTTGCGATTATCTCAAATTACCCAAAAACTATCTAAATAAATTTTACCCCACCCACTATCTCTTTCTTTCTTTACTTTTCAACGCTGCAGCAGAAGATACTTTTTTTCTTTGCGTCCACTGAGGTAACATGGAATACAATTACATAGCATGGATTTGCATAAATAGACTAGTATTTTGTATTCTCATATTCATTTTCAAAAAATAGAAAGTACCCAAAACACTAAAACAACGTCGATATCACTCGACGCGCGTTTCGCCAACAAAGTTTGCATTCTCAGGAGCTAATACTAATACTTTTTTAATCTTATTCAATCTACATATCTGAGTGGAGAATTGCACTCATTACAATCTCTAGGACAATCCCATGACAGTATACTTCTCGATGCATTCGAGAGTCTGGAAATTGCAAAATGTAGAAATAATACCATACAGCCCCTTGTTCAAGTTCATAATATAGTAGAGAAATCAATGGTCATTAAGTTTCAAGAATGTTGTCATTGAATCCAAAACAAATGTATACAGGTGTACATAGGTCCTAGAGAATAGGTTATGAGTGCAATTAGTCACTCAGATACATAGTATGAATAAGATTGAAATAGCAACAGTAGATATTACGCTTTTTTGAGCCCCTGAGGATACCAACTTTGTTGGCAAAACGCCCGTCGATTGATATTGAGGTTGTTTTGGTGTTTTGGGTAGTTTCTATCTCTTGAATTTCATTCACAACATAGATTCCAAATATTCATTTATTTGGCTCATCATTCACAAAATCACCATTTTCAGTAAAGGGTGATTCCATACCACAATGATTTTGAAATGAAGAGAATAATTTATTCAGGGAGGGAGTTATCTCCTTTGTACCATTTTACCGCCAAAACTACGCCATTGCAGAAAAAGTACGTTACTATAGTCTAGTTCCTAAATTGTGGATAGTGACTCATCGTACATTTTCTGGTTTTTGCGGAATTTGAAAGTGCTGAGGGGATGTACGGAAGTGGCAAAGTACAACTTGATTTGAAGCCAAAATACCTAGCTTATTTCTGTTCTATTTTTTGATCTGCTTTATATGAATTATGAACCGTACAATCGATGAGTCCCTATCTACAATTTAGGAACTAGACTTTAAATTATATGCATTTCGGGAGTGAAATTCTACTGAAAAAATTACCGGAGTACCTACATATCATTCAATAAGAGAGAAAGTTAAAGATAACCGGTGTACGAGTAGTCTAGGTGTCTGGCGGTAGATTTACAGGCAGCACTTGGCGCGAGTTGGATCTTCCATGTAAATCTGAATATTTTTTCGAATATACCCATCATGTCTCGGTAGGCGGGTGCTAACATGCTATGTTCAAAGCAGCTGTATGTTGCCTAGATCCCAATCCTGGTAACGAGCGCTACTTGAAATACACCATATGTATACTGTAGACGCATAAGGCATAGCAGAACGATTCGGCTTTTTGAGATTTATCCGACCAATAAAAATAGCAGTAAAGTGGAGACGTAGATTGTCGTTATACGTCTGCAGTTTACTAAGGTTGGTCAACTAGTAAAGGGCAGACGTAGTTTATGCTCATACGTCTACAGTTTATGCTGTATATAGAAATGTAAATAAGACAGTATACTATGGGGCGCCGTTAGTGTCAAAAGTAATTGTTCTCATATATTTTATTTTTACTCAAATATATTTGTTGATGACCATATATTTATTAGTTGACACCAATATATATTGAAACTGAACAAATATTTCCATTTTAGCGTTCATTCATTCATAAATATATCGTCAATGCATATTATCAGTGAAGAGCAATATATTTATTACTTGTTACCAATCCATATATAAAAATGAGCTTTCGATTACCACCACTAGGTGGCGCTCACATCATGTTTTCGAATATAATTTGTTTTGCAAATCTGTTATGTTGATATTGCATTGCATTCATACTTTTTGAAGATATGCAATGATGAAAACTCGAACAATTTTGATTATTTTCAACATAGCGGACGCGTTGCGACGAAATGGCTTGAATCGGTTACATGGCGCTATCTAGTGGTGGTACTCAAAAGCTCATTTTTATATAAGTAATAAATATATTGCTCTTCACTGCTAATATGCTTTGATGATATATTTATGAATGAATGAACGCTAAAATGGAAATATTTGTTAGGTTTCAATATATATTGGTGTCAACTAATAAATATATGGTCATCAACAAATATATTTGAGTGAAAATAAAATATATGAGAACAACTACTTTTGACACTAACGGCGCCCCATAGTATACAACTAACTCTTTTATTTGGTTTTATGTAAATTAACATTCGCAAAAATCACAATTTCGTAAATTTATTTAAACACTTAATGCAAATTGCAGACGTGTGAGATCCAACATGTCTCCAGTTTACGCGCCTGGGGCGAGTAACTAGCCCGATCCTAGCCGAACATTTGCGAAATGTTAAGCCATTCCTCGTATACGTATATGCTTCCCGGGGTGGTACTGTATGAGTTTTTGCTGCAATTAGGCAAATAATGATAATAATAATATGGCAACACCTTATTACATTCTATGTATATATTCAATTATATAGATGTAGATATATGTTATATATTCCAAAGTCAGGTGGCTGCATAGCAAAGGCAAAGTTCGCACTTCTTCAATTAGATAGGTATATAAATACCCAATTTCAGAAGCCTCGCTCTTCCACTCAACCTGGAGATATGATGAAATAGAACTATCTTAATTATAGGTAAGAAAATTTTAAAAACTGAATCAATCTGTAACAATGCTAGAAGACAATAACAAAAAACAAAAAGGACCAAAATGGTATACACATGGATGAAGGAGTACCTAAATAAATGTAAATGAATGCTGTTGTAGCTGAATAGAATCAGAATAGTCCTTCCATTCTTTTTTCAGAGCATATAGGTTATGCTACGAAAGATTTTTTTTTATTTATCTCTATCCAAGCATTCAACTTCAGTACCTGAAGTATCTGAGTGTAGAGTTATACAGGGTGTGATCCAACCTATGGCGCTACCGTTAATGATGGGTATACAGAGTTAGGCAAATGTTATGGACCCGCCTATTTTTCTCAGTTAATATTAGAGTTATTGAAAAAAGTTCATCTGAAAATGAAACCGCGGTAATTTACTCTACATCTTTTTGTGAACTCAAATGTTTTTTGATGTGCTATTATTGGAGGGGTGAAGTCATCGGCATTTTATTTTAAATGAAACCATATGTCATATTCTGTATCGTTAGAAAGTTTTTTTTTTTTTTAATTGCAGTAGTGTAGTACCAAAATCATTTAAACTCTTTCGATAGATACAGTGTGTTTCGTATTTTTGGGTCCACCTCTGTAATTCATTTACCTTTTACTTGATTTGTTCGAATAATCACTCAGTTGGGGAATGTAGCCAGACGGATATTCTAACGATATGGCAATTTGAATCAGACAGTGGCGTATTTGGGTTCCAATAAAAATTTCTTGCTACATCAACTGTTGTTTCATTAACAAATTTCACTTGATTGAAATAATTTTAAGTTTCAAAACCAGAAATTAAACCATTAGAAGTTGAAAAAATATTCAATAAAAAAAAGGAAAAACCATTTAATTTCGCTTTTAAAGAATATTAGTTGATAAAATATAGTCTAGTTGTGTGTCTTGACAATAACCTAATGTATGAATAATGACCTGAATATTATTAGGCAAATGCTATCGAGGAATTTCTAACATTACTCGCCTAATGCAATTCTTCTAAATTATTCGGTCTGTCGACATAGACCTTACTTTTGACATGACCCTATAGAAAAAAGTCGAGTGGTGTAAGATCTGGATTTCGTTCTGGCCACTCGGACTCTCGAGTCCTATCCAACTGTTCTCAAATGTCTCATCTAGGTAGTTCCTTACTTTCACAGCATAATGAGAAGGCGCGCTCCTTCTTATTGAGAACCAAATGTTCTGTAAACATCACCGTTTTCGCCAGGATTCTAATTGTTTTCAGGGCTCATAAATAAATGAGATCGACGTTCTACATATACTTCGTCTGGCAAACTACTTTTTCATTCAAAAATAATATTTTCTATATTATTAAAACAATAATTATTATTTCTGTTTTTTCTCTGACCTTTCATTCAGGAAAAATTCAGAAATAGAGAGAAAATTATTCTGGAACAAATTTTTCTCGTGAAATTTTTCAATATAAAAATAACTAGTGATTGCCATATTGTTAGAATTTCTGTCTCGCTACATTGTCCAAATTTTTTAAAAAATCAAGCCATAGGTAGGTGAATTACAGCGGTGGACACAAAAATACGAAATACACTTCATATATCGAAAGAGTTGAAATGATATTAGTACTACTGCAGTGAGAAAAAAACAAGCTTACTAACGATACTAAACATGAAATATGATTCCAGTAAGGTTCGGCAGAGTTCCAGAAGTCGGCGAGTTTTCGAAACCAGAAGCAATTTAAAAAAAAAAATTAACAATAAAAAAGACAGCCCGCAAGTTCTATAACACTAATGTTGTCCTGGACAATTTTGATACAACAGTACTCAATGAGTCACATCTTTGTTGCGGCTACATCAACTTACCAGCTCCTCCTCCAAGTATAAAAATATATCCACTAAATGAATTTCTATCCATTCGATATGCTCCCCAATCTATATCCGTATAAGCACTGGCAATTTTGTTTGTCTTCCTGTATTCTGATCCATACCTCTAAGTATTCAGATACCTCAAAATATGTTTCATTCCTACCCAATGGTGTTTAGATGGATTCTGACAGAACTGGCTCATGAAAGTGGCTGCAAATGCTAAATCCATTCTTGCTGTGGTTGCCAAATGTAACAAACTTCCAATTACTTTTTGATACACTCTCTTCTGTTCATCGTTCGATATTTCCTGGCTATAAACTTTACTTTTATTGAACTTTTCTCCAAATGGCAGTGGTCTTGAAACCCTTTTCGCTTCAAACATATTGGCTCTCGTAAGAGTTCAATGCAGAAATTTTCCTGATCAAGTCTTATTCTCTGATCATTTCGTGAAATTCTAATGGATAAATCATGTTTGACTTAATTCAAGTCTTTTGTGTCAAACCGTTTTCTAAATAACATCTTCATTTGTTCAAAGTGATTGGTGTTTCCATATTATAATATATCGTCCACATAGGTATTTATAACAAGTTCCTTTTCTTTTCGGAAATATACACATGGATCTGATACCAAACGAATAAAATCTTGACTTCTTATGAATGAGTCCAATGTTATATTCCACATCAAATCAGATTGATTTAACCCATATATATGCTCTTCTTCAGTTTGCGAACTAAATTGTTCATTATGATCTCCTTTGTTGCTTACTCAGGAAATAACAAAGTATCGGCTAGTTCATCAAAACCATTTGATATCTAATATATAAAATTCTCGTGTCACGGTGTTCGAACTTGAACTCCTCCGAAACGGCTCGACCGATTTTGATGAAATTTTTTGTGCTTATCCGGTATCTATGAGAATCGGCCAACATCTATTTTTCATCCCCCTAAATGTTAGGGGTAGTCCACCCCTAAATTTTTTATTTTATTTTTTAGACAAAATTTTTAATTTCTATTTTTTTATGATACAACATTCAAAAATACATACAATCCTCAATTTTCACCCTTCTACGATCAACCCTTATTTTTTAATAGCCATTTTAGTAATTTAATCATTTTTCCTCTCCGGTCGAAAACTGATCAATCATCATTTAATTAGTTATCCCCTCCAGATGTCTACAGGTGTCACTTCTGACCCAGTAAACAGCACGGAGTAGGGATGAGAACGAAGCCGGTCTCCTTTCTTTCTCACTCCCTACACAGTTGTCGGCCATCAAAATTATTTATATGGCAAAACAACGTTTGTCGGGTCAGCTAGTTTCCATATAAACGTCCTCATGTAAATCTGCGGATAAATATGCAGCGGTAATGTCAATATGATGCATGCTTCAATCTTTTTCTGCGAATAATGCAAAGAGAAGTCTCATTGTCTTTTTTGAACTACTGGTGCATAAGTTTGATCAAAATCAACTCCTTGAATTTGGGTATTTCTCAGTGCAACTAATCTAGCTCGATATCTTTCAAGAACTCCTTCTTCATTGTAAGTATTTGGTTTTAAATACCCATTTTGTCCTTATTATTTTCCTATTTTCGGGATGTTTTACGTAAATCCATGTTTTATTTGTAATAAGGTTTTTCATTTAATTTTGATTTTTGAAATGTCTGTCATATGAGTTCCTGTCACTCGATTACATTCATATACAAAGTCCTCATCATTTACCATACAATCACTCATCCAAATAGGATTTTTTAGAACTCCAGATTTGATTCTTCTCGTCTCGCTAATTCATTCATCGTCACTTGATTTCATGTCATCTCCATTTTCGTTTTCTATGACTCTTTCTTCTATTAAAATATCATTTTGATTTTTTATTGTGTCTATTTTCTCCTCTTGTTCATGTCCATCGAAAAATCCAGTAATATGTAAAATACTATATTTCTGGGGTTCCATAATCGAGTTATATCGTATGATATGAAAACACATGAAATGCCTTTTAGTGATAGCTTACTGGTTCTGAATTCGTTTATTGCCCATGCTCAACATCCGAAAACTCGCAAATGTGATATATCATTTCGTGATATCTGCTGACATTTTTTCAATTGGACTTACGCCCCCATTTGCAGAGGTAGCACATCTATTCCTAACATAAAATATTTCCGGTAATCCAGATTGAATCAACATTCATTCTTTCGTCGACACCAATCTGTTGAGGAGTTCCAGGCACTGTGAGTTGATGATCAATGCCGTTTTCCTTCAAATATGCCCTAAATTTATTCGACAAATATTCGCCTTCATTGTCACTTCTCAGGGATACAATTTTTCTACCATGAAAATTTTCAGCTCGTCTATGAAATTCTACGAAATTTTTGAAAACTTTATCATTTTGACTTTACAGTAACGGAAATAGTCATCAGTAAATGTAACAACATATGAATTTCCACCAATTGATGACGGTTTTATAGGTCCAACTACATCGAAATGAATGAGTTTCAACGGATTTTCCACTTTCGTGACACTCTTATATGGAATTGGATTTTTCTTCAGTTTACATTCAAAATATAATTGGCATCCCTCTTTATATTCATCTTTAGAATATGTTTCAATGTCATTTTTAACTATCATCTTCATGGTGGGAAAATTCGAATTAGCTTATCTTTGATGCCAGAGTTGATTGTTCTTCGAAATAACTTTATTTGTAGAACTGCCACTTTCATTGCAAGAACATTTTTCATCCTCAAAAATATAATGTAATTGTCCAATTTTCGTGGATTCTGCGATAATTTCTCCCTATTTGAATAATATTTTCGCACTGGTTGTACCAAAAATCACTTTCATGCATCTTTCAGCGGCTAGGCACATCGAAAGTAAATTGCCTTTAAGTTTAGGTACACATAAAACTTTCATCAGAGTTATTTGAAATTCACCATTTTTCTTCGATAATTGCAGGTTAACGTCTCCATAACCAGTGGATTTCAGGAGTCCTCCACCAGCTACTAACACTACGGTTTCGTAATTGGTGAATGTGACAAATTTTTTACTGTAAGCTGTCATATGATCAGTCGATCCACTATCTAATATCCATGATCTTTAATATGTCTTTTTATTTACTAGATTACATTGACTAATTATTTGCTGAATGCAGCTGGTGATGTGATGTATATTGTAGTAAAACTGCACTTAACTAATTGTTCTAATTTATTCAAAACACTACTTAAAACAATTATTCACTAAAAAATTTACTTCACTATTTTATTTCTACGGTGTCAGTCTCTATCTGCGAACTCTGGAACTGTAACTAACTCTCCGTGGTTATCTCTGATTATCTAGCTTATATACTCCCAAGCAGATTCCATCCACGACTCTCGATTATTCGGGAGTATAGAACACTTCATCTAGATTTCTCTTCGGTATCGAAGCGATCGATTTTATTCCAGCTTGTTCTCGGCGATTCGTGGGCCAGCAGATATGCTGTCATAGTTGAACGAGGGTGCATAATTAATTAGATCATGGCCGGTCTCAGGGCCGGTCACGAAATTGTTACATTGCCCCCTTCTTGAAGACGTTTCGCCCCGAAACGTCATTCTTGGAGTGTGAAGATATCTGCAAGATTCTCCATATCTGCACCTGTACGTTCGATGGAAGTAGCACTCCACAGTCTTCAACTTGGGTCGAGGAAGATGGTTGCAGCACACCAGATTGTTGATACCGCTGGATCTGAATATTGTCTCCAACTTGCTTCTTATAACTCTCCAGTCCAGCCCATCAAGCCCACAGGACAATTTTTGGATTGCCAGGTCCACAATATTCTGTTCCAGCAACGTGTCTCTCAATCTCGTAAGGCTCTTCCAAACATCTTGAAAAGACGGCTTATCTCTAGAACGCTTCTTGGTAACCAGATAGTAGATGTTTCTCTGGCCTTTCCTCAGTTGTAACACCCCTCCAACTTCCGGGTTCTGTTCCAGCAGTTCCTGGATTCGACGGAACTTCTTGGAGAAAACTACGGCAATGCCTCTGGACATTTGGAGATCTTCTGCTGCACAGTGAGCTAACGCGTAATCGGCAGGCCCCTTGAAAAGATCTCGTGACTCCTCTTGGGTACCCCATATTGAACTTTCTGTCCGTTCGAGTACAGGGACATGAACCTCTGAATCGTCATTTCGTCCTCCGGTGATCTGACGGTGCAGACTTGGTCGTGGTTTCCGGCGTAAGGGGACAACCTATTGAAGTGGATTACCCTAGGTTTTCCTCATGGTGGCTTATGTATTCGATAGACAAGGTTGTTTATCCTTTTCATGATCTTATATGGACCTTCCCACGAGTTCCAAAGCTTTGGTGATAGTCCACGGCGACGTTTAGGGTTGTACAGCCAGACTAGGTCACCTGTCTGATATACACCAGCCGTTCATGGATGTCGTCCATTCGCTGTCGTAGTTTACTGACGTAGTCATCTCCCGCGGTGTCTTGCCCTGGTGGCGTCCCAAACTTCAGGTCACAAGGAAGTCGCAGCTCTCGGCCCATAATAACAATAGCAGGGGTTTGGCCGGTTGACTCATGAACTACGGAACGATATGCCATCAGGAACAGATGAAGGTACTGGTCCCAATCCTTCTGGTGATCAGAGACTACCTTGGACAGGTGGCGGTTTATCGTCTTATTCATCCGCTCCACCATTCCATCGGACTGTGGATGTAGAGCTGTGGTCCTCGTCTTTCGGATATTTAGCATCTGGCACATTTCCTGGAACAGGTTCGACTCAAAATTTCTGCCTTGATCCGAATGCAGCTCCAACGGAACTCCGAATCGACAAATCCACTCCTTCACCAAGACGACGGCAACGGTGATGGCTTCTTGGTTGGGCAGGGCATAGGCTTCGGCCCACTTGCTGAAGTAGTCCATCGCCACAAAGATGTACTTATTCCCGTGATCCGATTGGGGAAACGGGCCAGCGATGTCAATGGCGATCCTTTCAGATGGGCTGCTCACATTGTACTGGCGCATCGGGGCCTTAGGTCTTGTTCGAGGCCCATTGCTGGCAGCGCATACAACACATTTTCTGCACCAGTCTTTGACGTCAGTTTGGCAATTGACCCAGTAAAACCGTTGCCTCAGTTTCTGGAGGGTCTTTGTCACTCCCAGATATCCTCCGCTGACCCCATCATGAATTTCTCGGAGAACATCCTGCTCCTGGGATCTACTATCTGTCGTCTGTCTTCTCCACCATCCTCAGTCTCCAACACGCGTTTCAGGACTCCATTGTCGAGGGTGAGGGAGCTCCATCCCTAGTGCGATTCCTCGTCCAATTTTCTCATCATGGAGCTTGGGCTCGAACATCACCACGTTTCCATTGCTTGCACCCCCATCCAGGCGAGCCTCCATAATGGTTTCAGCCCTCTCCGGTACGCTCACATCTTCAGCCAGCAGAACACGAATCATTTCTTCACTTCTCCAGTGAAGCACCAACTCTTCTCCATTCACTCGTAGAATGCTGTCTCTGAAATTCAACTCGAACCCTCTGAAGTTGCATCATCCTCGATATCCGCTACTAGAGCCCGATGTTTCACTTTAGTGCTGCCCAAAGTTAATTCAATCGGAAGTTCACCATACACAGTTGCCGGCTCTCCAGTTGCTGTGCGTAGCTTCCAATTCGACGATTCAATTCTTGCCGGCGTTTTGGCAAAAGTAGGTCCAAGGATCGTCCTAGTTGCACCTGTATCAAGCAGCATGGTGCGAGGCTCGTTGTTGATGAGACCGTCTACAAAAACACATTTATTCTGTCGTTGAAGGACAGCGACATATGCGTTGTTAACTGGGGCTTGTTGGATACGGGCTGACGATTGCTCCTTCTTGACCTCCATCGTTGATGTCGATTTTTTCAATGTTGGACATTTGCTACGCACGTGCCCAAGTTCTCTACAATTTCGGCATCGTATCAGTCTTCTTCATGACTTCCTTCATCACTTTTCGCATCACAGCTTCCATATTAGTAGGCTCCTGTCGGTCTTCCTCGATCATCCTGACTCTACTCTGGCTTTTGCAGGATTGCTTTGCTGCTTCGAATTCCAGAGCGCGTGCCAATGCATCTACGAGATGTGCGGGGCGAGCTAGTGTTAGGGCTTGTCGGGTTTCTTGGTCACGGAGTCCATCCAAAAATGCCTGAACCGCTAGTCGCATTTTTCGGTGTAGCTGGGTACGCAAGACGAACCAAGCGTGCAATATCTGCTTCAAATTCTTGCAACGATTCGCTTGATTTCCGGCATTGGTTCTTCAGCTGTGAGTGATATACGTGTTCGAGGTGGGCTTGGCCATAGCGAAATTCCAAGTGTTTTACCAGCTGTTCATAGTCTTCCTGTTTTTGGACACAAGAGGAGAGGATTGCACATCAAATTTATAAAACTACTAGAACTCATGAAAGTTACGCAGTTTTTAGCGAGCTCAGAGCTCGTTGTAAGACTCTGTCTAGAGAGTGTTATTCGAATTACATCAGAGGTGTTGAGGTCAATATCGGCGATAACATCAAGGCCTTCTGTGATTTTGTTAATGGCTCTAGGTCAGGCTCTTTAATACCTGATAAAATGATTCTTGGCGATTCTGTTGCCTCCTCCGGCACTGAAGTCGCAAATCTGTTTGCACGCCACTTTTCCTCAGTATACACCGATCATATCCTAAACCACAATGATTGTGATATCGACACTCAACTTAACATTTGCTCTTACCATATTCCTATCTCCACCATATTTGAGAAGCTAAGCAACCTCGATGTTAGAAAGGGTCCGGGGCCTGACGCTATTCCCCCCATTCTTCTTAAAAATTGTAATTATATATTGTCTAGACCACTATTTCACATCTTCAACAAATCCTTGGATACTGGAATCATTCCAGACTACTGGAAGCTTTCCTACATAACACCCATATATAAATCAGGTAATAAATCTGACATTAGTAACCATCGTCCGATCTCAATTCTTAGTACCATCCCTAAATTGTTCGAGAGCATCGCTACAGATTATATGACTTATGACTGCTCAGGGCTACTGATCTCAAATCAGTTTGGCTTTTCATCCGGAAGGTCGTCTGAACTCAACTTAATCACCTATACCAATTTTCTATCTAAAGCTCTTGATAGGGGTAGTCAGGTCGACTCCATCTATACCGATTTCTCAAAAGCCTTTGACAGGGTTAATCATGAGCTTCTTACCCACAAACTCAGTAGGTATGGCTTCGGAGGAGCGATTCTGAAGTAGATTGTGGATTATCTGACAGGCAGGTACCAAATAGTGAGATTCAAGCACCATTACTCTTCCTGCAACCTCGGGCGTTCCCCAAGGTTCACATTTGGGCCCCTTACTTTTCAACATGTTCATTAATGACACCACTTCATGCTTTCACACCAGTAATGCCCTACTATTCGCTGACGACCTAAAACTCTATCGTATTGTGAATTGTGTAGATGACGCCGATGAGTTGCAGAGCGATATCTGCAGACTTGCTACTTGGTGCTTGTCAAACGGTATGGACTTAAACATAAACAAATGTCATATCATACGTTTTACTCGCTCACATCAACCTGTCATTTTCGACTATACCATCAATGGACAACCCCTGGATGCTGTCGAACGTGTCAAGGACCTTGGAGTAATTCTTGATGACTCCAT